>JAZHRO010000077.1:8672500-9922500 GCA_037157565.1 Thalassia testudinum | reverse complement strand
AATAAAAATGTCTATAAAATAGTTATACATGTATACTAAATCTGTATAAGGTCAATTAGACCATATAATAGCTAATTTATACGCAATTAAAGAATTAAATATCAAAATCAGTATGTACAAACTGTATACTTTAGTTAATTTATTTATACAGTAAATATAATTAAAATTTCAAATCAAGTGTACAATTGTATAGTATTATACAAATACTTTATTTTCCCATAATCTACTTTTATTTTAAAATAAATTATGACCCTCGAATTGAGAGCCAAAATCCCCTTTGTCGTGCAGTCACAGCTCAATTTCAGCGCAAATGCGGTGCTCGAATAGTGCCACATCGTGCGCTAAAGAGCGTGCACTGTTATTTAAATTATTTTTGTTCGCATATGGCGCAATCATCACGGACGCGGGGCGCCCGAAACAACCGAACCTTATAACCTTCTGAGCATGAGTATGAGTATGAGCATTTAGGGTCGAGGACCCGGGGGTGTGTGTGCGCGGGTTGAGAGACCCTCTGATCTGAGCTTGATAATACACAATTAAGCTGCCAAATGACAAATTAGGGAGCGCTTAGTAGAGGTCTGGTCATACCCTCTGGGTGCTGTGTATCCCTCGAAAAGCGTGCTCGCAAATTAAATAAATTTTTGATTAATTAAGAAGGGTAATTGATGAGAGCCTCATCATGAATCCTAACTAGCATAATTTAATCTAAATAAGTGTGAAGAAGCTCCTACAAAACCTAAAGAGAAGCTTAACTCAGAGAATTATGAATTGAAGAATAAAACAAATCATAAGGGGTAAAACAGCAATTTTGCCAATGTAGTACACAAACAGGGTAATTAAGAGTCTAAACACAGGTCAAATAAGCTTAATAAGGAATGAAGGGGGATGATCTGATCTGAAAAGGATTATAACAACTTCTAGGAATTAAAAGACATTCTGTAACCCTAAAACAAATCTACTTTAATTCACAAGGTTCGAGGTAGGATAAAAATCAAATAAACCCTCTAAAATTCATGGAAAAATATTCCCTAGGGTTTAGAACCTTCAATTTGGCCTTTGCAACCTATTTTGACCTAAAATGAGAATCATGCCCAATTTATGAACTAATTTGGGTTTTTACGCAAATTGATCGGTCAAACGTGGTCAAACCTAAAATCAAATTTCACCATTAAAATCCTTAGGTTCAAATTAGGCTAGTATAAAAATTTGGGCCTAAGAAAAGACCATTTTGACCGACTTTACAAATTGGTCCTCTTGAATTACTTTTTGACCCTTATCTTTTGAAACCCTTACAAATTACCCCCTATCTTTCTCGTCGTTCTTTACAGAACGGTCCTCCCTTCCATTCTAAGCAGGCGCCATACCTACGGCGACCTTGCGCGGAGGATGGTGCCGCGTAGGGTATAACACCCGTTCTCAAGAATGAACGGAGGGCTCCCTGCGTCGTCCTCTATTGCAGTGTTAAGACCCGGCATCAAACATCTTTTAAGATGTCTGGGAGTTGGTCCAGACGTCTGGTCAGATGTCTAGAAGCCTTCCAAGACATCTGGAAATTAATTTTTTCGGCGTATGGTTTCGCGTCTACGCACATGTGCGTGCAGACTAAACCGCCGCCCTCTTTTCTTCTCTCTCTTCCTCCTCATCCTGCAGGCGCAGCTTTCTTCTCTCTCTCTCCCCGACGGCGCCCTCAAATACCTTCCCCTCTCCTCCTCACCATCACTCCACTGTCTTCTTCTTCTTCCTGTTAGCGTGAGAGTGAGAGGGCGTGGGCAGCAGCTGTTGCCGTGTGTGCGCGGGGAGGAGTTGTAGCGGGAAGGAGAAAGAGTTAGAGCGCGAGAGTGCGAGCTCGCCGAAGCAGCTAGGGCAGGCTGGCGGGTGCGCAGCGGGATTGTGGCACTGGGGAGGTGCTGCTGCAGCTCAGGCAGCAGGTGAGCGCGGCGCGGCACGGCCGTGTGCAGCAGGCGGAGGGCGAGGAGGTCATGATTCTGGGAAAATTTCCCAGAATCAGACGTCTGGACCCACGTCCAGACGACGCGGGAGACGTCTGGAGGAAGGTCCAAACGTCTGAAAGGTACGATATTTTCCATTCCTTCTTCTTTCGCGTGTACGGCCATGCAGCCGTTCCGCCGAAGGGTTCTGCCTCATTTCGTGTTGAAGACAGTCACGTTCGCTTGCAGGTTTCGTTCGGGAAGGCACAAGGGCACACCCTCCCATACAAATCGGACGTATGGGCACAACACCAGACGACAGAGAGGGTCTTCAGATGTCCGGAGTGACAGTCAGACGTCTGGAACTAAGTCTAGACGATTCAGCGGGATTCTGGACGTCTGAAGAACTACGCAGAGAGAAGGTATGACCTGAACCATCGTTTAAGACATCTGGAAGATGTTCCAGATGTCTGATTTTGGGCAGACTTGTCGTTTTTGACCGTTTAGGGTCCGTTCAAAGTCTATTTTCCACGTTTCAACTTTCGTTCTTCTCAGAATTAGTTCATCTACCTGTTTACAGTATTTGTACCCTGTTCTGAGTAGTTCCTTGTGTTTGATCCTTGTGTTAGGACCCCGTTCCATTGCGACTCTGGGGGTTGCGGAGGTGCGCGGGCTTGCCGATCACGCCCCCAATACTCCCGATTTTGCAGGTAGAGTGGCTCCCTTTAATTGTTTATAAAAAATTATGCACTTATGAAATAATTAATAGATTCTAAGGTATGGCATGAATCCTAGGACTGGGAAACTAGATTGAATGATGGATCCTAGGGTGTGGCATGAATCCTAGGAACAGAAACACTAAAACGAATGTCGTGAATATATAGATTGCAGTCTTGGAAAAGTAGGAAGAAAAATGAAAATTGCCTATAATTGGATAACAGTTGCTTACTTATGAATGGACATTAATTGTTGAAAACATGGGCTATATGAATATGAAGCTGAAAGGATGAAACCTAAAGTGGCTTAGTTAAAGAAATATGAGCATGAACCCTACGGGGAATTAGGAGTAGAGCTCCTGAGAGGTGAATGAAATGGAATTGGGGAGTGAGCTAGCCCTTGAGTACGGAGTACCAAGGAGAGCGACTGTCCTCTTATTTAGTGCAGAGCGGAGCTAGCTGCCCCAGGGACCCGGGGTTAGGTCTGGCCACTTTGTACTGACTTTTGGCCCTCGCGTACACAGTACCGGGGAGAGCTACTAGTGTAGGGAGAGCACTAGCCACCCCATGGGCCCTGGGGTTCTGCTAGCCTTCCTACACCGACTTGTTAGGCCCACTAGGCAAACCAAGGTAGTCAGGCGAGGGTGAGTGGACTGTGAAGGGGCAAGACCCCTGTTTGGTTACTGTGGAGGGGATGGACCCCTGTTATTGAGAGGGCTCTGCCCTATACTGGTTCCGTGTTGTGCTTTGAGGCGCACCCGTTAACGGAAACAACTAACCGCGTGCCAGTGCGAAGTAACTACCCGTGCGTTTATCGCACGTGCTGTAGTCACCGTTACGTCTGTCAGTGACCTTGGGGTGGTTGACTAAGGGTAGGACCACCACGGGGGACTCTCCCGGTCAGGAGAGCATCACGTGCTACTTCTACTTTTCGGAAAAGACTGCAATTAAGATCGTTCCCATGAGGAACATTCGAGATCAAGAGAAAGATCTGAGGAATAATTTAAGAATGAGTAAATGGAAAAATAAAGAGAGACTAAAAATAATAGCTACTGTCCACCTTACTCTTTTTCTTAGCTTTTGGGTTGCCACTCTACTCAGCTTTTCGCTGACGTGTCACCTTTGTCTCCTTTTCAGGACCAAGTGTTGAGCAACCAGAGCCGGCGGCTGCAGAGGGAGCTGGGCCTAGTAGAGCCCAGTAGTCTTACTTGTGTAGTACCTACTGTACCGTTTCTTTTGTGTAGTGAGTGTTTTTCTGTTACCACTGTACTCTTTTATTGTAAGCATCATGTTTATGTACTTATTTATTTCTCTACTGTTGTGGTGGTGTGTACTGTAGTAGTTCTTTTCTTTACTGCTATATTTTGTTACTACTAGTTATATGCATGGTGAATGTGGCTTATTTTACTACTCTTTTGGTTACTTTCTCGTTGGACGACTGGGTCTTGGGATCAGTCGAGTCGGTCTGATTCTCGTATCTCGTAGGGATTCGGGAATCGGGTCGTAACACGTAGGGACCCTCCCTTGAGACCTACAACCGCCCATGCCTCTCGTGCCAACGCACGAAAGGCATAGGTCTCCATCTCCAACCATCTCCGGCGAGCTCTGCATGTTGCTCCCTCGGGCCACTCTCCTCGCCAGCGCCTTTATAAGGAGCAGCAGGGGCTACCGTCCACAGCAAGCTATTTCTGGCGGAGAAAACCCCTCTCTTCCGTCTCCCCTCTCTCCGATCAGATTGCGCTAGCTTCCGGTGAACTCTCCTCCTCGTCGCTCTGTTGCCATACCTGTAGCAGAGCCCACTCTACCTCATTGTCCCACGCCAGGCCGCACCAGCTGGAGTCCTCAAATCTCTTCCTCGTCGCCGTCACTCCTCCCTTGGGCACCTTCGTCCTTAACTCCAGCAGGCACGCGCCGGGCAGTCTCCCTCTCCCTCTTCGTCGACTAAGTAGGTAGGAATTTTCTCCTTACTCTCCTCTCACTTTTCCCTTCTTGAATTAGTCTTTTAAACCCCTCGACTGCCACGACCACCTTCATCTGCTCTGCCTCCGACCACCATCTCCGGCGAGATCGCCCCACTTCCATAGACCTTTCCACCCCTCTCCAATAAGCCCAGAAGATCCCCCTCACTCCTCTCTAGTGATTCCCCTACTCCATTCATCACCCTACACACTCTGAGCACCCCTCGAACACACCCACTTCCACGCACGCAATTTGCCCTAGGTGCACAACCACAAGCACTCTCATCGCATGCTACCCCTCGCACCGCCTTCGCCACACTCTGGCGAAGCTCCCTGTGTTGTCTGACATGGCCGTGAGGCCGTCTTCGTGATTTCAGGGTTCACCCTCCTCGCCGCCATTGACTAACTGCTGGAGCTTCTTCGCAGGTAGCTCCAGGTCTCTTCGACGCCAGGCAAGGGCTCTAGGCAACGCGGTAGTCCGCAGAGGCACCCAGGTTCTCAATTAGGAGCGCGAAGCCTTCGCTGCTGCCCAATTGACGGCTGCTTCTTGCCTGCGGGCGAGCGGAGCGGAGGTGGGAATTTAGTCCCACCTCGTATGTGTAGGAGCGAGCGCCACCACTTAAATTGAAAAAGTGGTATAGGCTCTTCGCCTCCGATTACACACGGGGTGAGGTCCCTCACCTATCACCGGGTCTCGTCCGCGGTTCACCCACGCGAATCTGACCCCACCCAACACCCTCCTGTGCACTCCTCACGCACCACCCACGCCGGTGCGCCTGGACCCAGGCACGCGACCCGACCCGATTACCCGCTTTAGGAGAGCTTCCTAAAGAGAAATCCAGAGAGAGAGACGCGGAGAAGGGGTAGGGTAGGTTTTGCGCTGATGTTTGCGTGTGTGCGTAGGGAAGAAAGAAAGAAGAAGGAAGAAGCAAGCGAAAGAAGAAGAAAGGAAGGAAAGAAGCTGAAGCAAAATTGGAGGAGTTGCACTGTAGCAACCGAGCAGTTAAGTCGTCTGAGCGCTAAATCAGACGTCGGCGAAAAAGGAGAGTCAGTAGCAAGGGAAGAAGAAAAGAAAGAAGAAGGAGGGCCATAGCAAAAGAAAGAAGAAGAAGAAAGAGGAACCGCAGCTGAAGAAGAAGAAGAAAGAAGAAGACAGGAAGAAGAAAAAGAAAGAAGAAGAAGAAAGAGGAACCGCAGCTGAAGAAGAAGAAGAAGAAAGAAGAAGACAGGAAGAAGAAAAAGAAAGAAAGCAGAAGAAAGAGGAACCAAAGCTGAAGAAGAAGAAGAAAGAAGAAGACAGGCTGAAGAAGAAGAAAGAAGCAGAGAAGAAGAAAAGACGAATGAAGAAGAAAACAAATTGAAGAGAAGAGCCAACTGAAGAAAGAGAAGAAGAAAAAGCCAATTACCCTCTCTCTCTTTCTCTCACTCACTCTTAATTTTTTTTGTAAAACCTTATATATATATTGTGAATTTATATGCTTCTGGAATTTTGATTTGCTCCCTGAGTTCGACCTCGGGAAACTTTTCATTCCGAGTAATAAATTGTATTAGACTGGTAACCGTTTTTGTTATATACCACAACGACTATAATAACCACAAAGACGAACAAAGCGGTAACCAGTAATGACAGCAGTTAATCACCTATTATGCCGTAGTGTTGCGAAGACTTATAATGCAGAAAAAGACTAAGAAGAAGAAGAAGAATGACAGAAGAGTAGTGTGGAAAGAGAGAGAGTGAAGGTGTAAATACGTATGGTGAAGAAAGAGAGAGTGAGAATACAGATACAAAGGATTATAATATATATATATATATATACGTGTGCAACCATTTACTTTTACGTAAATAACTTCGTACCTTTACTAACAGAATAAGATGTCACTATAACTGTCGCTACAGACCCTGATTTCCCTCTTTTAGTTTGTATATAGCTTTTTTAGGGTCTAGCGACGTTTACATCTGTCACTTAGCTATTATATGTGTTACTGTAAGTGTCAGCATAGTAAATTGAATTAGTATGCTATGTAATCTTAGTTGGTAGTGTATATTTATGTAAGTATTAGCAATATAACTTATAAAGAGATAGTTTAGAGTATAGTGATGAAGTGTTTGATGCTTGTTTATAATTAGTTTTTGCAAGCATTTTAATTGATTCTTTATACACAATTAAACTAAGTATTCATTCTTTCTTTCTTTGTTAGACATAAAACTTCTTTTTGGAATTAAAGGATAATTTTGGACTTAGAGAGTGATGTAAATCAATAACTGCCTCCAAGTGAATGATCTGGAATAAAATCAGTAAAAATTAGTTAATTAAATAATAATGGTTGTAATGATGGTTAGTATTTCCCACGGGACTCGGGGTTCAGCTAGTCACCCTACACCGACTTTGTTAAGCCCTTTGGGCAAATCAGGGTGGCCAGACAAAGGCACGCGGACTGAGGAGGGGCGAGACCCCTGTTCTGAGAGGGCAATGCCCTATATTGTACTTTGGGCGTACCCGCTAGCGGAAATGACTAACCGCGTGTCAGTGCGGGGTAGCTACCCGTGCGCTTATCACGCGTGCCGTAGTCATCACTACGTCTTAACAGTGACCTCGGAGTGGTTGACTGGGTGTAGTACTACCACGGGGGACTCTCCTGGCTAGGAGAGCACCACGTGTACCTTTTACTCTACGGAAAAGACTACAATCAAGATCGTTCCTACGAGGAACATGCAAGATCAAGAAATACCTGGATACTTTGAGAAATAGATGAAAAGGAAACACATAAATGAGATAGCTAGGAATGAAAAATAAATCTGTTGTTGTTCTTACTGTACTTGTACTTAAATAACATAAACACCACTCTACACAGCGTTCGTTAACTTTGTCTTTTCATAACACTATTCAGGACCAGGAGTTGAGCAGCCCGAGTTTCCGACTACAGAGGGTGCTAGGCCCAGCCGAACCCAACCGTAGTCGTTCTTTCAGCACTTTGTTTACCCTACTGTTGTAGTGAGTAATAGACACTTAGTTTACTATTTCTACTACTCTGTTTCCTTTTTGCTTTCTGTTGTTGTTGTGGTGGCATGTACTGAGACAGTTGTTCTACTTTCTTTACTGCTTCATTCTTTTCTTCTGCTTAGTTATATTGCATGTGTGAATGTGGTTTACCTTCCTGCTTTTGGTTATTTTTTGTTGGATGACTAGATCTTGGGATTAGTCGAGGCGAGTCGGACTCAGGTTATGTAGAAATTCGAAAACTGGATCTTAACAATACTCCATGGTATCTGAATAAGATGAATAGTATAATGGCAGGGTAGACATATCATCTACCCTCTGTCCCACAAGAGACATATATGTTTAATGGGTGAAATGGGTTTTCGACAAACTTAATTGTATTCTTCTGGAATAATATGTCATATTGCAAAGTAATAAAATTAATGAAGACTCTCTTGAATGTCATAATAACAAGGTAGACATATCATCTGCTTTTCAACCCATAAGAAAAATATATGTTCAATGGTTGAAATGGGTTGCAGAGGGACTTAATTGTATCCTTCTAGACAAGATGTCATTTATTGCAAAGTAATAAAATAAAGACTATCTTAAATAATATAATGGTAAGGTAGTCATATCATCTACTTCTCAACCCACGGGAGAGATATATGTTCAATGGGTGAAATGGGTTAGCAAGAAATTTAATCGTATCATTCTAGATAATATGTCATATATTGCAAGGTAATAAATGAAAGATTATCTTAAAAATGTTTCTTATCTTCAAATAATTTTTTTCCTTTATTTAAAGTAAATTCCTATTTTCCAACATTTTCTTACATCATAATTTAATAAACAATTAATTAAGATCATTGATAACGATTTAATAAACACCTATTCAATCTTCTCCGACCCTTCTCATAAGGCGAAACATCCAACTTTTCCCCTTTCTTTTTTATTTTTTGTATGCTTTTTAACAACCCCGAATCCCTTCGGACAGATCAGGGCAGAAGATGACCGTCCCGCCCAGCGACCTTCGGATAAAGCACGAACCGGAACCCGTGTCCCTAAGCCCCCATCGTGAGGTGGGGCTTGGACCGTCGGTGCCAACCATGACGGTTAACATCTCCTTTCTTCATATAAAAAATGGTTAAAATGGCCTCATCCTCAAAATGTCCAAATGCCAACAATGATGTACAAGAGAAGATCTATATCTAATCCAAAAGAGAGTGCGGGTGCACCCTTCTCGGCACGTCACCCCTGATCCGTCCCACCTTCTTTTTCCGATCATTATCCCTACCATGATCTCTCCCCTCTCTCTCTTCCCGGTGCTCTTTCACAGCCACCACGATGACTAAATATTTAAGTTCACCTAAATCATGTTCTTGCTAGATTTTCTAGTGTATAATTAAGGAAGAACATTATTTAATATATTCTCAAACTCGTCCTTATCTTTATAACCACAAATTCTCCCTCCTCCCCCGCCGCATGATCCAACTCCCTCCTTATCCCACATGTCCACTTGCCCTTGCCCTTCCCCGTCTTAGCTACGATTAAAAAAAAATGGAATTATGGGAAACAGGAGGAGGATTTGTGTGACCTCTTTCTTTACATCTTCGTTTCTCGCTCCTCCTCAACACCTTTGACGCACCTCCTCAATCATCGCCTTTCTATCGTCTCAATTATACGCTTGTCTCCTCCTAAGATTTATTGCTTTTTATAATTTCTTTTTAACTATAGATATTATTCTATTTATTTTGAAAATTTTTTGTATAACATTATCGAGAGATATGTGCTTAATATCTATTGGTTGTAATCTTAGTTGCAGTGACATATAAGTAAGGAGGAAAAAAGAATACGTCGGAAAAGAAGTTAACATTATTTTTTATTTATAAAAATTAATTTTTACTTAAATATTTTTTGCTCAGAAAAAAAATAAGAAATGTAAGAGGTATAATATAAAGAAAAAGTTATACTTTTCCCGTAGCAAATTAAGAGGGGGCCTCAATCACCAGTAATTCCTTAAAAACAAGGAATTTGGAAAGAAGAACTAAGAAAAAACATAATATATCGATCACAATCTTGATTAAAGCCAACGATATATGGCGAGTAAACCTCCACATACACATACGTAGAAACATACATATCCCACTCTAATACACCATGATGTATCCTGTGATACACTCCAGCATGGAAAACTATATATATCCATGCATGCTCCCTGACCCTCCGTGTAAAAATGGTAATTAATTAGTTCCACGAAGTGAGACGTTTCATCGCTGGAGCATTTGGGATGAAGGGTGTAAAGATGGAGTCGCGCGGGCGGTGAGGTTAACCCTCTCCAATTAATTAATTAGAGCAGTTTGATTAATTGTCTACCTCACCACATCCTCCTCCCTCCGGCGAGCCCCGCCACCTCGTCCCACACCACCCCGCTGCCGCCCTCCGCCACCGCACCTGCGGCGACGAACTCCGAGCTGCACGCCGCAACGGTCCAGTACCCCGCCCTCACCTCCTCGTCCAGCTGCTCCCTCTCCCACCCACAGCAGCCATCGAAGAACACGAGTTCCTCCACCCCCACCGCCCCCCTCTTCACCATCTCCGCGGCGCAGCCGATCGACTCCCGCGTGCCGTAGTACAGCCCTTCCATCACCTCCTCGAGCACCCCGCTGCCGCCCTTGCCCCTCAGCAGGAAGAGGCCCTCCTCCTTGACGGGCCCCCCGAATAAGAGCGGGCGGCCCTGGAAGGAGGCCGCCAAGGTGGAGGTGATCGACATGAGGGAGGGCCGGTTGAGGATGACGCCCAGGATGCGGGTCGGCGAGACCGCCAGGACGAGCACGACGGCCCGCTCGAAGATGTGCACACCGTCGAGTTTGCGGGTCGCGAGGAGGAGGCAGCCTTTCTCCGGGACGTGGAGCGGATGGGCCCACTTGTGCCCGAGCTCCACCTGGTGGGCCGGCGGCGGCGGAGGGGCGTTCTCCACCGCCACGAGCCGTGCGCGGAACTTGCGCCAGTCGGAGGTGAGGGAGACTTCACCGTTGGCGTTGAGGCCGCTGCAGCCTGTAATTTAGCAGTATGAGTTTTGAGTTTTATTGCTGGTTACCGTTGTTACTTATTATTAAACTCAGGAGGGTATTTCAGGAAAGATTTTTTTTTGTCTTTTTCCTCTTTCCTTTTTTTCTTTTTTTTTTTTTTACGCCAAACAATTTTGATGAGGACTGTATTTTCTGAGAAAAACCTTAGAGTCAAGTCCTTTTCCACTCCGTATTCAACGCCCTCCTTGTCAAATAAAAAAAAAAAAAAAAAAAAAAAACGATGACATGAATCCGGAGGGTGAAGCTGTTCTCCGATGTTGGAAATCAACGCTAGAAATTGATGGGCATGATAAATAGCGTGGAGAAGGTAGTAGGAAAACGAGTGGCTATTTTTTTCCTTTTCATGGAATAAAGAGATCCTGCACAACTTCTTCGTTGCATGAATTAGTTAGAATATATTTAGAAAATCCCCTTCCAAAAAAAAAATATTTAGAATTAAATTATCTGTGTAATTAATTAATAGAAAATTCTGATTATCGGAGTTTTATAAGCTTTATTCTGGAATTGAAAGTATTGGTTGTTGCTGATCATTGCATGGTCCTCCTACCGATGAGTGAAATCACGACCATTGAATTTCTTACCTGGAAATTTTTGTGATCCTTTTTTTTGTGTATTAAATGCGATCGTAGGGCTAGATGGGGCACGCATGAAGGCACTCGATCAAGATCTCACTCAAAGGGATTGCAGCCTTTAGGTGGGAGGCCCGTGCAGACAAATATGAGATCTGCACCACCAATTCATGGGGTTAGGGGAAATGGCGTTGGAGGTGGGATCTCGGGTGCGTTTAAAATTTCTCGTTTCCTTCGCGCCACTTTCTCCAAGAGTTGAAAGCTTTAGCATGCTTGGTAGCAGATTAAAGCGGGCGTTCTATGTATGTACTTCTATTCATTATAATTCTTGTGTCGATTAAGGTATATGATAGATATACATCTACTCTCGAAACAGGATTTTAATTAATCAAGTACCCAAAATGTCTACAAACCTTTTTATGCTAATTCTTATTTTCGGTGCTTTGAGGATGATTATATGTGCTCATTTTGTTCATATGTGATTTACAATGCAATCTACGAAATTTGAGATATCTTGTAGCTGATCGATACTAAAAATTGGGGAATATATATATATATATATATAGACTCACATGTGATGGTCGGCGATTTAGAGGGCCTTCTGCTGTCGCAGTTGAAGACGGTGACTCTGGGCTTGAGGGAGTTGCAGCAAGAAGGCTCTGATCGTGGTGTGATCAAGCAAGAAGAGGCCTCCATCGCTTCCTTTTCCTTCCAACAACCTCCCTCCCTCTATTGATGTTATCGTCGTGGCTGTGAAAGGCGGAGGAAGAGAAGAGGGATGAACTGGAATTCAAATATATAAAGGAGATGAGAAGAGATGCGTGAGCCTCAAAAGTTTTGCTTTGCTTTGAGGGCCCAACCGAATCATGTGGATGCGATGAGCCCCTTCTGTGTTTTGGATAAAGTAGGGAGGAGAAGGGGGGATGAGGAGGCCATGTGGACGTGACTTGGCGTATGTACGTATGGTCCGTGGCGTTGTGAGGCCATCGAGAGCCTCAGTCTGCTTGGAGGGCATGTGTGGATGCATCGTGGCCACAAGTGTTGGATCGTTGAGGCCGGTTTTATCCATCCCGCAATATACACGTTTGGCAATTGCATGGAAACTTTTCTATATAAAGGCTATTGCTACAAGCACATGACCACAAGGTTACGTCTAATGTTTTTTCCTTCGATTCACATCCTTCATTAAGGGTATATGTGTAAATAAGTCAATATTTTTTTAGGATACATGTGTAAGTAAATATCGTTTAAATGTGAGATAAGTAAGTGAGATATGATTAATTTATCATTAATGAGCTGAATATTACGACAAATGATGATTAGATCGTACTTTTAATAGATTACAGTATAAATAAAAATAACGTAAGTAACGATGGTATAAAAGTTGGTGTAATGGACATCGTCAACATAAGCAACCAAATTAAACTGTTTGTATGAAGATCTACGTATATAAAATAAAATTTACCTTATATCCAAACTAGGAGATATAGTTATAAATGTAAAAGTTTTCATGGCTATTTAATTAAATAACATCCCTTTAACAAGTAAGTAACCTATATAAGTGTCCATTGAAGTACTATATACGGGTTAAAACATGTGCATTTAATAAAGATTGACTTTTTGTTTAATTTTTCATGAGAGTTTTTCTTCGCAGAACGTACATTAAAATTCCTCTTGAATTAATTCTACGAAACTTTCGAAGTGTTCTTCGCTAGGCTGCCTCTTAGTCACTAAGATTTCCTCCTTACCTAGCTTTAAACCTTCCCTAAACATACATAAATTATTTTTTTAATATATTTTTCATAAAGTGTTCATTTTTATGCTATTATAGAATCCCCTTAGATGGGAATAGAATGCGGATGTCTTTTGAAATTATGTACTTATAATATGTCCAAATTTTTACCTTGAATTTAGCTAGAAAAGCTTTAAATAGCACTAATCTCTCCAATATTTAAAATAAATATGTATGAGCCAAAAAATGTAATTATCTTGTGCAAAGCATGAGGTCATATCCTTGTAAACAATATAAATTAAGCACCATAATGCCCTCAAGGATGATTTGCTCCTACCATGAAGATTAGACTAGGTGCAGTTGCAAGGGTGAAGTGTGACGTGCAATAGAATGCATCAACATGCTTACTTTGAGATGGATGCCTTCTCTCTCTTATATACTCTAGACCAGGAGCATGTAGAGAGCATGCGCATATTTGATTTGACACTTAGGATGAAGTCCAAGAATCCAAATCTCTTCTAGTAGATAAACAAATAATGGTTTCATTTTATTAAGACTTATAAGAGGCTAAAAATTGCTAGGGTAATCAGAATAACACAGAGGGGTTCCTTTGCATCTCTACACAAGCGTGCAAAGAAAGCTAGCGAATTGGATAGGTCTTAAGTCTATAAATAGGTACCTGAACTCATATAGGAAAGATCATTTTGCCTTCTACCTCTTTCTTTCTTCGAAGGCTCTCTCTTGGCAGGTAGCCTTTGGTGGTCTTCGACATTTGCCCACCTCCATTTTTCATCTCCAAATCTTTTCCACCACCACCGAGATATTGTTTCACTCTCCCATTTATTTTTCCTAGTTGATTTACAGTTTAAATTCAATTTAGTTTGTAATTTTCAATTTCTAGTTATAATTTCAATTACCTTTGAGATTAGTTCATTAATAAAAGTATTTCATATCACTATTCCCTTTGTTTCCTAGTCTGTTGCATGTTTATTTCAAATTCTTTAGATAATTTGTTCTATTCCCTATTGCATTTACATTTCTAATTTCATTTTTAATTTTCAATTTTATTCCATAATTTTAACGCACCCAAAATTTTCAAAAAGTATTACGGTAGATTTATGGATATCATATTTAATTTCCATTCAAATTTCATTTACAAATTCATTATATAAAGAAATAAATAAAATTCTTTTACATTTCAATACTTTCATTATCACAATTTAATCCCTTCTTTTTGCATGAACTTCGATCCAATGCTTAGTTAGATAGTTAGGTACTTCATGAATTCCATTTAAGTCCCCATTCCATGTTTTAGTCTATGCCTGTACGATTCATTATCTTTCTCTATTTTAGAAATACAAAAAAAGTTAAATATTCAAAAATACCTAAAATACATTAGTCTAAAATTGTAGGAAGTAATTTAAACGTTTTATCTCTGTGGTTTAACTTAGACTCTCACTTTACTTAATTCTTATATATTTTAGGAGTTTAAAAATTATTAAGTTGTCGTAATTTCATATTACAATGATTTTTGAAAGGATTTCATATTACAATGATAATATTAATTCATGTGAACCGTTGGAACAAGTGCCTTGAAAATCAAAGGAAAAGGAATGTCTCCCAAGCTTTACCTATGGCCACATGGGTTGTCACTCAACATGCCAACATGGGATCTACTCTACAAGAGAATCTCTTATGGAGAAGCCAATTACTACATATTGCTATGGGTTGGACCTACCCAAGGTTTGCCTCCAAAGCAAATTTCCCCTAAAATCCACTCCTCACTGATGGGCAATGTAACGACTTGATTCCCGAATCCTTACGAGACACGAGAATCGGACCGACTCGACTGATCCCAAGACCAAGTCGTCCAACGAGAAAGTAACCAAAAGAACAATAAAATAAACCACATTCAACATGTATATAACTAGCAGTAACAAAATACAGCATACACCACCACAACAGTAGAGAATTAAACATGTACATAAACATGAAGCTTGCAATGAAAAGAGTACAAGGGTAACAGAAACTACTCACAACAATGAAAAGAAAAGGACAGTGGATACTACTAGTAACACTACTGGGCTCTACTAAGCCCAGCGTCCTCTGCAGCCGCCGACTCTAACTGCTCAACACCTGGTCCTGAAAAGTAACAAGGGTGACACGTCAACGAAACGTCGAGTAGAGTGGCAACTAAAAGCTAGAAGAAGCAGTAGAGTGGATAGTAGCTGTTATATTTTTACTTTCTTTCTTTATATTTTTCCATTTATTCACCATTGATTTATTTCTCAAATCCTTCTCTTGATCTTGAATGTTCCTCGTGGGAACGATCTTGATTGCAGTCTTTTCCGAAAAGTAGAAGTAACACGTGGTGCTCTCCTAGTCGAGAGAGTCCCCCGTGGTGGTCCTACCCTCAGTCAACCACCCCAAGGTTGCTGACAGACGTAACGGTGACTACGGCACGTGCGATAAACGCACGGGTAGCTACCCTGCACTAGCACGCGGTCAGTCATTTCCGTTAACGGGTACGCCCAAAGCACAGCACGGAAGCAGTATAGGGCAGAGCTCTCTCAGTAACAGGGGTCCAGCCCCTCCACAGTAACCAAACAGGGGTCTTGCCCCTCCACAGTCCACGCACCCTCGCCTGACTACCCTGGTTTGCCCAGTGGGCCTAACAAGTCGGTGTAGGAGGGCTAGCAGAACCTGGGGCCCGTGGGGTAGCTAGTGCTCTCCCTACACTAGTAGCTCTCCTCGGTACTGTGTACACGAGAGCCAAAAGTCAGTACAAATTGGCCAAACCTAACCCCGGGTCCCTGGGGCGGCTAGCTCCGCTCTGCACTGAACAGGGGGACAGTTGCTCTCCTTGGTACTCCGTACTCAAGGGCCAGCTCACTTCCCCAATTCTATTCCATTCACTTTCCAGGAGTTCTACTCCTAATTCCCCGTAGGGTTCATGCTCTTTTAACTCAGCCAATTTAGGTTTCACCGTTCCAGCTTTATATCCATATAATTCATGTTCTCAACCGTAATTATCCATTCATAACAGGCAGCTGTTAACCAATTTACTGGCAGTTATCGTTTCCTTTCCACTTTTCCAAGACTGCAATGTATATATTCAATTAGTTTTCCAGTCCTAGGATTCATGCCATACGCTAGGATCTATCATTCAATCTAGTTTTCCAGTCCTAGGATTCATGCAATACCCCAGGATTTATCATTCAATCTAATTCTTCGACCCTAAGGTTTATGCAATGCCCTAGACTCTATTAATTATTTTATAAATGTATAATTTTTTATAATTAAATTAAAAGACCACTCTACCCGCAAAACCGGGAGTACTGGGGGCGTAATCGACAATCCCGCGTGCCTCCGCAACACCCAAAACTGCAACGGAACGGGGTCCTAACACAAGGATCAACACAAGGAGTTACTTAGAACAGTATACAATTCTGTAAACAGGTAGAGGAAATAAATCTGGGCAGAATGAAACTTGAAACGCGGAAAACAAACTCCGAACGGACCCTAAACGGGTCAAAAACGACGAGTCTGCCCAAAATCAGACGTCTAGAACTTCTTCTAGACGTCTTAAAAGGTCGATCATGCCATACCTTGGTCTGCACAGTCCTCCAGACGTCTAGAAGCCGGCTGGACCATCTGGACTTAGTTTCCAGATGTCCGATTGTCACCCAGGACGTCTGGAGGCCCTGCCCGTCGTCTGGTGTTGTGCCCAGACTTCTGATCTGTGTGGGATGGCGAGCCCTCGCACCCTCCCGAACAACCCCTGCACACACACATACACCCTCTCTCATCGAAGAGGTGCAGAAGAACTCGACGGACTGCTGCATGGCCGTACACGCGAAAGAAGGAGAAGATAACAATTATTGTACCTATCAGACGTCTGGTCCTTCCTCCAGACGTCTTATGCGTTGTCTGGACGTAAGTCCAAACGTCTGATTCTGGGAAATTTTCCTAGAATCAGTACCCTTCTCGCTCTCTGCCCGCAGCGCATGGCCGTGCCGTGCCGCGTCCGCCTGCTGCCAGAGCTGTAGCAGCTCCTCCGCGACACCCCACGCTTGCTGCTCTCCCGCCGGCCGGCTCTAGCTGCCTTGGCAAGCTCGTACCCTTGTGGTCGAGCTTCTACTTCCTCTCGCAACAACCCCTCCTTCCCGCACCCTCGCAGCAACCGCTGCTGCCGCTCTCGCAGGCAGGGAGAAGGAGAAGAAGAAGGTGGTGGAGTGAGGGTGAGGGAGAGGAAGGTGCTATTTGAAGGTAGCACGGGGAGAGAGAGAGAGAGAGAGGAAGGCTACGTCGTCTGTAGGGAGGGAGAGAAAAGAGAAGAACGAAGGCGGCGGGTTCAGTCTGCGCGTGCACGCGCGCAGATGCGAACCAGTACGTCGAAAAAAATTTAATACCAGACGTCTGGGAAGGCTTCCAGACGTCTGGCCAGATGTCTGGGCCACTTCCCAGACGTCTTAAACGAAGCCTGATGCCTGTTCGTAACAATATAACAAACTCAAAGAAAGTTTCATTCCCGAAACTTGCGCTAACTAGGGTGCGGGAAAGAACAATATATGCATAACAAACTTAAAGAGGACCGAAGCCGATCCGAAAAGACGTACCCGCGAAAAGCTCCGAGTACTGCTCCGCATCGCTGCCTTAGGCTCCCAGGTAGCCTCCTCGTACCGCTGGCTCCTCCACAAGACCTTCACCAGGGGTACTTGCATTCGTCTCAGACTGCGGACGGCTCTGTCAAGAATCTGCACTGGCCGCTCAGGGTAGGTCAGGTCTTCACCCACCTCGACGCACTCGTGGCTCAGGACGTGACTGGGATCGACGACATACTTCCTGAGGTTGGACACGTGGAACACGTCGTGCGCACTAGAAAGCTGAGGAGGGAGGGCAAGCCTGTAAGCAACGGGTCCAACCCGCTCCAGGACCTCAAAGGGCCCCACAAACCTCGGCGCGAGCTTCCCTCTCACCCCAACCCGCTGCAGGCCCTTCATAGGAGAAACACGAAGGAAGACGTGGTCCCCAACCTCGAACTGCACCTCTCTGCGTTTCCGATCCGCGTAGCTCTTCTACCTGCTCCTGACAGTGCAGAGTCGCCTGTGAATCTACTCGACTACCTCCTGACTCTGCCGGATTAGCCTGGGGCCAACCTCCCACTTGGTCCCCACCTTGACCCAACTCAATGGTGCCGTATACCTCCGTCTGTACAGAGCCTCGTAGGATGCCATGCCAATGCTCGAGTGATTACTGTTGTTGTATGCAAACTCCACCAGGGGCAAGTGCTCCTCCCAAGAGCCCCTCCAGTCAAGTACACAGGCACGTAAAAGGGCCTCAAGTGTCTGTATCGTGCGCTCAGACTGTCCGTCCGTCTGGGGGTGGTAAGCTGTACTGAACCTCAACCGCATCCCCAGGGCCTGCTGAAACTCAGCCCAAGACTGGGACGTAAAGCGAGTATCCCGGTCGGATAAGATCTCTCATGCAACTCCGTGTAGACGTACCACGTCATGGATATACCTCTCTGCCAACTGTGCTAATCCCACGGTGACTTGGATCGGCAAGAAACGCGCCGTCTTCGTCAATCTATCAACGATTACCCAGACTGCGTCATGTCCTCGCTGAGTAACAGGTAAGCCCACCACCAAGTCCATGGTGAAGCTCTCCCACTTCCACTCTGGCACTGGAAGTGGCTGTAGCGGCCCTGCAGGCCTCTGATGCTCGGCTTTCACCTGCTGGCACACTAAACACTGCTGCACGAATTCACCCTCATCCCGCTTCATCCCCCTCCACTAAAGCTCGCGTCTCAAGTCATGGTACATCTTCGTGTTTCCGGGATGTATGGTGAATCTGGAACCGTGTGCCTCAGTTAGGAGCTCTCTCAACAGCTCCTCGTCTCTGGGAATGCACAAACGTCCCCTCAGGCGCAGCACCTGGTCTGTGAAGGAGAAGTCCCCCAAGTCTCCTGACAGTACTCTGTCGCGCAAGGACTGCAAGTACGGATCAGCCATCTGTCCTATGATGATGTGATCTACCAACTCTGGCCTCGTTTGTCGTGTCACAGTCACTGCCCCACAGTGCCCCCGTAACTCTAGGGGTTGCCAACTGTCCATCTCCTCCAAAAGGCTCCAACTCTGCACCTGTAAACTGGCCAAGTGTGCAGGCGTCTTCCGGCTCAAGGCGTCAGCCACCACGTTGGCCTTTCCTAGGTGGTAGGAAATGCTGCAGTCGTAGTCCTTCAGGAGGTCCAACCAACGTCTCTGTCTCATGTTGAGCTCCTTCTAATCAAAAAGGTATCTGAGGCTCTTGTGATCGGTGAAAATCTCGAAGGTCTCACCGTACAAGTAGTGCCTCCAGGTCTTCAGCACGAAGACAACAGCTGCCAGCTCCAGGTCGTGGGTAGGGTAGCTATGCTCATGGGACTTCAGTTGTCGCAAAGCGTAAGTGACAACGTGACCCCTCTGCATGAGCACACCCCCTAACCCCTGCAAGGAGGCATCTGTGTACACAATGAACCTACCACTACTGTCAGGGATGGTGAGCACAGGAGCCGAAGTCAGCCTCTCCTTCAGCTCCTGAAAACACGCCTCACAGGCGTCTGTCCAAGTGAAGGGCACGTCCTTCCGGGTCAACTGTGTCATAGAACGTGCAATCTGTGAAAAGCCCCTGATAAACCTTCTATAGTAGCCTGTCAGTCCCAGGAAACTACGAATCTCAGTAACCATACGCGGTCTCTCCCACCTGAGCACTGCCTCGACCTTAGCTGGGTCCACCACCAAGCCATCTCCAGAGATCACATGACCTAAGAAGGTCACCTCCCTCAACCAAAACTGGCGCTTGCTGTATTTGGCGTATAGCCTACGTCGTCTCAGTGTGTCCAGAACCATCTGCAGGTGCTGTCCGTGCTGCGTCTGATCTCGAGAATAGATGAGCACATCATCAATGAATACCACCACAAACTGGTCCAAGTACGGTCTAAACACCCGGTTCATCAAGTCCATGAAGGCAGCGGGGGCATTGGTCAGCCCAAACAGCATGACCAGAAACTCGTAGTGTCCGTACCGGGTGCGGAAAGCTGTCTTGGAGACGTCTGCCTCCTTGATCCTCGATTGGTGGTATCCAGACCTCAAGTCGATCTTGGAGAATACCGTGGCACCTTGCAGCTGGTCAAACAAGTCGTCGATCCTCGGCAGCGGATATCTGTTCTTGATGGTGACCCTATTCAGCTGTCGGTAGTCCACACAAAGGCGTAGGGTACCATCCTTCTTCATTAGAAACAGTACCGGGGCTCCCCAGGGAGACGCACTAGGCTTCACAAAGCCCTTCTCCAAAAGATCCTGCAACTGAGACTTGAGCTCTCGCAGCTCAAGTGGTGCCATCCTGTATGGTGCGGAGGAGATGGGGCTGGTCCCTGGTACTAGTGAGATCTCAAACTCGATCTCACGCTCAAGCGGTAGTCCTAGCAACTCGTCTGGGAACACGTTGGGGTACTCTCTGACCACCGAGATACTCTGGAAGTCTGCCACAAGGCTGGGCTCTACCACCACACAAGCTAGGAAGCCCTCACACTCTTAGCTCAAAAGTCTCGCCGCCCGAAGTGCAGAAATGTACCTGAAGCCTCCGTCCATTGGCTGACCGTGGAACTCGAAAGAAGGCAACTCCGGTATGGAGAAGACGATCTTCCTCTCAAAATAGTCCACCAAAGCGTGGTAAGCGGATAGCCAGTCCATCCCCAGAATTACGCCAAAGTCCGCCATCTGTATCATAATCAGGTCAGCGGGAAGGCTATGTCCCCCAATACTGACCTCGCAACCCGTGTATACCTCCTCAGCTACAAACAGCTAACCACTCGGACCTCTGATCACGAGCGGATCCTCTAACAGCATATAATCCTACCCCAAACTAACTGTGAAACTAGCTGCGACAAACGAGTGCGTAGCGCCAGAATCGAAAAGTGTGTAAACGAGTCTGCCGGAAACTGAAACCATACCTGCCACCACTGATCCCGAAGCTCTGGCATCCCTGTGTGTCAGGGCGTTGATACGCCCCTCAGCCCTAGGTGCGGACGAAGCAGCCACACTCTGCGTCGGACGGGTAGCTACTGGCCAGTACCCTCCTTGTGACTGCTGTCCTCCTCCTCACGCCTGGAAACCGCGGCCTCCTGCTCGCCCTCCAGTGCTCGGCGTGGGAAGCGTCTGCTGACCTCCTGCCTTAGACGGGCAGTCCCTCCTGATGTGGCCCGGCTAGCCACACTTGTAACAGAGGGGAACCCGACTCCCGCCCTGAGTGGGTCCCTGCTGTCGGCTGGGCGGGGGTCCGATGCTAGCAACTGGCCCCTATCGAGGGCCCCCAAAGGCCACTGATGGCCCTGCTGATGAGAACCTCATCATAAACCCTAACTAGCATGATCTAACCTAGATATGCAAGAAAAAAGCCCCTACATAGCTCAAAGAAAGGCTTAACTCGAAGAATTCTGAGTTCAAAACGAAAACAAGTCATAAGGGGTAAAAATGTAATTTCACCAACACAATTTGCAAATAAGGTAATTAAGGGTCCAAACACAGGTCAAACAAACCTAATAAGAATGAAAGTGGGATGATCTGATCTAACGAGGGTTGTAGCACCTACAAGAAATTAAATGACATTCTGTAACCCTAAAACAAATCCACTTCAATTCACGAGGTTAGAGGTAGGGTAAAAATCAACTAAACCCTCTAAAATTCATAGAAAAATAATCTCTAGGGTTTAGAACCTTCAATTTGGCCTTAGAAACCCATTTTGACCTACATTGAGAACCATGCCCAATTAATGATTTAATTTGGGTTTTTACGTAAATTGGTTGGTCAAACATGGTCTAACCTAGAAAAAAAATTCACCATTAAAATCCTTAGGTTCAAAATAGTCATGCATAAAAACTTGAGCCTAAGAAGAGACCTCCTTGACCGACTTTGCAATTTGATCCTCTTCATTTACTTTTTGACCATTAACTTTCGAAACCCTTGCATTTTTGCCCCCAACTTTCTCGTCGTTCTTTGCAGAACGATCCATCCTGCAAAACTCTGCGCAGCACCATGCTCCGACGACTTTGCGCGGAGCATGGCGCCGCACAGGGAGAGGGGATCGTCCTGCAAAATGTACGCAGAGTTCCCTGCGACGTCTTCTGTCGCAGGGACACAACCATGCTACCTGACGACCCCCACACCTTCCATGAGAACGCGTGGAAGGTATGGGTCTCTTCTCCGACCACACTCCGACGAGGCACGCACGTCGCCAGCCTGCGCCTCCCTCTCCGCCACCCCCTTTATAAGAACCAGCACCCCCTGCCGGTTCTTGTAGACTTGTCTTGGCGGAGAAACCCTAAAAAATTCCTCTCTTCCCTCTCTGGCAAGAAACCCACAAGCTCCGGCGACCACTCTTTCTCCTTCCCGTCGCTCTGCTGCCATACCAGCAGCAGAGCCAACTTCATCTTGTCTTCCTGCGTCGCGCCTCACCAAGCACACGCCTCCCTACCCACTTCCTCGTCGCCGCTCTCTCCCTCTAGGTGTTTCTTCTCCAGCGACAGTCGATACGACTGCCCGCCTCTCCGGCCCCTTCGTCCCTGCAAGTAGGTAATAATTACTCCCCATATTCCCCTCTTTCTTTTCCCCACATTATTTCATTCAACCCAACCCTCGACTGTCCCTGACCAACATCACCTTCCCCGCCTCCGGCCACTCTCCGGCGAGTTGCCCCCGTCGATCCGCAGCTCCACACAACTCGCCGACCGTCCCACAAGCTCCGCCTCATCACACTGAACGCCCTCCGCCCCTCCACAATCCCACCACACTCACTCAACACACCACCAAACACACCCACTTTTCCGGCCACAGGACGACCTAGGCACGCACGCCTAGGCCGCCCCGCGGCCTGCCACACAACTCAACACCTCTGCCGTGAAGGTTCCCCAGTAGTTTGATTAGGCCGAGAGGCCCTTTTAATGCTTGACAGGTCTGCTGCCCCGGTCGCCATTGTCGATGATTCGAGAAGCTCCCAAGCGAGCTCCAGGCTCCGGGGCTCCAGGATTTCAGTTGCTGCGAAGGCGGGCGAGTTGTGTGAAGGCAGTCAGCTAGCAAGCGAAGGGAATCGAGGCTGCAGCTGCGGAAGCAAGGCCAAGGTCTTCCTGCGGGCGCGCGCGAGGAGAAGCAACCAATTAGTCCCACATCGTAAGTTCACGAAGCGCCGCACTTGTTTAAATTGATTTTGTGAATAAGCCTTGTCGCCTCCGAATCCACTAGGGTGAGGTCCCTCGCCCATCACACCCGCCTCGTCCGCGGATTCACCTCGAGGACCTGGCGAATCCGACCCGACACTACTGAGCACACCTCACGCACTATACACATGCCAGTGCGCCTGGTCACGGGTACGCTATCCGACCCGTTAACCCGGCTCTGGGAGAGCTTCATGTGAGCAGTTTACAGAGAGAGAGATACATGCGGGTAGAGGGAAGGGTTAGGTTTTGTTGTGCCTTGTGTGCAGGAACAGAGCGCCAAAGGAGAAAGGCTAAGTACTTAGCCGCAGGAGGAAGAAGAAGGAAAAAGAAGCAGCAAAGGAAGAAAGAAAGGAAAAGAGGAGAAGCACTGTAGCAGACCTGCAATTAAGTCGTCTGGCCACTGCATCAGACGATGGTTGAGCAGCGGCCAGAGGAGATAAAGCAGAGAAGAAGGAAGAAGAAGAAAAGAAGAAGACTCTGCAGCTGAAGAGAAGAGAAGAGAAGAAGACAGGACGAGTAGAAGAAGAAGATGAACAGCCAGGAAGAAGAAAAAGAAGAAGAAGAAGAAAGAAGAAGACTTGGCCGCCAGAGAAAAAGAAATCAAAAGAAAGAGAAAGAAAGAAATAGGAAGAAAAGAGAAAAAAGAAGAAGAAGAAGAAAGAAGAGGGAAGAAGACAGAAAGCACAAAAAGAAGAAAGATGAAGGCACTACCGTGAGAGAAGAAGAGAAGATGAAGAAGCCAAGACAAACAAAATTCTCTCTCTCTCTCTCTTTCTTATTTTTATAATCCAATAGAGAACTTTATACTTCTAGAATTCCAGTAGCTCCCTGAGTTCGACCTCGGGAAAACTATTTCCGAATAAAAAAAAAAAAAATCTATTGTAATGACAACCGTAGCTGTCTTGTCTTATACTATAACGACTGTACTATAATAAACATAAAGACGCAAAAACAGCCAAAGCGGTTGCCATTACATTTTGGCACCGTTGCTGGGGAGCAACGGCTATTCTAGAAGCTTTAAACTCTTTATTTAAGAATTTCTAATCTTTTCCCTCTTGTGTGCAGGTACAGGAAAAATTAGGACGCAGCCGCACCACAGCCACTCCAAAGACAGGTAACTTCTATCCTCTCACTAGTAAACCCTAAATCTTAAAGAGGAAGAAAAAGAAAGAAAGAAAAAAAAAAATATATATATATATAGGTATAACCTGTCTTTCATACTTAGTAACAGCTGCATGTTTTCAAAACTACGATTTCTGCACACAGTATTAAAGGTAATTAAGGGCTAACATCTTCTTGCCTGAGCCCTAATTACCAAATAAGGAGTTAACTGGACCAAATAGAGCCAACATAGGAATTAACACCAGGGTTTCAGAAACACACCCCTTAATCAAGAATTGAGAAAATCCAAAAGAAGTGTGCCTGAGCCATTGAGTGAAAATACCTATTCAGAGAAACCCTAAGCAATTGGCTCTCTAAAAACACTTGAACCCTAAAAGACAAGACCTAATAAGTTCTCAAAAGGATCAATAGGTGAAGTTGACTAGTAACGGTTTTTTTTTTTCAACCGCGGCTAATCTTTGTTCGTTTTAGTGCTTATTACAGTAATGTCGTTATAGTGTAAAATAAGATAGCTACGGTTGTCGTTACTATCAAAATTTACTCGGAAATAGTTTGGTTTCCAGAGGTCGAACTCAGGGAGCTACTAGAATTCTAGAAGTACAGAGTATTACAAAAATAAGAGAGAGAGAGGGAGAGATAGATTTTGGTTTTTGGCTTCTTCTTCTCCTCTTTCTCTCTTTTCTTGTCTTCTTCTTCTCTTCTTTGGCTTTTTTTCAGCTGCAGTGTCTCTACGGGTCTTCTTCTTCCTGTTGCCTTCAATTCTTCTTCTGCTTGTCTTCTATTTCTTTTCTTCTTAAGTTCTTCTTCTTTCTCTTTTCCTGCGCGAAGTCTTCTTCTGCTTCTTTCTTCCTTCTTCTCTTTTCTTTCTCTTCAGTTGCGGAGCCTTCTCTTTTCTTCTTCCTCTCTGCTTTATCTCCTTTGAAGCTTCATCCGTCGTCTGATACCGCAGTCAGACGACTTAAACGACGGTCTGCTACAGTGCTTCCTTTTCTTCCTTCACTGCTTCTTCTTCTTCTTCTCTTCTTTGGCAAGCCTTCTTCTTACTCTGCTTCTTTTCTTCTTTGGTCTCCTGCCTTGCTCAGCTACAAGGCTTCTTCAGGGTTTCTTCTTCTTCTGCTCCTCTTCTTCTCCTTCCTGCGGCTAAGTGTTGAGTCTGCCTCCTTCGCACCCTATTCCTGCACAGAGCACAGCAAAACCTAGCTTTTCCCTCTACCCGCACGTCTCTCTCTCTCTGTAAACCGCTCACGGGAAGCTCTCCCAGAGCCAGGTTAACGGGGTCGGGTTGCGTAACCGGGACCAGGCGCACAGGCGTGGGTGGTGCGCGAGGAGTGCAGGGTAGTGTCGGGTCGGATCCGCCAGGTCCGCGAGATGAATCCGCGGACGAGGCGGGTGTTGGGCAAGGGACCTCACCCCAGGTGCGTTCGGAGGCAACCAGCCGTATACACAAAAACAATTTAAAGTGGTGCAGCGATTTGAAGACTCACGATGTGGGACTAAACTTTGTCCCTTCTCGCGTGTGCCTACAAGAAGGACGCGACCTTGCCTCAGCAGCTACGTCCTCGTTTTCCTTCGCAAACCAACTGCCTGCCTTCGCCCGAGTCTCCCTAATTCGCCTCAGCTGAAGTCCTGACGCTTCGAGGCCTGGAGCTCGCTTGGAAGCTCCTTGCGTCGTCGCCAATGGCAACCGAGGCTGAAAGTCTGTCTAACACAAATAGGGCCTCTCGGCCTAATCAGACCATAGGGGAACCTTCGCCGTGGCACGGTGAAGGTAGTGTGAGGTGCAGCAGGTCGCGGGGCGGTGTATGGCGGTAGCCCTAGGTCGGACTGCAATCGGAAAAGTGGGTTTGATCGGGGGTGTGCTGTAGAGGTGTGGAGTGGCAGTGGAGGGGCGGAGGGTGTTTGGTGAAGTGAGGCGGAGCTTTTGGGACAGTTGGCGAGTCGTATGGGGTTGTGGGATGACGGGGATGACTTGCAGGAGAGTGACCGAAGGTGGGGAAGATGAGGGTGGTCAGGCGTGGTCATAAGGCGATCAAGCAAATTAAGTTGGGGAAGAGAAAGAGGGGAGGAAGGGAAGTAACTGTAACCTACCTACGGGGATGAAGGGGGGCCGGAGTGGCGGGCAGCCGTACAGACTGTCGCCGGAGAAGAAACACCCAGAGGGAGAGAGCGACGGCGAGGAAGAGGGCAGGGAGGCGCGCGCTTGGTGCGGCGCGACGCGGGGAAATTAGGCGAAGGTGGCTCTACTGCTGGTATTGCAGCAGAGAGATGAGAAGGAGGAGGAGGAGCTGCCGGAGCTGGTGGGTTCCTGTCGGAGTGGAGAGAGAGGAAGGGTTGAGGGATTCTCCGTCAAGACCAAGCTGGGAGAAACGGCTGGCGACGCTGGTCTTTATAAAGGCGGTGGCGGAGGGGTGAACGCACGTCGCGGCGGACGCACGCTGGCGACGTGCGTCCCTCGCCGGAGTATGGTCGGAGACGAGACCCATACCTTCCGCGCTTTTGCACGGAAGGTGTGGGCATCGTCAGGTGGCAAGGCCGAGTCCCTGCGATAGCAGACATCGCAGGGAACTCCGCGCTCACTTTGCAGGACGCCCCCTCACCCTGCGCGGCTCCATGCTCCGCGCAAAGTCGCCAGAGCATGGTGTTCTGCAGAGACTTGTAGGAGGGACCAAAATGCAAAGAACGAAGAGGAAATTAGGAGCCAAAATGCAAGGGTTTCGAAAGTTGAGGGTCAAAAAGTAAATGATGAGGACCAAATTGCAAAGTCGGTCAAGGAGGTCTCTTCTTAGGCTCAAGTTTTTATACATCACTAAGTTGGACCTAAGGATTTTAATGGTGAATTTTGTTTCTAGGTCAGACCATGTTTGATCGGCCAATTTACGTAAAAACCCAAATTAAATCATTAATTGGGCATGGTTCTCAATGTAGGTCAAAATGGGTTTCTAAGGTCACATTGAAGGTTTTAAACCCTAGAGATTATTTTTATATGAATTTTAGAGGGTTTAGTTGATTTCTACCCTACCTCGAACCACGTGAATTGAAGTGGGTTTGTTTTAGGGTTACAGAATGTCATTTAATTCCCTGGAGTTGCTGTAGCCCTTGTTGGATCAGATCATCCCACTTTCCTTCTTATTAGGTTAGTTTGACCTGTGTTTGGATCCTGAGTTACCCTGTTTGCAGATTGTGTTGGTGAAATTTCATTTTTACCCCTTATGACTTATTTTCTTCCTAAACTCAGAATTCTCTAAGTTAAGCCTTTCTTTGAGTTATGTAGGAGCTTTTTCTTTCATACCTAGGTTAGATTGTGCTAGTTAGGGTTCATGATGAGGTTCTCATCATTGACCCCTTAGGGTCAACCAACCTTCAACTTAGGTCACTCTTTGCACTCAAAAGGTTAAAGTTCAAGTGAAAACCTAAGCACCTTAATCTTAACTAAAAATTGGTAGACTTAAGAGGTCAAGATCCCCATTCTGGACTCACCCTCTCTGGCTGCCCAGGTAATTCTCAGGTGGTCGATCTTTTGATCAAGGGGTCAATCTGCCCCTCACCTCTATAGTCACCTAACATTTTGGGTGCCTTGATTGGGTCCAGCACTTGCTAAACTCATCTCTTCCAACAGTGTATGTTTGGTAGGAAGTCCTTGAAACCTCCTTTAGCACTCCACTCTCCTCGAGGCCGAGCCTCAGTACCCTTGTGTGAGAAAACAACACTTCACAACGACCTCTCCTCCGACTTCGAACCTAACTCACCTTCTTCTTCCACAATGGCTAGCCAGTTGAGGAAGAAAATAATCTGGAGCATCAACTCCAGCGACTCAATGACCTCTTCCAGAACTTTGTGCACCCACCGCAGCATCCTATGATGCGGGACCATTATAATCCTGCTGCGGTGGCTATTGAGCCTCGAGTCAGAATCCTGACTGGAGGACCTGATTCTGAATTAAAGCCCAATATGATTCATGCTATACCTAAATTCCATGGGCTTAATTCTGAAGACCCCTTCCAGCACATCAAACAACTGAAGCATCTGGCCCAAACTTTTGGGTCAGATGCGCAAAATCGGGACATTCTCCTCATGAAGATGTTCTCCTTCTCTCTTATGGACAAGGCCGCTCATTGGTATCAGACTCAAACCCGGCCGATCAACACTTGGGAAGAACTTCAGTCTGAATTTTTGAAGAAGTTCTTTCCCGTTGGTCGGACCAATGTCTTGCACCATCGGAGTACTCACTTCACTCAGCAAACGGGAGAACCTCTCCATGAGGCATGGGATCGCTTTCAGAATCTCATAAGAAAGTGCCCCCATCACGGAGTTCCTAAATGGGAACAAGTCCAGTCTTTTTACCAGGGACTCCATGAGGATATCAAGCTTTTCGTCAATGCAACCTGCAGAGGAAATATCATGGGTCAACATGAGGACACCGTGTGGGAGATTCTTGAAAACATGTGCGAGAACTCTATCAACAATGACTCCATGGGATTATTCGATAGGACGAATACCCGCGCATCGACAAACCTTAGGGGAGCACATGAGACGCAGGGCCTGTCCGCATCAGTCGACCTGTAACTAATGGCCAGTCGATTGGACAAGGTCTCAATCATTGAGAAGAAGGTGGATGAGCTGACTCAGCTCTTGCAGCGAGGCACCTCTGCGCATAACTCCCTTGTACAGCCTCCTTCCACACGAGAAACTGTGCAAAACATTCTCCATCGATCTTCTCCTGGGATGGATCCATATCCACCCCCATCTGATTCTCGGATCGGAGGGTCATCCAATCCTTTCTATACCAGCCCAGGGAATTCCATTCCCCTTTTCTCTGATTCTTTGGAGGTTCCTCAGACCTGCGAGGACCTCAACGCCATCCAGAACAACCCATTCTCCAACACCTACAACCCTGGATGGCGAAACCATCCCAACTTCCAGTGGGCGGGTAATTCCTAGACCCAAAGACCACCCTCTCAGCCCCACTCATAACCCCCTCGTCCTTACTAGCCGCCTCAGCCTCGGCCCAACCCTACCTATCCATCGGGGCCAAATCAGGACCAAATGTCCCTTATTCTTCAGACTCTGGCTGACATTCAAAAAACGAATGCGGCTATTCAAAAGCAACATAGGGACGAACTTACAGAGGTTCGAAATCAACTAGCCCAATTGGCTAATTCTCGCCAACCAGGCACACTTCCTTCCCAACCTCTTCCTAACCTGAATAACGTGCCAACACAGCGACGCATTACGAACCCAAACCCGGGCCAAGCACACATGATTTATCAGGCCCCCTCTGATCCTTCACCCAACGGGATGGAGGCTTCCACTTCCTTCACGGGCTATCAGCAGCAACCCATCTTACCTAATCCTAACCAACACCAAGCAGGGCTAAATTCTGTAACAACCCGTAGTGGTAAGGGAACCCAAGATCCACCCTATCCAAACCAATCCAAGCCTGGTAGTAATCCCAACCCTAGGACAGTAATTCAGGACGTTCCTATCCCTATCCCAGATCAAAGACCTGGACCTATCCTAGAAGAACCAACTAAGGTTCCGTTTCCCGAGGCCTTGACCAAGGGAAAGAAGACTACCATGCCCGTGGCACCTGAGGAGGACCTGGTCAAGCTCTTTGAGCAGGTCCACATAAACATCCCTTTGATGGATGCAATTCACCACGTACCAGCTTACGCACGATTCTTAAAGAATGTGTGTACACCCCAGCGTAAGCCGCGAACCAAGAGTGGGAGTCCAATTGTACTGTCAAAGAAAGCTAGCTCTGTAATCCTAAGCAGACTCCCACCCAAGGCTAAAGATCCTGGTACTCCCCTGATTTCCTGCAAGATAGGTGATACCCAATTCGATAGAGCATTGCTAGACTTGGGTGCTTCCATAAATCTGATACCCACATCCTTACTTAACCACCTAGAAGAATCTGAGCTAAAACCGACTGAAGTGACATTACAATTAACTGATTGATCTATAAAGTCACCAAAAGGGATTCTCGAGGATGTTATTGTAAGAGTGCGGGATTTCTACTTTCCTGTAGACTTTATAGTCTTGGACATGGACGCACCTAAAAACCCTAGGGATACACCGATCATTCTAGGGAGACCTTTCTTGGCTACTGCTAGAGCCAATATCAACTGTGAGGAGGGCCAAATAGAGCTCAAATTTGGAAATCAAACCCTAAAAATTGATATATTTAAGGCCCAGCAACATCGCAGAGCCATCGGATGGACTCTCGATGATTTGACTGAAATAAGTCCCTCTTATTGCACGCATCGTATTTATTCAGAAGAGGGCGCACGACCTTCTCGTGAAATGCAGAGACGCTTGAACCCCAATCTGCAGGAGGTCGTGAAAAAGGAGATCATCAAGTGGTTAGATGCAGGGATCATCTACCCGATCTCCGATAGTCGTTGGGTGAGCCCAATTCAGGTTGTGCCTAAGAAGGCAAGACTCACCACCATAACGACTGAAACCGGAGAAGTCATACCTACCCGATTAGCCAACTCGTGGAGAGTCTGTATAGATTACCGACGACTCAATTCCTCCATGAAGAAGGATCATTTCCCACTACCTTTCATTAATCAGATTCTCGAGAAATTAGCGAGAAATCGATTCTTCTGCTTCCTTGACGGGTACTCCGGTTATAACCAGGTGGCAATCCATCCAGAGGACCAAGAGAAGACCACGTTTACCTGCCCCTTCGGAACGTACGCATTCCGAATGATGCCTTTCGATCTCTGCAATGCACCCGCGACTTTTCAACGGTGCATGCTTGCCATATTCTCAGATATGGTAGGTGACTATCTGGAAGTCTTCATGGATGACTTTTCAGTTTTTGGAGCATCATTTGACGATTGCCTCCAACACTTGGTCCAAATACTCAGGCGGTGCATCGATGTGAATTTGGTTCTTTCCTGGGAAAAGAGCCATTTCATGGTGCCTGAGGGAATTGTCCTGGGATATTTAATCTCGGAGAAAGGCATCCAAGTGGATCGAGCTAAGGTTGATCTAATCTCTTGCCTTCCTATGCCTAGCTCGATCAGGGACATCCGTTCTTTTCTGGGGCACGTCGATTTTTACCGTCGTTTCATTCCTGATTTCTCGAAAATTGCGCGCCCCTTGACTACTCTTCTCTCTAAGGATGTGCCCTTTGAAATCTCCAAGGAATGCACACTAGCCTTTGAAAACCTTCATGACCGAGACACCCAGGCACCTATCCTACAATCCCCTGACTGGTCTCAACCCTTTGAGATCATGTACGATGCGTCCAATTTCGCTGTAGGAGCGGTTTTGGGGCAGAAAGCTGACGGGAAACCCGTGGTCATTTACTACGCTAGCAAGACACTTGACGAGGCTCAGCGTAACTACACGGTTACGGAGAAAGAGCTGTTAGCCGTAGTATTTTCCCTTGAAAAATTCCGATCTTATCTCCTGGGTTCCCACGTCATCGTCTACTTAGATCACATGGCTGTGAGGCATCTCCTTGCCAAGAAGGACATGAAGCCCCGACTAATTCGATGGATCTTGCTGTTGCAAGAATTCGATCTCAAGATTCGCGACAAGGCGTGGAGACAAAATGTGGTAGCCGACCATTTGTCTCGCCTTCCTTCTGAGATTATCAACCCTTCCAGACCCATCACGGAACATTTTCCTGATGAGCACCTGCTGACTATTGGTACTAGACTTCCATGTTTTGCTGATATAGTAAACTACTTGGCATCTCATCAGATCCCGTCTGATTGGCCGAAGGCCAAGAAAGACAAATTGCGCTTTGACGCCAAGTATTACATTTGGGAAAATCCGTACCTTTTCCGCATAGGTGCTGACCAAATCATCTGGAGATGTGTCCTGGAAGAGGAAGTCAATAATATTCTCTCCTTCTGCCATGACCAGGCATGAGGTGGCCATTACTCTGGGCATAAAACCGCATCAAAAGTCCTCCAATGCGGCTTTTACTGGCCCACACTGTTCAAAGACACATACAGTCACTACAAAGCATGCAATCGTTGCCAAACTCTGGGCAACATGAGCCATCGAGACATGATGCCTTTGCAGCCGATTCTCGTATGCGAAATCTTTAATGTTTGGGGGATTGATTTTATGGGCCCCTTTCCTGTCTCGGACGGCTTCGAATACATCTTACTCGCGGATGACTATGTGTCTAAGTGGATAGAAGCCATTCCGACCAGAACCAACAATCATAAAATTGTTCTCAAATTCATTCATCAAAACATTTTCTCAAGGTTCGGGATTCCACGAGCAATAATTTACGACGGTGGGACCCATTTCACAAATGCTCAGTTTAGGTCACTGATGACCAAATACGGGGTGTCTCACCGAATCTCTACTCCTTATCACCCCCAGACTAATGGTCTAGCTGAGCTATCAAATCGGGAGATCAAGAAAATCCTGCAAGTCATTGTTCGGCTTGACAGGAAGGACTGGTCGTCCTGACCTCCGGAAGCCTTGTGGGCCTATAGGACCGCCCACAAAACCCAATTAGGCATGTCTCCCTTTAGACTGGCGTACGGGAAGGCGTGTCACCTTCTCGTCGAACTGGAGCACAAAGCCTATTGGGCAGTACGAAACTGTAATCTAGATCTTTCGAAGGCTAGAACCCACAGAAAGCTTCAAATCAGCAAGATCGATGAATTACACCTTGATGCGTATAAGAACTCGCGAATCTACAAGGAGTGGGTCAAAGCCTCCCATGACAGGCATATCTCTAGAAAGATCTTTCATCCTGGTCAGAAGGTCCTACTCTTTGATGTCTGACACAAACTTTTCCCTGGGAAGTTGCGATCCAAGTGGGTCGGACCATACTTGGTCCGACAGATTTTTGGAAATGGAGCTATGGAAATCAGTCCGCTCAGCCATGATTCCGAACCTTTTATCGTGAACGGTCAGAGACTCAAGCCGTTCATTGATGTAGCTTCTACTGATTTGGCTGAATCATCTTATATCCTCCATTCCCCATGAGCTTATTGCGTCCGGCCGATGGCGTAAAACTTAACGCTTAACGGGAGGCAGCTCGTCATTTTCTTTGAAAACCTAAAACCTTTTTGACACCTTTGTGCACTTAAGGTTCACCCTTTAAGACAGTTGACTCCACCTCAGATGCTTGCATCTGGGATTAGAAATCGTCCGCAACAGTCATCCCGACCCATTCACTCATCAAAACATCTGCCCTAAGGAATGAACTAAGTTGAATAAAAACCCCCTAAGTTACAATGAGGACATTGCAAATCTTAGGCATGGGGGGTATGAAAGTGCAAAACTTGTAAGAAAAGGTTTTAAACAAAAAATTCACATATGCCAAAAACACCATAAAAATTTAAAAAAAAATCGAAAAAGAATAATAGAATAAGAGGAGAAAGGAAATTTTGTGGGAGAAGGAAAAAGAAACAAAATGAAAAAGGAGCACAAAAATGTGAGAAAAGAGTGATAGTCATTAGTAAGAAACTAAGGAATTGACTTAAGTTCTAGACCTCATTCATGAAAAAATTGAAAAGTGCACAGTAAGATTAGTAAGAACGCAAACCTTAGGCATTCTTGAATAGACTCTTAGTACCCATTAAGATCTAGACACTCCTCAAGAGGTTGAGGAAAATGAAAAGTTTAAGTATTAGGTCCAAGGCTTAGGAAGTATTTGGCCTCGTTAACTAACTTTTGGTTTACGGGACTCAGTAACCTAAGCACCCTAACACCACACACAGCCTGGTTCAGTAAGCGTAAAAATCAAAACCACGCAGAAGCGTCGCAAAATTCTGAAAATAACACCTAGAGTAGGAGCGGCCGATCAACACAAGTTAATTTGGACGAGTTCCCAGCGCGGAGAGGTGGGAAATTCCCCTCGAAGATGCGTAACAAAATATCATCTCCTCGGTGCTTGTCTCTTAGGATATTTACATATCCTACTGGGGGCATGTAAGCACTCTGCTGGCCCAGATTCCATGGATGGCATTATCACGAAGTGTCAATTGCCAGGGTCTGAATTCAGCCACGGAACACCATGGATGGGATTATCTCGAAATCTCAATAGCCAGGGCTCCGGGGGTTGCCATGGGCGGTGCTATCTCGAAGCATCGATTGCCAGGAACTCTTGAGGATTGATGATGGGAACAAGGAATCTGATACAGACCGTGTTGAGAAGCCAATCCTAAGCTAGAATTAAAAAGAAAAAGAGAGAGAAAACTCTCCAAACATATAAATCTTCTATCTCTCTCTCTTACGAAACGCACTGCGAACTGAGCCAGGGCTAAAATCATTTCAAGCACGGGTGCTTTAACCACAAAGTCCAATAAACATTAGGTTAGTTCTTGTAAGCCTTAAAAACCTTTGCTAAGGACTGAAGCTGAGGCTAGACAGATCTGGATCTTGGTTGGTACTAGAGTACCTTTTAGGCCTATGGTCAACATTCTAACCTAATCCAGGTTCAAATGAAAAAGCACTTATTTGAAATCATTAAGAACTTCATGGTCTAGAACAAAGGTTGAAACCTTAAGTTTTTGCTAAGGGACTAGCAAAAGCTAGGCATGGGGGTATGATGAGAACCTCATCATGAACCCTAACTAACACAATCTAACCTAGATATGCAAGAAAAAAGCTCCTACATAGCTCAAAGAAAGGCTTAACTCAGAGAATTCTGAGTTCAAAAAGAAAACAAGTCATAAGGGGTAAAAATGTAATTTCACCAACACAATTTGCAAACAGGATTATTAAGGGTCCAAACACAGGTCAAACAAACCTAATAAGAAGGAAAGTGGGATGATCTGATCTAACGAGGGTTGTAGCAACTTAAATAAATTAAATGACATTCTGTAACCCTTAAACAAACTCACTTCAATTCAAGAGGTTTGAGGCAGGGTAAAAATCAACTAAATCCTCTAAAATTCATATAAAAATAATATCTAGGGTTTAGAACCTTCAATTTGGCCTTAGAAACCCATTTTGACCTACATTGAGAACCATGCCAATTAATGATTTAATTTGAGTTTTTACGTAAATTGGCCGGTCAAATATGGTCTAACCTAGAAACAAAATTCACCATTAAAATCCATAGGTTTAAAATAGTCATGCATAGAAACTTGAGCCTAAGAAGAGACCTCCTTGACCGACTTTGCAATTTGGTCCTCTTCATTTACTTTTTAACCCTTAACTTTCGAAACCCTTGCATTTTTGCCCCCAATTTTCTCGTCGTTCTTTTCATAACGGTCCCTCTTGCAAAACTCTGCGCAGCACCATGCTCCGGCGATTTTGCGCGGAGCATGACGCCGCGCAGGGAGAGGGGATCGTCCTGCAAAATGTACGCGGAGTTCCCTGCGACGTCTTCTGTCGCAGGGACACAACCATGTTGCCTGACGACCCCTACACCTTCCGTGCGAACGCGCGGAAGGTATGGGTCTCTTCTCCGACCACACTCCGGCAAGGCGCGCAAGTCGCCAACCTACGCCTCCCTCTCCTCCACCTCCTTTATAAGAACCAGCACCCCTTGCCGGTTCTTGTAGACTTGTCTTGACGGAGAAACCCTCAAAAATTCCTTTCTTCCCTCTCCGGCAGGAAACCCACAAGCTCCGGCGACCACTCTTTCTCCTTCTCGTCGCTCTGCTGCCATACCAGCAGCAAAGCCAACTTCGTCTCGTCTTTCTACGTCGCACCGCACCAAGCGCACGCCTCCCTGCCCACTTCCTCGTTGCCGCTCTCTCCCTCTGGGTGTTTCTTCTCCGGCGACAGTCGATACGACTGCCCACCTCTCCGGCCCCTTTCGTCCCTGCAAGTAGGTAATAATTACTCCCCATCTTCCCCTCTTTCTTTTCCCCACATTATTTCATTCAACCCAACCCTCGACTGTCCCTGACCAACATCACCTTCCCCGCCTCCGGCCACTCTCCGGCGAGTTGCCTTCGTCGATCCGCATCTCCACACAACTCGCCGACCGTCCCACAAGCTCCACCTCATCACACTGAACGCCTTCCGCCCCTCCACAGTCCCACCACACTCACTCAACACGCCACCGAACTGGCTAACGGTGGCAGCAACTAGCTTTTCTTAAGTCGTAGTACAGATAGTTATTGCCATCATTTGCTAATATTTGTTACTCGGAAAATACAGTTCTCCCGAGGTCGAACTCAGGGAGCAAGTCGTATTCTAGAGATATACATGTTCTATTACAAAAATAAAGAGAGAGAGAGAGATGAAAGTTTGGCTTCTTCTTCTTCTCTTCTTTCTTCCTCTTTGTCTTCTCTCCTCTTTGGCTTTTGTTCTTCGTGTTCTTCCTCTATTTCTTGGTTGGACGATCCTGTCTTTTTCTTCTTTTTATTTTCTTTGTTTCTTCTTTTCTTGCTTCAGATCTTCCTCCCGTGCTCTTCTTCTTCTTTTCTTCTTCTTTGTCTTCTTCTTCTGCTTTCTGTTTCTTCACTTGGCTGCTCTGTGTTCCTCTCTTTGTCTTCTGATCTCTGCAGAGTCTTCACTTGGCTTCTCTGTGTTCCTCTCTTTCCTCTGCCTCGCCTTCCTTCTTCTTCTTTGCCTTCACCTGTCTTCAGGACGTCGTCTGATTTGAAAATCAGACGACTTAAACCGCTTGTTGCTACATTGTCTCCCTTAGCTTCCTTCTTCTTCACCTGTGCCTGCACGCTCAAGAGTTCAGAGTCAGAGGGCAAAACCTACTCTACCCCCCTCCCCCACGCGTCTCTTTCTCTCTGAGTTCGCTCTTAGGACAGCTCTCCCAGAGCAACCGGGTAATCGGGTACGAGTCGCGCCCGGGTCCAGGCCCACCGGCGTGCGGTGGTGGGCGAGGAGTGCAGGTCGGGTTAATCGGGTCGGGCCAGGTCCACGGAGCGTGATCACGGACGAGGCCGGGTCGGGTGAGAGGGGCCTCACCCCGTGGTCAGGAGGCGAACAGCATAAGGCACTTTTTGCCTTTATGCGCCCGCGCGCCTCTGAAAAGTTCCGAGGTGGGACTAAATGTCCCACCCCAATTGAGCGCCTGCAGCGGAGGGAGCAGCGGGCAATCGTGGCTTCACGCGAGGCCTTCGCCCCAACTACGAGCCTGGGACGCTTCGCGGAGACGCCCCGCGCAACCTGGGAGTCGAACCTGGGCGAAGGCGTGCCTGGTGAAGGAGCTCTGCCTGCTCAGTAATGGCGACGGCGGGCGAGTCACCTGGTCACAGAAGAACGGCCTCTCGGCCTAATCAGACAAGCGGGGGACCTTCGCCGTGGCACGGCGAAGGTGGTCAGAGGGTCTGCAGGGGGCGTGGTGGAGCAAACAGGTCGCCCTAGGTCAAACTGCGGGCTAAGAAGTGGGTGTGTTCGGTGGGTCTGCAGAGGGCGTTTGGTGGGCAGTGGAAGGGCGGAAGAGGATCAGGGTGAGGAGGCGGAGGTTATGCACAGGTCGGCGAGCTGCGTGGGGTGCTGAAGCGATGGGAGTGGTTCGTCGGAGTTTGGCCGGAGGTGGAGAAGGTGAGGGTGATCGGTGGGAAATAGGTGGCGACAGTAAGGGTTTTCAGTATGGAAAAGAAAGAGGGGAGGAAGAGGAGAAGTTCTACCTGCTAAGCTGGACGAGGAGGGGTTGGCGCAGGCGACAGTCGTATCGACTGTCGCCGGAGAAGAAATTGCCCAGAGGAAGGGGCGGCGGCGAGGAGAGGGCCGGAGAGGCGCCGGCTGGGTGCAACGTGACACGGAAAGATCGAGGGAAGGTAACCCTGCTACTGGTAGTGCGGCAGGGCAACGAGGAGGAGGAGGAGAGGCCGTCGGAGCAAGGGGGCGTCTGTCGTAGTGGGAAGGGAGGAATTTAGGGGGGTGTCTCCGTCAGATCCGAGCTGGGAAGAACGACGGAGCGACGGGGGTATTTATAGGGGCGGAATCAGAGAGGAGGGTGGAGGGAGACGACGTGTCTCCCTCGCCGGAGGATGCCGGAGGAAGGAGACCCATACCGTCCGTGCGTTCGCACGGGCGGTCGCAGTACTCAGGGGGTGTCCCTGCGGTGGCTGACGACGCAGGGTACCCCCCATTGACTTGCCAGGGCCCCTCCCTCACCCTGCGCGGCGCCATGCTCCGCGCGAGGTCGCAGGAGCATGGCGCTGCGCAGGTTTTGCAGGAGGGACCTAAATGCAAAGAACGAAGGAGAGTTAGGGGCCAAAATGTGAGGGTTCAAAAGTTGAGGACCAAAAAGTAAATATATGAGGACCAAAGTGTAAAGTTGGTCAAGAAGGTTTCTTCTTAGGCCCAAGTTTTTATACATGACTAATTAGGACCTAAGGATTCTGATGGTTAATTTTATTTCTAGATTAAACCTTATTTGATCGATCAATTTACGTAAAAACCCAAATTAAGTTGTTAATTGGGTATGGTTCTCAATGTAAGTCAAAATGGGTTCCTAAGGCCAAATTGAAAGTCCTAAACCCTAGAGATTATTTTTATATGAATTTTAGAGGGTTTAGTTGATATTTAGCTTGCCTTGAACCACGTGAATTGAAGTGGGTTTGTTTTTAGGGTTACAGGCTGTCATTTAATTCTTTGGAGTTGTTGTAGCCCTTATTGAGTCATCTCATCCCACTTTTCTTCTTATTAGGTTGTTTTGACCTATGTTTGGACCCTGAGTTACCCTATTTTCAGATCGGATTGGTGAAATTGCATTTTTATCCCTTAGTTTATGTTTTCTTTGGAAACTCAGAATATCTCTGAGCCAAGCCTTTCTAAGGTTATGTAGGAGCTTTTATTCTCTGTATTAGGTCAAAATGAGCTAGTTATGGCTCATGATGAGGTTCTCATCATACCCCCATGCCTAGCTTTTGCTAGTCCCTTAGCAAAAACTTAAGGTTTCAACCCTTGTTCTAGACCATGAAGTTCTTTAATAGCTTCAGATAAGTGCTTTTTTATTTAAACTTAGATTAGGTTAGAATGCTGACCATAGGCTTAAAAGGTACTCTAGTACCAATCAAGATCCAAATCTGTCTAGCCTCAACCTCAGTCCTTAGCAAGGATTTTTAAGACCCACAAGAACTAACCTAAGGTTTATTGGACTTTGTAGTTAAAGCACCCGTGCTTGAAATGATTTTAGCCCTGGTTCAGTTCGCAGTGCGTTTTGTAAGAGAGAGAGGTAGAAAATTTTTCTATTTTTGGAGAGTTTTCTCTCTCTTTTTCTTTTTAATTCTAGCTTAGGATTGGCTTTTCAACACGGTCTGTATCAGATTCCTTGCCCCCATCATCAATCCTCAAGGGTTCCTAGCGATCGATGCTTCGAGATAGCACCGCCCATGGCAACCCTCAGAACCCTGGCTATTGAGATTTCGAGATAATCCCATCCATGGTGTTCCGTGGCCGCGTTCAGACCCTGGCAGTTGACACTTTGTGATAATGCCATCCATGGAATCTAAACCAGCAGGGTGCTTACATGCCCCCAGTAGGATATGTGAATATCCTAAGAGACAAGCACCGAGGAGATGATATTTTGTTACGCATCTTTGAGGGGATTTCCCGCCTCTCTGCGCTGGGAACTCGTCCAAATCAACTTGTGTTGATCGGCCGCTCCTACTCTAGATGTACTTTTCAGAATTTTTTCGACGCTTCTGCGTGATTTTGATTTTTACGCTTGCTGAACCAGGCTGTGTGTGAGGTTAGGGTGCTTATGTTACTGAGTCCCGTAAACCAGAAGTTAATTAGCGAGGTCAAATACTCCCTAAGCCTTGGACCTAGTACTTAAGCTTTTCATTTTCCTCAACCTCTTGAGGATTGTCTAGATCTTAATGGGTACTAAGAGTCTATCAAGAATGCCTAAGGTTTGCGTTCTTACTAATCTTACCAAGCACTTTTCATTTCTTTTCTTAAAAAAAATGGTCTAGACTAAGGTTAATTCCTTAGCTTCTTACTAATGACTATTACTCTTTTCTTTCATCTTTTTGTGCTCCTTTTCATTTTGTTTCTTTTCCTTCTCCTCAAAATTTCCTTTCTCCTCTTATTCTTTTTATTTTGAAAAATTTTTAATTTTTATGGTGTTTTTGGCATATGTGAATTTTTTGTTTAAAACCTTTTTTTTCTACAAGTTTTGCACTTATACCCCCCCATGCCTAAAACTTGCAATGTCCTCATTGTGATTTAGGGGTTTTTATTTACTTAATTTATTCCTTAAGACAGATATTTTTGTGAGTGAATGGGTCGGGATGAATTCTGCGGACGATTTCTAATCTCAGATGCAAGCATCTGAGGTGGAGTCGGCTGTCTTAAAGGGTGAACCTTAAGTGCACAATGGTGTCAGAAAAAAGGTTTTAGATTTTCAAGAAATGACGGGCTGCCTCCCATTAAGCGCTGAGTTTTACGCCATCGGCCGGGCGCAGTAAGTTCAAGGGGAATGGAGGATGAGGGATGATTCAGTCGAATCAGTAGAAGTCACATCAATGAACGATTTGAGTCTCTGACCGTTCACGATGAAAGGTTCGGAATCATGGCTGAGTGGACTGATTTCAATGGCTCCATTTCCAAAAACCTGTCGGACTAAATACGGTCCGACCCACTTGGACCTCAGTTTCCCCGGGAAAAGTTTGAGTCGGGCATCAAAGAGTAGGACCTTTTGACCATGATGAAAGATCTTTCTCGAGATGTGCTTGTCGTGGAAGGCTTTAACCCGCTCCTTGTAGATTCGCGAGTTCTCGTACGCATCTAGGCGTAATTCATCAATCTCGCTGATTTGGAGTTTTCTGTGGGTTCCAGCCTTGGAAAGATCTAGATTATAGTTCCGTACTGCCCAATAGGCTTTATGCTCCAGTTCTACGGGAAGGTGACATGCCTTTCCGCACACCAGTCTAAAGGGAGACATGCCCAATTGGGTCTTGTGGGCGGTCCTATAGGCCCACAATGCTTCCGGAAGTCGGGACGGCCAGTCCTTCCTGTCAGGCCGAACAGTGACTTGCAGGATTTTCTTGATCTCCTGATTTGATAGCTCAGCTAGACTATTTGTTTGGGGGTGGTAAGGAATAGAGATTCGATGAGACACCCCAAATTTAGCCATCAGTGACCTAAACTGAGCATTTGTAAAATGGGTCCCCCCATCCGAGATAATAGCACGGGGAATCCCGAACCTTGAGAAAATGTTTTGATGTATGAACTTAAGAACAATCTTGTGATTGCAGGTTCGGGTCGGTATGGCTTCGATCCATTTGGACACGTAGTCCACCGCAAGCAGAATATACTCGAAACCATCCAAAATAGGAAAAGGGCCCATAAAATCAATCCCCCATACATCGAAGATTTCGCATACGAGAATCGGCTGCAAAGGCATCATGTCACGATGGTTCATGTTGCCCAAAGTCTGGCAACGACTGCATGCCTTGCAGTGACTGTATGCGTCTTTGAAAAGTGTAGGCCAGTAGAAGCCACACTGGAGGACTTTGGATGCAGTTTTATGCCCTGAGAAATGGCCACCGCATGCCTGGTCATTGCAGAAAGATAGGATATTGCTGATTTCCTCTTCCGGGACGCATCTCCGAATAATTTGATCAGCACCTATGCGGAAAAGGTACGGGTCTTCCCAAATGTAATACTTGGAATCAGAACGTAATTTATCTTTCTTGGCCTTCGGCCAATCAGACGGTGTCTGATGAGATGCCAAGTAGTTTACTATATCAGCAAACCATGGAAGTCTAGTACCAACAGAAATCAGGTGCTCATCAGGAAAATGTTCCGTGATGGGTCCGGAAGGGTTGATGATCTCAGAAGGAAGACGGGACAGATGGTCGGCTACCACATTCTGCCTTCCCGCTTTGTCGCAAATCTCAAGATCGAATTCTTGCAACAGCAAGATCCAACGGATTAGTCGGGGCTTCGCGTCCTTCTTGGCAAGGAGATGCCTTACAGCCGTGTGATCCGAGTAAATGATGACATGGGAACCCAGAAGATACGATCGAAATTTTTCAAGGGCAAATACTACGGCTAGCAGCTCTTTCTCCGTAACCGTATAGTTACGCTGATCCTCGTCAAGTGTCTTGCTAGCGTAGTAGATGACCACGGGTTTCCCGTCAGCTTTCTGCCCCAGGACCGCTCCTACAGCGAAGTCAGACGCATCGCACATGATCTCAAAGGGTTGAGACCAGTCAGGGGATTGTAGGATAGGTGCCTGGGTGACTCGGTCACGTAGGTTTTCAAAGGCTAGCGTGCATTCCTTGGAGATTTCAAAAGGTACATCCTTAGAGAGAAGAGAAGTCAAGGGGCGCACGATTTTCGAGAAATCTGGAATGAAACGGCGGTAAAAATCGACGTGCCCTAAAAAGGAACGGATGTCCCTGATCGAGCTAGGTACGGGAAGGCGAGAAATCAGATCAACCTTAGCTCGATCCACCTAGATGCCTTTTTCCGAAATTGAGTGTCCCAGGACAATTCCCTCAGGCACCATGAAATGGCTCTTTTCCCAGGAAAGAACCAAGTTCACCTGAATGCATCGCCTGAGTATCTGGACCAAGTGTTGGAGGCAATCATCAAAAGATTTTCCAAAGACTGAAAAGTCATCCATGAAGACTTCCAGGAAATCACCTACCATATCTGAGAATATGGCAAGCATGCACCGCTGAAAAGTAGCGGGTGCATTGCAAAGACCGAAAGGCATCCTTCGAAAAGCATACGTTCCGAAGGGGCAGGTAAATGTGGTCTTTTCTTGGTCCTCAGGATGGATTGCCACCTGGTTGTAACCGGAGTACCCGTCAAGAAAGCAGAAGAACCTATTTCCCGCTAGTTTCTCGAGAATTTGATCAATGAAGGGTAGTGGGAAATGGTCCTTCTTTGTGGAGGAATTGAGTCAGCGGTAATCTATACAGACTCTCCACGCATTGGCTAATCGGGTAGGAATGATTTCTCCGGTTTCAGTTGTTATGGTGGTGAGTCCTGCCTTCTTAGGCACAACCTGAATTGGGCTCACCCAACGACTATCGGAGATCGGGTAGATGATTCCGGCATCTAACCACTTAATGATCTCCTTTTTCACGACCTCCTGCAGATTAGGGTTCAAACGTCTCTGCATTTCACGAGAAGGTCGTGCGCCCTCTTCTGAATAGATATGATGAGTACAATAAGAGGGGCTTATTCCAGTCAAATCATCGAGAGTCCACCCGATGGCTCTGCGATGTTGCTGGAGAACAGTAATCAGACGGGATTCCTGTTCGGAATTGAGGGTGGAATTTATAATCACAGGAAGGGTCTTATTGGAACCCAAAAAGATGTATTTCAAGTGAGTAGGAAGAGGCTTTAACTCGAGGATAGGGTTATCAGCAGCAGCGAGTGGTTCAGTGTAGATGTGAGGTTCAAGGGTAGGAGTTACTTGGTTGTGTATGTCTGGATTCGACTCCTCTGTTTGCGGGTCAAGATCCTTCTGTGATTGATGAGGCATAATCGAGTCATTCTGGAGGTGTGACTCATCAACCAAAATCCTAACGTCACAAATCTGTTCGATGACACCGCAATTAATTCCTTGTTGGGCCTTAAATATATCAATTTTTATGGTTTGATCTCCAAATTTAAGCTCTATTTGGCCCTCCTCACAGCTGATGTTGGCTCTAGCAGTAGCCAAGAAAGGTCTCCCTAGAATGATTGGTGTATCCCTAGGGTTTTTAGGCGCGTCCATATCTAAGACTATAAAGTCCACTGGAAAATAGAAATCCCGCACTCTTACGATAACATCCTCGAGAATCCCTTTTGGTGACTTTATAGATCGATCTGCTAATTGTAATGTCACCTCGGTTGGTTTTAGCTCAGATTCTTCTAGATGGTCAAGTAAGGATGTGGGTATCAGGTTTATGGATGCACCTAAGTCTAGCAAAGCTCTATCAAATTGGGTAGCACCTATCTTGCAGGAAATCAGGAGAGTACCAGGATCTTTTGCCTTGGGTGGGAGTTTACTGAGGATTACAGAGCTGGCTTGCTCTGACAGAACAATTGGGCTCCCACCCTTGGTTCGTGGCTTACGCTGGGGTGTACACACATTCTTTAAAAATCGTGCGTAAGCTGGTATGTGGCAGATTGCATCCATCAAGGGGATGTTTATGTGGACCTGCTCAAAGAGCTTGACCAGGTCCTCCTCAGGTGCCACGGGCTTGGTGGTCTTCTTTCCCTTGGTCAAGGCCTCGGGAAACGGGATCTTGGTTGGTTCTTCTAGGATAAGTCCTGGTTGTGGATCTGGGATAGGGGTAGGGACGTCCTGGATTACTGTCCTAGGCTTGGGATCACTACCAGGCTTGGAGTGGTTCGGATGAGGTGGGTCTTGGGTTTCCTTACCACTACGAGTCGTTACGGAATTAAGTCCTGCCTGGTTTTGGTTGGGATTGGGTAAGATAGATTGTTGCTGGTAACCTGCAAAAGAAGTGGAGGCCTCTATCCCGTCAAGTGAAGGAACAGAGGGGGCCTGATAGATCATATGGGCATGGCCCGGGTTTGGGTTTATAACGCGCCGCTGGGTTGGCACGTTATTAGGATTAGGCAGAGGTTGGGAAGGAAGAGTACCTGGATGGTGAGAGTTTGCCAACTGGGTCAATTGGTTTCGGACCTCTGTAAGTTCGTCCTTGTGTTGTTTCTGGATAGCCGCATTCGTTCTTTGAATGTCAGCCAGGGTCTGAAGGATAAGGGACATTTGATCTTGATTCGGCCCAGATGGGTAAGCAGGGTTGGGCCGAGGCTGAGGCGGCTGGTAAGGACGAGGAGGTTGTGGGCGGGGTTGGAAGGATGGTCTTTGGGTTTGGGAATTTCCTGCCCACTGGAAGTTAGGATGGTTTCGCCATCCAGGATTATAGGTGTTGGAGAACGGGTCGTTCTGGATGGCGTTGAGGTCCTCGCAGGTCTGAGGAACCTCCAGAGGGTTAGAGAAAGAGGGAACGGAATTTCCCTGGCAGGTGAAGAAGGAATTGAAAGGACTTCCGAGCAAAGATTTGGATGATGGGTCCATCCTAGGAGAAGGTCGATGGAGAATGTTTTGCACAGTTTCCCTTGTGGAAGGAGGCTGTGCGAAAGGGTTATGCGCAGAGGTGGCTCGCTGCAGATGCTGAGTTAGCTCATCCACCTTCTTTTCGATAATCGAGACTGATGAGAACCTCATCATGAGCCATAACTAGCTCATTTTGACCCAATACAAAGGATAAAAGCTCCTACATAACTCAAGGAAAGGCTTAACTCAGAGAATTCTGAGTTTAAGGAGAGAACAAGTCATAAGGGGTAAAAATGCAATTTTACCAGTATAATCTGCATACAGGGTAATTCAGGGTCCAAACACAGGTCAAGCAAACCGAATAAGAAGGAAAGTGAGATGATCTGACAAGGGCTACAGCAATTCCAAGGAACTAAATGATAATCCGTAACCTTAAAACAAACCCACTTCAATTCACGAGGTTCGAGGAAAAGTAAAAATAGAATAAACCCTCTAAAATTCATAGAAAAATAATCTCTAGGGTTTAGAACCTTCAATTTGGCCTTCAGATCCCATTTTGACCTACATTGAGAACCATGCCCAATTAATAACTTAATTTGGGTTTTTGCATAAATTGACCGGTCAAACAAGGTTTAATCTAGAAATAAAATTCACCATCAAATTCCTTAGGTCCTAATTAGTCATGTATAAAAACTTGAGCCTAAGAAGAAACCTTCTTGACCAACTTTGCACTTTGGTCCTCATATATTTACTTTTTGGCCCTCAACTTTTGAACCCTCACATTTCTGCCCCTAACTCTCCTTCGTTCTTTGCATTCAGGTCCCTCCTGCCAAAACCTGCCAGCACCATGCTCCGGCGACCTTGCGCGGAGCATGGCGCCGCGCAGGGTGAGGGGGAGGGGCTGACAAGTCAACCGGGGGTGCCCTACGTCGTCAGCCGTCGCAGGAACACCCCCCTGGTCGCTGCAACCCACCATACCGGCCGTGCGAACGCACGGACGGTATGGGTTTCCATCTCCGGCGTCCTCCGGCGAGGGAGACACGTCGTCTCCCTCCGCCCTCCTCTCTGATTCTGCCTCTATAAATACCCCCGTCGCTCCGCCGTTCTGAGGAGCTCGGTCCTGACGGAGAAAGACCCCCACTTCCTCTCTTCCCACTCCGACAGGAAGCCCTCCAGCTCCGGCGGCCTCCCCTCTTCCTCCTCGTCGCTCTGCCGCACTACCAGCTGCAGGGTTGCTCTCCCTCGCTCTTCCCGCGCCACGCCGCACCCAGCTGGCGCCTCTCCGGCCCTCTGCTCGCCGCCGCCCCTTCCCCCGGGCATCTTCTTCTCCGGCGACAGTCGATACGACTGTCGCCCGCTCCGGCCCCTCCTTGTCCTGCTAAGTAGGTAGAACTCCTCCTCTTCCTCCCCTCTTCCTTTTCCTCACTTTAAACATCTACTATCGCCCTCGATTCCGACCAATCACCCTCACCTTCTCCGCCTCCGGCCATCCTCCGGCGAGCCGCTCCCATCACTCCAGCATCCCACACAGCTCGCCGACCTGCACATAATCTCCGCCTCCTCACCCTGATCCATTTCCGCCCCTCCACTTCCCCCAAATCACCCCCTGCAACTCCACCGAACAAACCCATCTCCCGACCCACAGTCCGACCTAGGGCAGCCCTTAGGCTCCGCCCCGCCGCCTGCACACCCCCCGACCACCTTCGCCGTGCCACGGCGAAGGTCCTCCGCGTTTCTGATTGGGCCGAGAGGCCGTTTTTCTGTGGGCAGGTACCTGCGCTCGTCGCCGCCATTGTTGAAGCAAAGCAGCTCCTTCACCTGCTGCCCCAGGTGAGTCACGCCCAGGTTACGCTCCCAGACAGCGCAAGGCGCCTTCGCGAAGCACCAGGCTGCAGTCGAGTCGAAGCCCTTACGCGAAGGTCTCGCGTAACGCTGCGATTACCGGCTGCTTCCTCCGCGCAGGCGCGAAATTGGGGTGGGACATTTAGTCCCACCTCGGAAGGCTCTGAAGGAACGCAGCGGTATAAAGCGAAAAAGTGCTGGAGGCTTATTGCCTCAGCACACGGGGTGAGGTCCCCTTCACCCGCCCGGTTACCCGGTCTCGTCCGCGCTCACGCCCCGCGGACCTGGCCCGACCCGACTTAGACTGACCTGCACTCCTCGCCCACCACGCACGCCGGTGGGCCTGGACCCGGGCGCGACCCGTACCCGGCTACCCGGCAGCTCTGGGAGAGCTATCCCATGAGCGGATTCTGTGAGAGAGAGACGCGGGGGAGGGTAGAGATAGGTTTTGCCCCTCTCTGATCAAGCTGTGTAAGTGTGCAGGCACAGGTGAAGAAGAACCGTGGAAGAAGACGAAAGCTGAAGGAAGGAGGATCACCGAGCGGCACTGTAGCAGCTGCGGTTTAAGTCGTCTGATTGGAAAATCAGACGACGTCCTGAAGGCAAAGAAGGAGAAGGAAGGCGAGGCAGAGGAGAACGCAAAGAGGCCAAGACAAGAACTGAAAGAAGAAGAACAACACGAGAAGAAGAAAGTCTGAAGAAAGGAAAAGAAGAAAGAAAGAAGAAGAAGAAGAACAGGACCGCAAGGGAGCAGAAAAAGAAAGAGACGAGCAGAAACAAGAACTGACGAAGTAGAACATCACCCACTGCTGCAGATAAAGAAGACAGAAAGAAGAAGAAGACCACAAGGAGATAAAGGAACCAAAAGCCAAAGAGAACAGAAAAGAAAGAAGAAGACAGACGAGAAAGAAGAAGCCAACAAATTCTCATCTCTCTCTCTATCTATCTATATTTTTGTAAAAGAAACTTTGTACCCCTAGAATACAACTTGCTCCCTGAGTTCGACCTCGGGAACTCTTTTATTTTCCGAGTAAAAAATTATATATTTGAAATGATGGCAATAACTGGCTATACTACAACGACATAACAATAAAACCCGGTTATCTCTTCACGCCATCGCTATCAATTTGGCGCCGTTGCCGGGGAGCAACGGCTATTCTAGAGGTAAACATTCCTGTTTCTTTTTAATTTCTGATAATCTCCTCTCTTTTGTGCAGCTACAGGAAATCAAGAAGACAAGCAACCGCACGACAACCACTCCGAGGACAGGTAAATTTTTCCTCTCGCTATTAACCCCTAAACTCTAAAGAGGAAGAAAAGAAAAGAACAAGCAATATAGGGCTAACCAGTCTTCCATACTTAGTAACCATAAAGAGTTGCATGTTTTCAACTCATTAGTCCTGCACACTATTAAGGGTATTTAAGGGCTAACACATTCTTGCTTGAGCCCTAATTACCCAACAAAGAACTAACTGGACCAAGTAGAGCCAACATAAGATTCAACATTAGGGTTTTAGAGACACACTACTTAAATCAAAAATGGAGAAAATCAAAAAGAAGTGCGCCTAAACCATTGATTGAAAATACCTATTCAAAGAAAACCTAAAACAATTGGCTCTCTAAACACTTGAACCCTAAAAGACAAGACCTAAAAGCTCTCAAAGAAAACAAGAGGTAAAGTTGACCCCTTGGGTCAACCAACCTTAAATTAGGTCACTCTTTGCACTTAAAAGACTAAAGTTCAAGTGAAACCTTAAGCACCCTGATATTAAAATTGGTAGACTTAAGAGGTCAAGATCCCCATTCTGGTCTACCTGGAACCGCAGTGACAAGAGAGGTCGGGTGGGGGAAACCCTGTAACCCGTGGGGACGCTCTACCGTGTAGGGGTCTTCGCGGGACTCTCCCTCTCTGGCTGCCCAGGTAATTCTCAGGTGGACGATCTTTCTGATCAAGGGGTCCATCTGCCCCGCACCTCTATAGTCACCCAACACATTTTTGGGTGTCTTGATTGGGTCCAGCACCTTCTAAACTTACCTCTTCCAACAGTGCATGTACGGAAGGAGGTCCTTAAGACCACCCTTAAGACCTCCTTTAGAAATTCACTCTCGTCAAGGCCAAGCCTCGACACCCGTGTTTGTGCAGCAACACCCTCACATTATTCTCTCTTCTGATTCAGAACCAAGTTCTTCTTCTTCCCCCATCATGGCTCAGCCAGTTGAGGAAGAAAATAATCTGGAACACTAGCTCCAGCGACTCAATGACCTCTTCCAAAACTTCGTGCACCCACCACAGCGTCCTATGATGCGGGACCACTACAATCCAGCTGCGGTGGCCATTGAGCCTCGAGTCAGAATCCCGACTGGAGGACCTGATTCCGAATTAAAGCCCAACATGATTCATGCTATACCTAAATTCCATGGGCTTAATTCTGAAGATCCCTTCCAGCACATCAAACAGCTAAAGCATCTGGCCCACACTTTTGGATCAGATGCGCAAAATCGGGATATTCTTCTCATGAAGATGTTCTCCTTTTCTCTTATGGACAAGGCCGCCCATTGGTATCAAACTCAGACCCGGCCGATCAACACTTGGGAAGAACTTCAATCCGAGTTTTTGAAAAAGTTTTTTCCCGTTGGTCGGACCAACGCCTTGCGCCATCAGATTACACACTTCACTCAACAATCAGGAGAACCTCTCCATGAGGCATGGGATCATTTTTAAGATCTCATGAGAAAGTGCCCCCATCACGGAGTTCCTAAATGGGAACAAGTCCAATCTTTTTACCAGGGACTCCGTGAGGACATCGGCCTTTTCGTCAATGCAACTTGCGGAGGAAACATCATGGGTCAACATGAAGACACCGTATGGGAGATTCTCGAAAACATGTGCGAGAACTCCATCAACAATGACTCCATGGGATTATTCGACAGGACGAATACCCGCGCAGCGACGAATCTTAAGGGAGCACATGAGACGCAGGGCCTGTCCGCATCAGTCGACCTGGAATTAATGGCCAGTCGATTGGACAAGGTCTCAATCATTGAGAAGAAGGTGGATGAGCTGACTCAGCACTTGCAGCGAGCCACCTCTGCGCGTAACTCCTTTGCACAACCTCCTTCCACACAGGAGACTGTGCAAAACATCCTCCACCGATCTTCCCCTAGGATGGATCCATATCCATATCCATCTGATTCTCGGATCGGAGGATCATCCGATCCTTTCTACACCAGCCCGGGGAACTCCATTCCCCCTTTCCCTGATTCTCAGGAGGTTCCTCAGACCTGCGAGGACCTCAACGCCATCCAGAACGACCCATTCTCCAACACTTACAACCCTGGATGGCGAAACCATCCCAATTTTCAGTGGGCGGGAAATTCCCAAACCCAAAGAACACCTTTTCAGTCCCGCCCACAGCCCTCTCATCATTACCAGCCGCCTCAGCCTCGGCCCAACCCTACTTATCCATCACGGCCAAATCAGGATCAAATGTCCCTAATCCTTCAGACTCTGGCTGACATTCAAAGAACGAATGAGGCTATTCAAAAACAGCACAAGGACGAACTTACAGAGGTTAAAACTCAACTGGCCCAGTTGGCAAATTCTCGCCAGTCAGGCACACTCCCTTCCCAACCTCTTCCTAACCCAAATAACGTGCCAACCCAGAAGCGCGTTATGAATCCAAATTTAGGCCACGCACAATGGATTTATCAGGCCCCTACTGCTCCATCTCCAGACGAGATGGAAGCCTCAACTTCTTATGCGGGATTTCAGCAGCAGCCACCCCTCTTACCAAACCCAAACCAAAATCAGGCCGGATTAAATTCTGTAACAACACGTAGTGGTAAAACAACTCAAGACCCGCATTATCCAAACCACTCCAAGCCTGATAACCATGACCCTAGGATAGTTATCCAAGATACCGCTGTTCCGGATCCACAACCTGGACCTATCCTAGAAGAACCAACCAAGATCCCGTTTCCCGAGGCCTTGACCAAGGGAAAGAAGACCACCAAACCCGTGGCCCCTGAGGAGGACCTGGTCAAGCTCTTTGAGCAGGTCCACATAAACATCCCCTTGATGGATGCAATCCGCCACGTACCAGCTTACGCACGATTTCTAAAGAATATATGTACACCCCAGCGTAAGCCGCGAACCAAAGGAGGGAGCCCAATTGTTCTGTCAGAGCAAGCCAGCTCTGTAATCCTCAGTAGACTCCCACCCAAGGCAAAAGATCCTGGTACTCCCCTGATTTCCTGCAAGATAGGTGGTACCCAATTTGATAGAGCATTGTTAGACTTGGGTGCATCCATAAACCTGATACCCACATCCTTACTTGACCATCTAGAAGAATCTGAGCTAAAACCAACCGAGGTGACATTACAATTAGCAGATCGATCTATAAAGTCACCAAAAGGGATTCTCAAGGATGTTATCGTAAGAGTGCGGGATTTCTATTTTCCAGTGGACTTTATAGTCTTAGATATGGACGCACCTGAGAACCCTAGGGATACACCAATCATTCTAGGGAGACCTTTCTTGGCTACTGCTAGAGCCAACATCAGCTGTGAGGAGGGCCAAATAGAGCTTAAGTTTGGAAATCAAACACTGAAAATTGATATATTTAAGGCCCAACAAGGAATTAATTGCGGTGTCATCGAACAAATTTGTGACATCAGGACTTTGGTTGATGAATCACACTTCCAGAATAACTCGATTATGCCTCATCAACCACAGAAGGATCTTGACCCGCAAACAGAGGAGTCGAATCCAGATATGAACAACCCAGTAACTCCCACCCTTGAACCTCACATCTATACTGAACCACCCACTGCTGCTGATAACCCCATCCTCGAACTGAAACCCCTTCCTGCTCACTTGAAATACATCTTTTTGGGTTCTAATCAGACCCTTCCTGTGATTATCAATTCCAACCTCAGTCCTGAACAGGAATCCCGTCTGATTGTTGTCCTCCAGCAACATCGCAGAGCCATCGGATGGACTCTCGATGATTTGACTGGAATAAGTCCCTCTTATTGTACTCATCATATCTATTCAGAAGAGGGCACACAACCTTCTCTTGAAATGCAGAGACGCTTAAACCCCAATCTGCAGGAGGTCATGAAAAAGGAGATCATCAAGTGGTTAGATGCCGGAATCATCTACCCGATCTCCGATAGTCGTTGGGTGAGCCCAATTCAGGTCGTGCCCAAGAAGGCAGGACTCACCACTATAACGACTGAGACCGGAGAAATCATTCCTACCCGATTAGCCAACTCGTGGAGAGTCTGTATAGATTACCGCCGACTCAATTCCTCCACGAAGAAGGATCATTTCCCACTACCCTTCATTGATCAAATTCTCGAAAAACTTGCGGGAAATAGGTTCTTCTGCTTTCTTGACGGGTACTCCGGTTATAACCAGATGGCAATCCATCCTGAGGACCAAGAAAAGACCACGTTCACCTGCCCCTTCGGAACATATGCTTTCCGAAGGATACCTTTCGGTCTTTGCAATGCACCCGCTACTTTTCAGCGATGCATGCTTGCCATATTCTCATATATGGTAGGTGATTATCTGGAAGTCTTCATGGATGACTTTTCAGTTTTCGGAGCATCATTCGACGATTGCCTCCAGCACTTGGTCCAGATACTCAGGCTGTGCATCGATGTGAATTTGGTTCTTTCCTGGTAAAAGAGCCATTTCATGGTGCCTGAGGGAATTGTCCTGGGACACTCAATTTCGGAAAAAGGTATCCAAGTGGATCGAGCTAAGGTTAATCTGATTTCTCACCTTCCTATGCCCAGCTCGATCAGGGACATCCGTTCCTTTTTAGGGCATGTCGATTTTTATCGACGATTTATCCCTGATTTTTCAAAAATCGCGCGCCCCCTGACCACTCTTCTCTCCAAGGATGTTCCTTTCGAAATTTCCAAGGAATGCACTCAAGCATTTGAAATCCTGCGTGACCGAGTCACCCAAGCCCCGATCCTACAGTCCCCTGATTGGTCTCAACCCTTTGAGATCATGTGCGATGCATCCGACTTCGCTGTAGGAGCGGTTTTGGGGCAGAAAATTGACGGGAAACCTGTGGTCATTTACTACGCCAGCAAAACACTCGATGAGGCTCAGCGTAACTATACGGTTACTGAGAAAGAGCTGCTAGCTGTAGTATTTGCCATAGAAAAATTCAGATCGTACCTTCTGGGTTCCCGTGTCATCATATACTCGGATCACACAGCTGTGAGGCATCTCCTTGCAAAGAAGGACGCGAAACCTCGATTAATCCGATGGATCTTGCTGTTGCAAGAATTTGACCTTGAGATTCGCGACAAAGCGGGAAAGCAAAATGTGGTAGCTGATCACTTGTCCCGTCTTCCTTCTGAAATAATTGACCCTTCCGGACCCATCACTGAGCATTTTCCCGATGAGCACCTGCTGACTATTGGTACTAGCCTTCCATGGTTTGCTAATGTAGTAAATTACTTGGCATCTCATCAGATCCCGTCCGATTGGCCGAAGGCCAAGAATGACAAATTACGCTCCGATGCCAAGTATTACATTTGGGAAGACCCGTACCTCTTCCGCATAGGTGCCGATCAGATCATCCGGAGATGTGTCCCGGAAGGGGAATTCAACAATATCCTCTCTTTCTGCCATGACCAGGCATGCGGTGGCCATTTCGCTGGGCATAAAACCGCATCAAAAGTCCTCCAGTGCGGCTTTTACTGGCCCACACTGTTCAAAGACGCGTACAGTCACTGCAAGGCATGCAGTCGTTGCTAGACTTTGGGCAACATGAGCCATCGCGGCATGATGCCTATGCAACCGATTCTAGTATGCGAAATCTTTGATGTTTGGGGGATTGATTTTATAGGCCCCTTTCCTGTTTCGGATGGTTTCGAATAAATTCTGTTGGCTGTGGACTACGTGTCCAAATGGATCGAAGCCATACCGACCCGAACCTGTGATCACAAAATCGTTCTCAAATTCATTCATCAAAACATTTTCTCAAGGTTCGGGATTCCTCGTGCAATAATCTCTGATGGGGGGACCCATTTCACAAATGCTCAGTTTAGGTCACTGATGACCAAATACGGGGTGTCTCACCGAATCTCTACTCCTTACCACCCCCAAACTAATGGTCTAGCTGAGCTGTCTAATCGGGAAATCAAGAAAATCCTGCAAGTCACTGTTCGACCTGACAGGAAGGACTGGTCGTCCCGACTTCCGGAAGCATTGTGGGCCTATAGGACCGCCCACAAGACCCAATTGGGCATGTCTCCCTTTAGACTGGTGTACGGAAAGGCATGCCACCTTCCCGTAGAACTGGAGCATAAAGCCTATTGGGCAGTACGGAACTGTAATCTAGATCTTTCCAAGGCCGGGACCCACAGAAAACTCCAAATCAGCGAGATCGATGAATTACGCCTAGACGCGTACGAGAACTCGCAAATCTACAAGGAGCGGGTTAAAGCCTTCCACGACAAACACATCTCGAGAAAGATCTTTCATCCTGGTCAAAAGGTCCTACTCTTTGATGCCCGACTAAAACTCTTCCCAGGAAAACTGAGATCCAAGTGGGTCGGACCATATTTGGTTCGACAGGTTTTTGGAAATGGAGCAATCGAAATCAGTCCACTCAGCCACGATTCTGAACCTTTCATCGTGAACGGTCAGAGACTCAAGCCGTTCATTGATGTAACTTCTATTGATTTGGCTGAAGCATCTTATATCCTCCATTCCCCTTGAGCTTATTGCGCCCAGCCGATGGCGTAAAACTCAGCGCTTAACAGGAGGCAACCCGTCATTTTCCTAAAAATCCAAATTTTTTTCTGACACCTTTTTGCACTTAAGGTTCACCCTTGTAGACAGCCGACCCCACCTCAGATGCTTGCATCTGGGATTAGAAATCGTCCGCAAAAATTCAACCCGACCCATTCACTCATTCAAATTTCTGTCTTAAGGAATGAACTAAGTTAAATAAAAATCCCCTAGGATACAATGAGGACATTGCAAATCTTAGGCATGGGGGGGTATAAAAGTGCAAAACTTGTAAGAAAAGGGTTTCAAACAAAAAAAATTCACATATGCCAAAAACACCATAAAAATTAAAAATTTTTGAAAAAGAATAAGAGGAAAAGAGGAGAAGGAAATTTTGTGAAGGAGAAGGAGAAAAGAAACAAAATGAAAAAGGAGCACAAAATTATGAGAAAAGGTGATAGTCATTAGTAAGGAACTAAGGAATTAACCTAAGTTCTAGACCTCATTCAAGAAAATAACTGAAAAGTGCATAATGAGATTAGTAAGAACGCAAACCTTAGGCATTCTTGAATAGACTCTTAGTACCCATTAAGATCTAGACAATCCTCAAGAGGTTGAGGAAAATGAAAAGCTTAAGTACTAGGTCCAAGGCTTAGGGAGTATTTGGCCTCGTTAACTAATTTTTGGTTTACGGGACTCAGTAACCTAAGCACCCTAACCTCACACACAACCTGGTTCAGTAAGCGTAAAAATCAAAATCACGCAGAAGCGTCGCAAAATTCTAAAAAGAACACCTAGAATAGGAGCGGCCGATCAACACAAGATGATTTGGACGAGTTCCAAGCGCGGAGAGGCGGGAAATCCCCTCGAAGATGCGTAACAAAATATCATCTCCTCGGTGCTTGTCTCTTAGGATATTTACATATCCTACTGGGGGCATGTAAGCACTCTGCTGGTTCAGATTCCATGGATGGCATTATCTCGAAGTATCAATTGCCAGGGTCTGGATTCGGCCACGGAACACCATGGATGGGATTATCTCGAAATCTCAATAGCCAGGGTTCCGGGGGTTGCCATGGGCGGTGCTATCTCGAAGCATCGATCGCCAGGAACCCTTGAGGATTGATGATGGGAGCAAGGAATCTGATACAGACCGTGTTGAAAAGCCAATCCTAGGCTAGAACTAAAAAGAGAAAGAGAGAGAAAACTCTCCAAACAGAAAAACTTTCTATCTCTCTCTTATAAAACGCACTGCGAACTGAGCCAGGGCTAAAATCATTTCAAGCACGGGTGCTTTAACCACAAAGTCCAATAAACCTTAGGTTAGTTCTTATGGGCCTTAAAAACCTTTGCTAAAGACTGAGGCTAAGGCTAGACAGATTTGGATCTTGATTGGTACTAGAGTACCTTTTAGGCCTATGGTCATCATTCTAACTTAATCTAAGCTCAAATAAAAAAGCACTTATCTAAAGCTATTAAGAACTTCATGGTCTAGAACAAGGGTTGAAACCTTAAGTTTTTGCTAAGGGACTAGCAAAAGCTAGGCATGGGGTATGATGAGAACCTCATCATGAGCCATAACTAGCTCATTTTGACCCAATACAAAGGATAAAAGCTCCTACATAACTCAAGGAAAGGCTTAACTCAGAGAATTCTGAGTTTAAGGAGAAAACAAGTCATAAGGGGTAAAAATGCAATTTCACCAGTATAATCTGCATACAGGGTAATTCAGGGTCCAAACACAGGTCAAGCAAACCGAATAAGAAGGAAAGTGGGATGATCTGACAAGGGCTACAGCAATTCCAAGGAACTAAATGATAATCTGTAACCTTAAAACAAACCCACTTCAATTCACGAGGTTCGAGGAAAAGTAAAAATAGAATAAACCCTCTAAAATTCATAGAAAAATAATCTCTAGGGTTTAGAACCTTCAATTTGGCCTTCAGATCCCATTTTGACCTACATTGAGAACCATGCCCAATTAATAACTTAATTTGGGTTTTTGCATAAATTGACCGGTCAAAGAAGGCTTAATCTAGAAATAAAATTCACCATCAAATTCCTTAGGTCCTAATTAGTCATGTATAAAAACTTGAGCCTAAGAAGAAACCTTCTTGACCAACTTTGCACTTAGGTCCTCATATATTTACTTTTTGGCCCTCAACTTTTGAACCCTCACATTTCTGCCCCTAACTCTCCTTCGTTCTTTGCATTCAGGTCCCTCCTGCCAAAACCTGCCAGCACCATGCTCCGGCGACCTTGCGCGGAGCATGGCGCCGCGCAGGGTGAGGGGGAGGGGCTGACAAGTCAACTGGGGGTGCCCTGCGTCGTCAGCCGTCGCAGGAACACCCCCCTGGTCGCTGCAACCCACCATACCGGCCGTGCGAACGCACGGACGGTATGGGTTTCCATCTCCGGCGTCCTCCGGCGAGGGAGACACGTCGTCTCCCTCCGCCCTCCTCTCTGATTCCGCCTCTATAAATACCCCCGTCGCTCCGCCGTTCTGAGGAGCTCGGTCCTGACGGAGAAAGACCCCCACTTCCTCTCTTCCCACTCCGACAGGAAGCCCTCCAGCTCTGGCGGCCTCCCCTCTTCCTCCTCGTCGCTCTGCCGCACTACCAGCTGCAGGGTTGCTCTCCCTCGCTCTTCCCGCGCCACGCCGCACCCAGCTGGCGCCTCTCCGGCCCTCTGCTCGCCGCCGCCCCTTCCCCCGGGCATCTTCTTCTCCGGCGACAGTCGATACGACTGTCGCCCGCTCCGGCCCCTCCTCGTCCTGCTAAGTAGGTAGAACTCCTCTTCCTCCCCTCTTCCTTTTCCTCACTTTAAACATCTACTGTCGCCCTCGATTCCGACCAATCACCCTCACCTTCTCCGCCTCCGGCCATCCTCCGGCGAGCCGCTCCCATCACTCCAGCATCCCACACAGCTCGCCGACCTGCACATAATCTCCGCCTCCTCACCCTGATCCATTTCCGCCCCTCCACTTCCCCCAAATCACCCCCTGCAACTCCACCGAACAAACCCATCTCCCGACCCACAGTCCGACCTAGGGCAGCCCTTAGGCTCCGCCCCGCCGCCTGCACACCCCCCGACCACCTTCGCCGTGCCACGGCGAAGGTCCTCCGCGTTTCTGATTGGGCTGAGAGGCCGTTTTTCTGTGGGCAGGTACCTGCGCTCGTCGCCGCCATTGTTGAAGCAAAGCAGCTTCTTCACCTGCTGCCCCAGGTGAGTCACGCCCAGGTTACGCTCCCAGACAGCGCAAGGCGCCTTCGCGAAGCACCAGGCTGCAGTCGAGTCGAAGCCCTTGCGCGAAGGTCTCGCGTAACGCTGCGATTACCGGCTGCTTCCTCTGCGCAGGCGCGAAATTGGGGTGGGACATTTAGTCCCACCTCGGAAGGCTCTGAAGGAACGCAGCGGTATAAAGCGAAAAAGTGCTGGAGGCTTATTGCCTCAGCACACGGGGTGAGGTCCCCTTCACCCGCCCGGTTACCCGGTCTCGTCCGCGCTCACGCCCCGCGGACCTGGCCCGACCCGACTTAGACTGACCTGCACTCCTCGCCCACCACGCACGCCGGTGGGCCTGGACCCGAGCGCGACCCGTACCCGGCTACCCGGCAGCTCTGGGAGAGCTATCCCATGAGCGGATTCTGTGAGAGAGAGACGCGAGGGAGGGTAGAGATAGGTTTTGCCCCTCTCTGATCAAGTTGTGTAAGTGTGCAGGCACAGGTGAAGAAGAACCGTGGAAGAAGACGAAAGCTGAAGGAAGGAGGATCACCGAGCGGCATTGTAGCAGCTGCGATTTAAGTCGTCTGATTGGAAAATCAGACGGCGTCCTGAAGGCAAAGAAGGAGAAGGAAGGCGAGGCAGAGGAGAACGCAAAGAGGCCAAGACAAGAACTGAAAGAAGAAGAACAACACGAGAAGAAGAAAGTCTGAAGAAAGGAAAAGAAGAAAGAAAGAAGAAGAAGAAGAACAGGACCGCAAGGGAGCAGAAAAAGAAAGAGACGAGCAGAAACAAGAACTGACGAAGAAGAACATCACCCACTGCTGCAGATAAAGAAGACAGAAAGAAGAAGAAGACCACAAGGAGATAAAGGAACCAAAAGCCAAAGAGAACAGAAAAGAAAGAAGAAGACAGACGAGAAAGAAGAAGCCAACAAATTATCATCTCTCTCTCTATCTATCTATATTTTTGTAAAAGAAACTTTGTACCCCTAGAATACAACTTGCTCCCTGAGTTCGACCTCGGGAACTCTTTTATTTTCCGAGTAAAAAATTATATATTTGAAATGATGGCAATAACTGGCTATACTACAACGACATAACAATAAAACCCGGTTATCTCTTCACGCCATCGCTATCAGAGACCTTGTCCAATCGACTGGCCATTAATTCCAGGTCGACTGATGCGGACAGGCCCTGCGTCTCATGTGCTCCCCTAAGATTCGTCGCTGCGTGGGTATTCATCCTGTCGAATAATCCCATGGAGTCATTGTTGATGGAGTTCTCGCACATGTTTTCGAGAATCTCTCACACGGTGTCTTCATGTTGACCCATGATATTTCCTCCGCAGGTTGCATTGACGAAAAAACGGATGTCCTCACGGAGTCCCTGGTAAAAAGATTGGACTTGTTCCCATTTAGGAACTCCGTAATGGGGGCACTTTCTCATGAGATCCTGAAAACGATCCCATGCCTCATGGAGAGGTTCCCCTGGTTGTTGGGTGAAGTGTGTAATCTGATGGCGCAAGGCGTTGGTCCGTCCAACAGGGAAGAACTTTTTTAGGAACTCGGACTGAAGTTCTTCCCAATTGTTGATCGGCCGGGTCTGAGTTTGGTACCAATGGGCGGCCTTGTCCATAAGAGAAAAGGAGAACATCTTCATGAGAAGAATATCCCGATTTTGTGCGTCTGACCCAAAAGTTTGGGCCAGATGCTTTAGTTATTTGATGTGCTGGAAGAGATCTTCAGAATTAAGCCCATGGAATTTAGGTATAGCATGAATCATATTGGGCTTCAATTCAGAATCAAGTCCTCCAGTCGGGATTCTGACTCGAGGCTCAACGGCCACCGCAGCAGGATTGTAGTGGTCCCGCATCATGGGACGCTGTGGTGGGTGCACAAAGTTTTGGAAGAGGTCGTTGAGTCGCTGGAGCTGGTGCTCCAGATTGTTTTCTTCCTCAACTGGCTGAGCCATGATGGGGGAAGAAGAAGAACTTGGTTCTAAATCAGAAGAGAGAATAATGTGAGGGGGTTGCTGCACAAACACGGGCGTCGAGGCTTGGCCTTGACGAGAGTGAATTTCTAAAGGAGGTCTTAAGGGCGGTCTTAAGGACCTCCTACCGTACATGCACTGTTGGAAGAGATGAGTTTAGAAGGTGCTGGACCCAATCAAGACACCCAAGAATGTGTTGGGTGACTATAGAGGTGCGGGGCAGATGGACCCCTTGATCAGAAAGATCGACCACCTGAGAATTACCTGGGCAGCCAGAGAGTGTGAGTCCCGCGAAGACCCCTACACGGTAGAGCGTCCCCACGGGTTACAGGGTTTCCCCCACCCGACCTCTCTTGTCACTGCGGTTCCAGGTAGACCAGAATGGGGATCTTGACCTCTTAAGTCTACCAAGCGAGCTCCCTCTCGTCCCCACGTGAATTGAAGTGGGTTTTTTTTAGGGTTACAGGCTGTCATTTAATTCTTTGGAGTTGCTGTAGCCCTTATTGAGTCATCTCATCCCACTTTTCTTCTTATTAGGTTGTTTTGACCTATGTTTGGACCCTGAGTTACCCTATTTTCAGATCGGATTGGTGAAATTGCATTTTTACCCCTTAGTTTATGTTTTCTTTGCAAACTCAGAATCTCTCTGAGCCAAGCCTTTCTAAGGTTATGTAAGAGCTTTTATTCTTTGTATTAGGTCAAAATGAGCTAGTTATGGCTCATGATGAGGTTCTCATCACACACCCACTTTTCCGGCCATAGGATGACCTAGGCACGCACGCCTAGGCCACCCCGCAACCTGCCGCACAGCTCAACACCTTCGCCGTGCCACGGCGAAGGTTCCCCAGTAGTTTGATTAGGGCGAGAGGCCCTTTTAGTGCTTGACAGGTCTGCTGCCCCGGCCGCCATTGTCGACGATTCGAGAAGCTCCCAAGCGAGCTCCAGGCTCCGGGGCTCCAGGATTTCAGTTGCTGCGAAGGCGGGCGAGTTGTGTGAAGGCAGTCAGCTAGCAAGCGAAGGGAATCGAGGCTGCAACTGCGGAAGCAAGGCCAAGGTCTTCCTGTGGGCGTGCGCGAGGAGAAGCAACCAATTAGTCCCACATCGTAAGTTCACGAAGCGCCGCACTGGTTTAAATTGATTTTGTGAATAAGCCTTATCGCCTCCGAATCCACTGGGGTGAGGTCCCTTGCCCATCACACTCGCCTCGTCCACGGATTCACCTCGCGGACCTGGCGGATCCAACCCGACACTACCGAGCACACCTCGCGCACTATACACGCCAATGCGCCTGGTCACGAGTACGCTATCCGACCCGTTAACCCGGCTCTGGGAGAGCTTCATGTGAGCGGTTTACAGAGAGAGAGATACGTGCGGGTAGAGGGAAGGGTTAGGTTTTGCTGTGCCTTGTGTGCAGGAATAGAGTGACAAAGGAGAAAGGCTAAGTACTTAGCCACAGGAAGAAGAAGGAAGAAGAAGCAGCGAAGGATAAAGAAAGGAAAAGAGGAGAAGCACTGTAGCAGACCTGTAGTTAAGTCGTCTGGCCACTGCATCAGACGACGGTTGAGCAGCGGCCAGAGGAGATAAAGCAGAAAAGAAGGAAGAAGAAGAAAAGAAGAAGACTCTGCAGCTGAAGAGAAGAGAAGAGAAGAAGACGAACAGTCAGGAAGAAGAAAAAGAAGAAGAAGAAAGAAGAAGACTTTGCCGCCAGAGAAAAAGAAATCAAAAGAAAGAGAAAGAAAGAAAGAAATATGAAGAAAAGAGAAAAAGAAGAAGAAGAAGAAGAAAGAAGAGGGAAGAAGACAGAAAGCACAGAAAGAAGAAAGAAGAAGGCACAGCCGTGAGAGAAGAAGAGAAGAAGAAAAAGCCAAGACAAACAAAATTCTCTCTCTTTCTTATTTTTGTAATCCAATAGAGAAACTTTCTACTTCAAGAATTCCAGTAGCTCCCTGAGTTTGACCTCGAGAAAACTATTTCCGAGTAAAAAAAAAAAAAAATCTATTGTAATGACAACCGTAGCTGTCTTGTCTTATATTATAACGACTATACTATAATAAACATAAAGACGCAAAAACAACCAAAGCGGTTGCCTTTACACCTGCGAAACGTGATGGCTCTCCTGTGGACGCCACGTGTCTCCTCTCTCGTCGGCCCTGTGAAAAGTCTGGCTGATAGGGCCTCTTTCGCCAGCTGTCAGTATCTCGCGCGGACAGGTTGGTCTCCTCGTAGGTCATAGCTGCCTCCACCACCCTCGAGAACGTAGGCAGCTTCAGGGGTTTGACATACCCCTAAATCGTAGGCCGGAGCCCCTCGGTGAACCTCCAAAGGCGCTCCTCCTCAGTGGCTACTGCTGTCGCGACGAAACGGGACAGCTCCAGAAAACGTGTGCGGTACGCGCTCACGGTCATCGTCCCCTGGCGGAGAGTGTGGAACTCCCGCCTCCTCTGGTCCTGCCACGTCTGGGGAAAGTACTGCTCGCAGAAGAGGGTAACGAACCGGTCCCAGGTCGGCTCATCCCTCTCCTGTCCCCTGACCGCCCTCCACCACCTGTGTGCCGCACTCTCCAACTAGTACGTGGCAAAGGTCACGCAGCACTCCACCGGGGGGCGAAGGGTGTCGAAAACCTTCTCGATCTGCTCGAGCCAATCCTCCGCCTCGGTCGGGTCCTCATCCCCCTTGAAGGAGGGGGGCTTCAGCTTCCGGAACTGCCCGAAAAGCTCGAAGTGGCACTGCAGTGGGGATGCTGGTGCACCTCTAGGTAAGGAATCCTCGTGCACAGAAGTGTCGGAGGAAGGTGGGGGCGGTGGCGGCCCATCCCCTCTCCCGCATCCAGCGCCACTTCCATCGCGTGGTCCCACAGAGGACTCCCCCTCCGCAGCCCCAGGGAGAGGCGCTCGGGGCGGTGGGTGGAGCTCGTTTTGCACTATGTCCCGTATCAGCTGGGCGAGGTCCTGGGCCTGAATGCCCGGGAGCAATGGCTGGTCCACTGAGACGTCGACCGCAACACGCCCACCTCGCCGACCTCGTCTTCGGCCGCACCCGCGGCCCGCCTTGCTAGTCCCTCGTCAAGGCATCTCCTCGAAGGAGACGCGAAACAGAATGGAAACACGTCAATATGGAATGATATCTAACAAAAAAGTCTAAGAGCTCATGTCAAAAGAAACGTTGTGGTGGCTACTCTAATTACAGACACGTGAATTGGTTATTTTCCAGTCAGTTGGTTCACTTCTCGAGACGACCTTGTTCTGATACCATCTTGTAACGACCCGATTCCCGAATCCCTACGAGACATGAGAATCGAACCAACTCGACTGATCCCAAAACCTAGTCGTCCAACGAGAAAGTAACCAAAAGAGCAGTAAAATAAACCACATTCAACATGTATATAACTAGCAATAACAAAATACAGCAGTAGAGGAAAGAAATACTACAGTATACACCACCACAACAGTAGAGAATTAAACATGTACATAAACATGAAGCTTGCAATGAAAAGAGTACATGGGTAACAAAAACTACTCACAACAACGGAAAGAAAATGACAGTGGGTACTACTAGTAACACTACTGGGCTCTACTAGGCCCAACGCCCTCTGCAGCCGCCGACTCTGGCTGCTCAACACCTGCTCCTGAAAAGTAACAAGGGTGACACATCAGTGAAATGCCGAGTAGAGTGGCAACTAAAAGCTAGAAGAAGCAGTAGAGTGGACAGTAAAATAAACCACATTCAACATGTATATAACTAGCAATAACAAAATACAGCAGTAGAGGAAAGAAATACTACAGTATACACCACCACAATAGTAGAGAATTAAACATGTACATAAACATGAAGCTTGCAATGAAAAGAGTACATGGGTAACAAAAACTACTCACAACAACGGAAAGAAAATGACAGTGGGTACTACTAGTAACACTACTGGGCTCTACTAGGCCCAACGCCCTCTGCAGCCGCCGACTCTGGCTGCTCAACACCTGCTCCTGAAAAGTAACAAGGGTGACACATCAGTGAAATGCCGAGTAGAGTGGCAACTAAAAGCTAGAAGAAGCAGTAGAGTGGACAGTAGCTGTTATATTTTTACTTTCCTTCTTTATATTTTTCCATTTATTCACCATTGATTTATTTCTCAGATCCTTCTCTTGATCTTGAATGTTCCTCATGGGAACGATCTTGATTGCAGTCTTTTCCAAAAAGTAGAAGTAACACGTGGTGCTCTCCTGGCCAGGAGAGTCCCCCGTGGCGGTCCTACCCTCAGTCAACCACCCCAAGGTCGCTGACAGACGTAACGGTGACTACGGTACACGCGATAAACGCACAGGTAGCTACCCCGCACTGACATGCGGTCAGTCGTTTCCGTTAACGGGTGCGCCCAAAGCACAGCACGGAACCAGTATAGGGCAGAGCCCTCTTAGTAACAGGGGTCCAGCCCCTCCACAGTAACCAAACAGGGGTCTTGCCCCTCCATAGTCCGCGCACCCTCGCCTGACTACCCTGGTTTGCCCAGTGGGCCTAACAAGTCGGTGTAGGAGGGCTAGCAGAACCCCGGGGCCCATTGGGTAGCTAGTGCTCTCCCTACACTAGTAGCTCTCCTCGGTACTGTGTACATGAGGGCCAAAAGTCGGTACAAAGTAGCCAGACCTAACCCCGGGTCCCTGGGGCGGCTAGCTCCGCTCTGCACTAAACAGGAGGACAGTTGCTCTCCTTAGTACTCCGTACTCAAGGGCCAGCTCACTTCCCCAATTCTATTCCATTCACTTTCCAGGAGTTCTACTCCTAATTCCCCGTAGGGTTCATGCTCTTTTAACTCAGCCAATTTAGGTTTCACCGTTCCATCTTTATATCCATACAATTCATGTTCTCAACCGTAATTATCCATTCATAACAAGCAGCTGTTAACCAATTTACCGGCAGTTATCGTTTCCTTTCCACTTTTCCAAGAATGCAATGTATATATTCAACTAGTTTTCCAGTCCTAGGATTCATGCCATACCCTAGGATCTATCATTCAATCTAATTTTTCAGTCCTAGAATTCATGCAATACCCTAGGATCTATCATTCAATCTAATTCTTCAGCCTAAGGGTTCATGCAATGCCCTAGACTCTATTAATTATTTCATAAATGTATAATTTTGATAATTAAATTAAAGGGCCACTCTACCCGCAAAATCGGGAGTACTGGGGGCGTGGTCGGTAATCCCGCGCGCCTCCGCAACCCCCAGAGCTGCAACGGAACAGGGTCCTAACACAAGGAGTTACTCAGAATAGTATACAATTACTGTAAACAAGTAAAGGAAATAAATCTGGGAAAAATGAAACTTGAAACGCGGAAAACAAACTCCGAACGGACCCTAAACGGGTCAAAAACGACGAGTCTGCCCAAAATCAGACGTCTGGAACTTCTTCCAGACGTCTTAAAAGGTCGATCATGCCATACCTTGGTTGTACGCCAAATACAGTAAGTGCGAGTTCTGGTTGAGGGAGGTGACCTTCTTAGGTCACGTGATCTCTGGGGACGGCTTGGCGGTGGACCCAGCCAAGGTCGAGGCAGTGGTCAGGTGGGAGAGACCGCGTATAGTCACTGAGATTCGCAGTTTCCTGGGACTGGCAGGCTACTACAGATGGTTCGTCAGGGATTTTTCACAGATTACGCGTCCTATGACACAATTGACCCGGAAGGACGTGCCCTTCACTTGGACGGACGCCTGTGAGGCATGTTTTCATGAGCTGAAGAGAGGTTGACTTCGGCTCCCATGTTCACCATCCCTAACAGTAGTGGTGGGTTCGTTGTGTACACGGACGCCTCCTTGCAGGGGTTTGGGGGTGTGCTCATACAGAGGGGTCACGTTGTCGCTTATGCTTCGCGGCAACTGAAGCCCTATGAGCATACCTACCCTACCCACGACCTGGAGCTGGCAGTTGTTGTCTTCGCGCTGAAGACCTGGAGGCACTACTTGTATGGTGAGACCTTCGAGATTTTCACAGATCACAAGAGCCTCAGATACCTTTTTGATCAGAAGGAGCTCAACATGAGACAGAGACGTTGGTTGGACCTCCTGAAGGACTATGACTGCAGCATTTCCTACCACCCGGGGAAGGCCAACGTGGTGGCTGATGCCTTAAGCCGGAAGGTGTCCTCACACTTGGCCAGTTTACAGTTACAGAGTTTGAGCCTTTTGGAGGAGATGGGCAGTTGGCGACCCCTAGAGTTACGGGGGCACTGTGGGGCAGTGGCTATAACACGACAGACTAGGCCGGAGTTGATAGACCGCATCATCACAGGACAGATGACCGATCCGTACTTGCAGTTCTTGCGCGACAGAGTGCTGTCAGGAGACCCAGGGGACTTCTCTTTCACAGACCAGGTGCTGCGCCTGAGGGGACGTTTGTGCGTTCCCAGAGACGAGGAGTTGTTGAGAGAGCTCCTGACTGAGGCACACGGTTCCAGATTCACCATACATCCCGGAAACACGAAGATGTACCACGACCTGAGATGCGAGTTTTGGTGGAGGGGGATGAAGCGGGATGTGGGTGAATTCGTGCAGCAATGTTTAGTGTGCCAGCAGCTGAAAGCCGAGCATCAGAGGCCTGTAAGGCCGCTACAGCCGCTTCCAGTGCTAGAGTGGAAGTGGGAGAGCATCACCATGGACTTGGTGGTGGGCTTACCTGTTACCCAGCAAGGACACGACGCAGTCCAGGTAATTGTGGATAGGCTGACGAAGACGGCACGATTCTTGCCGATCCGAGTCACTTTGGGACCAGCACAGTTGGCAGAGAGGTATATCCGCGATGTGGTACGTCTACACGGAGTTCCACGGGAGATCGTATCCGACCGGGATACCCGCTTTACATCCCAATTTTGGGCTGAGTTTCAACAGGCCCTGGGAACGCGATTGAGATTCAGTATGGCTTACCACCCCAGACGGACGGACAGTCTGAGCGCACGATACAGACACTTGAGGACCTTTTGCGTGCCTGTGTACTGGACTGGAGGGGCTCTTGGGAGGAGCACTTGCCCCTGGTGGAGTTTGCATAAAACAACAGTTATCACTCTAGCATCGGCATGGCTCCCTACAAGGCTCTGTACGGACGGAGGCGTACGACACCCTTGAGTTGGGTTGAGGTGGGGACCAAGTGGGAGGTTGGCCCCAGGTTGATCCGGCAGAGTCAGGAGGTAGTTGAGCAGATCCACAGGCGACTCCACACTATCAGGAGCAAGCAGAAGAGCTACGTGGATCAGAGACGCAGAGGTGCAGTTTGAGGTTGGGGACCACGTCTTCCTTCGTGTTTCACCCGTGAAGGGCCTACAGCGGTTTGGGGTGAGAGGGAAGCTCGCGCTGAGGTTCGTTGGGCCCTTTGAGGTCCTGGAGTGGGTTGGACCCGTTGCTTACAGACTTGCCCTCCCTCATCAACTTTCTGGTGTGCACGACGTGTTCCACGTGTCCAACCTTAGGAAGTACGTTGCCGATCCCAGTCACGTCTTGAGTCACGAGAGCGTCGAGGTGGGCGACGACCTGACCTACCCCGAGCGGCCAGTACAGATTCTTGACAGAGCCGTCCCCAGTTTGAGACGAAAGCAAATACCCCTGGTGAAGGTTTTGTGGAGGAGCCAGCGGTACGAAGAGGCAACCTGGGAGCCTGAGGCGGCAATGCGGGAGCGGTACCCGGAGCTCTTCGCGGGTACGTATTTTCGGACCGGTTTCGATCCTCTTTGAGTTTATTATGTTTATATATGTTGTTCTTTCCCGCACCCTAGTTAGCGCAAGTTTCGGGGGCGAAACTTCCTTTGACTTTGTTATATTGTTACGATCATGGGCATCAAAAGCAGTTTAAGGCATCTGGGAAGTGTCCCAGACGTCTGGCCAAACGCCTGGAACCCTTCCCAGACGTCTGATAATAAATTTTTTCGGCGTACGGGTTCGCGTCTGCGCGCCTGCGCGCGTAGACTGAACCCGCAGCCTTCATTTTCTCTCCCTGCAGGCGCCACTTTCTTTCTCTCTCTTCCCGCGGCTGCCCTATAAGAACGCTCCCCCTCTCCCTCACCCCCACTCCACCATCTTCCCTTCTCCTTCTCCCTGCGAGCGAGCGAGGGCGCAGCAGCGGCTGCAGCGGGCGTGTGGGAGGGAGTGTTGCGAGAGGAAGAAGAAGCTCGACCGCGGAGGTGCGAGCTTGCCGGGGCAGCTAGAGCCGACCGGCGGGGGAGCGGCAGGAGTGGGGTGTCGCGGAGGGGCTGCTACAGCTCGGACAGTAGGTGGACGGGGCACGGTGCGGCCGTGCGTCACGGGCGGAGCGAATCGGGCTCTGGTTCTGGAAAATTTTCCAGAATCAGACGTCTGGACTTACGTCCAGACGAAGTCGAAGATGTCTGGAGGACTGTCCAGACGTCTGACAGGTAAGATATTTCACATCTTCTCCTTTCTGCGCGTGTACAGCCATGCAGCCGTCCGCCGCGACTTCTTCTGCGTTTCGTCGTGCTAAGAGCCGGTGTTTGTGTGCACAGGTCCTACTCGAGAGGGCGCGAGGGTCGCCATCCCACGTGAATCAGACGTCTAGCCGCAGTGCCAGACGACGGAGAGAACCTTCAGACATCCGGAGTGACAATCGGACGTCTAGAAACCAAGGCCAGACGTTCCAGTGGGCTTCTGGACGTCTGAAGGACTGCGCAGAATTGAGGTACGACATGATCAACCTTTTAAGACGTCTGGAAGAGGTTCCAGACATCTGATTTTGGATAGTTTCGTCATTTTTGACCCGTTGAGGGCCCGTTCGGAGCCCGTTTTCCGCGTTTCGAGTTGTGTTCTTTCCTGAATAAATTCCTCTAGCCGTTTACTGTAATTGTATACCGTTCTGAGAAACTCCTTGTGATTGATTCTTGTGTTAGGACCCCGTTCCGTTGCAGTCTTGGGGGTTGCGGAGGCGCGCGGGATTGCTGACCACGCCCCCAGTACTCCCGATTTCGTTGGTAGAGTGGCTTTTAATTTATTTAACAAAATTTGTTACAATTATGAAACAATTAATAGAGTCTAGGGCATTGCATGAACCCTAGGACTGAGAAACTAGATTGAATGATAGATCCTAGGGTATTGCATGAACCCTAGGACTGAGAAACTAGATTGAATGATAAATCCTAGGGTATTGCATGAATCCTAGGACTGGAAAACTAGATTGAATGATAGATCCTAGGGTACGGCATGAATCCTAGGACTGGAAAACTGGTGAAATATATAAATATTGGAGTCTTGGAAAGTAGAAAGGAAATAATAGCTTCCTGTAAATTGATTAACAGCTGCCTATTATGAATGAATAAATATGATTGAGAACATGAGTTGTATGAATGTAAAACTGGAACGGTGAAACCTAAATGGCCAAACGAAAAGAACATGAACCCTACGGGGAATTAGGAGTAAAACCCCTGGAAAGCGAATAGAATGGAACTGAGAAAGTGAAACAGGGAAGTGTGTTGTCTCTTGGGTACATGGTACCAAAGAGAGCACACCTTACCTCTTAGTGTAGAGGGGAGCTTGCCGCCCTCGGGTTGAGACCGGGATAGGTTTGGCCACTGTACACCGACTTGCTGGCCCTCGCATACGCAGTACCGAGGAGAGCTACTAGTGTAGGGAGAGCACTAGCTACCCCACGGGTCCCGGGGTTCTGCTAGCCTCCTACACCGACTTGTTAGGCCCACTGGGCAAACCAGGGTAGTCAGGCGAGGGTGCGCGGACTGTGGAGGGGTTGGACCCCTGTTACTGAGAGAGCTCTACCCTATACTGGTTCCGTGCTGTGTTTTGAGCGCACCCGTTAACTGAAACGACTGACCACGTGCCAGTACGGGGTAGCTATCCTTGCGCTTATCGCGCATGCCGTAGTTACCGTTACGTCTGTCAGCGACCTTGGGGTGGTTGACTGAGGGTAGGACCACCACGGGGGACTCTCCCGGCTAAGAGAGCACCACGTGTTACTTCTACTTTTCGGAAAAGACTGCAATCAAGATCGTTCTCACGAGGAACATTCAAGATCAAGTAAAGGATCTGAGAAATAAATCAATCGTGAAATAATAGAAAGACGTAAATAAAGAAAGTAAAAATATAACGGCTACTGTACACTCTACTGCTTCCTTAGCTTTTAGTTGCCACTCTACTCAGTGTTTCGCTGACGTGTTACCCTCGTTACTTTTCAGGACCAGGTGTTGAGCAGCTAGGGTCAGCAGCTGTAGAGGACGCTGGGCCTAGTAGGATCCAGTAGAGTTACCTATAGTACCTTCTGTACTTTTCTTCCACTGTAGTGAGTAGTTTTCTTGTTTACCCATGTACTTCTTTATTGTAAGCTTCATGTTATGTACATATTTGCTGCTCTACTGTTGTGGTGGTATATACTGTAGTATTTCCTTTTCTTACTATTGTATTTTGTTACTGTTAGTTATATTCATGCTGAATGTGGTTCATTTTACTGCTCTTTTGGTTACTTTCCCGTTGGACAACTAGGTCTTGGGATTAGTCGAATCGGTCCGATTCTCGTACCTCGTAGGGATTCGGGAATCGAATCGTTACACCCTACGCTCGCTGCTCTCCCATCGGCCGGCTCTAGCTGCCCCAGCAAGCTCGTAGCCTCGCGGTCGAGCTTCTACTTCCTCTCGCAACAACCCCTCCTTCCCGCACGCTCGCAGTAGCCGCTGCTGCCGCTCTCGCTCGCTCGCGCTCTCGCTGGCAGGGAGAAGGAGAAGAAGAAGGCGGTGGAGTGAGGGTAAGGGAGAGGGAGGTGTTATTTGAAGGCAGCATGGGAAGAGAGAGAGAGAAAGGCTGCGTCGTCTGTAGGGAGGGAGAGAAAAGAGAAGAACGAAGGTAGCGAGTTCAGTCTGCGCACACACGTGCGCAAACGCGAACCCATACGTCGAAAAAAATTTAATACCAGACATCTGGGAAAGCTTCCAAACGTCTGGGTCACTTTCCAGACGTCTTAAACTACGCCTGATGCTTATTCGTAACAGGCAACGATCTTGGTATCCGGCAAAATCAAGAGGGAGCAGAAAAAATAATTACACCTACATACCTCCACAGTGCCTTTCTTATCGAAAACTTGTTTCAATGCATGACAATAGAAGCAACATGGTATACCCATCATGACTCCTTTTAAAGGTGGAGGAAGCATTCCTAATCATCCATGAGCAAAGATTCAAAGTTGTATCACCAACTATGCACAAGTAAACGTGTAATCAATTGAAATAATAGAAGCTTACCTTTTACATTTAATTGATTGGACTAAAATCCCACAACATCGCTCCTAATCCCACCTATCCATAATAGAGTAAAAGCAAGGCATGAGCGCTCGTGAAAGGGCTAACAAGGTGTCAATTAACTCAATTGATTTCCATCGCATCCTCTATTACTAATTCATTCCAATGCCATTCAATCTTTTATTACTATCCGCTATATTTAACTACACTATATCTAATGCGAATGTTTTGTCTCTTTCTGTACATTTTTATTTAAAGAAGGGAATTATCCTCCTTGAAATTGCTCGTCAACTTTAAGCCTTTTTTTATCCGCTCTTATCTTTTCATTCTTTTTATAAATTACATTACCTGCAACATGCCCGTATATATTACAATGAGATGTTCCTTTCTTTCGTATAGACACATTGGGAGATTTTTCTTTTAATGTAGCTTCAGAATGTCAGAGTACAAAATAATGTGAAAAACGAGTCAACCCCAAATAGAAAAATTGGAGATGGAGAGAAGAGGACGGAGATCATATGTCAACATCCTCTAGATGAAATAAAAGATTCTAAATGAAATATGAATGAATGGAACACTTTTATTTATTGTCAAAGCAAACTGTATCGTAGTTGGTTGCTACTCCTTCCTTCAGTAAGTAGGTATGTACGATTGGGTTTTCCATAGTTGCAAATAAGAGGAAAAACCTTATCCTTTATAGTTGCGAGATAGACGGGAAATCTAGCTAAAACGAAGAGGTGAACCACGTCCTTGGTACATTATACGGAGTGTTAGATAATGTTGCACAATCCAAATTCAAATAAATAATTTAAAGATCCGAGTCTAAATCTTAGTATATTTAAAAAAAATTATTCTAAACAACTTCTTAAATATAAGTTCCATAAATCTAAATAAATTATCAAGATAAAATTTTCTCAAATTAATCCCTTCATCCTTTTTGTACCGAAGTTTGAGCCCCCTTTGTTCAAAGTGTAGTGTTTCATACTTGTAACCAGGTCTCTTGGCTACATGTTTGAGTGTTGGTAATGGTAATTATTTGGCATCAGGGAGAGCAAGGAATCAAGCAACCCCTGCTCTCCCAGTGGAAAGATGTATCAGTTGTGTATTTCCAGTCATATGCCTATAAGAAAAATCATCCATGGAAAATAAAGATCAACGTAATTGTTAAGGGAAAGAGATGATGGTGGGAAGAAAGTTGACATCTATCTATAAAGATATGGATTCTCCACTCATCACAAAGATTGATGAGAGAGAAAAAATATATCCATCAGAACCTCAAATGTATACCTCATCATTTTTTTCCCTCGATAATATCAAAGTAGCATTCACGATCACCATCGCCATAGCCACTACTTCATGAGCGTTGCTTTGTGCTTTTACATTTTTTCACTTTTGCTCATCGCTCACATCGATCGATTAGGTCGATCGTTGTGTCCCCTACCTTTTGCCTCCTCTTCCTCACTCGATTGCGTGGTTTCAACGATCAAAACTACTGTTACAGCCATCATTACCGTAGCAATCCGCATAAAAGACTCTTGGATTTAGGTCTCCTTCTTTCGGTGGTAAGTAGCAGAAGAAAGTGAAACATTATATTTTTTATTTCCCTCCAGGTTCGTCGACTTCCTTTCTCCTTGCCTTGACTTCCTTTTTTTTTTTTTTACTATGTTAATTACGTCCATCATTTTCTCCATAGTTATTCTTATTACCTCTTATTTTAGTGGGCGTATGGATGTGATTATTTTTATTTTTTAATTATTGGATATCATATGCTGTCACATTTAATGCACATCACGTTTTTTGTTAAATAAATTATTTACATTTTTATTTAGACTTTGATTAAGCTTTTGTGTTATTTTGAAACACATAGGGCTTAATTTTTTTTATTATGTAAATATTTATTACTTGATTGAATCGGTTCTTTTAATTACATCAAATATTCTTGCTAATTAATTTGTTTTACATAAATAAATAAATAAATTATTCATATGTTATCACGTTTAAACTCTAGATATTTGTTAAGTAGTATAACTTTACCCTTATTTATTAACAAGTTATTTGCATTTATTTATTTTACTTTTGCATGAAACCTTTTTTTTTAAAATTAAATGTTTGTTGTTAGCTATTACATTTAAACATTTTTTTCTGAAATTAAATCATATTTTGCATATATCAAATCACATGGCTCCTAGCAAATTGATTACTGTCAAGTTGGTTAAAATTAAAAAGTTGAACGGAATTAACTATGAGATGTGGTATCGAAAAATTCGATATATCTTAATTTATGACAATCTGGAATATGTTATTGAGAATGCCCCTCCAAAAATTGACGATAGTGCCTTTGAGGTGGAATTAAGAAGAGGGATAAATGGATGAACGATGAGAAAAAAGGTAAAAAGCCTAACGTTCATGTTCATGGAAGATAATTTCATTAAGTTTTTTTAGACATATGACACTTCACATAAATTATGAAAAGCTTTGAAGGAGAAATATGATAAAACAACTGAAATAAACACATAACTTCTCCTTCAAAGGTACAACTCTTGCAAAATGCAAGAGGGACAAAGTGTCATAAAACACGTTAATAATATGATTGTCATGGCTAAGGATTTTTCAGTTACAGGAACTCCAATTCTGAAAAAACTACAAGTGGCAACTATACTTAATAGTTTGCCAAGTAGTTTTAACATGGTAACCACCAGTCTTACGTTGACTCCTTTACTTCAACTTCCTGAGTTGCTAGCGCGGTTGGGGATGGAAAAAAGAAGTCATAGCCAGTCGAAAGAAGCACGAGCTAAACTTATAAGAAGTAAATGCAGCTTTTCAAAAAGCCCAAGTATGATGACAACAAAGGGCATAGCTGGAAAGTAGGGCCGAACAAGACACAATTCAAGCTAAATCATGCCCAGAAAAACAAACCATGAGGTTCTTGCCACCAATGTGGTCAATTTGGACACTTTAGAGCAAATTGTCCAAATAAGGACGGAAATAAAGGCAAGACCTTGGAATAGAAATCCACCAACAAAAGAGTTTTTATTGGGGCAGTGGAATGCAACAATGTTGTTTCACCCAACTTCAACTGAAATGACCCTTCCCAAGGGTCATGATGGGAACACCATTATGAGCCATAACTAGCTCATTTTGATCCAATTATGTCAGTAAATGCTCCTACATAATTACCAGATAGCCATATTTCATTGCAAAGTCATTATGAGAGAAAGACAAGAAAATAATGTTAAAACGGTAGTTTTACCATCATATCAAGAATGCAGTACAATTACGGGTTTTCCAAGGGGGTAATTAAGGGTCAAATGGTCCTAAAAGGCTAACAAGTGGGTTAGAACAAACAGAAAAGGGTTTGTACGTGTTTTGAGAATTAAATGACCTTTGAAACCCTAAAAATAGACCCGCTTAATTAATTGAGGTTCTGGTCAGAATAAAATTCACCTAAACCCTCTAAAATTCATTAAAAAATATTCTCTAGGGTTTGGAACCTTCAATTTGACCATCAGAACCTGTCTCGACCCAAAATAGAGTCTCACATAGACATTTGTCTTAATTTGGGTTTTTGCATAAATTACCAAATCAAACTTGGTCAAAACCTAAATCTAAATTCACCATTGGATTCCTTGGATCTAAATTAGGTTTGTCCCAAAATTTGGACCTAATCTGAAATCATCTTAACCTAGTTGTAATTTGGTCCAGTTTGAATCTTTTCTCTCACACACATGCCCTTAACTTTTGAAATCCTTACAAAAAGAAACATATCTTTGTAGTCACTCTTTGCAAATAGGTCCCTCCACCATTATCGCGGAGAAATCCTTCTCCGGTGACTTTTGATTGAAGAGAACTCTATTCGATCAATCCCTTCCAAAATTGGAAGGGAGATTCTTTGAGGAGTTCTCTTCCTTCTGAATCTGTCCATGAGCTCCATAACCTTCCCAATCTCTCATGCGAACGCATGAGAGATTTGGGTTTCCTACTTCGGAGACAATTCCTAGCTTCCAAGCTCAAAACCCCTTCCTGAGCCCTATAAAAAGATCCCTAGGGCACGGCCGTGGGGGGCAGCTAGTTTTAAGGCTAAAAAGCTCTTCCTAACCCTACCTTCGGCCTCCCCCGACCTAGCTTTGGCGAGCATCTCCCTCCGTCATCCTACGGCCTCCCAATGGCCAAATTGGGAGCGTCTCCTTCCCCGACTCCCTCCGCCTCTCGACGACCACATCAAAGGCGCCTCAGACCCCTTCTTCGCCGCCGTCTCTCCCTTAGGAGTTTCATCTTCCACGGCGCCGGCCAATCAAAGCCGACATCCTCCTTCCCCCTTTCGTCCTTAAATACTAGGTCCTATAACTCCCCCTTCCCCTCTAATTCCTCTTCCTTTCTTCTATCATTCAATTCGACCTCCGCTACCGCCGTTCACCCTCATCTCCATCTTTGACAACCACTCCGACGAGGGTTCCCGTCCGCCACACACGTCCAATCCCCTCACCAACTAATCCACAAGCTCCGCCATAATCCCCTCATCAAAAGCCCTCTACCTATTCGCCACTCCACTCACCCAAACACGTCGACGACCAAACCCACCTTCACAAGCTATTCCCAACTCCGTCCGGCCACCATTGACCACCATCCTCCACGAAACCACTGCCACTACCTTCGCCGTGGTCCGATGATGCCTATGAACTGTTCTAATGTAGCTGTGAGGCTGTAGTTTTTATTCTCAGGTTTCTCTCCTCCGTGCCATTATCACAAAGCTTCGAAAGAAGCTTGAAGCTATCTTCAGCACTTGCAGCTCCAAGCGACATCTCAAGGAGACGCGGCTACACTCCAAGTTTTGTTCCAAGGCCTCGATTAGGCGCTACATCCTCAGCAGCCACTCCAATTGCAGGCGCTACCACTCGCTACTGCTACCGAAGACGGTGTGGGACTTTAGTCCCACATCGTAAACTTGAGAGCTCATACAAGTGCATAAGATGCAAAAGTGATTGGGGCTTGTTGCCTCAAGTCACTTGGGGGGTGAGGTCCCCTGCACACCCCACTGCCTCGCCCGTGACACTGCTCACACAGGTCTGGCGCCTGACCCGACTACCCGCCTAAGCCTCACTCCTCGGTCACTACACCACGCTGGTGACCTTGGACCCGGGTACGCGGATCCTCTGATTACCTGGTAACCCGATGTGCATGGCTCTGGGAGAGCAGAACCTAAGAGAGAGGAGTGAAGGGGAGGGTTTTGTTCTTCTATACATTAGCTAACACTTAGCCAAATATCTGAGCCCTTTCCCTTGTGCTTAAAGAAGAAAGGAGGTTCGTGCGTGAAGAGAAAGGCAGAAAAGAAAGAAAAGAAGAAAGAAGGAAGAAGAAGAGTGTGTGAAGAAGAAGAGCAGAGAGGAGCCGCAGCAGAAGAAGAAAAGAAGGAAAGAGAGAAAGCAAAGAAAGAAGAAGGCACTATAGCAGTTGAACATTTAAGGCATCTGATCTCCAAAGGAGACGTCTGATTACTGTAGCATTCAAGCTACTGTGCCGATATTTGATTGCTTTGGTCCTGATTACTGTGGCATTATTAATTACCTTAGTATACATATAACTATACTAAATAATTAGTGATCTCAATCACCATTATTTTGTTATAGATATTTTTTTATCATGTCAAATTCTTGCTATACTCATGTTTTACATTGATTATCATTTTTGAGTAATTTATTTGACTTAAATTTTGTGCTCAATTACATTTGAGATTAGTGTGCGAATTCATATTGCTCCCTGTGTTCGACATCGGACTTTTTCAAATAATAACTTGTATTTGTTTTCAAAGTGATTTGGGCTATACTGCAACGCAACGATTTAAAACCCGATCTCACTCTGTCAACAGTCGTTCGAGGTTTTCCCGAAAGGGTAGAGGTGTAAGTGTAATTTTAAATCCCCTCGGTTTAAGTTTGTGGGCTTTGCGGGAAAGAGGAAACCTTGCAAGGAAAATCTCATAATTTTTCCCTCTCTCTCTTCCCACACAACACATCCTCGCAAACACCCACGCACACACCCTCCTCTCTTTAAAAAGACCCCCACAACCCCCTCCAACCTCTCCATCTCCACACCACCACCTCCACCTTCACTCCACCACCCACCTGTCAGTGACCACCTTCTTCTTCGTCCCCCTTGCCGTTATGAGTGGGGAAGGAGGGGAGCTCGAGACGGAGAAGGGAAAGGGAGAGCGTAGGAGAGGAGGTGCGGTCGGAGGAGCTCGGGAGAGGAGGTGCAGCCAAGGGAGCTCATGGAGAGGAGCTCTGCGACCTCCTGCAGCTGCTAGAGTGGCAGCTACGATTCTGCAGGCGAAGGACCGCGCGGGGAGAAGGTTCGCGAGGCATTTTGCGAAAACATTTTTCTGCAGTATCAGACGTCTGGGATGCTATCCAGACATCTAGAGGAGTTTCAAGACGTTCGGAGTTAGCACCGGACATCTAACAGTACGAATGGGCCGAGGTACGTATGTGTCGCATTTTGAGCGGTGCATGCTTTGAGCAACACGTGCATACGCAGGCACGAGTGCGTTGGAAAGGCATGTGGCGCGCTGATGAGAACCTCGTCACAAACCCTAAACTAGCACCATTTAACCATGATATGCAAGAAAAAGCTCCTACATAACTCTAGAAAGGCTTGGCTCAGAGAGATTCTGAGTTTGCAAAGAAAATAGAAACTAAGGGGTAAAAATGTAATTTCACCAATCCGATCTGAAAATAGGGTAACTCAGGATCCAAACATAGGTCAAAATAACCTAATAAGAAGAAAAGTGGGATGAGATGACTCAATAAGGGCTACAGCAACTCCAAGGAATTAAATAACATCCTGTAACCCTAAAACCAAACCCACTTCAATTCACGTGGTTCGAGGCAAGGTAAAAATCAAATAAACCCTCTAAAATTCATAGAAAAATAATCTCTAGAGTTTAAAACTTTCAATTTGGCCTTAGGAACCCATTTTGACCTACATTGAGAACCATGACCAATTAACAACTTAATTTGGGTTTTTACGTAAATTGATTGGTCAAACAAGGTTTAATCTAGAAATAAAATTCACCATCAGAATCCTTAGGTCCTAATTAGTCATGTATAAAAACTTGGGCCTAAGAAGAAACCTTCTTGACCAACTTTACACTTTGGTCCTCATATATTTACTTTTTGACCCTCAACTTTTGAACCCTCACATTTTGGCCCCTAACTCTCCTTCGTTCTTTACGTTTAGGTCCCTCCTGCAAAACCTGAGCAGCGCCATGCTCCGGCGACCTTGCGCGGAGCATGGCGCCGCGCAGGGTGAGGGAGGGGCCCTGGCAAGTCAATGGGGGGTACCCTGCGTCGTCAGCCACCGTAGGGACACCCCCCTGAGTGCTGCACCCACCCATACCGGCCGTGCGAACGCACGGACGGTATGGGTATCCTTCCTCCGACGTCCTCCGGCGAGGGAGACACGTCGTCTCCCTCCGCCCTCCTCTCTGGTTCTACCCCTATAAATACCCCCATCGCTCCACCGTTCTTCCCAGCTCGGATCTGACGGAGACACCCTCTCAATTCCTCCCTTCCCACTCCGAAAGACGCCCCCTTGCTCCGGCGGCCTCTCCTCCTCCTCCTCGTCGCCCTGCCGCACTACCAGCAGCAGGGTTACCTTCCCTCGATCATCCCGCGCCGCGCCGCACCCAGCGGGCGCCTCTCCGGCCCTCTCCTCGCCGCCACCCCTTCCTTTGGGCAATTTCTTCTCCGGCGACAGTCGATACGACTGTCGCCTGCGCCAACCCCTCCTCGTCCAGCTTAGTAGGTAAAACTTCTCTTCCTCCCCTCTTTCTTTTCCATACTGAAAGCCCTTACTGTCGCCCTCGATTCCGACCAATCGCCCTCACCTTCTCCACCTCCGACCACACTCCGGCGACCAGCCCCCATCACTCCACCACCCCACACGGCTCGCCGACCTGCATATAACCTCCGCCTCCTCACCCTGATCCATTTCCGCCCTTCCAATTCCCGCCACCTGACCTCTGCAGATCCACCGAACACACCCACTTCTCCGCCCGCAGTTTGACCTAGGGCGACCCTCATGCTCCGCCCCGCCGCCTGCTAGACCCCCCACCACCTTCGCCGTGCCACGGCAAAGGTTCTCCGTGTATCTGATTAGGCCGAGAGGCCATTCCTCTGTGGACAGGTATCTCGACCGCCGTCGCCATTGCTGCGCTAAAGAAGCACCTTCAACCTGCAGCTCCAGGTGCGCTTCGCCCAGGTCCGACTCCCAGGCTGCGTGGAGTGTCTTCGCGAAGTGCCAGGCTGCAGCTGAGGCGAAGTCCTCGCGCGAAGCCCTCGCATTGGCCCTCGACTGCTCGCTACTTCCTCCGCGCAAGCAACCAAATTGGGGTGGGACATTTAGTCCCACCTCGGAAGGCTCTGAAGCGGCGTGCCGATATAAATTGAAAACATGCTGTAGGCTTATCGCCTCAGCACACGGGGTGAGGTCCCTCTCACACCGCTTCACCCGGCCCGTCCGCGAGCTCATCACGCGGATCCGGCCGCCCCGACCCGACTTGACCGGCACTCCTCGCTCACCACGCACGCCGGTGGGCCTGGACCCGGGCGCGACCCACGTACCCGACTACCCGGTTGCTCTGGGAGAGCTGTCCTAGGAGCGAATTCTGAGAGAGAAAGAGACGCGCGGGGGGGGGGGGGGTGGGGGTAAAGTAGGTTTTGCCCTCTGACTCTGAACTCTTGAGCGTGCAGGCACAGGTGAAGAAGAAGGAAGCTAAGGGAGACACTGTAGCAACAAGCGGTTTAAGTCGTCTGATTTTCCAATCAGACGATGTCCTGAAGGCAAAGAAGAGGAAGGAAGGAGAGGCAGAGGAAAGAGAGGAACACAGAGAGGCCAAGTGAAGACTCTGCAGAGATAAGAAGAAGAAGAAGAAGAAAGAAGAAGAGCACGAGAAGAACAAAAGATTCAAGAGCCAAAGAGGAGAAGACAGAGAAAGAAAGAAGAAGAAGAGCACGAGAAGAAGATCCGAAGAAAGGAAAAGAAGAAACAAGAAAGAAAAAGAAAAGAAGAGAGGAAGGACTGTCGGGGAAGAAGAAGAAGAAGAGTCAGAGAGAAGAGAAGACAAAGAGGAAGAAACCAGAGAAGAAGAAGCCAAATTTCCATCTCTCTCTCTCTCTCTTTATTTTTGTAATAAGAATTTGTACCCCTAGAATACGACTTGCTCCCTGAGTTCGACCTCGGGAGAACTTTATTTTCCGAGTAACAAATATTAGTAAATGATGGCAATAACTATCTGCACTACAACGACTTAACAAAAGCTAGTTGTCGCCACCGTTTGCCACGCGCCCTTCGAGGTACTTTAGGACGTTTAGAGACAATGCCAGACGTCTGACTGTACTCCCAGAAGACTGGAAGAAGTGTCAGATGTCTGGGATCTCCCTCAGACAGCTGCGGAGGGGTTCGAACGTCTAAGGAAGCCGTATGAAAGCAAGGTGAGCCTTTGTGGTCGTTTAAGACGTCTGGGTCTAGTCTCAGATGTTTGATTTTAGAGCGACACGTGCATACGCAGGCATGAGTGCATTGGAAAGGCACATGGAACGCCCTTCGAGGTACTTTAGGATGTCTAGAGACAGTGCCAGACGTCTGACTGCACTCCCAGAAGATCGGAAGGAGTGTCGGATGTCTGGGATCTCCCTCAGACGGCTACGGAGGGGTTCGGATGTCTGAGGAAGCCGCAGGAAAGTAAGGTGAGCCTCTATGGTCATTTAAGACATTTGGGTCAAGTCTCAAACGTCTGATTTTAGTCAGAGTGCACGTTTTTGGCCCATTTAAGGCCCAAACGGAGTCAGTTTTGTGCAAACGAAGTATCATTGATTTCAGTTTGGAGTTCTCTACGTGTTTGTGTCACTCGTATACTGTTTTGAACTCGTTTGATGTGATTTGGTCAATTGTATATGTCTCCAACCAATAGCGTATATGGGGCCCACGGAGAGGACGGGATCTGCAATTAGAGCCACATTCCACCCGTGTATCCCAGTAGAGTGGTTTTTCTTAATATTATGACCTAATTAATCAAAATGCATACTATCTTAGAATGAATTGATTGAACCTTATGATATGAAATGAACCCTGGGGTAGAATTGAGTGAATGAACATTGCTTGAGCCATACGATATATTCTGAAATGAATGTTAGAACCCTTAATACTAGCAAATGAATAGTTAAATGATGCGATACTTCTTTTAGTTATTAAATCACAAGCTGCCTGTTATATGGTTAAGAACCGAGATGTGAACAAAGAGATATGCATGTCGTGAAACAAAATGAAATGAATACAATGCATGAACCCTACGGGGAACTAGAAGAGGAACTTATGTATACGAAACGAATATCGTATATAGGAGGGAAGGGAGTTAGCCCTTGAGTACACAGTACCGAGGAGAGCATCTGTCCCTTTAGCATGGAAAGTGAGCTGGCCCTCGTGTATGCAGTACTAAGGAGAGCTATCATCACTGTAGTGTAGGGGGGAGCTAGCCACCCTTGGATTGAGACCCGGGGTTAGGAATAACCCCTTACATCGACTCCTGTTACTTTAGTATAGGGGGGAGCTAGTCTTCCCATGGGGCCCAAGGTTATGATTGGTTACTGTTACGAACGCGCTTTCTAGACACCTTTTTAAGACGTCTGGGAGGTGGCCCAGATGTCTGACCAGATGTCTGGAACCCCTTCCAGACGTCTGGGATTTAATTTCTGCGCCATGCACATTTGCGTCTGCGCACCTGCGCGCGCAGACCTGTGAACGCCTCTTCTTCCCTCTCTCCTCCTGCAGGCGCAGACTGCACTCTCTCCCTCTCTCTCTCTCCCTGCGTGGCCTTATAAGGCCCTCGCCCTCTCCCTCACTTGTTGGTGCTAGAGCACCACGATCATTTGTTTTGATGATAACAAAACACGTGTTATTTAACATTTGCAATTTGAGTCCTAGATTTCAGGTCAATTGCAAATGTAGACGTGCTTAAACGGAGTTCGAGCTCGCATCCAGGACGGATTGGAGGAGCTTGACGGAAAATAGAGGAGGTTCGCGTGGAGCGACAGATTGAAGATAGAAGACAAGAAGAATATGATAGATTATTTTTAATCCTTTCTTGTATCTCTTGTCTTTATTTTCTTGCTCTTTTTATTTTCCTTAGAATATTATGTTAAAGAGCCTCAAAGTACCCTAATAGTAGTCCTAGGAACACCGGCACAACCCTAGGATACTTAGGTTTTCTGTAGAGAACTTAGAAAACCAATATAGGATTCAAACAGAGTTTCCAGACGTCTAATTCCCAAATCAGACGTCTGATAAAGTTTTTTAAGACGTCTGACTGTTATTTCAGACGTCTTATAACTATTAGGCTGGAGTTAGTATTCTGTCTGATGAAATCAGACGTCCAGACGTCTTAGAAGACGTCTAATGGACTTGCCAGACGTCCAGATAGTGGACCGTTGGCTAGCTTAGCAGGCACTGCAGAATATGACCGTTAGAGCCTTATCAGACGTCTATAGGCCTTTCCAGACGTCTGATAATTGACCGTTTTGCCTCGACTGACCCGAAAATCTCTTCTCAGAGATTTTCTAGCCGTTGCAAATCCATTCCCACGAAAAAGTAGGTTTCCAGACGTCCAGACATGGTGCCAGACGTCTTGTATGTCGTCTGATGGACTTTCACTAGAACCCTGTTTAGATCTGATTCAAGTCAGGAGGAAACCTGCATGAAATCAGACGTCTTAAAGTGGCCTTCCAGACGTCTGATGCCAGAGTTAGACGTCTGATTACCCTGTCAAGCGCAATCATTGTCCTGATTTCGGCCTAATTCTCTTAGGCTTTGCACCCAACGGCTATGGAAGCTTTTCTAAGCCTTCCTAAGGCCTCTATAAATAGAGGGGAGCCTTTGCAACACAAATACACACCTAGAAACACCAAGATACACAAGAAACACTTTGTAATACACTTTCCACTCTCTTGTGTCCTAGCTAGCTCTTACTCTCCAAGCTCAAGCTCCATTCTCTTGAGAGCATCAAGCTTCGCGCACCCACTCTCCCGCCGTTGTTTACGAGAGCGACGTTGCGCCGTCGTGTGGCTCACGCACCGCGTCATCAACTCGATGCACTCCTTGCAAAGGGGAGTTTCCTTATTCCTATAGAAGCTAGGTTTATAATTACTTTGTTGGCTCTATAGGATTACTTGTTTATTTTATCTTTGTTATTTAGTTGGGTATTCGCTTTGCGAATTCCCGTCTCCTTCGTGGGACAAAATACTTCTCTTGGAGAGAAGGGGTTGAGGAACGCCACCCTCATACTTGTAGCGTGGTTGTAATTGAGGTTGAATCACCCTCGCTTAAAGTGATTCGGTTAGTGGATTTGATCAACTAAGTTGATCGGAAAATCCTAACTCGAGAGGGTTAGGTGGTGGTTTTCACCCGGTTTGGGTTTCCACCTAAAAAATACTTGTGTACTTGTGTGTTTGTTTATTTTGTGAGATTGTTTATTTTATTTCCGCAATTATTACGTCACCCCCTCCAAGTAGGGAACTTTCATCACTCTCATCTCCTCCACTCCCTTCTTCTTCTTCCAGTCGGTGCGAGAGTGCGGGCGCGAGCGAGCGGCGGCAGCCGCGGCAGGTTGCGGGAGGAGGTGTTGCGCGAGGGAGGAGACGCCCGACTGTGAGGGCTCGAGCTTGCCGGGGCAACTAGAGCCGGCCGACGGGGGAGCCATAGGCGTGGAGCATCGCTGGAGGGCTGCTGCAGCTCGAGCAGCAGGCGGACGAGGCGCGGCGCGGCCGTGCGTTGCGGGCGGAAAGCGAGTTGAGCTCTGATTTTGGAAAATTTTCCAGAATCAGACGTCTGGGATTCCAACCAGACGACGATGAAGACGTCTGGAGGACTGTCCAGACGTCTGGCAAGTAAATTATTTTCGTCCTTCTTTTTCTGCGACGGTTCGTACTGAGAGCGAGGAGTGGGTACGTGCAGGTTCTGAGATTCGTCATCCAACGCGAATCAGACGTCTAGCCGCAGTGCCAGACGACTGGAAGGACTACCAGACGTCTGGGGTGACCATCGGACATCTGGGAACTAGGCCAGACGCCCCCGGAGGCTTCTGGACGTCTGAGAGACTACGCAGAACAAAGGTACCATCTGACCCATATTTTAAGACGTCTGGAAGAGGTTCCAGACGTCTGATTTTGGACTGTTTCGTCGTTTAGGGCCCGTTCGGAGTCCGTTTTCCGCGTTTCGAGTTGCGTTATTTTCGGAATAAAATCCTCTACCCGTCTACAGTAATTATATATTATTCTGAGAAACTCCTTGTATTTGATCCTTGTGTTAGGACCCCGTTCCATTGTAGTCTCGAGGGTTGCGGAGGCGTGCGGGATTTCCGACCACGCCCCCAGTACTTCCGTTATAGCTGGTAGAGTGGCTTTAGAAATTATTAACATAATTTGTTACAATTATGGAATAATTCATAGAACCTAGGGCATTGCATGAATCCTAGGAATGAGAAACCAGATTGAATGATAGATCCTAGGGTATTGCATGAATCCTAGGGCTGGAAAACTAGATTGAATGATAGATCCTAGGGTACGGCATGAATCCTAAGACTGGAAAACTAATGAAATGAATATAGATATTACAGTCTTGGAAACAGTGGAAAGGAAATAATAGTTGCCTGTAAATTGATTGTAACAGCTGCCTGTTATGAATAAATGAACATGATTGAGAATATGGGTTGTATGAATGTGAAACTAAAAGGGTGAAACCTGAATTTGCTGAGTTAAAGGAGCTGGAACCCTACGGGAAATTAGGAGTAGAACTCCTGGAAAGAGAATGAAATGGAACTGAGAAGGAAAGATGTGGAAGTGTGTTGTCTCTTGGGTACGTAGTACCAGGGGAAGTACCTGTTACCTGCTTAGTGCAGAGCGGAGCCAGCCGCCCCAGGGACTCGGGGTTAGGTCTGGCCACTTTGTACCGACTTTTTGGCCCTCGTGTACACAGTACAGAGGAGAGCTACTAGTGTAGAGTGAGTACTAACTACCCCACGGGCCCCGGGGTTCTGCTAGCTCACCTACACCGACTTGTTAGGCCCACTGGGCAAACCAGGGTAGTCAGGTGAGGGTGCGCGCACTGTGGAGGGGCAAGACCTCTGTTTGGTTACTGTGGAGGGGTTGGACCCCTGTTACTGAGAGGGCTCTGCCCTATACTGGTTCCGTACTGTGCTTTGGGCGCACCCGTTAACGGAAACGACTGACCGCGTGCCAGTGCGGGGTAGCTACCCGTGCGTTTACCACGCGTGCCGTAGTCACCGTTTCATCTGTCAGTGACCTTGGGGTGGTTGACTGAGAGTAGGATCACCACGGGGGACTCTCCCGGCCTAGAGAGCACCACGTGTTACTTCTACTCTTCGGAAAAGACTGCAATCAAGATCGTTCCCACGAGGAACATTCGAGATCAAGTGAAGGATCTGAGAAATAGATAAATTGTGAAACAATAGAAAGACGTAAATAAAGGAAGAAAGAAAATAAAACAGCTACTGTACACTTTACTGCTTCTTTAGTTTAGCTGCCACTCTACTCAGCGTTTCGCTGACGTGTTACACTCGTTACTTTTCAGGACCAGGTGTTGAGCAGCCAGGGTCAACGGCTGCAGAGGACGCTGGGCCGAGTAGGGTCCAATAGAGTTACCACTGTTCTTTTGTGCCTTTTTGTTCCACTGTAGTGAGTAGTTCTTGTTACTCTCTGTACTTTTCCTTACTCGTAGTTCATGTTATGCTATAAATGTTGTTCTTCTGTTGTGGTGATACATGTTGTAGTAAGTCTTTTTCTTACTGCTGTATTTTATTACTGCTAGTTATATTTCATGTTGAATGTGATTTATTTTACTGCTCTTTTGGTTACTTCCTCGTTGGACGACTAGGTCTTGGGATTAGTTGAGTCGGTCCGGTTCTCGTGTCTCGTAGGGACTCGGGAATCGGGTCGTTACAGTCACCCTATATCGACTCTTGTTAGGCCCAGTAGGCAAACTGGGATAGTCGGGCAAGGGTAAGTAGATTGTTGAGGGGTGAGACCCCTATTCTGAGGGGCGAGGCCTTATGCTGTTCTGTGTTGTACGTTTGGGCGTACCTACTAGCGGAAACGACTGACCATGTGCTAGTGTGGGGTAACTACCCATGCGCTTATCGCGCATGCCGTAGTCACCACTGCGTCGCAACTGTGACCTCGGGTTGGTAGACCGGGTGTAGGACTACCACGGGGGCTCTCCCAACCAAGAGAGTGACATGTGTACATCCTACATCATTGCATAAACTGCAATCAAAATTGTTCCCTTAGGGAACAAGTGGATTAAAAAATGATGTGTATCCTTACTAGAATAACTGAATCAGAAACACCTAGTTGAGATAAATGAAACGAATGATTAGTTATTTTCTTATTTCTTTATGTTAAATTGCATGTAAATGGCTTAACCACCACTCTACTCAACGTTAACTGACTACAAATTATATGACCATGTTCAGGTCAGGGAGTTGAGCAGCCAGCGCCACTAGATGTAAAGGGTGCTAGGCTCAGCCGAGCCCAGCCATAGTTGTCACTTTTCTGTTTCAGAGTTCTTTTTGTAGTAGTGACTACCTTTAGCATGTATTAGCTGTTTCTGCTATAGTTCTGTTCTATTTCCCTCCGTTGTAGTTGTGATGGCATATATGTTATAATCCTCTTCCGCCCGTGGCATGTAGTATTTTTGAAACTTCTCGTTTTGATTTCCATTACTGTCTCTTATTTATTTCTACTTAATTAAATTGCATGTGGGGTTGTAGAATATTTTCTGCTTTTGGTTATTTCTCGTTAGACGACTGAGTCCTGAGATCTAGTCGAGGTGAACCGATCTCGGGTCCTGTAGGGAGCTGGGATCGGGTCGTAGCACCAACGATTGGTGGGTGGATTTTGGCGCAACCCAACACATTGCAAAAACAAAGAAGGGTCTGGAATCTTTTGTTGGGCTTAAGCCTGGTGAACAACGCATTTATATGGGCAGCAATACCTATACAGATGTGGAAGGCATCGACATCTATCGCCTGGATCTTGGAGACAACGTTATGGTCCTGAAGGATATCCTTTATGCACCTAGCATGAGGCAGAGCTTGCTTTCTGTTATGGCTCATATGAAAAATGGCTTGGAAATTCGTTTTTACCATAAGCGTGTTTCTATAGGCAAAGATAAAAAAGGTGTTTGCTTTGGGTACCTATGTTATTGAACATGATCTTTGCCATATTCCTGTTATTGATAGTGAAATGAATAATGCTAGTACTTCTTTTGATTATTATTCTTTGTCTCTTTTATCCGAATGTGATATGTGTCATTTTAGACTTGGACATTCTAGTAAGTGTAAAATGGAACGAGTGGCGAAATTAAATATTTTTTCTAATATTAAAAATGTAGAATTATCCTCATGTCAACACTACTTAGTTGGAAAAATGACTAGAAAATCGTTTGGAAAGGGACATAGATCAAATGAATTATTAAGCTTAATACATTTTCCGATGTATGTGATCCACTTAGTGTGAAAACATTCAATAACAAGGAATATTTTGTGACATTTATAGATGATTATTCCAAATATGCTTATGTCTACCTAATATCTCATAAAAATGAAGTTTTATCTTATTTTAAGAAATATAAGATAAAAGTAGAAAGGCAACTTGGAAGGAGTATCAAGATGTTGTGGGGAATATAATTCAGAATTTGATTTATATTGCGAAAAGTATGGAATAAAAAGACATACTACAATGCCTTATACACCACAACAAAATGGAGTGGCGGAAAGGAAAAACATAACGTTAATGAATTCTGTTAGATGCATGCTATCACATTCTTGTCTCCCGAAAGAATTTTGGGGAGAAGCACTGGTTGCATCTAATTATACTCTAAATAGAATACCCACCAAATCTATCGAAAGTATACCTTATGAATTGTGGACTAGGAGAAAGCCTTATTTAGATCATTTAAGGAAATGTGGTTCAATAGCACATGTATTGATTCCTGGTCAACTTAGAAATAAGTTACACTTTAAGACTTTAAAATGTAGGTTCATAGGCTATTGTGAAAACCTTTTTGGCTATAGATTATATCACAAGGAAAAGGGGATCATTGAATATAAGGATGCAGCATTCCTAGAAATTATAGAGGAAGGTAAGAGTCGAGAAGAGGAAAATCCCTTATTGATAATTGATGATAATGATACCCGAGAAAATGAAGGTGAATATATGCCCAACATGGAAAATATAAATGAATCCATGGAAATTATAGGCGATCACCAACATGTTTCACCTAACATGGAAGATACACATGAGCCTATGGACTTAGATGAGAACAACCAACCAGATGTGCCTATTGTTAACAATAAAAGAATAAGAACTCAACCCTCATATATCATTTGTATTCTTGTGAGCCTTTGTGTTTGTTAGCTAAAATAGAAGAGGAAAATTACATGGAACCCATAACATATAATAATGTGATTAAGTCACATGAAAAGTATTTATGACTTGAAGCCATGAAAGAAGAAATAGATTCTATGAAAAAGAATAATGTTTGGGAATTATGTGATTTACCTGGTGATAGGAAGGCTATAAGATGCAAATGGGTATTTAAGAAAAAGATAAGGGTTGATGGAACTGTTGAGAAATTTAAGGCTCGTTTAGTTGCTAAAGCGTACACTCAAAAACCATGAATTGATTTTGAACAAACTTATTCACTGGTGGCCAAATCTACATCTATAAGAATGATATTAGCAATTGTGGTATATTTAGATGTGAAATTACATCAAATGGATGTAAAAACAGTATTTCTCAATGGTGATTTGCAGAAAGATGTATATATGTCTCAACCTGAAGGTTTTCAAGTGAAAGGATAAGAGGATAAAGTGTGCAAGTTGAATAAATCTACATATAGGTTAAAACAATCTTCTAGACAATGGTATCTCAAATTTCATGACGGGATTGTCAAAATGGGATTTATCTCAAGTAGATTTAACAATTGCGTATATGTCCTGAAAAGTGGAAGCAGTTTTACAATATTGTCTTTGTATGTGAATGATATTTTACTTGCTGGAAATGATATTGGCATGTTAAATAAAATGAAGATTGAACTCAGTTCAAAATTTGAAATGAAAGACATGGATGAGGCATCCTATGTTCTTGGATTACAAATCCTTAGAAATCAAAATGATAGAATGGTAAATATAAATCATGAGAAATATTTGCATATTATATTAAAAAAATTTGGAATGCAAAATTGTAACCCGGCAACTACACCATATGTGTATGGGAAAAGACTAAGTAAGGACCAATGTCCTGAAAAAGGGAAGCAACCTTTCAAAGTACCATATGCCCAAGCGGTCATGCACTAATATATGCTATGTCATGCGTTAGACTGGACGTGGCACATTCAGTAAGCTTGGTTAGCAGATATCAAAGTAATCCTGGACCAACTCATCAGGAAGCTGTCAAAAGGATATTAAAATGCTTAAAGGGAACATTGCACCAAAAACTTGTATAATAAGCGGAAGATTTGGATGTGCTTGGCTATATAGATGTCGATTTTGGCTTTGACAAAGATGATGAGAAGTCCACTTTGGGACATTTATTCATCTTTGGAGGGGGTGCTATATCTTGGGGTACTAAGAAGCAATGGTGTGTTGCAAGATACAAATAAAAAGCTGAATACATAGCTTGTAGTGCAGCAACTACCCATGTTGTTTGGATAAGAAGATTTTTGATTGATTTAAATCTTAGTTTAATATCTAGTCCTATTCAATTGTATTGTGATAACCAAACAACGTTTAACCTCATTAATAGTGACACTAATAGTTCATATGGAAAACACATTGAAATACAATATCATTACATTCGTGACATTGTGGAAAGAGAAGTGAAAGTAAGTTATATTCCTAAATCAGATATGATTACTGACCCTGTGACCAAAGGGGTTCCAGTAGAAAAATTCATTGAGCATGTTGGCTTGATGGGATTAAGGAATATTTCTATGAGTAATGGAGATAAAGGTTCTTCTTACGAATATTGGGAGTGAAAATATCATAGTAAGATTATAAACATGGAAGTTCATGCTTGGTCTTCTTGACCAAGTGGGAGATGTTGGAAGTGGTTAAAAAGACCACGGAAAAATATGAAGAAAAGGGAAATAAACCATGTCAAACATGGTGAACGTGAGATCGATCCCCTTGAAATATAGAGGCAGTTAAGTGGTGGAGATGACGGTAGGAAGGGGATTGGCCTTTATTTATAAAGAGATGGGTTCTCCACCCATCAAAGAGATCCATAAAAGAGAAAACATATCCACCAAAGCCCCAAATACGTACCTCATCGTTTTTACCCCCTCACGCAATATGTCCAATGAGGGAAAAATATCTCCAAGCATGCATATCCTTCATGTGATACGTGTTTATGGTTAATCGGCCTCTGAGTCACAGTACTCAATCTAATGATTGAAGGGCAGCGGACCCATATATTTGGTGAACCCTCGACAGATCTTATGACTAGTAAATTAACAATGACATGCCCTGTATGCTTGGTATTCGTACAAGACGGTCGTAAAAGAAATCTAGAGATTCAAGACCCAGAACCTTAGAGTAGCTCTATCTGGATTCTGGATCCATCGCGAAGGGTTAGTAAAAATTCCTTCAGAAATCCCTTGAGCATGTAGGTTAATCCCATGTTCAACAACTGGCGGACATTGTGTTTGACCCATTAGGTGTGTCTCGTGCCAAAAAATTCCAAAAAGAGAAGCCAAAAAATTAAAATAATCAGACTAGGCAACAATAAAGCCTAATTTTCGAAAGTAAAAATAAGACGAGATAAAAATGTTCTGGCCTGATTTGTATGGCCTATTCGCTATGCTCTTGTTTTTATCCCTAAGCACCAAGATCTCAATCACCTGTGGGATCTAAAAATACCATGTGGAGGTACAAAAAGATGTAATAAAAAAAAAAAAAATGTTGGCCAATGCTAAGATAGTGCAGGTATGAAGGTGTGTCAAAAAGGCTGATGTTTGATTTGATGAATCGATTTGTGGTTGAAAGGTTCGCCAATACCTCATTTGATATTTTCACATTCAGCACAATCGGCCATCAGTTGCTATCTTCAATAAAAAAAAAAAAAAAAAAACTGAATGGGCCAGCAGTATCCACACAAATGACATACTTTCTGGTTAAAATCACCGAGCTGTGTCTGAACACAACCAGACTAATGAACCTTAAGATGAGGATGAAGTGGCACGAGTAAAAAAAAAAAGTGAAATAAAAGGAATCTCTCACACGCCTTTTTCAAATTCTCCTAGGTGCGTACAACCTCATCCCAGTTTCGAAAATTTGTACGTTATGAATAGTATGAATCGGAATATTTTACTCCAGTTAATGTCATCTACCATAAGAGTCTTTACTGGCTGCGTCTCTTGCCAATTTAGAGGGCAGAGCAGCACATTGATTGATGTCTTCCTTGTTGGGATGTGCAGCATGTATACGAAGGGTTTATATATGCACCCCTAGAAGTGAAAGACTCGTAGCAGGAGTAGTAGGAGGGGTGAAGAGTAGAAGAATGGATTCTCTTACTACCTCTTGGGTCAAAAAATTACTGATCATCACCGTTGCTCTGTTCCTCGCTGCTTTTGTCTCGTCATCAGGTATCGCCTGCATAAAGCCTGGCATGCTAAAGACGACGTCCCTTCCTCTTATCTTTGCTTTCAGTCCTCCTCGTTTTGGGTTACATCTGATCATCTTTATCTAGATACTCTCTACATTTTATTTCAAAAAGTTGGATGGTCGTTGAGATGTGAATCTGCGGTGGAGTCGTTGAGAACTAATGTCTTTTTAAAGAATACCGAAAGCTATGAAATAATGCATTCTCTTTGGGAATGTGAGAGGATCCCTTTCTTTTTGTCAAAATGGATCGAGGGGGTGATACTCGGAGTCCCTTCATTAGCATAATGGCATTTCCTGAGTTTTCCCTCTCCCTCTATTTTCTCCAAAAGTGATCGTTTTTCCAATATAATTAAAGTGCACATTTTTTTAATTAGGGCCCGTATCTGCGGTGTCCTAAGTGTGGATAAGTTTATTCTTTTTCCTACATCAAGTACCAGAACTATGAGTTTTGGCCAAAAAAAAAAAAAATCATCCTTTTTAACTGATACCGAACAGATTTTCTTGTTTTCTTGTACCTTTGACATTGGATTATCTACTCGCATGCCTGATATTGGATTTTTTTTTTTCATTTCGATTGAGCTCGTTACTTGTATGACCCATCCCTTTTCTTGCTTAAATCAACTTCCCTGTCCGTAATGCTTTTATCTCTGTTTTCTTGAATTCTCTTGTCTAGTTTGTATGGTAGGTTATCCCTTCAAAATGAGGATAACCTAGCTTAGTTGCCAAGTTGTATTAAGCCGGCCGATTACAAGAGGTTAGGATAACTTATCCCGGACCTGTTGCAGAATAAGTTATCCCGTGGATTAACCCTCACCATCTAATCGCAAAGCAAGCCATGGTCATCCCATTTCGCAAACAGGATAATCCTTCATGTTATTCCACTGCATTCTAAGCAGTCACATGTTAACCCAACAGGATAATCCCTTTAAAAATTTTCTTCCCATATAATTCTATCCCTCATCCCAAACTAAACCTTGATACCGGGAGATTTATCGTCTCCTGTACACTGTGAAACATCTCATGTCAGAACTTATTGTTGATTGGGTGATTCTGATATTGTGCTGTTGAATTACTGTCTGTTTGATGAATATTTATTACATGTGCCTTAATATATAGCTAGCAAGCCTGTAGCATACTTAATACTGTATTGAAAAAAAAAAAAAATCGAAATCTCCTATTAATCCAAGATGAGTTATTGTGATTTTGATGACTTTCCGAGAGTCCACTTCCTTGGCTTATCAGACCATTTAAGTGATCGACAATTGAATTTCTGTAATCAATATGTCATGACGCATGAAGTATTATTTTTCCTGATTGAATTAATTACTTGCAGTGCAGCAGATAATTAATCCTCCTGGAGATATATGCCAAGGCCCATGCACGGCAGCCGAAGAATGCAGAAAGATTTGCTCCATCCAAGGTTCCCGTGGAGGCGATTGTCGTCCTGTGTCTCCTGGTTCCACTGTTTTTTATTGTTGTTGCACTGGATGAGCCCTGCACATATACATATATATGTACCAAATTATTGCATAGCTGAGCGCGTGCCTTTATCGTGATCTTGGACCTCAATAACTGGAGAAACGCCTGCTAGTTTACAATAAAGATGCAAGAGGGATCATGGCCCTCTTGGTATTAATGATCAAGTTGTTGGTGGAGAATTTGCATATATCCTTAGTAATAATAGTAGTGATCTCAGAGCAAACGTTTTGGTACGTACATGATAATCTACTTCCATCAATCGGGATTCATTCCCTACTCGACCTTCCCTCGAGTTAGATACAAGCAACTAAAGGCTTGTTTGTTACGTGGGATGCAACGATATATCTCATGTTTTGCGAGCTTTATCTCGAGATAAAGTTATCCAAGGGAAAAGTTTCAAAATTCAGGATAAATTTATTTTAGGAGAGAGGTTTTTTTTTTGAGACATCTACCATAGCTATTCTTCAAATATCTCTATTTATCCCATGATTTGACCCATACTCCTCTTAAACAATAAAATCAATTTACCCTCTAATTTCATCACCTATAAAATTTATCCCTCAAAATTTATCTCGTAACCCAAACACACCCAAGAGATTCCCTCCCAACAAAGGATAACCTACGTACCATGTCAAAGCAAGGAATTTTAGGTAGATATAGTTTAATATTACAAAAATATTTTAAAGAGGCACGTATATACAAGTGAAAACAAAATCATTAGAGTATCACTGGATCGTGCAAAAGCTTCCTTCCTCTTTTAGTACTTGGTCACGCCTTTGCATGTTAGAAAAAGTGAAGTGACAATAAACATTTTTGAGAGAGAGACGGGTGAGATTGCTGTAATTACTTACAGGAGCCATGGAATAAATATGTAGGTTTTTTACCATAAAATAACGATCGAGGAAGGGTATGACCTTTTATATTAATTGCATGTAAGTGATGAAATTTGTAAATACTCTCTCACATCAATTTTTGAAATAAGCTAAAAACTTGTGACTCGACGTGCACACATGCACACACACAAAAAGGAGAGCTGCTATATCTATTAAGGTTCCAATCTAGCTATGATCTATGGTTTTCAAATCCTAAGTCCAAGCTAATATGAATCGGAGAAAAATAAGTTTAGGAAGGGAAGCTTATGATAGCTAACTTTTGTGTGGAGAGAAATAAAACTTAAAGTAAATAAAAGGATTAACTAGAACATATATTTGCCCCATATTTCACTAAATATTCTTGTATAATTAGTATTTAATGTTTCATAATATTTTGATTATCACGATGATCTTCAAGCTATTTAACTTTTATTTTAGATATCGATCATTCTTAAGTAAGAGATTGTCAAGGGTAATTTTGACGTTGCAAGACCATTGCCTATCGAGACACTTTCACATGATCCTTATCATGTTGTGTAAGATGGGATATTGGTGATCATTCTTGGATTGATGTAGTAGGGTTCAAGGTGTTTTGCTAAAATCTCCTTTAAAACTATATGGGCACCATTTGGTCAGAGGGAGGTTCTTCTCAAGTACAGCAAGTTATTGCAACCTAAGTTTAAATTTTAGTCATCAAATTCAATTTTCATAACATCTTTAATCCATAGAATGTGTCATTGCAAATTATGTTATTTTATACATAGTAGAGCATTTCGATTAACTAAGAAATGTTTGACTAACGGAAGAAAGCTTAGCTTAATTTGATATTTTTTAGGTGATTTACCCTAATTTGATTGAGCATTCCTCTCGTTGTGATTGATGTACAAGAAACATAAAAAATGAGAGATATATAATGTGTAACAATCACAAGATATATTAAATGACTAATGTAAATTGTGAGATTTTATAGATAAGTTATATTACATCATAGAGAAGAATGCACTCATGGTATTCATTTATGTTTACTATAATAACATTTATATCACTTACATATGCTATATTTATCTTAACTCAATGCATGTCTTTTGCACCTTTAAGTCACAATCAAGTTATATTTGACAAAGATTTTTTTATTAAAGGATGAGTCCAGTACTAATAATAATGGATTACATACATAATTCTTTTGGTTACTTAAATCTTGGTACAATTAAACTTAATATTATAAGATCAAAAGTCGAGATTACATATATTTTACATATACACTTTACTTGACTGGATTTTTAAAATTATACTTCAGAAGTTACATTCTTTGCATATCTTTTCCCATTTTAGAAATTCTTATTTTCCTTATTCTTTTAGCTATAATTTAAAATGTGCTGTTAAGTATAAAAATGATTACTCAATAAAAGTATTATTCTATGACTAATACTATCATTCTATATTTAAATTTACACATATAACTCATCACTTGTGGGAGTTACATTGATGATCATCTCAAAGTTTCAGGATGTATTTTTTAACCATTAAAAAAAATTAAAATAATAACATTTATCTTAAATAAAAAAATAAATTACCTACAAATTTATCATTTAAATTAAAACTCTATCATTCTCACTTAAGTTGCATGAATCTAGTCATCCGTCAAACTATGGAATGGTTGGCTGAAAAAAAAAAAAAATCTTCTGCGAAGAAGGAGTACCTTATTTATTTATTTAATTTCTCGAGTGAAATAACAACCAGGCAAATCCCTCCCTCTCCCTCCCGTTTGCTCACCGAAGCCCTCGTTTCGGTCCCCCGCCTCTTCCTGATCTTCTTCTTCTTCATCTTCTTCTTCCTCCATCACCGCCGCCCAACTCCCTCATTTCCACAGCACCGCCGCCGTCTCACCGGATCCGAACCTCGCCTGCACCGCCTCACTCACGCGAACCCGCGCCCCTCCTGGACCCTCTCTCCCTGGCCGTACTGGAAAAGTAAAATCTTGGAACTTTCGCGCTATTTCATTTATCCGTACAAAAGCGGCAGGCAGACACCCAGCCCACCCCTCTCGCATTGCATCGTATCGCATCGATCAGCTGGGCATTTCCCCATCCATTGCTACTTTATTAGGGTTTGGTTCTCCAGCTTTCTATCCGATGCTCATCGGAGCATCCGTTTCGGCTGCACTTTTTTTTCCCCCTTTGCCATGATTACTTGCATGTCACTGCAAACTGTTGTTGCTAACCAAGAATGGAAACTTCTAGTAGCTAGTGGTAAATATCAAGGGAATTGCTGGATAACAGCTAGTTTTATCCACCGGTTATCTATCGGGATCATCGAGAATCCAATACAATGTTTAATAGCTGATCGAGTGCATGTGAGCTTGAACGAAATTGGGGATTCTTTTGATGGCCATCTCAAGAATCGACGTTTCACGTCTTTGTTTCTTTAGATGAAGCTTAGAAGTTACCTTACCAGAAAAATCTTTACTATTTATAAGGAATATCCCGTGGTAACATAAAGCAAGCACGAGAGTATACTGCTAGAAACGACAGTTTGCGATGTATACTTGCTAGTCGTAACAGCTCTGCTTAGATGTATACGTGGTAGTCAAAACAGCTCTGCCTCTGTGAACTATCATCAAATAATGTTTAATGTGGCATTTCTCCCTTTGACGTTGCACATGTGAAAAAAATGCTTTGCTGATTCAATGATTATGAATGTAAGCTGTAGTATTGCTATAGCTTAACGTTGCTTTCGCAAATTCTGTACTTTCAGGAGTCAAACGGGCCTCCTTGAAATTCAACATTCATTCAGATGAGTGCGGCTGTGCGTAACAGGTCACCTGTGCGTCGTCCTTCACATTCGCCGCATCGAAGGCATGCCTCGCCAAGGAGGAGGAGCTCTCCTCGTAAAGAGAGGTCTCCTGGTCATAGGAGATCCTCCTCTATGAGAGAGAAATCACCTGTTAGAAAAAGTGCTTCTCATCGGTCGAGATCACCCATGAGAGAGAAGTTGCACAACCATGCTAGATCACCAAAAGACATGCGTGATAGGTCTCCTCGAAGGGAAAGAGAACCAGACAACATGAGGGTTAGTAGGCGAAGGCAGTCAAGATCTCCAGTGAAAGAGAAGTTGCCACAGAGGACTAGGTCACCTATTCCTGTGCGATCAAGGTCTCCTGCCCGAACCGACGATTCTCGCTCTCCTTCTCCTCGAACGAAGCGTCTAAGGCGTGCAAAAGCAGAAAGAGAGAATGAAAAACAGATTGCCGGTGAATACACAAGGGGAAGCACCAGGGAAAAACATAGAGAGCAGATTGAGGATAGAAATGCTCTACCTGAAGGGAAGTCCGCAATTGCACGATCGAAGAATGGTGGGAGGTCCTCAAAATCAATAAAACATGACCGTTCCATTTCCCCCAGTGAGAGGAACCGACACAGGAGATGCAGTCCAGGTTCCCCTTCCAGAAGCTCCAGGGACAGAGCACGTGACGAGGTGTCCGGTGATATCCAATCCTTACTCCTCTTTGACCTTGCATCATCTGAAAAATGTTTCTTTTGATATTTATTTATTTATTTATAAATACTGCTGCCATCCTCATCTCTGTAGTAGATCCCACCAGCTATTTTGTTATAAGTTTGCACTTACTTCCCATCCGTGGTTTTGGAAGTATGCCATCAGAGCACTACTTTCTTCTTGATAAGGTTACTTTGTTCACATTAGTGTTCAACTAATTTAATTTCATGGTATGGCATGCATACTTTGGGAATCTGTGGCCTGTGTATAAAAATTCCAAGGAAAATGACATGAAATTTTTGCTTTATTTTATTCTAGTTCCTACTCTGGAGGCACTGCAAACAGGTTGCTTTCCAAATATCAAGAGCTTTTGATAAAATCTACCTGAACCATTTATCAAAACTTAAATGCTTATCTCTGAATTGAAGAAAGTTTGATGCAGACTACTGATAATATGTGTAGTAGAGTGATCATTGTTTACTTGAGCCAGTTTTTGTTAAGTCCGTGATTATTGTTTGTAATGTATTGGCTAACAGAGTGAATACTTTTCAGGTTAACAATAGCAAAGGAACCGAACGACCTAGGTGAGCTTGATTAGCATTCAAAGTGCTTGATAGCAGCATTTATTTTGTCAACAATTGATATTAGCTTTCACATTATCTATAATTCAATCTCGTATTAGTTAATTAGCTTTTAGAGATGTTGCAATTTGTTGTTTGATGTAGCAGGCATGAGACTTCATCTTGCCAAGATAGATATGATTTGCTGCTATATGATTTTGTACTTTGTCAATGATCTTTATTCCTCGTCACCTTTCTCAAACTTTTTATTTGAGCTTCATTCCACATAAATCACTTGTTATGAATCTTGAAGGCAAGATTTTTTTTATTATTATAATTATTTATGAGAAGCACTGTTAATAAGGCATGCTAGTCTCCCTGACCTCCCTTAATAAAAGAAGCTAATGCTTTCAAGCATTACAAAGCAGGACATAATGACTCACAGCCTTTCCCATCAGAATAATGATCACAACCTTGTCAACATATGGCCGTCCTATGGAAAAGCAACATGATTATATTCCAACCAAATACACCAAAGGTGGACGAACAGCCTTCTTAGTTGATTGTTGTCTACACTGAGAGCATTGCTTCTAAAGTTGGTTCAAAAGCCTTATTGAGAATCTACCCAACCATCTAACCACCTGTCGCTTTCTAACAAGCTCTGGAGAACAAGTTAGAAGAACAAATGTTCCATATCCTTGGGGATAAACTACACAAGATGCACAAACTCTTTTTCAAAAACAAAAAAACTGCAAGAACCGTCCACACTAGGCAACCACCTCTGCTAAAATTTGTGCATAACAATCATGTCCTTAGAAGCTAAAGGAAGAATCTCTTTTTTAAAGGATTGAGGACCTTCCATATCTTCTTGCAATCATTACCAAAGGTGGATCCAACTATGATGACCCCCCATAAAAAGTAGATATGTCTTTTTGCTCAAAGGTTCCTACATTTCCATCTCCAACCATTTCTCCCATTATCTTGATGTGTCTCTTGTAATGCCTCATTTATAGAATAGATCTATTGTAGCATCAAAAAAGCAGGAGGCAAGCTTGGGACCTATGAGCCATTATTTAAACTGTCGGACACAGTATCCATCGGAGCTGTAAGCAAAACAGTTTACCATGGGAATACTTTGGTGAGTGTCACAGGAGCTCCATGGTGGAGTCCATAGATGAAATTTGCACCATCACTGATCGAGCTAATATATTAGGGGGGTCTGACCTTCCTCAGAACTTTGCAAGACCTTTCCAAAATGCGCAGGAACATGAACCCCTGAAAATAGCTCTTCTTTCATTTCAATCATCTGAATCATATTTAGATTAATGAATGAGCCTCCCTTTTCCAAAATGGATGACTCTACCCTATTATACTGGGAATCCATTTATTAAGCAAGGCATGATTTATTTTCCTCAGATTGGCATTGAAGGCCACCCTCCTCCTTAGTTGTACAGTCCTCATTGTAAACCGCAACTGATAGCTATGGACCAAAGAAACCTCCTCTTGAAAGTATCAATTCTATCTAAAGCGCTAGAACACAGACAAGAAATATGTTGGGGAGCACAGAGGACTGAAGAGAGAAGCATCAGCCTAGCCTTGCTCTCTTTCATACTGAGAGTAGACAAACTGCCCACTGCTAGATATATTTCTTCATCCTCTCAATGTTTAGCATACAATTGCTAGAAGTCTTCCATGGTTCGACCTTTGAGTTGGCAGGAAACCAAGATACCTAAATGGAGTCTGCAAGACTTGGGTCCAAGGGCCTTTCCACAAGCAACTGCCTCCTTGTCCATCACACCAAAGAAAAGAAAATGGTTGTCTGCAAATTTACCGATATCCTCAATACCTCTCCAAAGGTCTCAGTAACTGTATAGCTGCTTGATCCTCCTGTGTGAATCCCTATCAGAATGCCTGTCTAACCATTGCTCTCAATATATTGTGTATTTTTCCTCTTCAAAAAAAAAAAAAGTGTATTTTACTTCATTGGCAGTCACATTGGCTGATTTTTTTTTTTCCTTCTCACATGTATGCACTTTTTTATTCATGACTTGATTGTTTTTAGTGCTTGACTACTTGATTTAATTCTTGACTGCTTGATGCATCGTGGTCTTATGGTCTTCTTGCTGTTATTAGGGAATACGGTGATGACTCTATTTCAAAAATGAAAGCTGCTGAGGAGGCGCTGGAAACCAAGCAAAAGGTAATGTGATTGATAAACATACACTGTGTTTTTTCCATTTCAAATGGTGCATAAGGTGCTAGAAACCTAATTCAATTTGTATTGTATAGCCTATGTTGTCTGAGAATTTGATTGTTTGCAACTAATCAATGTTCTATTTTTCCTTTATGGCTGAGGCTTTTCCTTAGCAAAGATAATGCCTTTTCATTTACTTCTATTATTTTCTTTTAGTAAAGAATCCTTCTCTGGATGCAGCAAAAACCCTCGTTTGAACTTTCTGGGAAGCTTGCTGAGGAAACTAACCGAGTTCGCGGTAAGATAATTACTATGCTGTTGCTTGTAACATCTAGTCCTTTAAGAATGACATTAACAGATATTTCATACTTTTTAAGTAACTTTTGATTGTTCTCAAGGATACACTATTTATGAAAAAACTCGAGTACACAATTAACTTGGTATAACTTTATTTAAAAGGATGTTAAAACTACTGTTTGTTTCCAGTGAAAAGTTATCTATCTTATATGTCATTGGGACTTGATTGAGTCAAAGTCACAATCATAGATTTGGGAAATTATTTCAGATATGACTTACAAAGGGACGGTACATTGAGAATTACATATGTCTGGTGTACAGATTTTGCCAAAGACAACTCTGAGGTGTGCGATAGCAGCGTCAAATAAATTTTAAGATAAAAGAGACTTTTATTGGAGCTGGGCTTGCAGATATTGGGCGCTGGAGGAAGAGGATTCCTTATGGTGGCAGGCTAGTGCCTTTTCCTGAGAACTGTAGATGAGCACTGAGATTTTTTCTTGCTAGGATCCAGCAAATGATGTGAAATTTTGACTTTCATGTTAGGATTTTTTCCCCCAAGGTTTAGGAGGTGATGTTTAGGTCTAAGTTCTAAGATTTTCTCAAATAATGTGCTCCCTCTGAATGGGCTGCATTGGACTCCCTGAGTTCCCGAGCTAGTTGATTTTTTTGGAAAAAAGATCAGATGAAGTTAAATGCTAGCTCTGGGCATCTGATTAATGGATAAAAATGTCAGGGACATAATTATCTTTTACTCATACAAAGCTAGTTACACTTTGTTGTTAAAATTATGGTGAAATAGTTGATTGACGATTCATTTTCCATCCTTACAAGGTGAGAATTTGATGCAGTGCTCTCATGAGGTTGAATTATGATCGTTAGGGGAAATTAGGTCTCCAATTGGAGGACATGGACTAGACTCTTATGGCAAATTGGTTCATTGCACTTGGAGGATGGAGTTATTTGAATTTGGCTAACTTCAAGAGCAAGTTGTATAGTGATAGTCAATCCAACAATGATTTACATGTGAGCACAACCCCAATAATAGAGTGAAGTAATTTATCAAGAAACCCTAGCCACTCTCATATAAGGAAGGTTAGATTGAAAATCACATCAGCCATATTGAGAAGCAAATAAATGTGAAAACAGTGGCAAAGCTTAATGTCTAATGGCAAAGCTAACAGTCCCCTCAGGCTAGAGAATGGATATCTATAATGTGCAGTTTCTCTATCAAAGAAGTGTATAGAAGATTGGGAAGTGGAGGATTGATGACAAATATTAATTTTACTAGGGATTGCATATAGATTTGAACAACCTCTTGTCCATTAAAGATAAAATTTTTTGCGTTGTTGTTTAGAAGAGGAAGGGTAATGACAATAGCCTAGAGAGCTAGATGGGTGTCAAGAGCAGACAAGGCTAACTCATTTTGCGATATAGAGGACAAGGATATAGAGCACTTATTTTTTGGATGCCCATTTTCTACACAAGTCTGGGGGCACTTCCACTTGGAATGGATAGCTCATTCTAGTCATAATGATTTCTGGAGTTGCTTTGGGAGTGGGAATCAAAATGGAGGACAAAACACTTTCAGGATGAAGAAGGAGAAGGTAAAGGCTTTAGCAGTGCTCTAGTGCAAATTGCTTGGAAGAAATGTGGCTATTTTTAGAGGGCAACATCCTTACCCTAAGGATTTTATTGATTGTATATTGTCTCTGGCTAATTTTTGGACAAGCACTTTGTAATTTGGTTGCTCTTCTTAGCCCTTAATTAATATATTTTATGGGTGGTTATTAACCAGATAACCATCTTTTCACCTTTCAAAAAAAAATCTATAACGTGCAATTTGTTAAAGAAAGACAATGTTTCTTAGGTAGTGCTTTAATGAAGATGTCAGCTATGTAAAACTTTGATGAAATGGATGACAGTAATTTTCCTTTCAATCATGGTGTGAAGAATTTTGGGCCCTTGGAATGCCCTACGTGCAATAAGTGCATGCTTGAGAGGAGAGAAGACCCACACGTGGAGAGAAGTTGGTTGGCGTGAAGCTGATGGTGGCATGGAGCGAAGTTGGCGTGAAGAGGGAGAAGAGAGGAGTCTTCGTGGATATGAAGAATTCTATTATTGGAGTCAAGAAAAAAACAAGAGGATTTGGACTCTATTTAATGAGATCCAATTCTAATTACAACAAGGTTCGAAATGTCGATTTCGACGCCGTGCTGATGAAATTGCAAGTGTACATTTCATGGGCATGACGAGGGCATGCTGGAGAAATGCTCGTTTTTCGATGGCAGCTTTCGATGATTTCGATGGCTCGAAAAAATGCCATTTCGGAGGCACGTCGAGGGCATGCCGATGCATGCCGACAAAAATGGTAGAAGTGGTCAAAATGATATTAGTTTCAAGAAAATCAAATGTTGATTATGTAACAATAAGAGTGTTACATCATAATATTCATATACAACATGACCATACAATATTAAAATTCAATAACGAGATGAAATATTCTTACCATGTTAAGAATACAGAAAATTTAATAATAGAAGAATACAAAGAATTTAAGAATCAAAGAATTTAAGAATGAAAGAATCAAAGTGTATAGTTTCAAAGTAAAAGTTAAAACTATAATGTCTTGATGTATGATGTATTGGAAGTCAGGACTTGGAACTTGAAAGACAGATTTCACCAGAACCAAGAGTGTCTTGCTGGATGCATATCTTTATCATGGGTACTATCACCACTTGATTGATACCATTGTTGACTATTGTGTCGATGAATACTTTGAATGTATTCACAGTAATCCTTCCATGACATATAAATACATTGTCTAGTAATCCATTATGTGCTGTCTGTATTCATGTTCATTCATACTAACAAAAATCCCAAGACGGGGAAATCTACTATCTGTGTATGGTCTGTCACGCTGCCCACGTGCACGATTAGTTGCACGTGTTTGTGAGAATCCTGTTGTTCTAGAATCATCTTGTGATGATTCTGATCTTGGCATTTGAGGGAGAGCTTGGGGTTGGAACTGGTGAGGAAAGTAATTTTGGATCATACCATATTCATATGGGTAAAAATATTCACTCCCAGTCCTAGTCCCAAAAGTGTCAACATTTTCAGACTCAGCGTATGAATATGATGGATAATTATATGAAGGCGGTGGTGGTGCAAATGATTGCGGGTAGAATGGTTGAGCATACGAAGATCCCGTCTCACGTGTTGTGTTGTATGATCCCATGTCATATCCAGATCCAGGTGCTGAAGAACCAAAAAATTGATCACTAATGCTCATGGAATTGAGGAGCTCAAATCCTCCATGAAGGCATCGTGACTTGGATATCCCTCGTAATCCATGGCTGGTGGACTTGGACTTGGAATATGTTCGCCATGGATATTGGTGTGTCGTTCGTCATATTCTGTAGCACCCTGAGTTTGCACTTGACCACCATGTCTCCCTCTGTCGGATGATCCTTCTGATCCAGATCCTTCTACCATTACAAATGCATCTGCATTTGAGCCATCATCTGAGTCATCCTTTGAGGTTGAAGTAGACTGTGATAACTATCGTTCTTCATCCTCTTCATCCAGTACTCTTATAGGAAATGTATGACGATCAGATCTGACCATATGTCCTTCAACATCAGCACCCATTTTCTTTGATAGCTCTGGATCTGGCCTTCCCTTAACATCCATCACAGGTTCTCCTCCAATGTCATTTATCCAACTTTCTAGTACACCAAGAAGCAGGCAACTTTATAGCACAGCTCCCCCACCTTCCCAGTAGGCAACTAGTCCACCACGAAGAAGGTGAGAAGTTCCATAAGTAACGATGCAGGCTACAGCCTGAAGCAGCGGCAGAGATGACAGTGACAGTGGCATTAGCGGAGCGGAAGAGATGGTAGTGGCAGTCTACAGCAAGCACACAGCATCGGCATTTCTTAACAAGGTGGGCTGCATCGGCATCGGCATCGGCACAAGCACACGCCCTTGGTGGGAGTCCCTATATGTTAAGCATCCTACGGCATCGGTAGTGCTTGCCGACCCTATGGATATTTGCACAAGCACACAGCATCTCTTAACAAGGTGGGGCCCCCACTACACCCAAATCAAATAGCCCTCCCGCCTCCCCCACCATCCCTCCCCACCCTCTATGTCCGCGGGGCCCACCGACCCTGCGGCTCCACCACCACCTTCCTCCCCATATCCTCCTCCTCCCCCTCCATCCCTCCTCCCTACCCCCACCTCCAGCTCTTCCTCTCCTCCTCCCCCAATCCCTTCCGCTCCCTCCACCTTCTCCTCTGCCCCAAACCCCCCGCCCTCAGTCGCGCCGAGCTCCACCTCGACCTCCCCCACCGCTGTCCCCTCTGCCCCCCCTCCTCCTCCCCACCCCGCCTCTACTTCTGCCTCTCTTGCCCCCTCCACACCCTCGACCACCTCTACCAGTCCCCCTCCTCCCCTCCCCACGCCCTCGCCCTCGACGTCCACCGCGTCGAGCTCTTCTGCTTCACCTGCCGCGACCAGGTCTACGACCCCAACTTCGACTCCGCCGTCCTCCTCGCCTCCCAATATCGGACCGCCTCCATCCCCCTTCCCCCCACACCCCCCAAGAGGAGGCGACTGGTTGAGTTTCGCCCCTGGACCCCCACCCCCAAGGAGCAGCGCCTCCTCGACTGCTGCTCCAGCCCACTGTGGTGCCCCGACACCGCCGCCGCCGAGTCGGGCCGCGTGGTGCCGTGGGGCCTCCGGGGGCTCAACAACCTTGGTAGCACCTGCTTCATGAACTACGTACTGCAGGCGCTGCTCCACACCTCACCCCTGAGAACTACTTCCTCAGCAACCGCCACAACCCCTACGTTTGCAGGCCGCAGCAGAGGAAGAAGGTGGGCGGCGAGGGCGACGACAGGAAGGTCGTGTGCCTTGTGTGTGATCTCGACGCGATCTACTCCGCGGTGTTCTCCGGTAGCCGCACGCCCTACAGCCTTGCCAAGTTCCTGTACATGTGAGGGGGACGAGGGAGAGTGACCATTTTGCCGGCGGCGGCACGACGGCATGCCGACCGGTATGGTCGGCATGCCGTCGAAACACCTGTTTTTCGACACTGAAATCATATCGGCATGGCCGTTCTTCAAAACCGACCTTGCCGTCGGCATTTAAATCAATGAATTACAATCCCAACAAACTTAGGATTTAAATTATAATAATCCCAATCCCTTTTCTTAAACAAAATCAAATCTCTAACTAATCCTAAATTGACTCATCTCCTAATTTGAACTCTAACAACTAATCAAATCTTTACTAAAAATAACTTGCCACATGTGGCACAAAATAAACTTGACTTGCAAGGCAAAACACACGCACTCACACACACATTCATAGCCACACATGGGCACGTAGCAGATTGCCACATGGCACTTATTCTAAATTCTCGCACTCCCCTCCTAATCGGACTCACGAAGAGAAGGAAAGACTTGTTGGAGACAACTTGCTGGTGGTTGAGGAAGTAGTTGTAGTCGATGCATGTTGATGGGCACCTTGTTTCATGTGGAAAAACCCCTTCTCATGAAGAACAAAAGCTGAGTAACTAGGCTCCATCGATGGAAATATTTCCTCCATCACTGTATACCATGAGATAATTCTCTTTCGCCCACTTCTTTGCCTTGGCTCCTCACATTTCTGGTGCTTTTTCTGTGATCACATGAAGTTTATCTTAACCTCCAACAAAGATCCTACAAGCATGCGCCCATAGAATGTAGTTCAAGGTCTTCATCAACTTGATGGTAGTGTCTTGAACAAGAAACTTTGGTCTTCATGGTTATTGGAGTCTTAGCATCCACAATGGTTTAACTTCTTCTATTCGGAGTCAAGACCTCGCGATCGTTTTCAGGTGTATGAGAACCCATGTGCCTCTTCTTCATCCTCCTAGAGTCAAGGGGACACATTGGTCCTTCCCAGATACACATAAAGGGACACCCCACTATCTCAAGAGGTTCACGTGGCCTCTTCTTCAACTTAGGAGCCAGCTCTGTGCTTGACTCCTTGCTTTACGTGTTCCATGCCAACAAGAAGTCTATGTGTGGAGCTTGTCGATCTCAGGGATGCAGGAGTGCCTGCTCTAGTACCATGTGAAGAATTTTGGGCCCTTAGAATGCCCCACGTGCAACAGTTGCACGCTTGAGAGGAGAGAAGACCTACGTGTGGAGGAGAGAAGAGGTTGGCTGGCATGGAGTTGATGGTGGTGTGGAGAGGAGTTGGCATGAAAAAGGAGAAGAGAGGAGTCTTACTGGATATGAAGAATTCTATTATTGGACTCAAGAAAAAAATCAATCCCAACAAACTTAGGATTTGGATTCTAATAATCCTAATCCTCTTTCCTAAACAAACTCAATAAAATCATAAATTGACTCCACTCATAATTTAGACTCTAACAACTAATCAAATCTTTACTAAAAATAACTTGCCACATGATATAAAATAAACTTGCTTGCAAGTCAAAACGCACGCACACCCACAAGCATTCACGTTCACACATGGGCACACAGCAGACTGCCACATGGCACTTATTCTGCATTGTCACACATGCAATTATGGGCAAAGATACAGCCAACCTCAATGTGTTTCTTTCTCTTAGAAAATGTAGGATTAGGAGTAATTTATTAGCATCTTGATTCATCACAAAGCAATTGGATAGCAATCCAAGTGCTCAATCCATGACTGACCAAAAAGGATTTAACCCACATTAATTGGCACACATTATGCGTTGTTTCTTTATATTTTGCCTCTACACCAACTAGGGCAGTTTACATTGTTTCTTGCAATGACAGAGTATATATTGCTCAAAGAAAGTTAGCATAGTCTGTAGTAGAATCTTCATCCTTTAAAGAGTGCATGGTCGCGTTGGAATATATACACAAATTCTAATGCTTATTCTTTTGAAAAAGATAACCTTTCTAGGCCACCCCTTGAGATATTTAAGAATAATACAAATGTTATTCTGATGAGTGATGACTGACGAGTGCGGCATGCCTCATTGAGAAAAGCAGGGATCCATTCTTTAAAATGTATTGTCAACCATCCGATAGATTCCAAAAGATCCCAAAGGGAGAGACCATTCAATGTAGTTGAAACAGCAAGATGAGGATTGCTTGATTAACTAATGAAAACTAACATAATTGACAGCAAAGATTGTATTTAGTTTGGTAACTATCAAGCAAAGAAGCTTATCAACGTGACATTTGGGTCATCAAAAGGAAAAGGACCATTAGCTCCTTTAATTTTTCTTTACAGTGCACAGGAATGGAAGAAGACTTCCAAGCATATTAGCTTCCCTGGGAATTTAAAGCACAGAATTCTGATGTGATAACACCAGGCCCTTAAGGTTTCTTGCAACTTCAATGCTGAAGGATGCCCCAGTTGACAATGCCCAAAAACTAGATTGATTTAGATAGATGATTCTCCTGTAAAAATGGGGAAAGACCCAAGTATTGCAACCAATCCTCATACCATCTACAAATCATCTGCAAGATCCAAATGCCCTGAAAAAATAGTGATGCTCATTAAAAAATAAGTCCATGAAATGATCTTTACATAACTTAATGAATTCTACGACATAATAAACATCAGACTTAAAGTTCATATTGCCAATAGAAGTAATTGGTGAATACAATCCATTGGCCTTGTTTACAAAAGCAAAGACAGAGAAACACGTTTACCAGTCAAGTGGTTAGCAGCACCAAGTCTACAACCTAGTCATACAACAAGGTCGGGGCCATATTTGCAACAGTACCTGTTTCAGTAGGAAAGGTTATGGACACAGTTGAGCTGATAGAAGCATCTGAACCAGACATATTGCTTTCAACAATCACATTAGATTGCCATGGTCCTTTCCGAAAAAAATAGATGACCAAGGTCCTTAAACAAAACTGCATAGTAGGTATCTAAGATGAAGTGACGGTCTCCATAGTAGCTTGCATAGTGAGTATAGAGGTCCAATTGGCCAAGCTGATAACTGACGTATTTTGCAGCATTTGTGCACTGCATCATCCTTGGCGGCATCTTCTGAAGGTGAATGTAAGTGGTATCGAGGTCTATTACACGGTCTGGGGATGAGAGATGATCCTTTTTAGACTGTAATAAGGACTAAGGCCATGAAGTAATCAATACACTTAATGTTGAGAAATTAAAAGTTTCTTACAATTACCCTCCACACTTTTTTTTTTTTTTTTGAAACAGGGAAGGGTGGTTATCCGTTTGATAACCACCCAAATTCATTCATAACCACCCTCCACAGTAGTAGTTGACTAAGGGTTGCTCCCCTTGACTAGTAGATCTGGCATGCCTTTAGAAGTCAACCAAGCAAGAGTTGTTAGACTTTTGTGAATGCTTCTTAGCAAGGCTCTTCCAGATCTCCTTTGTAGCCTTCTTGTAAAGCATATTAGCGCCTAATTTTGGCTTTTGTCCTGTTCATCATCCAATTTGTCACCAGATAACTGTCTTCTTTCCACTTCTCATTTTGAAGCTTTTTACGAGTATGTGAATATGTTAGACTAGATAGCTTCTTTCCTCCAATAAAAAATGTGGAATGACTGAGACCATAGATGTAATTCTAGACAGCATTGAGTTTGGCAGAGCTGTACTAAACCACAATTACTGCACTAGAGTCTGAGGGCTTAACCTTAGAAGGAGATGATCTTGAAGTCTCCACATTGGAGTAGAAGCAACAGCAACTATAGCACTGGTATGCAGGTAGGTGACATTCTACAACTGTATCACAAGCCAGATCTCTAAGATGCAGTGGGCCATTATCCCATTGTATGAGCGGACCAATGATTCACACTGCAAGCATACTAGGGAAACAACAGCGTGACTTCTGCATGTTTTACCTTGTTAGCAACGAAGACAGCATGAAAAATCAACATATGCGGATCAAGAGACCTGACAAATTATGTTATGGTAGATGAGCAAATCACGCATATGTGTTGGCTGTGTAGATTGCACGGCTGTGTTGATGTGTGCCTTGTAGGTGCTAGAGTTGCCTGATCGTTGTAGGAGTCTGTGAGCAGGTGATTGCACATACCTAGGTGATGGCATCAAGTGATGCTAGCCCTGCAGGCCCAAGTGCTTGTGTGTGCCCAAGGCAATGGTGTTGGTTGATGCTGGAATTGCAGGTGCTGCAGTGCAAATGACGATGCCTGCCCCTGTTGCTCCAATGCATGGGGACCTAGCATCTTTCTTTCATGTTGATGAAGATATTGAGAGTGTAAATCAACTCACTTTCTTGTTTTTCTTGGTGGAGAAGAAAGACAAGGGAGGTGGGATCAAGAATGGTACTTACATTGATTTAGGATTGCTGCTCTAATACCATCTATTGAGAAATCCGAGTCTCTCATAGAGGGGGTTAGATAGGGAGATTTCAAGGCATAGGGAGAAGCAAAATTAATGTAAAAATCAATGTAAGGCCCAATGGTTAGTATTGGATCTAAACATTCAAACAGGAATGGAACAGAAATGAAGAAAATGCTATTTTTCGGAAATATAAATCAAAAGTCCTTTATGAATTTGTGAAGAAACTTTTCTCCCATCAGAATGAGAGGAAAATTTCCCAAGGATGTGTCAATTGAGGTTAGTAGGACATTATTTCAGCTCCTTAAGGGCTATAGTGTCTTTTATCTTGCTGCATTCACTTTGTTGTCATCATTGTCATTATAATGGCTTTCTGTGGCCTCTGTGTTTGAAAATCCAAAGTTTTTAGTGTAATGTTTGGATATTCTTTGTATATCCACCGTTAAGCTTGGGTTACGCTTCATGTATTATTTACCTTTGCAAGCTGCTGTTGTAATGTAGTGCATTTTGAATTGATTTCTTGGGTTGTTCCCTTTAGGTGTGACTTTGTTGTTTACTGAGCCACCGGATGCTCACAAGCCAGATATAAGATGGCGGCTCTATGTCTTCAAGGCTGGCGAAGTGCTTAATGGTATTATCCATTTCTTTTTTCCTTGCTTCTCTTGTTGATGGCTACCTAGCTGCTGAAGTTCAACTTTGGTTTATCATATGTATTTTTGGTATATTCTTAACAAGTGGATGTACAAACTAAAAGAACATCGTAATAAAAAATTGGAGAACCATGATAATATAAAGCACTATTTCCTATCCCAGAGGAGATTGTCATTCTGAATCTTTAGCTAAAATTAGATTGAACTGTGATCGAACATGTTTTGAGGCTAAGAGCATTCTTGAAATCTTTAGTTCAATTTTGCCTTACCAGTAAATACTGCAACTAATGCCATCCTTTTTCCTGCATGAACTTTTCCGTCCAAGAGAGGAAATGCTTGATTTTGTCCATTATAAGTTTTACTTTGTTCAAATCCTGCTTTCAAACATATGCCTTTAAATTTTGCCTCAATTAGTGTCACGCTGGTTTATCAAATGCGCTGTCTTAATGACCACCTTGGTAGCTTCGACCCTAGTTCGGATGCAGGGATGTTCCCAAGAAGAGGAGGGGGCAGGGGCATCCCTGTATGGTTGAAAGGAAAAGGGTAGCAGTTTATCCTGAATGACGGAGGGTGAATTCCTGGGATTTCTATTTTCCTTAATACCTTGAACTGAATAACTGGCCACTTATCTTGCTTGGACCTCAATTTTTCTCAAGCACTGCTCAATAAATTGCTTTCCTACCTGTGTTCATCATGGTGGTCATGTTTTCCGTTGTGATGGTGGTTCTTTTGGAAGATCAACAAACACTTATTTTTTCTTTCCCCTTATAGGGTATGGTTTCGTGGGCTTTTGTTTACTAACAAGATACACCAGCATGTGTAGTTTTTCTCAATCTTTAAATAGTCCATAGAAGGTAGATTTTTCTCTCAAGGATTTAAATATCTTTTTGTAGTGATCCAATTGTTATTCCTTGTTTGTATGTATAACATGGTTTTCATGGAAGGGAAGCTTTGCTTGAAATAATATTGGATTTGCATTTGGGTATTTCGGGGTGGTGATTGGGTGATCGGCCTTGGGGAGAAATGTTGGAAGGGACATTTTGGCTTTGTCTACTTTATGGTCACAAAATTTGTAAGGTTTGCTTTTTTGGAGGAATGAAGCAGATGACTACTGTCCTCTAGTGGCCATCCTTTACCTTTCCAAGAAAATTAGGTATTTCGGATGATGGTTGCTTTTGTATAAATTGTTACTGCATCTTCATTAACATAAGTTGGTTAATTAATGAGAACAGTTTTTTATTGATCAGTCAAAGCATGCATAATTATATGCTGAACTATGTTTAAGAATAATTCACAAATGCACCTTGCAGATTAATTAATTTATTGGTTAATATTCCATTTCACAAAAAAGTAATTGGTTAATATTGTCAAATATGTCTATCACCAAAATATTTATTAGATGTGACTTATAAATTATTTACGATAATGTTATGTTGGATCAGCTTAAATGATTCATTAAATTTAATTTATTTAATCTTTACAGAATAAATATTTCCCAGAAAAAGATTTCTTAACTGAATTTATTGTTATCGTACAAGCAGTATCCAGGGTATCCTTGAGGCTTATTCACCCAAACAATATTTTCAGGATAACACTCAACATATCCTTATTCTGCTGGTTTGCCAGAGATCAGAATATTTGCTTTTATTCTACCACCCAAAGTTTTGGTTTTTTTCAGAATTATGATTCTCTCTCACAACCAAATTGGGTAATTCCTTTCTAGTGCAACTTTTCTGTGATGGATTTTCTGAAGGAATCTATTGTGTATAGAGCCCCTCTATTTGCATCGTCAAAGTTCATATCTTTTTGGAAGAGAACGGAGAGTGGCTGATGTTCCCACAGATCATCCCTCTTGCAGCAAGCAGCATGCTGTCATCCAATATAGGTAGCTTATTTATCACTTGGTTTATCTCTGATATCTTTTGCAAATTAGAAGGAATACCTTTTGTATCACGCATGTTGTCTATATGCAGACTTGTGGAGAAAGAACAACCTGATGGACTAATGAAAAAAGAAATAAGGTAAATGAAATCATTACCAATCGTAATTGGTTCCTGACAGTGTCTTGATGTCCTATCATTCTCGTGGTGTGACTAATACATGTTATTTTATTAGGCCTTATCTAATGGATCTTGGTAGTACCAATGGAACTTTCATCAATGTAAGTTCGTCTTAACCTTCATTAGTTAGTTTGTCTGGAAACATGACATAAACAGATCGTACCATTGAATTACCCTGACTATGGATGAGCTCTTCTAGTCCATCGAATTCAGCATTTCTTAATGGATACCTGGAGCTTAAATGGAGTTTCATTACAGTTGAAATATATAAGGAATATATTTACAACATGAAGAGCACCACAAGAAGACCTTGATTCATGTGGAGGACTCTTCTTAAGAGAAGAACAAAATGTTGAAGCACCAGCTTGTTGGATACTATATTGATTGTTCTGCAAGAAATACGACTACAAGTATCATTAATATGGACGAGGTGAGGGTGAACCTCATGGATCATGGAAAAGATCCTTTTACCCAATTGGGACGAGATCCTTTTAACCAACTGATGTAATAACTCATCTTTCCCAATGTTCTCCCCCTCAAGCTGAAGTATACAATGCTTAGCTTGTTACATACTGAAATTCCCACTTACATGTATGCAACCAAACGGCAATTGAGCGCTATTCGAAGATGCACATTGAGTTCTGTTGGTTAATACAGAGAGAGTTGCATTTTGTTTATAGAAGACCTTAGTTGGCTCTGATTAGAATGATGATGCATCTTGGGCCTCGCCAGTGAGGTGGTGGATTGGAGGGTAAAGTGGGAGATGAGTTTTCAGGTATTTGAATAAAAAACCATGCTTAGCAAGAGTCTTATGCATGCAGCTCAGATCTAAAAAAAAAAGGTCTCTCGCACAATGTCCTCAAAGAGAGTGCCTCTCTCACTTCAAGTCTTTGAAACTATGCCTCTCCTGCATGGAAACTTAATTTCGTTTTCTTTCATTTGGAACCTCTAGAACCCGCTTATCTCATATAAGGGTATATCGTGAACTTCTTAATACAAAGGCCCCAAAGAATGTCTCATAAAAATCAGACCAGTTCTTTCTATGTAGAAAGCTTGAGAATAGCTTTTGCCCATACAGAGGCCAAGAGTGTTTCTCAGATGGTGACCTTAGAGAGTGGGTCTTCTTAAGACTGCTCCCTAGGATGCTAAAACCTACAATTCACACTTTTCTCAAAAAAAAACAAAAAACAAAACTACAATTCACACTAATCGATTGATTAGATGACGTGGCATGGATAGGATGAATAGTTCCATGGGTTAGGATAAAATGCCACCTCAAATCTCTATACACAATATATTAACTCATCTATTACATCTAACTTTTACTTGCTCCATTTTCCAACAAAATAATAAGAACAAAATAATCCAATGTCAAATATAGAATAAATGAACTACAACTCTCTCCTCTATATTTAAATCATATCAACTTATAATTTAGAATACATCAACTCATCTATCGTGTCTACTCCCACCATCCCACCACTTACATCTATACCACTACAACTTAGCCCATCCTAGATTTTATCCAGGACAAACTCTATCCCTCATCCAAACACAGGTGTCTTCACTTTGATGGACTGAGAAAAGGTACAGGAATAAGTGAAAGGTTATAAAGTTATTTTTAGAATTAGGTACTTAGTTACAAAATCTTGGTTACAAATGCCTTTTCCTTGGTTCTTGATACTTTATCCTTAATCCTGATCTCTTACTTGGTCTGAACATTATCTCACAATGGATTGTGAGATAAAGAGACTCATTTGTTGTCCAATAGTAGTTCATGGTTGAAAGTGGCATTGAATGGGGGATGAATAGTACCTTTGGCTTCCAACAATTATTAATGTGCACAATGTGTAACATATTAGCATAGTAGAGATCATTAACAGTTTCACCACATGAATCAATCCATAATGTGCACAATGATTTATACAGATTCACCTCTCAGTGGACTAGTCGTGTACTCTATCTGTCTAACTAGGGTTTTCCCTAGTGGCAAAATCACTTTATCCTAGCTTTGGTCATTGATATGGGTTGGCACAACTCTGATATGAGTCCATTTCATGGAACAACTTCCATGTGGTAATTTTATCTCTTCATCGAAAGCTGGATAGACACGAGCATCAACAGTTGCACTACTAGTACAATGATAATATTATGGATTTTATTACCACTTGTAGAGATGCTTCTGAAAATAATGGTGCCATAGTCTTTTACAAGATAATTAATGAAACTTCTTACGAAAATGACTGATGTTACGAATACTCACCAGGAATGGCATTGTGCCAAAATAAGAGGCTGGACTAGTTGGTCATTGTGTTGTCTAGATGCCTGTTGAAAGATAGTGTTCTTGAGATTGCCTTGCTATTGTTGGATCATGCCTTTGTTAAAAGCTAGTGTTATTTGCAATTCTTCGAGAATGCCCAAGGGCCATGTCTGATGGATCATGTTGAAGTAGTCTTGGCTTGGTGGGTATGATAGGCAATTCTTTTATGAGAGCATGCTACATTGGTTTTTGACCATGCGATCCATGATCTGTACGTATGAAGGAATTTGCTTTTATGAGAGCTATGCAACCACTCAAGCCATGCAGTGATTAGATTGGTCGAAGTGCATGGTGGCCATAAAGGAGGCATCTTCCACTTCCAATGGTGTCATGCGCTCTGTATGTGTTGAAATATGATATATGCCATTCTATATGGTTTTGAAATCAGTGATATAAAGTCTGTAATGGGAAATCAGAGGTGCAATTTAAAGTCTTCCATTAAAAAAAAAAAAGATCCACATACCGAATGATCTCAATAAATCATCTTTCTCGATTGCTATTGATATAATAGTTAAAATGATAAATTGTTTCATCAACCTTGGATTCCTCTACCTCTTGATTGCTTTTTTTTATTAGATTAATTTCGAAGAGGTGTCCTTTTCTTTTTTTGCCTTCTTTGCTTCCTTTGCATTATGCTGCCTCTGCTCCTCTGTCACCTTTCTCAATGGCAGGAGGATCCACCCTTTTTAGTGCCAGTTCTCCATGGTGGCTACTGCAACTTCTTCCAGTGGAAAGTTTTGCTTTCTACCTTTCTAATTTTCAAATTCTACTTTTCTACCAATTTTAGGAATGTGAGCAGTGAATGTTTATGCAGCCGGTCAAAGGCCTGTATCAATTTTGATTATTTTGTTCCACCACATCGGGATTTCATCCCAACCAAGTACAAGATTGGTTATTATTGCTGCTCAGGAAGAGTAGAAGGTCCAACAGCTTGGGGAGAGAGAAAATCGACTTTTAGCTGTTTTAGAGCATTAGAGTTCATGAAGTCTATTTATCTTAAGTTTGAGAGTCATAGTCAATTTTATATTTCTAATTGAACTTTTTATATAATTTTTCCACCCCTATTCTCTATGTAAAAGATGCTAGGGTTCTTGTTTTTTTTTTTTTAAATAGATGCTTTATTTTTCCTTAATATGGTATTAGAATAATGATCCTAGACTGGTGTTCTATATCCCTTCTTTGATTCCCAACTCCTTTCGAAAAAAAAAAGGAAAGAAAAATTACATAACCCTAAGGCTAGGGTTAGGGAACCCTAACCCTAACTGCCAAGCAAGGAGAGATGTCTCTGTTGTCACTACCGGCCTCATGCTTGGCCGGTTGACCTTCCGACAGTGATTTAAATGTCGGTGGCATGTTGTCGGCATGACGTCGGAATGACGATTTTTGAAGAATGCCATGTCAACATGCTCAAGTTGTTGAAACGCAGGTGTTTCGCAAGCATGCCAGCAAAATCATTAGCATGTTGCCGGTACGCTCAACATGTTGGTGGCACACTGCTACTGCTGTTATTGCTGCTCCTGTTGCAACTCTCTTGCTACTGCTACATAGGTTATGTATCAACATATTACATATGAAGTAAAAGATAAAATTTAGGGCTTAAATAGAAATATTTATCCATTGAAATAGTTATTTTTAAAATACTAATCATTTTGATTACTTCTGTCATTTTTGCTGGCATGCATCGGCATGTCTTTGTAATACCCTCGACATGTCGACGAAATGTGCATTTGGAAATTTATTGAAACGGCATCAAAATCAGCATTTTGAACCTTGCCCTTCGACAACCTTGGCTGAATCCCTCATCACCTTTGGTGGTTGTGCATTGCCTAGATCTACATCGTGTGTGTGGGACAACCTTGATGATCTTCTCTTAAGGGGCCAAGGGCGGAACCCTAGCTCATCCTAGGCTCGTTGCCTAGCCACCCTAGAGCATAAGGGAGGCTCCTTTGGGGTTGTGTGGCTCAGACAAAATTTAAAGGTTAACATTTTTATGAATAATATATTATGAAATGATGCCTAAAAAATGTGTATGTGTTATATCAGGGATATATCACTGAGGGGTGTGTGTGTGTGTTGCCGCCATGCGTCGGCATGTCTTGGGAATGCTCGCGGCATGCCAGCGAAATGCGCATTTGGAAATTTATTGAAATGGTGTCGAAATCAGCATTTCGAACCTTGCCCTCCGACAACCTTGGCCGAATCCCTCATCACCTTTGGTGGTTGTGTGTTGCCTAGATCTCCTACATCGTGTGTGTGGGACAACCTTTATGATCTTCGCTTAAGGGGCCAAGGGAGTTACCCTAGCTCCTCCTAGGTTCGTCGCCTAGCCACCCTAGAGCCTAAGGGAAGCTCCTTTGGGGTTGTGTGGCACATGCAAAATTTAAAGGTTAACATTTTTATAAATAATATATCATGAAAGGATGCTTAAAAAACGTGTATATGTGTTATATTAGGGATATTATTTATGTGTGTGCGTGAATTTTATCTCGGGGATATCGCTCGATATATCGGCGATAGCTCCCCATGTCGGCGATATATCACCGATATTCGGGAAAAAAATACCTTCGGTGGTATCGATACCACCCAACCCCGTCGATACCTATATATCGCGATATATCAAACCTTGCTCAGAAGCCTTGAGAAGCACTACGCATTGGGGCTTGCAGCATTGCATCACACCGCTGCCCTTCAAGTGTTTGGAGTGCCACCAAGCTTCACCGATCACTAGTGACCAACTCATTGATGTTGCCCTACCTCGCCTTACTCTGGTGGGTTCCCTCCAGCTGTTGCTAGGTCCCGGTGAGATCCAGATCTTGTCGCTCAGAATGGTCTGATTGGTTTTAATTGGTCTGATCGAAATTGGTTCCCTTTGGCTGGTTTCATTCGGCCCTCTTGATCTCCTTGGCCAATCCTTGTTGTGCAGTGGAAGCACATGTGATCGGTGACCCTCTCTGATCTCTTGCGTGCACTTTATGTGTGCACATGAACTAGGTGTTACACGCCTTCCTGCATGTTGATTTCACGTTCACCGTGTGCCTTGTTGCACACTTCATTGATGATATCTGACTATTTTTTACTGCATCTGATCTACTGTCCCTGTGGCTGACAGGGATTCCTTGACTGCTTTCTCAGAGGCTAAGATCCCTGCCTCTATCCTAGTGGGGGATTTGAGTAAGACTCTTATGTCCTATTACTGCCTACTTGAGATCGTCTGTCATCTTTTACTACTTCCTGCTGCTGCTTGGGAATGTCTCTTGCTCTGCTATTACTACTGTTTTTGCTTGGGTTTGTCTCATCTAGCTTGCCTACTGTTTCATGCGTGCTCCTCCAACCAAAAGATGTCCTGAGTGAAGGAGAGTTGCATTTTATCTATTGTAACAAGTTGGATGTGATTGTTATCCACACTCCAACCTGAGGGGCGAGTGTTAGAGTATTAGAGTCCATATGGTCTATTTATTCTAGGTTTGAGAGTTGTAGTCAAATTTATCTTCCTAATTGGACTTTTCATGTAATTTTTCCATCTCTACTCTCTATATAAGAGAGGTTAGGTTCCTATTTTCAAAAAAAAAAAAAAAAAAAGACATTCTGTTTTTCTCCAACAAATTGATTAGAGAAACTAGCTTTTTGGGTTATTCTTTTTATTTATTTGTTTCTTAAGTCCCTAAAAGATTCCTGTGCCCCATTTTACATTCGGGGCCACTTGGCAAGAACTGGCATTTAGATGGTAAGTGCTGTTTATACTTTGGAGTAGGTGCCATCTATTGTTTTTCTTCATTGCCTTCTTTAGTGTTGGCACTTTGGCCTGAGTTTTGAAACACATTCTTTCTTCCCCATTGGTGCCGAGCTGCATTGGCTTGTTGCAGGAGCATGGTTACTAGCTTGTTCACTTTTAACCAGCCGGTGCTCTATATATTCCAGTTCCCTCATTTGTATTTTAACCATTTTACTTTTTACTGCTCTCTCGTAAAGGCTAAATGGTCAATAAAAAGAAAAAGCTTTAGTAATGTTTTGGGGCAATATGGTTTGCCGGCATGCCTTTGTGTGTCACATGTTGAAAAGAACTTTGGGGACCTAATTTCAAGTGATTTCTCAGTTTGGGAGCTTTTGCGTTACTATTTAACAAAAAATAGATGCTACAGTTGGAAACTTGCTACTTTTGCATATTTGCATGCTATTTCTTTCAGTGTCTTTGATTTCCTAACTTGTTATTGATGCAGGACAATCGGATTGAACTGCAGCGCTATTATGAACTCTTTGAAAAAGATACAGTCAGATTTGGAAATAGTAGGTATGATTTGCATTTTGCGTTTTTGTTTCTACCTAAAACCTAAGGTTTCTAACTTTACGTCTTTATTTCATTTTTGGCATGTTTTTTTTTGTTTCATTTTCTATCCATTTTGACAAGTTCAACAAATCAAACAATAATTATATTCAGAAAATTAAAAACAGTCTATTAGTGAAATTAAAGAACTAGTCCAGATCTTCTACAATTTTTACATTCTGGTATTGTGTTGTTTCTGCACAGTAATAGTTTGAAAATGGAGGATCCAGCCCACTTTTACATTTCATTAGCTCAGTAACCCATCGGTGGTTAGACGCTTGAATGACACTATTTGTGCTTTTGTGCTAGTGGTGTTGCCCCGTTGCTACATCAAATAATTGTAATACCACCTTTTCCAATTTTCTTTCTTTCTTTCTTTCTTTTTAATGTGATACTAACATTGAAAAAGAAATTGTAATAGTGACTGTCCAACAAAAGATGTTTCTTCACCTATTTCGTTGAAACAGTGACTTTCAGTAATGTAGTCCAGTATTACGTGGACCTATTAAAACTTGTTTGTGAATCTGGAATTTGACCTTGATTTGAGTTATTCTCAGACAGGCTTCAGGTAGTTGAATTGAGTACTGTTTAATGGAGTTTTTGTAATCTTTTGGAACCTAAAATTCCGCAAATAGTTATTGTGCTTCGCAATTTCAATTGAAAAGGACTGAAATCTTTAGTAGTAACTTGAATATCGCCTTGCTTATACTGGATGAACTTTTAATACCCGCGGAAAAGAGATCATACTGTTTTTTGATTGGACGTCACCTCATACCTTATCCACACCATGTACCATGCTATCTGAGGCTGTGCTTGGGAGTCGGAACTAAATTTGTTTCTAGGTGATTTCTCTTTACCAAAAGACCGATTGTGCTAAAAGAGCTTCCAAGATAGATTAAAGTTTTATATTTAAAACTTTTTGCGTTTTTGACAGAACTCCACTTATATGTTAAAGCCCAAAAGCTGAGTTCATCATGGAGTCATCGTCACTGCAGTCTAAGAGCATCTTGGTACTGCCGAGCACCACCTAACTACCAAAACAATTTACAACTATTCATCTTGGCTTTGCAAACTGTTGGGATTGGTGAAGGGCCACGCGGCACATGCCATGTGGCAGCTATCCAAGGGCCAATAGAGTCACTGGTTTTGGAGTCCAATTAAGTCAAGTAGGAGTTGTTTTTCTAAGTTGGCAAGTCTAAATTTAGTTTATTTGTTTTAAGAGATTTTGTAAGGTTTGATCTTTATCAAATCTAGAAAATTTGATTAGATTTTTTAGTTGAGTCTATTCTTAGCAAGTAGGAATATGTACTCTCTATTTAAAGAAAGCTTTTCCTATGATTTGAAGTTGAGCAATACAATTAATTCTTCCACAATCAAGTGCTCCTCTCCTCTCTCCTCTCTCTCTCTCTCATCGGAGACCACCACCACCGATCACCTTCACCGTCGGCAGCCACCAGCTAATCAGCCACCTCGTTGACAACCTCCAGTCGGTCAACCACCCTGCCGGCAGCCCAGCCGGTCATCCCTGTCGACCTCCTAGGAGCACTTGCTCCTTCATCTCATCGTTACCCTCTTCCCAGACTATCTGATCACCCAGATCAGACATCTTAACGCACAACTCAGTGTTATGCGTGAGATTTCTGGATGTCTCTACGTATAGGAGTCTCCATGCTCCGTTTGCATCCACCTCAGAAATCTCTACATGGTATCAGAGCTTACGATCTAGGCCCCTGCACGTGTAGAAGATCCAACTACTCATTGGAGGTTCGTGCATCCGAAGAAGTCCTCAAATCTAGCGACTTGCGCTGAAAAGAAGGAAGACCTAGAGATGGTACAATCTACCACGACCATCGAAGATGCTACACTTGACCTTGGCGAGAGCAAGGTGGTTGTCTCCGGGACAACCATTAAATTGAGTGGTGCCGCCAACTACGTCTTGTGGGCTTGCACTTTCAAGATCTTTGTTGGCAGATAGGAGAAACTTAGTATTCTCTTGGAAGAGGCATCGGAGTTCAAGGACGAAAAGAAGCACAAGGACTATGTCGTCATCAGAAGTATTATGATGATGGAGATGTTCGAGGAGTTGGAGGTCTACGAGCCTCTGTTGCGACAAACAGGGGGAGACGTGCGGTGTGACAATCTGCAAAGTTCTTGTCGGGATTAAATTCCTGCTATCGAGCCGCACATTATCAGATTCTCGCTTCAAAAGGGAAGATAGATTTGGAGACTATCTTCTGTTGTCTCCTTAAGATGGAGATCCCTGAGGAGGCAGACAAGCTAAAGAGTGAGAGTTCCACGCTCGCTATATCGGAAGTGAGTGTAGGACGAGGGCGTGGATTTGGCTGCGTCTATCCGAAGTGCCAACACAAATAATCATCTGCAAGACAAGTGTTGGGTGAAGTATGGGAGACCATCACATGGAGCTACTAGCACCTCATGTATCGACTCTCTTCTACGGGAAGACAAGTCTACAACAGCTATCGCGGCAACCACCCAGGTTGCCACAGAAGCAACAACTTCGGAAGTCGCAGAAGGACTCAACATCGATTTGTCCAAGAAGAAATACCAAGATCTTTGCCCTCGAAGAAGAAGATGAATGGTGGAACGTCTAGCTTCACCAATGGAAGGCCAAGTTGTAGGCGTCACAACCTTCAACTTGAGGGAATGTTGGGATTAGTGAAGCGGGGCAATAGGGCCACCGGTTTTGGAGTCCAATTAAGTCAAGTAGGAGTTTTTCTTAATTAGCAAGTCTAAATTTAGTTCATTTGTTTTAGGAGATTTTGTAAGATTTGGTCTTGATTAGATCTTTTAGTTGAGTCTATTTTTAGCAAATAGAAATATGTACTCTCTATTTAGAGAGAGCATTTCCTATGATTTGAAGTTGAGCAATACAATTAATTATTCCACAATTAAGTGCTCTTCTTTCTCTTCTCTCTCTCTCCGCCAGAGACCATCACCTCCGGTCACCTTCACCGCCGGCAACCACCAGCCGGTCGGCCACCGTGCCGGTAGCCCAGCCGATCATCCCTGCCGGCCTCCTAGGAGCACTTGCTCCATCTCACTGCTGCCCTCTTCCCAGACTCTTTGATCACCTAGATCAGACGTTTGGTAGATGTTCCAGATGTCTTAATGCACAACTCAGTGTTGTGCGTGAGATTTCTGGATCTCTCTGCGCACAGGAGTCTCCATGCTTCGTTTTCACCCACCTCAGAAATCCCTACACAAACATTTTGTACCCTTTATGTAGTGTATGTTTTGTGTGTATGTACTGCGGTCCTGAGATTTTATAGACGTATGGCACTGAGCTTTTTTTTCTTTAATGTTCTTTTGCAGCCGAGAATATGTATTACTGCATGAGAACTCCGTTCAGTAGAAGAATCGCACTGTTGCTTTTTGTGATGTGGGTGCATGGCCTCCGATCAGATCCACCTTCGTGAGTCTTCCTGCTCAAGTTTTGCTTCTCTTCTGTTTGTTTATTCTGATTGCTGTATACAATGAGATTTGGAGGCTGTCTTCAAGAGACATTTTTATCCACTAATATATAGATGAATGGTAGGTTCAAATGGTTGTTGATGTCCTATGTGGTTTGTTGCTTGTCAAGCACAGGCTGTTGTAGATATCTCAATATAAACTAGGTAAGAGCGTTTCTTGTGGTTGTAGAGATGGTTGGACTGGACTGAATTTTGAGAATGTGATGGTTGTCCGAGATGCTTAGAAGTTGGTTATCAAACTCAGCACTTCTGCCTGCTTAAATTCTCGATTCAATCTCATTCTTATACAGGCTACCTCCAAAGAAAAACTGAATTCCTACTTATTCTGAAAAAGAAGGCAGAGTGGCACGTCCAAATTGTTGTTGTGTTGGTTCATGGGGCTGTTGGTGGAGTTTAAACTAATGCCTCAAATCAGTGATATTCAGTAAATTTTGGGTAAAAGTTTGGTTAACAAGCTACCCATGTTGAAAGATGTGGCTGGATGATCTTAACGTTTGCATGCATGGCCTTGATTGGTCTTTTAGATCTGAACGATTGCAAGTGTAAACTTGCCTGGCCAATTTTGTGAAAAGTTTGATCTTTGAGTTTGGGCAGCATACTTTATGGTTTTTAAGATGTGAATCTGGCGTACATCCGAGTTTGTTTAGGCGTGTGCTCTCCCATTAAAATAATAATAATGATAACTTTTGTGGAACGCCGTGGAGAAAATTGGTGGTGCCAATTGGCAGTTGCCTGAGCACTTTTTGTTTCAGCTCGCTTTATAGGTTAAAGTGCATCTCTACAGAAGGAATACGTTCGTATGGGTTTCCATCTTCATAGATATCTTACGTGCCTGCATTTTGGGATTATATGAAGGATATCTTTCTTTAATACAACCGGAATGCTATAATCCTATCAAGTTCTGACTGTTACATAAGTGCACTATATGATGTGCTATATGATTATCATTGTGAGGCAGGTATCTGCATTCAGCATAGCAAAATAGCTTGCAAGGGCTCCTGCAGTCCCGTACGGATCTCCCACTCGGAAGGTTGAAGGAGATGTGTATCTAAATATAAGGTCTTCGAATTGATGCTTTTGCTTTCTTTTGCAATAACATTGTATCATTTTAACTTTATATTTACATTAGAACTTCTACGAAGTTGCTAGCTCTTGTACATAATGACTTCATAGGGAGTGATATGGAAGTATCGTCATTTCTGATGGGAAGTGCTAGAAATATGTCATTTTTCTTCGTATACTCTACTGTAGTCCTCACCAGCTATGTGGCATCACTGAAATCAATATTATTATTGGTGCAGGTGAGTCCTAATGTATTTTCGAGTAATCATTGTGGATTGACTGTCGTTTTTGGTTGCCATGTCTATTCTTTTTCTACCAATTCCAAATAAACATCTCTCTCTCTAAAAATGTAGAAAGGATTCACGCACCATCAGTTTCCTCCAATTGCCTCCCTCCCTTGTGGCAGTTCTAATCCGCTTCGATCTTTCTGCCTCCAACACAACTCTTTCCTTGCGGGGCCTATTGTGGTAGCATGAATGAGGGTTGATAGAGTTGAAGAGGTGAGGGGAGGCAAGGGAGTTGGTGGGAGGTATGGTAGAGCTTGTGAGGATTGCAGGGAGAAGGGAGGAGGTGGTAGTGGTTAAAGGGCACAAGGGATATGTAGGGTACGTGGGAGCGTTACGGGGAGGAAGAATTGCATTTTGAACCCCATCCGGTGACTTGAGAACATGTTTGAGTAGGGTTACCGAGAAAGCTTAGGCTCGATAGCTTCACTTCGAGGTTCGGCCTGATAGGCTCCGATTGGGCTAAACTCGATTGGTTAATAAGTCAGCCTGAGCCCAAGTTCAAACTCAATAAACTTATCAAGCCAAGCTCAAATTGAGCCTAGCTAAGCTTGGTATAGGTGCTTTATGCTTATACTAATATGAAGTTCAAAGGATAAGTTTTCCAAAACAGGCCCTTTACCCCCTTCCCTCGCTTGGTAACACCACGTTCCTAAAAACTTTTGATTAATTATCTATACTATGGGTGATAAATTTCTAATTTATTTTTTATTTTATTTTATTTTAAAATAATTTATTTTCATATGATTCTTACGTTTCTAAAGTTATAATATCTGTATTTACGGTGAATCCATTAAACTCAATCAAAAATTAAATAAGTTTAAAGTCATCAGGGATCATGCTCGATAACAGGCTTCAATAAAGGCTTGAGTTGCTTGAGCCTCATTGAACTCGAGACGAAGCTTCAGTCCAGCCAGCACGATCTAACTTGCATCCGAGGTAAGCCAAGCTTGATTCATTAGACCCGATAGGAAAGCCTAGTGTCAACCCAATGTAAATCAAAATAATTTTGTTTAGTTGCAAAATCTTACAGGGAATCTATGTAAAACTCCCAGTAGTAAACCTATTAAGTTGCTATGTACGTGAACAAGGGGCAATCACATGAATGGAGCTTGGAGCAAGATGGCTGGAATATGTGAATCGAGAGATTTTACTTAGGTATGTATATAGGAGCTTTTCGCTGGCAGGAAAACACTTTCTAAGGAAAATTATCGACGATTCTACATCTTCTATTAGCACCTTGCACTTGAGAAGCACAATGTCATATATTACTTTCCAAAACTCGAGTGAAACACGATTCGTGCTATTTTTCCAATAGAATATGCGATTGACCCATCTCTGATTTTTGTATAATGAATACTACGTCTTTCTTTATCAAGAAATTCCTCGTTCCCAAAAAGAAAAAAGTTACAAAATCTACTTTTCGCCGTATATAGCTTTTCCTTTCGAGTTGAATCCAATGAAAAAGAATAATAGATTCTAATTCATTCTAAACCATATTGTAAAGAGGATGATTGCCGAGCCATTGATATCCAATATATCTTTAGATATGAATACAAAAATACACATTATAACATATTTTACATCACACAATTAAAATCAACTTATTAAAAATAAAAATTCACCTATTAAAAATCAAACATATCGATTCAAAATTAAAATATATCAATTGAAAATATTTTTCAACTGATTAAAAATCATAATATATCAGTCAAAAATAAAAATATACTTATATATTTTAAATTTCTATTGATAAATTATTTTTCAATTGAAATGAGATCATTGACCTCTATAAAGTAATTTTTTATATATAAAAAATAAAATTTACTTTATTAATGGACACCTTATCAACTTTTCTTCGTTCACTTCTAGAGGAGGAAAGCCTTTAAGCACCTGTTCGTTACCATAATCCGGAGATCTGCTTTCATGTTTCATCCGACAAAAGATTCGAGCAAGCTTATGGGCTCTGCACTCCCATTACAAACTTTTGGCATAATGTGTTATGCTAGAGAACTGCACACAACGTTCTACGGCTAATCATTTTGCACGTACCATGGCATATTGCCATTGCCAATGCTATGACATGCAAGGGTTATCCAACAAGTCAAGAATGAGGTTAAGTACAATCTAGGCCTTATTTTATTTTCTTGTTGAAAAATGAAGGCAAACCCAGAGGTTAAAACAGTCAACGCCAAAGATGAGTTAAGGTGATGATTTTGTTATCAAGTAATTAACATTACAACAAGCTCACTTATATGGTTACATCCATTCAGAACAATAATGAAGTTAAACATAACTACACAGAAAAAGTTCTAACCTTATTATATATAAAAGAAAAAAAAGGAAAAGAAAAGGGAAAGAAAAAGAAACAATCCTAACCTTCAAGACATGCCCTTTGCATGCTTACACATTAGCCAGAATAGGCCTTGACTGGTAATAGTTGCACTCTTGCAGGAACGAATCCTGCACCTGATGAACTGCAGCTATCATAACACTATGTGCAGCAGACAGAAAACTTCCAGTTATGAGTCTAACGAATAAGAAACAAATTGAAAATGAAAGCTTTAGTAAAAGGGAATGCTTCTATACCATGATTACAACCATACAGCATGCATGTCCCACAAGTTGATCCAATGAAAAAAAGAATGTTTTTGCTGCCAAAGTTAATCTGCACTGTAGCCGATATCTTACACTGCTTCATAGATCTGTGTTTAAATTAAACAGAATTTAAGCATTGAACAAAGAATAAACTACCAGAATGATACATCCAAAAAAAAAGAAAAACTAAATGTTAGTTTACTTGGAGGTTAAAAAAGTGGTTAAGAAATGTGAAATTAATCTTAACATACAATTATGTTTACTTGCATAGTGGTGTTAACACTAGTTTGTGTTTATTTAAATTGGTGTTAAGTTGTAGTGTTAACCCTTGTGACGTTTATTTGGTAGTGATGTTAAGTATATAAAATATAGGAGGTATCAGAAACATGAGTGGTGTACGATTTTTAACATGGATTTAGTTAACACTAGTTGAAACTAATGTTAGACAAACCTGTATTAAATTAGTTAAACCAGGGTTAGTAAATAAGGAATTAAGTAGTTAAGTAAACAGATGTTAACCCCTTAAGTAAACTGGACCTAAAAGAACTATCATTGTCACATATGTGATACATAAATATTATCCAATTTATAGATCAGATGATGAGAGCAGATATTGCATGCAAACAATGAACAATGCTTACATGACGATGTTAGAAAAATAATGGGTTGTCATCTATACCTGGGTTTTGTTTAAACAACAAGATGTGTAACCATTTCACTCAAATCCCCACCACAAAGAAAACAGAAAAGAAAAAAACTCATCAATCACTTTCATCATTCAGAGGTCCTAGAATTCAGAATGAGTATAGCAAAAAATGGCATGACTATTGACTTGGTTACTAGCTAATAGAGAAAAATTAATTTGAATTGCAAGGTAGTAAGGACATCAAATAAGGCCAGAGGAGTTATTTGCATATTTGCTAGAACAGTAACAGAACAAAGAGAATCATCACCAACCTTAACATTAAATGGGTTAGACAAGCAACTCAAAGATTTATACGGTAAGGCAGTAAAAATGATACGTGAGAGAAGACTAAAATCCTTTTATTTATCTACTCAGTATCTTGAGATGAAATATGAGCATGTATACATGTGGTGAATAAGCAGCAATAATAAAGCTCGAAGTATGAGCAGTGAGTCTGGCATAGTAGTCTCTACTAATAACAATGTGACTCTTCTGTATCTCAGGGTTATGTTGCCCAGAAATTGTGGTCTTATTTGCCCAAGCAGGATTGGTGGTCCTCCAAATTTGATCTAACTTTGATCGGAAGAATGATTTGTCCTTTTATAATTACCCAAATTGTGGTATGCCATGACCACAATTCTTACCTGAGGTTTGATGTGCATGACCACAACAAGGACCTCTTCTTCCTCACCTTGATACTCCCATGGCTAAAGAATACCCATTTTGCTGAGAGGTTCACACAAGGAGTCTGATGGGTTGAACCATTAGCGAGAAAAAGAAAACACAGGTTCTTATTTGCAAATTTCAACCCACTATCACTTCAAAAACTACATATCATAGAAGAAGATTGAGTTTTTATTTCAGCCAAAAAAACCCTTAATAATGGAAGTTCAACACCTCCTTTTAACATGATCACCAATGTAACATCAGTGTAATCAATCATGAGAATTAAGAAAAATCAGTAACCTCATCAACTACGAATATGTCAATGACCACAGGAATCCTCAGGGACTAAAGATAAGGGAATAGACTCCCTTTTATTACTGGACAAATGAAAAGTGGAGGTATGATGTTTACCAAGTTGCAGGTGTCATGCCAAAAGGGTTGGTCAAACTTCTTCTTTTCCCGATGGGAAAAAATTCATCAAACTCTGCAAAATGCTCAAGGACTTTTCCGCTCAGATGTCTCAAATGGAGATGCCACTAGTATGGCTGTCAAAATGAACCTGGCCCATTTGACTTGATCTGAACCTGATCCAGATAATGGAGCAGACCCAATTCCAGACCTGTTTCTAATTGAGCCAACCCAGATATCTGCCTCAGATCACAGATAAGTTATGGTGGACCCAGTTGAATTTCCACTAAAAAACATAAAATAAAACCTCAACCTAATCTGACGCTGGAGGCACTCAGAGGAAACATCAAATTTTCAACATTGAATTTCAATGACTTCAACACCTCTAGAAGCAAGCATTTTGGAGGCACATAGGAGGCATTGCCAAGGAAATCTCAGAATTATGAAAGAACGATAATATTTGCGTTGGTTCTATCCAATTCATGTACTAAAACTTGATAAATATTTAAACATTAATCCCATCAAGAAAAGTATTTAAGCATTAAACCAGCTAAGGTGTAGCAATATAACTCTATAAAATATATATAGTAGATCTGTTAATCCTTAGATTAAGTAATCTTAGCATTAACCTACTATAAAAGTAAAACCCTTGTATCTACATATGTAATCCTTAAAACCCATAATAAAATCAACCTATCTAGAGATTGTAGCTTAAATCTAGGATAATGAACCCCTTTCTAGGGAAAAGAAAACTAGTTTGGGGGAAAAAAAAAACTCCTATTTGGCTTTGGAGAGGTTAAAACATGGGAGAGAAAACCCTTCCAGGAGCTCCTCACTCTAACAAAAACACAACAACAACCAGGGCTAGAAATGGGCTATTGTGTCACCCATGTCAACCTTAAAATATGGAAATGGTATAAAAGATGCATCTAACCTCACTCGTCTCACTGAAATTGATGGAGATGGGTCGGGTTAGGTGCAGTTTATTCAACAATTTCAGGTTCAATAGAAAAGAGACCTCCAGCAAAGAGTTTCATATTTTTTTCTCGTTGCAGGAGTTGGGACCATTTCTTCAAATACATGGCAGGTATCTCATCGTCAATGGTGAACGATGTTTTTGTACCAGAACTTCTTATCTTGTCTTGTTTATTTCTCATTAGTAAACTTCTTTGGGCAATCTGTGGAACTAGTATGAAGTATCTAAGGTTGTCTCATAAACATTTCTAATGGCATGATTGAGCTAGATCTGGTTTCTTTTATGTAGCCTTGTATTGAAATACAGGTTGACAGGCTGATTTAGAGGTGGTTGCCATCAATTACAGTTTGACAGGTTGATTTAGATATGATTAACATAATGCTGCATGACAAGTTGATTTAAATATAATTAACATAATGTTACAGGTGGACAGACTGGACTGCTGGATATTAAATGCATTTTGGATTTAAGAATTTTATTTTGGGTCGACTGCAGGTGCTTGTTGCTTGTTATTTACAGTTCTTGACTTCTGACTATCACTTTTTGCAATATACTTGATTTTGGATTTTATAACATGTTCTTGGATTAGATTTTCAACACAGTTGTGGCATGTCAATTTGATTTTTCATATTACATAAATTATTTTTGAACTTATTGACAATCACAAGTGCTTAAAAATGATTTTGATATCAAAACTTCAAACAAGAATACCATACCTTAAAATCCCATCCAAATGCTTAGTAGTTTGGATATTATGTAATAGGTTAAAATTTTCATATTGCTACTTGGTAGAATGGACTAAAATAATGTTAATGAATGAATCATGTTATTCAAAAAATAATCATCACAAAGACCTGTTTAGACCTGCAGACCAAAGACTGTGGACCCAATAAGGACTAGTGGACACTATAACAACCCGTGGATCTGCACTGCAGGCCTTATAATGATGACCCACAGACCAGATTGACCCAAATGAGATGTTAAAAGGATCGTGTCATGGGCCTGCCCTATTATCCAACCCATCTGACAGGCTTAGCCACCAAAGAGGTATAATGTGGTAGTCTTCGAGAACTTTGAGAAGTGGATTTGATATGAGAATATAGTAGAGATCATTGTGCCTTAGTCTTCATACTAAGTGATTTTGCAATTCAAAATGAGTAAAAGATTTTATGGCAATTAATTGACTTGGTTACCTGGGTAATAGACAGACAATTCGATTTGAATTATGGGGCAATATGGATAAGGTAAAAGGAGTTGCTTGTATATTTCATTGAGCAGTTACAGAAGATGGGGACCATTAGAAAGCTTAACCTTAAACAAGTTAAACAATTGGCTGAAAGATTTATATTATAAGGTATTACCGTTGATATGTGAGCAAGCACCAAAACATGCAACCTATTTGATATCTTGAGATCAAGTACAGGCATGTATACTTGAGAACATAGCAACATAGGACTTGAATAACAGGCAATGAGTTTGGCACATCTGTCTTTTTGTATCTCAGTCCTCAGAGTCATGTTATTGTGGTCTGATTTACCATAGGAGGACATCCCGTTGATCTCCTAAATTTGATACGATGCTGATTCGAGATTATGATTTGTACTTTGACAGTGCTCATAATAGAGCAGTGCACCACGACCATAACCCCTGCTGAAGGTCTTATGTCCACGACTTCAGCTTAAACCTCCTCTTTCTCATGTAGATAAGGACATTATGAAGATGCATTCCCCTCCCCCCCCCCGCTGCAGCAGCCAGAATCTCTATTAAAGGTGGATGTATGAGACCAAATCTCATCATGAGACAACATCTGATCCCTTATCTGTCTGTAGTTCCTGTAGAGTCTACCAAGATCTGCACCATACTCACCCATTACACTGCTTCCTCAGTGCAGCCAGATATATAGTAAGAGTCTAATAAAGTCCTTTCAGGGAAAAAGGAGGCAGTTGGTCATATTTGTCTCTGATATTCTTCATGTTACTATTTTACTAATAACAGAGGGCCATAATGGAAATTCTGCATCATTTCTAAGAGTCGACATAGCCTGGCGACAAACTTATCTAGTAAAGCATTGCCCAAATTTTTTTTGCCTGATATAATCGTATGACCTGCTTGCTGAGATTGGGTTGCATGCTGCTCAAAATTCATGTTGCCACAAGATCATTGTCAGATAAATGCATTCTTCCAAGTAGTCCATCAATATATGAAGCTTTGTTTTAAAACCCATAAACTGCTAAAAAGACAACCATTAAAAAAAATGATACCATCGAGTCTAACTATAGTACCCGGTATATAGGTTAGGGTGCCAGCGGTTCTCGAAGAGGGACCTGATAGTGGATGTGAGATTAAACTTGTCTTCTGCAATAGATACAAAGATGCACGTGCGTCAAGGAATTCAACAGCTTTTCATACAAAAATGTATACATATACAAATATAAACTTCTCCCACTCATCAGATTAAAAACCTAAAACATGCTAAGGAAGAAGATATTCCTATAAACATTTGGAAAATGACGGGAGAATGAGGTATAACTTGATTCATAAATTTATTTAATACTGTGTGGAGAGGCATGAAGATGTCAGAGGAATGGAGGAATAGTTTTGTGGTACCTTTATACAAGAACAAAGGTGACATACACGATTGTTCCAACTATAGAAGTATTAAGTTAATGAGTTATACGATAAAATTTTGGAAAAGAATAATTGAAAAAAGGATGAGACAAGTCTCTATGGTAACTGAAAATCAGTTTGACTTTATGCCAGGCAGGTCTACTATTGAGGCAATACATCTCTTGAGACATATGATGGAGACATACAAAGTCAAGAAAAAGGATTTATATATGATTTTTATTGATTTGAAGAAGGCCTATGATTCTGTCCCAAGAGATATCTTGTGGAGAATTTTGGAGAAGAGACAAATGCCAGTTATATATATCAACCTCATAAAGGATATGTACTATAAAACAACAGCTTGTGTAAAGATTAAGGATGATTTGACGGACTACTGTGATATCACCATAGGTCTACATCAAGGTTCGACTTTAAGTCCTTATCTTTTTGCCTTGGTTATGGATGAGTTGACGAAGCATATCCAAGTTGAGATGCTTTGGTGTATGCTTTTTGCTAATGACATTGTGTTGGTTGATGAGATAAGAAATGGAGTGAACAGAAAACTTGAGCTTTGAAGAGAAATCCTGGAAGATAAAGGATTACGTATAGTAGGACGAAGACTGAGTATATGAAATGCAAGTTTAGTAGTAGAGGGAACAATGAAGGGATTGATGTAAAAATTAGAGAAGAGTGTATTCCAATGAAAGATGTTTTTAAGTACTTGGGATCCATTTTCCAACATGATGGTGGAATTGATGGAGATGTTACACATAGAATTAATGTAAGGTGGTTGAAATAGAGGGATGCATCTGATATTCTCTATAATAAGAGGGTTCCTTTAAAAGTCAAAGGAAAATACTATCGAGCTGTGGTAAGATCAGTCATGTTGTACGATTCTGAATGCTGGGCTATAAACTATAGGCATGTACAGAAGATGTCTGTGGCAAAAATGAAGATGTTAAGATGGATGTGTGGTCATACAAGAAAGGATCGCATTTTTTTTTTTTGAAAGAGGAAATGGCAGTTATCCACAGTGATAACTACCCAAGTATATTAAATAGAGAATCAAAGGCCTCCGCCAATTGCAAAGGGTGAACCCCAAGGTCCCCCACTCAAAGAGATCCACTCCAAAGATAAACAAAGAAATTACAAACTCTACAAAATTCTCCACATAGGACCTCTGGCCTCTAAATATCATAGCATTCCTACCTAACCAAATGCCCCATAACACTGCTAACGGCCTGGCTCTCTCCTTCGTACGGAAGACAACCTATCCACATCACCCCCTCCACCTCTGAAACTGTGTCAAAACTCCTCAAAAGAGCGGCAATTCTACCACCCCACTCCTACCTGCCTCCATATCTGCACCACAAACAAGTGAAAAAAAAAGGTGGTCAAACTCCTCCCCACCTCTACACAGAGGGCAAATCTTACTCTCTCCAGGAGCCCATCTCGCCCTCCAAACCTTTGTTACAAGCCTCCTCCTCGTAAGCAGTCAAACAAAGAAAGAACCGTATTTCAAATGAGATTATTAGAAATAAGGTTAAGGTGGCACCGATAGAGGATAAAATGAGAGAGACATGTCTAAGGTGGTTTAGACATTTACAAAGAAGGCCACTAGATGCTTCAGTTAAAAGATGCAAGAAGTTGGAAGTTGAATCCGCTAAGAAGGGGCGAGGAAGATCAAACAAGTGTTGGAAGGAAACTATTAAGTATGACCTCAATTACTTTAATTTAAGTCCTAAAATAGTTGAAAATCAATCTGTGTGGAGGTAAAGAATCCATATAGCCGACCCCCCTTAGTGTGAAAAAGGCTTGGTTGTTGTTGTTGATGCTAAGGAAGAAGATAAAGGGAGGTATAGAAGAATCCAAGGACCCTAATGTTACCTATGGAGGAGAGTTAAATTCACCACAGAACATATCACACAGACCCACTGCACCACTCGGATACACTGTAGGGATGCAAGCGTGGTGTGTACAGAAGCGGGGCTGCTTTGTCAGTACTGCTCAAGTGGAATTGCAACCTACTGCCACATTGAGATCAATCTACTGCTTACGCTACAGCAGTTGGCGATCCTCAAATAGGGGCTGCAGTGGCAGGAGGTTGTGATCAGCCACCACCCCATCCAACCTCCCACCTCTCCCATGAGAGTCCAGGCAGTCAAGCACCATACTGTGGAAGTAGAGCCGTCAAACAGGTCAGGTAGGGTTGGAACTGATCCGTTTAGAACAAACCCGTTTATAAGTGGGTCGGGTTAGGTTTAACCCGTAATTAAACAAGTCTATATACTTTGACCCGAACTTGACCCATTTACACTCACCAAACCTAACCCAACTAGTTTAACCAATTTAATGATGGGTTAAATAGGCTAAATGGGTTAAATGTGGGGATTTCTTTCCCATTAATCGGGTTTATTGGGTTGAGTGGATTCGTGGGGGTACACCCAAACCCAACCCATTTAATAAACGGGTTAAACAGGTTTAAACCTACTTAATATAAGCGGGTTCAAGTCCATTAATTAGGTCGGGCTAGGGGGGTTCGATTTTTTTTGACAACCCTATGGCGGAGGGACAAGGGGCTCACCGAGAACAGAAACTCCAAAGGCTATGTACTCCGATACCTTGTTGGAGAAAAACTCATCATTGAAAGGGTACACCTCTAAATTATAGACTACACGGGAGACCAACAAGGAATAAACATAATAAAATGACAATTATTAAATAGGAATAAACAAATATTCCTAGTTCCCTAAGGAAATACTTACAATTTGGCCAATTACTTGTTCTTAACCTCTGATTTTGAATCATTGGAACAGTGGACTCAGCTGTAGTAGTGCTGGTTGTCTCTTTTTTGCTTGACTCAGAACATTCAGGTTGATGTAACTGACCACACATGGGCTTGCAATCAGCATTTGCAGCATCAAGTTTTACCTCAGCATTTCTAGAAGTTCCCACATGTTGCATCTTGATAGAAGCTTGATGTCTCTTGCCTTGGAGATGTTGGCGCATTGAGACCACGCCAGAGCAGGGAACATTGCAGGTTTGGCACCAAAATATCTTACACCCAGCCATTTTCTGCTTTTCCTGGATCAGTAGTTCCACTTGATTCTTATGCCTTCTCCCCTGCTGGTGTTTGCTGAGACTCTCTGGAGAAGGGCACTGCACTCTGCAGATATGGCACCAATATTTTTTAACCAGATTCCATGATGCTCCTTGAACGAGACATTGATGTGGAATGACACGTTGTTTCTGTTCTTGAGAGATCTTTTTGCAGTGGAACTGTAAGTAAGGTGAAGGTTTCTGCTCATGAACTCCTCCTGGTTTACCTAAAAAACTCACAGGTGGTTTACCTGGCAAACTTTCAACATTGGCCACTTGATCACTTCGTTTCTGCAATAGAATCACTTTATTTCCCGCTTCTGAGCAATCACCATATGAGAGGCTCTCAAGAGCTTTTCTCTTCATTCCAGAAATACAAGCATACAAATTCTGTTCCTATTGATCGATAAAGGACAATGATTAAGAAATAGAATATGGATTAGCCACCAATCATATAAGAGATTGTCAGTGTCACATTACATGTCATTGGAAAAAACAATCACATTTGTATTCCTAAAATTTCTAGAGGAGAGGAAAGTCCCTTCTATAGTAGCACTATTAGCCCCTTTTATGCCCCACAACCTCTCAATTGCTGGATGGTCGGCTCCCTATCCCCCATAATTTACTGCCTTCTCATCTAAGTTAACAGATCACAGCCCTTGAATATAGATTAACATGTTTTCTATTTGCCCAAAATGGAAATAACACATAGAATGGTGATTTTCCCTCAACAATATATATTAGGAATGCAAACATCCAAATCAAATATGAACTTACATAGTTGTATAATAAGGAAATCAGATACAGATTAAGTTTCAATCAAGATCAATATGACTACAAATACCATATTCATCTAATACTTGTCCAATGTTTATATAAAATTGGTTGGCATAACAATGTCCGAAAGTTTGAATCATTCCATAAATTTATCAAAAGATCAATATAGATTTTCAAATTTAAATGTGCGATTATCTACGCTAAATCACTTAAGTAAAGACTAACAAGTCCAAAAACTCCAATACCTAACAAATTTGCTATATGCCAAATATTAACAAGCTCAAAACCCTGAAACTACAAACAAGGGTCAACAAGCATTAAAATGCAAGATCTAAGGACCCATTATATCTCAAAGGATTTTTTTTTTTCATTTTTTAAGAGTCTTGAACACAAAAACCTCAATTTCTAAGGATATTTGGATATATATGAATAACATCTTCCCGTACTGTTGGAGTGTATGTAGTTTAGTCCTACATCGATTAGTGTGAAACTATGTGGTGTGTAGTGGCCTATTAATAGACAGTGTACCTCTTCATTCTTCTTTGAAAATTATAGACACACGTGCCCTATCGGGGCCTTTTCTTGTAATTTTTCCCCCGCTCTTTGTGAGTGAAGTTCCCACGTAAACCCAAGTGTTTTTATTTTTTTTATGCTTTGATATTATCACTTCCACATTGTTTAGTTCATTCAACTTGGTATCAAAGAGAGTCGTTCTTGGGTTTTATTATCAAAGATTCTTGAGTTTATTATTATCATATTTTGTTCTTGGAGTATCTTTGTTGCTAGAGAATGGAGCAGGAGCAACGACAGCGGGCTACTACATGAGGTCGATGTAGCTAGGGCACACGCAATGCTGAAGATAAGGCCGCGGCGGCAGAAGGCCGTCGCAATGGAGATGGAGCACGCCATCGATGACATGATGTCGGGGCTGGGCGCGTTGGCGTCGGCCCTCGTGGCTGTGCTCAATGGTGATGGCGTCATAAAGGCACATATGACGGTTGCAAGGAGGAGCGGCATCTGTTGCAGGCAACCTCAGGAAGAGCTCCTCATCGTCGTCGTCATCGAAAGGAGGAAACGAGGGGCAACATGAAGTAACCCACATTTGAGCAAGGGCACGGTGGCCTCGAGGTGGAGGTCCGGGGCACCCCACCAGAGGGCGTGGTCTGAAGAGGAGCCCCCGCCGAGCATGTCCGATGGGCGATGAAGCTCAACTTGTTAGATGCGAACGTGCGACCACTACAACTCCAACGGTGGAAGAGGCTACGGATCAAGTGGATCCGCACGGTGGAGAAGAATAGTGAAGAGCGACACCACCACTGGAGGATGCCAAGGACGACGCCGGCGAAGATGCCCATTTGGAGGAGGGTGATCTGGGCGAAAGAGGATGCCGACGACAAAGAGCGGTGAAGGCCGAGGAGATCCTTGCGGTGGAGATCTCACGTGAGATTGCATGAGATGGAGATGATCTAGCAAGCGATGGTGAAGATTACAGCGAGAGACACGAGCCGATCTGGTAGAGCAATCTCAAGTGAGGATCGCGGCGAAGATCTCAACGAAGATCTCACGAGATCGGATTTGGACGTGCGGTGAACAAACCTCAGAAGCAACGGAGAGCAGCAATAGCGACTGCTGCAGTGGGAATAGAGCCGTGCCAATGGTGCTGATGATCCCTCGAGCAAGATCACACAATGGCTGCAATGGGATGGTGGTGCACTTCCACGCATGGTTGCAGCAATAGCGAAGAAGGTGTTGATAAAGGAGAAACAATGAAAATTGCACTGTGATTTTGGGTTCATTTGAAGAGATATTTTTGAGGTTAGAGATATTTTTGGATAGTTTACATCTTTGCTCTTAGGTTTCCTTTTATTTCTTTTTTGGCTCCTTTTGGGTCCTTTTTTGTATTGCAAAGGAAAAGGAAGGGGTAGAGAAAAAAAGGAGAGACAAAATAGAATAAAAGAGAAAAAAAGGAGGAAAGAAAAAAAAGGAAAAAAAAGAGAAAAAAAAAGGAAAAGAAAAATTCAAAAAAAAAAGAGAGAAAAAGAAAAAAAAAGGAGAGCATTTGAATTCAAGAGAATAGGGGGAGAAACTCTTCTCTATATATGTGTATTTTTCTATTTTTTATTTCTTCTCCCATACGAGTATGGGAGAAAGGGGGAGTGTAGGCCTATTATAATCATCCTCCAGGAGAGAGTCCCTTGTTTGAGATTACCATGCGAGAATCCGCAACTCTGGGAGGTCCAAAGTTTTGAGATCTCCAGGAGAGAGATCCAGTTTCAAGGTCCTTAGAGGAAGAGCTCATTTCCAATTCTGCATTGGAGATCTAGTTTTGTGGACTCCAAAAGGGAGATCCACCTTTCGAGGCCTTCAGAGGAAGGCTTGTTACAGGGATACTGAATGGGGAGCCACCGGCACATGTTGAGGTCTCCAAAGGAGGTCATTTGTCAGCTATAGCATCCAGCAACTTCAGCCCTCCTTGATGTGTCGACATCAGCATACCTGCCTGCAGACGAGAACCAGCTCCGTTATATAGAGTGGGATTTGAGTATTGTACAAGCTGAGTATTGCATGTTCCAACTTAAAGGGGAGTGTTGGAGTGTGTGTAGTTTACTCCCACATCGATTAGTGCAGAATTGTGTAGTGTGTGGTGACCTATAAATAGGCAGTGTACCTCGTCATTCTTCTTTGAGAAATTATAGACACATATGCCATATCGGAGCCTTCTCTCGTAATTTTCTCCTCGCTCTTCGTGAGTGAGGTTTCCACATAAACCTAAGTGTTCTTATTCTTTATACTTTGATATTATCGCTTTCGCATTGTTTAATTTATTCAACCCATACCATATACAAATTGTATCTAATGAAACTCTTAGACAAACTACCCAAATATCCTAATTAGATAAATATCCAACTTCAGATATCTACAACTGACAATTTTTCACATTCAGTTGCTCGATTGCAAGTTCTTGTATGCATTGCTCTTACCACAATATGGTATCCTCCATGAGTTTTTGTTGCATGATCTAAATAACTATGTCATGAAACAGGTAATATATATCTCATTTAAATGGTCTGGTGGTTGATTACCTGGAGTCCCATTCGAAAAACCAAGGTTCAGATCTTGCCTTTTACTCAAAGAAAAGGCAATATATAAAGTACTTCAAATAAATTTGCTGGACATGGAATGGACTGTTGCAGTTATTTACTCCGCAAAGGAAACCCATAAAATAAGTTCATCTTGCCAACAACATTTTGGCTAGAAACATAGAGACGGTAGATGCACAGCAATGGCCAACAAATGGTTTGCCTTATAAGCATATGATATGACTATGAAGTTGCATATCTAAAAATACTCAATTATCCATTCATTAGCTACCTAGAGCAAAGATAGATGCAATAGCTTTAGCTTTAACCATAAACATTATATATCATTCCTAGAGCAAAGATAGATGCAGTAGCTTTAGCTTTAACCATAAATATTATATATCATTCACATAAAAATCTCTAACCTGAGATCGTATTGGAAGGAGTTCAAAACTGTCAGGAAACTGAAGCAGAAATTTTTCCACCTTTTTCTGATACTCATGCTCCCTTCTGATTGCTTCATTCCAGCTAATGGTCCACTTCGTTGGTTCATCTTCATGTATATTGGAGGCATAATTAACTTGACTTTCTTGTCCAGGTTCCTCCATAGATCCCACCTCATTTTCCTGTTTCTTGGAGATATAATCAACTGGACTTTCTTGTTCAGATTCCTCTATAGATCCCACCTTATCTTCCTCTTTCTCTGAGATAGCATTAACTTGACTTTCTCGTCCAGGTTCCTCCACAGATCCCACATCATTGTGCTGTTTACTGGAAATATCATTAACTTGACTTTCTTGTCCAGATTCCTCCATAGATTCCACCTTATTGTCCTGTTTATCAGAAATATCATTAAATTGGCTCTGTTGTCCATATACCTCCATAGATCCCACCTCATGCTCTTGTTTCTCCGAGATATCATTAAATATGCTTTCTTGTCCAGATTCTACCATAGATACCACCTCACGGTCCAGTTTCTCAAAAATATCATTAACTTGACCTTCTTGTCCAGGTTCTTCCATAGATAATACTTCCCCTAGCAATATATCAAGCTTCTCAGAACCTGATACTCCACATTTTGTGAAATTTCATGATTCGTGGTGATCATGGATGTCAGCCTCAACCACGATCCATTTAATTGATGAACACATTGGCTCCACATTAGGAAACCAACAACACAGAGTCTTCAAGTATTTTGTCCAGCAAATGAGCTTGCTAGATTTCAAAAAGTAGATCAAAGAGCAGGACAAAGATTGTCCACATTGAAATTCTACCTTACTAGCTTTTCTGCTCCAACATAGAATTTTGCAAAAAGCACTTTCAGGCCCAAAACACAAAATGAAGTACAGCAAGGTGTTGAACAAGCAATGTTCATTCTTCAGCTAGATACCTAACAATGCCCAAAAGGCCTTTGCATGCCATTCTTCATCTAGTTAAAAGGCCTCTGCGTGCCATTACTGCAAGGTAAGTTGTAGAGTACAATCAGTATTTCATATTATAATAAATATGCACCTTGTGGCAGTCAGATGCCTAATCCTAGACATTTAAGTAAACTCAGAGGACAAACCATGCAAGATACAAAAAGTTGTACATAAGATGGTAAAAATGGAACAGGCATAATGCAACACAAGACTAGATAGTCATCAAAAGTTGCTAATGCTGTGGTAATGAAAACCTACTTCCTATTTGAGTACAAAGATGACAGGAATCAAATAACTACATAGGAACCTCAAAGCATATTTACTGAATACCAATCTAGGCAATGCTACAATAAAGTTACGCATCTCAGGTTGGACCATTTAAACTGTCTGAAGATATGCGTGGGAGCGAAGTTTATTCATGTACCTGACATAGATGCTTTATGTAATCACCTATCTTCATGAGATGCTAAAAAAGAAGTCTGCACCAATCTTGTTTTCACTTTCCACCAATGCCCTATGCTATGATCATATTCTTCCATCCATGATTAAAATAATTTTATTCCTGAAAATCCTCTAAAAGTAATTTTTTCCAATCTCTTGCATATGGTTTTCACATGACTCTATGTTGCTCCTCCCAAACTTCTCCATCCATCATTTGGATGGACCTCCATCACATGATCCCTCATACAGCCCCTTGTGATAAAACTTCTTATGATCATGTCGGTCATTGATTTACTCAAAAGTTTAATGCAGCTAAGCTTATTACGGGAGGAGAGGGAACAACTAGAAGGAAGAGAAGGATAAAGTGGAGGGAGATCAAGCTCGAAAGATTATTAAATTCCCAAGTCCCCCTTGGAAATAATTTCTAAATTGGAAAATATCTTTGGTAAAGGAAATCTAACAAGGCTCCTTTTTTTTCAAGAAGGAAGGGTAAAAAGTCAGACTTTTCTAGTTATCTGCCAATTATTCCGCTAGTTAAGCTATTATATTCCCATCAAGTAATGCAAAATTCCTGGTTAATTTCCTTCTCTTCTAACTAACACTTTTCTTCTGATAGGCACTGGTGCTATGGATGTCTATTGCGGTACTGGACTACTATGTCCTTGTGCTGCCAAAACTGGGATATCCAGTATAATTGCAGTTGAAGTCAATGAATAAATTCTAGTGCTGCAACCCAGACTGCAAAGAAAATGTCATCACACAACAATAACGAGAATGTGGATTGCGGACAACGTAGAGTCATCAATATAGTGCATGATTGTTTGAAGAGTTTGGCAAACACATACAAGCTCTGCAACATGGTACTGGTTCCTTGCACGTACAACTATATTTTCTGCTGGATTCACATGAGTGGACCGGAAGCTGACCTTTGGTTGTTGTTGCCCTTATGATGCTGCTGCAATTTGATTGGACCAAAATTACTGCTAAATTATTTTTTTAACTCTCCTGCTTCCATATGTAATCCTTCTTTTTGTCTGAGTTGACCCTAGGAACAAGGCCAACGTAAAGGGATGGACTTGATAGAGTCTAAGTCCGTCGACAAGTGCAGTCATCTATACGGCTGAAAGCCACATCAATGATAAGTCCTGCTATGATATTTGTCATTTCATTTTTTGGTTCGTAGGGTCATCAAAAGGTGCAATATCCCCAAAAATAGCATCACACCGTACACTGGAGACACTAAGCAGTGCATTGTAAGTACCGAGTGCATGCTTAGGTCCATCAGTCCCACACCTAGCAAGTTCTCAATGCCAATTTCTCTCGTTTGGTATTGAGTCCAGACCCATGTCGTTAAAAAAGAAGTCCTCGATGTGCAGTTGACACATTGGTATTTCAAGAAGAGGGTTGTACTCCATTCAAGTTATTGTTCCGGCCACCTGCATTTGTCCATAGTGTCTGTAGATGGGTATCAGTTCCACTTCGACCCGAAGAATTCGCTTACCTCCACTTTCCACGGCCTAGGGGTCCAACCCCTGGTTAAACAGGTACCAGTTTCTTTGGATCAAATCAAGATCATCGGTCCCATCATACCTCATGCCATAAGCCTCTACAATGAAGTCAGACCAAGTGCCCGATCCATGACATTCCTAACCCAAAGCAATGCTCAACCCATGGTCGACAACTAAACGCATGCTCCCATCTCTGCAATCATGGATCTAGTTTGCAGCATCACTTATTTAACAACCCCACCCCTGTCGATGAGGATTCCTAAACGTAAGAAGATAACCTACATTGATCCAACATGCAAATTTGTGTACATTTGAAGAAACGCGGTATTCTCCTAAAAAAATCTTTTTTTTTTTATCCCGCGAAAAAATTACCATCTCAGATGTAGAGAGAAGAACGCATGTCCGAACGTACTCTCCAATGAGATCGCGGAAGGAAGCAGTCGCCCGATCTTCTGTAGAGCATCCGCCTGCAGGAGAAGTGGCAGAGGAGGTAGATTCTTCGTTAGAGATAAAACCCTAAAAATGGGATCTTGCTAAGTGGACGTGGATGTTGTTTGGAGGAAGAAGAAGAGAGGTCAGAGTTGTCTCCACTTCGCACACGTGCCGAAATGTATTAGCTCTTTTTTTTTTCCTCCTTGGCATGAAGGTTTTTTTGTTTGTTTTTTCTAGGTACGACGAAAAATAAAGATGAACACTAGCAGTATATAAAACATAATATTCACAAAGGATCTTAGGTAAGTAAGTACAGATAATACCATAACAACTTAAATTTATATGGTCAAAAAGGGATTATAGATAAAAAAAAAATACTAATCTAATGCAGTATATATATAGATAATAGTATTTAATGAAAGTGACTAATTTTTATTTTAATTTATAAATAATTAGATAATATGCATCCATTTTTTCTTGGATGAACTACTCATGAGTTTTCTTTATGATTTAGTAGCTTTGGTTTGAAAATTTCTCTTAATCTATCAACAGAATGCTATAAAATATTTTTGAATCTTCGTTGTAATTTCCTTTATTAATATGAATCCCTCCAACATAATTCTTAAGTTTATCATCAACTAAGAATGTGGTAATCATAGGTTAACAAGCTAATGTATTCGTCACGTGTCTACCATCACTTGCAAGATTTTTAAAGATCTCACTAAAGGAACTCCAATCCACATAGCAAAAGAAGCATTAATTTAGTTGGAGACATATTTGATCCTTCACGTAGATAATTAACTTATTTCAAGAAGTGACCCTCTATTATCATCGTAGATATTAGCAATGACCTATGTCCTCCCTCGTAAGAAATACAACTGCATAGTTCATAATCTATCAAGTATTACACAAATAATAATATTGAGTTGCCTAACTTATGATCATGATGCTTTTGATAGCATTTGTCATTGAATGAGCCTAACAAGTACCTCATGCTTTTTGCTAAGCAATCTAATTTGCAGATAATAAGTCCTTTCTTCATAACATCCCAAAGATGGGAGGAGCATGAAAAGGTGCAAAGATAAGTTAGAAGAGGATGAGAAGGAGTTGGTAGAGTGATAAAACCTCTTAATCAGCATCTATAGGTTCTAAAATCATATTAAGTAACCACCACAATTTTCCTTCTAAAAGAAAGAGATATTTTTACATGGATGTCTCTATGGATATATGATGTTACACATTCATCCTTGGTCCTATTGTGTTAATGTAAATAGCCTAAAAAAGTTTCTTAGTATAAGTGAAAAAATTACAAATTAACCACTTTTGAGCCAGTTTCTACAAAAGTTAGTGTAAGGACCCGTTACTTTTTAACCTTTTAAGACGTCTGGAGTTTCAATCAAACGTCTAATCAGACGTCTGAATACGTTCCCGGACGTCTGAAAGTGAAAATTTTCGTACTGTACCTTGCGCTTTGTGCGTGGGCGGCGTGCAGAGACTCGCTCTCACCTTTGCCCTCACCTTGTAAAACCCAAAACCCTCTTATATATACCCCCCCCTCCTTTCTCCTCTCCACTCCACACACCACAGCCATCACCACCTTCAGTTTCTTGTGCAGGAGCGGCGAGAGGGGGCGAGCGAGGGAGAACAAGAGAGAGGAAGGAGGAGAGTGTGGAAGGTCGGAGGACCTTCGGGAGCTTGGCAGAGCTTGCACTGCCGACGGCGGGTGCATGAGCGAGGAGAAGAGGGCTCGGGGAGGCGGCCTCTCGGCCCTCTGCAGTAGCTGGAGCTGCTGCGGCGCATGGCGAGCAAGCGAAGTGAGTTGCGAGGAGTTCTTGATACTGGAAGTTTTCCAGTATCAGACATCTGTAGTGGAGTCCAGATGACTGGCAAGGCATCTGGACGTCCGGAGCTAAGGCCGGACGTCTGAAAACACGAGTTTGGGCGAGGTATGTACGTTCTTGCGTTGATCTCCGCCATGCAAAGTATCTCAACACAGGAGTTGTGGGACTGATTTCATTGCTGCGCCTTTCGTATGTAGGGTAGGCTTTGGGAAGGCACGCGATGCACTTTTCCAGGAACTTTTGGACGTCTGATCACATCACCAGAAGTCCGGAGGTGCTTCTAGACGACTGGAGATATCGTCCGACGTCTGGAACTATTTTTAGACGGTCGTAGAGAAGATCTGGACGTCTGATCAGCCGCATGAGACACAAAGTAAGATCTGACGCCTTTTAAGACGTCTGGAATTATTCCCAGACATCTGATTTTGAACAGTAGGTACGTTTTTGACCTGTTTAGGGTCCGATCGGGGTTCGTTTTACGCAAACAAAATACCTGTACTTTCCTCTCTAGTTCCTCTACGTACTAGAGTCTGTTTTACAATATTCTGAAGTCTCCTTTTGTGATGTATTCCCTGGTATAGGGTTTCAACCTGCTACGCGTTTGGAGCTCGCAGAGACGTCTGGGTCTGCGGTTTAAGCCCCCATTACTCCCGTGTTTCCTGGTAGAGTGGTTCAATCCAGTTATTAATATTTGAATAAGAATGTGCTTGGTTGAATTAGCCAAATGAAACTTTAGGATGTGGAATGAACCCTAGGGTAGAGAAATGAATGAACCTGTTTGTACTGTATGGTTTACCTGCATGCGTAATTGAGATAAATTGCTAGCAAATGTCTGCATTATAATTGCGCGTTGTCTGTTAGAATATGAGCTGCCTGTATTTAAAGAATAATTATCTGTGAAATCACCAGTTGCATGTATTGATAATTGAATTATGAAAATATGAGCTGCTTGTATATGGATGAGAAATGAATTATGAAAGATGAGATCTGGATCGGGATAAATGAGCTGAACATGAGCATGAACCCTACGGGGAATTAAGAGTAGAACTCCTGTAGATAAACGGAATCTGGAATGTAGACGAGAAGTGTGATGACCTTTGAGTACGTGGTACCAAGGGGAGCAACTGTTCCCTTTTAGTGTAGAGCGGAGCTAGCCTCCCTTGGGTTCAGACCCGGGATTAGGATTGGCCACTCTACACCAACTCCTGTTGGCCCTCGCGTACGCAATACCGAGGCATGCTACTAGTGTAGGGAGGGAGCTGGCCACCCCACGGGGCCCGGGTTAAGCTAGCTGATAACGCTCGTTTGTTCGCGGTTTTCAAAAAGGTACGTTGTAGTATGTTGCAAAAAAACGATGATCAATTTAATTTATTACTTGGAAATTAAAAATGTTCCGAGGTCGAACTTAGGGAGCAATCTTGATTCTAGAAGCATAAAAATCACAATCCATCATAATGTACTGTTTTACAAAAAAAAAAGGAATGGTAGAAAATAAGAGTGGAATTAATCTCTCTTTCTTCTTTTCTCTCCTTTGCCTTCTCTCTGTCCTCAGACGTCTGATTCTGGGAATCGGACGTCTTAGGTAGCGTTTGCTACAGTGCTCGTTTCTTTCTTTTTCTTCCTTTCTCTTTGGCTGCTACTGCTTCTTCTTCTCCTTGGCTTTTTCTTCTTTTCTTTTCTTCCCTGCTTGGCCTTCTTAGCTTCTTCTTCTCTGTTGAGCTACGCCTCCTCCTTCTTCTTTTTCTTCCTTTCTTTCTGCACTGTGCCTTTGCTTTCTCTCTTTCTTCTCTTCCTGCTTTAGCTCCTCGATGCGGCTAAGTCTCAACTGCGCCTCTTGCTTTCTTCTTTCTCTATTTCCTCTTTTGCCTCAGCTACACTGCGACTACAGTGCCATCTTCCTCCTCTGCTTCTCTTGGCTTCAGCCGTTCTTCTTCTTCCTTGACCTTGCCTTAGCTTTTAAGCTGCGCCTTCCTATTCCTTGCACACATACTGAAGAACAAAACCTAACCCTCTACCCTCCCCCGCGTCTCTCTAGCTCTATTTCTCTCCTCGATATGCTATCCCAGAGCCGAGTATTCGGGTCAGTCATGTGCCCGGGTCTAGGCACACCGACGTCGGTGTGGTGTGTGAGGAGTGCATGGATAGGTTAGTCGGGTCGGGTGCCAGGTCCGTGGGGGAGTGTCACGGACGAGGCGTGGTAAGTGAGGGTGAGGGACCTCACCCCTGTGTGTCTTGAGGCAACCAGAAGAAAGCAAAAAAATAACTTAAGGCACTTACTGCTCTCTTGCGTTTACGAGGTGGGACAAAAAGTCCCACTCGCTTCTCACACGCACATGCAGCAGGTTGTCGCCCAATCGCAAAGGCTGCAGCTGCCTTAGCCTCCAATTGATGGGCGAGATTTGTTCGCGAAGGGTGCCTGCGTGTCGGGGTCCTGGGATCCTGATGCCTGGAGCCAAAGAAGAGGCTTGCGAGCTTCTTCAAGCTTGCTCCAATGGCAGTCAAGGCCCTGTACCTGTTGACAAGAGAAACGGCCTTACGGCCTTATCAGATCACTCAGGAAGCTTCACCGTGGCACGACGAAGGTGGCTAGGTGGTCGGCGTGGCGCAGGGTGGCCTGGGCATGCATGCCTAAGTCACCCTGTGGCTGTGCAGGTGGGTGTGTTTGGGGGATGTGTTGGGAGTGTGTGGTGGTGAATGGGAAGAGGGGTTATGATCAGTGAGTCGTGGCAGAGCTTGTGGGGTGTCTGACGAGGCGTGTGGAGGTGTGAGACGGTGGATCCACCTCGCCGGTGGGTTGTCAGAGATGGAGAAGATGGCGGTGGTCTGTGGTGTCGAGGGGTCGAAAATGCAAAATAAGAGAGGGGAAATGAAGAGGGGAGCGAGGAGAAGAGTTCTAACCTACTTAACAGACGAAAGGAGGGAGGAGGCCGTCGGCGCGTATCTGCTGACGCCGGAGACGAAGATGCCAGGGGAGAGGTGACGGCGGCGACGACGGGGCTAGAGGCGCGTGCGCAGGTGTTGCACGACGCGGAGGAAGGAGGTGAAGGTGGCTCTGCCACTAGTATTGTGGCAGAGCGACGAAAAAGAGGGGGAGGGCTCGCCAGAGCTCGTTGGACTTCCTGACCGGAGGAGGAGGAGATGAAATTTGGGGAGATCTTCGGCCAAGTCAAGCTTGAAGGATGCGGCAGGGGTTGCTTGGCCTTAAATAGGCGTTGGCCGGGAGAGAAACGCAAGGAGGAAGAGAGAATACCTCGCTGGAGGTATGGTCGGAACGAGACGTCAACAGGCCAATATGGGGATATTTTTCATGAATTTTAGAGAGTTTAATTGATTTTTATCTTTCCTGGAACTTCGTGAATTAAAGTGGATTTGTTTTAGGGTTACAGAATGTCATTTAATTCTCAGATTTTGTTATAACCCTTTTCTAACCAAACCATCCCACTTTTTCTCTTATTAAGCCCATTTGACCTGTGTCTAGACCCTTAGAAATCCTGTTTATGTACTGCAATGGTAAAATCGTAGTTTTACCTCTTGTGTATTATTTTATTCTTAGATTTGCAATTCTCATATTTAGGCCTTCCCTTAGGTTTTTTAGGTGCTTTTGTTCAATTTATTAGGTCAAAATGTGCTAGTTAGGGTTCATGAGGAGGTTCTCATCATACCCCCATGCCTAGCTTTTACTAGTCCCTCAGCAAAAATTCAAGGTTTTAACCTCTATTCTAGACCATGAGTTTCTTTCATCAAATTTGATAAATACTTTTTCTCTTGTCTCCTTGATTAGGTCAGAATGCCAACCATGGGCCTAAAAGGTACTCTAGTACCAACCAAGATCCAGATCCGTTTAGCTTTAGCCTCAGTCTTTAGCAAAGGTTTTTAAGGCCCTCAGGAACTATCCTAAAGTTTATTGGACTCCGTGGTTAAAGCACCCGTGCTTGAGACATTTTGAGCCTTGGTTCAGTTTGCAATGTGTTTTGTAAGAGAGAGACAGATGGTTTATTTGTTTGGAGGCTTTTCTCGCTCTTTTTTTTAATTCTATCTTAGGATTGGCTTCACAACACGGTCTGTATCGAATTCCTCGTCTCAATCATCAATCCTCAAAGGTTCCTGGCAATCAATGCTTTGAGATAGCACCGCCCATGGTAACCCCCAGAACCCTAGCTTTCGAGATTTCGAGATAATCCACTCATGGTGTTCCGTGGCCGAATTCTGACCCTGGCAATTAACATTTCGGGATAATGCCATCCATGAAATCTGAACCAGCAGGGTGCTTACATGCCCCCAGCGGGATATGTAAATATCCTAGGAGGCAAGCATCAAGGAGATGATATGTTGTTACGCATCTTCGAGGGGAATTTCCCACTCTCTGTGTCGGGAACTTATCCAAATCAACTTGTGTTGATCGGCTGCTCCTAATCTAGGTGACATTTTCAAAACATTTGAAATGCTTCTACGCGATTTTGATATTTATGCTTGCTGAACCAAACTGTGTGTGTGCATTTGGGTGCTTAGGTTACCGAGTCCCGTAAATCGAAGGTCAATTAATGTTAAGACCCGTGCTGTTTGAGCCTTTTAAGATGTCTGGAATTTGGGCCAAACATCTGGTCAAACGTCTGGACACCTTCCCAGACCTCTGGAAATCGAAAATTTTGAGTACGAGCTCGTGTCTGCATGCGTGCTACGTGCAGACAGTACACTTCCATCGTTTTCTTCTTCTCTCTCCTTCCGCTCGACAAAAACCCTAAACCCACACCCTTATATAATCCCCCCTCCACTCCCTCATTCCACCCCCACTTCCCAGCCACTTTCCTCCTTCCTCCAGCGAGAGCAACAGAGCGAGAATGGTGGAGAGAAGGAGCGGTGTGAGAGGAGAGGAGGAGCAGCGTGAGAAGGAGAGGAGAGCAAGCTTGCGAGCTCGCGTGGGAGCTCGCCGGTGAGCTCACGGCCGGAGTGTCGCGTGCGCAAGGCGGAGGAGTGCGTCGGGGAGGTCCTCCCCGACACTACTGCAGCCAGAGTAGCAGGAAAGAGAGAGCGGCGCGAGAGGGTAGAAGCAGGTTCTGGTTCCGGGATTTTCCAGAATCATACGTCTGGAGTGACCTCCAGACGACGGTGCGGACGTCTGGAGGAGGTTCGAGATAACTGAGAAGTAGATTTCGCGAAGGTACATCTTCTTTACGGATACGGCCACGCATGCCTCTCCACCGAGGCGCTGTTTCATGCTCGATTTGAGAAGATTCGGTTACGCGTGCAGGATTTGCTTCGGGAAGGCACGGGACATGCCCTCCCTCGCATTTCAGACGTCTGGGAGAGGCATTAGATGACAGAAAGCGTTTCCAGACGTCCGGAGAGATGGTCGGACGTTTGGAACTGGGTCTAGACGATCCAGTGGAGTTCCTGGACGTCTGAGGAGTAGCACAAGACTTGAGGTATGGCACTGGACACTTTTAAGACGTCTGGAAGTTGTTCCAGACATCTGATTTGAGTCAGAATCACTGTTTTTGACCCGTTTAGGGTCCGCTTCCACAATTAAGATACCGATGTTTCCCGTATGAATTCCCCTACTTGTTGGAATACTTTCTACACTGTTCTGAGTATTCTCTTGTGATTGATCCTTGTGATAGGATTTCGTTCCGTTGTGGGTTCGGGGCTTGCTGAGGCACATGGACCTGTCGTTCAAGCTCCCACTACTTCTTGGTTTACTGGTAGAGTGGCTTCCCCTCAATTTAATTACAACTTAAATGCATGTGTGTAATGAATGATTAGAACCTAGGATATGGCATGAATCCTAGAACTAGAAATACTGGAATGTCCGTATTGAATGAATGAATTGCAGTCTTGAATGAGTAGATAGAATGATAACAATTGCCTGTGAAATATGTAGTATTTGTGTTAGTAAACGGTTGAATGTAACTTTCCTGTCGTATCCATGAAATGACGTAATATGAGCTGCATGTATATAATTTGAAAATGGAGAGGTGAATGTTGGAAACACGAGCTATCTGTGAATAAACTGAATATGGAATAGAGTTGCAAATTGCATGTGTATAACCTGAGAATGGAAATAGAAATGATGAACCCTGGTATGGCTTGGCCTAAGAAATATGAGCATGAACCTTATGTGGAATTAGGGGTAGAGCTCCTGGAAATAAATGGAATGGAACTGGGAATGTGAGTGGGGAAGTGAGCTGGCCCTTGAGTACGAAGTACCAAGGAGAGCAGTTGTCCCCATGTTTAATGTAGAGCGGAGCTAACCACCCTTGGGTTGGGACCCGAGGTTAGAATTGGCCACTCTGTATCGACTTTTTGGCCCTCGTGTACACTGTACCGGGGAGAGCTACTAGTGTAGGGAGAGAGTTAGCCACCCCACGGGGCTTGGGGTTCAGCTAGCCGCCCTACATCGACTTGTTAGGCCCACTAGGCAAACTAGGATAGTCAGGTGAGGGTGCGGGGACTGTGGAGGGGTGAGAGCCCTGTTTGGTTCTTAGGGGCTAAACCCCTGTTACTGAGAGGTCTATGCCCTATACTGGTTCCGTGCTGTGCTTTGGGCGCACCCGCTAACAGAAACGACTGACCGCGTGCCAGTGCGGGGTAGCTACCCGTGCGTTTATCGCACGTGCCATAGTCACCGTTACGTCTGTCCGTGACCTTGGGGTGGTTGACTGGGTGTAGGACCACCACGGGAGACTCTCCCGACCAGGAGAGCACCACGTGAGACTTCTACTCTTCAGAAAAGACTGCAATCAAGATTGTTCCCACAAGAAACATTCGAGATCAAGAAAGAGACCTGATAAATAAACTAAATGGTGAAAAGGAATAAGTAGTTAAAGTAATTGAAAAACAATAGCTACCTGTCCACCCTTACTGTTTAGTTGGTTGTCACACTACTCAACGTTCACTGATTTTGTGTACTCATAACCCATTTAAGATCCAAGTGTTGAGCAGCCAGAGCCTACGGCTGCAGAGGGTGTTGGGCCCAGTAGAGCCCAGTAGTTGTAGCTCTTTTTGTACTCATTTGTAGTAGTGAGTAGCTTCTTATACCTTTATATTCAGTACTCTTTCGTTCTACACATTATATTCCTATACCCGTTTACCTTTCTACTGTTGTGGTGGTGTGTACTGTAGTAATTTTACTTATTTACAACTGTACTTTTGTTACTGTTAATTACTTAGCATAGTAAATGTGGTTTACTTTCCTGCTTTTTTGTTACTCTCTCGTTAGATGACTGAGTCTTGGGATCAGTCGAGTCGGTCCGGTCTCGTGTCCTGTAGGGATTCGAGAACCTGGTCGTAACAGTTAACGAGGCCTAATACTTAAGCTTTTCATTTTCCTCAACCTCTAAAGGAATATCTAGATCTTAAAGAGTACTAAGAGTCTAACCAAGAATGCCTAAGGTTAGCGTTCTTACTAATCTTGTTGTCCACTTTCATTTTATTTTTCTTTAATATGGTCTAGAACTTTGGTTAATTCCTTAATTTCTTACTAATGACTATCCCTTTTCTTTTTCATTTTGTGCTCCTTAATATTCTGCTCTTTTCCTCCATTTGTGAAGCTTACCAGCACTTTCTTCCCTCTCAAATTTTTTTTTATTTATGTATATGTGAATTTTTTTGTTGAAACATTTTCTTGTTATGTCTTTTCATTGCACTTTTCATACCCCCCCTATGCCTACGGTTTGCAATGTCCTCATTGTATGTTAGGTGGGTTTTTATTTGGCCAGGTTCATTAGGACATATTTTAAGAGAGTGGATGGGTCGAGGTGATTGTTGCGTATGATTTCTAATCTCAGGTACGAGTACCTGAGGTGAAGTCAGCTGTCCTATGGAATGAACCTAAAGTGCAAAGAAATGTCAGAAAAAGGTTTCAGTTTTCAAAAAGAATGACGGGTTGCCTCTAATTAAGCGCTGAGTTTTACGCCATCGGCTGGGCGCAATTAGCTCAGGGAGAATGGAGGATAAATGATAACTCAGCCAAATCTGTATTGGTTACTTCAATGAACAGTTTGAGTCTCTAGCCGTTCCGACGAAAGGTTCGGAATTGTGGTTGAGCGGACTGATCTCGACGGCTCTATTTTCAAAAATCTGTCAGACAAGATATGGATCGCAGTTTTCCAGGGAACAATTTAAGTCGGGCATCGAAGAGTAGAACCTTCTGACCAGGGTGGAAGATCTTTCTAGAAATGTGCTTGTCATGAAAGGCTTTAACCCACTCTTTGTAGATTCGCTAGTTTTCATACGCATCAAGGCGTAATTCATCAATCTCGCTTATCTGAAGTTTTCTATGGGTTCCAACCTTAGAAAGATCTAGGTTGTTGTTCAGTACTGCCCAATAGGCTTTGTGGTCTAGTTCGACGAAAAGGTGACACGCATTCCTGTACACCAGTCTAAAAGGAGACATGCCTAATTGGATCTTGTGGGCGATCCTATAATCCCATAAAGCTTCCGGAAGTCAAGATGACTAGTCCTTCCTGTCAGGTTAAACAGTAACCTGCAGGATTTTCTTGATCTCCCGATTTGATAGCTCAGCTTGACCAGTCCGGGGGTGGTAAGGAGTAGAGATTCGATGCGACATTCCGTATTTGGTCATCAGTGACCTGAACTAAGCGTTGGTAAAATGGGTCCCTCCATCGGAGATGATAGCTCGAGGAATCCCGAACCGTGAGAAGATATTCTGATGAATGAATTTGATGACGATTTTGTGATCATAGGTTCGAGTCGAAATGGCTTCGATCCATTTGGACACGTAGTCAACAGCGAGTAAAATGTACTCGAAGCCGTTCGAGATATGGAACGGGCCCATAAAATCAATCCCCCAAATATTAAAAAATCTCGCATACAAGAATCGGCTGTAAAGGCATCATGTCGTGATAGCTCATGTTGCCCAAAGTTTGGCAATAACTGCATAACTTACAGTGATTGTGTGCATCCTTGAAGATAGTGGGTCAATAAAAGCCACACTGGAGGATTTTTGATGCGATTTTATGCCCAGAAAAATGGCCACCGCATGCTTGGTCATGGCAGAAAGAAATATGTCATTGAATTCGACCTCCGGGACACATCGTCGGATAATTTGGTGAGCACCTATACGGAATAAGTACGGGTCTTCCCAGATGTAGTACTTGGCATCGGAGCGCAACTTGTCTTTCTTGGACTTCGGCTAATCAGACGGGATCTGGTGTGATGCCAAGTAGTTTACTAAATCAGCAAACCATGGAAGCCTAGTACCAATAGTCAAGAGATGCTCATCAGGAAAATGGTCTGTGATGGGTCCAGAAGGCTTGATGATCTCAGAAGGAAGGTGAGACAAGTGGTCAGCTATCACGTTCTGTCTTCCCGCCTTGTCGCGAATCTCGAGGTCAAATTCTTGCAACAGCAAGATCCATCGGATTAATCAAGGCCTCGCGTCCTTCTTCGCAAGGAGATGCCTCACAGCTGTGTGATCCGAGTAGATTATAACATGGGAACCCAGGAGATAAGATCTGAATTTTTCGTGGGCAAATACTACAGCTAGTAGCTCTTTCTCCGTAACCATGTAGTTATGCTGAGCCTCGTCAAGTGTCTTGCTAACATAGTAGTGTTAGCGTAGTAGATGACCACGGGTTTCCCGTCAATCTTCTACCCCAGAACCGCTCCTACAGCGAAGTCAGATGCATCGCACATGATCTCAGAGGGTTGAGACCAATCAGGGGACTGTAGGATCGGGGCTTGGGTGACTCGGTCACTAAGGATCTCAAAAGCTTGAGTGAATTCCTTGGAAATCTCAAAGGGTACATCCTTGGAGAGAAGAGTGGTCAAGGGGCATGCGATTTTTGAGAACTCAGGATGAAACGACGATAAAAATCGACGTGCCCCAGAAAAGATCAGATGTCCCGGATCGAGCTAGGCATAAGATGTCCCGGATTGAGCTAGGCATAGGAAGTTTAGAAATCAGATTAACCTTGGCTAGATCCACTTGGATGCCCTCAGGCACCATAAAGTGGCTCTTTTCCCATGAAAGAACCAGATTTACGTCAATGCAATGCCTAAGTATGTGAACCAAGTACTGGAGGCAATCGTCAAATGATGCCCCAACAACTGAGAAGTCATCCATGAAGACTTCCAGATAATCACGTACCATATCAGAGAATATGGCAAGAATGCACCACTGAAAAGTCACAGGTGCATTGCAGAGACCGAAAGGCATCCTCTGGAACGCGTACGTCCCGAAGGGGCAGGTGAACGTGGTCTTCTCTTGGTCCTCTGGATGAATCGGCACTTGGTTGTAACTGGAGTACCCGTCAAGAAAGTAGAAGAATCTATTTCCGGCTAGTTTTTCGAGAATTTGATCAATAAATGGTAGTGGGAAATGGTCCTTCTTCGTGGAGGAATTGAGTCTTCGGTAATCTATGCAGACTCTCCACTAGTTAGCTATACGGATAGGTATGACCTCTTCAGTTTCAGTCATGATAGTGGTGAGCCCTGCCTTCTTAGGCACAACCTGGATTGGGCTCACCCAGTAACTATCGGAGATCGGGTAGATGATCCCTGCATCTAACCACTTAATGATCTCCTTTTTCACGACCTCCTGCAGATTGGGGTTCAGATGTCTCTGCATTTCACGTGAAGGTCGTGTGCCCTCTTCAGAATAGATGCGGTGTGTGCAATAAGAGGGACTTATTCCAGTCAAATCATCAAGAGTCCAACCAATGGCTTCGCGATGTTGTTGGAGAACAGCAATCAGACGGGATTCCTGATCAGGTGTGAGTTTGAAGTTTATAATCACCGGAAGTGTCTGATTGGAACCCAAAAAGATATATTTCAAATGATCGAGAAGGGGCTTAAGTTCTAAAACGGGGTTATCAGCAGCAGCAGGTGGGTCAGAGTGGGTGTGGGGTACAAGGGTAAGAGTTATGGGTTTGTCTAGATTAAGTTCCGACTCCTCTAATTGCGATTTTAGATCTTTTTGTAGTTGATGGGGGATAATCATGTTGTCCTCAATTTGTGGTTCATCAACCACGGCTCTGATGTCACAAATTTGCTCTATCACACTGCAATTAATCCTTTGTTGGGCCTTAAAGATATCAATCTTGAGAGTCTGATTTCCAAATTTCAACTCAATTTGGCCCTCTTCACAACTTATGTTGGCCCTTGCAGTGGCCAAAAAAGGTCTCCCTAATATGATTGGTGTATCTCTTGCATTCTCAGGTGCGTCCATGTCTAGTACTATGAAATCTACAGGGAAGTAGAAATCCCGCACCCTAACAATAACATCTTCAAGAATTCCCTTAGGTGACTTGATAGATCGATCAGCTAACTGCAATGTCACCTTAGTCAGTTTCAGTTCAGATTCTTCTAGGTGATTAAGCAGGGATGTGGGTATCAGGTTTATGGAGGCACCTAGTGTTGGTGCTAGAGCACCACGATCATTTGTTTTGATGATAACAAAACACGTGTCGTTTAACATTTACATTTGAAGTCTTAGATTTTAGAAAAATTGCAAATGGAGACGTGATTAGACGAACTTCAAGCTCGCATCCAGGACGGATTGGAGGAGCTTGATGGAGAACATAAGAGATTCTCAAGGAGCGATATATTGAAGAAGGAAGGAGATGAAGAATATGATAAATTTCCTTCTCTTGTACTAGTATTTTTCGTTTCTTTTGTTACTCTTTATTTTTGTTACTTAGATTCATGTTAAAGAGCCTCAAAGTACCCTAACAGTAATCCTAGGAACACCGGCACAACCCTAGGACACTTAGGTTTTATGTAGAAAACTTAGAAAACCAATATAGGGTTCAAACAGTTGTTCCAAACGTCTAATTCCAAAATCAGACGTCTGATAATGTGTTTTAAGACGTCTGACTGTTGATTCAGACGTCTGATAACAATTAGGCTGGACGTAGAAGTTCTGTCTGATGAAAATCAGACGTCCAGGCCTCTGACTAGACATCTTAGAAGACGTCTGATGGACTTGCCAGACGTCCAATTAGTGGACCGTTGGCTGGCTTAGCAAATACTGAAGATCTGACCGTTAGAGCCTTATCAGACATCCTTAGGCCTTTCCAGACGTCTGATAAATGACCGTTTTGCCTCGGCCGACCCAAAATCTCTTCTCAGAGATTTTCTAGCCATTGCACTCTCTTGGAAATTCATTCCCACGAAAAAGTAGGTTTCCAGACATCCAGACATTGTGCCAGACGTCCTATATGTCGTCTGATAGACTTACACTAGAACCCTGTTTAGATCTGATTCAAGTCAGGAAGAAACCCGCTAAAATCAGACGTTTGATATTTTTCCCAGACGTCTTAAAGTGATCTTCAAGACGTCTGATGCCAGGATCAGACGTTTGATAAGCCTGTCAGTGCAATCATTGTTCCTGATTTCGACCTGATTCTCTTGGACTTTGCACCCAACGACTATGGAAGCTTTCCAAAGCCTTCCAAAGCCTTCCTAAGGCCTCTATAAATAGAGGAGAACTTCTTGCACATAAACACACACACTTTGTAATACACTTTCAAACCATTTTGTATCTCTTGATCCTAAGAAGAAAAACTTTTGCTCTCCAAGCTCTAATTCTTCTTCTAGAGGGCATCAAGCATTTGCTCATCCACTCTCCCGCCGTAGTTCACGAGAGCAACGTTGCGCCGTCGTTCACACATCCGCGTCGTCGACGCACTCCTTGCAAAGGGAAGCATCTTAATTCCTATAGAAGCTTAGGTTAAAAATTACTTTGTTGGCTCTATAGGATATTTGTTATTCTACTTTGTTATTTGGTTAGGTATTCGCTTTGCGAATTCTCGTCTCCTTCGTGAGACAAAATCCTTCTTGTGAAGAGAAGGGGTTTGAGGTACGCTACCCTCGTATAAAGTAGTGTGGTTGTAATTGAGGTTGAATTACCCTCGTTTAAGTGATTCGGTTAGTGGATTTGATCAACTTGGTTGATCGGAAAATCCTAACTCAAGAGGGTTAGATGGTGGTTTTCATCCGATTTGGGTTTCCACCTAAAAATCTTCATGTACTTTGTGTGATTGATTTTTTGTGAGATTGTTTATTATCTTTTCCGCAATTTATTACGTCACCCCCTCCTCGTAGGGCCTCCGTTTTCCTACACCTAGGTCTAATAATGCTCTATCGAATTGGGTTTCACCAATTTTACATGAAATCAGGTGTAACGACCCGATTCCCGAGTCCCTACGAGACACGAGAACCGGATCGACTCGACTAATCCCAAGACCTAGTCGTCCAACGAGGAAGTAACCAAAAGAGCAGTAAAATAAACCACATTCAGCATGAATATAACTAGCAGTAACAAAAATACAGCAGTAAGAAAGGGAACTACTACAGCATGTACCTCCACAACAGTAGAACAACATTTATAACATAACATGAACTACAAGTGAAGAAAAGTACAGAGTAACAAGAACTGCTCACTACAGTGGAACGAAAGGGGTACAAAAAGAACTGTGGTAACTCTACTGGACCCTACTCGGCCCAGCGTCCTCTGCAGCCGCTAACCCTGGCTGCTCAACACCTGGTCCTGAAAAGTAACGAATGTAACACATTAGCAAAACGCTGAGTAGAGTGGCAGCTAAAACTAAAGAAGCAGTAAAGTGTACAGTAGCTGTTTTATTTTCTTTCTTCCTTCATTTACGTCTTTCTATTGTTTCACAATTTATCTATTTCTCAGATCCTTCACTTGATCTCGAATGTTCCTCGTGGGAACGATCTTTATTGCAGTCTTTTCCGAAAAGTAGAAGTAACACGTGGTGCTCTCCTGGCCGGGAGAGTCTCCCGTGGTGATCCTACTCTCAGTTGACCACCCCAAGGTCGCTGACAGACGTAACGGTGACTACGGCACGTGCGATAAACACACGGGTAGCTACCTCGCACTGGCACGCGGTCAGTCGTTTCCGTTAATGGGTGCGCCCAAGCACAGCACGAAACCAGTATAGGGCAGAGCCCTCTCAGTAACAGGGGTCCAGCCCCTCCACAGTAACCAAACAGGGGTCTTGCCCCTCCACAGTCCACGCACCCTCGCCTGACTACCCTGGTTTGCCCAGTGGGCCTAACAAGTCGGTGTAGGTGAGCTAGCGGCACCCCAGGGCCCGTGGGGTAGCTAGTACTCGCTCTACAGTAGTAGCTCTCCTCGGTACTGTGTACACGAGGGCCAAAAGTCGGTACAAAGTGGCCAGACCTAACCCTGGGTCCCTGGGGCGGCTTGCTCCGCTCTGCACTAAACAGGTAACAGGTGCTTCCCCTGGCACTACGTACCCAAGAGACAACACACTTCCACATCTTTCTTTCTCAGTTCCATTTCATTCTCTTTCCAAGAGTTCTACTCCTAATTCCCCGTAGGGTTCTAGCTCTTTTAACTCAGCACATTTAGGTTTCACCGTTCCTGTTTCACATTCATACAACCCATGTTCTCAATCATGTTTATTTATTCATAACAGGCAGCTGTTAAATCAATTTACAGGAAGCTATTATTTCCTTTCCACTTTTTTAAGACTGCAATATTTATATATTCCACTAGTTTTCCAGTCCTAGGATTCATGCCGTACCCTAGGATCTATCATACAATCTAGTTTTCCAGCCCTACGATTCATGCAATACCTCGGGATTTATCATTCAATCTAGTTATCATTCCTAGGATTCATGAAATGCCTTAGGTTCTATTAATTGTTCCATAATTGTAACAAATTATACTAATAAATTTACAAGCCACTCTACCAGCTACAACGGGAGTACTGGGGGCTTGGTTGGAAATCCCGCGCGCCTCCGCAACCCCCGAGTCTGCAATGGAATGGGGTCATAACACAAGGATCAAACACAAGGAGTTTCTCAGAACAGTATATAATTACTATAAACGGGTAGAGGATTTTATTCCGAAAAGAACGCAACTCGAAACGCGAAAAACGGACTCTGAACGAGCCCTAAATGGGCCGAAAATGACGAAACAGACCAAAATCAGACGTCTGGAACCTCTTCCAGACATCTTAAAAAGTGGGTCAGATGGTACCTTCGTTCTGTGTAGTCCCTCAGACGTCCAGAAGCCTGCGGGGGAGTCTGGACTAGTTTCCAGATGTCCGATGGTCAACCCAGACGTTTGGAAGTCCTCTCTGTCGTCTGGCACTGCGGCCAGACGTCCGATTCACGTTGGATGGCGAGCCTCGCGCCCTCTCGAGCAGAACCTGCACGTATCCACTCCTCGCTCACAGTACGACGGATTGCAGACGAAGGCGCGGCGGACGGCTGCATGGCCGTACGCGCGAAAAATGAAGAATGATGAAATAACTTACTTACCAGACGTCTGGACAGTCCTCCAGACGTCTTCACCGTCGTCTGGTTGGAATCCCAGACGTCTGATTCTGGAAAAACTTCCAGAATCAGAGGTCGACTCGCTCTCCGCCCGCGACGCACGGCCGCGCCGCGCCCCATCCGCCTGCTGCTCGAGCTGCGGTAGCCCTCCCGCGACACTCCACGCCCGCTCCTCCCCCGCCGGCCGGCTCTAGCTGCCCCGGCAAGCTCGAGCCCTTACGGTCGAGCGTCTCCTCCCTTGCGCAACACCTCCTCCCGCACACTTGCCGCGGCCGCTGCTGCCGCCGCTCGCTCGCTCTCGCACCGGCTGGAAGAAGAAGGAAGCGGAGGAGATGAGAGTGAGGGAGGGGGCGAGGGCCTTATAAGGCCGCGCGGGGAGAGAGAGAGAGAGAGAGCGCAGCACTGCGCCCTACAGGAGGAGAGAGGGAAAAAGAGGAAAGCGGGTGGCAGTTGCAGGTCTGCGCGCGCATGCGCGCAGACGCAACCCCGTACGCCGCAGAATTTAAATCCCATACGTCTGGTTAGACGTCTGGGCCACCTCCCAGACGTCTTTAAAAATGTTTTGAAGCCGCGTTCGTAACATTAGGGGAGTGCCTAGTGTAGGTTCTTCCCTACCAGGAGGGGTGACGTAATAAAAATGCGGAATATAAAGTAAAGCAATCTCACAAAAATCAATCGCACAATGTACGCAATAATTTTAAGGTGGAAACCCAAACCAGGTGAAGACCACCACCTAACCCTCTCGAGTTAGGATTTTTCGATCAACCAAGTTGATCAAATCCACTAAACGAATCACTTTAAACGAGGGTGATTCAACCTCAGTTACAACCACGCTACTTAAACGAGGGTAGCGTACCTCAACCCCTTCTCTCCACGAGAAGGATTTTGTCCCACGAAGGAGACGGGAATTCGCAAAGCGAATACCTAACCAAATAACAAAGATAAAACAAGAATCCTATAGAGCCAACAAAATAATTTTGAACCTAGCTTCTATAGGAATTAGGATGCTTCCCTTTGAAAGGAGTGCGTCGACGACGCGGATGCGTGTGGCACGCGACGGCGCAACGTCGCTCTCGTGAATAACGGCAGGAGAGCGGGTGCGCAACAGCTTGAAGCTCTCAAGATGAAGAATTAGAGCTTGGAGAGCAAGAGAGTCTTTTTGGACACAAAAGAGTGTGAAAGTGTGTAGCTAGGTGTGTCTTTTGTTTCTAGGTGTATATTAGTGTGTCAAAGGCTCCCCTTTATTTATAGAGGCCTTAGGAAGGCTTAGAAAAGCTTCCATAGCCGTTGGGTGCAAAGCCCAAGTGAATCAGCCCGAAATCAGGAACAATCATTATTTTGACAGGCTTATCAGACGTCTAATTCTGGCATCAGACGTCTGGAAGTTCACTTTAAGACGTTTGAAAATAAGGTCAGACGTCTGATTTTGGGCGGGTCTCTTCCTGACTTGGATCAGATCTAAACAGGGTTCTTGTGCAAGTCCATCAGACGACATATAGGACGTATGGCACTATGTCTGGACGTCTGGAAACCTACTTTTTCTGTGGGAATGGATTTCCAAACATTGCAACGGCTAGAAAATCTCTGAGAAGAGATTTTGGGTCAGCCGAGGCAAAACAGTCATTTATCAGACGTCTGGAAAGGCCTGAGGACGTCTGATAAGGCTCTAACGGTCATATCCTTGAGTGTTTATTAAGCCAGCCAACGGTCCACTAATTGGACGTCTGGCAAGGTCATCAGACGTCTCCTAAGACGTCTGGTCTAAGGTCTGGACGTCTGATTTCATCAGACAGAACTAACTATGTCCAACCTAAATGTTATTAGACGTCTGAATCAATAGTCAGACGTCTTAAAACACTTTATCAGACGTCTGATTTGGGAATTAGACGTCTGGAAGTGCTGTTTGAACCCTATATTGGTTTTCTAAGTTCTCTACAGAAAACCTAAGTATCCTAGGGTTGTGCCGGTGTTCCTAGGACTACTGTTAGGGTACTTTGAGGCTCTTTAACATAATTTTCTAAGGAAATAAAGAGCAAGAAAAAATAACGACAAGAGTACAAGAAAGAGATAAACAGAATTCTATCCTATTCTTCTTGTCCTTCCATCTTCAATCTATCGCTCCTCACGAATCTTCTCTGTTCTCCATCATGCTCCTCCAATCTGTCCTGGATGCGAGCTCGAATTCCGTCTAATCACGTCTACATTTACAATTGACCTGAAATCTAAGACTCCAAGTGCAAATGTTAAATGACACGTGTTTTGTTATCATCAAAATAAATGATTGTGGTGCTCTAGCACCAACACCTAGGTCTTTTGCCTTAGGTGGAAGTTTACTTAGGATCACAGAGCTGGCTTGCTCTTATAGTACAATCGAACTCCCACTCTTGGTTCGCAGCTTACGCTGAGGTGTACACACGTTTTTCAAAAATCGTGCGTAAGCCGATACGTGGCGGATTGCATCCATCAAGGGGATGTTTATTTGGACCTGCTCAAAGAGCTTGATCAGGCCTTCCTCAGGAGCCATGGGTTTTGCTGTCCTCTTTCCCTTGGTCAAGGCCTCGGGAAATGGAACCTTGGTTGGTTCCTCTAGGATAGGTCCAGGTTTTTGATCTGGGACAGGGATAGGAACATCCTGGATAACTATCCTATGGTTTGGGTCACTACCAGGCTTGGAGTGGTCTGGATAAGGTGGATCTTGGGTTGCTTTACCACTACTAGTTGTTATCGAATTTAGTCATGCCTTGTTCTGGTTGGGGGTTGGTAAGATGGGCTGCTGCTGTTGGTAACTCGCATAGGAGGTTGATGCTTCCATCCCGTCAAGTGATGGAACAAAAGGGGGCCTGATAGATTATGTGTGCTTGGCCCGAGTTTGGGTTCATAACGCGCTGCTGGGTCGGCACGCTATTCGAGTTAGGAAGAGGTTGAGAAGGAAGTGTGCCCGGTTAGCGAGAATTTGCCAACTGGGCAAGTTGGTTGCGGACCTCTGTGATTTTGTCCTTATGTTGCTTCTAGATAGTTGCATTTGTTCTCTGAATGTCAGCTAGAGTTTGGAGGAGAAGGGACATTTGGTCTTGGTTGGGCCCGAATGGATAAGTGGGGTTGGGCCGAAGCTGAGGCGGCTGATAAGGACAAGGGGCTTGTGGACAAGGCTGAAAGGGTGGTCTAGGGTTCTGAGAATTTCCTGCCCACTGGAAAGGGATGGTTTCACCATCCAGGGTTGTAGGTGTTGGAAAATGGGTCATTCTTGATGGCGTTGAGGTCCTCGCAGGTCTGAGGAGCCTCAAGAAAGTCGGAGAATGGGGGACTAGAGTTCCCTCGGCAAGAATGGAAAGGATCGGAGGTCCCTTCGATCTTGGACTCAGATGGGGGTGGATACGAGTCCATCCCAGGAGAAGATCGGTGGAAAATGTTCTACATAGTTTCCCTTGTGGGAGGTGGCTGTGCGAAGGAGTTCTGCGCAGAGGTAGCTCGCTGTAAGTGCTGAGTCAGCTCATCCACCTTCTTCTCAATAATTGAGACCTTGTCTAACCGACTGGCCATTAATTCGAGGTTGACTGATGCGGACAGGTCCTGCGTCTCATGTGCTCCCCTAAGGCTCGTCGCTCGTGGGTATTCGTCTAGTCGAATAATCTCATGGAGTCATTGTTGATGGAGTTCTTGCACATATTCTCGAGAATCTCCCACACGGTGTCCTCATTTTGACCATGATATTCCCTTCGCAAGTTGCATTGACGAACAATCTAATATCTTCACGGAGTCCCTGGTAAAAAGACTGGACTTGTTCCCACTTAGGAACTCCGTGATGGGGGCACTTTCTCATGAGATCTTGGAATCGATCCCATGCCTCATGAAGAGGTTCTCCCGTCTGTTGTGTAAAGTGAGTAATCTGATGGCGCAAGGCGTTTGTCCGACCAACGGGAAAGAACTGCTTCAAAAACTCGAATTGAAGTTCTTCCCAAGTGTTGATTGGGTGGGTCTGTGTCTGATTCTAATGAGCATTTTCATGAGAACATTTTCATGAGTAAGATATCCCGATTCTGCGCATCTGACCCATCTGACCCGAAGGTCTGGGCCAGATGCTTAAGCTGTTTGATATGCTGGAAGGGATCTTCAGAGTTAAGCCCATAGAAATTAGGTGTGGCATGAATCATGTTGGGCTTCAATTCTGAATCAGGTCCTCCAGTCGGGATTCTGACTCGAGGCTCAATTGCAACTACAGCGGGATTATAGTGATCTCGCATCATGAAATGTTGCGGTTGGTTCGTGAGGTTCTAGAAGAGATCATTAAGACGCTGGAGCTGGTGCTCAAGATTATTCTCTTCTTCAACAAGCTGAGCCATGATGGAAAAAGAAGGGGAACTAGGTTCAGAATCAGAAGAGAGGTCAATGTGGAGTGGTTGTTGCACAAACAAGGGTACCAAGGCTTGGCCTCAGGGAGAGTGGATTTCTAAAGGAGGTTTTAAGGACCTCCTACCAAACATACACTGATGGATTGGATGAGGTTAGAACGTGTTGGACCCAATCAAGACACCCAAAATATGTTGGGTGACTATAGAGGTTCAGGGCGGATGATACCCCTTGATCAGAAGGTCGTCCACCTGAGAATTACCTGGGCAGCCAAAGAGGGTGAGTCCTGCAAAGACCCCTACATGGTAGAGCGCCCCCACAGGTTACAGGGTTTCCCCCACCCGACCTCTCTTGTCACTGAGATTCCAAGTAGACCAGAATGGGGACCTTGACCTCTTAAGTCTACCACTTTTAATTAAGATCAAGGTGATTAGGGTTTCACTGGAACATTAAGCCTTTTGTGTGCAAAAAGTAACCTAATTTAAAGGTTGGTTGATCCAAGGGATCAACTTCACCTGTTTGTTCCTGTGAGAGCTTATTAGGTCCTTTCTTTTAGTGTTCAAGTGAATTAAGAACTTGATTGCTTAGGATTTCTCTTAATAGATCTTTTCAAGCAATGGTTTAGGCACACCTCTTTTTTGAAATTTTCAGTTCTTGATTAGAAGATGTGTCTCTAAAACCCTAGCTTAGAATCCTAGGTTGGCTCTAGTTGGTCCAATTAGTTGCCTCAAAATTGGGTAATTAGGGCTCAAGCAAGAAGGTTTTAGCCTTAGTTACCTTAAGTGGATATGCAGATAAAATGTGTTGAAATTTAAAAGCAGGTAACTCTGTGAATTACTAAGTATAGAAGACAGGTAACCCTAAATTGATTTTGCTTTTCTTTTTCCTCTTTAGAATTTGGGGGGCTCAAGAGAGAGGGTAGAAGGTTACCTGTCCCCTGGTGTAGTTGTTGTGCAGCTGCTTCTTCCTTCTTGCCTTCCTTTCCTGCACAACAGAAGAGAGATCAAGTCAGTATACAATCAGAAATTGTGATTTTGTAGCTTCTAAAATGCCCGTTGCTCCTTGGTAACGACGCCAAAAACTGATAACGCTCGGTTGTTCGCGGTTTTTAAGAAGGTACGTTGTAGTATGTTGTGAGAAAACGATGATCAATTTAATTTATTACTCAAAAATAAAAAATGTTCTGAGGTCGAACTCAGGGAGCAATCTTGATTCTAGAAGCATAAAAATCACAATCGACCATAATGTACTGTTTTACAAAAAAAAAAGGAATGGTAGAAAATAAGAGTGGAATTAATCTCTCTCTTTCTTCTTTTCTTTCCTTCTTTGCCTTCTCTCTGTCCTCAGACATCTGATTCTGGGAATCAGACGTCTTACGTAGCATTTGCTACAATGCTCGTTTCCTTCTTTTTCTTCCTTTCTCTTTGGCTGCTACTGCTTCTTTTTCTCCTTGGCTTTTTCTTCTTCTCTTCTTTTCTTCCCTGCTTGGCCTTCTTAGCTTCTTCTCTGTTGAGCTGTGCCTCCTCCTTTTTCTTCCTTTCTTTCTACACTGTGCTTTTGCCTTCTCTCTTTCTTCTCTTCCTCCTTTAGCTCCTTGATGTGGCTAAGTCTCAGCTACGCCTCTTGCTTTCTTCTTTCTCTATTTCCTCTTCTGCTCAGCTACTCAGCAGCTACAGTGCCATCTTACTCCTTTGCTTCTCTTGGCTTCAGCCGTTCTTCTTCTTCCTTGACCTTGCCTTAACTTTTAAGCTGCGCCTTCCTATTCCCTACACACACACTGAAGAACAAAACCTAACCCTCTACCCTCCCCCGCATCTCTCTCGCTCTATTTCTATCCTCGGTACGCTCTCCCAGAGCCAGGTATTCGGGTTGGTCGGAAAAAGGGTCCAGGCGCATCGGCATGGGTGTGGTGCGCGAGGAGTGCACAGATAGGTTAGTCGGGTCAGGTGCCAGCTCCGTGGGGAAGTGTCACAGACGAGGTTGGATTTTAGGTTTGACCATGTTTGACCAGATATTTTGTACAAAAACCCAAAGTAGGTCAAAAATTGGATATGGTTCTCAATCTAGATCAAGATAGGTTCCAATGGCTAAATTGAATGTTCTAAACCCTAGGGGATATTTTTTCACGAATCTTTGAGGGATTAATTGATTTTTATCTTGCCTGGAACTTCGTGAATTAAAGTAGGTTTGTTTTAGGGTTACAAAATGTCATTTAATTCTTAGATTTTGTCATAACCCTTTTCTGACCAAACCATCCCACTTTTTCTCTTATTAAGTCCATTTGACCTGTGTCTAGACCCTTAGAAATCCTGTTTATGTACTACAATGGTAAAATTACAGTTTTACCCCTTGTGTATTGCTTTATTCTCAGATTTGTAATTCCCAGATTTAGGCCTTCCCTTAGGTTTTGTAGGAGCTTTTGTTTAATTTATTAGGTCAAAATGTGCTAGTTAGGGTTCATGATGAGGTTCATCACTAGCCAACCTACACCGACTTTTTTTTGACCCTCTGGGCAAACTGGGGTAGTAAGGCGAGGGTGTGCGGACTGTGGAGGGCCCATACCCCTTGTTGGTTTTGAGGGGCGAGACCCCTATTCTCAGAGGGTAATGCTTTATACTGTTTTGTGCTGTACTTTGGCGTACCTGCTAGCGGAAACGACTAGCCGCGTGTCAGTGCAGGGTAACTACCCGTGAGCTTATCACGCTTGCCGTAGTCACCACTACATCTCGACAGTGACCCTGAAGTGGTTGACTGGGTGTAGGACTACCACGGGGGACTCTCCTAGCCAGGAGAGCACCACGTGTACCTTCTACTCTACAGAAAAGACTGCAATCAAGATCGTTCCCACGAGGAACATGCAAAATCAAAAAATACCTGGATACTTGAGAAATAGATGGAATAGAATCACATAAATGAGATAAATAGAAGTGAGAAATAAACATACTGTTGCTTTTACTATACTTTCACTTAAATAATGTAAACACCACTCTATTCAGCGTTTGCTGATTCTGTCTTTTCATAACCCTATTTAGGATCAGGAGTTGAGCAGCCCGAGTTTTCGGTTGCAGAGGGTGCTGGGCCCAATCGAGTCCGACTATAGTTTTTCTTCAGCACTTTCTTTTCTCCACTATTGTAATAAGTAATTGACACTTAGTTATTGTTCTGCTACTTCTGTTTCCTTTCCGCTTTTCGTTGTTGTTGTTGTGGTATGTACTGAGACAGTTGTTCTATTTCCTTTACTACTTTGTATGTTTCTTCTGCTTAGTTATATTACATGCGTGAATATGATTTATTTTCTCGCTTTTGGTTATTTCTTGTTGGGCGACTAGGTCTTGGGATTAGTCGAGACGAGCCGATCTCGGGTCCTGTAAGGATCCGGAAATCGGGTCATGACAGTTAGGGTTAGTTAATGTATCCAAAGTAAAAAAGCTAGTCAATATGACAAGCAAATTAACTTAAAAAAGTGAGAAGTTTACTACCATGCTTTAAACATGGTAAAGAAGCTCAAATTCAATTTAAATTTTTGGTTTAGGTTGTGGAAGATAGATTTTTTTTTCCATATGTTAAGATAGCGGAATTGTGTTTATTTATTAACATTTTTCATAAAAAACAACAAATTTCCTACCTTAATCAGGTTTCTGAGTTTGAATTTTGGTTTGAGTTTAGATCATTACCATATCAAGTTGAGCTCACAAACCCTTACGAGGTCTGGTCCACAAGCCTACCAAATTTAAGATTTTTTAACATATCTTAGATACATCTCTTCTCCCTCTACCCTATTTATGGTCTTTGATGAGAACCTCATCATAAACCCTAACTAGCACAATCTAACCCAGATATGTGAGAAAAAGCTCCTACATGACCCAAAGAAAGGCTTAACTCAGAGAATTCTGAGTTAATGAATAAAACAAATCATAAGGCGTAAAACTGCAATTCACCAATGCTGTATGCGAATTGGGTAATTAAGGGTCCAAACACTGGTCAAACAAGCTTAATAATGAGGGAAGTGGGCTGATCTGATTTGAAAAGGGTTATAGCAACTTCTAGGAAATAAATGACATTCTGTAATCCTAAAACAAATCCACTTTAATTCACGAGGTTCGAGGCAGGATAAAAATCAACTAAACTCTCTAAAATTCATAGAAAAATATTCTCTAGGGTTTAGAACCTTCAATTTGGACTTAGAAATCTATTTTGACCTAAAAAGAGAACCATGCCCAATTAATAACTTAATTTGGGCTTTTGCTCAAATTGGTCGGTCAAACATGGTCCAACCTAGAATTAAAATTCACCATTAAAATCCTTAGGTTCAAATTAGTCTTTTATAAAAACTTGAACCTAAGAAGAGACCTCCTTGACCGACTTTACAATTTGGTCCTCTTTATTTACTTTTTGACCCTTATCTTTTGAAACCTTTGCATTTAGATCCCCAACTTTTCATCGTTCTTTGTAGAACGGTCCTCCCTGCAACTTCTGCGCAGCGCCATACTCCGACGACCTTGCGCGGAGCATGGCGCCGCGTAGGGCAGGGCTGCCGTCCTCTAGAACAGAAGCGGGGTTCCCTGCAACGTCCTCCGTCGCAGGGACCCGCCCATGCCCTCTGCCGACCACCATACCTTCCGTGCGAACGCGCGGAAGATATGGGTGTCCCTTCCGGCCATACTCCGGCGAGGCTGGCACGACGCCAGCTCGCCCCTCTCTACGCACCAAGCCCTTTATAAGAACCGGCAGACCTTGCCGGCTCCTGCAAGCTTCCTTTGACGGAGAATTACCCCCCTCTTCATCCCTTCCTCCTCCGATCAGAGAGCCCGAAGCTTCCGGCGAACTCCTCCTCTTCCTCCTCGGCGCTCTTATGCCCTACCTGCAGCAGGGTTTGCCCTGCTCCGTCGTCCGCGCCAGGCTGTACCCGCTGGCGCCTTCCGCCTGCTTCCTCGTCGTCGAAACCCTCCTCCAGGGCATCTTCGTCTCCAGCTCCGGCAGATACGAGCTGACTGCTCTGCCCTCCCCCTTCGTCGAGTAATTAGGTAAATAGCTTCCTCTCTCCTTCCCTTGTATTTTCCGCCTTTTAAACCGCCCTTTCGACCACCCAACCGCCACTGTCCAGACCACCTTCTCCACCTTTGATCACCCCCTCCGGCGAGACCATCTCACAACCACAGACACTCTCACACCTCGCCGACCAGCCCAAAAGCTCCCTCACACTCTGCTCCACCGATCCCCCCTCTCCATTCACTGCCAAGCGCCACCCGACAACCCCCGAACAAACCCACCTTTCCGGCCACAGTCTGACCTAGGTCAGCCTCTCCACGCACTCCCGCACCCCGCCAACCACTGCACAAGCTTCGCCTCACTCCGGCGAAGCTTCCTACGTATTCTGACTGGGCCAAGAGGTTGTAGCTGTGATTTTAGGTTCTCGCCCCTCGCCGCCATTGTCAACAAGCAGCAGCAGTTTCACCTGCAGCTGCAGGCACCCTCCAACCCAGGTGCACGTCCCAGGTCGCGCGGGCAGGAGTCGCGAAGACACCCAGGCCCGCAGCTAGGGCGAAGGGCTCACGGGCTGCCTCAATTGGCGGCTGATCGCTCGCCTACAGGCGCCAATTTGGGAGATGAGACTTTAGTCCCACCTCGGAAGTGCGTGGCCAAGCGCCCGCACTTAAATTGAAAAGGTGCCTAAGGCTTATCGCCTTCGAACACATGGGTCAGGTCCCTCTCCCGCAAGCAGTGCACCACGCGCTCGCTCGCCCTCGCCCGCGTTCACGCCCTGCGGGTCTGGGCAGGATCCAATTACCTAAACCGCGCACTCCTCGCCCACCACCGCACGCCGGTGGGCCTAGTCCCGGGCGCGATACCCGCACATGATTACCCGGCTCTGGGAGAGCAGTCCTAAGAGAGAAATCTGAGAAAGAGAGAGACGCGGGGAAGGGTAGGGGTAGGTTTTGCTCTAACCCTTGTGTGAGCGTGCAGGAAGAAAGAAGAAGAAGATGGCAGAAAGGAAAAGAAGAAGAAGAGAAGCGGCCGAAGCCTTAGCTGCTCAGGGCAGCTGAAGAAGAAGATAGGAAGTAAAAGAAGAAGGAAGGACGGAGAGAAATAGAAGAAGAAGAAAAGAAGAAGGAAGGCACTGTAGCAAAGCCACAGATAAGTCGTCTGAGCACAGCATCAGACGTCGGAATCACCACAGCTGCAGAAGGCAGAGAAGAAAAGAAGAAAAAAGAAGGAAGAAGACATTGCCGCCAGAAAGAAAGAAAGAAGAGAAAAGAAGAACAGAAGAAGAAGGCAGAAGAAGAAGAGAAGAAAGCAGGGAAGAAAGAACAAAGAACAAAGAAAGAAAGAAGAAGAAGAAGAGAAGAGAAACGGCCAAGCAGGAAGAAGAAGAAAAGAGAAAGAGAAGAAGCCAAGATCTCTCTCTCTCTCTCTCATTTTTGTAACATAATAGAGATCTTATTTAGTCTTCTAGAAACATAGTTGCTCATTGAGTTCGACCTCGGGAAAACCTTGTTCCGAGTAAAAAATTTATGGTAGTAATCTGGTAGCCGTTTTGTCTTATGCTATAACGACTAGACTTAAACTATAATAAACATAAAGACACAACAAGATAAAACAAGGCGGTTACCACGCATTCTTCTACCAGTCTCTGTCATCCTCCTCGCTGCGCTCTCCATTGCCCCTTCATCCATTACTTGTTAGTTGGAAGGAAGCAGTACATGAGTACGTCTATGAGAGAAGACTTTCTTTTCCAAACTTAGATCCGATTACATACTGAAATGATCCTTCCCAAGGGTCGTTCGTAGTTTTCCGGAAAGATAGGAGTGTAAGTGCAATTTTAAACCCCCTTGGTTTAGGTGTGTAGGCCTTGTGGGAAGAGAAGGTTCTGCAAGGGAGATTCTGCAATTTTCACTCTCTCTCTCTCTTCCCACACAACACACACCCCACGCACACACCCATGCACACACACCTCCCCTCATAAACCCTAACCCTCCTCTCTTAAAAACCCCCTCCACCCTCTCCATTTCCTCTCCATCTTCACCACCTCCACCTCCACATCTCCACCACCTTCACCTTCACTCCACCACCCACCTGCCGGCGGCCACCTCCTTCCCATTCCCCTTGTGGCCACGGTGGGGAAGGAGGGGAGCTTGAGACAGAGGAGACGGAGAGAGGGAGAGCGTGGGCGAAGGAGAGGGAGAGCATGGGAGAGGAGTCAGTCAGGAGAGTGGGGAGCCTGGAGGAGCTCGAGAAAGGAGGTGCGACTGGAGTTGCGGCTGAGGGAGCTCGTGGAGAGGGGCTCCGCGACCTCATGCAGCCGCTGGAGGAGCTACTGTGGCCGCTGCGGGTGGAGGGGAGCGCAAGGAGAAAGCTCGCAAGCAGTATCAGACGTCTGGGACCATATCCAGACATCTGGAGGATCCTCAAGATGTCCGGAGCTGGCACCGGACGTCTGACAGCACGAAGGGGCTAAGGTACATACCATGCACGAGCCTACTTTGCATGTACGTAACTTTATATGTGTCATGTTTTGAAACGGCACGTGCATACGCAAGTGCAAGTGTTGGAAAGGTGTGTGGCGCATCCTTCGAGGTGCTTTAGGACGTCTGGAGACAGTTCTAGACGTCTGACTGCACTCCTAGACGACCGGAGGGAGTGTCAGACGTCTGAGATCTCCCTCAGACGGTTGCGGAGGGGTCTGAACATCTGAGGAAGCCGCAAGAAAGCAAGGTGAGATTCTGATGTCGTTTAAGACATCTGGGTCTAGTCCCAAATGTCTGATTTTAGTTAGTATACGCGCTTTTGGCCCATTTAGGGCCCAAATGAAGTCAATTTTGCATGAACGAAGTATCGTTGGTTTCCGTTTGAGTTTATCTACGTGTTAGTGTCACTTGTATACTGTTTTGAACCTGTTTGATGTGTTTGGTCAATTGTATAGGTCTCCAACCAGTAAAGTATACGGGACCCACGGAGACACAAGATCTGCGATTCGAGCCCCCATTCCACCTATGTATCCCGATAGAGTGGTTCTCTCTCTAATCCTAGAATTAATAATTAAATTGCATGCTTTAGAAATATTTGATTGAATCCTAGGTTGCGAGATAAACCCTAGTGCTGAAAAAGATGAATGCATGCTGCTTTAGAAATATTCGCTCGAACTGTAAGTTGTGAAATGAACACTAGGGTGAAAGAGATGAATGCACATGCATTAAATGATTAAATTACTGTGATGCTTACTGAAAGTAGTAAACCATGAGCTGCCTGTACCACATTTAATGAACCATGACATGAATGAAAATATTTGTTGTGTACTGAATAATCGATTGTGAAATCTTGAACTTCATGTATGCATTTAATGAATTAGATGTGGAAATGAGAAAGTCTATGTACAAACCCTACGGGGAACTAGAAAGGAACTCTCATGTATAGAACGAATATCACATGTAGGAAGGAAGTGAGTTGACTCTCGAGTACATGGTACCGAGGAGAGTAACTGTCCCTTTTGCATGAAAAGTGAGCTAGCCCTCGTGTACGCGATACCAAGGAGAGCTACTGTCACTTTAATGTAGGAGGGAGCTAACCGCCCTTGGGTTGAGACTCAGGGTTAAGAATGACCCTCCTACACTGACTCTTGTTACTTTAGTGTGTGAGAGGGGGGAGCCAGCTACCCCATGGGGCCCGAGGTTAGGACTGGTTACCCTACACCGACTCTTGTTAGGCAAATTGGGCAAACCAGGATAGTCGGGTGAGGGTGCGCAAACTATTGAGGGGTGAAACTGCTGTTCTGAGGGGTGAGACTACTGTTCTGTTCTGTACTGTACGTTTAGGCGTACCCGCTAGTGGAAACGATTGACTACGTGCCAGTATGGGGTAACAGCCATGCGCTTATCGCGCGTGCCGTAGTCACCGCTACGTTGCAACCGTGACCTCGGGGTGATATACCGGGTGTACGACTACCACGAGGGGCTCTTTCAGCCTGAAGAGTGCCACGTGTACATCCTATATCGTAGAATAAACTGCAATCAGGATTGTTCCCTTAGGGAACAAGGGGATTAAGAAATGTTGTGGATTCTTATTAGAATAACCGAAACAGAAGCACCTAGTTGAGATAAATGGAAAATGAATGATTAATTACTTGCTTGTTTATTTAAGTTAAGTTACATATAAATGGATTAACCACCACTCTACTCAACGTTAGCTGACCACAGATTGTATAATCATGTTCAGATCAGGGAGTTGAGAAGCCAGCACCACCGACTCTCAAGGGTGCTGAGCCTAGCCGAGCCCAACTGTAGTGTTGTTCCTTTTCTGTTCCAGAGCCCTTTTGTAGTAGTGAGTACTTTAGCATGCATTAGCTATTTCTGTTCATGTTATATTTCCCTCTGTTGTAATTGTGATGGCTATGTACGTTATAGTACTCTTCCGCTTGTGGCATGTAATATATTTGAGACTTTTCATACTGATTTACATTACTGGTTCTTATTTATTTCTTCTTAGTTACATTGCATGTGTGGTTGTGAATTATTTTCTACTTTTGGGTTATTTCCCATTGGACGACCGGATCTTGAGATTATTCGAGACGAATCGATTTTAGATTCTATAGGGATATAAGATCGGATCATAACACATACTTTGTAAATTTAGTCAAATCGCTACCTCCCTTCATCTTTGTCTATATTTGTAAATATATGGGATTGATTTCTCACTATTCAAGGAAAAATAGAGGAAAAGAAAAAAGAAACATAGTTGGAAAGAATGATATTAGATTCAGATGTCGAGCCTAATGAGTTGAATTAGTTAAGTTAAGCATAGCTAAAGTTTGACAAACCCAACCAAACTCAAACAAGGCCTCACAAAGTTACATCACTTAAATGAGTCAAATTTCAACTTATTTAAGCTCAAGTTTGTCACGTTAACTATTTTTGATGGTTTGTTTGGATTTTCGTGTATATTAAACTAAGATATTTGGTTCTTCGTGGAATTTTGTATCCATTCAAACATAATAATTATTTAATTTTGTAAATTATATCTGAATATTGCATATAACGCCTTATACCTTACGTAAAATTTATATCTGGTGCTTCCATTGAAAAAAAATTATGCAAATACAAGTCATTATAATTGCACCCTTGACACTAATTTAATATGGTTATGAGTGACAAGAAAAAGCTAGATGATTGGCATAATGAGTAAATGAACATGTTTGAATAGATGAGCCTTAAATCGTTTGGCAATGTCTATAGTTGTGCTTGCAGGGAAGAGAGGGCGTGGGGATGACCTCGGGCATGATATATGGAGATTTCCAACCATCTACTTACGACAATGTGATTTAAAGCCTCATGACTATGCACATTCTTTGGTCTCTTCCTAATAAGGGATGCCTTCCAAGAAAAGCAATACCTTAGTTAGGTTATTTTCCAAATAGCATTGGAGAAAGTAAAGTATGTGGGAACCATATTATTGATCTAACGCTAGAATTAATGAACCAGGTGGCTTGCGTGTACAGCATACCTTTCTTTTTTATTACTTCATTATTTTACCTATTATTTGATGTTGGAGAAAACCTTGAGTTATTAATTATTGATTATTAGTTCAAATTGATATAATTATCTTTAAATAATGACTACTTTTCTTTTTTTCACACACCCGCCACTCCTTTATTTTTTCACACGTTCGGTTCACCTAGAGCATCATCTCGAATCCAAAATGGAAGCAATCTCGTAGGGTTGTTCGTTTAAACTAACGGTGGGCATCCTTTCAAAAATGAAACCCTGAAGTTTAAACTCGATGTGAGCTCTATTTGAAGAAAAATGTCACATTACGGTGAAATCAAAAAGTGCTTTCACATGTCAACAAAGGGTAGGACACTCTACTACCACCGACGAGATCGCGTGATCAAATCTTATACCCCGCACATTTATCTTTTCAAAAAATAATAAATAAATAAAACAAAAGAAAAGAAAAAAAACTTAGTACACCTGCTCCAAAAAAACACAATTAATTCTCCCTTCAAAATTGGACGAAACGTTCGCGTGATTGCTTGAGACTTCCCTCCCGAAATTGCTGGGGAACGCCCAGACTTCCCGCGGACTTCGGAACGACCCTCCGACGGTCTTCTCCTCTCTCTCTCTCTCCGGCCTCTGCCTCTGCCTCTCAGCTGGTGGCGTCCTCATCATTCCACCTCGGGGAGAAAGGCAAAGGCACCAACGTTGGCCTCCCCTTCGTGCCCACTTCTTAGGTGGGCACAGCCCTTCATCACACTCTTTCGTCCTTCCTTATAGCCGGACGAGGCTGCTGCATCTGCATGGGATCCTTCTTTACGTATTTGAATCCTCATGCATGTTTGGTTTTGCATGCAAAAGGTCACCATTTGGTTTCGCGTTACATATCCTTTTTTTTTTTTTTATAAAAAAAAAACATTAAATTAAACTTGATTGCCTTGTGAGATTTTTCATACCTTAATAATTATGATGTTTGCTTCGTTGAAAAATCATCATTTTTTCTCAATTAGATTACGTACGTACATAGTGCAAAGGATTTTTATTAAAATTTATGTTATGTTGTGTGGGCTGTCTAGGAGAGGGTGGAAAGGGAGGTGACCCAAGATGACCAAACAATCAAGTAAGAATTTTTGGTCTCTTTGAATTGATTTGGTTGCTTATCCTTCTTTTTTCATAAGGTTGTGTTCTTAGATTTGGTGATGAAGGCATAAGGTGTTCTTGTCTTTTTTGTTTCTTCACATTTTTTTTCTATTTTTTCAGGTATATGGAAGGCAATAGTCAGATTTTGTTCTGATAGTATGTCCCTCTTTACTTTCATCTATTCTTCTTTGAAAGAAACATCTATTGTTGTGGCATGAAATGTTAACAGGTTCATTTATATTTCTTTGATTGAAAAAGTTTAGAAGCCTTAAATAAAGCAACGAGTGGGGCACCTTTAGTAGCACACAAGGCTTCACGATTGAGAAAGATCCTAGAAGTCTCTTTCCTTTTCTTGTTTTTTTCTTCTCTCCCTTGAATTTTTGTCGGGCCTCCCGTGGGCACAACTTGTTGTCAAGAAACATCGTCAACGTTGTCCCTTTTATGTCCCTTTTATGGCATCCAATTCGCAACTAAATTGGGATGTAGCACTTCATGCTGACCATGCACGTTCATCAATTTTCTATTGGCAAATTTGGAGAAATTGAAATAATGAGCTGCAATTCCATGGAGTTGCATTTTCCAGAAGTCAGTTCAAGGAAAATTTGTTTCTATTCTAAATTTCATTAACATGACCGATCAACTATATCGAGAAATACTTGGTTTTTGGTTACAAGACTGACCAGAGATTGCAACTTCTCTCACAACCAATGGTGGTGGGAGTTTGAGTACATTTTGGTGCATAGGGGTGACTATCCAACTATTACTCTTTTGATTCTAGGTTACCCTGGTTCATAGGTAACTACCAAGGCACTATACTTCTTTAATTGTGTTAGCTTGTCAAAACTTGCAAATTTGAAGTTTCTACTATTTATAGCATGCATGATTGTTTTGTTTCCCGTCCCCTTTCTCTCTCTCAAAATGTATATACGTTGGTTTTCCATAATGGAATTCATATTTCCCAAAATGCAACTAGTAATTTGTCCTGTAGAAAGTCATTTGACATTCATACCTGAATATCTACTATAACTGAATGCTACCATGCTTATTATCTTAAGGTGATCTTGCTGTAGAGAAGGTGATTGTGGCTCTAGGTCTAGAATGTACTAATTTAAATAAATTTTTTTATGCAAGCATCCTAATAGTTGGGATAACCGTCTTTTTCATTTTCCAGTCATACCTTATTATAAATTTAGGACACTCTAAATCTGTAACCATTTAAATTTAGCTAAAATATCGTAATTCCAGCTTCTATTTTTCTATTTCCCAGAGGAACCAGTCTCGTCTCCTCGAACTAGACTCCATGGGACTTCCCAACCAAAGCAAGGGTGTTATTCTGATCTCTCTCCTTCAGAGATATCGGAAATGCTAAAGTCAAGCACCCTAGAAGTAGGCTATATTTTTCCTTTAAAAATCTCTCTTGGAACCCCTTAACTGATGCTTCTATTATTTTTTCTTCTTTTTCCAGAATGCACCAACTCAATCACTTATCAGTGTTATTAATGGAATTCTCAACAAAAATATTGAGCGGAAGAGTGGAGAAATACCGGATGTATGAAAGTAAAATAAAAGTTATATATTGCTAGACATGCCTTATACTTTTAGAGTTTTATCCTCTCTTCTCAATTTGAACACTGTTTCCTTCATCTTTTAGAGAGTGGCCTGCCAATTGAGGAAGGTTGTGCAAGAAATTGAAAGATGCATTTCAACACAAGATGAGCATATCAGAACTGTACATGTCTACTTATGTTGCTAATTTCAATTAAATTGCCGGTATCAGTGTGTAGGCAGCCTGATAAGTTTACATGTACTGTATGCAGCAAAATAGCCTCTTCAAGGAAAAGGAAGAGAATTATCAGTCGAAGATTAAGGTGCTAGAAACTCTAGTTTCTGGAACAAATCAAGAAGCTCAGGTACTTGATGGACAATGAAAATATTATTTTCATATTGTTGCAGAGTGTACTAAATAGAAAGACCTGGTGAGAAATCATCAAAAAGACTTGTTCAGGAAAAAAAAAAACAGAGAGAATCATCAAAAAGAGCAGGAATATTTTACACAACTCATTGTCAAATTCTCTATCTCGAGAATCTTGAAATTGTAGCCACATTTTTATATATGGGTCCTTTTTATGGAATTCTGGCTATCTTATGAATTGCCATCTATGCTTTCAGATGATTCAGAATCACCTCAAGCTAATGAAGGTCCATGAATTCAATTTAGATTTGCAAAGTGTTTTTTTTCCCACCAGTACAACTATTCCCATTGTCCTTCTATCTTTTTATCGAGTATAAACTGGCGGGTGCTATCCGTCTTTTTCTAATATGAAAAAGAATAGTGTTTGAAACTAGAGTTTTATTAAAGGAATTTTTACATGAATATCATTAAAATTTTTTAAAATTATCAAAATATTATTCAATTCACTATATTTACAGATATATCATTCAAAAAGTAGCATCATTTTTATATTTACTACTCCGTTAATCATAAATGTTAAACTTAACGATTTTCAATTAAAATATAATAAAAATTTAATTTTTAAATTTGTAAAAATTATTTTTTAGTTCTCAAATTTTATTTTTTTAATTTTCACTCCCTCCCTTTGCCAATTCACCTCCCTTCCTCCTCAGGGGGTGGTCGGATGCCGGAGAGTGGGGGTGGAGGAAGTGGCCAGAGGTGAGGAGGAAGGGAGGTGAATTGGCGAGGGGAGGGGGTGAAAATTAAAAAAATAAAATTTGACGATCAGAAAAAATTTTGAGGAATAAAAAATAATTTTTGTGAACTAAAAATTAATTTTTTATTATATTTTAGTTCAAAATCATTAAATCTAACGGTTATAGCTAACGGAGTGGCAAATATAAAAATAGCACTACTTTTTTAATGGTATATTTGTAAATATAGTGAATTGAATGGTATTTTAGTAATTTCAAAAGATTTTAGTAGCATTCATGTAAAAATCTATTTATTACATGAGAGTTATTGAAAAGAAGTTCCTTGACTCGCTCTATATATAGAGGGGATTACAAAAACGATTTTAATTATATTAGCTAAATTTAGAAACAAACTTAATCACATTAAATCCTAATCAAATCAAATTCTTACAAAATAGAAAGAGATAAAATAACTATTACCTATTTTAACTAATCCTAAAATACTCTTTTCTAAATTCTCTAACACTCCCCCTCAGATTGGAGTGTATAACATCCAACTTGAAGCAGGCATGTAAAACGAGAAATCCCCCCTAATGTAGACATTTGGAGGCACAGGAAGTGGTGCAGGCTGTAACAGAAGTCACAATTATCTTATAATAGTAGATGTTGTATTAGAGTAGCAACAAAACACAATAGCTATAGCAATAGTAGCAGCCAAAGACAATAAAAGTAGGGTTGTAGTAGAAGTAGTAGCCATACAATAGCTACAACAATAGTAGCAGCCACACACTAGGAAACATTACCAAACACATAGCAGTAGAGGTGAGAGAGCCAGATGCTGAATTAGAGGTTCCAGTACCTTGGTCTGGAGAAGTAGTAGGGTTTGCAACCATGGCAGCGTGTTGTTTTGCGGGTGAAGAAGACAGATCGCATGTGAGTGCAAGCGTGGACTGTGTTGCATGTGTGTGACTTGCACGTAGATTGGAGAATCCACGTGTGTTGTGGCCACGAAGAAAAGCGTGATGATGGCATGTGCATAGAGGAGATCATGTGCAGGAGAGAGAGGGTCAACGGTCCAGGAATCCTTTAGGACTATTTCCACTCTGATGTCATGTTGGAAAATTTTGAAACTAAAATTTTATTAAATGAAAGTTATTGAAAAAGAACTCCCTAAACTTTTTTTATATAGAGAGGGGATTACAAAGATAATACTAATCCTACTAATTAGATTTAGAGACAAACATAATCACATTAAATATTAATCAAATCAAATTCCTATGAAATAGAAAGAGATAAAATAACTTTTGACTATTTTAACAAATCCTAAAATATTCTTTCTTAAATTCTCTGACAAAATGTATAGCCATTGTTGATAGCCTTGGTTTACCATATTTAATAGATACCGACAGCTCCTTTGATTTTACACAAGGGCTTCTATGTGAATACTGGAAGTAGTTGACAACATCTTTATTGACACCCACTCCATAAATGTGCTTGTTTCTAATCATTCAGCAATCCATTCCCATCAGCCATCCGATCATTCTGATTGCAACAACATTCAACTTCTCAGTTGACATTTTAGTTGTACAACAATGTTACCTAATTCAAGATAAATGAAAGGGTTGTAATATTTTCCTTTAGCTCTTTAACTGTGGAAACATTTGAAGAACCCTACTTAAAATCAACCCCAAATTACTTGTCCGAAAAAAAAATATCAACTTTGACTTCTCTCCCACTTTAAATCATGTCAAATATGTCTAAGTAGATTCACTATATTTATGATCAATCTCTGATTGAGCAAATCATGTCATTCTTTTTGAAAGTCCTTTAAAGAAAATGAGAAAAAAATGTTAAGAAGGAACCCAAGATAAGCACAAGAAGAATCCAAATTGATGGAATTAAAGGAGAAATAGTTTATCTTAACAAAAGTATATAAAAGGAAAAATAATAGATGCAAGATCCCCTTCTTAACATTATTTTTTGATCGATCCTGTCTCTATCTTTAATTTACTGGAAGACAGGAATTACACGGTTACATTGGCTCTCGCTATGCACATCCATACATTATTGCTAATATGCATAGTGTAGCTAGTCTTAGGGTTTTCACTTCGTAAAGGAAACAAGGGATGGGGAGAGTATGATATATGGAACATGAGAAATATGGATCCACCTCCAAGATCCATATACTTGATTACATAACTATTACCAAAATGGAAATCCTCACATTGTAATGCAAACCATGTCACCACCATCCCATTAATACCATTTTACCAAGAGTTTCTTGGTGCATACTTTTTCTTTTTCCAGGTGGAAGAGGACTTTCATCATAACTCTTCTTCTCTCTCTCTCTCTCTCTCTCTCTCTTTTCAACATATAGAACTTGACTATAAAAAGAATTCGCTTGAACGTGACATAACATCAAGACGAACTGCTTCCCAAATTATTCCCAATTACGATGTAGTTTTGGAAAGATTTTTTTTTGAGAGAAGTTGTTTTGGAAAGATGAGGCAAAGCTAACGGAATCTTTTAGTTGTTTAAGTCATATGATGCCTAGAGTATGCTTATTTTTACTGGAGGAAACTCATTGTATATGCCCAAGTGATTTTCCCAATTGAGATTGTAATCAAAGTGTTGACAGTTTTAATTGACTATGGCAGCAAAGTTTCTTTCAGTAAATTTACCGCCTATTATTTGCTATTGAATATAGCTTATGTGGATTTTTATTGTTTATGCCTACAGATAGAAAAGACAAAAGTAGAGGAAATAAAGAAAACCGAGCAGGAGGTTGCGAGGTTTACGAAGGAAAAGGAAGACAATGAGAAGATCGAGCAGGAGGTTGCAAGGTTTATGAAGGGAAAGGAAGACAATGAGAAAACCGAGCAGGAGGTTGCGAGGTTTACGAAGGAAAAGGAAGACGACAACGACCGGATAATTGCAAAACTTAACGAAGACTTAGAAATTAATACTACGTTACATGAACATAACTATCTCCAACTTGAAAATAGGTTCAAGGAAATCAAGAAGGAACTTGAAGACAAGGCAATGGAATTAGATCAGAAGAAAAAGGAACTATATGAGAAGGAAAAAGAGCTTAATTTCCTCCTGGTAGAGTCAGAGAAGATGAAGAAGGAACTAAGAGAGTTTTCAGAATCAAATTCCCAGAAGGCAAAAAATAGAGCTACTTCCCAAAACATATTCAGATTTCAATCACAAGCATTACAGGTAAAAATTATGAAACCATAGTGCACTTTCTTATGACCTAAAAGACATAACAGGTTATCAACTAATCTCCAAGATATGACAGGACTTGAGGCTGTCACTTGATTCCATCAAGAATGATATCATTAATGCTCAGAGGGGTTGGCAGAGAGACTGCTCAAGTTTGGGTAATGACATGCATTTTATCTTGAATCTTCCCTTTCTAATTTTTGAGTTCTAATAATCCGATGGTGATGTGTAGCGGAACAATTCAGAGAACTGGCGGGCACTGCAGATATATGCCATATGGTTCTTGCAGAAAATAGAAGGATTTATAACGAACTTCAGGAACTGAAAGGTGGTTAGCCATGTGGCACTGGCCTAAAAATACAACATCAAGCATCGCTCTAATTCTCAATTTAACAATCCTTCAGGAAACATAAGGGTATATTGTCGGATAAGGCCCTTCCTTTCACGTGAAAATAGCAAAATCTCAACAGTTCAATACGTGGGTGAGGATGGGGAGTTGATTCTTGCGAACCCTTCCAAACAAGGTAAAGATGGAAACAGAATGTTCAAGTTCAACAAGGTCTTTGGTCCAACCGCTTCTCAAGGTACTACTCTCTTTGCATGTGCACAATTATGATCTGCCTCCAACCAACGACGTGCACGAGTTTTGTCTCTTTCTTTCACCGTCGGAGCCTGTCACCACGTATGCTTCTTCACTCAGATTTTCAGTTTTACCATATTGACAGAGGAGGTATATTTGGATACGCAGCCTTTAATACGGTCGGTGCTCGATGGCTATAATGTGTGCATCTTTGCTTACGGTCAGACTGGTTCTGGAAAGACCTATACAATGGTTACGGTCTATGTTTCCTGTTTCCTGTTTCCCGCTACTAATGACATCTGCTCACGTCAACAAAGTTCCTACCATGTTAAATTCTGATCACATTTCCTTTTCCTGATTTGCCTTTTTTTCTTCCAGAGTGGTCCGGATTCACCGACAAGAGAAACTTGGGGAGTAAATTATCGAGCTCTGAACGATCTCTTTCACATATCAGAAACTCGGCGAAACACAACCCTCTATGAATTAGACGTCCAAATGTTGGAGATATACAATGAACAAGTCCGTGATCTACTAACAAATGATGGCTTACAAAAGAGATATCCTTTAGATCATTTCTTTCTATTTTTTTATTTATAACAATTTTGATGATCAAAAATTTTTTTTTTTTCCAATCAAATTTAATTATCCAAGAGTGTTGTTATTCCCTCTGCTGGGAGCCTTAAGATACTTTAGTTAGTGAATTTTAATGTTTGCAAAATATTGATTTCCTTTAACCTGATTACGCTTGAGATTCGGAATAATTCCCAATTGAACGGCCTTGTTGTCCCTGATGCAACCATCCGCTCCGTCGGCTCAACCTCAGACGTGCTTGAACTTATGCAATATGGACAAACAAACAGGGCCATGAGCGCTACTGCTCTCAACGACAGAAGCAGCCGGTCTCATAGGTAACTCGAATTATTTCGAAGAAAGTTTTAAATGAACTTTTTATGAGACCCTGTTCTTCAACTTTTTTTAAAATTGTATGTTTTTTAGTGTTCTAACTGTTCATGTACGCGGAACGGATATGAAGACTGGAGCTTGTTTACATGGTTGTCTCCATTTGATCGATCTAGCCGGAAGCGAAAGAATTGATCGAGCTGAAGTCACCGGCAACAGACTCAGAGAAGCACAGCACATCAATAAATCTTTGTCTGCATTAGGAGATGTTATTTCTGCTCTCTCACAGAAGAGTTCTCACGTACCTTATCGGAACAGCAAATTAACTCAGCTTCTTCAAAGTTCTCTGGGTATGTATTCCTCTTCCATTGTTTGACAATTAAATCTCTTTGCTTGGTTTTGTTACAAAAATTCATTTATATCATTGTGTTGAAGGAGGACATGCGAAGACACTCATGTTTGTACAAGTAAATCCAGATGTTGAATCGTATCCAGAGACTTTAAGTACCCTGAAGTTTGCAGAAAGGGCTTCCGGAGTTGAGCTGGGAGCCGCGCGTGGTAACAAAGAGAATAAGGATGCCAAAGAATTGATGGAGCAGGTATAGATGCAAATGGATCTTCCCTTCTTATGCCAAGAATGGGTTTGTTTCTTAACGCCGCCTCCTTGCTAAAGCAATTTTCGTTTGAGATCCATCCCAAATAGATTATGTCTGGCAAAAAGAATAGAGTTTTCCGAAAATGGCTTAATATATACCGTTTTGGAGACCACCTGCCTTTCCACTTTCAAGCATCTTGAGAGGTAGATATTTTATATGCTGTGAACAGGCTTCTTATCAAACTCAAATATCATCCATGGATGTTCATGTTCCTGGTCAGGTTTAGCGGTACCATTCAAAAAAAAAGTGCAAACCAAATACAAGCTAGGCAGGGTGCAACCACAATGCAATCAAATAATGATCAACATTACTTGTGATCCCGTGGAAGTGGACTTCTTAGAACCATGAAGACAAAATGGTCCAAGCCATCCTTCGATTCTAATGCTAAACAATGACATTGTCGCTTTAGTGGGTGATCTGATCTAAAAGATAAAGTACTCTCCCACTTCTGTTCATGTTCAATGCTAACCTAATACCAAGGGAAATGATTTCAGCAATTGCCATTCGAGTTCCACAATTTAACATTACTGAAACAAAAGATGCTCAGAAGTTGCATGATACTGTCTAAAATTAATTGGGACCTGATTTCCTCAGTTTCATTGCCGACAGGGAGATATCTATCAAAATTTAAAGAAGCTAAAAGGTTTCTGGGTAAGTACGACCAATTTCGAAAACAGATTAAATTGCATTTCGAACAAGAATGCTTGTAAAATGCCTATAGGTGCCAGCAGTCTTTCCCTAAATCAACCTCGACAGGTCAGTTGTTACTTAGAAAACATTAGCATTGTGAGTTACTTATTGTAACGACCCGATTCTCGAATCCCTACGAGACACGAGAATCGGACCGACTCGACTAATCCCAAGACTCAGTCGTCCAACGAGAAGGTAACCAAAAGAGCAGTAAAATAAACCACATTCACCATGTATATAACTAGCAATAACAAAATACAGCAGTAAAAGAAAGAAGTACTACAATATATACCACCACAACAGCAGAGAAATAAACATGCACATAACATAAAGTTTTCGGTAAAGAAAGTACAAGGAGTAACAAAGAAAACTACTCACTACAGTGGAAGAAAAGTACAGAAAGTACTACACGTAACCCTACTAGACCCTACTAGGCCCAGCGTCCTCTGCAGTCGCTGACTCTGGCTGCTCAACACCTGGTCCTAAAAAGGTAGCAAGGGTGACACGTCAGCGAAACGCTGAGTAGAGTGGCAACTAAAAGCTAAAAAAGCAGTAGAGTGTACAGTAGCTGTTATATTTTTACTTTCTTTATTTACGTCTTTCTATTATTTCACTATTGATTTATTTCTCAGATCATTCTCTTGATCTTGAATGTTCCTCGTGGGAACGATCTTGATTGCAGTCTTTTCCTAAAAGTAGAAGTAACACGTGATGCTCTCCTGGCCGGGAGAGTCCCCCGTGGTGGTCCTACCCTCAGTCAACCACCCCAAGGTCGCTGACAAACGTAACAGTGACTACGGCACGCGCGATAAATGCACGGGTAGCTACCCCGCACTGGCACGCAGTCAGTCGTTTCCGTTAACGGGTGCGCCGAAAGCACAGGACGGAACCAGTATAGGGCAGAGCCCTCTCAGTAACAGGGGTCCAACCCCTCCACAGTCCGCGCACCCTCGCTTGACTATCCTGGTTTGCTCAGTGGGCCTAACAAGTCGGTGTAGGAGGGCCAGCAGAACCACGAGACCCGTGGGGTAGCTAGTACTCTCCCTACACTAGTAGCTCTCCTCGGTTCTGTGTACACGATGGCCAAAAGTCGGTACAAAGTGGCCAGACCTAACCGCAGGTCCCTGGGGCGGCTAGCTCCGCTCTGCACTAACCAGGGGGACAGTCGCTTTCCTTGGTACTCCGTACTCAAGGGCTAGCTCACTTCCCCAATTCTATTCCATTCCCTTTCTAGGAGTTCTACTCCTAGTTCCCCGTAGGGTTCAAGCTCTTTTAACTCAGCCAATTTAGGTTTCACCGTTCCAGCTTTACGTTCCTACAACCTATGTTCTCAATCATACGTATTCATTCATAACAGGCAGCTGTTAACCAATTTACAGGTAGTTATCATTTCCTTTCTATTATTCCAAGACTGCAATATTTATATATTCAACTAGTTTTCCAGTCCTAGGATTCATGCCGTACCCTAGGATCTATCATTCAATCTAGTTTTCAAATCATAGGATTTATGCAATATCCTAAGATCTATCATTCAATCTAATTTCTCCGTCCTAGGGTTCTTGCAATGCCCTAGACTCTATTAATTGTTTCATAATTGTAACAAATTTTGTTAAATAAATTAAAAAGCCACTCTACCAGCGAAACTGGGAGTACTGGGGGCGTGGTCAGCAATCCCGCGCGCCTCCGCAACCCCCGAGACTGCAACGGAACGAGGTCCTAACACAAAGATCAAACACAAGGAGTTTCTCAGAACAGTATACAATTACTGTAAACGGATAGAGGAATTAATTCTGGAAAGAACGCAACTCGGAACGCGGAAAACGGACTCCGAACGGGCCTTAAACGGGTTAAAAACGACAAAACTGTCCAAAATCAGACGTCTGAAACATCTTCCAGACGTCTTAAAAGGTGGATCGGTTGTACCTCAGTTCTGCGCAGTCCTTCAGACGTCCAGAAGCCCGCTGGAACGTCTGGCCTTGGTTTCCAGACATCCGGGACGTCTAATTCACGTGGGATGGCGAGCCCTCGCGCCCTCCCGAGCAGAACCTGCCCACACACTCCTGCTCTCAGTACGACGAAACGCAGAAGAAATCGCGGCGGATAGCTGCATGGTCATACACGCGAAAGAAAGAGAAGGTAAGAAATATCTTACTTGTTAGACGTCTGGACCGTCTTGCAGACGTCTTCGGCGTCGTCTGGACGTAAGTCCAGACATCTGATTCTGGAAAATTTTCCAGAACCAGAGCCCAATCCACTCTCCGCCTGCAACGCACGGCCGCGCCACGCCCTGTCCGCCTGCTGCCCGAGCTGCAGCAGCCCCTCTGCGACACCCCACGCCCGCCGACCGGCTCTAGCTGTCCCGGCAAGCTCGAACCCTTGCGGTCGAGCTTCTTCCTTGCACTCGCAACCCTCCTCCCCGCACGCTCTCCGCGGCCACTGCTGCCGCCGCCGCTCACTCGCTCGCGCTCTCGCTGGCAGGGAGAAGAAGAGAAAGGCGGAGGAGATGAGGGTGAGGGAGAGGGTGAGGGTTTATAAAGCAGCGCGGGGAGAGAGAGAAGAGGGACGACGCATCTGCAGGAAGAGAGAGGAAAAGAAGACGAAGGCGACGGGTGCAGTCTGCGCGCGCACGTACGCAGACGCAACCCGGTACGCCGAAAAAATTTATTACCAGACTTCTGGAAAGGATTCCAGACGTCTGGGTCACTTCCCAAACGTTTTAAAAATCCGTCTGATGCCTACATTCTTAACACTTATGCTTTAAGGAAACAGTTTTTGGTTGAGGTCCTAAGAGCTAGTTTACTTGGAAGGTTAAGGAAATGGTGTTAAGAAATGTGAAATTGATATTAATCCTCAATTGTGTTTACTTGCAGACTAATGTTAACACCAGTTTGTATTTATTTGAATTGGCATTAAGTTGTGGTATTAACTCTTATAGCGTTTACTTGATAATAGTGTTAAGTATATAAAACTATGAAGGCTGTCAGAGATGCGAGTGGTATATAATTTTAACACTAGTTTAATTAATACCAATTGAAATTGGTGTTAAGCAAACCCGTGTTAAAGTAAGTAAACCCAAGTTAGCAAATTGGAGGTTAAGGCCCCGTTTAGTAAGGGGAATAAGTTTGTAGAATAAGTTGAATGAGTGGAATAAATGGTAAAATAAGTGAGTTAACCTATTTGGACATTTTAATGGGTTAAAGTTATTCCACAGAGAGGGTGGAATAACTTTATCCTAGGTTAAGTCCACTTAACCAGACATAAATAGGAGGTGGATTAAGTGACAAGTTAAATACTTAACTCGCCAACAAAACACAACCTAAATAGTCAAGTAAACTAGGCCTGAATCTCTCTTTAGTTATGATATCACCCATTGAGCATGACATGCAAATAAAAAGTGATGGGGCCATCTCTAACTTGTGTTCACCAGATCATGATGTTGGAAAATTACTCTTTTTTTTTTTTTTTTTTGAGGAGGAACATTTACTTATTTACTGTAACCATGCTAGTTGATTTCTTTCTTAACTTACTGGTGGTGATGATGCAGAATATCTAATAAATATGACATTTACCACCATTTCAATGCCAGATGACTGTAGATTTATAAAAATTTATATTTTTCACCAAGAAACTTATAGAGATTTACATAGACACTAATATTCTGAAAAAGAATATAACATTGGCCACTTCTTCTTTTACATCTGTTTTCTCATCTCTCTCCCTCTCTCTCTCTCTCTCTGGAAGAGGAAAAGCATGACAACCCGTCTTCAACAGTCACCCACTTCTCATCCCTTTTTTTTCCATTATGTTGCTGGGGAACTCCTTCATTTTGTTATGATTTTTCTTTACAGGTTGCATCACTTAAAGATACAATTACCGGGAAAGATGATGAAATTGAACAGTTGTGCATTATCAAAGAACCAAGAAACCAATCCATTGATTCCAATGGAGAATTACAGAGCAACGACACTCCCTCTTTAACCAGTTATCGTCGACAGAATTCATTAGGCCAGAGAACAGTTAAAGATCTTATTGATAATTTCTTCTAGCCCTTAAAATGTACCGAAATTTCGTGTTTATTATGAGTACATGCCTACCGTCTTGAATGATTTCAATTTTCAGAAGGAACCATTGGCTCACTCCAGGCAGCTTGGAGTGGAGAGAGGTCAAATTTCAAAGCTGGGTGAGAGGCACAACACGATGAGACCCATCTCCAAAGAGGGCCTCGCATTGAAAAAAGAAATTGATCATGTGTCCACAGGCAACAACCCTGATGTTCCCGAAGTTGATAGAGTTTCAGAACCTCGAAAGTAAGTGCTTTGTTCCCTCTCCGGAAAAAAAAGGAAAAAGGAGAAAAAACGAGCAAGTGCTTTCTCTGCATAATCGTGGAAAGCAAATCTCAAAAAACTTGTTAGTAGTACATGCCAATTATATGCTTTGGTAAGAACATTGCTCAATTTTTGATTTAATAGTAAACTCCTGGCTTTAATTTAATTGGGAAGTAAGCATGATTGTCGAGTTAAACTGCCTACAGAATATTGTTATTTTGTTTTAGTATTAGAGAGGTTGAGACAGAACAGGAGGGAAATTCTAGGATTGCTGGGTACAAGGCATGCAAGTCGCAGAAAAACAATTTCAAAAGTTTCAACGGTTCAGAAAACCTCCGCAATATGAGAATTCAAATATCATTATCATCAGGAAATTCGGTGAAATTGAAATGTCGTGTTGAATGTGAAGCAAGTTCTACGAGGGTCAAAAACTCTATAAAAGCAATTTAGAAAAACGAATTTTTAACCAAAGAGCAAAAAATTCCAACCTAAGAATCACATTTAAATGATTCAGTGGTTGAGGAGTTGGCCTCCCATCAAAAAAACCACACTTGCTTTGGAAAAAGAAAAACAAGGTGGGGTGGGGTGGGGGGGGGGGAGGGGGCGGGGGTTGTTGTTAAGAAAAAGAGCCAAGGCTATACAACAATGAAAAAGCTTGAGAAGACTTTTTCAGTGCATGAAGTGAATGCAATGTTTGGTTCTCTTCCTCCACCAATCGGAAAGATTTGTAGAGTTGATATTTAGAGGACGATCAAGGCCTTTTAAGAATGCCAGTATAAAAAAAGAACAAGAGGCCTTTCTTCCAGTTTCTCATTGGCCATCTTAAATTCCACAATCCTTTTTAACGGCCCCAGGAAAGAGATATATCAAAATAAGATAAAAGTCCATAGAACAACAAGAAGTTCTACTACATCGGATCGACCTCACTGCCTTGAGCTTATTGGTCAAGTACTCTTAAAGGTATTTTTGGACCAAAAAACTGAAGTTTACGAACTTTTTAGAGTGTACAACTGAATAACCTATATTTCCCTGCTTTCATCTGCTGTGGGAAGTTTGTGAAACTATGATCAATTTTCAATTTCTTCCCCCTCAATCGCAGGTCAAGACTTCAATTACAAACTTCTCGATCATTCCAACAAAGGTCTAAATCGACCACAACAACTCAATTAAAGCAAGAACTCAGTAAGGCCCCACAAAGTATGCACCCTTTTTCTTTCTCATAGAAATCTTGGTTCTTGTAGCTTATTTTTTGAAAGGAGTTGTATTTTATTCTCTGAACATGAAAAGGAGAAATATCATCGGCTGATATCCTCATAACAAGCTATGCAACTCCTTTGAATCAAAAAACCCATCATCTCTGAACAACAGGCAATTGTTTTTTGTCCATCTTATAATCATTGTAGCCTTGAGCACCCTTGTTCTCAATTCAAGCATTATATCCTCTAAATACGAGATTTTTGACCCACAGGTCCAAGACGAACAACAACAAATCAAGTTGGCAGTCCTCTAGCAAGAGCTTCAAACAGGCGCCTGTGAGAGCAATTCACGGTGGAGAATTTCATCTCTCACTTTCTTTTCCTCCAACTTCATGATGCTTAATGTCTTTGGGATGCCAAGATAAAAACTAAATCCTAGGAGAGAGCAAGCTACAATCAGATTTTTACGTGATTTATTTTTTTTTAAAAGAGTAAGATTGTGTAATTCTTAATCTATACAAAAATAGTCCAACAAATATGTCATTATCCTGTCTACTCCATATCCGCATGCATGTTGATCATGTGGCTGTAAAAAGTTCTTGCTCCTCATACCTGAGGCTTAAGGCTGTACCTTAAAAGAGTACCACGTGGAGGGCTCCCAACTGGACCCTCAATGGGACACCCCCCAACCCCCAAGGTCCAATGTAATGCATTGGCCGTTGGAGCAGGTCCCACGGTCCTCCCAGAATATGAATAGGTCCTTTCCCTCGCTGGAAAAAGGACGACTCACCAACAGCATCACCAAAATGCTCATTTACCATTTTTGAATATTGACGAATTCAATAAAAACCCTGGCAGATCCAACAACTACCATACAATTATGCATGCACAACAACTACCATGGTATGCATGCCCTAACATGGTATGTGCACATGCAGCCTCACACTTAACGGAAGCACATAGATGTCCATCCTGGGTAAACACCATCTATATAATTCAGATTCTTCATGACCTAACATTTTGTTTTGCAATCTAGCAAACAGCATGATAGTCCCATAGAATACAAATTGATAATGATTTGCAAGCAACTAATATCCAAGTGCACTTCATATGTTATTTATATCAAAGTTACCAGGGTCAATCCATGGAAACAAATCCAGTTCTTTCTGAATTCATGGTTTTAACACATTATGCTGAAGAATACACATTTTATCAAGACATTTGAAAGAGCTAGCAACTCACATCCCCAACTTGGATGCACAAAAACAGAGCAAGGCTGTCAGCAATCAGCATGATCTGATGCCCAGGTTCTATCATCTTCAGAAATAAAAGAGTCCTACCTGAAAATTTCTCATTACCATGATGAGTTCCAGCAGGTGGTCCATTGGATCATAGTTTAGCAAAATGCTGCAGCAGGTGGTCTATTGGATGATAGTTTAGCACAATGCCATATGCAACACCAAAAAAACATGGGCTTACAGCATCTCTTTTCATCAAAGTTTAGTGTTTGAAGTCATCTATCCTTCAAGCATGGCTTTCGCTGCATCTACGAGTGCTGGTCTCAGGTCATTTGAGGCATGACCAAGCACCGTGTATCCCTCTTGGTCTTCTATGTCCACATCAGCCCCATGTCTTATCAATAGGAGAGCAACCTGGAAATCAGCATACAGATAACAAATGATTCTTCTTGTGTACTACTAATTGCAAGACAAAATCTTCATTTGAAACAAGTCTCGTAATTTTCTGTCTTCCAAGTTTTAGATGGAAGCCTGTAATTTTAATAGGAAAGCTGTACCTGTAACCTTGAATGACCATCTAAGGATATATAGGTCGTGAAACATAAAGAAATATGTTCCTGTCTGAAACAAAATGGAATTCATGAACCTTACATTTTACAAGTAGCCAGGAAATTCAACTCTAGTACCCTCTTACAAGAAAGGAACGGCATTCCCATACCCTACAATGTTCATCACAACCCATACTCTGCAATGTCTTATGATAAACAAACAGAGGATTGAACAAACTCACCCAAATATAATCAAACGTCCCAAAGTCCTAAGACCATTTGAATACGAAATGTCCAGATTCTAATCAAAGAAATAAAGGAATCTCTAAAACTTAACCCTCCATCAAATTATGAGTACCCAGCTCAATATCCTCACCATTTAACTCATTGAACATTTGTAATGTCAGAATTATCTTGAAATGCAAAATTATTTTTTTGTAGACTCTTGATAATGTCTTTTCTGACAAAAACCAACATTTAGCTCTCTACACTACGTAATAATGTGCTTTTTTCCCCCAGAAAATCAGATAGGGCATTTAGTATATTTTAAAACAAAAGTTGTAAATAGCCCCAGATATTATGAGATGGGGTATGGGGGAACCTTCACTTACACAAGCCTGCTAAATATCCTTTTGGTTTCTCATACCTGTTTGTTTTCGCAAATGACTGCAGTCATCAAAGGCGTCTGTCCTGTCTTGTCAACAGCATCAACCACTGCCCCCTCCTCAATCAGCAGTTCACATAACTCAGAATTTCCAGTACTTGCAGCACGATGCAGAGGTGTGCAACCAACCTGAGATAGGGTGCAAAGATATTAGACTGGAAAAAAAATGCTTGTAACAAGATATTATAATGAAGTCAGACCTTATCCTTAACATTAATCTTGGCACCATGTGAGGTGAGAATTTCAGCAATTTTCAGCCAGCCCTTGCTAGCAGCATAATGAAGGGCAGTACGGCCTCCATTATTTGTCAAATTTACATTTGCTCCTGCAGTGGTTCATGAATTCAATAAAGAATAAATAACTAAGACATTACTTTAGGCCCTGAAACTACAGTAGTCAAGAATCGATTTTCATCATCATCAACAAAAAGCCTTTTTCTAGATTATGTGGGGCTGGCTATATGGATTCATAGCTTCCAGTCAATTCTATCCTGGGCCATGTCAGAAGAGTAGGTACCTTATTATCATCAGGGGAAATAAATCTCTAGCTTGAGACTACTCTTTTTTGAAAGGAAGCTTGAGACTACTATTGTAACAACTTGGGAATAAAATTTATTCTTCTTGATAAAAACTAATCTTGACCACTTGCTAGGAGTGGAGTAATGGGTCTATGACATCCAGTTATTTAGTAATAATTTCCAATCCTTTATAATCCATTAGTCAGTTTTCTGAGTTTACGATGTGGAACTATTTTTGGGATGTTACAACTTTGGTCATCTCAAGGATGGATAGAAAGGGAGTTTGGCTCTAACACAATTTGTAATGTCACAGATCTAAAATCAAGTCTAAGAGAGAAAAAGTAACTGTGACTACTAGTTGAGTATGGGCCATTGAAGCCACATCAACCATCCAAATGCTTAAGCCCAAGTTGTTAAGTAAAAATTCCCAATCCTTTGTGATCCATTAGTCAGTTTCTAAGTTTACAATTTGGCACTATTTTTGAGGTGTTACACCTATTTTTCAAGAAATGGGTCGTTATAACCATTAAAAAATTTTCAAGAAAAAGAATATTAGCTTTTGAAACCAAGGTAAAGATGGAGCCAATATTTCAATATGTGCTGAATCAGAAACCAACATTCCCACAGAACTGGGTTTCGGGTGTTTTATAGTTCAAAAACCCACAAGCACAACCTAAAGATGGAGAAGACCCGATTGTTTGCCATATAGATGCAATTTTAATCTCACTCTATATATCTCCTAGCATGCAACATGCCATTTAACTATAACTGCAAAACTCTAGAAATGGATCTTATCGCTTTAAACTAAATAGTCCCAAAAGCCACGTTTGAATGGCTGCAATGCAATCAAATTCCATGTAATCGAAATGTCAGATAACGCTCAAATAATCGGGTGACTATTACACGGTGCAAGATAATCTTCTCATGTTCTCATTGTGATATTTCTGGGGCTTGTCAAAATTGATTTACATTCTAAGATCACTTTAAGATTATGATGAAACCAGACATTCGTAACTAATTGATTGGAAATCCAACTCCACAGAATCCAGTAATAACACTAGAATCCAAGGGTGGCACAAGTGCACTTCCCAATCCCTCAACCCCCCACCCACCCGAAGAAGAAGAAGAAGAAGAAGAAGGGGGGGGGTGTGGTGGGTGGGGGGGAGTGCTTGGTGCAGTTTACTCTCATTTGTACAGACTTCTTTGAAATGATTGGATTGGTAGGATCTGCAGTATTTTTCGATGAAGAATGCTGCTTTGCTTTTGGGTTCTGGTTCTGAAACTCAGAAGACTATTTTGATACCTATAAAGTTCTTACGTATCTAAACATGAATCACTATTCTGCTTTCTCCGAAGATTTTTCCTCTTATTTACCATCAACATCCCCCTGAAAACTTCTCGAACGAACAGATTCACATTGGAAACACAGCGTATCTTGCAGCAGTTTGTCACAGCGATTGATTGCATGCATTACGGGAGATATCAAGGAAATCCCACTCTTGCACTAAAAGGAACCCGATTTCCAATAAAGAGATGGAAATGCTGCCTTGTCCATGAATAGCAATGGTAGTCTTACTTTTGTGTCTCAACTTTATAGGATTCACATAAAGTAATTATCCAAGAATTCCGCTCTTGTTGGATGACTGTCCGGTAGAGCCCCGTTTCTAACTGAGTTGGGATGTACTTTTTTGAGCGTACCTTCGAGTTCCAAAACAAGTTTATCCTTTTTTAAAAGTCAAGAATCAGGATGAGCACGTTTTGGCGTTCAAATAGGAGTGCGTTTGCATAGAAGGGAAAGAAGCGACCTTTCTGGAGAAGGATGTCGATGACGTCCGCGTGGCCGCAGCTGGCGGCGGAGTGGATGGGGGCCCACCCACCCTCGTCCCTCTCGTCGATCCCTCCCAACTCCGCGAGAATCTCGACCACCTGTTCCCTTCCTCCAACGATGACCATGCGATGATTAGTAACGGTACGACCACCAACTAAAAAGTTACAAGGAGCGAAGAAAGTTGGTTGGAAGGAATCGACGTCCTCCTCAGTCCCCCTTCTCCTCACCTCGGAACGGCCGGAGGCGGCGGCTACGTGGAGGAGGGACCTGCCGTCGTCGTTGCGGAGGGAGGCATCGGGCAAGGAGGCGAAGGCCGAGGCGTCACCGGCCTCCGCCGCGCAGAAGAGGGCCTCGGGCTTGTGCACGTCCACGTCCATGGAAGTGGAGAAGGAGGAGTTGCTCTCCATTCTAGAGAAGATGGATTGGTTATTCCCAAGAACGAGGGTTTCTTCTATGGATGAATGAAGCATCCGAGAGAGAGACAGAGAGAGAGAGAGACCAACAAGAATATAAGGCTTGGTTCTAGGAAAAAGGAATAATGTATGGATTATGATGGGGGACAATTGTGTATGGCTCGGATTTTTTTTTTTTTTCTTGAGAAAAAGTATTTCAATGGAAGGAAAAAATCAATTATATAAGGATGCAATCAAATCAAAGGATAGGATGAAAAAATAACTTGAGTGGTAAAGAAGGAAAAGTTAATTTTCGTAGAAATGAGAAAATATACTTTAAAAAAGAGGAGACAAAATGACAAGAAATAGAAAATATAAGAAATAATAAATAAAACATCTTACATTAAAGAGTTTTAGTTGTGACTTCTCGATGTATAGAAAGAATTACAATTTCACATTCGCATATATCAACTACCCACCAAGGAAGGAATTCGACAATCAACACGATCTGCTCAAACAAGAAACTGAAAAGATATCAAAATCCAAAATAAATTAAAAAATTCTCATTTAAAGAAAAAGTTCGATGTCACATGTAATCCTCATTAACAACGAAAGATAGACTGCCATTGTGGAAGGTGAAACTCAACATCTAACAACACTAAATAAATCAACAAAATGATGGTAAGTTGGAATAGAAACAACGGCCAATGATTAGGAAAATTACAATACACTCCCACTTCAATCAAGGTTCAAGGAAATGAACCACTGGTTAGAGACACACTATTGCAACCATCTCCACTGCGGCATGCTCCACTAGCACATGCAACGTTGCCACAACAACGAGCATCACCAACGGACCTTACCACTAGTAGTGTCGCAGCCATTGCAACAAGCCCCCACAACCACATGCATCACCACCACCAATAAGCGCAAAGCACAAGTAGCTCACTACCAACGGAAGTGCCACCCAAGAAGAACCACCCTAGTAGCAACGTCACCCCAATGGACAACACACCAACAAGTGCCACCACCACATCAAGCAACAACAACCCTTTGCAAGCCCTATATCTTCATGGTGTGAGCCAAAAGCGAGAGCGAGAGGTAGCCGAAACCCAACAAATGGAGGGACCCGACAAAAGCCTAGATCAAGGAGGGAGGGGGAAAGGGTGGAAATAAAGGGAGGGATCCCCAAATGACGAGAAGTGGTTGATTAGGGACCTAGTGATTGTCGACAAGGAGATAGGGATTTGGGGCTTTCGAGGTGGGAAGAAGCTAGGGAAGGTTTTCCAAAGGGGTTGATTTTGGCTCGATCATGAAATAAGATTGTGTGATCTAGTGATAAATTTAAAAGTGTAATTTGTTTAAATTCAAATCACAATAGACACTTCTCTCCATAAGATAAGAAATCCAAGCTAGACCCTGTTGTTACAACTTTTGTATTCGCTTTCAAAACAAAAACAACATAAATTAAGGCCTTCTCTTCCAAACTTGAAATCCCATGCTACTTTTATAATAGACTAAAGGATCAATACCATAGACTCACAGAGCCAAATCACTATCTAAAGTATCTAAACATGAATTTTGAGTTATCCGCATCCATCTTATTGAACAATTGTACATCTTAAAATACAATGTCCCTTGATGAATGGTCTACTAAATTTACTTTAAAAGAAAAAAGAATGAAGTTTAAGTTAACAAATAGTAATTCTCAATCTTTACGCAATACATTGATTTCAAGATTGCAATGGCAAATTATTTTTTGAGACGTTTCGTATTGCATTAATTGGGGAATTCTTAGGTTGAGTTTAATCTTCGATAAACTCAAGATGTTAAAAAAAGAAAGGCAAACTTATCTTCCCTAAGTTTCATTTGAAGATTCTTTACTCCAACAGTAACAAGAGTAATCTTTCATTGTTAGAGGGAGAAACAAAATTTTGCCTTCTTTTATAAAGGATTTATACATTTAATTAGGCATGTTTATAAACTATATGTCTTGCTAATATTTTTGTAAATTTTGTAGCATAGCAAGAAGATCATGTTTCAATTATGCTCCGTTTTTCATTCTAGTAAACGATGTTTAGGTAACGTGTGATAGTTGGAGTTGGTAAAGTGAAATAACTTTTACGTGTGTTCTACGAAGCCAAAATATGGCAGAGGTGAACCATTTTTTCTGTTTGGAAATAATTGGGGAGGAAGCTTCCCCTAGGGAATGGTGAAATTTTACCCACCCAATCCTAGCATTGTGTGATCCGAAATTAGAGGCTATCAAATGCGATATTGTGACTGCAAACCCACTAAGCAAAAGGTGCCTCATGTAATATCTTCCGTACATTTATTTCTCTTCCTAACGTCGTTTCAATCATGTATCTTTCAAGTCGTTATTCCCTAGAGCTTTTTTTTGATAGTAAAAATATCGACAAGCATTGGGAAGAAATATAAAATCACGAGTACCAGGCTAATTGAGTACTCGAACAGAGCCCACACGTAGATTTGAAACCCGATCATGGGACCTATTGGAAAGACCGACACGGGACCATCTTCAGATGTTCTACGTTCGGCAATTCCTTTCTTATTCCCATTTGAAGTCAAACCATCACAGCATCACCATACGGAGGTGGTCTATGAATATCTTGTCCGATGGTCAAACCAAGCCAAAAAGTTCACTTGAGAACAGACACCCACCTGCTATATATTTCTAGAGGAACTTGATCGATTGTGGTAGCAAGGAGCATGTTTTTTTTCCCGTTCGTGTTAAGGCTAGAGAAACTTTGACGAGGCGTCCAGAAACGTTAATCATACAAGCAGAATGCCCGCAAGAAGCAAGCTAATCGTAAAATCAATAGCCCAAACACCATGAGAAATCTCAGTGGTTACGATTATCAACCTCCCTGTTGTGAACCTATCTACAAAGATAAGCCGCAAGAGCAAAATGTATCAAACGAATCATCCTTCGACGTGAGGATCAAACAATGAAGTTGGCACCTGATTCCTGGATAGGGTATTCCTTCTGGGGATCACTTATAGATTATCATGTTATCAGTCTACACGTGAATATTGAAATAAGCTACATACAAGTCTTGTATAAGCATGTTGCCAACTCACAGCATCTCTTAGAAGCCTTAGATTGTGTTCTTTGATAAGAGCGTCTGGGGTTTGAACTCTACTTTGAGGGGACACCAAATTTCAGGCTTTTGCCATTTTGCAAGTTGAGATTTTCTCTAGATTACAATGTTTAAGCATGTAAAAAGCCTGATCCAAGTCATACAATCACGGTCTCACAACAAAAACAACATTCAAAATCAGAAATTGATATTTTCAAAATTTGAAGATTTTCACCCATGATATGGAGCTGCCGTTTCTTTGCAACTGTACAAGAGCATTCAGCTATGAGGGCAATACCGTCAGAAAGTCAACTCAGCCCAACTAGGATTACAATAGCTGGCATAAATACAAAATGATTAAAAAAAAAAGATTTGACATTAAGCAACTAGAAAATAATTCCCAACGGGCAGAGATGTCAGTTGAATGAGCCTCAAGTGAGCCGTAAAGCCTTTTCAAACAGTGTATTCAGGCAGTTATCCATTTCATATGCCAGAGACATCATCCATCCATACGTTGTCGAGGAGCCCATTAGATGATCTCCAAGTTACGGTGGCTATACACTGCAATATGAGATTTACTCCCTTCTTTGTGAAAGAACTAGATGCTCTCAACAGGGTTTTCATTATTTCTGAAATAAATCTCAACGTCATTAACCTCTACCACACCAGTTTCATCGGAGGCATTTACACCGATATGGAAACGAAAAAGAGAAAAAACACTACAGAAAAGCTTACCTCTTATATCATGAGTTTTCAGAGATTCGTGTCCTTTTCTTCTTGTGCATTTTGTATTTCTTGTATAAACTGATAGATGCTACTGTTTTATTTAGCTCTGCTCTCAGCCTCCGGTTTTCTGCAATGTCTTCAAGCACCATAAAATGATTCTCCAACTTTGAGTTTATGTCATCCTCATCTATAACTGGTTCAAAATCCTCCACAGGACTGGGACGTAACCAAGACCTCCCTGTTCCTCTCCCCATCTTCTTTTTTTGCCTCAACGTGCAATTCACATCAAACTTAAATATTTCATGTTCAATAGATAACTCGGAAAATGCTTGCATAGGGGAGGCAGTGGAATTATAAACATGATTATGACTTGGGCCGAGGTTAGCTATACCAGAAGCCATGGAAGAGATCATGGGATGGTAATGCTTGCTCAGTAAGGTTAGCTCCCAGAGAACTGAAGCAAGTGCACCACTTAAATTGGGATCAGTGGCATCTGGTTGATATTTCTGCAAGTTGATCAAAAGGGCAGATGAACAATGTTTTCTGATGACAATAACAATAAACCCTTTTCCCACACTGAGGTTGGCTACATGAATTGTTTGCCTCCACTCAGAAAACAATGTTTTCTGACAAGAAAAAAAAAATCAGGAGAAGCTCAACTTACCACCACTAGACCAGAAAGAGATCCACCTCCAGCATCATTTTCCAATAGATTGCGGCACTTAGAATTCTTTTGCAGAAGATGCTTCAAAGTGACCAAAGCTGAAACATCGGTGACAGATCAGAACATTGAAAAACATGACAGAATATAATCTCTAAAATCACATAGCTGGGAAGTGAGCTTCTTCACGTCAACGGTTCAGTTTGACAAGTACAAGTAAATGCAAGTCATAAAGGAAGTATCAGTACCACAAGTTCAAGATTGAAAGCCTGAGCTTCATGCATTGCACCTTAAAGCAGATGCATGACCTTTATGGGAGAGTCACATCATTTAGTTTACCTCAAAGATAAAGTTTACCTCAAAGAGAACACTCCTACATGAAGCATGTCCACAGGCTGAAAGGCAAATTCCTTTTCGTGCATATAAATGCTTATATACCGATGCATGCCAGTATAAACATTGTTCTTTAGTAACATGCCATATTTAACCACATTTTGCTGGACCGGGGGACCTTTACTCTTTCCAAAACTATACTATGCACTTGGTGAATTTCAAAGTTGCAATCTCAATTTATTTCCCTTTTTACGGATGTTGATTATCAATTTCAGCATTTATCGTGAATACCATACTTAAAATCTGCAATACCAAATGACTGCCTGACTCAGTGTATGCATACTTTCTCCAAACAAGGTTTCTACTGAAAAACAAGACTATAACTCTCTCAGCAACAGCAATCCTTGTGAAAAGGCCACTAAAAATATCATTACTGGAGCATTCTGTACAGCACCATCCTCACCAAGACAAAACACTTTATGATCCTTCCCAAAATCCAGCAATAGAACCACAAACATGATTCAACCATAGACACTCTCCTAAGCTCACATAAAAGCTTGGTTTGTTCATTCTTCTTTAGCCAATTAACAAGCAATAAATGGACTACCTGCCATAGCCTCAGAACAGCCAAAGCACAAGGAAAAGGTAGCCAACCGCTTCACAAAAGCAGCTGCTCTCTGCATGTCATGCTGCTTCCCTTCACACAACATGATCTTCAGTGCCTCAGCCAATACTTCACCATTTCCTCTGTTCAGCAAATTTAATTAGAGAATCAACAAGCCTAGAACAAGGCAACCAAAGTATAATAATCATAACAGAACGACAGGACGAAGATGACCATCACAAAAAGGACATTACAGAAATCCCGACATGAATTATGCATGAAAATCTCCTAGACGCAAGAATGTGTGTGAATAGCATTGGCTAGCTCCACTTTATGATTTATTACAAAGACCATGAACTCAATTTACTTGGTACATTAGGCATATATGTGATCTTGCAACTCACAAATTTTGACATAGTTATTGTGAGAAAATAGAATAGAGATTAGTTGTTCTTATTCGAAAAAGGAGGTCTTAACCCTCTTTATATAGAGAGAGGACTTTGATATACAAGGAAACACAACCACACACTTAATAAAAATAACAAGGACCCAAAAATAGAAAAACACCTAACACAATCCGTAATTTATCACCTAACAGTTATCATACTCCAAAACAGCCTAGAAGCCAAAATCACTGCATCTGAAACCTCGAAGACTGAAATTAAAAACATCAAGACGAATTCATGTAGCTTCCCCTGTCCTTTTTTATCATTGGACCCCTAAGTACACACTGGTGCCATAACAAAAAAGAAAATAAGTGCATAACTGTAAATCAGCCTTTTTCCCAAGGATGCTCTGTTCGGTATCAATGCAACGGCAAAAATTCTCAGGTGTGAGCAATATGTCACCAAAAGTGAACTTTACAATTAAAACATTACACACTTCATATTAGATAGAGCACAATGTTTGGAGAGATCTGTAAAGCTTCATGTTCTAACCTGTCTGATTTATACTCCAGAAGAAGGTTGTAGAGATGAACAAAGAAGTCTTGCAAATCAACATTCAACGCATCTAGATTATTCCTCATCACCTTGAAGGCCACTATACAGCAATGGATACGCTCTGAAACAGACAAACCTACTTCAGGGTATTGGTCAGTGCAATATCCACCTAAACCAGCAAGCTTCTTCAAACATCCCATAAGATCACCCATAAAATCTAAATCTATGAGATGCGAAAACTTTGCCAATCCTCTCAAGCAAGGAGCAAGAAGTGGATGTGCATCATTCCTGATAACAGAATTAACATTATCCCTGAAACAGCAAATACAGAAATAGCTTCTTAGATTGCAAATATTAATTGCTATAAACATGCATCGATTCACAACCCATTTTTGGACAAAATAGCCACAACTGCATAAGGACACAATTATTAATAGCTCATCTAGCAAACGCTCAAAATATTGACCTGTAACACAGATAATGATCTCAGAATGAAGACAGAAGAAGCATCATTTCTGGGTAGAGTTATTGGTGATACTTATATGCAACAGACGGGTGAAAAATGAACAGAAAAAAAGGGGTGGTAATGGCCATTCCCACTTTGCAACTTAGTCGACAGTTTTCACTGATGCAATTCAATGCCCTTAGAGTTTTTAGTTTACTCCAAGATTTTCCAACAAATCCATTCTTCATTTAATTATGGTTTCCCAAGATTTGAGCCCCTGATCCCACTTGACTGTGTTCAACAGACGCTTCTTGGGGGGATTATTCCAAATTACTGAGAGAAAAAAAAATAAGGAAGAAAATATGAACAGAAACAAAAAGAAAAAGGGAAGGAAGAAGAGACGAAGCGAAAAGAAAGACAAGAGGTTCTCCACTAATTTTGTTTCTTATCCCAACTTGGTGGAGACTCTTGAATCCAACAATTATGAGAGAAAGGGGAAGAATTGGTGCAGAAGCTTGTTGATGAACCATATGAGAGAGGCTGATGATCTAAGATTTCCACATGAGAAAAGCTTAATTTTGGCCCTTGTATGAGAGGAACTTGCTCTTAGTACCAATGGAAGTCTAAAGTGGAGGGTTCTTATGATAAGTTTAATGTAGAGGTTTCCATATGGGTGAGGCCTGATTCCCAGTTTCCAGGAGAGGCCCTCTTTGAGTTTCCATGTCAAAAAGTCCATTCCCAAGGTCTCCACCTGTAAGAAGCACCAATTATATTTGAAGTCTCCATGAGAAGTCATTAAAGCTCATTTTCAACAATTATGTGGATGCAGCTTCCTCATCATTTACTGAGGAGAGCCACAACCCATGTTGCACAGTCATTTTTCAATGTTTTGTTCTGGTTGTAAGAGAGATTTTTTTAAAAGGTAAGCGAAAATTTTACTTTGTCATAAACCAAAGATTCCATTCTTAGGGCTTTTCCCTGCTCTTTGTGAGAGATGTTTTCCACATAAGTCAAAGCTTAGCTATTTCCTATTCATATTCTTCAATTTCACATCCCCCTCATCCTCCCACCGCCCTCTTCCATGATGCGCTACTCCACAACCCCTTTCCAACCTCTGACCCAAACTTTGCTCACACAGCTACATCACCTTCTCACTCGACCATAAGTGTCACTTCGCTTGCATCATCCACACCCTTCACTCTAGCTTCCCCTTTTGGAACTACACCCCTGGCAACCATCTCTGACTCTTGGAGAGCAGCAACGTTGGTTCCTATTGCATCCTTCTCAAGATCATCAACTCCAGTCTCCTTTTAAGGTCTCTCCTCCACTAACAGAAATAGCATTCCCTTCATCCCTAAGGAGGACCTCACCTTATCCCATCCCTCCATCCCCCTCCAGATTCAAACCTTTACCTGCCTAATCCATCCTTCAAGTATCTTGTGCTTTAGAATGGTGTCAAGATGCCTCAAGTCATCACAATCAAGAAGGATCTCTAGGAGGATTCATAGATTTTTACCAAGATAAGGATAATTTTACCTATAGATTGGAGGAGAAAACGTCAAGCAGCAAATTTTGATTGTTCTTCTAGGGATCGAAAGGGAGGGATTGATATGGGAATCATTGAGGAGGAAGGAGGTAAGAGAGGGAGAGGAGCAAATAGGAAGGAAGGATGAATAAGAGGGTGGAAAAGGAGAGTAAGTAAAATTATATGGGCTTTTAATGAAAAACCCTAAACTCTTAGGCCTCATTTGGTATAGTTTTAAACGAAGTTTTTATCGTACATGGCAGCCATAACTGCTACAATAAATGAACAGTGCAAAAGTTTTATTCCCACCTATCACATCTACCAGCATCTATTACATCCACCCCTCACTAATCATATATACCCCCACTAACTCACACCCATCACATCTATCTCCCACCAACCCACTCCAAATACAAATAAAAACAAAAACCAATACCAACATATCAACTCAACTATCACATTCACATTCACTAACCCTCCTCTCACACATCCACTTATCCATTCTGAAGGCTTCTTAAACTTAACTCAGTCTTAAACTTTAAACCTTCACCAAACGAGACCTTAGATCCACAGCTATTGAGATGACAGGTCTTTTGGCAGAGGACTGCAAAAGGGCATATGGTCTAAAGGGCCCAATGTTTCAAAGGTATATATGTAAATATGAAAAAGGAAAGGGTGTACTGCAATTAAAGAAACTTTACAAAGGTACTTACATAAAAACTCTTTACGTAATAGACAACCTCAGACAGCAATCAGTCAGCATGAAAAGAAATGAATCTGAACCAAAGCCAATAACACAACCAGGATGTTTCATGTAATCCTAGCATTGAAATGCTACCAAGCTTGAGAATTAAATTGGCAGAGATAAGAACGTATCAAACCGTATTGTCATCATCAAATAGAGTCAAGAAATAGGTATTTTGTTTTCATTAATGCAGTGATACTTGAAAAGCCAAGTTCAAGATCCAAAGCCACCACCTGGAAATATCAGCAGCCATGCTTCGTTTTAGAATACGAAAATAGGTCTCAAAAACAGCAGAAAGTGTATCCGACTGCATTCTTCTCCTCTCTGACGAGTCTGTGACAAAAGAAGTCGCCTTGAGATCTGCTTTAACCTACAAGGAGAGTTGTTTTACTGTTGTCATAAAAATTTAACTTGGAGAATTGTTTTACTGTCCCTCGCAAAAAAAAAAAAGTTTTACTGTCATAAAAAATTAACTTCCAAATATAGATCATGTTTTTCTCAGCAGACCTCTTCTCTTGTTTGTGCTGCCAACTCCTGCTTGTCTAACTTCCTCTCACTCAAAATCTGTTTCTTTTTCTCTTTGACATTTAGCTTCTGCTTTTTCTTTTTTGGTTGTTGCCGTTCCTCCTTACTTGAATCAGACCCCCCCAGGTCCTCATCGAATGTCAAAGACAAGAAAACCTGGTGTAAATGAACAAAAAAGTGCAAGAATTAATAAAAATTAGCAAATATCCAAAACAAGATGATATTAAGCCAAAATTAAACTTCAATAATTTTGCAACTATGTTGAAAAAAAATGTTGGGAAAGGAACTTATAGGACCCCTAATGTTATGTCCAACAGGATCACTGATTCACAATCATACGAGTTCAAGAATCAACTGGGAGATGAACAGTAGTGCAGTTTGATCGTTTACAAAGTTCAACACCTCTACAGTTTCACCATAGAAACAAACTAGCCAAAGAGAGGTTGTGCTCAAACTAGCACAGTTCGATTTGTTTTTATTTTTTCAAATGATGATGTCATCACTGGTTTAACCAGTTCAAACCATCAGTTGGACCATTAAAAACCAAAACCAAAGCCTAGTGGCATACTTTTTTTTTTTTGAAAGAAACTTATGGCATACTTTGAGACAATAAGATGCTTTTAAACATTAAAAAAAAACAACATACTATAAAGCAGCTGTGAAACCGGCCATGTTATACAAATAGAGTGCAGGCTATCAATAGTAGGCATGTGCAGAGGATGGCCGTGGTGGAAATAAAGATGCTAAGGCTGATGCGTGGCCATTCAAGGAAGAGAGTAATTTGCAAAGAGGCTATCAAGGGAAATGTTGGAGAGGCATCAATAAAGGATTAAAAACAAAACCACACAGTTTCGAGATCTACCAACAATAAGGGTGTCAAAATGAACCTAGACCCGAACCGATAACCTGACCCAATACCCGCGAACCCAACCCAATAACGTTAGATTCCAAAATGGGTCAGGTCTGACCCAACCCACCTTTTTATCGAGTTAGGTCTTGGGTTCAATCCTTGGACCTGCATGGACCCAACAAACCAAATAAATGGGATCCAATATAGACCTAAATGAACCTGATAATAGGACCCAATAAACTTGTATTAGACCAACATGGACCCGTAAAGACCTGATGGACCCAATAAAGAGGATTCTTTAGACCCACATAGGACCCTATAGACCAGCATAAGTCTCGACAGACCCACAGGCCCGTTAGACTCGCATAAGACCCGACCAATATCGGGTCACGTCGGGTCGGGTCCATTAATTTCTTATCAGGTCAGGTCGCGAGTTAAGGATTTTGGACCCATTAGCTTATCAGGTCATACCCGACCCAACCCAATTGACACCCCTAACCAACCAGATCAATTTTTATACTAGTTAAAAGATGGTAAGAATTTGATTGTTGAGCCTCACACAAGGGGTTGAAGACTGAACAAATATTGATAGCTACCAACAGGCACAATCTCAATTACTTGGGATCTAAACCAAGGAGGTGGATCTAAACTAAGGAGGTAGAATTGAGTGGAGGTAAAGAATCCATGTTGTTGACCTACTTAATTTTGGAAACGGCTTGATTGTTTTTGTTGTCAATTTGATTTACAAATGCTAGTTAAATTATCCCCTAAGAGTTGCCTCATAATTCATGGAAAAAGAGCCATAAAAAAGGATATGCATTAAGCTACCAGAAAGCAATCTATGGAGAACTATGTCCAGGATTTCAAGACTTGAGGCATAGACACATCTATATCAACCGCATGTATACAGCTGCATAACTACATGATCACCCTGATTCTGTGTGCTTCATTCTTGTGAAGTTGATATCTATGGCATTTAGCTTTCTGACAGATTCACATGCAATTCTTTCCTCCAATCATTAATAAGCTTATAGAAAAGCTGCTGAAAGAACATGAACCTCAAGAGTATCAGGTGGAAGCTGGCAATCATTGTCCTTGACAAGCCCTGAAATCAATTGAACAGCTTCTACAATTGCTTCACCACCATGTTTTCCCTCTTCAGTGAAAATAGAGGTGATAGCTGTGCAGCAGAGTTTCCTAGAAAAAGTATGGGGAACACGTATAAATAGTCTGTACGCAAATGAAGATATGAAGACACTTATTGTCAGCTTTTGTTACCAGAACTTGAAAGATAGATGAATTTCAGTGTCTTCCTTAGCTAATTCTTGGCATGCTTTGTGTGGTGTTGAATATCCCAGTTAAAAGTTTACAAATTTGTCACACTGCTGACATTTGTTTTATGTTCATCTAATTTTTTTGAATAGAATGTTCAGCTAATTAATGCAAGTATATAAGCATTAGACTTCTAACTATTTTTCAGCAAGTGGAATTCTATGTTGACCACAAACAGGCCCAATATGTCGTATGGTCCAAATCACACCATATTTTTTTCTTGAGGAAAAGGGATGAGTACTTGAGGTCAGTAGTCATCGAGATATATTAGTGCCAAAATAAAATTAGAATTACATTCTAAGCAAACCAAAACCCTTCCACCCAATAGAGGAAAATATTGATCACCACATACAACATTTTCAAAATAACATACAGGGGCCCAGAATCAGGAGAATTTCTCTCCAGCCGTAACAACCAAAATGCTGCAAGAAGATTGGACCTTGCTCCCCCCAGTCCTCACATGATTAGACCATGGCCAGAACATTTACCTGAATCTTCCTCACCCATCACACCATATTCCCTCTTCCTTGTCTGCTCCTCAAAGAACATGTTTTCCTCCAAAATTTGCTATGGCATCTGACTCTCTTTGCCCCTTCCTACCTTTTCTTTTCAATATATTCTTTCTTTACAGCATCTGTTCCCTTAAATTTAGAAAAAAGGTCTGCTTTATTTTATTTTAAATCATCTGACAGTGTGCACCAATGTCCTGTGCACCGTGTCTAAAATTTGCTTTTTCCCAAAGAAGTAAAGAATGATCATTCAAGTTCAGTAACCATCTGTTTATTATAAAATTTACAAGTTAAAATGGAAATTGTAGATGTACATGGAAACTTGAGCTCAATATTTGGGCATATACATAGAATTGGTGCAAGAAAATACCAACATCAACTAGAATGCATCATGTATCAGAGAAAATGGAGTCAAAAAATTCCAGATATCTATATCCCAGATTTTCGAAGCTATTGTCATGTCAGGACATGCTAAATTAGCAGTCTATGACTTGGCCAAATGCATGCATAGCCAACAAGGGTGACATGAATGCTAATACAAGAACCGAAAAAATTGAGAAGGCATGACCAGATTTATTTACGACTAGTGCTAAGTTCTTTATAGGAAAGGAAAAAGCATCAAAACCTTATGGTATCATCTTGCGAGTTTAGCTTCTTAACCACGCTGACTAGTAGGTTCTCTCGGAAATTGAAGTGCGGAACTGCCTCAAGCAAACCACACAAGCAGCGAACTACAATATGCTGAAAAGCAATTTTCTTCTCCAATGCTAGCAATTTCTGCAGGTACGTCTGATAAAACAATAAAATTAGAAGTACATAAGTATGATGGATTCTTGACCTGGTCATTCACATGTAAAGGTCATGTTTTTCAAAACCATGTCAAAACAAAGAATGAACACTGCTCACTTTCATAAAAAAAAAGGATAATCAAGCAAATGTCATATCCTTCATAGCCCCAATAAGCATAATGTTTACATAAGATATGCCCACCAACACACACTCCCCTTGATGTCTCCTGTTTGATGGAATGAAAATGTGGAACCGTGTGACCAAATGCCTATGCGCAAAACAATGGTAATCATCTAAAAATAAACATATAGTCAATATCAATTTTCAATTAAATCAAATTTTAAGGCTAAGCATATCGATTAAAAATCTAGATTAGTAAAGTACATGTTAAGATTGAAAAGTATACATAGCTAAATATAAAATATGTAAGACTTTGTAATTTACATCTCATTCAAATTATATTTATTTATTCCACATACAAAAATCTCATGCATATATATATATATATATATATATATATATATATAACAAGGTGGAAATTGATATGTAATGGACATCAAAAATTAATGCACATATAGGGACCAAGTAAGAAAATCCCTTTGATCCTTTCCATGTGTTTGTGCAAGACAGGGAAAGAGAAGGAAAACAAATTCCCTCCAATTCCACCCTTCAGGGTAAATAATAGCAGAGAAAATGAACTTGACAGGAAAGAGATTCTACTTTTCATTTGTTTCCTTGCCCTATTAAAGCACAAACACACTACTTTTTCACATCAAGAGGAGGTTATTTTCCTTACCATTACTTTCTCTGCCTTTTTAGAAGCACATGCCCCCCACCCAAAAAAGGAAAAAGAAATCTATCACTTTGTGCAAATCCTGGGAAAATAGGACTGGAACAAAAAGAAAAGCAAAGAAGTTGATTGCAAACTGATGCTTTAACTGCACGTACTCCAGTAGTCACTCTCCACAATGAAAATGAAAAATGTTTGAAACAATCAAGACATTTGAAAATGGATTATAAACAAGGCATATACACCAAGAAAATAAAGTGTCACCCCCTCTCCTCTGCATGTTGAGCTCCACAAGCACTCTTATCAAAATAATTCCAAGAATTCCAAAATTTGAAAGAAATAACAATGGATAAACATTATGATATTAAGACTCAGATAATATATAAGTTCCAGAAAAGAAACAAAGGAAAAACTACAGGCACTAGTCAGGTCTTGATGCATAAAACTCTGAAGGAAAGTGAAGACCTTATATGACCGTAGAAGGGTGGATTCATAAAAGCGTAACTTTCGCACTTCTTTTGAAACTTTCATCTCCAGCTCCTTTTCAGTTGGAAGCCGAATCCGGTATCTAACAAGATGAGAAAATTTGACATGGAACCAAATGAGAAAGAGAATAAAATCATAAATTTATAAAATAGAACAATGATGATTACAATGAAATGAGATTGGAGACTACCCAGGGATGATATCTTTGAAAACAGCTAACAAGGATACAAGCCCCAACTTAACAACCTTATCATCCTCATCATTAATGAAGTCCAATAATTCCTTCAGAGATTTAATATTTGCTTCAGGATCATCGAGCAGAGAAATGCCAATTTCAGCCATTTTTTTCTTCTTATTTGCAAACACCTCCCCAGCTGAGAGGTCCTTCTCAATATTTGCCTGTCATTCATATCAAACCTCAAGACTAAGGAGCATGTATAAGCAAGGTGTAGAAGTTCTTGGCAAATAGCCAAATTGGCGTGCGAGATTAGCGTAACATGCTTGCAGAAAAAGCAATTTAGTCCACCACTCAAATAAGAATGTCCTCATTCCTCCAACCAAATGCAGGTTGACGGATAATTTTCAGGATGAATGACTTAGATTTAGTTTTTGAAATCTTTTGGCATATGGCTTTAGAGCCAAATAGAGGCATAATATCGATAACCCGCTTTAATTTGCAATTTAAATATATTATGTTCCCACTTGGCAACCCATATGACTTGAAATATTTTTCCATCTAAACTAATGATTATATATAAAATCTAATTAAGGGTAAGTTCCTTCTCCAAGGCAAATATTGTCATTCATACTCATAACCATACTTTTTTCCTTGACATTCATCCAACATCCATGGTCAAGATCAAGAAACAAAAACAGTAAGTTTTTCACAATAACATACTGCTACAAATACAGCATCTATCCCATCAAAAGCCACTATTACATCAATATCTTTACAACAAGCTTAACACCCTACGCCACCTAAAAGGGTACTGCTTTTACTTTTACAAGTACCAAGCATCAATTCATTGACATAATGATATTATCTCCTTGGATGGAAATATTGTCATTTACTCAACTCCAAGACTAAAGGACAAAAAAGAAAAAGACCCACCACTGCATCAAGCAGGGAAGGAGAAGGGATAATTTGTACATTCTTCCAAAAAAGAAAATTATGGCATCAGTCCCTACATGACAAAACAGAATAGGAGTTCACACTCCTGTTTTCCCAAAAAAAACAAAAAAGTTGGCATCTAAAAGCACTAATTTGGGAAAACAAAATAAAAAAAGGAATCCCTATTCAAAGTTGATAGGCATCCAAATCCTGTATTAGTTTTCAAAGAAAGATTACACAAGTTGTTCAACAAAATGCTTTTTTTGAAAGGTAGTTGTTCAACAAACTAACAAAAATACATTGCCTCACGCACAACATTTTCCAACCATGGCTTTCAACACTAACCAATCCTTTGCAACAACAAAAAACCATAACATTGTAGAACTCCTTTTCCAGCAAGCGATATCACCTTGCTGCACCTTTCTAAATTCCTCCCAAAAAACCTTGGTTTATGAGTTGTCCCCCTAAACTCCCAACAATCCCCCTCTAGAGTCTAAACTACCATAGAGAAATCACGGTCAAAGAAAAGATAGGAAAACATCCTCAGCCTTTTTTCCTCTGACACCCACCTTCTCCTGAACACCTTCATAACAAACCTCCTTCTAAGCAACCAAGTATAAACTTTACTGTCATCAGCAAAACATCAAGGAACCAAACCCACCACAATCAGCACCAAAGTTGGGATCTGCAGAAATTATCCCACCACTTAGCAACATATAGGTTTTTTTAGCCTAAAACTGGCCAGGCAAGGGTGTCAGGCATGCCTTCCATGGGGCAGAAAGGGTCAGCCACAGGGAGCAACAGCAATTTCTGCATATCATCATCCCTGGCATTTGACAAACTGTCCCCATAAATGGTGCCCAAGATACTACTTATTTGGCAATCAAGATCCTAGTTATACAACCATCCAAAAACAAGTAAAAGGCTTTAACATATCCATTGTGAAGGGAAATTTTAAAAGAAAAAGAAGAGGCAGATGCTCCTCCGCTTAGCCATTTAAGGTAATGATAGCTCCTCCGCTTCCTTTCTTCCCATCCACAAATGGTTACAGTGATAACAGCATTCCAAACCCCAGCAGCCCAGCAGTATTCTCCTAAATCCTAGTGATTGCCACATGTTTTCGTCAAAATGGCATATGAGCTCCTTTGTGCAACCAGCATATCTCAACCACTCCAACCATCCACCACCAGTGCCGTCGCTCAACTTTTGCACATTATATAATTAAATGCCTGCAAGTAGCTGCCTTCTGGTCTGAGAAACCAAAATAAAGTGTGCACTGTGAAAACATATCTACTACAAATGACCTTCATCTTCTTCAAAGCACCTCTTTTTCGAAAGGTTCTTCAAGCCACTTAACAGTAAAAAGAGAAGAATGTACCAATATAAAACAAAATACACTAAAATGGATCAACCTTTGCTTCCTTTCACTTGACATTGATAGACAATGTGCAAAAACAGATCCAACCAAGGATGTATGTGACAGAACATATGCACTAAAAGACCGGTACATAAACTAGAATGGTGCTGAAAACCCAGAATCGCTAATGTGTTATTTGCTATAATATATGAATTGACAAATAAAAGTGAAATTACTGGAGAAAGAAAGAAAAATTTTCCTGGAGGTTACAAATGCATTTTAAACTTTACCCAGTACATAATAGGTATGGTGATACAGCCTACATGTGCCAGACATCAGCCCCTCTGTGCACATAAGGGAGACAGGGTAACAAAGGTGAGAACAATGCAAATGGATCCAGAAGAAGGAAGTAAAAGTCCTCCAAGCAGAGTCCAGAATCCATACCCACATTTATCGAGAGATTTGCAAGCACTGAAGTCAAGTTGAACTACAGCAAGCACACAAGAAAATATGGCAGTAATGAAGGGAAAAGGGATAAAGGGATTGAGCAATTTTGGAAAAATAATTTTGTGCAGTTTGTGCAGCCAATGCTCACAAGATGATAAAGGGGACTATGGCTTGTCGAATGATTGGAGAGAAGAAACAAGTATAGAGGGCTGCAAGGATGGTGAGTGGGAGCGCTACAATTGCCACTCATGAGGAATGATGGGTTAGAGGAGTTCTTGTAATCGCTTGTGGGAGGTACAAGCACATCCCACGTAGTCAAAGCCATCTGTTAACTTTAGCAGCTGAAATGGGCATTGCAGCTGCCAAGAAGCTGCCCCACCCCCCAACACCCAAACAGCAACCCCATCTTTCTCAATTTCAAGACTATTGGACTCTTTGGTATGCTCGTGTCTGCAGATTTGCCATGAAAATTTCTGGACTACAACCCTTCTTTGATGAAGACAACAAGGTTCAAATGCATGAATTCAAACAAAAACTAAAATTTGAAAACCATTTCCTATTTCTTACATCACCAACATGACAGAGATAATACTTTAAGCAATACCACTGGTGCATTCTCATGCTGCTGACACCAAATCAGAAAGTGAAATTACACTATAAATGCAAACGTTCAACTTTTCAAGACTGATACATTGAGAAGGAAACGGGCAAGCACATCCTCAGAGATAAATCATGCATTTACAGTTCGTTGTGAATGGATACCAGCACAGCCGCATGTGGAGTTTTTTCTTCCGCTTCCACCTTGACCTCTTCCTTGCTGATATTCTTCTTAGCCTCCTTCCTAATTTTCTTTAACTTCTGTCTACGTTCAGCTTTTGTGAGCCTGCTAATGTTTTTCTCCTTAACGCTATCGTTATCCTCAGGCACGGATGCTTCATTTTCCTTGCTACCAGTATAAGACATAAAATCCTTCGCTGCAGTTGAAAATTTTTCAATACTTAAAAAGCAATATGAAGAAAAATGACTCATTTCAAAGAAAAAAAAATTGTTTTTTGGATATTGGATACCGTGTCAATAAAACTAATTGAAAAATCATTCAGCATGGTCACCAAAAAAAAACTGCAAATGTAGTAGAAAGGGTAGAGAAGAGAAAATGTACCAGTCCTATACTGAAGCTTTCCATCAAGCGTCTTGATGGGAAGGGCATCGACAGCTTCAACTTGAAGATGCTCGGCTTGCTCGGACTGCTCAGCAGACCGTTTCTTTTGTGCAGCTTTTCGATTCCGCTTCTCGTACAAGTCCTCCAGTTCATCTTCTTTAACGTCAGCAACCCGGGTGACATGTCTGGCAGATCATCAGATTTGAACAATATTCAAATATAAGTGAGAACAGTGAGAGAAGTTTGTGGGTGGAAGAGGGCATACCTGTTGATGGTGTTGGTGTCAAGCTTGTTGAGGAAGCCGGCGTAGGCCTTGTTGGACCTGACAAACTCGAGGTCCTCGTCCGACACCTCGATCTCGTCCTCCCCTAACTCTGGTGGAAGATCCGGCGGCAGCAGGACGCTCCCCTTCTTGTTCTTCCTGTTCTTGTTCTTCCCCATCCTTGGACTTGTCATGGCTACGATCCCCAGTGAGTTTGTTTGTATTGGCGGTGGCGGCTGCTGAGGGGAAAGGAGAGACGTCTAGGGAGTGGTTGTGGTGGTGGTGGTTGCTGGCCGATGTAGAGGAGGAGGAAAAGAGGAGGGATTAGGAAGCAAGGACTGAGGAGATGACCTCGATCAAGGATGAAGCTGCTCTGCTCTACAAAAGATGGCGGCGATGGCGAGGAAGATAGTGAGGAAGGTGGCAACGACGAGAGAGATGCGATGGAGAGCGCGAGCTCAGGGTAGGGTTTGCGAGAGCCCGAAGCGGGAGAGGGACTGTTTGATCCTCCCAGGATTGGTCTTGAGCGGGTCACCGGTGGGCTCTCGGGGCCTGTTTGGTACGCGGAAGAGGCCTTGTTATCCCACGTTTGGGTCTTCTTATTCTGGCAACGTCTAACACCGAATCGAGGTATTAAAGTTGGGATTTCTCCATTACACACTCGGCGTGGAACTATTTCAGTTTGTGATTTTATTCTGGCATTAGAGTCTTTTAATCTACTGTCTCTTTAATATAAAATTTTTCTTTTTTCTTTTATTCCTCCTGCATCCTCAATTTTTCACCACGGAAACACAACTACAGGAGTGACGCAATGTGAAGGGAAAGATGGATTGGGAGCATCCGATCGTCGTTGGTGGAACTTCTTGTTTGCCAATTGTTACAAACGATAAGTGATGGTTTTTCCTTTTTGCGGTTGTTAAGGTTGATGACATTGGTGATTAGGGTTTGTGTGTTTTTCACGATCTGAGATTTTCATCTGGATTAGAGGCTTTCGTGTAGTGTGTCCAAGCTTTTCTTTACATGCGCATCATCGCCATGTATGTCCTACACTATTCGTAGCGTGGGAATCTTTGCCTTTGTCTGCATTCGTAGATGGCAATGCTCTGTAGTTATGGCTAGTCACTTTGAATGCAACTGTTGTTTCATCTACTCTTATCAACTGCCTTAACTTTATGTCTTCTCGCCGCTGTTGTCGTCTTTTACCCTATTATCTGGAGTCATGTTTTCTACCCTGTATGTGGTGTTTGGCTCATCGATAAAAAGGGCTTTTGGTGTCGTTTCCCATCTCATGGTCTATGTTAATAGTTACCAATGAGGCCTCCTAGCCTAGCCTTTTCATCCTGTGGCTGCATCAGTGGTTGGTCATGGAGACTAATAAGGAAGAGGGTTAAGGGTGCACGCGACTATATGTACCTCCCATGGCTTGTGGATGTTGTGCTTTGGGTTGTGCTACTTGTGGTGATTGAGGAGGAGGCCTTTGAGAAGAAGTTGGGTATCTAGTGGTGTTCCAAAGAGTTTAGTTGTTGCTGTTATCCTGATTTGTTCATTGATCTGTGTTTTTGTTAACTTCATTTGGAAGGTTGGAGAAGGCGACGAAAATCTGAGGTAGGGCTCCTTTTTCAGTGTGGAAGGGAGTATCTGTAAGAGTTTGGAAAACGTTTGTGTCACGACCCATTTCCGGCTCCCTATAGAACCCGAGAACAGCTCGCCTTGACGAACCCCATGACCCAGTCGTCCAACTAAAAACAACTAAATATATACTTATTCCACAACCACACATGCAATGTAACTAAGTAGAAAGAACGTAAGAGACAGTAAAGGAAACAGAACAGTATATCTCAAGGATATAACATGGCACAAGCAAAAAAGTATAGTTACAAACATAGCCATCACAACAAAAACTGGTAGAAATATAACCGAACATAACAGAATAGTCTACAGGTTACTCACTACTAACAAAACTCTGCAGTAGAAAAGAATGAAAGACTACGGCTAGGCTCGACTAGGCCCAGCGCCCTCAACAACCGGTGGCACTAGCTGCTCAAATCCCTGACCTGAGTATGGTTATAGAAATTCGTGGTCAGTTAACGCTGAGTAGAGTGGCGGTTAAGTCATTTATATGCAACTAAACATAATTAAACAAGCAACTAGCTAATCATACATTGCCTATTATTCATTATCATTCGTTTTCATTTATCTCATTTATGCGTTTCTAAGACAAGTACTCTAATCAGGATCCATAACGTTGCTAAATCTTCTTGTTCCCTAAGGGAACGATCTCAATTAAGATCTCACTTGTAGTTTTCCCGGGATGCAGAATGTACACGTGGCACTCTCTTGGCTGAGAGTCCCCCATGGTAGTCCTACACTCGGTCTACAACCCCGAGGTCACAGTCGCAACGTAGCAGTGACTACGACACACGCGATAAGCATACGAATAGCTACCCCACACTGGCACGCGGTCAGTCGTTTCCGCTAGCAGGTATGACCAAAAGTACAGCACAGAACAGCACAAAACCTTATCCTCTCAGAACAGGGCTCTCGCCCCTCCACAATCCGCGTACCATCATCCGACTATCCCGATTTGCCCAGTGGGTCTATCAAGAATCGGTGTAGGGTGGCTAGTCCTAACCCCAGGCCCCATTGGCGGCTAGCTCTCGTCCTACACTAAGTAGGTCACCTCGATACCATGTACGCAAGGGCCAAACAGGAGTCGGTGTATAGTGACTAATCCTAACCCCAAGTCTCAACCCAAGGGGCAGCTAGCTCCCCTCTACACTAAAGGGACAGTGTCTCCCTTGGTAACATGTACGCAAGACAGTCGCTCTCCTCGGTACCACGTACACAAGGGCCATCTCACTTTTCACACTAAAGGGACAGTTGCTCCTCTCGGTATATGAGGGCCAGCGCACTTCCCTTAACCAAGTCCGAACAACCGCCCGTAGGCAACATGTTCCAAAACCATCAGGTTTCCCATACTACAATGTTCTTGGTTTCTTTATAAATTCCTCGTAAGGTTCGTACATGGACTTTCTTATTTCCATATCTGGTTTATTACATGTAGAATAGGCAACTCAAATTTTATCATCAATTACTCCGTACATGGTTCATTACAGGTAGTATAGGCAACTCATGATTTATTTCTTTTCAGGAAGCATCATGGTAACTCAATTATTTATTAACTACACATGCATTTCTTCCAGCTATAATGTTTATTGAGTCTTCTGTAATCAATGTAGACTTTCCACGAGTTCGCTATACGGTCGGTATGATTTCTCCGATTTCAGTCGTGATCACGGTGAATCCTGCCTTTTAAGCACAACTTGGATTGGACTCACCCACCGACTGTCTAAGATCGGGTAGATGATCCCTACATCTAACCACTTGATCTTTTTCACGAGATCTTGCAGATTTGGATTTAGGTGTCTCTGTATTTCACGGGATGGTCGTGAGCCCTTTTCAATATAAATGTGATGTGTGCAGTATGAGGAGCTGATGCCAATCAGATCATCGAGAGTCCATCCAATGGCTCTTCGATGCTACTAGAGAACAGAAATCAAGCGTGTTTCCTGATCAGGTGTGAGTTGGGAGTTGATAATCACAGGACATGTCTGATTGGAACCCAAAAAGACGTATTTGAGATGGCCAGTGTTACGAACGCCACCTTCAAGACGTATTTTAAGACGTCTGGGAGGTGGCCCAGACGTCTGACCAGACGTCTGGAACCTTCAAGACGTATTTTAAGACGTCTGGGAGGTGGCCCAGACGTCTGACCAGACGTCTGGAACCCCTTCCAGACGTCTGACCAGACGTCTGGAACCCCTTCCAGACGTCTGGGATTTGATTTCTACGGCACGCGCGATTTCGTCTGCGCGCCTGCGCGCACAGACCTGCGACGCATCTTTTTCCCCTCTCTCCTCCGCAAGCGCAGCGCTGTCTCTCTCTCTCTCTCCCCACGCGGCTTTAAAAGGCCTCGCCCTCTCCCTCACTCTCATCTCCTCCGTTTCCCTCTTCTCCTTCCAGTCGGTGCGAGAGTGCGAGCGGCGTCAGCGGCAGCCACGGCGGGTGTGCAGGAGGAGGCGTTGCGCGAGGGAGGAGACGCTCGGCCGTGAGGGCTCGAGCTTGCAGGGGCAGCTAGAGCCGGCCGGCGGGGGAGCCGCGGGCGTGGAGCGTCGCTAGAGGGCTGCTGCAGCTCGAGCAGCAGGCGAACGAGGCGCAGTGCGGCCGTGCGTCGTGGGCGGAGGGCGAGTCGAGCTCTGATTCTGGAAATTTTTCCAGAATCAGACGTCTGGGATTCCAACCAGACGACGGTGAAGACGTCTGGAGGACTGTCCAGACGTCTGGTAAGTAAGTTATTTTCGTCCTCCTTCCTTTTCTGCAGCCGTCCGTAATGAGCACGAGGAGTGGGTACGTGCAGGTTCTGAGATTCGCATCCAACGCGAATCAGACGTCTTGCTGCAGTGCCAGACGACTAGAAGGACTTCCAGATGTCCGGGGTGACCATCGGACGTCTGGGAACTAGGCCAAATGCCCCCGCATGCTTCTGGACGTCTGAGAGACTACACAGAGCGAAGGTATCCTCTAAACCACTTTTTAAGATGTCTGGAGGAGGTTCCAGACGTCTGATTTTGGACTGTTTCGTCGTTTTCGACCCGTTTAGGGCCCGTTCGGAGTCCGTTTTCCACGTTTCGAGTTGCGTTCTTTTCGGGATAAAATCCTCTACCCGTTTACAGTAATTATATACTGTTCTGAGAAACTCCTTGTGTTTGATTCTTGTGTTAGGACCCCGTTCCATTGCAGTCTCGGGGGTTGCGGAGGCGCACGGGATTTCCGACCACGCCCTCATTACTTCCGTTGTAGCTGGTAGAGTGGCTTTAAAGTTATTAACATAATTTGTTACAATTATGGAATGATTAATAGAACCTAGGGCATTGCATGAATCCTACGAATGAGATACCAGACTGAATGATAGAACCTAGGGTATTGCATGAATCCTAGGGCTGGAAAACTAGATTGAATGATAGATCCTAGGGTACGGCATGAATCCTAGGATTGGAAAACTAGTGATATGATTATAGATATTGCAGTCTTGGGAAACGTGGAAAGGAAATAATAGCTGCTTGTAAATTGGTTTAACAGCTGCCTGTTATGAATAAATGAACATGACTGAGAATATGGGTTGTATGAACGTGAAACTGAAAGGGGTGAAACCAGAATGTGCTGAGTTAAAAGAGCTGGAACCCTACGGGGAATTAAGAGTAGAACTCCTGGAAAGTGAATGGAATAGAATTGGGGGAAGTGAGCTGGCCCTTGAGTACGGAGTACCAAGGAGAGCGACTGTCCCCCTGTTTAGTGCAGAGCGGAGCTAGCCACCCCAGGGACCTGGGGTTAGGTCTGACCACTTTGTACCGACTTGCTGGCCCTCGTGTACGTAGTACCGAGGAGAGCTACTAGTGTAGGGCGAGTACTAGCTACCCCACAAGCCCCGGGGTTCTGCTAGCTCACCTACACCGACTTGTTAGGCCCACTGGGCAAACTAGGGTAGTCAGCGAGGGTGCGCGAACTGTGGAGGGGCAAGGCCCCTGTTTGGTTACTTTGGAGGGGTTGGACCCCTTTTACTGAGAGGGCTCTGCCCTATACTAGTTCCGTGCTCTGCTTTGGGCGCACCCGTTAACGGAAACGACTGACCGCATGCTAGTGCGGGTTAGCTACCTGTGCGTTTACCGCGCGTGCCGTAGTCACCGTTACGTCTGTCAGTGACCTTGGGGTGGTTGACTGAGAGTAGGATCACCACGGGGGACTCTCCCGGCCAAGAGAGCACCACGTGTTACTTCTACTGTTCGGAAAAGACTGCAATCAAGATCGTTCTCACGAGGAACATTCGAGATCAAGTGAAGGATCTGAGAAATAGATAGATGGTGAAACAATAGAAAGACGTAAATAAAGGAAGAAATAAAATAAAACAGCTTCTGCACACTTTACTGCTTCCTTAGTTTAGCTGCCACTCTACTCAGCGTTTCGCTGACGTGTTACACTCGTTACTTTTCAGGACCAGGTGTTGAGCAGCTAGGGTTAGCGGCTACAGAGGACGCTGGGCCGAGTAGGGTCCAGTAGAGTTACCACTGTTCTTTTGTGCCCTCTTTGTTCCACTGTAGTGAGTAATTTTTGTTACTCTCTGTACTTTTCTTTACTCGCAGTTTTTGTTATGTTATAAATGTTGTTCTACTGTTGTGGTGGTACATGCTGTAGTAGTTCTTTTTCTTACTACTGTATTTTGTTACTGCTAGTTATATTTCATGTTGAATGTGGTTTATTTTACTGCTCTCTTGGTTACTTCCTCGTTGGACGACTAGGTCTTGGGATTAGTCGAGTCGGTCCGGTTCTCGTGTCTCGTAGGGACTCGGGAATCGGGTCGTTACAGTCAGGGAGGGGTTTCAATTCCATAACAGGATTATCAGCAGCAACAGGTGGTTCAGGGTGGGTGTCAAGAGCAAAGGAAGGAGCTATGGGTGTGTCTAGGTTATGTTTAGGCTCCACTAATTGCGGGTTTTGATTTTCTTGTGGTTGATCAGAAATATTCAGGTTTTCCTCGATACGTAAGTCGCCAACGACAACCTCGATATCACAAATTTGTTCGATAACTCCTCAATTAATTCTTTGTTGGGCCTTAAAGATATCGATCCCAAATTTGTTGCTCCCAAATTTTAACTCAATTTGGCCCTCCTCACAATTAACATTGGCCCTAGCTGTGGCCAAAAATGGTCTCCCTTATATAATCGGTGTATTCTTCAAGTTCTCAGGAGCATCCATGTCTAAGATGATGAAATACACGGGAAAATAGAAATCGTGTACCCTAAGTATGATATCCTCGAGTACTTCTTTTGGTGACTTAATAGATCGATCGGCTAATTGCAAAGTCATCTCTGTCGGTTTAAGCTCGGATTCCTCAAAGTGGTCAAGTAGAGATGTGGGTATCAAATTTATGGAAGCTCCTAGGTCTAATAAGGCTCGGTCGAACTGTATATCACCGATAGCACAGGAGATTAGAGGGGTGCCCGGGTCATTTGCCTTAGGCGGGAGTTTGCTCAAAATGATGGAGCTGGCTTGCTTTGACAGTACGATTAGCTTCCCGTCTTTGGTTCGTGGCTTACGTTTGGATGTACATACATCTTTCAGGAATCGTGCTCAAGCTAGTATGTGGCGAATCGCACCCATCAAGAGGATGTTTATATGGACCTACTTAAAGAGCTTAACTAAGTCCTCCTCAGGTGCCACGGGTTTGGTTGTCTTCTTTCCCTTGGTCAAGGCTTCAGGAAATGGATCCTTAGATGGTTCCTCTAGAATTGTCTCAAGCTCTTTATCAGGGATGGGTGTGTCCCTGATGACCAATCTAGGGTTAGGTTTTACAGTATTAGGCATGTCGTGGCTAGGAAAAGGTGGGCCTTGTGTTGTTTTGCCACTATAGGTGGTTACGGAATTTACTCCTACCTGATTTTGGTTTGGGTTGGGCAAAATAGGTTTTTGCTGCTAAAATCCCAAATATGAAGTTGAAGCATCCATTCCGTCAGGTGGAGTAGAAGGGGCCTGATAAACAAAGTGAGCTTGGCCCTGATTTGGGTTCATAACGTGCCTCTAGTTCGTGATGTTATTTGGGTTTGGAAGAGGCTAAGGGAAGTGCACCAGGCTGGCGAGCACTTACCAGCTGGGCCAATTGATTTCATAACTCAGAGATCTCTTCTTTATGCAGTTTTTGCATGTCAACCAAGGTCTGGAGAATAAAAGATGTCTGATCTTCTTTAGGTGGTCCAGATTGGAAATTTTGATTAGGCCTTGGTTGAGTGCGTTGATATGGTCTCCGATTTTGTGGTCGGTGTGGGAATTGGGATCTCAGATTCGGGTTATTTCCCGACCATGCAAAATTAGGATGATTCCGCCATCAGAGTTGTAGGTGTTGGAGAAAGGATTATTCTGGATGGCATGGAGATCCATGCAGGTCTGAGGAGCTCTGAGCTAATCAGGGTACGGGGGCTCAGAGTTCCCCCAACTGAGGTGGGCTGACCCAGAGTTGCCTCCGAGGCCATAATCAGACGGGGGTGGATGTGCATCCATCCCCAGGGAGTGGTAGATGTTGTGCGCAGCCTCCCTTCCCATGGGCGGGTGCGCGTATGTGTTTTGAGGTACAGAGGTGGATTTGTGTAGATGACAAGTGATGTCGTCCACCTTCATCTCGATAATGGAGACCTTATCCAATTGACTAGCTACCAACTCCATATCAACAGATGTGGAAAGCCCTCAAGATTCGTGTACCCCCCGATTATTTGTCAATGCGCGGGTGGACGTCCAGTCTTACACACCCAATGACTCATTGTTCAGGGAGTTCTCGCACATTTTCTCAAGAATTTCCCAAATCATGTCCTCATGTAACTCATGATGCTACCACCACAAGTTGCATTGACAATGAGCTTAATGTCTTCACGAAGTCCATGGTAAAAGGATTGGACTTGTTCCCACTTTGGAACTCCGTGATGGGGGCACTTACGCATGAGATCCAGAAAATGATCCCATGCCTCGTGTAGAGCTTCTCCCTCTCCTTGGGAGAAGTGTATGATTTGGTGACACATTGTGTTTGTACGACCAATGGGGTAGTATAAGTCGAAATCGTAAGCGAAATCGAGGTTATAAAAGCTGCGTCGTAGTATAGATCAAAATCGCTTGAAAACAAATAGAATTTATTACTCGAATAAAAGTTCGAGGTCGAATACAGGGAGCAATTGGCAAAAATGATTCTCAAGATTGTAATTCCACACAGTATAAGCAGTTTATAATAAAATTCCAAGGAATAATGATATATGAATGAAAGCGTATGTCAGATAGTGTAAAAAGAATGAGGTAAATGGGTGATTAGAATTACCAATTACCCCTCACAATTATATCAAATATTTCAATAGTAACAATCAATCTAAAGCCACATAGGATAAGTGATTTGAATATCAGACGTCTACTCAGCCAATCAAATGGCTTAACCCGCTCACTGCTACAGTGTCCTGCTTCTTCTTCTCTACCTTCTTCTCTTATTCCCCTTCTCTGCGGCTTCTTTTTCTTCTTTTGTGTGCCTTCTCTCTTCTTCTTCCTTTTCTCTGTTTTGTAGCTACTCTTCTCTTCTTTCTCTTCACGCACAAGGGGGAAGGATTCCTTAAACGGCTAAGTGTCAGCTGTTTGAACCATAAAGTAAAACCACCCTACCCCCACACGCTCTCTGTCTTTCTCTCTCTGGCATCCGCTCTCCCAGAGCCTCGGGTAATCGGATTCGGGTTAAGGCGTATTGAGACCAGGGCTACGGGCATGATATTGCAACCGAGGTGTGAACAGGGCTTAGGTGGGTCGGGTCTGCGCCAGGCCCACGGGTGACGGGTCATGGGCGAGGCGCAGGTGATGGGTGAGCAGGGACCTCACCCCCTATGTTAGTTGAGGCGAATAGCCTGTGACAGAAAATCAACTTATGCCGTGTTGCGCGTCTGTCAGCGACCGATGTGGGACTATGTTCCCTCTCCTTCCTAGCACAACGCAATAGCAGCTACTTTGTTTAGTTTTGGTCAAAGGCCCAATCAAAGGACCAAATTGGTCCCTGGGTTGTGCTCCTGGAGGGATTGCAATGCGCCTAGGACTTCACCTGGGGCTTGCAGGTGCTGTAGGAAGCTTCAAGCTTTGCTCAAAGCTACGGCAATGGCGACATAGGACTTGCTACCTGAAAACACAAGAACGGGCTCTTGGCCATGTCAGAAACGTTCGGTAGGATCACCGTGAGACGGCGAATGTGGTGGTGAGTGCAACGTGGAGTGGGAGTGGCTGAGGTGGCCGGACGGTGACGGAGTTGGTGCGCGATGATTGGTCTGTTCGGTGTAGCGGCTGGGTGCGTGATAGGGTGAAATAGGATGGGGGTTTTGTAGAGGGTGGTGTGGCGAAGGTTGTGAGTTGGTCGATGAGGCATTTAGGGTAGTGGAATGAGCGGAGAGCCTCTCCAGAGATCTACTCGAACCGAAGGAAGATGAAGGTGGTCGAAGGTGTAGCGGCGGTTGAAATGAAGTGTTAGAGGTGCTGTCGTGACATGGAGAAGCTGAGGAGTCAATAGCGATAGTAGCAGATGACGGGGATCAGAATTGGCACTGGTGCGGTATGGCCGGCGCCAAAGACAAACGTGACTCCGGTGGGGGTTGGATGGTGAGGACGAAGGAGATATGGACGTCGATTGGTATTACGCGATGTGGTGGGAGGTGAAGGAGGCAAATCTATCGCCGGTATTGCGAACAGATGAGGAATGAGGATGGAGGAGTGATAACACCACACAAGGGGGTAGTAATTAGGTTGAATATGGCACATCTTTAGAATAAAAGGCACAACATAAGTAGAATAGGAGCATTGCATGTATCAAGTACCAAGATTGCTTATAAACTGTATTAATGGTCATTTGTGTAAAGCATTTGTCAAAGCAGGCCTCAGATGAGCAATCGGACCGCACGGATGGATTCAGAACGACGAACGGAGTCCAACGGACTCAAGATCGGCCAAATCCGACATCCGGAGCTCCCACAATGGGCCCAAGAAGTTATGACCGTTGATCTGGAGATCAACTGCCCAAAGAGCGCCACGTCGCCCCGCCCCCACTGCTCGCACACCCTCAAGCCGGCCAAAGATGAATCTCGGCCGTTGATCTTCGATCGAACAACCGAGATCCGCGCGCTCACCCGCGGTCTTCGAGACAAAGAGTGGGCGTGGCGCAACGGTTAACGCGCACGCCCGCATCGCCGCGACGCGCGTTCGAGCCACGAGGAGCGGGATTTGAAGGCGGGCGAAGGGCGCGGAAAAATTGGGCCGCCCGATCAGCAGGGGGCGGCCACGTCTCGCCACGCAGAGCGATCGCAGCGCACGAGCGCCCACGCGCGCGCGCACGCCGGGCGGAAACGCACACGCGTGCCCAAGGCGCGATCTTAGCGCGGGCGCAGAAGGCTCTCAGCCGTCCGATCTTCGATCGGACGGCTCTCGCTCAGCAGCCACGGATCACGCGAAGAGGAAGACTGGGACGGGCGGCTGACCGGCGGCGAGAAGGCTACACCGACGCTTTTGGAAGCGATTTTAGCGATGCTCTGGATGTCGCTAAAGCCCCTTCTTCTTTTAGGAAGCCCTTAACTCTATTTAAAACCCCTCCTACCACCATTCAAGATATACTCTCCCACTTGCAACTACTCCACTCCTCTCCTAGCTAGCTTTAGGCACTCTTGTAATCGCCGGAGACGACGAGCCGCCGACGGAGCCTCCTCCACCGCCGTGGCTGCCTCGTCGCTCTCCACTCTCTCTCTCTCTCTTTTAAGCTTTCATTTACTTTTGTTGAAGCATGTATTTAATGTTGTAAACCATGAACTATTGTAACGAATGTGTGCCCCAGACGTCTTTTAAGACGTCTGGGAGGTGGCTCAGACGTCTTACACGACGTCTGGGATAACAACCAGACGTCTGATAAGACGTCTGGGATAGTTTAAAGACGTCTGGAAATCCGTTATTTTCGACACACGCGAGTCGCCTGCGCGCCTAAGCGCGCAGACCACTTTTTCCCCCTTTTTCTCTCTGCGGCTGCAGGCGGCCTGCCACCTCCTCTCTCCTCTCCGCGCGGCGTTAAAAGGGGCGCGCCTCCCCTCCCGTCTCCACCGTCTTCTTCTTCTTCTCCTTCCTGTGCGCGAGAGCAAGCGGACGCGAGGGCGGTAGCGGCGGCCGCAGTGAGCGCGGAGGTGCGGCGTGCGAGGGCGGAGCTCTGCCGTGGGGGCGAGCTCGCCGGAGCGGCTTGGCCGGCTGGCGGAGGGCGCAGGGGGCGCGGAGCGACGCGGAGAGGGACCTGCTGCGGTCTGAGCAGCAGGAGCGCGAGGCACGACGCGGGCGGCGTCGCGAGCGGAGGCCGAGCAGGGTCCTGATTCTGGAAAAATTTCCAGAATCAGACGTCTGGATTGATAGCCAGACGGCAAGGTCGACGTCTGTAAGATGATACAGACGTCTGAAAGGTGAGTTTCCGCCTTCTTCTTCCTTCTTGTCGACTGACCGTACTGAGGGAGGGGGTTGGCTGTGCGCAGGTTCGCTGATTCGCCATCCTTTGCGAATCAGACGTCTGGAAGTTGTACCAGACGGCGGGAGTGACCTCTAGACGTCCGGAGTTACCATCGGACGTCTAGGATCTAGGAAAGACGTCCCCGCAGACTTCTGGACGTCTAGGAAACCACGCTGAACAGGTAATTCTCTGATCCACCGTTTAAGACATCTGGAGGGAGTTCCAGACGTCTGATTTTGCACAGTATCGTCTTTTTCGACCTGTTTAGGGCCCGTTCGGGCTCCGTTTTCCGCGATTCGAGTTGCGTTCTCTTCATAATTAATTCCTCTACTCATCTACAGTAGCTATACACTGTTTTGAGACACTCCTTGTGTTTGATCCTTGTGACAGGATCTCGTTCAGTTGCAGTCTTGAGAGTCGCGGAGGCACGCGGGATTCCCGATCACGCCCCCATTACTCCCGTTGTACCTGGTAGAGTGGCTTAAGTTATTAACAAAATCCGTTAAAGTATGAAACCATAACTAGAATCTAGGACATTGCATGAATCCTAGGAATGAGAAATGTATGGAATGATAGCTCCTAGGTGATGCATGAATCCTAGGGCTGGAAAACTAGTTGTATGCTAGATCCTAGGATGTGGCATGAATCTTAGGATGGAAAAACTAGTGGAATGTATAATACTGCAGTCTTGGAAAAATGGAAAGGAATATAAAGCTGCCTGTAATTTGAATTAACAGCTGCCTGTTATGAATAAAGAAACATGTTTGAGATCATGGATTTTGAGAACGTGAATCTGGAAAGTGAAACATATGATGTTCTGACATAAAGAGCTGGAACCCGACGGGGAATTAGGAGTGGAACTCCTGGAAAGAAAAAGGAATGGAACTGAGATGTAGTTTGTACTGTCTCTTGGGTACGCAGTACCAAGGGAAGTACCTGTACCTGTTTAGTGCAGAGTGGGGCCAGCCGCCCCAGGGACCCGGGGTTAGGATTGGCCGCTCTGTACCGACTTGTTGGCCCTCGTGTACGTAGTACCGAGGAGAGCTAGTAGTGTTAGGAGAGTACTAGCTACCCCACGGGCCCCGGGGTTCTGCTAGCCTCCTTCACCGACTTGTTAGGCCCACTAGGGCAAACCAGGGTAGTCAGGCGAGGGTGCGCGGACTGTGGAGGGGCAAGGCCCCGGTTTGGTTACTGTGGAGGGGTTGGACCCCTGTTACTGAGAGGGCTCTGCCCTGGTTCCGTGCTGTGCTTTGGGCGCACCCGTTAACGGAAACGACTGACCGCGTGCCAGTGCGGGCTAGCTACCTGTGCGTTTATCGCGCGTGCCGTAGTCACCGTTACGTCTGTCAGTGACCTTGGGGTGGTTGACTGAGGGTAGGATCACCACGGGGGACTCTCCCGACCAGGAGAGCACCACGTGCTACTTCTACTTTTGGAAAAGACTGCAATCAAGATCGTTCCCACGAGGACATTCGAGATCAAGTAAAAGACCTGAGAAATAAATGAAATAGTGAGAAAAATTGAAAGATGTGAATAAAGGAAGTAATAGAACATAACAGCTACTGTACACTCTACTGTTGCCTTTAGTTAGTTTGCCACTCTACTCAGCGTTTTGCTGACGTGTTACACTCGTTACCTTTTTCAGGACCAGGTGTTGAGCAGCCAGGGTCGGCGGCTGCAGAGGACGCTGGGCCGAGTAGGGTCCAGTAGAGTTACCACAGCCTTTTGTACCCCTTTTGTTTCTGTTCTAGTGAGTAGTTTTTGTTTCCGTTGTACCTTCTTTACCTGCAGTTCTTGTTATATGATAAATGCTGTTTTACTGTTGTGGTGGTACCTACTGTAGTAGTTCCTTTCCTTACTGCTGTACTTTCTTACTGTTAGTTATATTCATGCTGAATGTGGTTTATCTTACTGTCTTTTGGTTACTTCCTCGTTGGACGACTAGGTCTTGGGATTAGTCGAGTCGGTCCGGTTCTCGTGTCTCGTAGGGACTCGGGAACCGGGTCGTTACAAGATGGTATTAGAGCAAGGTCGTCCCGAGAAGTGAATCAACTGACTGGAAAATAACCAATTCACATGTTATAACTAGAGTAGCCACCACAAGATACCTCTTGACATGAGCTCTTAGAGGTTTCAATAGGTACCGTCTGTTTTGACGCTTTTCATTTTGTTTCGCGTCTCCATTGTAGGAGATGCCGCGTCGTGGAGCTAGGAGGGTGGGCCGCAGGCGCGGCCGAGGTCAGGGCCCGGGGGACAGATATGTCGGGCTTGGAATACATACTACCCATCCTCTTCTCCTGAGTATACCGTCTCGGGACCTCGTCCAACTGATTCGAGAGGTGGTTCGAGAAGAATTTCAGCTTCCACCCACGTCGCCACCCCCTCCCCCTTCCGAGCGTACGACAGGGGAGTTAGTGGTGGAACGAGATTTCCGCCGCCACACCAGGCGTGTTAGGAGAACTCAACAGAGACACGTGGCATCCGCAGGAGAGCCGTCACGTTGTGCAGGGCCATCAGTGGCCTTTGGGGGCCCTCGACAGGGGCCAGTCGCCAGCACCGAACCCCTTCCTAGCCGACAGCAGGGACTCACTGAGGGCGGGAGTCGGGTTCCCCTCTGCTACCAGTGTGGCCAGCCGGGCCACGTCAAGAGGGACTGCCCATCTAGGGCAGGAGGTCAGCAGATACTTCCCGCGCAGAGCACTGGAGGGCGCGCAGGAGGCCGCGGTTCCCAGGCACGAGGAGGAGGACAGCAGTCGCGAGGAGGGTACCGGCCAGCACCTACCCGTCCGACGCAGAGTGTGGCTGCTTCGTCCGCACCTAGAGCTGAGGGGCGTATCAACGCCCTAACACACAGGGACGCCAGAGCTTCGGGATCCGTGGTAGCAGGTATGGTTTCAGTTTCTGGCAGACTCATTTACACGCTTTTCGATTCCGGCGCTACGCACTCGTTTGTCGCAGCCAGTTTCGCAGTTAGTTTGGACCAGGATTATACACTGTTAGAGAATCCGTTCGTAATCAGAGGTCCGAGTGGTCAGCTGTTTGTAGCTGAGGAGGTGTACACGGGTTGCGGGGTCAGCATCGGGGGACATAGCCTGCCAGCTGACCTGATTATGATACAGATGGAGGACTTTGGAGTGATTCTGGGGATGGATTGGCTGTCCGCTTACCACGCCTTGGTAGACTGTTTTGAGAGGAAGATTGTCTTCTCCATTCCGGAGTTGCCTTCCTTCGAGTTTCACGGGCAGCCAGTGGACGGAGGTTTCAGGTGCATTTCGGCACTTCGGGCGGCGAGACTTTTGAGCCAGGGGTGTGAGGGCTTCCTAGCTTGTGTGGTGGCTGAGCACAGCCCCGTGGCAGACTTCCAGAGCATCCCGGTGGTCAGAGAGTACCCCGACGTGTTTCCAGACGAGTTACCAGGACTACCGCCCGAGTGTGAGATCGAGTTTGAGATCTCACTAGTACCAGGGACCAGCCCCATCTCCACCGCGCCATACAGGATGGCACCGCTTGAGCTGCGAGAGCTCAAGTCTCAGTTGCAGGACCTTTTGGAGAAAGGTTTCGTGAGGCCCAGTGCGTCTCCCTGGGGAGCCCCGGTACTGTTTGTGAAGAAGAAGGATGGGACCCTACGCCTTTGTGTGGACTATCGACAGCTGAATAGGGTCACCATCAAGAACAGATATCCGCTGCTGAGGATCGACGATTTGTTTGACCAGTTGCGGGCTGCCACGGTGTTTTCCAAGATCGACTTGAGGTCTGGATACCACCAGTTGAGGATCAGGGAGACTGACGTCTCCAAGACAGCTTTCCGCACCCGGTACGGACACTACGAGTTTTTGGTCATGCCGTTTGGGCTGACCAATGCCCCCGCTGCTTTCATGGACCTGATGAACCGGGTGTTTAGACCGTACTTGAACCAGTTTGTGGTGGTTTTCATAGATGATGTACTCATCTATTCTAGAGATCGGGCGCAGCACGGACAGCACTTGCGGATGGTTCTGGACACTCTGAGACGACGCAGGCTGTACGCCAAATACAGCAAGTGCGAGTTCTGGTTGAGGGAGGTGACCTTTTTGGGTCATGTGATCTCTGGAGACAGCCTGGCGGTGGACCCCGCCAAGGTCGAGGCAGTGCTCAGGTGGGAGAGACCGCGTTCAGTCACTGAGATTCGCAGTTTCCTGGGACTGGCAGGTTACTACAGACGGTTCATCAGAGGGTTTTCGCAGATTGCACGTCCTATGACACAGTTGACCCGGAAGGACATGCCTTTCGCTTGGACAGACGCCTGTGAGGCGTGTTTTCTGGAGCTGAAGGAGAGGTTGACCTCGGCTCCCGTGCTCACCGAGGTGAGTCCGAGTGTCGATCTCAGGGAGGCGTGGAAATCGGATTTTGTTTACCACTTGTTGTCACGAAAAAGGCGGAGTTTTGCTTGCGAAAGAAACGGTTTTGAAAAGCGAGAGATAGAGAGAGTTTAGGGTTAGAAAGCTCTTGGTTTTGATCATGCACTTTAAACAGAAATTAAAAAGGCAACTAAATGAAAAACAATTTCATTAAACATGCATTCATAGTTCATGGTTTACAATATTAAATACATGCTTCAACAAAAGTAAATGAAAGCTTAAAAGAGAGAGAGAGAGGTAGAGAGAGAGTGGAGAGCGACGAGGCAGCCACGGCGGTGGAGGAGGCTCCGTCGGCGGCTCGTCGTCTCCGGCGATTACAAGAGTGCCTAAGACTAGCTAGGAGAGGAGTGGAGTAGTTGCAAGTGGGAGAGGATGCCTTGAATGGTGGTAGAAGGGGGTTTAAATAGAGTTAAGGGCTTCCTAAAAGAAGAATGTGCTTTAGCGACATCCAGAACGTCGCTAAAACCGCTTCCATATACGTCGGTGAAGGTCTGCTGCCGCCGGTCAGCCGCCCGCCCCTCTCTCTCTTCAGGCGCGATCCGTGGACGTCGAACGAGAGCCGTCCGATTGATGATCGGACGGCTGAGATCCTCCCGCGCCTGCGCTAGGATCGCGCTTCGGGCGTGCGTGCGCGCGCGCGTTTCCGCCCGGCGTGCGCGCGCGCGTGGGAGGTGGGGCGCTGTCGTCGCGCCGCGTGGCGCGATCCTAGCCGCTCGCTTCTGATCGCGCGGCTCAATTTTGCCGCGCCCTTCGCCCGCAGACGATTTTTGCTCCGCGCGAATCGAACGCGCGTCGCCGCAACGCGGGCGTGCGCGCTAACCGTTGCGCCACGCCCGCGCTTTGTCGCGGCGACCGCGGGCGAGCGCGCGGATCTCGGCCGTTCGATCGAAGATCAACGGCCGAGATGCGTCCTTGGCTGGCTTGGGGGCGTGCGGGGCGGGGGCGGGGCGACGTGGCGCGTTCTAGGCCGTTGATCTCCAGATCAACGGTCAGGATTTCTTGGGCCCATTGTGGGAGCTCCGGATGTCGGATTTGGCCGATTTTGAGTCCGTTAGACTCCGTTCGTCGTCCTGAATCCATCCGTGCGGTCCGATTGCTCATCTGAGGCCTGCTTTGACAAATGCTTTACACAAATGGCCATTAATACAGTTTATAAGCAATCTTGGTACTTGATGCATGCAATGCTCCTATTCTACTTTATGTTGTGCCTTTTATTCTAAAGATGGGCCATATTCAACCTAATTACTACCCCCTTGCGTGGTGTTATCATACCCCCATGCTTACTCCTTGCTAGTCCCTAGCAAGGTTTATTCTAGCCTTTATTTCTTTGGCGAATTCAAGAAGTAATTGCTTAGGCACTTCGTTACTTGTTAATAAGAGGAACTATACGAAGATCTTAATCTACAAAGACTAAGCAGCGCCCGGGTGTCTGCCAAAATACGAATCGCCCGAATCCTTGCTTTGTATATATAACTATACTTATGTATACGTATATATCTATATATGTCTTTTTAGAATTTTTAAAATTCAGTGTGGGTTGGTAACTTTTTACGGCTACCCAACCCACCCAAAACTCGGTCAAAACCCTAAGTGCTAAGCATCTTGGTGTGAATGTTGTGATAGACTCACTTAACGGTAATTGAGACAGACTTCGAGTTTCTACGCCTCTAGGTGACCGGAAAAGAAAATAAATTTTTGCCTGAAGGTGTATTTGTTCGATTGGTAGCTTTCTCCCTGCGTTCATTTTACTTGGGGTCAACACAAGGATTTTCCAGTGTATATCTCCCCGGCTTGTACTACTTCCCCGCTTCTTCCTTAGGTGTTTTTGGTCTTCTTTTTTGTGCAATTATTGAGCTGGGCTCTGGACAACCGACCAATGGGCTGTTACCCACGATCACTTGCCAGCCATACTTGTGCGGTGAAGTGTGGTTTTTTTTTTTTTTTTACGTAGGTGGCTTCCCTAATCTCAAATGTACCTAGAGGCAGTGAAAAAGAAATGGCCTGTGACTGGGTTCTGGACAACCTGCCAATGGGCTGTTACCCACGACAACTTGCCAGCCATACCACCCTAGAGAGTTCATTAGCTACCCCATTTCTGTCAAAATCTCCGAGAAGTGAGTCTGTGCAAAAATGTGTGTAGATGCTTAGACTCAAAGTTTTCCTGAGTTAGAGGGTGAGTTGATAAGTCGTATACTTATTACCTTATTTATTAGGTGGATTAGAATAGCTTAAAGTTGCAAGGGTTCGCCGCTAAATCCATATTTTAATGGACACCAGGGCTAATTAAGCTTGAAGGCCTGAAAAGTCTAAGTGTTTAAGTTCTTTTTGTATTATTTCCCACTATTGACAAGTTTCTAATGCCTAAGTTTTTCTTCCTAAATTCATTTTTTTTTTTTTTAATCAATTAATTTATTCATTCAGACTGATTAATTAAGCTCAGGATTATGCAGTTTACCATCCCCCCCATGCTTAAGTTGGACAATGTCCTCATTGGCAGATGCATGGATGCAAAAGGGTTCAAAAAGATAGTACCTGAGTGACGTAAACTACCAGATCAGTCTGAATCCGCTGGGTTGCCTCCCAGGAAGCACTGAGTTTAACGCCTCCAGCTGGGCGGTGCACAAACAGGAATGACTTGGGTCAAGAAGATATGTTCAAAATTAACCAAACCCAAAATCAGAAGTCCACAGATGCGAATAAGGTTGTGATGGAGTCCCGTTCCTAAGGGGCGGGAATTCTGTGACAGATATATCATGCATGCCCGTGTCAGATCTTCTCTTAGTTTGTGGGCATGCAAACAAGTTGTTGTGGACGAACGCACCCCAAATATGACGTGCCAAACACTAAAGATGTAGGTCTTATATTCAGCTTGTGTCCCCATAAAATTGTAATCCATCGAAAGTGTATCAATTCTAGTGCATTCGGGTTGCGGGATCTTTATTCTGGTAGGGCAAGTAACAAAGTCCAGAGTTTCATACTGAGCCCTACAACCAAGCATGAGTCTTCTCTTCAAAGACGAATCCATCTCTTCCGCAACTATGGCTTCATTGCTCATTCCCTCCAAGACCTTGATCTCAAGAATATTTTCTTCAACCTCCTTTGTATCAGATTCACTGTTTGGGGTTGCATTAGAGGTAGGGTCAATTTCATCCTCTAGATCATATTCTTTCTCTCGGCCCTCCTCCAAATTTGTGATGGGGATTCTAACCGATTCATAATCAATTTCTTTGAAATTGTAACTCCATTCTCCATCTCCGACGTTGGCTGCTACTCCCACCGGATTACTTGTCTTGAGCTGATTAGATTCAGATTCCAAGGTCTCTCCCCTCACCTTCTCAGTTTCCTCCTGATGTTTGTTCTCAATGCTCCCCAAATTGTGTTCCAAGGAATCCTTACTTTCCTTATCCACTGAGCTATCCAACTCCTGAGGGGTATCAATGGTGGACTGAACCAAATCAGGATGACTAGGTGTAGTCCAATTGATCATGGTAGGTCCTTGCTTTATGAATTCCATGAATGGCGTTGTATGCAACAGCTTTCTTTGGCCTTCTTCCCCCAATTGTTGGAACAACTCCAACATGGCATGTTGCCCTTTAACCAATTCTTGATTCTGTCTGTGTAGTTCTAACTGGAGGTTATCAAGAATTGACATGGTGTCATTTGGTGTCCTTTGGATTTCCTCCTTGAAATCCAGGTTAAGAGAGTATGGTTGAGGTTGTGGATCAGAATCCATTTTGGTGTTTAGGTTCTTGGGTGGGTCCTCTATTCTGTCATGTTCAGGGTCCAGTTCTTCAAGAGGAACCATTCTCTGTTTGGTCCTACTCCAGAATAGTTGAGGTTCTAAGTCCTCCCAGTCAGATTCTTCATCAGGGGACCAAATCAGAGGTTGATGATCCTGGGCTTGCCTAGATTTCTGATCATTTTCTGATTTCCATTTGTCTAGAACTCCTTCTAATCCAAAGGTCAAGTAGGCAAGGTTGTTGAATTCAGATGACCTTTCTTGGTTATTATCTTGAGATGGGTAGGGTTCTTGGTGTTCTCCTAAAGTGTAGGTCCTATCACAGTAGAGCGGGTCGGACCTAAATGAGGAGGCATCGTGAGGACAATCGAGATATGGAGCCCCATGATTTGAATCGTACCCTTGGGTGGCTATGTTGGGTGTATTCCAATAAGAGGTTGGTGTGGTTTGGTCATAGTTGGGCCAAGAGGGATATTCCAGGTTGCATCCCCAACTTGGTGGTTGGTTAGCCCAAGTCGGCTGTGGGTATGGTCTACTTGGGTTAGCATACAAATCCTGTTGGGGGTAATTTGGGTAAGATGGATAGGCATTGAAATCCATGGAAGAAATGGAGGGATGCGGGAAGAACAGATGAGAGAGAGTTGTGCACTCAATCAAACAAACAAGCCTAATCCTTATGGTGTATTCCTTAGGAGACCTAGAAATCTCACAAAGGTTGATTAAGTCCGTAAACACTGGACTCCCCTTCCCAAGGCTAATCTGGCCAGGTTGATTACGAGGGGATTGCAGGGAAGGTTCTTCCTTTGGCTTGCGCCTCCGGTTCCATAGACCCCACAACCGCGGTCGTTTGACACTGCCCCGCAGCCTAGCCACCAGATTCTACCAAGGGAATGAAAGCCAAGTGCCTAGCGAATAAAACCTCACCTTTTGAGACTTAACTCAGTCCTGCCTAGGGCACGTCTACTCAGTTTTAACGGGTTAGGATAGTGCTTGTGCTTAGGGTAATGTGATGAGGCGTTGATTGGGGTGGTGCCTCTTAATTTTCCACTTTTCAAGGTGTGTGCTTCTACAAAACAGGGTTTTAAAGCAAGAATTTTTAGGGTGTGGTGTCTTTTAATGTTTCATCCTTACTTTAGTGTTTTTTAGGGTTGACGTGTCTTAATGCTTTCAGACAAGTTTCAATGGGCACGTCAAGTTCTACACACAACTTGGTGAAAGTAGATTTCCTTTTTATCTTGTAGAGGCTCTAAAAATCCTAGTGTACTCATCCTAAAGATCGTGCAGCTTCTATTAGATGAGTTAGTTTTTAGGGTTGAGTGGTGCGGCCCAGGTCAACTCACGGTGGCTTCGCAAACACCACTCAAGAGAAAGAAAAGAACACTCCAAGAATTTGTCCAGTATATTAGAGTGTACATTTTTTGTAGGGTGGTGTGTTAAGAATGTGGGTCAAGCAATCATTCACCACGCCAATTTTTTTTAGTTTTTATGATTTTTTTAGCTTTTTCACGCAAGCAAACAATGAGAGAGAGAGTACTTACTATCGGTCCTCGAGGCGCCTACTTCCTTGCTACCATAGTGGAATGCGTCGCTTCGCCGTCCATGCGCCGAATTCCTGCAACCGTCAAGTAAAAAGGAAAATAGGGCATTAGACGATATGAGAATGAAGGTGGAATGGAGGTGATAAAACAAATCCGTTGCCTCCCCGGCAACGGCGCCAAAAACTGACGTGCCTTCGTGCGTGTGTGTTAAGAGGTGTCGTTATAGTTGCACTTGATACGTCGGTTTTAAAAGAAGTAAACGGAGGTGAGTCCGAGTGTCGATCTCAGGGAGGCGTGGAAATCGGATTTTGTTTACCACTTGTTGTCACGAAAAAGGCGGAGTTTTACTTGCGAAAGAAACGGTTTTGAAAAGCGAGAGATAGAGAGAGTTTAGGGTTAGAAAGCTCTTGGTTTTGATCATGCACTTTAAACAGAAATTAAAAAGGCAACTAAATGAAAAACAATTTCATTAAACATGCATTCATAATTCATGGTTTACAATATTAAATACATGCTTCAACAAAAGTAAATGAAAGCTTAAAAGAGAGAGAGAGAGGTAGAGAGAGAGTGGAGAGCGACGAGGCAGCCACGGCGGTGGAGGAGGCTCCGTCGGCGGCTCGTCGTCTCCGGCGATTACAAGAGTGCCTAAGACTAGCTAGGAGAGGAGTGGAGTAGTTGCAAGTGGGAGAGGATGCCTTGAATGGTGGTAGAAGGGGGTTTAAATAGAGTTAAGGGCTTCCTAAAAGAAGAATGTGCTTTAGCGACATCCAGAACGTCGCTAAAACCGCTTCCATATACGTCGGTGAAGGTCTGCTGCCGCCGGTCAGCCGCCCGCCCCTCTCTCTCTTCAGGCGCGATCCGTGGACGTCGAACGAGAGCCGTCCGATTGATGATCGGACGGCTGAGATCCTCCCGCGCCTGCGCTAGGATCGCGCTTCGGGCGTGCGTGCGCGCGCGCGTTTCCGCCCGGCGTGCGCGCGCGCGTGGGAGGTGGGGCGCTGTCGTCGCGCCGCGTGGCGCGATCCTAGCCGCTCGCTTCTGATCGCGCGGCTCAATTTTGCCGCGCCCTTCGCCCGCAGACGATTTTTGCTCCGCGCGAATCGAACGCGCGTCGCCGCAACGCGGGCGTGCGCGCTAACCGTTGCGCCACGCCCGCGCTTTGTCGCGGCGACCGCGGGCGAGCGCGCGGATCTCGGCCGTTCGATCGAAGATCAACGGCCGAGATGCGTCCTTGGCTGGCTTGGGGGCGTGCGGGCGGCGGGGGCGGGGCGACGTGGCGCGTTCTAGGCCGTTGATCTCCAGATCAACGGTCAGGATTTCTTGGGCCCATTGTGGGAGCTCCGGATGTCGGATTTGGCCGATTTTGAGTCCGTTAGACTCCGTTCGTCGTCCTGAATCCATCCGTGCGGTCCGATTGCTCATCTGAGGCCTGCTTTGACAAATGCTTTACACAAATGGCCATTAATACAGTTTATAAGCAATCTTGGTACTTGATGCATGCAATGCTCCTATTCTACTTTATGTTGTGCCTTTTATTCTAAAGATGGGCCATATTCAACCTAATTACTACCCCCTTGCGTGGTGTTATCAGTGGACCCCGCCAAGGTCGAGGCAGTGCTCAGGTGGGAGAGACCGCGTTCAGTCACTGAGATTCGCAGTTTCCTGGGACTGGCAGGTTACTACAGACGGTTCATCAGAGGGTTTTCGCAGATTGCACGTCCTATGACACAGTTGACCCGGAAGGACATGCCTTTCGCTTGGACAGACGCCTGTGAGGCGTGTTTTCTGGAGCTGAAGGAGAGGTTGACCTCGGCTCCCGTGCTCACCATCCCTGACAGTAGTGGCGGGTTCGTTGTGTACACGGACGCTTCCTTGCAGGGGTTAGGAGGTGTGCTCATGCAGAGGGGTCATGTTGTCGCTTACGCTTCGCGGCAACTGAAGCCCCATGAGCATACCTACCCTACCCATGATCTAGAGTTGGCAGCTGTTGTCTTCGCGCTGAAGACATGGAGGCACTACTTGTACGGTGAGACCTTCGAGATTTTTACAGATCACAAGAGCCTCAGATATCTTTTTGACCAGAAGGAGCTCAACATGAGACAGAGACGTTGGTTGGAGCTCCTAAAGGACTACGACTGCAGCATCTCCTACCACCCGGGAAAGGCCAATGTGGTGGCTGACGCCTTGAGCCGTAAGGCGCCCGCACGCTTGGCCAGTCTACAGTTACAGAGTTGGAGCCTTTTGGAGGAGGTGGGCAGTTGGCGACTTCTAGAGTTACGAGGGTACTGTGGGGCAGTGACGGTGACACGGCAGACCAGGCCAGAGTTGATAGACCGCATCATCACGGGACAGATGGCCGATCCGTACTTGCAGTCTTTGCGCGACAGAGTACTATCAGGGGACCCAGGGGACTTCTCTTTCACAGACCAGGTGTTACGCTTGAGGGGACGGTTGTGCGTCCCCAGAGACGATGAGCTGTTGAGAGAGCTCCTGACTGAGGCACGCGGTTCCAGATTCGCCATACATCCCGGAAACACGAAAATGTACCATGACTTGAGACGCGAGTTTTGGTGGAGAGGGATGAAGCGGGATGTGGGTGAGTTCGTGCAGCAGTGCTTAGTGTGCCAGCAGGTGAAAGCTGAGCATCAGAGGCCTGCAGGGCCACTTCAGCCGCTTCCAGTGCCAGAGTGGAAGTGGGAGAGCATCACCATGGACTTGGTGGTGGGCTTACCTGTTACCCAGCGAGGACACGACGCAGTCTGGGTAATAGTGGATAGATTGACGAAGACGGCACGATTCTTGCCGATCCGAGTCACTTTGGGACCAGCACAGTTGGCAGAGAGGTATATTCGTGATGTGGTGCGACTACACGGAGTTCCGCGGGAGATCGTATCCGACCGAGATACCCGCTTTACGTCCCAGTTTTGGGCTGAGTTTCAGCAGGCTTTGGGGACGAGGTTGAGGTTTAGCACGGCTTACCACCCCCAGACGGACGGACAGTCGGAACGCACGATACAGACACTTGAGGACCTTTTGCGTGCCTGTGTACTAGACTGGAGGGGCTCTTGGGAGGAGCACCTGCCCCTGGCGGAGTTTGCATACAACAATAGTTATCACTCGAGCATCGGCATGGCTCCCTACGAGGCTCTGTACGGACGGAAATGCACGGCACCCTTGAGTTGGGTTGAGGTGGGGACCAAGTGGGAGGTTGGCCCCAGGTTGATCCGGCAGAGTCAGGAGGTAGTCGAGCAGATCCACAGACGACTCCGCACTGTCAGGAGCAGACAGAAGAGCTACGCAGATCGCAGACGCAAAGAGGTGCAGTTCGAGGTTGGGGACCACATCTTCCTTCGTGTTTCGCCCATGAAGGGCTTACAGCGGTTTGGGGTGAGAGGGAAGCTCGCGCCGAGGTTCGTGGGGCCCTTTGAGGTCCTGGAGCGGGTTGGACCCGTTGCTTACAGACTTGCCCTTCCCCCGCAGCTTTCTGGTGTGCACGACGTGTTCCACGTGTCCAACCTCAGGAAGTACGTAGCCGATCCCAGCCACGTACTGAGTCACGAGAGCGTCGAGGTGAGCGACGACCTGACCTACCCCGAGCGGCCAGTGCAGATCCTAGACCGAGCCGTCCGCAGGTTGAGACGAAAGCAAGTACCCCTGGTAAAGGTTTTGTGGAGGAGCCAGCGGTACGAGGAGGCTACCTGGGAGCCTGAGGCGGCAATGCGGGAGCGGTACCCGGAGCTTTTTGCGGGTACGTCTTTTCGGACCGGCTTCGGTCCTCTTTGAGTTTGTTATGGTTTTTTGGACATCTTTTCCCGCACCCTAGTTGGCGCAAGTTTCGGGGATGAAACTTCCTTTGAGTTTGTTATATTGTAACGAATGTGTGCCCCAGACGTCTTTTAAGACGTCTGGGAGGTGGCTCAGACGTCTTACACGACGTCTGGGATAACAACCAGACGTCTGATAAGACGTCTGGGATAGTTTAAAGACGTCTGGAAATCCGTTATTTTCGACACACGCGAGTCGCCTGCGCGCCTGAGCGCGCAGACCGCTTTTTCCCCCTTTTTCTCTCTGCGGCTGCAGGCGGCCTGCCACCTCCTCTCTCCTCTCCGCGCGGCGTTAAAAGGGGCGCGCCTCCCCTCCCGTCTCCACCGTCTTCTTCTTCTTCTCCTTCCTGTGCGCGAGAGCGAGCGGACGCGAGGGCGGCAGCGGCGGCCGCAGTGAGCGCGGAGGTGCGGCGTGCGAGGGCGGAGCTCTGCCGTGGGGGCGAGCTCGCCGGAGCGGCTTGGCCGGCTGGCGAAGGGCGCAGGGGGCGCGGAGCGACGCGGAGAGGGACCTGTTGCGGTCTGAGCAGCAGGAGCACGAGGCGCGACGCGGGCGGCGTCGCGAGCGGAGGCCGAGCAGGGTCCTGATTCTGGAAAAATTTCCAGAATCAGACGTCTTGATTGATAGCCAGACGGCAAGGTCGACGTCTGTAAGATCATACAGACGTCTGAAAGGTGAGTTTCCACCTTCTTCTTCCTTCTTGTCGACTGACCGTACTGAAGGAGGGGGTTGGCTGTGCGCAGGTTCGCTGATTCGCCATCCTTTGCGAATCAGACGTCTGGAAGTTGTACCAGACGGCGGGAGTGACCTCCAGACGTCCGGAGTTACCATCGGACGTCTGGGATCTAGGAAAGACGTCCCCGCAGACTTCTGGACGTCTGGGAAACCACGCTGAACAGGTAATTCTCTGATCCACCGTTTAAGACGTCTGGAGGGAGTTCCAGACGTCTGATTTTGCACAGTATCGTCTTTTTCGACCCGTTTAGGGCCCGTTCGGGCTCCGTTTTCCACGATTCGAGTTGCGTTCTCTTCAGAATTAATTCCTCTACTCATCTACAATAGCTATACACTGTTTTGAGACACTCCTTGTGTTTGATCCTTGTGACAGGATCTCGTTCAGTTGCAGTCTTGAGAGTCGCGGAGGCACGCGGATTCCCGATCACGCCCCCATTACTCCCGTTGTACCTGGTAGAGTGGCTTAAGTTATTAACAAAATCTGTTAAAGTATGAAACCATAACTAGAATCTAGGACATTGCATGAATCCTAGGAATAAGAAATGTATGGAATGATAGCTCCTAGGTGATGCATGAATCCTAGGGCTGGAAAACTAGTTGTATGCTAGATCCTAGGATGTGGCATGAATCTTAGGATGGAAAAACTAGTGGAATGTATAATACTGCAGTCTTGGAAAAATGGAAAGGAATATAAAGCTGCCTGTAATTTGAATTAACAGCTGCCTGTTATGAATAAAGAAACATGTTTGAGATCATGGATTTTGAGAACGTGAATCTGGAAAGTGAAACATATGATGTTCTGAGATAAAGAGCTGGAACCCTACGGGGAATTAGGAGTGGAACTCCTGGAAAGAAAAAGGAATGGAACTGAGATGTAGTTTGTACTGTCTCTTGGGTACGCAGTACCAAGGGAAGTACCTGTACTTGTTTAGTGCAGAGTGGGGCCAGCTGCCCCAGGGACCCGGGGTTAGGATTGGCCGCTCTGTACCGACTTGTTGGCCCTCGTGTACGTAGTACCGAGGAGAGCTAGTAGTGTTAGGAGAGTACTAGCTACCCCACGGGCCCCGGGGTTCTGCTAGCCTCCTTCACCGACTTGTTAGGCCCACTAGGGCAAACCAGGGTAGTCAGGCGAGGGTGCGCGGACTGTGGAGGGGCAAGGCCCCGGTTTGGTTACTGTGGAGGGGTTGGACCCCTGTTACTGAGAGGGCTCTGCCCTGGTTCCGTGCTGCGCTTTGGGCGCACCCGTTAACGGAAACGACTGGCCGCGTGCCAGTGCGGGCTAGCTACCTGTGCGTTTATCGCGCGTGCCGTAGTCACCGTTACGTCTGTCAGTGACCTTGGGGTGGTTGACTGAGGGTAGGATCACCACGGGGGACTCTCCCGGCCAGGAGAGCACCACGTGCTACTTCTACTTTTGGAAAAGACTGCAATCAAGATCGTTCCCACGAGGACATTCGAGATCAAGTAAAAGACCTGAGAAATAAATGAAATAGTGAGAAAAATTGAAAGATGTGAATAAAGGAAGTAATAGAACATAACAACTACTGTACACTCTACTGTTGCCTTTAGTTAGTTTGCCACTCTACTCAGCGTTTTGATGACGTGTTACACTCGTTACCTTTTTCAGGACCAGGTGTTGAGCAGCCAGGGTCGGCGGCTGCAGAGGACGCTGGGCCGAGTAGGGTCCAGTAGAGTTACCACAGCCTTTTGTACCCCTTTTGTTTCTGTTCTAGTGAGTAGTTTTTGTTTCCGCTGTACCTTCTTTACCTGCAGTTCTTGTTATATGATAAATGCTGTTTTACTGTTGTGGTGGTACCTACTGTAGTAGTTCCTTTCCTTACTGCTGTACTTTCTTACTGTTAGTTATATTCATGCTGAATGTGGTTTATCTTACTGTCTTTTGGTTACTTCCTCGTTGGACGACTAGGTCTTGGGATTAGTCGAGTCGGTCCGGTTCTCGTGTCTCGTAGGGACTCGGGAACCGGGTCGTTATAACTATGAATGCATGTTTAATGAAATTATTTTCCGTTTCGTCGCCATTTTAATTTCTGTTTAAAGTGCACGATCAAAACCAAGAGCTTTCTAACCCTAAACTCTCTCTCTATCTCTCGCTTTTCAAAATCGTCTCTTTCGCAAGCAAAACTCCACCTTTTTCGTGACAATAAGTGGTAAACAAAATCCGATTTCCACGCCTCCCTAAGACCGACACTCGGACTCACCTCCGTTTACTTCTTTTAAAACCGACGTATCAAGTGCAACTATAACGACACCTCTTAACACACACGCACTACGGCACGTCAGTTTTTGGTGCCGTTGCCGGGAAGGCAACGGATTTGTTTTATCACCTCCATTCCACATTCATTCTCACATCGTCTAATGCCCTATTTTCCTTTTTACTTAACGGTTGCAGGAATTCGGCGCATGGACGGCGAAGCGACGCATTCCACGACGGTAGCAAGGGTGTAGGCGCCTCGAGGACCGATAGTGAGCAATCTCTCTCTCATTGTTTGCTTACATGAAAAAGCTAAAAAAAATTGTAAAAAACTGAAAAATTGGCGTGGTGAATGATTGCTTGACCCACATTCTTAACACATCACCCTACAAAAAAAATGTACATTCTAATATGCTGAATAAATTCTTGGAGTGTTCTTTTCTTTCTTGAGTGGTGTTTGCGAAGCCACCATGAGTTGACCTGGGCCACACCACTCAACCCTAAAACTGACTCATCTAATAGAAGCTGCATGATCATTAGAATGAGTACACTAGGGTTTTAGAGCCTCTACAAAATAAAAAGGAAATCTACTTTCAGCGAATTGTGTGCAGAACTTGACGTGCCCACTGAAACTTGGCTGAAAACACTAAGACACGTCAACCCTAAAAAGTACTAAAGTAAGGATGAAACATTAAAAGACACCACATCTTAATAAATCCTTGCTTGAAAATCATGTTTTGCTAGAAGCACACACTTTGAAAGTGGAAAATTAAGAGGCACCACCCCAATCAACGCCTCATCACATCACCCTAAGCACAAGCACTATCCTAACTCTCTAAAACTAAGTAGACGTGTCCTAGGCAGGACTGAGTTAAGTCTCAAAAGGTGAGATTTTGTTCGCTAGGCACTTGGCTTTCATTCCCTTGGTAGAATCTGGTGACTAGGTTGCGGGGCAGTGTCAAACGACCGCGGTTGTAGTGTCTATGGAACTGGAGGCACAAGCCAAAGGAAGAACCTTCCCTGCAATCCCCTCGTAAACAACCTGGCCAGATTAACCTCGGGAAGAGGAGTCCAGTGCTTACGGACTTAATCAACCTTTGTGAGATTTCTAGGTCTTCTAAGGAATACACCATAAGGACTAGGCTTGTTTGCTTGGTTGAGGACACAACTTTCTCGCATCTGTTCTTCCCACATCCCTCCATTTCTTCCAAACCATGGATTTCAATGCCTATCCATCTTACCCAAACTACCCCCAATAGGATTTATATGCTAACCCAAGTGGACCATACCCACAGCCTACTTGGGCTAACCAACCACCAAGTTGGGGGTACAACCTTGAATATCCCTCTTGGCCCAACTATGACCAAATCGCACCAACCTCTTATTGGAATACAACCAACATAGCCACCCAAGGGTACGATTCAAATCATGGGGCTCCATATCTCGATTGTCCTCACGATGCCTCCTCATTTAGGTCCGACCCGCTCTACTGTGATAGGACCTACACTTTAGGAGAACACCAAGAACCCTACCCATCTCAAGATAATAACCAAGAAAGGTCATCTGAATTCAACAACCTTTCCTACTTGACCTTTGGATTAGAAGGAGTTCTAGACAAATGGAAATCAGAAAATGATCAGAAATCTAGGCAAGCCTAGGATCATCAACCTTTGATTTGGTCCCCTGATGAAGAATCTGACTGGGAGGAGGACTTAGAACCTCAACTATTCTGGAGTAGGACCAAACAGAGAATGGTTCCTCTTGAAGAACTGGACCCTGACATGATAGAATAGAGGACCCACCCAAGAACCTAAACACCAATAAGGATTCTGATCCACAACCTCAACCATACTCTCTTAACCTGGATTTCAAGGAGGAAATCCAAAGGACACCAAATGACACCATGTCAATTCTTGATAACCTCCAGTTAGAACTACACAGACAGAATCAAGAATTGGTTAAAGGGCAACATGCCATGTTGGAGTTGTTCCAACAATTGGGGGAAGAAGGCCAAAGAAAGCTGTTGCACACAACGCCATTCATGGAATTCATAAAGCAAGGACCTACCATGATCAATTGGACTACACCCAGTCATCCTGATTTGGTTCAGTCCACCATTGATACCCCTCAGGAGTTGGACAGCTCAGTGGATAAGGACAGCAAGGATTCCTTGGAACACAATTTGGGGAGCATTGAGAACAAACATCAGGAGGAAATTGAGAAGGTGAGGGGAGAGACCTTGGAATCTGAATCTAATCGGCCCAAGACAAGTAATCCGATGGGAGTAGCAGCCAACGAATGGAGTTACAATTTCAAAGAAATTGATTATGAATCGGTTAGAATCCCCATCACAAATTTAGAGGAGGGCCGAGAGAAAGAATATGATCTAGAGGATGAAATTGACCCTACCTCTAATGTAATCCCAAACAGTGAATCTGATACAGAGAAGGTTGAAGAAAATATTCTTGAGATCAAGGGCTTGGAGGAAATGAGCAATGAAACCATAGTTGCGGGAGAGATGGATTCGTCTTTGGAGAGAGGCCTCATGCTTGGTTGTAGGGCTCAGTATGAAACTCTGGACTTTGTTACCTGCCCTACCAGAATAAGAATCCCCCAACCCGAATGCACTGGAATTGATACACTTTCGATGGATTACAATTTTATGGGGACAAGCTGAATATAAAACCTACATCTTTAGTGTCTGGCGTGTCATATTTGGGGTGCGTTCATCCACAACAACTTGTTTGCATGCCCACAAACTAAGAGAGGTTCTGACACGGGCATGCATGATACAGAATTCCCGCCCCTTAGGAACGGGACTCCACCACAACCTTATTCGCATCTGTGGACTTCTGATTTTGGGTCTGATTAATTTTGAACATATCTCCTTGACCCAAACCATTCCTATTTGTGCACCGCCCAGCTGGAGGCATTAAACTCAGCTCTTCCTGGGAGGCTACCCAGCGGATTCAGACTGATCTGGTAGTTTACGTCACTCAGGTACTATCTTTTTGAGCCCTACTGCATCCATGAATCTGCCAATGAGGACATTGTCCAACTTAAGCATGGGGGTGATAAATTGCATAATCCTGAGTTCAATTAATCAGTCTGAATAAATTATTAAGAAAAAAAAATGAAAAAATGAATTTAGGAAGAAAACTTAGGCATTAGAAACTTGCCAATAGCGGGAAATAATACAAAAAGAACTTAAACACTCAGACATTTCAAGCCTTCAGACTTAATCAACCCTGGTGTTGGTTAAAATATGGATTTAGCGGCGAATCCTTGCAACTTTAAGCTATTCTAATCCACCTACTAAATAAGGTAATAAGTATACGACTTATCAACTCACCCTCTAACTCAGGAAAACTTTGAGTCTAAGCATCTGCACACATTTTTGCACAGACTCACTTCTCGGAGATTTTGACAGAAATTTGGTAGCTAATGAACTCTCTAGGGTGGTATGGCTGGCAAGTTGTCGTGGGTAACAGTCCATTGGCAGGTTGTCCAGAACCCAACCACAGGCCATTTCTTTTTCGCTGCCTCTAGGTACATTTGAGATTAGGGAAGCCACCTACGAAAAAAATAAATAAATAAATAAATAAATAAATAGAGGGGGAAAAAGAAGAAAAGAAAATAAACCATACTTCACCGCACAAGTATGGCTGGCAAGTGATCGTGGGTAACAGCCCATTGGTCGGTTGTCCAGAGCTCAGCTTAATAATTGCACAAAAAATACCAAAACACCTAAGGAAGAAGCAGGGAAGTAGTATAAGCCGGGGAGATATACACTGGAAAATCCTTGTGTTGACCCCAAGTAAAACGAACGTAGGGAGAAAGCTACCAATCGAACAAATACACCTTCAGGCAAAAATATTTTCTTTTTCGATCACCTAGAGGCGTAGAAACTCGAAGTCTGTCTCAATTACCGTTAAGTGAGTCTATCACAACATTCACACCAAGATGCTTAACACTTAGGGTTTTGATCGAGTTTTGGGTGGGTTGGGTAGCCGTAAAAAGTTACCAACCCACACTGAATTCCAAAAAAAAAATTCTAAGAAAATATACATACGTATACATATGTACATTAAAGCAAGGATTCGGGCGATTCCTGTTTTGGCAGACACTCGGGCGCTGCTTAGTCTTTGTAGATTAAGATCTTTGTATATTTCCTCTTATTGACAAGTAACGAAGTGCCTAAGCAATTACTTCTTGAATTCTCCAAGGAAATAAAGGCTAGAATAAACCTTGCTAGGGACTAGCAAGGAGTAAGCATTGGGGTATGATAACACCACACAAGGGGGTAGTAATTAGGTTGAATATGGCCCATCTTTAGAATAAAAGGCACAACACAAGTAGAATAGGAGCATTGCATGCATCAAGTACCAAAATTGCTTATAAACTGTATTAATGGTCATTTGTGTAAAGCATTTGTCAAAGAAGGCCTTAGATGAGCAATCGGACCACACGGATGGATTCAGAACGACGAACGGAGTCCAACGGACTCAAGATCGGCCAAATTCGACATCCGGAGCTCCCACAATGGGCCCAAGAAGTTCTGACCGTTGATCTGCAGATCAATGGCCCAGAGAGCGCCACGTCGCCCCGCCCCCACCGCTCGCACACCCTCAAGCCGGCCAAAGACGAATCTCGGCCGTTGATCTTCAATCGAACGGCCGAGATCCGTGTGCTTGCCCGCGGTCGCCGCGACAAAGCGCAGGCGTGGCACAACGGTTAGCACGCACTCCCGCATCGCCGCGACGCGCGTTCAAGCCGCGAGGAGCGGGATTTGAAGGCGGGCGAAGGGCGTGGAAAAATTGGGCCACCCGATTAGCAGCGGGCGGCCACGATCTCACCACGCGGCGCGACCGCAGCGCACGAGCGCCCACGCGCGCGTGCACACTAGGCGGAAATGCGCGCACACACGCGCCCAAGGAGCGATCTTAGCCCGGGCGCAGAAGGCTCGAAGATCGGACGGCTCTCGTTCAGCGGCCACAGATCGCGCGAAGAGGAAGACCGGGACGGGCGGTTGACCGGCGGCAAGAGGGCTACACCAACGCTTTTGGAAGTGGTTTTAGCGACGCTCTGGATGTCGCTAAAGCCCCTTCTTCTTTTAGGAAGCCCTTAACTCTATTTAAAACCCCTCCTACCACCATTCAAGATATACTCTCCCACTTGCAACTACTCCACTCCTCTCCTAGCTAGCTTTAGGCACTCTTGTAATCGCCGGAGACCACGAGCCGCCGACAGAGCCTCCTCCACCGCCGTGGCTGCCTCGTCGCTCTCCACTCTCTCTCTACCTCTCTCTCTCTCTCTTTTAAGCTTTCGTTTACTTTTGTTGAAGCATGTATTTAATGTTGTAAACCATGAACTATGAATGCATGTTTAATGAAATTATTTTCCGTTTAGTCGCCATTTTAATTTCTGTTTAAAGTGCATGATCAAAACCAAGAGCTTTCTAACCCTAAACTCTCTCTCTATCTCTCGCTTTTCAAAATCGTCTCTTTCGCAAGCAAAACTCCGCCTTTTTCGTGACAACAAGTGGTAAACAAAATCCGATTTCCACGCCTCCCTGAAACCGACACTCGGACTCACCTCCGTTTACTTCTTTTAAAACCGACGTATCAAGTGCAACTATAACGACACCTCTTAACACACACGCACTACGGCACGTAAAGGAGGTCGCCAGAGCTCGAGGAGCCTTTTAGTTGGAAGAGGAAGGAGGAATTATGGGGGGTTTCCAGCCAAAATCAAGCTTGGGATTTTCAGTCTGATCTGGGGGTCCTTTTATAGGCCTCTGGATGGTGTTTTGGGCTTGGGAAGCTAGGAAAGCTCGTCGGAGATAGGAATTCTATGATACCCGAATCTCATGCGTTCTTATGAGAGATTAGGAAAGTTTTAGGCCTTAGGAATTAGCTGAAAAGGAAGGAAATTCCTTGACGAACTTCCCTTTCAGATCTAAGAGGGATTTGTCAAGGAATCAAGGAGAACATGCCATTTTAAGGTCACCGGAGTTGTAGGATTAGGATTCATGGTGACAGGGACCTTTTTGAAGGAAACGGTGATAAAGATAGGAACCTTTGTGTAAGAAATTCAAAAGATAAGGACCCATGTGGAATAAAGAAAATCAGACTTGGACCAAATTGCAAACTAGGTTGAAACAATCTCAGATTGGGCCCAAATTTTGGTACAAACCTAATTTAGACCTAAGGAATTCAATGATGAAGTTGGATTTTGGTTTTTACCTAGTTTGACTGGGTAATTTGTACAATTACCCAAATAAGGGCAAGTGTCTGTCTGGGAATCGATTTTAGGTCAAGATGGGTTCCAAAGGTTAAATTGAAGGTACCAAATTCTAGAGAATATTCTTGTACAATTTTTAGAGGGTTTAGGTGAATTTTATCCTGACCAGAACCTTACTAGATTAAGCGGGTCTATTTTTAGAATTTTAGATGTCCATTAATTCCTATAACGCATGAAAGCCCTTTTCTATCTGTTCTGACCCACTTATCAGACTCTTAAGAACATTTGACCTTTGTTCCACCCCTAAGGGAACCTGCGACTATTTTATCTTCGTGATAGAATGGTAAATTTGCAGAAATAACCATGTATTCTTGTTTTCTTCTCAAATCAATGTTTTGTGCCCTTAAGACCTTCTGATAGAAATGTTGGAGCTTTTATTGACTTAATCGAATCAAACTAAACTAGTTATGGCTCATGATGGCGTTTCCATTATGGAAATAAACATAATTAAATAAGCAACTAACTGTTACGACCCGATTCCCGAATCCCTATGAGACACGAGAATCGGACCGACTCGACCGATCCCAAGACCGAGTCGTCCAACGAGAAAGTAACCAAAAGAACAGTAAAATAAATCACATTCATCATGCATGTAACTAACAGTAACAAAAGTACAGCAGTAAAGAAAAGAACTACTACAGTACACACCACCACAACAGTAGAGAAATTAAATAGGTACATAATTATGATGCTTACAATAAAAGAGTATAAGTGTAACAGAATATACTCACTACAACAAAAAAATGGCATAGCAAGTACAACATAAGTAGAACTACTGGGCTCTACTAGGCCCAGCACCCTCCGCAGTCGCAGGCTCTAGCTGCTCAACACCTGGTCCTGAAAAGGTGACAAAGGGTGACACGTCAGCGAAACACTAAGTAGAGTGGCAACCAGCTTGCTAAGAAAACAGTAAGGTAACAAGTAGCTGTTGTTTTAATTTCTTTCTTTATTTTACTCTTTCTTGGTTTATTGCTCAGGTCTTTCTCTTGATCTCGAATGTTCCTCATGGGAACGATCTTGATTGCAGTCTTTTCCAAAAAGTAGAAGTAGCACGTGGTGCTCTCCTGGCTGGGAGAGTCCCCTGTGGTGGTCCTACCCTCAGTCAACCACCCCAAGGTCACCGACAGACGTAAAGGTGACTGCGGCATGCGCGATAAGCGCACGGGTAGCTACCCCGCACTGGCACACGGTCAGTCGTTTCCGTTAACGGGTGCACCCCAAAGCACAGCACGGAACTAGTACAGGGCAGAGCCCTCTTAGTAATAGGGGTCTAGCCCCTCCATAGTAACGAAACAGGGGTCTTGCCCCTCTACAGTCTGCGCACCCTCGCCTGACTACCCTAACAAGTCTGTGTAAGATGGCTAGCAGAACCCCGAGGCCCGTGGGGTGGCTAGCGCTCTCCCTACACTAGTAGCTCTCCTCGGTACTGTGTACGCGAGGGCCAAAAGTCGGTACAAAGTGGCCAGACCTAACCCCGGGTCCCTGGGGCGGCTAGCTCCGCTCTGCACTAAACAGGGGGACAGTCGCTCTCCTTGGTACTCTGTACCTAAGGGCCAGTACACTTCCCCATCTACTTTCCCAGTTCCATTCTGTTTATCTTCTAGGAGCTCTACTCCTAATTCCCTGTGGGGTTCATGCTCATATTCTTTAGCCAAGCCATTTTAGGTTTCATCATTTCAGTTTTATTCTCATATAGCCCGTGTTTCCAATATTTAATATACATTCATATACAAGCAGCTGTTATCCAATCACAGGCAATTATTATTCTTTCTACTTTTCCAAGACTGCAATTCATGTATTCACGACATTTGTTTCAGTGTTTCTGTTCCTAGGTTTCATGCCACACCCTAGGATCTATCATTCAATCTAGTTTTCCAGTCCTAGGATTCATTCCATGCCCTAGAATCTAGCATTCAATCTAGTTTTCCAGTCCTAGGATTCATGCCATACCCTAAGATCAATCATTCAATCTAGTTTTCCAGTTCTAGGATTCATGTCATACCCTAGGATCTATTATTTATCTCAAAGATGCATTAATGTTGGTAATTAACCAAGGGAAACCACTCTACCCGCAAAATCGGGAGTAATGGGGGCGTGATCGGCAAGTCCGCGTGCCTCCTCAACCCCCAGAGCTGCGACGGGACGAGGTCCTAACACAAGGATCAAACACAAGGAACCACTCAGAATAGGATACAAGTATTTTAAATAAGTAGAGGAACAAATTCTGAGAAGAATGAAATTTTAAACGAGGAAATCAGACCTCGAACGGACCCTAAACGAGTCAAAAACGACAACTCTAACCCAAATCAGACGTCTGGAACATCTTCCAGACGTCTTAAAAGATGGTTCAGGTCATACCTTACTTCAGCACTGCTCTTCAGACGTCCAGGATCCCGCTGAACCGTCTGGGCCTAGTTCCAAATGTCCGTCTATCCCTCAGGACGCCTGGAGACGCACTCCGCCATCTGGTGACTTGCCCAGACGTCTGATCTGTGTGGGAGGGCATGTCCTCGTGCCTTCCTTAACGAAACTTGCACGCATACGCAACCACTCTCAACATGACACGCCTCAGGGCTTTCGGCAGAATGGCCTGCATGGCCGCGTCCGCAAGAAAGAGAAGGATGAGAATATCGTACCTTTTATACGTTTGGATCTCACTCCAGACGTCCCCCGCACCTTCTGGACGTAGGTCCAGATGTCTGATTCTAGGAAAATTTCCTAGAATCAGCACCTCCTCTCCTTCCGCCTGCTACGCACCGCCGTGCCGCGCCACGCTCGCCGGCCTACTGCCTGAGCTGTAGCAGCACCGGGGTAATTTCCCCCAGCACCACGCTCCCGCTGCGCACCCGTCAGCCAGCCCTGGGTAGCTCCAGCGAGTTCGCTTTCTCTTCCTCACGCGCTCCGCCTCTTCTCCCTCTCGCTGCACCTCCTCCTCCCCACGCGTGCTTGGCAGCAGCTGTTGCCCTCGCTCTCTCACTCTCACGCCAACACTGGAGAAGGAGGAGATGGTGGAGTGGTGGGTGAGGGAGAGGGTATTTGAAGGCGTCGGGGAGAGAGAGAAAAGAGAAGGAGACGCCTGCAGGTCGGCGAGCGCAGTCTGCGAGCGCACGCGGGCAGAGGTGCAATCATAAGCCGCAAAAATTAAATTCCAAACGTCTGACCAGACATCTGGACCAACTCCCAGACGTCTTAAAAACGTTTGATGTTGTGGGTCTTAACACTAGCTAATCATACATTGCCGATTATTCATTATCATTCATTTTCGTTTATCTCATTTATGCGTTTCTGAGACGAGTGCTCAAATCAGGATCCATAACATTGCTAAATCGTCTTGTTCCCTAAGGGAACGATCTCAATTAAGATCTCACTTGTAGTTTTCCCACGATGCAGGATGTACACGTGGCACTCTACTTGCCGAGAGGGTCCCCCATGGTAGTCCTACATTTTGTCTACCACCCCGAGGTCACGGTCGCAACGTAGAGGTGACTACAGCACGCGTGATAAGCGCATGGGTAGCTACCTTGCACTGGTACACGATTAGTCGTTTCCACTAGCGGGTACACCCAAAAGTAAAGCACAGGACCTTGCCCTCTCAGAACAGGGGTCTCGCCCCTCAAAACAGAACAGGGGTCTCACCCCCCACAGTCCGTGTACCCTTGTCCGACTATCCTGGTTTGCCCAGTGGGCCTAACAAGAGTCTGTGTAGGGTGGCTAGTCCTAACCCCGGGCCCCATGGGACGTTTAGCTCCCTCCCTACACTGAGTAGCTCACCTCAGTACTACGTACGCAAGGGTCAAACAGGAGTCGGTTTAGAGTGACTAGTCTTAACCCAAGGGGCAGCTAGCTCCCCTCTACACTAAAGGGATAGTGGCTCCATTGGTACCGCATACGCAAAATAGTCGCTCTCATCGATATTGCGTACACAAGGGTCAGTTCACTTTTCACACTAAAGAGACAGTTGCTCTCCTCGGTATACAAGGGCCAGTGCACTTTCCTTAACCAAGTCCGAATAGTCGCCCGTAGGCAACACGTTCCAAAACCATCAAGTTTTCCGTACAACAGTATTCTTAGTTTCTTTCTAAATTCCCTGTAGGGTTCGTACGTGGACTTTCTTATTTCCATATCTGGTTCATTACATGTAGAACAGGCAACTCAAATTTCACCATTGATTACTCAGTACAGGTATGTATTTCCATTCATGACATTGTTCATTACAAGTATTATAAGCAGCTCATCATTTATTTCTTTTCAGGAAGCATCACAGTAACTCAATCATTCATTAACTACACATGCATTTCTTCTAGCCCTAGTGTTCATTTCACAACCTAGGATTTAATCGAATATATTCTAAAGTAGCATGCATTTGTTTCTTCTTAGTCCTAGGGTTCATCTCACAACCTAGGATTTAAATAATTTTACGCATGCAATTTAATTATTAACTTTGGGATTGTTACGACCCAGTTCCCGAATCCCTACAGGATCCAAAACCGGCTTAACTCAACTAATCTGAAGATCTAGTCGTCCAATAAGAAATAACCAAAGTGTAGGAAAATAAACCACATTCACTATGCTAAGCAACTAGCAGTAAAAGAGTACAGCAGTAAAGAAAGTAAAAGCTGCTACAGTACATATTACCACTACAACAGTAAAACAGTAACAAGCTATAGGAACGTAAAGGTACAGAAATGTAAAGGTACAAGAGTCTGAACTTACTACAACATAAAGTACTACAAAAAGGAAGGCTACTGCTACTGGGCTCTACTAGGCCCAGTACTCTCTGCAGCCGGAGACTCGGGCTGCACAACACCTGGACTTGAAAAGGGTTGTGAGCAAACACAGTCAGCGAACATTGGGTAGAGTGGCAACCAACTAATTAAAGCAGTAAAGCTAACAGATATACTAGCTATTCCAATTCTTTAATTTACAAGTTAATCCTTTTCACCCATTGGTTTATATAATTTCAAAATCTCTTTCTTGATCTCGTATGTTCCTCGTGGGAACGATTTTGATTACAGTCTTTTCCGAAGAGTAGAAGGCACATGTGGTGCTCTCCTGGCCGGGAGAGTCCCCCGTGGTGATCCTACACCCAGTCAACCACCCTAAGGTCACAGATAGTCGTAACGGTGACTACGGCACGCGCGATAAGCGCACAGGTAGCTACCTTACACTGGCATGCAATCAATCGTTTCCGTTAACGGGTACGTCTAAAGTACAGCACGGAATAGTATAGGGCCTAGCCCTCTCGGTAACAGGGGTCTAGCCCCTAAGAACCAAACAGGGGTCTCGCCCCTCCACAGTCCGCGCACCCTCGCCTGACTACCCTGATTTGCTCAGTGGGCCTAACAAGTCAGTGTAGGGTGGCTAGCTGAATCCCGGGCCTCGTGGGGTGGCTAGCTCTCTCCCTACACTAGTATCTCTCCCCGGTACAGTGTACATGAGGGCCAAGAAGTCGGTGCAGAGTGGCCAATTCTAACCCTGGGTCCCAACCCAAGGCGGCTAGCTCCGCTCTACACTAAACAGGGGACTGTCGCTCTCCTTAGTACTACGTACTTAAGGGTCAGCACACTTTCCTGCTCACATTTTCAAATCCATCCATTTATTTCCAGGAGCTCTATTCTTAATTTCCCCATAAGGTTCATACTCATATTCTTCATGCCATTCCATACCAGGTTTCATCATTCACATTTCTATTCTCAGGTTATACACATGCAGCTGGTATTTCTTTCATTCACATTTCCATTCTCAGGTTATACACATGCAGCTGGTATTTCTATCATTCACATTTCCATTCTCAGGTTATATACATGCAGCTCGTATGTCTATCATTTAACGTATACAACGGGTAATGTCATATGTAACTGTTTAACTAGCATAGGTAATTCATATTTCACAGGCAGCTCTTGTTCATTAACAGGAAGTTGATAATATTTCTATCTACTCATTCAAGACTGCAATTCAATCACGCATACAGACATTTCAAGTACTTCTCGTCCTAAGATTCATGCCATATCCTAGGTTCTAATCATTCATTCCACACATACATTCAGGTTTATAATTAAAATTAGGGGAAGCCACTTTACGAAATAACCCAGGAGTATTGGGGGCTCGAACGGTAAGCTTACGTGCCTCAGCAAGCCCAGAACCTGCACTGGAACAAAGTCTTATAACAAGGAACAATTATAATGGAACATTCAGAACAATATAGAAAGCCTTCTAACAAGTAGAGGAACTCACAAGGAAAACACCGATATCTTGTTTGCATAAAACAGACCTCAAACGGACCCTAAACGGGTCAAAAACGGGGTTACTGATTCAAATCAGACATTTGGCACAATGTCTAGACATCTTAAAAGTGTCCAAAAATGCACCTCAGGCAATGCGTCGACCTCAGACATCCAGGACCTCTTCTAGACCGTCTGGATCCAGCTCCAGACGTCCGACCTCCTCTCCGGACATCTGGGAGTGCTTTCAGTCATCTAGTGGCTCGCCTCTCGTATGTAGTTCTAATATTTTGTCGTAGTATAGTATAGAGAAGCGGTTACCAGTTTAATACAATTTGTTACTCAGAAATAAAAGTTTTCCTGAGGTCGAACTCAGGGAGAAAACTATATTCTAGAAGTACAGTGTTTCTATTACAAAAATGAGAATGAGAGAGAGAGAGAGATTTGTCTTGTTGGCTTTTTCTTCTTCTCTTCTTTCTCTCGTCTTTGTCCTCTTCTTTTTCTTCTCTCAGTTCCTCAGTCTTCTTTCTTCTTCTTCTTTCTCTTCTGTTCTTTTGTTCTTCTTCTTTTTCTTCTCTTCAGTTCCTCAGTCTTCTTTCTTCTTCTTCTTTCTCTTCTGTTCTTCTTTTCTTTCTTTTGCTTCCAAGCTTTTCTTCTTTCTCTTCATGTTCTGCTTCTCTCTTCTTTCTCCTTCAGCTCTTTGTCTCCTTCCTTCTATTCTTTTTCTTTCTTTCTTCTTTACGGTGCCTGCTCTTCTTTCCTTCTTTTCTTTTTCTTCAGGGCGTCGTCTGATTTTTCAATCAGACGACTTAAGTAGCCTCTGCTACAGTGCGTCCTCCTTTCTTCTTTCTTTCTTCTTCTTCTTCTTCTCGCAGTCCTTCTTCTTCTTCTTCTCTGCCTCGTCCTGCACACTCACAGCTTGGTCAGAGGGCAAAACCTAATCCTACCCTCCCTCGCGTCTCTCTCTCTCAAATTTCGCTCGTAGGATAGCTCTCCCAGAGCTACCGGGTATTCGAATACGGGTCGCGCCCGGGTCCAGGCCCACCGGCGTGCGGTGGTGGGCAAGGAGTGCAGGTCGGGTATACGGGTCGGGCCAGGTCCGCGGGGGGTGGTCGCGGACGAGGCCGGGTAAGCGGGTGAGAGGGACCTCACCCCGTGTAACTGAGGCGATAAGCCTACAGGACTTTTACAATTTATGTAGGTGCGTGGCTTCAGAATCTACCGAGGTGGGACTAAATGTCCCACCCCAATTCGGCGCCTGCAGCTGAGAAAGCTGCAGGCAATCGCGGCTATTGCGAGGCTTTCACCCCAGCTGCAGGCCTGGGCAGCTGCGTGGGGGCGAACCGCGCGTCCTGGAGCGCAAGCCTGGGTGAGAGCGAAGTTGCAGCTGCAGGCGGAAGAAGCTCCACCTGCTCAGCAATGGCGGCGGAGGACGGGTGACTTGTTCACAGAAATACAGCCTCTCGGCCTAGTCAGAAGGTGCAGGGAGCTTCGCCAGAGTGCGACGAAGCTCGTGCGGGTGGTGGCGAGGCGTGGGGCGGAGTGTAGGGGCTGCCCTAGGTTGGACTGTGGCTGGGAGAATGGGTTTGTTCGGGGGTTCTTTAGGTAGAGAATGACAGGAAATGAAGGGGCAGAAGTGGTTCAGCGTGAAGAGGCGGAGGTTTTGGGTCGGTCGGTGAGTCGTGTGGAGTGGTGGAATGATGGGGGCTATTCGCTGGAGGTTGGCCGGAGATGGAGAAGGTGAGGGTGATCAGGCGCGGTCGAAGGGTAGTTGAACAAATTGAAGTAGGGAAAAGAAAGAGGGGAGGAAGGGAGACAACTGTACCTACTTGGAGGGACAGAAGGGGGACGGAGCAGGGAGGCAGTCGTATCGACTGTCACTAGAGAAGAAGGTGCCCAGAGAGAGGGGGCGGCGGCGAGAAGAGAGCGGGAGAGCGCGCGCTGGGTACGGCGCGACGCGGGAAGAGCGGGCGAAGGCAGCTCTGCTGCTGGTATTGCGGCAGAGAGACGAGGAGGAGGAGGAACCGCCGGAGCTGGAGGGCTTCTGCCGGAGTGGGAAGAGAGGAAAGCTGTGGGTGATTCTCCGTCAAAACCGAGCTGCTGAGTTCGGCAGACGGGGGTGGCTTTTATAGAGGTGAAATCAGAGAGGAGGGCGGAGGGAGGCGATGTGCCTCCCTCGCCGGAGGACGGCCGGAGATGGAGACCCATACTTTCCGTGCGTTCGCATGGGAGGTATGGGCAGCCGCAGAGACCATGGAGGTGTCCCTGCGACATTAGATGTCGCAGGGAACCCCCGATTGTCTTGGCAGAGGGTCTCCCTCACCCTGCGCGGCACCATGCTCCGCGCAAAGTCGCCGGAGCATGGCGTGCTCAGGGTTTTGCAGGGAGGACCCAAATGCAAAGAATGAAGAAGACTTTGGGGCCAAAATGAGAGGGTTTCAAAAGTTGAGGGTCAAAAAGTAATAGATGATGACCAAAATGTAAAGTTGGTTAAGAAGGTCTCTTCTTAGGCTCAAGTTTTTATACATGACTAACTAGGACCTAAGGATTCTAATGGTGAATTTTATTTCTAGAATAGACCTTGTTTGACCGGTCAATTTACGTAAAAACCTAAAATTAAGTCATTAATTGAGCATAGTTCTTAATGTAGGTCAAAATGGGTTCCTAAGGCCAAATTGAAGGTTCTAAGCCCTAGGGATTATTTTTCTATGAATTTTAGAGGGTTTAGTCAATTTTTTCCTTGCCTCGAACCTCGTGAATTGAAGTGGGTTTGTTTTTAGGGTTACATGATGTCATTTAATTCCTTGGAGTTGCTGTAGTCTTATTGGATCAACTCATCCCACTTTTCTCTTATTAGGTTAGTTTGACCTTTGTTTGGACCCTGAGTTACCCTATTTTCAGATTGAGTTGGTGAAATTACATTTTTACCCCTTAGTTCATGTTTTCTTCACAAACTCAGAATTTCTCTGAGTCAATCCTTTCTATAGTTATGTCGGAGCTTTTTCTTGCAAATCTGGGTTAGATGGTGCTAGTTTAGAGTTTATGACAAGGTTCTCATCATCTGGTAAGCTGCCCAGACGTCTGAAACGTGTGGGAAGGCGTGTCCCGCGTCTTTCCGAAGCAAATCCTGCATGCGACAACAAAATCTCCTCAAATTAGCCACGCAAAGCGTAGTTGCGGAGCGGCCTGCATGGCCGTATCCGTAAAGGGAACGTACCTTCGCAGAGATCTGCCTTCAGATGTCTGCTCCGTCATCTGGATGTCACTCCAGATGTCTGATTATGGGAAAAATTCATAACCAGAACCTCCTCCCACTCGCCCTCTCCTACAGCTCCGGCTGCAGCAGTGTCAGGAACGACTCCCTAACGCACTCCTCCTCCCGCACGCGCTACTCCAACCGTGCGCCCTCCGGTGAGCTCCCACACGAGCTCGCGAGCTCAAGTTCCTCCTCCTCTCTTCACGCTGCTCCTCGTCGCCGCTCTCGCTCTCTCTCTCACTCGCGCTAGCACCTCTCGCTGGGGTGGAGAGGAAGAGAAGAAGGGGTTGGTGGTGGAGTGGGGAGAACGAGAGGGGAAGATGGCCTTTTATAAGACTCGCTAAGGTTTGTTGGAGGAGGGAAGAGAGATGAAGAGAGGAAAAAGAGGGCACTGTCTGCGCGCCGGCCGCGCGCGTCGCGAAGGCTTGCACAAAAATTTCAATTTCTAGACGTTTGGGAAGGGATCCAGACGTCTGACCGACAGTCTAGACGTCTTAAAAGGCTCAGGACAGAACGAGTCTTTATAGGGATTAAAGTGAAAACCACTCTACCAGGGTAATCGGGTGGAATGGGGCCTCGTACGGTAGCTCCCGACGTCTCCGCAGGTCTCGTATACTCTACGGACTGGAGACTTATAACATGGACCAACAGGTCAAATGAGCTCAAAACTAAATAGACACTATCTCATTACGTAGAGAAACTCGAACGAAATCCAACGACGTCTCATTTGTGGAAATTCGACTCCGTTTAGGCCCTGAACGGGCCCAAACACACCAACCCTGGCCAAAATCAGATGTTTGGGAAGAGTCACAGACGTCTTAAAAGAACTCTGAGACTCACCTTGCTCGGGACACCTTTTTCGGACATCTGGAACTCCGTGCAGACATTTGAGGGCATCTTCAGATGTCTAGAGACACTCCTGGACATCTGAAACTGCCTCGGTCCTCGCACCGACACACCTCCCCAACCCCTGACATGCTAATGTACTATCAGAACTCGGCTGGGAAAAATAATTGAAAATTATGCACTATTAGACGTATGGTATTACCTTTGGATGTCTGAACAGACGTCTGATGGTCTCTCTAGATGTCTAATTTTGTGGAAAAATGACTCCGCATAACCGTTTGCAAGCTCTCCCTCCCCTATGTTCCGCTGCAACAGCAGCGACCCCCGCAGCAGCAGCTTCTCTTGTCGCTTCCCCCTCCTCTCCCACACGCACCCGTCCCCTCCGTGCTCCTTTCGCTCTTCGCTCTCCCTCTCCTTCTGCTCTCAGCTTGCTGTGTGGCGAGCAAATGGAGGAGGGGGATTTATGGATGTGGGAGGCGTGGGGAAAGAGATAGCGTGAGGCATGGGGTAAGGTGGAGTATGGGGAGGAATGGGGGAGATGTATGGGTGTCGTGGGTATGGGGGTGAGGGGTATGGTATGGTGGGGTATGGTGTTTAGAGGCATGGCCATTGGGTGAGGTGCATGGGTAAGAGGTTTAGGGGCATGGGCATGAAGGTTTTTGCGAAGTTGATCACGCGAAAGTCTCATATTCCCACAAAATCCAAAATTAAAACTCAAAAGATTAAAAATTATAATAACACTCCTATCATTTTGAAAAATTCCCAAATAATCTTTGGAAATGGTCATTTTAGTAGTGGTAATAAATAGGATAAAATGAAATTATGTTAACAAAAGAATTTGTGCTATATACAATAACACCATTTGTTAATTGATCCCATCAAAAAATCTTAAATAAATTTTAAAAAAAAATTTCAGCAACATAAAATTTAGAATTTTTAACATCCCAACAAGCTATCCTCCCTTGTATCGCTCATATCACGCCTCTATTTAAAAGCCACAGAAACCACTTTATCATCCTATAAACATCTTTATTGATCGTCCTATCATCACCTCCAATTAATTGATCTATTAATATATATAACTTGCATTTTGCTACAGGAACATCTCCGAAACAAATGAATTTAAAAAAAATAATGATTTTCAACTGGCCAGAGTTAAATCTTTTTATACATAACAAGACAAATGCATTAAACACTTTATTTTATTGTATAAACTAAATAAATTATTAATAAAAACACTTATTATTAATTTTCTCCTTGCATTTCGTAGATGATATTTTATCATAAAATATGAAAAAAAGGAAAGGGAGATGGTTCATGAAATGACCCAGCACCCCTTGGCCATTTAAGATGTTTGGGATGACCACCAGATGTTTAATCGGACGACTGGAATGTTCATTAGATTTCTGGGATATCCACCAAACGTCTGGAAATACTTTTAGCACACACGTACGAGCGTCATGCTCCCTCCCTCACCGCGCCTCACCGTGACGCCACTCCTCACCCATGATCGCCTCTCTGCTCCCCTCACCTCCTCTCCCTTTATATACCTCTTCCCCCTCCCCTTCGTTGCCATTCCGCAGCTGAGAGCGATTGAGAGCGGAGGGCCGAGCGAGAGGAAACGCGAGGGCGAAGGCTGCAGCGGCGTTCTGCTGCAGCACCTGTAGGCAAGGGGAACCAGAGCGGTTCCGCGGAAGTCATTTTTCCGCGGAATCAGACGGCCAGAGAGACACTCAGACGTCTCACCAGACATCGGAAGGTATGGCAAGACGTCTGATAGAGATCCACTTTCCGTACTTTTCCTCTCTGACAAGTCTTGACAGCGTACGTATGTGTCAGAGGGTGGGAGCGTAGTCGAGGCAATTTTAGATGTCCGGAAGCACTCCCAGACGTCTGACAAAGTTCTTGGACGTCGGATTTGAGTTTCAGACGTCTAATAGCGGAACACCAAGAGAGGTATCCCTGAGAACTGTTTTAAGACGTCTGGGGCATTTCCCAGACATCTGATTTCCATCTGATAGCGTGTTTTGGGGCCGTGTAAGGCCCTATTATTATCGCTTTTACGCAAACGAACCGTCTCTGTTTTCCATACAAGTTTCTTTATATAATGATACCTTGTTTACATCCTTCTGAACCTTTTGGCCAATCAATTCGTGTTTAGGTCTCCAGTCTGTCGGGAGTACGGGACCTGTGGAAACGTTGGGAGCCACTGTACGAGCCCCCATTCCACCTGGTTACTCAGGTAGAGTGGTTACAACCTTAAATCTCAAATTTAATACATGCGAGTAAGCAATCCTAGGACTTGAGATGAACCCTAGGAAGGATTAAACATATATTCGAGAATAGATTCTTGAACCCTAGGTCTTGGCATGAACACTAGGGTCAGAAGAAACTGCATGTGAATGATTGTGTAATCAAGAGCTGCATGTTTTTAGCTAAAATGGACCTCTACGACATGTGAATAATTGAGTAATCGAAAACTGCTTGTCTTTCTGCTAAAATAGACCCCTACTATAATAAAATGAAAATTGAGTTGTTGACCCGAACATTCCAACTCGGATGTGACAGAAATTCCTGTATAAACCCCGGGAAATGTAAATATGAACACTATACCTCGAAGAACCAGATGATTCTGGGAATTTGCTGCCTATGGACAACTGTTAAGGGAGATAAGCTGACCTTCGTATACGTAGTACTGAAGAGAGCAACTACCCCTTGTAGTGTAGAGGGGAGCTTTCCGCCATTAGGTTGGGACCCAGGGTGGGTTTGGCCACTCTACGATGACTCTTACTAGCCCTCGTGTACGTGATACCGAAGTGAGCTACTTAGTGTAGGGGGGAGCTATCCGCCCCAGGGGGCCCGGGGCTAGGTATGGCCACCCTACACTGACTCCCGTCAACCCGTTGGGCAAATCGGGGTAGTCGAACGAAGGTACGCGGACTGAGGAGGGGCAAAGACCCCTGAGGGGCAAAGACTCCTGAGGGGCAAGACCCCTGCTCTGTTCTAAGAGGGCAAGGCCCTACACTGTTCCGCGCTGTACGTTGAGGCGTACCCGCTTGCGGAAACGACTGACCGCGTGCCAGTGTGGGGTAGCTACCCGCACGCTTATCACGTGTGCCGTAGTTACCGTTACGTCACGACCGTGACATCGGGGTAGTAGATCGAGTATAGCACTACCACGGTGGGACTCCCCCAGCCAAGAGAGTGCCACGTGGGCATTTTATATCACAGGAAGCTGCAAGCAAAATCGTTCCTATAGGGAACCAGATGATTAATTAACAAATCCTAATTAAAGATCTCTACACAACCACATGTATAATATAATTAGATGGAAAACTTTATGTTAATGCATGTTAATTCTTAGCCACCACTCTACTTAGCTTTAGCTGACTCCAGTCAAATATATTTTGTACAAGTTAAGGATTTGAGCAACCCGAGACGCCGGCTGCTAAGGACGCTGGGCTTGGTCGAGCCTAGTTTTAGTTCTACTGCCTGTTAGTGAGTTTTATAGTTTGTATTCTGTTACATGTACTCTGTGATGTGATGGCCGTAATATTACTGTTCTCTTTACACCTATCGAAACTTTCTTTTTGCTTAATTACTGTATTTGTGTTGTTTGTTGAATGTTACTTGGTTATTTCTTGTTGGACGACTATATCTTAGGATAAATCGAAGCGAGCCAGTCCCAGATTCTATCGGAATTTGGGACCGGGTCGTGACAGTTTAGTAACCTTACCCATTTTAATCCAAGAAAAATGTTGGAGAAAGAAACATATTATTTTTTGAAGGTACTTGAATTTTAAAAAGTAAAAAGGGAAAAAAAAGTGATGACACACGTCTTTTAAATGTTAGTTTACTTGGGAGGTTAATTTCTCAATATGAGGGTTAACTCTCGTTTATTAGATTATTTAACCTCTCATCTGATAACATGGGTTTAACTATTTTAACATGGATTTATCTAAAATCATTTTTAACTGGTGCTAGCAAAATTTGTGTTGAAATTGTATACCACCCATACCTCTGACAACTTTTATGCTTCATATTCTTAACACTATTATTAAGTAAACATTACAAGAGTTAATAGTACAATTTAATATCAATTAAAGTAAGCACAAATTGATGTCAACACCATTATGTAAGTAAACATAATTACAGATAAACACTAATTTTATATTTTTTAACATCATTTTTCTAACTTCCCAAGTAAACTAACCCTAAATTACTACCTTTAAGGTATAGTAATAGTATGCAAACTCGAGTATGCGATGGTGTGGTGTCAACTGTGAGGAGTAGAGCAATAACAATAATAGGCATGGTACTGGTGACGAGGACTCTAATGAAAGCAACTCTTTTTAATGCCTGATTTAAAGTAAGTAGGGGCAATGAGAAGGGTGTTTTTGATCGGCAGGGGGACTCTCGTTGCCGATGATCTTTGATAGGGTTCTCTGTATATTTGACTTGCCCAACGAGCAAGGGTTAGCCCCAAACTTTTGGTAGATTTAATCATGGGTCAAGCTTGGGTTTTTATTCTTTTAGCTCGACTCATATTGATCTGCGACCGACTAACTAAGCCCTAAGTATAGATACAACTCTATCAGATAAAATATCCTTTAAATTAGCAGAGAAAGGAAATATAAATATCAGCCCGGGGCTTGGGGGTTGCTGTGCTGTCCACCCATATTGGATTGGGTTGGGCCAAGCATTTATATAGTCTTATTAATTGGGCCGGGCAAGACTTGACCGAGGTTTGCTGGATTGATTAAGCTTGGACTGGCTAAAGGTTGAACTAAGTCTACGTAAGCATTAATAGATTTCGTCTGGCAAAATAAATTTGTAGAATAAATAGAAGAATAGAAAAAAAATAGAATAAATGATGAATTGAGTAAATTAATTTATTTAGATACTTTCAGCGAGTTAAAATTATTTTCCAGAGAAAATAAAATAATTTTATTTTGAGTTAAGTAAAATTTAATGGGATGTAAGTGGAGGTCGACTTAAGTAGCATGTTAAGTATTTAATCCAATATAATCCTATTTAGCCTGCCAAACAAATAGGGCCACGGAGTCCAGAAAAGGTGTTGCTATGATGGGCCAAACTTTATGGCCTGCGCAGTCGAAAGGTAAGAATCGAAAGTTAAGGGGCCCAATCTTACCATCTTATTGGTTGTTTCCTATCCTCTGTGGCTTCTTCTGGGGAAAGGTTAAAAAAGTGACAAAAAGGAAACAGCAGCCGCCTTTTGCCTTATTGAGACGTAAAGTCCACTGGATGTTGGATGGCCGTTTGTTTACGAGGCCGAGGTTGCGTGGGGGTGTGATGGAATGAGGCTGATAGATTGGTCCTGTTCTGTGCTAAATTAACAGGTTACGTAGAAACATGTGATGTCATAATTAGTATGTTATTTATTTGGTTAAAAGGTGGTAATAGGGTGATTGGATTATCTTAAGGTAAGAATGACTGAATGCTTTCCCGCCTTGCTTGGTTAGTGCACGATACATCCATATCTATGATACAATTCAATTGAATTTGCATTACAATCAGGTACAAAAAAATCGAGGGAGGTTCAGGGTATCATAGGGGAGTTGAGAGGAATGAGGGAAGACCGGCTGTGGAGTAGTTTTCCTCGGCTGACTCGGTTTACAGATTACAGTTCAGGTAGATTGTAGTTTTCATGTTGATCTATAAATACGGGTACTAGGCATTCTTTTTAAGATATTGATTTAAGATTCACCGGTTGTTTTGAAGAAACGGTTAAAATGAATGCTGACGCTTAGAGTATTTCAATTCACAGATGCAATACTAATTATTCATATTAACTTCCAATTATTGTTCTTCCTATCATTAGTTACCAATATGTTGTACCTGTGGCATCAAAATGGATCCAGACTTGATAACCCAATCCGGTAACCAAACCCGAACCCAACCTGATAGCCTTCGATTCCAAATCAAGTCAGGTTAGGTCAAATCAGACTTGCCTCTTTATTAAGTCTGATATTGGGTTCCATCTTTAGACCCACATTGACCCAATGGACTCAATAAATAGGACCCAATGGACCTGATGAATAGGACCTGCATTAGACCTGTAAAAACCCAATGGACCCAATAAAGTGGATCCCTTAGACTTGCATAGGACTTGATAGATCCTGCACAAGACTCAATAGACTCGCAGATTCGTTAGATCCGCTAGACTCGCATAAGACTTGACCAATATTGGATCGAGTCAGGTCCATTAGTTCCTTATCAGGTCAGGTCTTAAGTTAAGGACTTTGGACCCATTTGCTTGCCGGGTCCAACCCAACCTGATAATTTCCAGGTTAAGTGAAATCGAGTCAAGTTTGGGTTAAGTGAAATCAAGTTGGGTTGAACTCAACCTGACTTAGTAGACATCGCTAGTTGTACTTATCAAATTAATTTTAAAACTTATCCTTATTAGTGTACAACCTTGGTACATGTGCTTCATTTTACTTCATTTCTCTAGAATTAATACCAGTAAACTAAACTACTTTTTAACCTACGTCTTGCTACGAGAGTATAGCAGTTAACATTGTATCAAAACTCTACCACTAAAAAAACTACTGCAATAAAAAAAGTTAAAAAGTAAATAAACTTACATTGAAATGCATCGTGGTTTCAATCGGTGTGTTTTTATTTTCCATCCGTTGAAAATTAAAGTACATTTGTTGAAAATAAAAATACACCCGTTTGTTTTAACTTTCCATCAATGTAAAATGAATTTTCACTTGAAAAATGAAAAGTATTTTTCATATGTGAATTTTGGATTTAGGATAAAAAGTGAAAAATTACTTATTATAGGTGAAAATTAATTTTGTATAGAAGTAAATCAATTAAAAATCAAAATATATTTTATAAAATACATTGTAACATATATTTCATACATCTAGAAAATTAAAATATGTCAATTAAAAATTAAAATATATCACGTATTTTAAAATTCATTATAACACATATCTTTGTACCTTTGTTAAAAAGAAGTTTCTTAAATCCAAAAGATGAATATTTTTTTATTTATTCTCCAAAAAAGTAAAAAAATTCATATAACGAATATATTATAGATAAATAGAACTTTAGACTGTCAAGGAAAAAGAGGTGGGAGCGCAGACTAAAACCTCAAAAATAAGAAATAAAGGGTTGTTGCTGTTGCTACTCGATGTAATAGCAAATGAAGGTTTAAAAAGAAAATAAATAAATAATATCATAAACAGTAACTATCAGACTGAAATCCTTGCCGCTTCATTATATTTATAGATGGAATTACAAATTAATCACGTGTCGATACTTATCGTTCAAGTTAAATTGTAAAGGCTAAACTACCCGAAGAATTCAATTAATGGGATAATTATTATAGTAATAAATATGCAACTTGAGTGCTACAAGTATTTTATTTAGTTTTCTCGATTTTGTGAAATTAATTATATACTCACAGGTGAAAAGAACTTGCTAATCGATAATCTTGTCACTTGAATCAGATTTTATCATTTTGAAATACTAAATGATGGGTAGTTATAAACTATGGATGGGTAGTTATAAACTATATTTTGGTTGGACCTAGCAGAAGATCGTACCTGTTAATGCCATTGCAGATTGAATATTTTGCATCAAACATTCACTTTAAGTTAATGATATAATGCACTAAAAAGGCAACGATAGGTGACCTAGCATTTTTCTTATATAAAATCATGGGGTGACATGGAATTTCTTTGGGCTGGATAGAGTTATCAGACATGATATTGCAACTTAATGATAGATTGAACATTTTCACGAGCAAAGGAATTATGACGGGTATGAATACAACAATACGATTAAATCAATTAGCAAATATATATTCATGCATGCATTGATTGTTATAAAAAAAAAAGTTATATATTAAATAGTTATCATTAAGAAAAAAATGTTCACCGTAACAAGCTAGAACAATCAAACAAAATGAGATGATAAATGATGCCTAAAAATGTTATTTCATACCTTTATTTTTTTTTAATTTCTTAAAATCTCATTGAGTAAATTGGGGGAGGAATCGGCAATCCTCCACACATTAATCTTTGCATGATGTAGTTGGAAACTTGAATTTGAGATGTTACATACTTGGTAATGAAAAATGACTAGTATTGTTAATTGACAAGTATGAAAAGATCAAACTAGTTAAAGGACTTACTAGCATGTTGAATTATTTTGGGATTGGCTTGGCTACTTTTCAATTTAGTTCTTGGATGAAATGAAAACTTTTGTTTGATTCTATTCTTTTATAATAGACTCAATGTTGTAAACAAAATTTAGGTTGTATTAGATTGTTTCTTTTTACCCCTTATGAATGATGATTTGTATATCAATTAAAATAGATGATTGAGCGAATCAATTATCATGCTCTTGGATCTTATAGCAAAAAAGAACAAGAAAAGAAGTAGCTATTAGTCATGGTTGCTTTCAAAAAATCATCATTTTTATCAAGAGTACTTGGGCCCTCATGATGTAGAGAATGATGAAGAGATCAAGAAAGGCTTAAGAATGCTGCACAACCGTCAGTTCAAGAAGAATAGTTGGACGTGTAGAAGGTAAGGAAGAAAAGGTAAAGGAATATGGATCAAATTATAAAGAAGAGGGAGGTGCAGATGGTGTGGACTAAGTGACTGGTAGGTTTGAATGTAGTATTAGTTTTATTTTGAAATTATGCTTCCTATATTTTAGAGTTGATGTTTGGGCATGCACTTTTTATTTATAAACTTTCTAGTTGATTTTTTTTTTTAACTATGAAATTTTAACTTAGTTTTGATTTTAGTTTGTAATCTTATTTGTTTGGCAGTTAAGCTTACTACATCGTGCTGTGCTTTGCTGCAAAACAAGTTTTACATATGAATTATATACGAGGACTTGGAAATAGATTTACTATCAAACATTTTAGTTAACTTGTATTTTACACCTTATAGGTCTTAAGAAAGAGCCTAAGCAAAGCACCTTGTGTCATGGGCATTTTATATCTATCTTGTCTTTAGCTTGCGAAACTGATTCATTCTTCTAGAATGAAAATTTGAAATATAATTTTTAACTTAATTCTCAACTTAATCCAAAATTAAATCTATCAAATTGCAAACTAAGTTTTTTATTTTTTTTTCATCAAATTAATCACAATGGTTTGAAGATAATAAAGTCATGTAAAATCATGATCATTTAATTAATTTTTGAACTCAATAAAAAATAAAATTAGATAAAATAGGAGTCCTAGTCATATCAGAGGAAGACTAAACCGTCCAAATTGCTTCACGCTGTTCGAAACTAACGTATTTTTGCTGTTTCTGAATGTTCAGATTTTTTTGATATTTTTAGAAGAAGGATAACACCATCGATGTTAAACATAAAAATTAAATGGTAGGGACCTAAATCTCAATTATGTGAAAATGATTTCTAAAATTATTAAAAAATTTAAAAAAATTGTTGGACGTATTTAACTGCTAGCTACGAACCCTACGCAATTGCACGCTAAAAGGACTTTCTACAATGCGCCGAATACATTTAAAAATTAATTTTGGGGAGTAAATTATAACAATGAAAAGACTAATACTTAAATCAGTTTTTCTTTTTCTTCCACGTAGCAGGAACTAAGAAAAAGAAATTACACAAAGAATCCTAAGTTTGCTGAATAAATGAGATAGTTGGGTACTTTTTGTGTTTGGACGGAAAGTTAAAATTAACATACGTGTTCGAAAGGAAAAAAAGGATGTTACACTATAAAGAAAATTAAATAATTTCACTTTTAGGGTGGGATTATTTTATTTTAACCTAAGAGATCCTTTTGAAATTATTTATTTTCAAAATTTCCTTAGTCAAATGAGGAACAGAGCATGCGGTTCCTCTCACCGAATGAGCCCATAAGGAATTAGCCTACCAAATTTTGCAAGAATCCAAACTTAACTTGGAGGAACTTAAGGTAAACATGACTAATTAAGAATAAAACTAAATGCAATCAGATAAACTAATTACCAGGGATGGATTTAACAAATAAACAAATAATCAAGAAGTAAGTGGAACAAAGAATTTTATTAATGATCTAATGTGAACAGTTATAACTAGACAAATGACTACAACCAGAAAGGAAATAAATAAAATGCTATAACTAAAATTAAATAGGAAAAACAGACAAAAGGTGGTGGAGAATCGAAGTGGCGACGGTGGAAATGTCCAGAGACGGAAGATGGAGGAGGCAGAGGAGAATGTTAAAACCTGCCAAATGAAGGTCTGAAGAAAGGGAAGGGAAGAAGGTGAAGGATAGCCTTCCTTTCGATTTTAAGAATAAGATGGGCTCGAAATCTCAAAACTTTCTAGAGATAAATGAAATTTTGATCAAGCAAAAATAATAATTTTATTTGGGTAAAAACTCTTTGAAATCTTATTAGGAATATGAAGTTCTAATTCATTTTTACATTAAAATATCTTTAATCCACCATAAGAACCCAACTTTATTTTCCAACACGCAAAATTGAGCCTAAATTTCCGTAGGCATCCAATTTGCTTCTAATGGGATTTTTCCACTTTGTATCCTTTTTATTTCTTTCTTTCTTAGCTTTTATCTTTTCCATCTTAATGTTTTTGTATGGAACTTCTCTTAAAATTTTTCTCTTTCAATCTCAAAGCTACCCATTGCCTGTTCTTGCTTCCTCTCACCTATAATATAACACCAAAGGAAGACATTATTAGTTACGAAGTAAAAATAAACATCTGGAATTATCATCTTTACAAAATAGATACCTAAAAAATAAAAGTAAAAATTAAGCATGTATTAAGACGAAACTATGACTCGGTCACGTATAGAGTACCCTTTTGTTAACGAAGGGAAGGTCTAAATAAATGCACGATGACTCACATCGAGAGAAAAATCTTAGTTGATGTGGTGAGCATCCTCATCGCAGAAGGAGAGAGGTCAAACGTTCTTAGCTTAAGGGATCACGGAAGGTGCCGTATCAATATTGGTTGGCTTTGCCAAATGCCTCTTTACAATCAAGAGAAGGCCAAAGTTCTTGACTTACGCATTGAAGAATAATATTTTGTCTGGTTGTAAGATTATTCTATCTAATTCCTTCGAAGACCATTTCAGGTTCAGGATTGATGTGCCAATCATCATCATCATCCCAGAAGAAAGTTCTCTCTCCTGTAAAGATAGAACTCGATCGATGCTCTAACACAAAGCTGCAATTTAGCAATAAGTGCAATAAGCTCTTTTTATTAGCTTTGTACAATAGAGAGAAAGAGTTGAATAATAACTGCCTTGTATAACAACAAATAAGTAGCAGATTAGTTTTAAATATATGAGAGAGAGAGAGAGAGAGAGAGAGAGAGAGAGAGAGAGAGCCCTCAATTATCTCATATTCTAGAATTTTTAAGGGTAAATTCCTTCGAGGTGGAATTCAATCATCAATTTTCTGATCCTTGTGTAGTGATTAGGGTTAAATGTTTGCTCGGTGGCTAGATCCTGATGTTTGTTTGAAATCAAATCACATCCTGATAATTTATTGATTTAAATGAGTCACCATTAATGGCACCTATAAATCTTCAAATATCTTCAAACTGAACTAGAGTCGGGCTATATAAGAATGAAGCACACATAAGCATTACTTGGTCTAATTAATTTTTCGACGTCTTGCGTTTTCTCTATGGTTGCATATCTTGATTGTCCAATTAGCTCCTTGTACGTAACTTCCAAATCATAAAATTAAAGTGGGATTGTGCACTGGGAGAACTTTCAGATGGACGTATGGTGGTCAAGGATTATATATCCAACGACGACCTCATTGGTCCTTTCTCGAGGAAGAAGTAAAATCACATATAATAAAGTTATACTTGTTTTTTTCACGTAACGTGACCTCCCAAATCTGAACAGCCCAAGCTCCAGCGAGTGCCCCCCCCCCCCCCCCCTCCTCCCACGGTGTCTGCGTTGGACGTAGACCTACCGTTTTGAAGTAAATTGGGAGTGGTCTTGAGACCCATACGTACAAAACGTTTGGATGGTGGACTCCATTGTCGCCCATGTGGACCTCACCTTCGTGGAAACTTCACTTTTCCTTGACAGCAGAAGAAAGAGGTTGGGAGACCTTCGGCTAAGGAGTGAGTTGTCTCCTTCCTCCAACAAACCTTCTTCGGACCTCTTACGAAGTCGATTCTATTCAATTTTTCCAATTGGCTTGAAAGCCACTTATTTTATCCGCGTTCTCATCTTTTGAATCTAAGATATTCCCTTCTCATACGCCTTCTTCCACCATCTTATTTGGCATATTGTGTATGTCGGTCGTCCATGATAGTGTACTAGTTGATAGCTCCTTCATTGTTACGTCAGGAATAAATATGAATTAGTAACTAATCTCTCATCTACTCCCAATCGTTTCCAAAGTTGAGTTACAAAAAAAAAAAAAAAAAATCAATAACAAGATTCGTTAATTATGTATCTTTGACAATATGAAAACTTTTGGGTTCAGATTAATCTAATTTTATTAATTTTTACTAAAATTACTAAAAAAGAATCCTGAATACATCAAAATCAGAGACAAAAAAACTATTTAATAAAAACTTTAAAAATACTTCTAATCTTCAAAATTATTAAGGGAATTACGAGAAAGATAAGATTAGGGAGAATGAGGAGTTTAAAATGAGATTTATATTCCTCAGATAAATAAAGATTTTATTCGATATGTAAAGTTCTCCATACTCCCAATCGGGTTCAAGTCGAACTCATCGTCGAGTTATATATATTATTGATATAGGTATATACATAAGCAGATGAATGGTATATTATTATTTCTCTCCATGCTATTTATTCATGCATGTCTCGATCTTTGATAGTAGTATATTTCCTTTTTGAGGTGAACTTGCTCATAGTTCTTCCTTAATTCCTACTCTCTGAAAATTTTCCGATGGTACTTTGTAGAATTTTGAATATCTGTTGGTTGATTTTCAATAGTCCGCTTTGCTTCATTCCAATTTGAATGAGATGAATTTTTCCACTTGTTGATACCAATAGATAGAATGGCAACTTTTTCTAATGTTTCCTTCCCATCCGTTTGTGGAGCAATGCAACCATCATGCAATGCACCTTTGAAGTTTGTTTCCAAATACCAGTTCTCCTCCCATCTCCATGTATAACCTTCTGGCTTTGTTTTTTTTTTTATTTTGTGTACAGTAGAATAAGACTATGACCACTCTTAATAACTTAGAGGTGCAATAATACACAAGCCTTAGGAAAAGAAAGAGGCCAATCTCCAACCACAAATGCTCTATCTAATCTCTCTTTAATCAAATACTATGATTATCTGTTAGATCAGGTGAAGGCTTGTCTTCTACATTCTTTTGTTGAACTCAAACCTTCACCTTCGACCCTAAATCCATGGGATGGACGAAAGCATATTTCTAGCGGTTCCATCGTCGAAGCTTTATTTATTTATTTATTTTATTTAAATGAAAGCAGACACTTTTCGTTCGCCTTTCGATACTTTCACGTATTTAGGAGGAAAACGAAAAAGACGCTTATAACTGTTAGAAAAGAAACGAAATGGGCCCGAAATGAGAAAAAAAAAAAGACGCGGATACAAAACGTAAAAGTGATTAATTTTGCAATGTAAAATGTGAGATAATTAAAAACATAAATTCCTTTCAAAAAAAAAAAATTAAAAACATAAATTTAGCAGTGAGATCATATCACTATCTTTTATTCGTATGAAAGAATAAACCAAGATCATCACTTTTAAATAAAAAATTTATAAGTGTAAAATTTAAATACATTGATATAAAATTAAAATATATGGATATAAAATCAAAACATACAATTGCGATGATTTTATATTAATGTAAATTATACAAATTACTTTCAAAATAATTTTATAATGACATAAAGTCATTAAAAATATTTTAAAAATCACTTCACACTAATGTGACCTCATGTAACTAATTTCTCTATTTTGCTTTCAAGGTAAATCACCATCTTCCTATGAGCAACCTCTTTTATCTTATTAAAATAAAAAATTACACTAATATTATAAAATTATTAAAATTATTTTTATAATCATTTTACATCACATAAATTCACAAGATATATTTACAATCATTCTATACTCACTGACAAAATAGTAATTTTTTTAGGTGAGATATGATCTACAATCGTTGTATATCTACTAGAGTTTTTTTTTTAATTTTTTTGTGACCTTCCTATGATTTTCTTTTTTTTTTTTTAATCCGTTGGCCACACCATGTTATCTCCTTCCTCTTTTTTTTTTTATATTTTTTATTATTTAGTAGGTATATTTATTTTAAATTTTATCTTTATCATCAATTTTCTCATCTTATAGTCTTTCGTTCGACACCAATATTGAATGTATCTTTATGAGACTACAAAACAATATAAATTTAATTTAAGATATCGATTGAAGATCGAAGTGCATCGAGTAATACATTTTACAGTGTAGGCATGTTTTGATTTTCTATCAATATTTCTTTTTTTCTACCGATAAAAAATTAAGATATATCGAATAATATATTTTGCAATGCTTGGTATGTTGATTTTTCGTTAATCGAAAATCAAGATACATTGAATAATATATGATGTATTGATTTTTCAACGATAAAAAATTAAAATATACTAATTAAAAATTATATTATAATTTTATATAATTAACTTTTACATTTCTACGGTCATATTTTCTTTTACACCCTTGCAGTAACACGTAGATTAAAAGAAAACTTAGGTTACATTTTGAATATCTTTATATTAAACACTCGTTGCACGGAAGATTCACAGCCATCGCATTTGTTCGTCTACAAATGCACCAGCAAGCAGCTTCCTTGTTTGCTTCCGTTCAATTTTTAAATCATACAAGCAAAAGGGCAATCGCGTTATATTCAGAAGAGACCTTTCGTAAAAGATAGACAACCATACGTAGAACCGAGTTTTGACCCTTTCCAATTTACGTGAAATTATTGACAGTTCGCCGGTCGTACCGACCGTTGCTGGACAATTAGTTGGAAAACCCATCCATTCTTTTTCTCAAAACTCCCGACGGAACATTTTTGTGTTTATTCCTCGTGACGCGCGATTATTCTCGATGTTTATTCCCCGCATAGATAGTGTGCAACAACTCAAACCAGCTCAGGTTTTATATAATATAAGTTTTGGCCGTCATGGGCAATGCACATGTTCACTTCTTTTATCGTACAAAGCACCAACACGAGAGTCCGTTATAATGAAAACCAAAAAGGTTGTTGCAAAGTTATTATAATATTATTAATTCTTGACATCCTATGTCCAGCGAGTGCTTGTTCACGCTCCCACCGAGCATCTAGACATAGCTGGAACGTGGTCCATACTTTCTGATCGGCAGTGGGGCGTTGGCCACATAATTTTCCATGTTATAAACTTCGACTTGCAAATGATAATAAGATATTATATCGAGCCCACGTTCCTGAGAGGTATGGAAGCAGTCACATGGCGTGATTACTCTCTCTGGGGATATGATACCAATTTTTATTTTAATCTTTTTAAGGGATTATCTTGTCATACAAATCTTCAAAAAAACCCGCTCCTTTTCAACCACATTGCAGTTTCACTCATTCGGTCTCCAAGGTTACATCTGGAGGATGGATGAAATACTACGAGAATATATTAAAATGAAATAAACGGAGAGAGATTTATTCGGATAGTGAAATAAAAAAAAATTAAATAAGAAGATTAAAATAATTGATATAATTATATGATATTAGTTGATATTTATTTAATAATATAAATTAAAATGAAGAATATTAATAGGTATTTATTTAATATTAAAAATAAGAATAGAGAATATAGTAGGTATCTTTTAATAATAAAAGTGAAAATAAATATCATTTTGATCCCTCCCGGCTTCAATTCTTTCATATTGGTCGGCAGACAACATCAAGTACCCTTTCTCGACTTGCTCCATCTTCTCCTATCTTGACTCGTACTTGATCTTTGTCCCTCTTTGCTCGAAACCCTTGGCTTTTAAGATTCATGTGTAAAGCTTAAGTTTCAAATTAATATCATCATCTTGACACGGTTGCCAGAACCAACGCCATCAAATAAATGCCATCTATTAAATCATGCTTGCAAGTGCTTCTGGACTATACTTAAGAGTGAAGAGGCAAGAGATCATGGCTAACCTAGTTTCTAATCCTCACACAATGCAATTCTTCATAGGTTGAGTCCAACTTACAACATGACGTGATCCAACTTAGTTGGGTTGAGTTCAAAATTATAACGAGCTGGGTTGAGTGATTCACAACTTGATAAAAAATACGTAAGGTTGAGTTCAAGGTTTTACCAACCCGGCTCACCAATAACCTGACACAACCTGATGTATTCGTTAATGTTTATTTATGTTGAAAAATATTGTGATTAGCACAAGTAATAAGAGAGGACTGGATTAAATAATTTCCTCATATGTCCATTCCAACTTAGTTCCTGTTATACTCAGCCCAACGAACTGAGCTATTTCTAAAAGGACGAAGGCCATATGTGATTTTTATCATCATTGTTTAGCGGTAAGAAAATTCTCTTTTACAAATACAAATAACTGGGAGAATTGCATCACTGATCTGAGAGATGAAGAGAGAGAAACCCGTAAACGAAGAGCTGTCTATATTTCATTTCTATTGTTGGTATTCTTCTTCTAACATATACAAGAGAAGCAAAACAGCTCCACTGCCGCCGCCGCCGCCGTCAAAGAAGAAGAAAATAATGAATGAATATGAACAGGGAGAGAGGCGCAGACAGCCTCCCCCACCTCTTGCCCCCAATGCCAGTAATCTAACACCATTCCTACAAAAAAACCATGGGGGATGAGAGAAATCCACCCAACTGTGCGCTTGTATCATCTCATGTTGCAACACTGTGGCTTCCCAGCTTGCAGCTTTTCCCACATGCAGATCATCTGCCTGGGGGACTGGTAGTGAGCTGTGAAATAGCCATCAATGCATCCGAACTGGCAGAATTTGAGATCATGAACATATTCTACATGCCGTGAGCTGTTGAATTGCTCCACCCACATCCCCATGCTTACATCTTCCATCTTAAATAGCTGTTTCAAGTTCAAGAAACATAGCCATTAGAGACAGGATAAGGCTTGCAACTTGAGATATAAGGATGACTCATGCAAGATGGTACATATCGATCATTCTCCTTGTTGGTCAGGAAGAAAATTGTTCTGTCAGTATTCAATGGTCAGCCAATTCTATTTCAAGCTGGAAACTCATTTTCCTTAAATATTATCTTGATGCAAGAAAAATGATCTGATGTCATCCAACACAATCTAACAAGAAACTTAGCCATTAGAGACAGGATAAGGCTTGCACTTGAGATATAAGGTTTAAAAGAAAGTTGGGATCAGTTCATAGAATGACTCATGCAAGATGGTACGTATCGATCATTCTCCTTGTTGGTCAGGAAGAAAATTGTTCTGTCAGTATTCAATGGTCAGCCAATTCTATTTCAAGCTGGAAACTCATTTTCCTTAAATATTATCTTGATGCAAGAAAAATGATCTGATGTCATCCAACACAATCTAACAAGAAATGTAACACACAAAGAGGTCTTGCTTTCACATGCAAAAAAATGGCATCTAGTAAAGAGGGGGAAATTATAAAGCCAAGGCAATGCAATTGGCTCGGAGATCAATTGCATGTCCTTTCTCTAAATAAAAGCAGTAGAAATTTCTACAAAGCTGCCCTTAACAACAGTGACTTGTAAGTAATTGGATCTTGATGCTTTTTAATGAGATTGATTTGCAAGCACTGGCCCATCACACCTTTTCACGATGAGACTACACTCACAAGCCATTGGACCTTCACTCCTTTTAACAACGTTGACTTCTGCAAGTCATCATCAGACTACTAATGTTTCACATGGATATGCAAGTGATCAACATAAAAACTGACAATTATTGTATCTTTCTTGACTATATGTCATTTGACACAGAAATGCAGCTGACTTCTAACACAGCTATAGTGACATTCTGCGAATTTTATGCGGCTTCCTTAACCCAGAGGTCGTGACTTATTGCACCAACTCTAGAACATGGACACAAACAAATAGTTTGACCACAAATAATTCTTGGTGTAAGTTTGTAACACATCAAACCCATATTACCATGCTTATTAAAAAGCTAGCAGTCTGAAGATAAAAAAATGTTCCACAAGTTAAGAAAACATACCCGTAATGTATGCTTCTCAAATGCAGAGATGACAAACTTGGCAATATCATCTGAAACAATGTAGCCAGGCCCATTGGCATAAGGTGGATAATCTTCCTCAGGCCATTCCTGAAACAGAAATAGGGTTATATTGCTAGATTTCCAAATATCACAAACTGCGTTAATCAACCGCTATCATGAGTGGATTCCACGCAGCAAGACTGTATTGCAAAAAAGTATCACACATTGAATCTGAACTCCTGTATTGTGATAATCTGCTAAGCTATTAAAAGATATTTTTTTTAAAAAAAGAAACTATTAGAAGATATTAAATGGTTATCCAAAAGATAACATGCTTATAACCATCTGGTGGTTGAGCAATTGGCCTACTGCCCAAACAACCAGACACCGTTTACCTTTCTCAGACAAATAAAAGGAAAAAAGATTGCCTAAATAAACGAAGGAGTGAAACCACTGAAGAAGCAAGAGTTCAGCAAGCAAGGTAGAATAGGAGTCCATGTAACTGTGACAGCTGTGCTTTAGAGTTCATGTGCATCAAAAGATAAACATGATAACTGCTGCAAATATCATTGAGCATAATCATCGTCATTTGGGATTTATCTAGCAGATTGTTTAGCATCACTTGCCAACAAGACTGACATCCATAAATCATTTTTATACATATCATGTGTCAACTCTACCAAGCTTGATTTAAGAACAGTAGGGTAAAGATTTTTGTTAGAGGAAGCACAATTATACTGAAAATCAAGCATCAGAATGGAAGGATATATGTAAAGTTGTTTTTTTTTTCACTTGAAACTTACAGCAATCAACAACATCAATCAAATGTTCGTATCGTTCACCTTCAAAACTACTTGCATAAAATGCATGAAAATGATGAGGTAGACACTACAATGGTTTGATAATGATTAATTAATTTTTAATTACTACTTTTTGAACCACTTCAAGGAACAAGATCAAATAAGATTTTATTGTTACGAGAGGTACAAGATCAAATATTTTTAACTTTCAAGCATAATGAAATTAGATATAAAAAGACTGCGAAGATACCTCGTATGTTACGGCCCATTTACCAGTACGCAAGGGCTTGTGATAGTAATTCATGTTCCCTATGTAAAGGCTTCTCCCAGCAGGCACTTTCCTAATTTCATCAAGTACAGAACTTACTCTGACAAATGTATCATCATCACACTTCATTATGTACTTGGCTGAAACAGCACGAACCTAAGAAGAACACATTGGGATTATCCATTAGAATGTGATCTTAGCCACTTTGTTCAACAGAATTGTCCAACAGGAAACTCAGATCATACCCCATATTCGCAAATGGCAATTGTCTTTAGAACAACAAGATCATAGCTATCCATATATGGGACTAAGACAATGTCACCAAAGAAATCTGCTTCCTTCTTCAGTTCCACATTCACTTCATTTCTCGCATGCTGTGAATGACAAAGGTAAAAAACATCAAGAGAAGATCAGAATTTGAAATAAAAGTCACTATTTACCAAATGAAAAGATCTATTATGTACCATTGCAACAAAAAACCGTGCAACCATGTTTGGTGATCTGGCTACCAATTGCATCCACGACTTCCTCACTGCCATTCGCTCCGCAAAATGGTTCCCTGCTGACAGAATGCCGATAAATAACTCAAAAGGGTCATCAGGAATTGGGTGCGCCTGCCATTCTCTTGACATCTCAAGATGTTTCTGTGGAGAAAAACTAGGATGGGTTGTGGGCAGTGATCCAGCAAATATTGAATGAACTTCAAGGTCACCATTTAACGATAATCCTGTAGCATCCTCCAGAACAAACCCCTGTGAATACAACAAACTCCTCATGTAAACAATGTGACATTTGCGCAATTTTCCAAGATGGAATCATTTGACGATGTACAAGTCAAACTAAACTTACTGTTCTGTACGGGAATGAGGTAATATGCCTTCCATCAACACTGACATGGTAACCTTCAAGGCCAGCATTCAGCGTAAGCACGAACAGCTTCTCCTCCGCAAATGGAAATGGCCACTCAACAGGAACCTTCTTGGTCCGCCCAATCAGACGATTCAACCACCACAGTGTCTTTGATTCCTCCGAGCGACTTTCGTCATCGCGTATCCACCTTTCACACTTCACAAGCCCATCAACTGCAAGTGGTGGTTCCAAGAACATCAATACCAGGTCCGCTGGTTTAAATACTAAAACAAACATCAAAACCTGATCCTCAACCACGTTCCATTTTCGTAGACTACCTGATCCTCAGCCATTTTGCATTTAAATAAGCCAGCAAAGTACAATTCTTATTCCCAAAGGATAAAGAAATCTTCAAGCAGGGACGGCATTGAATTTTCTACATTCTCAAGATGAAAAGGAAATCACACAATAAACAATAACACCGAATGCCAACACGAGAAAAAAAAAAAAGCACCAATTTTCCCTTAAACCCAGGAAGAGTCCACACTACCGATCGGTCAAAATCACAAAAATAAACTAACCCAACAGAAAAAAAAGAACAAAAACAGAACACAGACGGCATTCGCGGAATCTCCCATCCTCCCTTGGCATGAATTAGGCAGTACAGGGATTTTTTTTTTCTTAAAGAAACAAAAAAACACATTTTTTTACAGTAGAAAGCGCGTGTATGTTTCCAAGTTCTCCCCTTCCATCACCCTTCCGTCACGTAAACGCTCCGACGTCTCCCGTTCCACTGGAAACCAAAGATGAATCCTTCCCACCGACCCACCAAACTTACACCACCCAAAAACAAACACCCGCAGACAACACAATTATTATTATTAAAAAAAAAAAAAGATGGAAACAGGCAGAAAGATGGCAACACCAACAAAGAGAAGCCCATGACCCAGAAAGAAGCGGAAAAAGAAAAGAAAAAAAAGATTGGATCTTGCAGTGTTAACTGAGGGAGTGAGTGGAGTGGCTGACCGGTCTCATCGTCGGCCTTGCTCCTCCAGCCCTCGCATCGCTGGGCGGGGCCCCACTGCATGCGGTAGCAGGTGTTCTGCTCGATGACGGGCCTGGCGCTCCAGTCCCCCCTGAGCCTCGGGTTGAAGTGGAGGATCCTCGGGGGGTCCTCCCCGTCCACCGTCTTGATCCCCTGAAGCTCCATCATGAACTGCGACACCATCACCGCCTGCTCCCCTTCCTTCGGCACCGATATCTTCGGGTCGTGCTCCACGTGCGCCGCCCGCGGCCTCGCCACCACCGTTACGTGGCTCCCCAGCGTCAGCCCGCACGGCAGCACCACCATCCCCTTCCCCTTCCCCTTCCCCTTCGCGAACTCCGCACCCGACATCGCGATCGAGCCCGGGCAGCTCTCCTCCGCCCTCCTCTCCGCAGCGGCGGCGACGGTCAAGCTACCGCCTTGGAGCGCCAAAAAGAGCTCCTTTCCCACCCTCCACGCCTCCGCGGTGAGGTTGCCGTACCTCCTGAGGTCGATGTCGTGGGAGACGAGGCCGGAGACGAGGAGGGCGCGGCTCTCCACGGGAGGGGAAGGGGCGAGCAGTGGCGAGGACGAGCCCTCGACGAGGATCTTGCGCGGGCGGGTGGGGGCGGAGACGAGGTCGGAGCGGAGGGCGGCGGCGGAGGAGGAGGGGGAGCTGAGGCCGGTGGCGCCCACAGAGGGGGCAGAAGGTGAGGAGGAGAAGGCATCGAGTAGGAGGGGCAGCTGGTAGATGAGGAGGAGGTAGAGGGCGGCGATAGAGACGAGGAGGACGTGGAGGAGGCGGCGGCGAGCCTGCGGGGAGGAGAAAGGGTCGAGCTTGCCGGGCTTCCTGGGGACCGCCGCCATGGGAAGGTGGAGGATGGTGGTGGAGGTGAGGAAACCCTAGCCCTAACCCTAACCCTAACCCTAACCCTAACCCTAGATTGTGGGAGGGTGGGGGGAGGGGTAAAGTGGGGGAACGGTGGTGGTGATGGGTAGGGGAAGAGGAAAGGGGAGGCGGAGGTGTTTCATTCACTAGTCTTCCGGGTGGGTATTTGAACAAGGGGAGGAAAGGCGACCGTTTGCGTTTGGGAGAGAACAGCAGCCGTGTGGGCCTGCGTTCGAGGAAAAATGCTGCTTGCATGGATGTTTCACGCTGCTCTCCTCCTCTCTTTTGTTTTGTCCTGTTTTGCTTCGGTTTTTCTTTTTTTTAATATATATATATATATATATATATATATAAAAGGAACCGTTACGCAAATTACGGTTGGATGGGAGGATAATATCCCGCATCACAGGTAACATTTTAAATTAAAAATTTAAAAACTGAGATTATTCTATATAAATACCTTATCAACTAATTTGAAATTAATTTGTCCTTATTAGCACCTATAATTACTTGATCAAATTTTGTAATATTTAAATTGTAAAATTAAACCCTCTTATGTGTAGAGGCTTGACGTGTTCGATTCCAATGTTAATTTTTTTTAAAAAAATAGGAGGATTATGTAACGATATGCTTGTTCGTGTAAGGGCCCCTCATTGGCCGGAAAGGTAAGAAGGGGGACCTATTGAATGCTGATTGGTCAGTGGATGAGAGAAAATAGAAGGAATGTGTCATGCTTTTGGAGTGTAATAATTTGAATTGAGATTACCATTGACATTTTATGACGAAAACATGATAATGGTGAATTTGAATTGTTAGATTTATGATTACATGTGAGAATGAAGTAAATCTCCTTGTGTGAGTATCTAGAAGAATGTTGCTCTAATATAGGGATGGAGATGGTATCCAATAAATCGATATTTTCGCATTAGGGAAAAGAATGCCAGCCAAATATGAAAACTAATCCATCTTAGAATTGTTAAGGAGGAGAATTCAAATAGCTTGGGTGAAACAAATGTGTTATAGAGAAATGCATCTCACACGGTATGGAGGAGAATTCTAATAAGATGAATAAAGGAAGGCACATTGATCTTCAGCATTGAGGTTTGAGTCGAATTTGGTATTCCTAAACTCATGCTTATTTAGAGATTCCTTGTTTGTTCAACTTTTAAGGGTCCAAAACCAAATCAATCCCTAAACCTATTAACTCATCAAGACTTTTTGATGAGGGAGGAAAAGTTTGATCCATTAGAAGAGTCTCACGAGGCTCAAATAAGCCCCCAAAAATGGGCCAAGGAGAGGATCAACTCGAGAAGTGCCCTCGCCTCATATGCTAGATTCAACTGGGAAGGTGTCCCCGACCATTCAATAGGATTGCTCGGGAAGGCACCTCGTTGAGTCCCACTTGCCCGATCCGTCCAATACTTGGGTGGTGCAACCTGCCAAGAAGATCGGAGATAGCACCTCAACCGCCCAACCGTGCCCGATGACGTCAAGTGGGAATGTGAAGTGACGACACAAGCATCAATGCAACAACTCGAAATAAGAAGCAACATATGTTACAACCCAAACTCCTCACGGAATATAGGAACGGTTCGCCTTGACTAATCCTAAGATCTAGTCGTCTATCGAGAAATAGACCAAAAATATATAAACATTCCACGCATGCAACATAGCTAAACAATAAAGGAAAGACAGAAAGCTGAACAGTAGTCTTAAACATACACAATGTCACAAGTGAAAAGTAAAGTTCACAACATAGCCATCACAATTGAAACTGAAAGATAGAGAACATAGTTACTAGTTTTAAAACACGAAACATTCAGGACCGCAGAAAAAAAAGTACCATAGTAACAGAAACGGAAAAATTGGAATAGACTATGGCTGGACTCGATTAGGCCTAGCACCCTCCGCAGCTGGTAGTACTAGCTGCTCACCTTCCTGACATGAACATAAGTGTCAGTCGTCAGTAAAACGTTGAGTAGAGTAGCAATCTTCAAGAAACATCTAATGCATTTAAAATTAAAAGCAATAAACAATTCATGCATTTGTAGTTATTCCTACATTTAATCTTTATTTCTATTTCTATGTACTGAATGTTTAATATTCAGACGTTCTAGAAAGGGTCCATGTTATCACTTGATTCACATGTTCCCTAAGGGAACGATCTTGTTGCAGTTTTCCTACAATGTAGGACGCACACGTGGTATTCTCCTGGCCAGGAGAGTACCCTGTGTTAATCCTACATTCGGTCTACCACCTTAGGATCATGGTTGCGACGTAGCGGTGACTACGGCATGAGTGATAAATGCACGGGTAGTGTAAAGACTCGTTCTGTCCTAAGCCCTTTAAGACGTCTGGACTGTAGGTCAGACGTCTGGACCCCTTCCTAGACATCTGGAATTTGAAAGTTTGCTACGTGACTTCGCGTCTGCGCGCGGGCTATGCGTAGACGGTACCGCCCTTCTCTTTCTTCCCTCTTCTCTTCCCCCCATCCGAACCCTAATGCACCCTTATAAAACCCCTCTCCCCCCTCTTCCCTTCTTCCCCACTTCACCACAGCCACCCTCCTTTCTCCCTCTCCACTGCAGTGAGAGGGGCGAGCGCGAGAGCGAGCTACAAGGAGGAGAGGCGACGTGAGGAGAGGAGGAAGAGCTTGAGCTCGCGAGCTCGTGGGAGCTCGCTGGAAGACGCACGGTAGGAGCGGCGCGTGCAGGAGGAGGAGCACATCGGGGGAGATGTCCTCGACACCTGCTGCAGCCAGAGCTGCAGGCAAGGAGGCGAGGCCACGGCTGCGCACGGCGAGGGAGAGCAGCAGGTCATTCTAATTCTGGGTTTTTCCCATAATCAGACGTCTAGCATGACATCCAGACGATGGAGTGGATGTTTGGTGACGACACCAGACGTCTGAAAGTAGTATTCTGCGAAGGAATATTTCTTTTGCGGATACGGCATGCAGGCCACACCGCAGCTTCGATCTGCATGGCTAAAAGCGATTGATTTGCCTGTTGTGTGCAGAGACAACTTCGGGAAGGCACGGGGCACGCCCTCCCACGCGATTCAGACATCTGGACAACTTACCAGACGACCGGAAGCACTCCCAGACGTCGAGAGAGAGGTCGGATGTCTGGAGCTGGGTCCAGGCGGTCAAGAAGAGATTCTGGATATCTGAGGTCGACGCAGAACCTGAGGTGAGTTTCTAGTTACTTTTAAGACGTTTGGACCTTGTGCCAGACGTCTGATTTAGGTCTGCAGTCTTTTTTTGACCCGTTTAGGATCCGTTTTACGCAAACAAGATATCGGTGTTTTCCTTGTGAGTTCCCTTACTTGTTAGAAGGCCTTTTATACTATTCTGAATGTTCCATTGTGGTATGTTTCTTGGTATAATACTTCAATCAGTTACGGGTTCGGGGCTTGCTAAGGCACGTGAGCCTGCCGTTCGAGCTCCCAATACTCCCGAGTTGTCTGGTAGATTGATCTTCCCCTAATTTAATTATAAAACCTAAATGCATATGTGAATTGGATAACTAGAAACCTAGGATGTGGCATGAATCCTAGGACGAGAAGTACTTGCACTGTTTGTATGCGTATTTGAAATTGCAGTCTTAAATGAATGAATAGAAATGTGAACAACTGCCTGTTAATAAACAAGAGCTGCTTGTGAAATATGAAATGCCTGTGCTAGATAAATAGTTACCCGTGACATTACTTGTTGTATATGTTAAATGATGGAAATACGAGCTGCATGTGTATAATCTGAGAATGGAAATGTGAATGATGAAACCTGGCATGGAATGGCATGAGAAATACGAGCATGAACCCTACGGGGAATTAGGAGTAGAGCTCTTGTGAATAAATGGAATGGATATCGAAATGTGAGTGGGAAGTGTGCTAGCCCTTGAGTACGAGGTACCAAAGAGAGCGAATGTCCCCTGTTTAGTGTAGAGCGGAGCTACCCGCCTTTGGGTTGGGACCTGTGGTTAGGATTGGCCACTCTACACTGACTTCTTAGCCCTCACGTACACTGTATCGGGGAGAGTTACTAGTGTAGGGAGAGTGCTAGTCACCCCACGGGACCCGTGGTTCAGCTAGCCACCCTATGCCAACTTGTTAGGCCCACTGGGCAAACTAAGATAGTTAGACGAGGGTGCGCGGACTGTGGAGGGACGAGACCCCTGTTTGGTTCTGAGGGGCTAGACCCCTATTACTAAGAGGGCTAGGCCCTATAATGTTTTGTGCTGTACTTTGGGTGTACTCGTTAACGGAATGGACTGACCGCGTGCCAGTGCGGGTTAGCTACCCATGCGCTTATCGTGCGTGCCGTAGTCATCGCTATGTCTGTACGTGACCTTGGGGTGGTTGACTGGATGTAGGATCACCACGAAGGACTCTCCCACCCATGAGAGTACCACGTGCGCCTTCTACTCTTCGGAAAAGATTGCAATCAAGATCGTTCCCACGAGGAGCATTCGAGATCAAGAAAGAGATATGAAAATAAGACCAATAGGTAAAAAGGAATAACTTGTAAAATAAAGTAATTGGAAAAGATGAATTACTTGTTAGCTTTTGCTGCTTTAGTTAGTTGGTTACCACTCTACTTAACATTTGCTGACTTTGTTACTCATAACCCTTTTCAAGTCCAGGTGTTGAGCAGCCCGAGTCACCGGCTACAGAGGGCGCTGGGCCTAGTCGAGCCCAGCAGTAGTCTTCCTGTTGTAGTACTTTCTTTTGTTAGTGAGTTCAGACTCTTGTTACCTTTTCGTTTATATACCTTGTTGCCGTTTTACTATTGTGGTGGTGATATGTACTGTTAGCAGCTTTTATTTCCTTTACTGCTTGTACTCTTTTATTGTTAGTTACTTAGCATAGTGAATGTGGTTTATTTTCCTGCTTTTTGGTTATTTCTTGTTGGACGACTGGGTCTTGAGATTAGTCGAGTCGAGCCGGTCTCAGGTCCTGTAGAGATTCAGGAACCGGGTCGTAACAGGTAGCTACCCCACACTGGCACGCAATCAATTCTTTCTGTTAGCGGACATGCTCTAACGTACATCATAGAACAGAACAAGGGTTGTGCCCCTCACCAGTCTGTGTACCCTCACCCGACTATCTCGATTTGCCCAATGGGCCCAACAGGAGTCGATGTAGGGAGACCATTCCTACCCCGGGCCCCAACCCAAAGGGAGGCTAGCTCTCTCCCTACACAAAAGTGATAGTAGCTCTCCTCAATACATACGTACACGAGGGCCAACTCACTTTCTATACTCAAGTCCAACCAACAGTCATGCCTTTGTAGGTGAGTTATTCCATAATAAATCAGAGTTTCACGCTACAGCAAATAAGCTATTCTTCTAGTTCCCCATAGGATTCGTTTATAATTCCTGTTTCACACACCAATGATTTACATGTATCATTTATCTCAATTGCTAGGGTTATCCTCTTTTCACAGCATGTAGTAATCATTCTCCACATGAATGGCAAGTATAAAGCTTAGAAATTAAAAGTCAGCACATGCAAGTGGGTGTGGTTCTAAAATATACGGTAATCGATTTCATTGACACTTTCCATTTCAAAATCTCAATATCTCATTGAGTAACTAACTCTAACATGCATTCAAACAAAATTAAACATATTGGGAGTAGAGAACCACTCTACCTAGGGGTACAGGTGATATGAGGGCTCGAGTGGCTAATCCCAATGCCTCTGCAGATCTCGCACGTGCCACGAACTTGATGCCCACACCAATTCAATGGTCAAACGGAGTATTTAACACGTGGTAGGCGTTAGTTTGCTCACACCCGGAGCCACATATCACACTGGTGCCCCACATTTGTATTCCCACTTATATAACATCTCTTCGAAAATACATGTAATATCACAAATCATTCAATAATATCATTTTATAACAAACATTCCCTTAAAGGTTAACCTAACAGCTAAACCAAGACTTAAGAAACACGATCTTCCCTTCAGCACTACATAGACACTTAGTAGACAACACTAAAATTGAAAATCCACTTCACATCTATACCTTTCATTCACAACTCCCATCAACTGAGTTAGATATCTCTTTCCATCCACTCAACTAATAAAATAATAATATTATTAATAAATAAATAAATAATTAAATTAAATTAAAGTAAGAAACAAACAAACAAAAGCACAAACGCGTTCAACGATCTCACCAACTAAAACCTAACCTTTTCCACACTTTAATTCTCTGAAAGAAAAAAAAATCCATACTTCTCCACCGCAGCACCTGTCATATCGTCAAACATGCCAACCAGAAACAAAAGATAGAACCTTTAATATTACCAAAAAAAAATCTAACAGCAAGAAAAAATGGGACCCTTCCACCTCCTCGTGAACGGTCAACCAGTAACAACCGAAAAAAATTATTTGTTAGAAAACCGAAGTGGGAGAGAGGGGTTATTTGTTAAAAAATTATGGGTAAGAAAAATTATGTAACGCCCTTAACACGGGCAATAAACTTATGACCAGGTCCATAGTGTTTCGTTGAGTGCATAAAATTTTATGAAAATTACCCTAGTGTCCTGAAAATTTCCCCAGCGAACCCATAGGTTAATTTGAAAGTCTAAGATGAATCATTTCAACGTAGGAAATGGTTATAGTAATGATTGCCTTAATTATATCGCTATGTATCATATAAAAGGGATCGATGTACTCAAGAAAAAGGGAGATCACCTCTATTATATTAAAAAGGAAAAAGTCGCATGGTACAATGTTAAATGTTAGATCCCTTTTATAGATGTTATCTTCTCGAGGTGGAATTGGGTTACTAATCATCTTGCCATTAGATGATTTACATTTTGTGAGTGATTGACGTACATTTTCTCAATCAAGTTCTTAAAATCCGATCACCCTTTTTGTGTGATTTGTGATGTTTCCAAAACAAAATTAATTTAAGGAACATAATAAGATAATAATATAAGATTTGATCCTCACAAAATGATCCTGAACCAAGTACATCATTATTGATAAGAGATTTATCATAGTTTTTAATTACAATTAATTAACTAATTTTTCTAGTTAATTAACTAAGAATATACTTAATAAAAGATTAATTATAATATAGGAGATTAAATACTAAGGACCTCTAAAATAAGTTAACAATGTTAAATTAAATATCAATTAATCTTAATTATAATTTAATTAATAATTTAGATTCAAATAATAACTATTTAGCTAGTTATTTGATATTCAAATGAACTTAGTTAATAGTAAGATCTAAGCACTTAATTAACTTAAGTAAATTAATCACTTAATAAATATAGCTAAAAATGGTAAAAATGTAAATTCAAGGCATAAATATGATATTCCCCTAATTTATAATTATATATAAAAAGTTGAAAAAGAAAAAATTAAAATAAGCTTAAAAAGTCACTATTCACGTTTTGGTCTTTAACTTTTTTTTCATTTGAGTCCTTTTACTATAACTAGGTCCTTAGCCTTGAATAGTCAAGGAAGTCCGGTCACAGCATCACTCGATCACAGCCCATCTAACATCATTCCGACATCACCACGATCGTCATCCTTCTACTCACCTCCACCTTCTCATCCAACGACTCGGATCTCCTCCTAATCCAATTTAGGACTAGTGAAGAATCTCCAACGTCGGTGAGTACGACGCATCTAAACGCATTCTTGTCCAGGTTCCTCCCCCTACCCCTCCGCCACCACCTATAAATACCCACCTAGACCTTTGATCTCGGGTATTGATCCCCTTCCCTCTCCCCCACATCGAGATTGATCATAAGCTATTCTTCCCTTCCGGCGACCCAGTTCTCCTTCTTCGGTTGAAGTGAGAAATAGCTTCCTCGAGTTGAATTAGACCTATTTTGATCTTTAATTTGTCTGGAAAAGCTATAATTCAGAAAGTCAAATCTCGAGCTTTATGAGTCAACTTTGATTTGATTTTGAGGATTTAGTAGTTGAATCTTTGGATTAAGGGATGAGTTGAGTTCCTGAGATTTATGTGAAATATTTAGAACTGATTTGATTAAGAATCATTGAGGAATTAGTTAGATTTAATAATCTGTGCAATTTGGGTTTTTTCTGGAACCCAATATTGTTTCTCATGTTTTTGATGAGATTTCAACTTCATTTTAGCCCAGATCAGACCTCTTCCTGATGTCCAAATCACTTTGTTTGGCTAGTTCATTCTAAAATCAAAGTTCTACATAGTGAACTTGAAGCTCTTTCTATCTCAAACATTCTAGGATCCCCAATCAAGGGTATTATCACTTCTGCAAGACATTAGACCTGAGAAACACCATCTAAGACACATTCCAGCAAGGTGACGAGCCATATTCCTTCGTCGAATCAGTGGAACAATCATGATTCAAACACCAATTTGGTGTTGAAATTAGAAACTAGATCCCTAAAGCTTTCAATTGAGCCTTTACTCGCTCAATTTGACCTAGTGATTCACTTGGAATCATCAATCGACCTTCCAGCCAGAAGACGAAAAAGCGAAGGCAAAACCACTTCACAAAGTCCCACATCGGGAGTTTGCGGGTGCGCACCTTAGTATAGAAACAAAAGGTGTATAAGCCTGGTTGGTCGTTAGCGTATGGTGCATGAAATGAGCATTACTTCGATTGGGCACGTGTCGTACACGTGCATATGTGTGTGTGTCGGCCTAGGTGGGCGAGCGAGTGTGTGGGCCTACGATGGGTAGAGACTGTGCATTGGTTAAATTGACTAAAACCCACCTAATTAAAACTAGGTTGGGCCTTTAGTAGGGTCTGGTCCCACCTTGCGGGGTGTTGCGTATCCTTAAAAGAGGCTTGATCGCCAATGAAATTGCACTAGAGGTGGGGTGAATAGTGAAATTATATAATATTGTAATACAAAAAATTCAATCACAAAAGGTGGCACCAGATTTTTAGGTGGAAACCCAAGATGGGTGAAAACCACCACCTAAGCCAATGCCTTGACTTAGGATTTTCGATCATAAGGTGATCAATCCACTAACCACACTACTTAAATGAGGGTAGTGTATCTTAATTACAAATCCCACCTCCGATCCCTAAACCGAGGTTTCTCCCTTCAAAATGAAGAGACGGGGACCCGACAGGCTGGATACCCAAAGTACAAAAATAGGAAGTAAAACAATACCTATAGAGCATCCCAATACTTTAATTACTTTCTTATCTACTAAGCATAAAAAGAACTTCCTGAGGATTTGCAGAACGGAGTGAGCCGGGAGTATGGATTTGCCCTTTGATCAGAGTGTTGGCACAGCACAAGGGCAAGATGAAGCTTAGAGTAGTGAGTAAGTGATTTTTTTAAGGGAATTGAATCTCAAGGGGTGTGTTTTGCCTAAAAGGGGTTGTAGTCTATTTATAGGAAAGTTTGGAACCTTCAAGAACACTTGGGAGAGTTCTCCTAGTCATTGGAGACAAATACTAAGAGATTAAGACGAAATCCATCACAAATCAGGGTAATGATGAGTCTGACAGCAATATCAGACGTCTAATTTTATAGTCAGACATCTTATAGGACGTCTGAAAATACTTTTAGTCATCTAATACTATAGGCCATCCTGAACAGACTCCACTAGATTGAAAGAAGGACGTCTGATATTTTCACATAAGACGTCTGATTAAGTTATTGGACGTCTAATAAAGGGTGAATTCGTTCCTGTTTTGATCAGATCCAAATAGGGTTCTAGATTTAAAGAATCAGATGTCATTATGGACGTCTGATGGAATCACCAGACGTTTGGAAACCTAAAAAGACTTCGTTACGATTTCTGACAAAAGATCTTATGTTCGTAATGAGATACGCAAAGAAATACATAGGCAACGGTCCAAAGGTAGATGTCTGGAAGCATCTCCAGACGCTTGAAAATACACTTTTGCCCGATATCTTTTCAACGAAGATAGGTGCTTAGTCTAACGGTTATATGGAGAATGTCCAGGTAAAGCATCGGATGTTTGGATGAGGTTATAGACATTTGAAAGAGGAGTGCTTTGACTGATGTTTATGAAGACAAAAACTAAAGGCAGAACTATAGGTAGTTAGACATCTGAGACACTTGTCAGATGTCTTAAAGGGGAAAATCAGATGTCTGACAATTGTTCTAGACGTCTGATAAGAGTCTTAGTGTTGGGTTTTTGTTTCTAATTTATCCTAAGTGTAGAGAGCCTAAGTTAACTATTTATAGGTTATGGGGCTCTTTACAACATTTCTAGACTTAAATAAAATGAAAATTACAACTTTTGAAAGTTTACATGAAAAAGCCTATGACTTAATACTTATGCTACTTGTCTTCACGCTTTTAATCTATCGTCTTGGAAAACTTTATGGAACCTGCAATTATGTTATTACAGAAAGAAACAATATGCTACGCTTATATTTTATTTCATTTTCTTCATTTTGTAAAATCACCAAAATATTATATTTGAATAGTTGAATTAATAATCTCCCCCTTTTTGATGATTTTCAAAATATAGCTGTAGGTTCTTATTTTCTCCCCCTTAAAGTTGTACTTAGTAGTCTATATCTATTTGAGAAGTTTTTTTGTTTTTATGTTATTTCTTAGGTTCTTACCTACGTTCTCCCACTTTTTGAATATCATCATGATGGGTATTGAAAGAGAGTTGAAACCCAAACTACAAGAGTGACATCTACAAAGTGGAGTGCATTAATAAAATTGCATGCTTAAAAGATGACAAAGCATTAAAGAAAATTGACTAGGAATAGAAATATTTAAGCACAGACTAGCTATTGTTCCCAAAAAATATTAAGTATGGGGTCAAGGCCCCTTAATACAAACTTGGAAGAAAGAAAGAAAGAAAAATAGAAGAACTAAACTATTTTTCTTGATCTTGGCAGCGGCGGCGACGAGCAGGTTCGTGTCCCATTTGTAAATTTTGAACGTTTGATCTAAGTTCGTCGATGTCTTGGCGCATGCTTCCTATGTAGGTGTATATCTCGTCGGTTCGACGCAGCAGGAGGGAGATGCCAGAGGAGAGGGAATCTGTGGCCGGATCCCATGCTTCTTCAAAGCTTGAGCGGGGAGCTTCTATTTGAAGGGGTCGTGCTTCATGGAAATCAGGAAAGGGTGGAAGGGGCTCTTCTTCAATGGGCTCGTTGGCTGGCTCAAGATGCTCCCTAAGTATATGCATCTTGGCGGCTGTGGCCCGATTGTAAGGCTCAATCTTCTTGTTAACAGCCTGGTCAGTTATGGAAATCCAATGGGTTGAAATTTTTTTGGATAGAATAGACCCAAACGGAAGTGATGCCCCACAGTCTTCATTTATAATGCGAACAATGAGGCGGCAATAATTGAAGGGAATATGACGGACGGCCGCAAAAAGGAGTGCCTTGTGTTGGTGCGAGATGTAATCAAAACCTCCCGATTTGTTTAGGAGGTCCCACCCAAAAATGCGAGAGAGTAGACGTGGAAGGGGTTTAAGGTTTTTGTAAGGTAGGGTGCCAAGATTTTCAACATATTTTTCAGGAAGGACTAATTCTTGATTGATGACTTCTGAGTCGTATTGCCTCAGAATGTCATTGAAGTCATTTCCCTCATTGGGGATGGCTAGAAGGTTGGAAATAGATTCGGATGTGATGTGGATTTCGCGACCAAATAAGCGGGTATGAAGTTCAAGTTCATCGTTGCTATAGTCCTCAACGATGTTGGCGTAAAAGATACGACAAAGATCAGGGAACATACCAATAGTTCCAATGCCAGAGTGAAACTGACGGTCAAAATATTGGAAGAGATGGAGAGTTTCGAAGTGTTCCCAAAGATTTAAATGAGCAAAATCATTCCAAACAATAAAATGAGGGCACTTAACTTTGGCATTCGCGAAGCGACAAAATCGTTGCCTAGCGATGTCGCCTCGCAGTTGATCTGCCAAATAGGTGGAAGAGGAGGTGGAAAAGCCCTCGGCTTGCTTCCTACGGGGAGGCATATCTGGTGGAATGGGTGGTTAGGTTTTGGAAGAAAAGGGTGGTGTTTTGAGGACAGAATACCTTCAAAAATACCCATACAAAAACATTCAACCAAACAACATTCAACCAATAGATATATAATCATCATTGATAAAAATGTGTGGCAGTATGCCTTGAGGCAATACAACCTGCCATGAAGTTGTGGCAATATACCTTTGGATTCAAGCCACTAAAATGTCGGCTTGAATCTCGTGAGGTAATACCCTTGCCAAAAACATAGAACTTTTATGCTCCAAGAGGATTTGATCGAGGGTTTAGGTTCTAGGACTAAAAATTTCATGAAATACGCAAGTAGGCCGAGTGGATCAAGAAGGAGAACAAGATGCAGTAAGGGCAAAGGTAATCGTGGGCAAAAAAGGTGCGGAGATGCCATAAGAGTTGAGAGAGTATACCCACGGGAGGGGGGAGGCCCCCAGATGCATGGTCGAGAAGCAGGGAGGACGCGCGCAGGGGAGCAGTAGCTCCGCCAGTTGTTGAGGAGGCGCGACGGTCATCTGGCGGTGAGAGAAAGTTTGACAACTACAGCTGTGGGTCGTCGGGTGGGAGGGAGAGCTGTAGGGATTTAAGAGAAGGGAGTGGGACCTTGTGAAGGGGATGTTATATCCCAAGGTCTTGGAGCAAGTCTCCCCCTAAAGTTGGGGAGATTTGCATTCCAAACCATCCAGAGAACAGATGCGAACTGTAGATTTTCCCAGATCAGACGTCTGGAGACGTTGTTAGACGTCAGGATTGGACTTTTGGGATTTTAACCCTTTTGATGGCATCGTCTGTTTTAACCATCAGACAATATACAAGATGATTAATTTAAAAATTAGACGTCTGATTTCTGCAGACATCCCTTCCTAGAAAATGATTTATTCTCCAGGTTGTCGTCTGATTTTTGCATCAGACGACATACAAGACGTCTAAATCTAAAATTAGGCGTTTGATTTTTGCAGACAGACCTTCCTGGATTTTACTCTAAAGTTACAAGGTCATCTGATTTCATTGTCAGACGACCTGTACGACGTCTAACCACAGCATCAGACATCCGACTCATAATACATGTTCTGACTCACAGATAGACATTTGTCAACACATCTGGATGACGGCCCAGACGTCTGTGAATGATGACAGACGTTTGAAATAGCTCTTTTATTAGCTCTTTTGAGATATAAAATCGTCGTCTGTCCCAGATATTCAGACGATGAATTTTTAAGTATAAGATGTCTGATAGTTTAATCAGACGTCTGATATTGCGCAGAATGTGCATTTTGATGTTTGAACTGAGAATGAAGGCTTTTAACTTAGTAAAGTCAAGGCTCCATCTATGCTCATGATAAAGGAAGTTCCATTAAGTCACTAAATTCTTCAAATATCACTTAGCTTACTGATGGGAACCTCATCATGAACCCTAACTAGCACAATTTAATCCAAATGAGTGTGAAAAAGCTCCTACAAAACCTAAAGAAAGGCTTAACTCAGAGAATTCTGAGTTAAAGAATAAAATAAATCATAAGGGGTAAAACTGCAATTTCACCAAGGTAGTGTACAAATAGGGTAATTAAGGGTCTAAACACAGGTCAAATGAGCTTAATAAGAAGGGAAGAGGGATGATCTGATCTGAAAAGGGTTATAGCAACATTTAGGAATTAAATGATATTCTGTAACCTTAAAACAAATTCACTTTAATTCACGAGGTTTAAGGCAGGATAAAAATCAAATAAACCCTCTAAAATTTATAGAAAAATATTCCCTAGGGATTAGAACCTTCAATTTGGCCTTTGCAACCTATTTTGACCTGAAATGAGAACCATGCCCAATTTATAACTTAATTTGGGTTTTTACGCAAATTGATCGGTCAAACATGGTCCAACCTCAAATAAAATTTCACCATTAAAATCCTTAGGTTCAAATTAGTCTAGTATAAAAATTTAGGCTTAAGAAAAGACCATCTTGACCGACTTTACAAATTGGTCCTCTTAATTTACTTTTTGACCCTTATCTTTTGAAACCCTTGCGATTTACCCCTTATCTTTTCACCATTATTTGCAAAACAGTCCCTCCTACCATTTCTGCGCAGCACCATACCTCCGGTGACCTTGCGCGGAGGATGACGTCGCACAAGGCAGGGCGCCCGTCCTCAGGAACAAGCGGGAGGTTCCCTACGTCGTCTTCTATCGCAGGGACCCTCCCCTGACCTCTGTAACCGACCATGCCTCTCGTGCAAACGCACGAAAGGCATGGGTGTCCATTTCCAGCCACTCTCAGGCGAGCCTGGCACGTCGTCTCCACGATCTCCTCCCCTCGCCAGCGCCTACTTAAGGGGCGACAGTGTCTGCCGTCTCCTTCAAGCTTCTTCTGGCTGAGAAACACCCTACATTTCATCTCTTCCCTCTCCGGTCAGGTAGCCCGAGATTTTGACGAACCTCCCTCTTCCTCCTCATCGCTCTGTTGACCTACCTGCAGCAGAGTCCACTCTACCCCGTCGTTCCGCGCCAGGCTGTACCAGCTGGTGCCCTCCGATCTACTCTTCGTCGCCGATAACCACATCAAGGGCATCTTCGTCCTCAGCTCCAGTAGGCACGAGCTGGACGCCTCCCTCTCCCCCTTCGTCGACAAAGTAGGTAGTAATTTTCCTCTCTCTCTCCCTTACATTTTTCCCTTCCTGATTTACCACTTTAACCCACCAACCGCCACTTCCACCCTCATCTGCTCCATCTCTGGTCACCATCTCCGGCGAGGTCACTCCACCTCCACAAACCACCTCACCCCTCGCCGACAAGCCCAGAAGCTCCCCCTCACTCCACTCAACCGTTTCCCCCACTCCATACACCGCCATTCACCGCCCAACCACCCCCTGAACAAACCCACTACTGCACACACAGTCTGACCTAGGCACATGGCCATAGGCGCCCCCGCGCCTCGCCGACCCTCGCACTGCCTTTGACGCCCTCTGGCGAAGCTCCCTACGTTATCTGATGCAGCCGAGAGGCCGTCCTTGTGTTTTCAGGTCTACACCTCCTTGCCGCCATTGAAGAGCTGCTGAAGCTCCTTCGCAAGTAGCTCCAGGACGTTTCCAGCCCAGGTGCGCGCTCCAGGCAGCGCAGGTTGGTTCCGCGAGCACGTCCAGGTTTATGACTAGGGTCGCAAACGTTCGCTGCTGCCCCAATTGGCAGCATCTTCTCGCCTGCGGGCACGCAGATTGGAGGTGGGACCTTAGTCCCACCTCGTAAGTGTGTGGCCTCGCGCCCACACTTAAATTGCAAAAGTGTATTAAGTTGTTTGCCTTCGATACACAGGGGTCAGGTCCCTCACCCGCACGCAGTGCGCCATGCGCTCGCTTGCCCTCGCCCGCGCTCACGCCCCGCAGGTCTAGGCCAAATCTGACTACCCGACCAAGCACTCCTCGCCCACCACCGCACGCCGGTGGGCCTGGTCCCGGGCATGCAACCCGAACCCGATTACCCGACTCTGGGAGAGCTTTCCTAAAGAGAGATTTAAAGAGAGAGACGCGGGGAAGGGGTAGGGGTAGGTTTTGCATTGATCATTGTGTGTGCGCGCAGGGAAGAAGAAAAAAGAAGAAGAAGAGAGGAGGAGCAGATGAAAGACTTGGCCGCATTGAGGAGCTGAAGAAGAAGAAAAGGAGCCACACTGTAGCAAATGCATAGTTAAGTCGTCTGAGCACCGGGTCAGACGATGGAAGGTCAGCAGAAAGAAGAAAGAAAGAAGACGCAAAGAAGAAGAAGAAGAAAAGAAGGAAGAAGGACTTGGCAGCTGAAAGAGAAAGAAGACAGAAGCTCTGCAGCCGCAAGGAAGAAAAGAAGAAAATCAGAGAGGAAGAAAGGGAAAAGAGAAAGAAGAGAAAAGAAGAAAAGAGAAAAGGAAGAGAGAAGAAGTCAACAAAAAGACTTTTGCTCCCTCTCTCTCTCTATCTCTTAATTTTTGTAAAACCTTATATTGTGAATTTATGTTTCTAGAATTATAGTTGCTCCCTAAGTTTAACCTCGGAAAACTTGTCATTCCGAGTAAAAAAAAAATTTGTATCAATCTGGTAGCTGTTTTGTCATATACCATAACGACTGTAAATATAACAAAGACGAAAGCCGAGACCAGCACTTACATATGCCTAGTTTCCTACGTATATAATTAAAACGATCATAATTCAAAGGTTTAGTGAAAATATCAGCCAATTGCAATTCAGTACAAATAAATTCAGCATCGATTTCTCCCTTAAGTATATTATCTCTCAAAAAGTGATGTCGAACATCAATATGTTTTGTGCGAGAATGATGTACGGGATTTTTCGAAAGGTAATAGCACTAGTATTATCACATAATATTTTTATCTTACTAAATATGAAGTTAAAATCCTTCAAAGTATTTTTCATCCAAAGCACTTAGGAACATGCTAGAGCGGCGGCTATGTATTAAGCTTCCGTAGTTGATAGGGCAACACTAGATTGTTTCTTTGAGAACCAAGAGACTAGTGATTCGCCCAAGAATTGGCACGTCCCACTAGTACTCTTCCTATCGGTATGGCTACCTGCGTAATCCGCATCGCTATTTGTAACTAAGTTGAATTGTAGACTCCTAGGGTAGAATAAACCATAATCAGATGTGTCAACTAGATATCTAAATATTCATTTTACAGCATTTAGGTGTGATTGTTTAAGTTTTGATTGAAACCTAGAGCATAAGCAGGTACTAAACAAAATGTTAGGTCTACTGGAAGTTAAATACAGTAAAGATCTAATCATGCTACGATAGAGCTTTTGATCTATGAATGTACCTGATTCGTCCAAGTGCAGGGAAGTTGTGACACTCATAGGAGTGTTCTTTCCTTTACTTTTCGTCATTTCAAATTTTTTCAGCATCTCCTTTGTGTATTTTGATTGATACACAAAGGTTCCAAATTCGAGTTGAGTGATTTGTAAACCCAAGAAAAACTTGAGTTCACCCATCAAACTCATTTCCCCTGCATAATTTCTGAAATCTTTCTACACATAGATTCATTAGTAGCAACAAATATAATATCATCTACATATATTTGAACTAATAAAATGTCTTTTCCTTTTTTTTTAATGAATAATGTGGAATCAGCTTCCCCTATAGAGAATTTTGCATTTAACAAGTAGTCTTTGAGCCTTTCATACCAAGCTCTAGGAGCTTGCTTTAGACCATATAGTGCCTTATTTAATTTATAGACAAAATGAGGCTTATCATGAGACTCAAAATCAGGAGGTTTTTTTACGAAAACTTCCTCCTTAATGAATCCGTTAAGAAACACGCTCTTAACGTCCATTTAAAAGAGTTTAAAGCCAAGAAAGGCGGCATAAGCAAGAAGCATGCGAATTGATTCGAGTCGAGCTATGGGAGCGTAGGTCTCATCAAAATCAATTCCTTCTTCTTGGTTGTATCCTTGTGCTACCAGCCGGGCCTTGTTATAAATGACCATACCGGATTCATTCAACTTATTTCGGAATACCCATTTGGTACTTATTACTGTTTGCCCTTCAGCTTAGGTTAGATCCCAGACTTCATTCCTTTGGAATTGGTTGAGTTCCTTCTGCATGGCCATCATCGAAGGTTCTTTGGAGCACGCTTCCTCGACACTCTTGGGTTCAACTTGAGATACAAAGGACGAGAGACCAAAAGAGCAACTAAAACGAGATCGGGTTTTAACATCATCGGAAACACTTCCAATGACTTGGCTTTCGGGATGATCCCTTTGATATATCCAATCTTTTTGAAGATTATGGATATTGGAGTGTGGAATGTTAGACACATCGATAGTAGAATCATCTTCATCTTCCATAATGACTCGGTCAATGGAGGAAGAGTGAGGGGATTCATCGAAGGAAACATGGAGGGTTTCCTCCACTATTAATGTGGTCTCGTTAAAGACCTGATATGCCTTACTACGTGAGAAATAACTAATAAAGATGGCTTATTCACCTTTGGTATCAAATTTATCTAAATTAGAGTGGGTATTCAAAACAAAACATCGACATCCAAAAACTTTAAAATAACTAATTTTGGGTATTTTCCCATAGTATAGTTCAAAACAAGTTTTTTGCAACTTGGATCGAATTAAGGTGTGATTTAACAAGTAACAAGCCGTGTTAACCACCTCAGCACAAAAGTACTTCGGTAACCCCGAGTCTATAAGCAATGTTCGAGCAAACTCTCTAAAAGTACAGTTCTTTCTCTCAACCACCTCATTTTGTTGAGGCGTTCGGGGAAGAGAAAACTCATGAGCAATACCATGCTTTTGACAAAAATCATCAAACGAGGAATTTTCAAACTCGCCCCCATGATCACTACGGATACAAGTGATTTGGTAGCCTTTTTCAGTTTGAACTTTTCTACAAAAAATAGAAAAGACGGAAAACACTCCTTCTTTGGATTTCAAGAAGGAGATGCATGAAAACCTGGAAAAATCGTTTACAATTACAAGGCAATATTTGCATCCACTAAGGCTCTCATGTTTTGTAGGTCCAAACAGATCTAGGTGAAGTAGCTCTAAAGGTCTTGATGTGGATATAACTTCTTTGCTTTTAAAACTAGATTTCATAATTTTACCTAATTTACATGAATCACAGATAGGCTCATTTAAAAATTTTCCTTTAGGAAGACCTTGAACTAGTTCATGTTTAGCTAGTTTTTGAACTGGCTTCATATTAACATATCCTAGTCTTCTATGCCATATACTTAACTTATCATTGGCTACAAGACATTCTTAAGTGCTATTTTTATCAGATTCTACGGCATAAATGTCTTTAAATATAGTTCCCTTAAGAAGGGTTTCATTGGTTAATGTATGCAAAATTTTAAACATTTTTGAAGTAAACACTACTTTAAAGCCCTTATCACAAATTTAACTTACACTTAAAAGATTATGTTTTAGTCCTTTAACTAGAGAAACATTTGAGATGGGGGAGAGAGGGTTGCCTATTTTACCAAGGCAAATAATATGGCCCTTGTGGTTGTTGCCAAATGTCACCGTTCCTCCATCCGTAGGTTAGAGGTCCAAAAATAGGTGCTTGTCTCCCGTCATATGTTTGGAGCATCCGAAGTCCATCACCCATCGGCCTCCTTGATGGCGGTGGTCTCTTTGTCTTCTTTCTTATAGACCTCCTTCCTCCTACAAAAGATCTTCGTTGGTGACTTGGTGCTTCTATAGGACTTTCTAATTTAAGTCGTCCATCCTTCATTTTGTATATCCAAATTTTGACATTATAATGTCCTTTCATCCCTACAAAACAAAGTGAGAGTTGCCTTTTTGGTATCTATTATAATGTGAATCCATATTTGTTAGTAGTCTCCTTTAGAGGAGGGTCCTTTTTCGGCTCACTTTGGCTAGGTTCATAAAAGCCTAGTCCAAATTTACTTGAGGAAGGTTTTTGATGGGCAATGAGCTTGTCCAAGTTATCTTTCCCCTTTATAAATTTGGCTAGGCCCTCAAGAAGTTGATTTGATTTTTCTTTGAGGTGATTTATCTCTATTTTCATTATGTCTAGTTTATCTTCTAGTGCCCTAATCTCTATTCTAAGTAAGCTATTTTCATCCTTTTTAATGGAGTTTGATTTTTCAAGCACATGGATTTTGTCGAGTAATTCTTCTCTATCTAGAAATTTTTGTTCACTCATTGCCGTATACAAATCATTTGTTAATGACTCTTTCTCAATCATTAGATTTCTTATTTACATATTTAAGGCAGTGGTTTCTTTTTTAAGAATTAGATTCTTGTCTTCCAGATCATTGATTAATTTCTTATTATCTAAGTTTTCTTCTTTTAAAACCTTGCTTTGGGCTTTTGTTTTCTTAAGATCTACATATAGTGAATCAAAAGCATCTTGTAATTCATCTAACGAATAAAAGTTTACCTCAGGTTCCTATTCAGACTCAGAAGCATCATTTGTTGCCTTTAAACCTAAGCATGTCGTTTCTTCATTTGTTTCCTCCTCCTCTTTTTCTTCGGAGGTGGAGTCATCCCATGTTCCTTGAAACGCCTTCTTCTTGAATCCCTTCGGCTTGGAGATCTTCTTGTAGTCGGAAGGCTTCTTGGGTTTCTTCTCATCATCCCTTTTGAGTAAGGGACAATCTTTCCTTATGTGACCTCTCTTTTTGCAATTATAGCAAATTAGAGGTTCTTCCTCTCTTTTCCTTCCCTTAGTCTCTTTTCTATTTCTGAGAAACTTTTTAAACTTTTTAGCTAATAAAACGAATTCTTCGTCATCGGTACTTACCTCATCATCCGAAGTAGCTTTGAAGGCTAAAGTTTTCTTCTTTGGCTCCTATGAGATTGATTTCTTTTTTTGCTCCATTTTTTATTCATAAGCCTTGAGATTCCCAAGTAGATTTTCCATGTCTAGATCCTCTACTTGATTGACTTCTTCTATTGCCGTTACCTTTTGCTCCCACTCGGGTCCAAGGGAGCGAAGCAGCTTCCCTTAAAGCTCCCCCTTTATAAATGTCTTTCCTAGTGACTTGAGGCTATTCACAATTAACGTGAATTGGGTGTACATGTCCCCAAGTCTTTCATTCTCCTTCATAGAAGAGGCTTCGAATTCCTGCGATAACAAATTTATCTTTGAGGATTTAACTCTAGACATACCTTCGTGAGTTACCTCCAAGGTTCTTCAGATCTCGTGGGTGATTTTGCATTGGCTGATGCGGTTGAATTCCTCCAAGCTGAGTGCGCAGTAGAGTGCATTCAGTCCAAGGTGATGAATTTGCTCCACTGTGTATCCTGTTTTTGGATTCTCGAGAATGATGTATGCGGATTTGCATTTCTCCCAAATGGAGATATCGTTGGCTTGAAGCCACATCTTCATTCTCAACTTCCAATAAGTGTAATTTGTCCCTTCGAAGAGTGGTGGTCGAGTGGAGGATTGCCGCTCCAATCTGCCCATGGAAATGACTTTCCTCCCCATGTGATCTTCCCGCAAATGTTACTCCTATAGGCAGAAACCCTGCTCTGATACCAAATGAAAATGCACTAGAGGAGGGGTGAATAGTGAAATTATATAATATTGTAATACAAAAAATTCAATCACAAAAGGTGGCACCAGACTTTTAGGTGGAAACCCAAGATGGGTGAAAACCACCACCTATGCTAATCCCTTGACTTAGGATTTTCTATCACAAGGTGATCAATCCACTAACCACACTACTTAAACGAGGGTAGCGTACCTCAATTACTGTAACGACCCGATTCTCGAGTCCCTACGAAACACGAGAACCGGACCGACTCGACTAATCCCAAGACCTAGTCGTCCAACGAGGAAGTAACCAAAAGAGCAGTAAAATAAACCACATTCAACATGAAATATAACTAGCAGTAACAAAATACAACAGTAAGAAAAAGAACTACTATAGCATGTACCACCACAACAGTAGAACAACATTTATAATATAACAAGAACTACGAGTAAAGAACAGTACAGAGAGTAACAAAAACTACTCAATACAGTGGAACAAAAGGGCACAAAAGAACAGTGGAACTCTACTGGACCTACTCGGCCCAGCGTCCTCTGCAGCCGCTGACCCTGGCTGCTCAACACCTGGTCCTGAAAAGTAACGAGTGTAAGACGTCAGCGAAACGCTGAGTAGAGTGGCAGCTAAACTAAAGAAGCAGTACAGTGTACAATAGCTGTTTTATTTTCTTTCTTCCTTTATTTACGTTTTTCTATTGTTTCATAATTTATCTATTTCTCAGATCCTTCACTTGATCTCGAATGTTCCTCGTGGGAACGATCTTGATTGCAGTCGTTTCCAAACAGTAGAAGTAGCACTTGGTGCTCTCCTGGCCGGGAGAGTCCCCCGTGGTGATCCTACTCTCAGTCAACCACCTCAAGATCACGGACAGACGTAACGGTGACTACGGCACGCGCGATAAATGCACAGGTAGCTAACTCGCACTGGCACGCGGTCAGTCGTTTCCGTTAACGGGTGCGTCCAAAGCACAGCACGGAACCAGTACAGGGCAGAGCCCTCTTAGTAACAGGGGTCCAACCCCTCCACAGTAACCAAATAGGGGCCTTGCCCCTCCACAGTCCGCGCACCCTCGCCTGACTACCCTGGTTTGCCCAGTGAGCCTAACAAGTCGGCGTAGGAGGCTAGCAGAACCCCGGGGCCCGTGGGGTAGCTAGTGCTCTCCCTACACTAGTAGCTCTCCTCGGTACTACGTACACGAGGGCCAGCAAGTCGGTACAAAGTGGCCAGACCTATCCCCGGGTCCCCGGGGCGGTTGGCTCCGCTCTGCGCTAAACAGGTAACAGGTACTTCCCTTGGTACTACGTACCCAAGAGACAGCACACTTCCACATCTTTCTTTCTTAGTTCCATTTCATTCTCTTTCCAGGAGTTCTACTCCTAACTCCCCGTAAGGTTCCAGCTCTTTTAACTCAGCACATTCAGGTTTCACCTTTTTCAGTTTTACGTTCATACAACTCATATTCTCAATCATGTTCAATTATTCATAACAGGCCGCTGTTAAATCAATTTACAGGCAGCAAATATTTCCTTTCCACATTTTTCAAGACTGCAATATCTATATTCATATCACTAGTTTTCCAGTCCTAGGATTCATACCGTACCCTAGGATCTATCATTCAATTTAGTTTTCCAGCCCTAAGATTCATGCAATACCCTAGGATCTATCATTCAATATGGTTTCTCATTCCTAGGATTCATGTAATGCCCTAGGTTCTATTAATTGTTCCATAATTGTAACAAATTATCTTAATAATTTCTAAAGCCACTCTACCAGTTACAACGGGAGTACTGGGGGCGTGGACGGGAATCCGGCGTGCCTCCATAACCCCCGAGACTGCAATGGAATGGGGTCCTATCACAAGGATCAAACACAAGGAGTTTCTCAAAACAGTATATAAATACTGTAGACGGGTAGAGGATTTAATTCCGAAAAGAACGCAACTCGAAACGCGGAAAACGGACTCCGAACAGGCCCTAAACGGGTCGAAAACGACGAAACAGTGCAAAATCAGACGTCTGGAACCACTTCCAGACGTCTTAAAATGAGGGTCAGATGATACCTTTGCTCTGTATAGTCTCTCAGACATCCAGAAGCCTGTGGGGGCATCTGGCCTAGTTCCCAGATGTCCGATGGTCACCCCGGACGTCTGGAAGTCCTTCCGGTCGTCTGGCACTGCGGTCAGACGTCTGATTCGCGTTGGATGGCGAATCTCAGAACCTGCGCGTACCCATTCCCCGTGCTCAGTACAACGGTCGCAGAAAAGGATGAAGGACGAAAAAAACTTACTTGTCAGACGTCTGGACAGTCTTCCAGACGTCTTCCCCGTCGTCTAGTTGGAATCCCAGACGTCTGATTCTGGAAAAACTTCAAGAATCAGAGCGCTACTCGCCCTCCGCCCGCGATGCACAGCCGCGCCGCTCCTCGTCCGCCTGCTGCTCGAGCTGCAGCAGACCTCCCGCGTCACTTCGTGCCCGCTACGCACCCGCTGGCCGGCTCTAGCAGCCTCGGCAAGCTCGAACCCTCACGGCCGGGCGCCTCCTCCCTCGCGCAGCACCTCCTCCCGCACTCACCGCGGCTGTCGCTGCCGCCGCTCGCTCGCGCTCGCACTCGCACTTCGGCTGGAAGAGGAAGAAGGGAGCGGAGGGGATGAGAGTGAGGGAGAGGGCGAGGGCCCTTTTTAAAGTCGCGCGGGGAGAGAGAGAGCGAGAGAGAGGGGCGCTGTAACGACCCGATTCCCGAGTCCCTACGAGACACGAGAACCGGACCGACTCGACTAATCCCAAGACCCAGTCGTCCAACGAGGAAGTAACCAAAAGACAGTAAAATAAACCACATTCAGCATGAATATAACTAACAGTAAGAAAGTACAGCAGTAAGGAAAGAAACTACTACAGTAGGCACCACCACAACAGTAAAACAACAGTTATCATATAACAAAAACTGCAGGTAAAGAAGGTACAGCGGAAACAAAAACTACTCACTAGAACAGAAACAAAAAGGGGTACAAAGCTGGGGTAACTCTACTGGACCCTACTCGGCCCAGCGTCCTCTGCAGCCGCCGACCCTGGCTGCTCAACACCTGGTCCTGAAAAAGGTAACGAGTGTAACACGTCAGCAAAACGCTGAGTAGAGTGGCAAACTAACTAAAGGCAACAGTAGAGTGTACAGTAGCTGTTATGTTCTATTACTTCCTTTATTTACATCTTTCAATTTTTCTCACTATTTCATTTACTTCTCAGATCCTTTACTTGATCTCGGATGTCCTCGTGGGACGATCTTGATTGCAGTCTTTTCCAAAAGTAGAAGTAGCACGTGGTGCTCTCCTGGCCGGGAGAGTCCCCCGTGGTGATCCTACCCTCAGTCAACCACCCCAAGGTCACTGACAGACGTAACGGTGACTACGGCACGCGCGATAAACGCACAGGTAGCTAGCCCGTACTGGCACGCGGTCAGTCGTTTCCGTTAACGGGTGCGCCCAAAGCACAGCACGGAACCAGGGCAGAGCCCTCTCAGTAACAGGGGTCCAACCCCTCCACAGTAACCAAACCGGGGCCTTGCCCCTCCACAGTCCGCGCATCCTCGCCTGACTACCCTGGTTTGCCCTAGTGGGCCTAACAAGTCGGTGAAGGAGGCTAGCAGAACCCCGGGGCCCGTGGGGTAGCTAGTACTCTCCTAACACTACTAGCTCTCCTCGGTACTACGTACACGAGGGCCAACAAGTCGGTACAGAGCGGCCAAGCCTAACCCCGGGTCCCTGGGGCGGCTGGCCCCACTCTGCACTAAAACAGGTACAGGTACTTCCCTTGGTACTGCGTACCCAAGAGACAGTACAAACTACATCTCAGTTCCATTCCTTTTTCTTTCCAGGAGTTTCATCCCGTAGGGTTCCAGCTCTTTATTTCAGAACATCATATGTTTCACTTTCCAGATTCACGTTCTCAATTTCCATGATCTCAACATGTTTCTTTGTTCATAACAGGCAGCTGTTAATTAATTTCACAGGCAGCTTATATATTCCTTTCCATTTTTCCAAGACTGCAGTAATATACATTCCACTAGTTTTTCCATCCTAGGATTCATGCCATATCCTAGGATCTATCATACAATCTAGTTTTCCGGCCCTAGGATTCATGCAACACCTAGGAGCTATCATTCCATATATTTCTCATTCCTAGGATTCATGCAATGCCCTAGGTTCTAGTTATGGTTCCATACTTTAACAGATTTTATTAATACTTAAAACCACTCTACCAGGTACAACGGGAGTAATGGGGGCGTGATCGGGAATCCCGCGCGCCTCCGCGACTCTCAAGACTGCAACCGAACGAGGTCCTATCACAAGGATCAAACACAAGGAGTGTCTCAAAACAGTGTATAGCTACTGTAGGCGGGTAGAGGAATAAATTCTGAAACGAACGCAACTCGAATCGCGGAAAACGGAGCCCAAACGGGCCCTAAACGGGTCGAGAAAGACGATACTGTGCAAAATCAGACGTCTGGAACTTCCTCCAGACGTCTTAAACGGTGGATCAGAGAATTACCTGCTCAGCGTGGTTTCCCAGACGTCCAGAAGTCTGCAGGGACGTCTTTCCTAGATCCCAGACGTCCGATGGTCACTCCGGACATCTGGAGGTCACTCCCGCCGTCTGGTACAACTTCCAGACGTCTGATTCGCAAAGGATGACGAATCAGACAACCTGCGCACAGCCAACCCCCCTCCCTCAGTACGGTCAGTCGACAAAAAAAGAAGGAGAAAGCGGAAACTCACCTTTCAGACGTCTGTATGATCTCACAGACGTCGACCTTGCCGTCTGTATATCAATCCAGACGTCTGATTCTGGAAATTTTTCCAGAATCAGAGCCCTGCTCGGCCTCCGCTCGCGACGCCGCCCGCGTCGCACCTCGCGCGTCCGCTGCTCCGCCCGCAGCAGGTCCCTCTCCGCGACGCTCTGCGCCCCCTGCGCCCTCCGCCGGCCGGCCAAGCCGCTCCCGGCGAGCTCGCCCTCACGGCAGAGCCCCGCCCTCGCACGCCGCAGCTCCTCCACGCCTACTGCGGCTGCCGCTGCCACTGCGCCCTCGCGTCCGCTCGCTCTCGCGCACAGGTAGGAGAGAAGGAGGAAGATGGTGGAGACGGGAGGGGAGGCGCCCCCCCCCCTTTTAACGCCGCGCGGAGAGGAGAGAGAGACGGTCGCAGCCGCCTGCAGCCGCAGAGAAAGAGGGCAGAACGCAGGTCTGCGCACACAGGCGCGCAGACGAATATCCCGTGCGAGCATAACTGTTCGCCAGACGTCTGTAAACTATCCCGGACGTCTGGTCAGACGTCTGGATGTGATCCCAGACGTCTTTACAGACGTCTGGGCCACCTCCCAGACGTCTTAAAAGTCGTCTGGGGCATGCGCTCGTTACAATATAACAAACTCAAAGGAAGTTTCGTCCCCGAAACTTGCGCCAACTAGGGTGCGGGAAGAAGGTGTCCAAATAACCATAACAAACTCAAAGAGGACCGAAGCCGGTCCGAAAAGACGTACCCGCGAAAAGCTCCGGGTACCGCTCCCGCATTGCCGCCTCAGGCTCCCAGGTAGCCTCCTCGTACCGCTGGCTCCTCCACAAAACCTTTACCAGGGGTACTTGCTTTCGTCTCAACCTGCGGACGGCTCGGTCTAGGATCTGCACTGGCCGCTCGGGGTAGGTCAGGTCGTCGCTCACCTCGACGCTCTCGTGACTCAGTACGTGGCTGGGATCGGCTACGTACTTCCTGAGGTTGGACACGTGGAACACGTCGTGCACACCAGAAAGCTGCGGGGGAAGGGCAAGTCTGTAAGCAACGGGTCCAACCCGCTCCAGGACCTCGAAGGGCCCCACGAACCTCGGCGCGAGCTTCCCTCTCACCCCAAACCGCTGTAAGCCCTTCATGGGCGAAACACGAAGAAAGACGTGGTCCCCGACCTCGAACTGCACCTCTCTGCGTCTGCGATCTGCGTAGCTCTTCTGTCTGCTCCTGACAGTGCGGAGTCGTCTGTGGATCTGCTCAACTACCTCCTGACTCTGCCGGATCAACCTGGGGCCAACCTCCCACTTGGTCCCCACCTCAACCCAACTCAAGGGTGCCGTGCATTTCCGTCCGTACAGAGCCTCGTAGGGAGCCATGCCGATGCTCGAGTGATAACTGTTGTTGTATGCAAACTCTGCCAGGGGCAGGTGCTCCTCCTAAGAGCCCCTCCAGTCTAGTACACAGGCACGCAAAAGATCCTCAAGTGTCTGTATCGTGCGTTCCGACTGTCCGTCCGTCTGGGGGTGGTAAGCCGTGCTAAACCTCAACTTCGTCCCCAAAGCCTGCTGAAACTCAGCCCAAAACTGGGACGTAAAGCGGGTATCCCGGTCGGATACGATCTCCCGCGGAACTCCGTGTAGTCGCACCACATCACGGATATACCTCTCTGCCAAAGCGAAAGGCACATCCTTCCGAGTCAACTGTGTCATAGGACGTGCAATCTGCGAAAACCCTCTGATGAACCGTCTGTAGTAACCTGCCAGTCCCAGGAAACTGCGAATCTCAGTGACCGAACGCGGTCTCTCCCACCTGAGCACTGCCTCGACCTTGGCGGGATCCACCGCCAGGCCGTCTCCAGAGATCACATGACCCAAAAAGGTCACCTCCCTCAACCAGAACTCGCACTTGCTGTATTTGGCGTACAGCCTGCGTCGTCTCAGAGTGTCCAGAACCATCCGCAAGTGCTGTCCGTGCTGCGTCCGATCTCTAGAATAGATGAGTACATCATCTATGAAAACCACCACAAACTGGTCCAAGTACGGTCTGAACACCCGGTTCATCAGGTCCATGAAAGCAGCGGGGGCATTGGTCAGCCCAAACGGCATGACCAAAAACTCGTAGTGTCCGTACCGGGTGCGGAAAGCTGTCTTGGAGACGTCGGTCTCCCTGATCCTCAACTGGTGGTATCCAGACCTCAAGTCGATCTTGGAAAACACCGTGGCACCCCGCAACTGGTCAAACAAATCGTCAATCCTCGGCAGCGGATATCTGTTCTTGATGGTGACCCTATTCAGCTGTCGGTAATCCACACAAAGGCGTAGGGTCCCATCCTTCTTCTTCACAAACAGTATCGGGGCTCCCCAGGGAGACGCACTGGGCCTCACGAAACCCTTCTCCAAAAGGTCCTGCAACTGAGACTTGAGCTCTCGCAGCTCAAGCGGTGCCATCCTGTATGGCGCGGTGGAGATGGGGCTGGTCCCTGGTACTAGTGAGATCTCAAACTCGATCTCACGCTCGGGCGGTAGTCCTGGTAACTCGTCTGGAAACACGTCGGGGTACTCTCTGACCACCGGGATGCTCTGGAAGTCTGCCACGGGGCTGTGCTCTGCCACCACACAAGCTAAGAAACCCTCACACCCCTGGCTCAAAAGTCTCGCCGCCCGAAGTGCCGAAATGCACCTGAAACCTCCGTCCACTGGCTGCCCGTGAAACTCGAAGGAAGGCAACTCCGGAATGGAGAAGACAATCTTCCTCTCAAAGCAGTCTACCAAGGCGTGGTAAGCGGACAGCCAATCCATCCCCAGGATCACCCCAAAGTCCTCCATCTGTATCATAATCAGGTCAGCTGGCAGGCTGTGTCCCCCGATGCTGACCCCGCAACCCGTGTACACCTCCTCAGCTACAAACAGCTGACCACTCGGACCTCTGATTACGAACGGGTTCTCTAACAATGTATAATCCTGGTCCAAACTAACTGCGAAACTGTCTGCGACAAACGAGTGCGTAGCGCCGGAATCGAAAAGCGTGTAAACGAGTCTGCCAGAAACTGAAACCATACCTGCTACCACGGATCCCGAAGCTCTGGCGTCCCTGTGTGTTAGGGCGTTGATACGCCCCTCAGCTCTAGGTGCGGACGAAGCAGCCACACTCTGCGTCGGACGGGTAGGTGCTGGCCGGTACCCTCCTCGCGACTGCGGTCCTCCTCCTCGCACCTGGAAACCGCGGCCTCCTGCGCGCCCTCCAGTGCTCTGCGCGGGAAGTATCTGCTGACCTCCTACCCTAGATGGGCAGTCCCTCCTGACGTGGCCCGGCTGGCCACACTGGTAGCAGAGGGGAACCCGACTCCCGCCCTCAGTGAGTCCCTGCTGTCGGCTAGGCGGGGGTCCGGTGCTGGCGAATGGCCCCTGTCGAGGGCCCCCAAAGGCCACTGATGGCCCTGCACAACGTGACGGCTCTCCTGCGGACGCCACGTGTCTCCGTTCTCGCCGGCCCTGTGAGAAGTCTGGCTGAAAGGGCCTCTTCCGCCCGCCGTCGGTCTCTCGCGCGGACGGGTTGGTCTCCTCGTAAGTCATGGCTGCCTCTACCACCCTCGAAAACGTCGGCAGCTTCAGGGGTTTGACATACCCCCGGATCGCAGGCCGGAGCCCCTCGGTGAACCTCCAAAGGCGCTCCTCCTCAGTGGCTACCGCTGTCGCTGCAAAACGGGACAGCTCCAAGAAACGCGTGCGGTACGCGCTCACGGTCATCGTCCCTTGGCGGAGAGTGTGGAACTCCCGCCTCCTCTGGTCCTGCCACGTCTGGGGAAAGTACTGCTCGCAGAAGAGGGTGACGAACTGGTCCCACGTCGGCTCGTCCCTCTCCTGTCCCCGGACCGCCCTCCACCACCGGTGTGCCGCACTCTCCAGCTGGTACGTGGCAAAGGCCACGCGGCACTCCACCGGGGGGCGAAGGGTGTCGAAGATCTTCTCCAGCTGCTCAAGCCAGTCCTCTGCCTCGGTCGGGTCCTCATCCCCCTTGAAGGAGGGGGGCTTCAGCTTCCGGAACTGTCCGAAAAGCTCGAAGTGGTGCTGTAGGGGAGGTGCTGGTGCACCTCCAGGCGAAGGTGCCTCGTGTACAGAAGTGTCGGAGGAAGGTGGGGGCGGCAGGGGCCCATCCCCTCCCTCGTGTCCGACGCCGCGTCCGTCGCGTGGTCCCACAGAGGACTCCCCCTCTGCAACCCCAGGAGGAGGTGCTCGGGGCGGTGGGTGGAGCTCCTCTCGTACAATATCCCGTATCAGTCTGGCGAGGTCCTGGGCTTGGATGCCAGGGAGTGGTGGCTGGTCCACCGAGACGTCAACGACAGCACGTCCACCTCGCCGACCTCGCCCTCGGCCGCGCCCGCGGCCAGTCTCGCCAGTCCCACGACGAGGCATCTCCTGCAAGGAGACGCGAAACAAAACGGAAACGTCAAAACAGACTGTACCTAACAACACTTCTAAGAGCTCATGTCAAGAGATATGTTGTGGTGGCTACTCCAGCTATAAACATGTGAATTGGTTATTTTCCAGTCAGTTGATTCACTTCTCGGGACGACCTTGCTCTGATACCATCTTGTAACGACCCGATTCCCGAGTCCCTACGAGACACGAGAACCAGACCGACTCGACTAATCCCAAGACCCAGTCGTCCAACGAGGAAGTAACCAAAAGACAGTAAAATAAACCACATTCAGCATGAATATAACTAACAGTAAGAAAGTACAGCAGTAAGGAAAGAAACTACTACAGTAGGCACCACCACAACAGTAAAACAACAGTTATCATATAACAAAAACTGCAGGTAAAGAAGGTACAGCGGAAACAAAAACTACTCACTAGAACAGAAACAAAAAGGGGTACAAAGCTGGGGTAACTCTACTGGACCCTACTCGGCCCAGCGTCCTCTGCAGCCGCCGACCCTGGCTGCTCAACACCTGGTCCTGAAAAAGGTAACGAGTGTAACACGTCAGCAAAACGCTGAGTAGAGTGGCAAACTAACTAAAGGCAACAGTAGAGTGTACAGTAGCTGTTATGTTCTATTACTTCCTTTATTTACATCTTTCAATTTTTCTCACTATTTCATTTACTTCTCAGATCCTTTACTTGATCTCGGATGTCCTCGTGGGACGATCTTGATTGCAGTCTTTTCCAAAAGTAGAAGTAGCACGTGGTGCTCTCCTGGCCGGGAGAGTCCCCCGTGGTGATCCTACCCTCAGTCAACCACCCCAAGGTCACTGACAGACGTAACGGTGACTACGGCACGCGCGATAAACGCACAGGTAGCTAGCCCGTACTGGCACGCGGTCAGTCGTTTCCGTTAACGGGTGCGCCCAAAGCACAGCACGGAACCAGGGCAGAGCCCTCTCAGTAATAGGGGTCCAACTCCTCCACAGTAACCAAACCGGGGCCTTGCCCCTCCACAGTCCGCGCACCCTCGCCTGACTACCCTGGTTTGCCCTAGTGGGCCTAACAAGTCGGTGAAGGAGGCTAGCAGAACCCCGGGGCCCGTGGGGTAGCTAGTACTCTCCTAACACTACTAGCTCTCCTCGGTACTACGTACACGAGGGCCAACAAGTCGGTACAGAGCGGCCAAGCCTAACCTCGGGTCCCTGGGGCGGCTGGCCCCACTCTGCACTAAAACAGGTACAGGTACTTCCCTTGGTACTGCGTACCCAAGAGACAGTACAAACTACATCTCAGTTCCATTCCTTTTTCTTTCCAGGAGTTTCACTCCTAATTTCCCGTAGGGTTCCAGCTCTTTATTTCAGAACATCATATGTTTCACTTTCCAGATTCACGTTCTCAATTTCCATGATCTCAACATGTTTCTTTGTTCATAACAGGCAGCTGTTAATTAATTTCACAGGCAGCTTATATATTCCTTTCCATTTTTCCAAGACTGCAGTAATATACATTCCACTAGTTTTTCCATCCTAGGATTCATGCCATATCCTAGGATCTATCATACAATCTAGTTTTCCGGCCCTAGGATTCATGCAACACCTAGGAGCTATCATTCTATATATTTCTCATTCCTAGGATTCATGCAATGCCCTAGGTTCTAGTTATGGTTCCATACTTTAACAGATTTTATTAATACTTAAAACCACTCTACCAGGTACAACGGGAGTAATGGGGGCGTGATCGGGAATCCCGCGCGCCTCCGCGACTCTCAAGACTGCAACCGAACGAGGTCCTATCACAAGGATCAAACACAAGGAGTGTCTCAAAACAGTGTATAGCTACTGTAGGCGGGTAGAGGAATAAATTCTGAAACGAACGCAACTCGAATCGCGGAAAACGGAGCCCAAACGGGCCCTAAACGGGTCGAGAAAGACGATACTGTGCAAAATCAGACGTCTGGAACTTCCTCCAGACGTCTTAAACGGTGGATCAGAGAATTACCTGCTCAGCGTGGTTTCCCAGACGTCCAGAAGTCTGCAGGGACGTCTTTCCTAGATCCCAGACGTCCGATGGTCACTCCGGACATCTGGAGGTCACTCCCGCCGTCTGGTACAACTTCCAGACGTCTGATTCGCAAAGGATGACGAATCAGACAACCTGCGCACAGCCAACCCCCCTCCCTCAGTACGGTCAGTCGACAAAAAAAGGAGAAAGCGGAAACTCACCTTTCAGACGTCTGTATGATCTCACAGACGTCGACCTTGCCGTCTGTATATCAATCCAGATGTCTGATTCTGGAAATTTTTCCAGAATCAGAGCCCTGCTCGGCCTCCGCTCGCGACGCCGCCCGCGTCGCACCTCGCGCGTCCGCTGCTCCGCCCGCAGCAGGTCCCTCTCCGCGACGCTCTGCACCCCCTGCGCCCTCCGCCGGCCGGCCAAGCCGCTCCCGGCGAGCTCGCCCTCACGGCAGAGCCCCGCCCTCGCACGCCGCAGCTCCTCCGCGCCTACTGCGGCTGCCGCTGCCGCTGCGCCCTCGCGTCCGCTCGCTCTCGCGCACAGGCAGGAGAGAAGGAGGAAGATGGTGGAGACGGGAGGGGAGGCGCCCCCCCCCCCCCTCTTTTAACGCCGCGCGGAGAGGAGAGAGAGACGGTCGCAGCCGCCTGCAGCCGCAGAGAAAGAGGGCAGAACGCAGGTCTGCGCGCACAGGCGCGCAGACGAATATCCCGTGCGAGCATAACTGTTCGCCAGACGTCTGTAAACTATCCCGGACGTCTGGTCAGACGTCTGGATGTGATCCCAGACGTCTTTACAGACGTCTGGGCCACCTCCCAGACGTCTTAAAAGACGTCTGGGGCACGCGCTCGTTACAGGCGCAGCCTGCGCCCGCAGGAGGAGAGGGAAAAAGGAGCACATTTGCAGGTCTGCGCGCATAGGCGCGCAGACGAAATCCTCCGTGCCCCGGAAAAATAAGTCCCAGACGGCTGGAATGGGTCCCAGACGTCTGGTCAGACGTCTGGGCCAGCTCCCAGACGTCTTAAAAGACGTTTTGAAGCTGCGGTCGTAACAATTACAAATCCCACCTCCGATCCCTAAACAGAGGTTTCTCTCTTCAAAATGAAGAGACGGGGACCTGACAGGCCGAATACTCAAAGTACAAAAATAAGAAGTAAAACAACACCTATAGAGCACCCCAATACTTTAATTACTTTTTTATCTACTAAGCATAAAAAGAACTCCCTGAGGATTTGCGGAACGGAGTGAGTCGGGAGTATGAATTTGCCCTTTGATCAGAGTGTTGGCACAGCACAAGGGCAAGATGAAGCTTAGAGTAGTGAGCAAGTGATTTTTCTAAGGGAATTGAATCTCAAGGGGTGTGTTTTGCCTAAGAGGAGTTGTAGTCTATTTATATGCAAGTTTGGAACCTTCAAGAACATTTGGGAGAGTTCTCCTAGCCATTGGAGACAAATCCCAAGAGATTGAGACGAAATCCATCACAAATCAGGGTAATGATGAGTCTAACAGTAATATCAGACGTTTAATTTTATGGTCAGACGTCTTATAGGACATCTGAAAATACTTTTGGTCGTCTAATACTATAGGCCATCCTGAATAGACTCCATTGGATTGAAAGAAGGACGTCTGATATTTTCACATAAGACATCTGATTAGGTTATTGAACGTCTAATAAAGGGTGAATTCGTTCCTGTTTTGATCACATCCAAACAGGGTTCTAGATTTAAAGAATTAGACGTCGTTATGGACGTCTAGAAACTTAAAAAGACTTCGCTACGATTTCTGACAAAAGATCTTATGTTCGTAATGAGATACGCACAGAAATACATGGGCAATGGTCCAAAGGTAGACTTCTGGAAGCATCTCTAGACGTCTGAAAATACATTTTTGCCCGATATCTTTTCAACGAAGATAGGTGCTGATGTAAACACATTTACACTACTTAAAATGTCTATTTATGCATGTTCTTAAGCATAGGATTGCATTTCATGATATAAATATTGCATTACATGCATCATTTTGCATTTAGAGTAGTTTGAATAAAATGGAGGTTAATTGTCTCCTTTTATGTGCTTGGACAGGGCAAATATTTTATCGGGGCCTCGGATCAAAGATCCAACCGTATGGATATGATCAGGGCGACGATTGGAGTTCAACGACTCCAAGATCGCCCTAATCAGGCATCCGTAGCATCAGATAGAGACCGGGGAATCCTAGAAGATCAAGGGCCAGGATGGTGTAAATCTGCACTTCAGATGGAAAATCCGACCACACGGATGAATTCGGATCGACGATCGTAGCCGAACGACACAAAAATCGAGTCAATCCGACATCCGTGGCACCATCTACAACTTCCAGAAGATGGACGGCCAAGATAGCGCCACGTGGCGCCATCCCAGCCGCCCAATCGGCCGCAGGAGTCCTGTGAAGACTGCGCACCGTCTCCTCTCCGCCGTTGGATCTCGATCCAACGGCTGCGGTCGCGCGCGTTTAAAAACGTCCGCGCGACCATTTCGCCCGCGTAGCGCAGCGGCGACGCAGCTGCGGGCGAAGCGGAGGTCGCGGGTTCGAGCCGCGGAGAGGGGGTCGAAGGCGCGGGCGAGCGGGCGCGCACGAGCGTCGGATGAAGATCCAACGGCCGCGCGCGCCCGATAGCGTCGACGCGCAATTGGACGCTCTGGTGGGCGCGCGATCGCACGCGGGCGGCGCGCTACGCAGCGGGCGCGGACGCGATCTAAGCCGTCCGATCTCGCGATCGGACGGCTGAGACGACGCGGACGTGCGTCTGCGTTACGCGCGCAGGCCAGCCGAGCGGGCGCGCGTGGGTGCGGCGGCGACGGCGGGGCTTTAGCGACGGTTTTATCCGTCACTAAAGACCCCTTATTTATTATTTTGAAGATGTAATGTCCATTTTGCCCCCACTCCTTGCAACTATAAAAGGAGACCCCCTCCATACGAAATTTTCATCCCTTCCTTCTCCTCTCTACCTCTCCAAAGCTCAAGAGAAGCTTGTCCCACACCCGGGATGCTTCTCGCGAGATAAAGTCCAAATTTTCGTCCCCCTTCGGAAGTGGATTCCGCGACGACGACGGCGTGCTGCTTCGTTCCCGTTCTTCTGCTTCGTCCTCCTTCGTCTCGCTTCGTTCTCCTTCGTCCAGGCGTCGTCCCGTCCGGCTCGTCCTCCAAGCGACCGTCGAGGAGGATTTCTCTCTCCCTATTCTTTTTACTGCTTTCTAGTATAGATTTACTGCTTTCTAGAGTAGTCTATTCGTCCTCCGAGCGATCGTCGAGGAGGACATTTCTCCCTCCATTCTTTTAATGCTTTCTAGAGTAATTGTTTTATGTTTTCTAGTTGTAACGAAAGAACTCTTTTATGATAAATTCATTGTCTTTTCTACATCTCATTTTGATTTCCACGTATAGTATTCCTTCTCTCTCTCTTACTCCCTCTCTCTCTTTTATTTGTTGTAGATACTTAGATAGTTTAAATTGAATTTCTTTGTGACAAAATAAAACGAAACGCGAAGTTTTTAAATCAAACGTTCGCCTCCCTGTGTTCGACCCGGAATTCTTATTTCGGTATAAATTTTATTTGTTGAACACGAATCCTTCGCTTTCGAACTACAACGACGGGTTTTCCAAAACCAAACACGTTAGCGTAGATTCTCGTTCAACAGGTGCTTAGTTTAACGGTTATATGGAGGACGTCCAGGTAAAGCATCCGACGTCTGGATGAGGTTATGGACGTCTGAAAGAGGAGTGCTTCGACTGATGTTTATGAAGACAAAAACTAAAGACAGAACTATAGGTAGTTAGACGTCTGAGACACTTGTCAGACGTCTTAAAGTGGAAAATCAGACGTCTGACAATTGTTCTAGTTGTCTGTTAAGAGTCTTAGTGTTAGGTTTTTGTTTCTAATTTATCCTAAGTGTAGAGAGTCTAAGTTAGCTATTTATAGGTTATGTTTGGGGGCTCTTTACAATATTTCTAAACTCAAATAAAATGAAAATTACAACCTTTGAAAGTTTACATGAAAAAGCCTATGACCTAATACTTAAGCTACTTGTCTTCACGGTTTTAATCTCTCGTCTTGGAAAACTTTATGAAACCTACAATTATGTTATTACAGAAAGAAATAATATGCTACGCTTATTTTTTATTTTATTTTCTTCATTTTGTAAAATAATCAAAATATTATATATGAGTAGTTGAACTAACAACCTATACATAATTTTTGTCAAGTAGAGATGAATGTGCACTTAAGTTGAGTAATAAATCGGCTAAGTGTGGAAGAAAATGAGTGCACAGTAAAATGAAGAGTTAAGGAAGAGAAGGAATAAAATGTGAGAGAACTTAAGAGAAAATAAAGAAAATAAAGAGAATGAGAATGAGGAATTAATGAAAAAGAAAAGTCTAATTTTTACTTTTAAGTCATCCCATCTAAAGATCATACGTCCGATTCAAGGTTAGAGGCTAATAAGAGGTTGATTCGAGTTTTATATTGTAATACGAGGTTCTATATTCATTGCATACCATTTCTATCTCACATTTTTGTAATAACTTGTAATAGACATTCTTCTACTTTGTTTTGATTGCAAATCATTCTTGTATACTTGTTTCTATTATTGGAATAGTATATGTATTAATTGTTTAATCCTACGCGTGTTTATTCATGTGCTTAACATATATATAATTATAGATCTAATTAATTAAGTAATTAGTAATTAAGCAATCTAATGGTGCATTAAATTACGATTATATTTTCAGTGAACGACCTGGACTCAACTAGTTAAAAAGAATTAGATCTAAAATGTTAAGTTAACTTAACCTTATACTACTTAAATGACAATGATTCGAGTTAACCTAAGTCATTTCTTACGCGATTAATTAAGACTTTTAACCTTAATTAACTGTGTTGAGATTTGAATGCATCAATCATACAAGGTCCAAAGGGCCTAAAAGTTCACTTAATCAATTAATCCTTATAGCATATTTAGAACTCCAATGGTGATTGTTAAAAATGATTCGCTTGAATAGGTCGGGTTGATGAAACGCTCCAATAATAATCTGCCAAAGGATAGTCGAGTCCTACTGAATGTTCGAGTGAGAAGAATGAGCAAGAGGGCTTGCCTGACTGAAGTCGATGTGTAAGGTCCTCTTGGCATAGGGGGGATTACTTCTTTGTTTAAAGATCCCTTGCCAACTATTTGTGGATTTGACTGACAAAAGAGCTCAACTAAGATTGCTAACGTCTTAAGCCTGCCTACAGATCTCTCACCAACTATTTGGTGGATTCAACTGAGAAGAAAGCTCAACCAAGATAGCTAACGTCTCCAGCCCACCATAGATCCATCACCAATTATCCAGTTGATTCAACAGAGAAGTGAGCTTAGCCAACTAGCAATGATATAACAACTTGACGACGCCACGTTCGTCACGATTTGATATAATCCTCATAATAGATTTGTCATGATCTTCACAACAAACTCTTAAGAAAAGAGCTAGTAGCAACGGTCAAAGATAAAAGTGTTAGACGATACATGAGAATGTAGTCTTTTTAATTAGGAATCTTCACCAATTTTGAAACAAATTTTCCTCAAATAGCAAAGAAGAATTCTAGTAAAATTAGTATGATTGTGACCTATAAAAGAATATATTGAAATGGTGTATGTATCATCTCCTATTATTTTGTAATTTTCTTTTGAAAAGCACTTGTATTGAGAGGGAAATTTCAGTATTAAATTCTATCACTTAATAAAAGTTGAGGGTTAGATCTTCTCTTCTAACATATATCCTAATTAGTGGAATTGGGAAAGTAATTTTCGTGTATTTACTTTCTTGCTAAAATTCGAGTATGTAGTCCCAACCTCCATCCAAACACATGAGGAACTTTGGGCTCAAAACATAAGACAATTATGATCAAAATAATAAAGGTTCACAAAATGTACTAATGATGCAACATTTACAAAAATAAAAGAAGTTTAAAAATAGCTCAATGTCTATTTCTTGTTGTAAACAATCTTCTACTTGTATTTTATTATAAGTGCAAAAAATTGGAAGATTTTTACCCTTAATTTTAGCCTCAGCATTAAATACGGGTTAACTTTGGCATACCTTATTGGCACAAATACATCCAAATGCTTCTTACAAGAGATATAAATCAAATCTCATTAAGAAGAAATAAATTTGAAGCAAAGAACTTATTAGATAGTACAATTATCTTATTGAAGCTCATGCAGTGTTTATAAGGCACGTCGAAGGAACTGTGGATGAGAAGAGACTATAAAAGAGAGGGTGGCAAAAGGATGATGGATGATCTTTAGATGTAGAGAAGGGTAGGGCTCAACTTAAAAATACCTATAAATAGAAATGAACCACTATTAAAAACAAGTTAGGGAATTGCTAATGACAATTGAGGAGCTCATCATGCCCTGTTGATGTTAATGGAATTGGAGTCAAGCAATAAGGGATGTGCTAAAGGAAAATTGCTTTCAAAGGGCAAAGGATGTTAATAAGATTGTAGACATCGAAGATTTGGGTGTAAAACAAAAACTACATGCACATAAGTATATATATTTATATATACATATATGTGTGCATGTGTGCATGCACACATTTACCTATACAGTTAGGGATTATTGTAGGATGTACAAAATAGATTGGAAAGAATTTTGAGGATGACATTTCTAAAGGGAAGGGAGAATGTTACATCAGAAAATGAAAGCTAATAGTTCTCGTAGAAGCAAAGGACCTATAAATAGAAATATAAGCAAGGGGTGGGTAATTTTTGGGTTAACCCAAATAACCCCTAATGCTATTGGAAATAGGATCCAAATCATAATGTTTGTTTCGACATTTGATTTTGGGTCAGTTGGCAGGTCTACTATTCCCATTTAGTCGATAAAAACTTAGAGCTAATTAAAGAGTGACACATAATTATACATACATATCCCAAGTTTAGTTTCCAAAGTAAATGTGATGGTTCATTCCATTCATCTTTACTGTGTCTTTAGATTATTTTTATTGGAAAATGATTTTTACTATTTTCATTAGGGATACTTACTTGTATACTCCTACAATCATACTTAATTACATATGTACCCTTGAATACTTCATCTATATGTCTACAAACCTACAAACTTATACCCTAAGTTAACTTTCCATCGATTAAAAGAGAATATTTCATGGAATATTCCTTTAACATGTTAACTTGAATAGCATAAAATCTAAAAGTTACATCAATGCCCTTTTAATATTTTTTTACCATTTCCTTACAAAATCTCCACCACCACCCAGAACACAACTCCAAGAAGAAGTACAGCAACAACAACACAGAACCCTCTAAGCTCCCTTGACGTGGATCATCATTGTGGGTGATTACCACTCACGATGCTCCCAGATCCTCCAGCAATGCATCGAACTTTAGTTCACCTCCACGGCACCCTATGCCCTCCACGTGCAAATGGCATCAACAGGGGTGTTGACTATGGGAGGGGAGGTGGGGGTAGGGGTGGTGGAGGGTAGAGCAAGGTGGTGGAGGCAAGGGAGGAGGAGGGTGGAGCATTGTGGTGGGAGCGGGGTTTGTAGGGTAGGAGTCTGAAGAGGAGGGTGGAGGATGGGTTGAAGGAGGACGGTAGAGCAGGTGGTCAAGCAAAAGTGGTGGTGGGATGTTGGTGATGGTTATAAGAGGAGTAAGGTGGTTTTCTTTTCTTGCTTTTAAAGGTAACTTTGGTACGTAGTTACATCTCAACTATGATTAATATATTGTACCGCTAAATATTAATAAAAAGGTATATGCGATAAACAACGTAACTTTATACTATGTACGATTATAAAAGTAAATATGAGATTTACGGAAATAAAGATATAATTAAATATAATTGTAGGAGTATGTATGTAAATATTCTTCTCATTATTAACATCAAAACATATTGATACAAATATAAAATAATTTGTTTACTTGATTTACTTAAGACAACCAATAGACATGTTCTACATCTAATGTCTACCTTTCTTTGATCTCCAAGAATTTTTATTATTGATGTAACCTTGACCAAGTATCTTTTTAACTTGTACGTAATATCAAAGGATCTTGAATGAATCAAATTACATCATTATAATTTTTTATTTAGATTTGGCTTGAGCGAAATTTGATTTTTACTTTAACACAATTTATCCAAATAAATCACCCAAATAACTTGAACCTATTATATTGCGATACGGACATGAATTATTTTTTTATTAACCTAAATTAAATTTAACCCGGATCAATCGAATAATCCAAATCTATCCAAAATAAATTGAACACCACCTTATGAGCGATTATGGCCTTACAAACGATAGAAGAGTGACGTAGGGCAAGAAAGATCAATTTAGTCGGCTAGTCAAATTCGACTGGTTGATATTAGTGTTATTAGCTACCCTCTACCGAACAGAGAGAGCCAACTGCCCGAGCATTAGGACCATCTTTTTTGTGATCGTTACACTTTCTTGCTTTTCTCGCATAATTCGTCTTTGTTAATGTCACCTCTTCATCCGTCTAGAACAACTTGGTCGGTAAAACATTAAAATCATCGTTGTAGGAAGTGTTGGTTTGAGTCTCCCGACATCATTAAAAGAAGTAGGACAAAAGGAATACCTCACTTCTCTTGCTTAAGATAAGGGTTATCAATCATCTTTAATGTAGTCTCTTCTAGAGATGAATCTCATGTGAATTATTAGGAGAGATTGTGGCAGCGTCAACAATTATGACAGTAGTAGCAATAACGATAGACTCTGGTGATGGTTGCGATGGTAGTGCAACAACCGACCGTGGTGGTGGCACTGATGTCAGGGATGGTGGTTATGATGCCAACGGTTACAACTCCTTTTCATGACATTTACAACTCTAACAGCAACGATCGAGGATGGATGGATTTGAAATTTAAATCCAAATGGTTGCTATGTGTCTAATGACTTCATGGGCCGTAAGGAACTTTTTTCGATTTGGGATCGATGATGCTTGCGGAGATGTACTGAACAGCTGTTAGACCCTGTAACGACCCGATTCTTGAGTCCATACGAGACACGAGAATCGGACCGACTCGACTTATCCCAAGACCAGTCGTCCAACGAGGAAGTAACCAAAAGAGCAGTAAAATAAACCACATTCAGTATGAATATAACTAGCAGTAATAAAAATACAGCAGTAAGAAAAGGATATACTACAGCATGTACCACCACAACAGTAGAACAACATTTATAACATAATATGATCTACAAGTAAAGAAAAGTACATAGAGTAACAAGAACTACTCACTACAGTGGAACAAAAGGGGTACAAAAGAATTGCGGTAACTCTACTGGACCCCACTCGGCCCAGCGTCCTCTGCAGCCGCTGACCCTGGCTGCTCAACACCTAGTCCTGAAAAGTAACGAGTGTAACACGTCAGCGAAACGCTGAGTAGAGTGGCAGCTAAACTAAAGAAGTAGTAAAGTGTACAGTAGCTGTTTTATTTTCTTTCTTTCTTTATTTAAGTCTTTCTATTGTTTCACAATTTATCTATTTCTCAGATCCTTCACTTGATCTCGAATGTTCCTCGTGGGAACGATCTTTATTGCAATCTTTTCCGAAAAGTAGAAGTAACACGTGGTGCTCTCCTGGCCGGGAGAGTCCCCCGTGGTGATCCTACTCTCAGTCAACCACCCCAAGGTCGCTGACAGACGTAACGGTGACTACGGCACGCGCGATAAACACACGGGTAGCTACCCCGCACTGGCACGCGGTCAGTCGTTTCCGTTAACGGGTGCGCCCAAAGCACAGCACGGAACCAGTATAGGGCAGAGCCCTCTCAGTAACAGGGGTCCAGCCCCTCCACAGTAACCAAACAGGGGTCTTGCCCCTCCACAGTCCGCGCACCCCCGCCTGACTACCCTGGTTCGCCCAGTGGGCCTAACAAGTCGGTGTAGGTGAGCTAGCAACACCCCGGGACCCGTGGGGTAGCTAGTACTCGCCCTACACTAGTAGCTCTCCTCGGTACTGTGTACACGAGGGCCAAAAGTCGGTACAAAGTGGCCAGACCTAACCCCGGGTCCTTGGGGCGGTTGGATCCGCTCTACACTAAACAGGTAACAGGTGCTTCCCCTGGCACTACGTACCCAAGAGACAACACACATCCACATCTTTCCTTCTCAGTTCCATTTCATTCTCTTTCCAGGAGTTCTACTCCTAATTCCCCGTAGGGTTCCAGCTCTTTTAACTCAGCACATTCATGTTTCACCATTCCAGTTTCACGTTCATACAACTCATGTTCTCAATCATGTTCATTTATTCATAACAGACAACTGTTAAATCAATTTACAGGCAGCTATTATTTCCTTTCTACATTTTCCAAGACTGCAATATCTATATTCATATCACTAGTTTTCCAATCCTAGGATTCATGTCGTACCCTAGGATTCATGCAATACTCTAGGATCTATCATTAAATCTGGTTTCTCGTTCCTAAGATTCATGCAATGCCCTAGGTTCTATTAATTGTCCCATAATTGTAACAAATTATGTTAATAATTTTAAAAGCCACTCTACCAGCTACAACGGGAGTACTGGGGGCGTGGTCGGAAATCTCGCGCGCCTCCGTAACCCCCGAGATTGCAATGGAACGGGGTCCTAACACAATGATCAAACACAAGGAGTTTCTCAGAACAGTATATAATTACTGTAGACGGGTAGAGGATTTTATTCCGAAAAGAACGCAACTAGAAACGCGGAAAACGGACTCCGAACGGGCCCTAAGCGGGTCGAAAACGATGAAACAGTCCAAAATCTTAAAATGTGGGTCAGATGGTACCTTTGTTCTGCGTAGTCTCTCAGACGTCCAGAAGCCTGCGGGGGCGTCTGACCTATTTCCCAGACATCCGATGGTCACCCCGGACGTCTGGAAGTCCTTCCCGTCGTCTAGCACTGCGGCTAGACGTCTGATTCGCGTTGGATGACGAATCTCAGAACCTGCACGTACCCACTCCTCGTTCTCAGTACAAACGGTCGCAGAAAAGGAAGAAGGACGAAAATAACTCACTTGCCAGACGTCTGGACAGTCCTCCAGACGTCTTCATCGTCGTCTGGTTGGAAGCCCAGACGTCTGATTCTGGAAAAATTTCCAGAATCAGAGCTCGACTCGCTCTCCGCCCGCGACGCACGGCCGCGCCGCGCCTCGTCCGCCTGCTGCTCGAGCTGCAGCAGCCCTCCCGCGTCACTCCACACCTGCTGCTCCCCCGCCGGCCAGCTCTAGCTGCCCGGCAAGCTCGAGCCCTCACGGTCGAGCTTCTCCTCCCTCGCGCAACACCTCCTCCCGCAACTCGCCGTGGCTGCCGCTGCCGCCGCTCTCTCGCGCTCTCTCACCGACTGGAAGAAGAAGGTAGCGGAGGAGAATGAGAGTGAGGGAGAGGGCGAGGGCCTTTTAGGGCCGCGCAGGGAGAGAGATAGAGGGAGCACAGCCTGCGCCTGCAGGAGGAGAGAGGGAAAAAGAGGGGAGGTGCGGCGGTTGCAGGTTTGCGCGCGCCTGCACGCAGACGCAGCCCCACACGCCACAAAGAATAAATCACAGACGTCTGGTCAGACGTCTAAGTCACCTCGGATTAGATTTATTAAAATGAGAAGATAATTTTTGCGTAATTTCCGCTTGCCATGGACTGAAATAAGTGAACGTATTCAAACGGAATTGGCCCACGACTTTCGCAACACGAGTGCTACGTCTTCAACTTATAGAAAGGAAGAGGTCAACACGGAAAGATGTGATTTTAGCTTATAGAAGGAAACTTCTACGTCTTCAACTTACAGAAGGAAATTGCGGACAAAACCACAGGAAGAACCAACTGGAGGCTCACCAGCAAAGCGCCATGCTCCCCCACTTTCAAACACCGCTCTTCTAACCCACCCTTTTTTAAGGCGTACGAAACCTAAGCACCTTGGGGCTCCGATCGGCCAGAGAGGGTTTGATCGGAGCCCCCTCCACCTCCGTCGGCTCTCCCCCTTCCCGCCCGCGACCTTCCTCTGCCTCGCTCGAAGTCGCCGCACGACATGCACAGAGCCTACGGAGCTCGCGATCCTCGCCCGCGTCGCCTGCGGCCGTCCTTCCTCGTCGCCGACGATCGACGTCGTGGGGAGGTTTGGCTGAGGCGCCCGCAGTGCTTGCGGTCTGATGGTGTGCGTGTGGGGTGAGCGCGACCTTCGTTAGTCCTGACGTTGGAGACACCGCTGCGTTGATGGCCGACCGGCGTAGTCACCCGGTCGCCTCGTGGTCCGGCCGCGTTGCCTCGTCGCCCGGATGTTCGCTGCGTGGAGCCCCCTCGCCATGGACCTGATGCTCCTACGGGAGGCATGGCGTGGATTCGTGGGTGTTGATGTTGCTCTTTTGTTGTTGGGGTGTTTTTGGTGTGCTGTTGGAGTTAGGTTTTTTTTTTTTTTTTTTTGTATTTCTGTGTTGTTTTGTTTTGTTAAGGAATACTACGTGATCTTATGCTATCACGGTTGAGTTTTTTGATATTACGTCAGGGGTCTATTTATTTGGTTACTCGTTAATGCGATCTTTAAGATTCTATTTCGTTGGTACTTAATCGTTTTATGAGTGTAGAGTCGTTCTCCTTCGGAAGATCACCTAGATCCCGATCTAAGAGTATTTTATTTTTCTTTCTCCTTTCTTATCTTATTTTATTTTATGTTCTCTCATTTCCACAGGATGTATTTTCCCTTCATGGGTGAGGGGATTTTCTATCTTTTTCCTTTTCATGAAGAATGTGTTTCTTTGTATTGATCTCTCTTCCTTTACAATGAGATATTTATTTTCACAAAAAAAAAGGCACACCAGTAAAGCACCTCTGGGAGGGGTTCATTGGTTGGAAGAAAATGAGTCACATTGGAAGTGAGCCTTGATAGATAAGGGTCTAAACAAATCAAATCTGAATTTGGGATTTGATATCAAATTTTTAAGATTTGAGATTGATTCGGATTTGATGAGAGATAATATGGATAAGATTCAAAGTTCTATTAAATTATAATTAAAAAAGATATAACACAAAAAGTTCTATTAAAGTTATATTAAATTTTTAAAATATATAAATCATATTGTAAACATTTCGAGATATGTTTCTCATAAAAACGAACAAGGAGACTTGTGAAGTTTCCAATCTTGAGAGAGGAAGAGACATGTCAAGGGTAGTAGGAGTGGTGTGATCCAAATTTTGAATGCATAGGAGACAAAATTTCTAAGCACTATGCCTAAAAATTATTAAATGATCATTATGTGATAATCATTAGATAAAAATCTTACCATCCAAAGTAAAATCACCAAAAGAAACTAATATGGTATTGTATGACACTCATATTAATGGAAAGTTTCTAAAAAAAATATAAAAGTTATTTAAAATATAAAATTTCCTAAAAATTAGACATGCTAATACAATTATACATTTTACAAATAGTTAATATAATTAATTAATAATGAGAAATGATTTCAAAAATATCTACCACTAATGGTTAAAATAATAAATGTGTTAAAAAAATAAAAAATGTTGTAACGACAAACAATAAATATTATAATAAGAACTGCTTGCATTTGTAGTAGATAAATTATGTGATTGTAATAAATGAGATGTGTTTTATAAAGTAACAAATCGTATCATGTAACAACTAAAATAATTTGAAATTTTATTATTAAACATTAATTTTTGTTATGCAAAAAAAAATTTGCAATATAAATGAGTCAAAATTTTAACTCGTACGAGAATTTAATGGTTATCATTATTGTCGTTCATTATAAATAATGTTATATATGATTTTGTAACAGAAATATATTATTGTATTACGGATTATTGGAATATTGACTTGATCTTAGGTATTGTGTTATATAATTGTAACACAACATCTTTTGTTTGTGATATTATAATGCATTAAATGTTGGATACAAATGTTGTACTATAAATTTTAGAAATAAATGTTTGCTTATTCTTTTGTAATACATAATGAGCTTAAAATTATAGTACAAATATGTGTGATTGAATTGAATTTATAATACAGAACGTAACCACTAAAAAGTTGTAATGTTATAATATGTTTTGAATATTATGAACTATTATATAAAGTCAACCTATATAATAAAGTGAAAACAGATAACATAATTTTGTAATACAAAATAATACTGTAAGTTCAAAATGTGATACAAGTTGTTGAATATCATCTTGACATGCAACGATATTTAATGATATTAATGAATCAATATAATGTGATTAAATAAAAACTCTAACCTTCAAAACATATGAGATGAACTACAACTAGTATTGAGAATAAAGTGAAGACAATGAATATGATAAAAATAAAAAAAACAAACGACAAAAAGGTTGCAATGACGTTGCAAGGATATTCCATATCTACAATATCCATAATATGATATTAAATGTAAACAAATAATTACCATAAGTAATTAGGTGGTTTCGCTCATATTACATAAAATATTAACTAAACATGAAAGTGATTTTATCAAGACAAATGTTCATCCGATGAACAATTTTGGGCTTAAATAAATGTTTATGAGCACTATATATATATATATTGAACTTAAACAAATATACCTTATTTAGATTTTGTTCGTTTATCTAAATAAGTTTAAAATTAAGTTTATGTTTGATTCATTTATTTATAAGCTAAATCCACTAAATCGAACTTTTAAAGAATCGAATTTAAAAAAAAACATTGAGCCTGAAAATTTTTTAACAATCCTCCTTATCAGTAGGAAAGGGTTACTAGCCTTTTCATCTGCTTAGAATGAGAAATGAAGTGGGTGGATGAACTCCTTGGGTTTTGATCACCCTCCCCTTGTTTTGACCTCTAGATGCCATTGCATCAAGATGATGCGACGAATGTGATTAGAGGCAATGCCCCTCAATTGGATGATCGAAACCTCATCTTTGAGGAGTCCAATTATGCGAAGAAGCCCCTTCATCCTTAAAGGAAGGAGAGGGGAAGACCTCCTAGAAGAGCATTAAGCCTTCCAGTTCATCTGGCAACTCGACTAACGAATGCAAAAGGTGTTTGGTAGACACTCATGTTTGGATGTCTTGATGGTGATACAATCTCTCCCCTTCTCTTGCTTATTTCTTTTATTTGTCATGTTCTTATTTGCATTGCATCTTGTTTGGTTTTTCTTTGTAGCTCCACATCATAAGAGGCATTTTTTGGATGTTGACTAACTCGTATCTCCCACTATCTCTGAGGTGATTAATACTAATGAGGAGAGGCAAAAGGCAATACAAAAAGTATTAGCTTTAGAAGGAAAAGCTCATCAAGGAGCAGTTTAAGAGGTAGAAGATGATATGGAAGGTGAGAATCACCAAAGAGTCATCTTGTAATAATTTGCTACTTAAGAAGCAAGAGCTCGAGGGTAGAAAAGTAAGTTTAAAAGATAGGAGCTTGAAGGGGCTAAGTTTTGGCAAGAGGTGACTATTAAGAATACTTGTGAAGAGTGACGCGATTCCCTTCTATAACCTCCTCCATTGTTAGCTTGTATGAGTCTTCAAGGAAGCTTGTTGAGGACCTTACCAAGAAGTGCCTCAAGGCTGTCGCTGAGTCAGTGATATCCAACTTAAAGGCCTTGTTATCTTTGGAGGTGATGAGTAAGGAGGCTTTGTAGCCATCAAGGAGGAGGCATTATAGTAGAAGGATGCTTGCAGGTTAAAAATTACAACATTAGAATCCTACCCTCCTTCTATATTGGACAATAGGGGGTTGGAGAAACTTTATTTGGATTCTCCTTCTTGCTAGAAAAATTTGATTCTTTATTTGACAACATGATGGCATTCAAATATTAGTAGGCTTGGATGACCTATTAGGTCAGTGGTCTCCTTTTTTGTGCCTATATCTTTGACTTTGATGATCTAGGAAATAAGGTAGAGGAAGTAGGCCTTGTCCCCCTTGAGGAGAAGGAAAGGAATAGCAAAGATGATTCTTCTCTCACTTACTTGCCTTTTGTATCTTCTCCTTTTTTTTTTCGAATTGTATTATTGCTATTGTAATCAATTGTTATAACCTTGAACAATTTAGTTGAAAACAACTACCTTCAATGTCTTCTTGGTTTTGTACATGCATACTAAGTCTTATGGTACAAAAATGCTCAAGTGTAACAACCTATGTTGAGTGCTAAGTTTTGGTGAATGTCTGTCCATTTGGCATTTGCAGCTAATAAGTAACTTCCTCGGGGATGAGATGCTTCCAACTCCCATCGAACTAAGGCCCACACAATAAATAGTTTGTGGGTCATTATTTTATTGAAATACTTGTCCATTTTTGCTTGTAGTATGTGCTTTAGATGATATCTTCGGTAAGTGCATAAATTATGTATTTTAAAAATCAATTTTATAGTATATTTCTATTGTGTGGACTAGCATGGCGGGCACAAGCTTAATTGGATGGAGCTTAAGGCCTCAAAAAGACTCCTAGCTGTGTGTGCAATGATCGAGAAGGCAACAGAGGAGAAGAATCAACATTACCTTTTACTCAAAAGCGGAAAAAAACGTAGGAGAAGAATCCTTTAGCAAATGATAAACCCTTAAAAGACTCATGGGAGGAGGATCTTGAAGGCAAAGAGGCTAGAAGGGGTTAGATGTCTTGTACTCTGATTTTATAATAGAACTTTATCATTTTTTAGTTTAATGTAAAGAGAGTCACAAGCTAATGCACTTGGGTAAATTTGGGTTCAGTTAACACTTAAAACCCTAATGCATCTTCACACACCTTAAGTAGGGTTATGCTATGCATAATCATTCTCAAGAGAGATCATTAAGTGGTAATTGATGATTAATATCAAGCTAGTGACCTTTATGGTACATTGGCAAGTGGAGGGAATTGAATTGTGTAGTTGTCATGGTTCGCAACCCCTTATCCCTCGTGAGTTCAGGATTCATGGGTATGAATGGAGTCTTTCACAAATAATAAGTAGTTTCATTACATGTATACGGTATTTTATAATCAAGGCATAAGATAACGACGAAAGAGTATAAATATATAAGCAATAGAAAAACAGAGCATGTTATCATAATTAATGTTTACAACATGGTACAAAAAGTTTTATTTACAACATTAGTTACAATCTTGGTGGTGCCTCTTTTGCCTATACGGGTATTCCTTCCCTGCTAAAAGGGATACAACAAAAATTAAGCAATGACAGAGCTATAGTACACTGCACAATACTACCATTAACCCACCAGAAGACACCAAGCCCTCCTTTTGGATCATTGTAATCGTCGAGTAAATAAGAAGCTTAGTAATGTATACAGTGATGAGATCTTTCTACAGCTCTGGTGGTAGAAATGAAAGCTACGCTAACTAGTTGGTGGCCTTTGGTTGAAACTTGGTCTTGGGGTCCTAGCAATCGGTTCCGACCAAGTCTGAGGTTTTATGTATAGTTGTAGGTGCATCATGCAAAAACAGGGTAGCAAGGCATTTTTCTAAAATTAGGTCAAGTTCGTAGGGATGAGCCAAGTTATCTCATATAGACTAAAACTACTATTAAACAAGAAATTAAAGTGGTCTCACGTGCAGGTTTCCAATCGGCTGCTAATAAGTTCCAAATATTTGCATATTTTATGTCTATTTTTTCTAGCTCTATATCCTATTTTATGTGTTTGCATCATGCATATAGCGCTCATTTCTTCTTTTTTAATAATCCTAAGATTCCTTTAATTTTATCTTGGAGGTACCTATAGGAGATGGTATTGCAAAAGAAGTTAGACATTTGCAGAAATCATTCAAAAACTTATTAAATGCCCAAATGTCTGGAGCTCAATTTCCACCACCTATGAAGGCTCAAATATGACGGAGACGACTCAACAACGCTTTAAGAGCATTTTATCTGAGATTAGGGGCCTTCTGTGAGCGTTCCCTGAGCAATGTACAGAAAAAAAAAAAAAAAAAAACGGAAAGAAGATTCCCGGCGGAAACGTTCGGCTTATGGACGGGCAACCAAAGCCCATTAGAAGTGAACTGGGCCCAATTCGAGCGGAGAAATGGGCCCTCAGAGAGCAAAATAATAATAGAAAAGCCCAAACCCCTGAGTAACCCCGGATATCCTCTCCTCCCTTAGCCACCGAACGAGCAAACTAGCATTAAGTTTTCTTCAAATGATTTGTTTGGTAAATAAATTAACATTTACAAGTAGCGTTGTAAGATTCGCAAGTGAGCTTATGCTCTTCTCAGGTGGGTTATTAGAATGAAACCCATCCAAGGATGGTGCATGCACCATCAAGTATGCAGATACCATTTTCAAATTCGAAGAATTTTTTGTTTTGTCCTCCTCTTTGGCACCGGTTCTTCGTGATGTGATATTCTTTGTCCTCCTCTTTGGAATGATGTGATTAGACACCGATTCCTGGATGGACTGTGCCATAATGTGTAATTTTGAATTTCAAAATCGGGATCCATATAGCTGCAGATACGTTAACGATGGACATTATCTTTCGTTCATCCTCAGTTGCGTGTTATCGAATTGGCATCTAAGATATGGCAATAAACTTAACGTATTATTTTATCGGTTTAATTTTCAAATATCAAGAGAACCAGCCTCTTTGTATTGTCCAAAATGGATTTTGGATTTTGGCTTGGCAATGAAGCAATGGGCTTTCTCAATCGGAAGGTGCAGACCTAGGTTGTTTCATCTTACTAATTCCTTGAGTTTCATGTGAACATGCATCCAATTACTTGCATATTTAGCTATAATATTGTTATTATGGGTGACATCGGTTTTTCAAAAGACACGTGAGATTTTATGCATTCTTTTGCGTTGAAGAATCATGACCCCTTTTTTTCCCGAAATTACGTGCAGGTAGCAGTCAGTGGCTAAAGAATCAAAAATCAGTTCCCACATTTATGTACCTAACTTACTTTCATTTAGGAAAATATTTACCACACCTCCCATTTCACACAAAATCTTACCCATTTATGAAAGAGAATGGGAGAAAAATTCACCCTTTATTTTTATCCCATTCCCCCTCGTGGATGAAAATTTAAGTAAAATCCACGAATGTGGATAACACTGCTCTTCAATTTATATCTATAGCTGCAATTAGCCTTTGATTGGATATGATCCTCCAAGAATGCAAGTTTACACAAGCAGGTAATAAGCATCTTCAGTGCTATATTTCTATACAAAAAAAGACACGATCTCAAGTAGTCAAAGCGGGAGGAACCAGAAGCAAGAGTAGATAAATAAGCCGTGCTACACAAAATCATGCACCACCACCTCATGGTTTCCATGCTGCTGGTGGTGGGGGCAAATTTGGGGTCATCGGCGGTATGGCGGAGAAGATGGTGTCCTTGTCAACGCCGGTCTTCACCCCCGATAGCGACACTAGCGCGGCGACGAGCCCCGCGTTGCCGGCCAGTGTTGGCTCCGTGTAGTTGTAGTTCGACCTCACGTCCCTGAAGTGATCGTTCCTATCAGGCCCAGCTACCATTGCCCCAACAATGGTGTTCGGGTTCCTCTTGTGCGAATCCCTCCATTTCCAGCCCCCCGTGCAGCTGTAGTGCACGCCATTCTTCGGTATCGACGCTCCCCGGTGGTGAACACGCCGCGGGTAACGATCACCATACCCGACCACGTAGCTTATCTTCCGAGGATTGCTGCCTAGGATATAATTTATCTGCAACAATATAAACTCATTTGGTGTAAGGTGTTTTAGCACGTATTATATATATTTATTGATTAATTACCCTGAGACTGGAGCTCCAACAAGAAAATTCACTATTTTTAGATGGAGAAGTTAATGTACCCTTCGGGTCTCTATCGTATGTATCCTGCAGGTGTACCGTTCGAACTAATTTCATTTTCGCCTTCCATCATCTCAGCTACAAATCCATTGCAATCTCAAGCTTTTACAACGTCTAGATCTCCAAAACGACCTTTTATCCATTTTGTTAATTTTTCAATACTTGACTGGATGGGTACCTCTAGCTAGATGTAAACTAACATCTTAATTGCTAAGCCTTAACCTTGGTACAAGTCAGCAGGTATGGTTAATCCTGACCTCACCCTAATGCGGGGTCGTAGATCCAAGATTCAAAGAAACTTCACGAGGGCATTCGCATAGATACGATAAACCTAGGGGTGATATATATATATTTATAGGAGTGCCTACGCAAAAGTAACAAATCCCCAAGCTTGGGCCAGGGGTGACGCTACACTGTGTACACAGAGGTGTCCCTCAAGAGTTTTCCTTAGGCGGGAGGTTAGATTTCCTCACCTGACTCCTTGCGAAGTTACGCAGTACTTCCGTGGAGTAGAAGTTTGGCCCGCAGTACCAACCGGGGATGTCCGCGGTGTCCAGGTAGTCGCTGAAGATGGACGCGAGGAAGGCAGCGTTGGCGGCGTATTGGAGCGCCCCGGGCCTTCCATGGTTGAGCTGAATGAGTCCACCTGCAGGCATGCGTGATGTGGATTCAGATTTCTAGCTACATTAATTTCTGCAAAGCAAGTGTCTTGGTGGGATTTTGGACTAAGATGGGTAGAACGTAAACCTGCGGTCCAGTTGAAAGAACTGAAATATGGCAAGTAGGAACACATGACCAAGCCCGTCTGATTGTGGTATGTCATGAGGATGTCCTCATATGGGTAGCCCGGGTTGAGGAGCAACCTCAATCGGCTCAAGAGGACCTACAATGTATACATACAATTATCTCGATATAACTGATATGACAAAGGAGATTTTGCTTGCGTAAATTGGTATATATATATGCGTATTGGATTTCTTATCTAAACTAACTAGATCATATCTTCATCTTAACTTTATGTGTATCTAGCTAAGATCATGTACAAACCATCCACACAATATATAGCTACCAAACGGCAACCAGCAATTTTCTTCGAGAGGTGCTTTGGTTACGATTTTCGGATCGATGGTAAGCATTTCCGACAAACAGACGACTGGTCGTTAGCTAGGCGACTATATATGGCACCGACTGAACTGTTGTTGGGTAAACAAGTGCGCACCTGAGCACCGATGAGCTTTTGCTCCCAGCTGAAGACGCCGTAATCCGGTCCACCCCAGAAGGCTCCGGCGTGCCTGGCGATGCCGCGGAGCGTGACGAGATTGAGGTAAGAGGTGTTGCCGGTTGCATAGTAAAGCCAGGCCCCTCCCCAGACATATTCGTCGTAGTACTGTGTGGAGTTGTAGAATATGGAGGCATCGACACCCCCGTCGCTGTAACGTCCGCGAACAGCCCTGCTGAATTTGAAGAGCGTCTTCGCCCCGTGGACCAGCTTCTCGGAGTACGTCTTTCTGTCCTTGAAAACGATGGATGCGGAGGCCAAGGCGGCGGCCATCTCCGCCGCCAGGTCCGAGCAGGCGTGGCACTCCGTCACCGGCCTATCGTAGTCCATGCTCTCGGGCCTCATCCAACAATAATGGTCGTTCGGTTCGGTGCCCTTCGAGGTGTCCCCCACCCCGACCTGCGCGATCGAGAATCGTTTGTTAAATCGAATAGGCCAACGAAATTAAGTGACAATTTCAGATAAGCTACTGCTAATGATGGTCGTCAATATGGCACAAGTTGGTGGGAAATTTATGGAATGTTCACAGATCGAGATGGTCCTTGAGCAACAACCGATGCTTTGCAATATCATCACCTCATCCTGAGATCCCAATTTGATAGGTACGTACACACAATTCAGACAGATAAAATTAACGAAAATCAAACTATTAAAGTCAGGGTAAATCTAGACTTGATGATCAACAGAATGCTTTCCCTTCACAATCATGAGTCATATCTTTCCAATATAACCTCCGTTTTATCAGACTACGAAATAAATGGAATGTCATAATTAATTAGGGAGAATTCTAACCTGAGCTGCAATTCTGTCAATGGTATCAGCAGAGGAGTTGAAGGTCTTGAGTAGATAGTCGGTCCCCCACTTGATGATGCCCTTGACGTGCTTGATCTCGCCGATCTCTTCGTACTTCGCGCTGTACTCGATCACGCTCCAGCTCAAGAGGGTCATGGCGAAAGACATGGGGAAATGGAACTTGATATTGTCCCCCGCATCGTAGTAGCCCCCGACGAGGCTCATATCGTATGAAGGATCGGAGTGGCCATCCTTCATGCCGGAGTTCCCCCTCCATGGCACGTTGTTGTTCTTAGGAAGTGGTCCAGCTGCGGTGATTCAAAAAAGCGATGTCCGGATAGAGCATCCAACTCAAGACCAATTGATATGGGACGAAAGGACCAATTTTAGGCGTAATCTAACGCAACGGATGTTGGTTAATAGAGATGCGCATCTTGAAGTTATGTGACGACCTAATCTGAACTTTAATTACCTGTTAATGCATATCTGCGCAGGCTGCAAATTAGATCTATTCAATTACGCCAATATAATTCATTAGAACACACGCATGTCCGCGTAAAGACAGAGTATGATATAGCTTAATTAGTTTCGAAAGCAAATCTTTTATTGGCTTCAGATCTGCAGAAAAGTCAGATTGGTCACCATCTTGATTCAGCTAAGCATGTTATGATGTCTTGATTTTGGAAGCAGATCCACTGTCATCCTCAGATCAACACTTAAAACCATGTTTGCTTTCATGATTAAGAGATTTACAACTGGTTGATAACTGGCTCAAGTAAAACCATCCGAGGAAAAGGTTTACTCACTGGAACTGGATTTTGTTTCATAGAAAGGAAACCCAAGTAAGCATTAGAACTATTTCTTTAAAAGCCGAATTTTTCTAAAATTAGAAGGAGAGAGGAAATAACTCTTAGCTGAATTCATCAAGACGATGAAAAAGCCGAGATATTTTAGGGGAGGAAAAACGGTTCCGATTTGGAAGAAATATGGAACTGAATTCGGGGAAAAAGGCCGAATCTTTCCTAATCGGACAGAGCAGAGGGATTGCTTTAACACAAGCCATCAAGGTAAGGAGAATGGTTGAATCAATTTATGGAAATAAGAGCCTACGAGCAACCAATATCAAGTTGATGTCATATTTGGTATGAGATGCATAAAGATTCGGTTCACGTACCAACAAAGGAAGGAAATAATAATAATAATAATAATAATAATAATAATAATAATAATAATAATAATAATAATAAAACGTAACGGTTATGGGCAATTCTACGAATACAGAATTAAAATTGGAAGAGGATACAGAGTATGTACATCGATCGATACGGATACTCACATCGTTGTGCATTGAAGAACATGAGTGCCTTGTGCAGTGCCTTGGTGTACTCGTCGGGCGGTGGCGGCTTCGGGTGGTGGTGCGGCAAGGTCTTGACGATGAGCATGATGAAGCCGATGAGTAGACCGACGCCGGCCACCAGCCCGACCGTCCACAGGAACGGCTTCCGGCTCACGACCACGCACCCGAGGTCGACGTACTTCTTCTTCTTCTTCTTCTTCGCCTGGTCCCCGGGGGCGGCCAGGAGCCAGCTCTGCTGGGTCTCGTCGAGCTGCCGCGAGAGGGCGGCGCGGTCGAGATCCTGCAGGTTGCGGCTCCGGTCATCGTCGGTGGCCGAGTCGGCGATCTCGAGGGAGCCGCCCCACGGGTCCCTCCCGAACATGGCGACGGCTCGGCAGGAGTACCAGGAGGGGTTGCGGGATGGGAGGGGGCGGTGGTATTGACGTTGGCGTGGGAGTGAGTGCTTGTAAGAGGTGCGCGCGGGGGTGGGTGTGGGGTCGCTTTCTGGGATCGGGGTGTGGTGTGTCCTCAGGTGGAGCGTTGGGGGGTCACGTCCACAAGTGGACTTCTCACATGTGTCCCTATCGCATTGGTTGGGAGATTTGCTGTCAGGTCGTCCGGTAGCGGGAGTTACTGCGCCGGGGTTAGATCCGATCAATCGGTTGGTGGCATGTGACTAAATGTGGCTCCCCCTCTTTTATATTCTGCTTTTACGTTGCTCGCCCTCTCTGTTCTCTATGTTTATGCTAAAATGAGGGTGAGGCACTTCCATTTTGGTCGGACGAGGAGGACGAGGAGGGGGGCAGTGGTTCCTCTCCTCTGGCGAAGATTTAACGGAAGCTCCCAACTGCCTCGCCTCTGATCGTGTGCTCGCACGTGCTTCCTGAGACAATGGCTGGTGCGCACGTACGTTCTTAGTTGTGTTCTTGGCTTGTAGAAGCCTGTTCATGCATGAAAGACCATGTGACGATTCCTGCGAGGCCGGACGTGGCTTCCACTGCCTTCGACGAGCATGCATGCAGATATATTAACCATTTTTCTATTGTAAAAGGATTTGTATGTTTCCTACCCAACGCCCCCATCTCACCCCACTACGAAAACGAGTGTAGCATGCGGAAGTGGGTTTCCCGCTGGATTCTTTCAGTACAGGAGTATAAAAGCGTACTTACTTTGGAATGTAAAATGTAACAAAGACGTAGAGATCTTGTCACATGTCCCTCTCACGCAGTCGCTCCCTCCACCTTGATGAAACTCATCACCAAGATATAATGGTGCATTCAAAATATCAATAATGATATTTATCGTTGTTAAGTAAAAAATCATCTATCAGGCATGGTAGAACCCATCACTTATAAAATATTTAAAAATTATTCGTAATTTTAACTTATAATTAAAAATTAACCGTGATATTATCAGTGATATTTAATTTAAAATAAATATATATAAAAATATAGAATGAAATATATTTTCATAAAATTAAATTACACTTTTGATACTTCTCACATTATATTAACGTAATATCATATATTACCCATTCATTCTGATTTAGATAAAAAAAAAATGGTTCTTGTGTTTTGGGGATAGCTATTTTAGCGACGATGACTACTACCATATAACAATAATTGCATTACTTTTCACTTAGGATCCGTTATGTCCATAAATTACGAAACGTATTATCTTTTCAATTTTTACACATGTGCACATTCCTCTTAAGGTAATGGATGGTAAATGGTGCAAATCATGAGTGTAGAATTGGGTGTGTGAGTTAGGCTGTGCGGAAGGCATAACTCCATTCTCTTTACTTTGTGAATGAATCAAGGCGAGGCAATGCTCTTCCAGAGTAGCTTTAACAATAACAATTAACTTTGTGACGTCTATATATGTGAAGCTTTTAATTCTTGGGCCAAGCTATTGGTTGTGTCCTTCGGATTATAATTATAGATTTTGCGAGGAGAGACGTGTGGCGACAAATTGAAATCGGTTCGGGTCTCGAATTTTTATGAATTTGGTGTTTTTGGGTGCGCCTTTAAGCGGATTGTAATTGGAAGGCCTAATTTCTTTGCGGGGTCAACCCCGAAGTTTACTTTTTTTTGTTTAGAACTTAAGGTTTTGTGCAAACCTGCGTTTGGAGGGAGGTTAAGGACACACTGAAGTACAAATCAAGATTTTCTCTCATAGACAATGTTACATGAAATGTTAATTTCCCTCAAAAGTAAGTAGAAATGAGGCCTAACGCCTACTCTAACCTTCTGTACGTAATGCAATCATAAATAGCGTTTAATCTCCATGCAATTAAACGTAACGTAAAGTAACGCTAATAAAGAGTTTTTGGAGGGTTATCTCACAACACAATATTCTCTAGCGCTAGTATTTCCAAGTTCCAACATCAGAAAATATTGTAATTTCTTCTGCTACTAAAACTACGACGTCCAGCGACTACTTGACTCACAGCACAACTAAACACCTTAATCTAACTTACCCTGCCTGCCAACTTAACCGTTTAAGCTTATCCTACTACGAAATGCAACCTAAAAGCCAAACTGATCTTGTAAAGCCAATGCATTGTTCCTTGCCAATTAACTGCGCCTTATATGCATGGAATTGAATCTTAACATGTGGCCCCCTCTAAGTTTGCGGAGGGCAGCGAGGGCATCTACTTTTTGCGAGGTTGTGGAAACCGATTCCCCAATCTAATTCGGAACAGCAGGTGAGAATCCGGTTGTAAAACAAAAGTGGGGATCACATTATATGTACCCTTCACGTGGGTGTTCCCCTCAATACGTGAGATCTATGTATCAACGAAATATATTGATATATTAAAAATATCCACGGAAAAGGTCATGCACCATTTGCAGTACACTTCGTGAAACTTATTATTGATGAAAACTAAAAAAGATCATCAATCATTTTATAACTTAAAAATATAATTATATAATTAAAATATAATTTGATTCATAACTTAAAAATATCATCGGTGTAAATTATTTTATAACTAAATTATATAAACTTTTACATGAACATTCATTTTAACATCAATTCGTGCATTCCTAAGCCAATCCATAATAAAACCAAAATGATTTCTTGTCGTTATGATGCTAGTCTAATCTCAGCAACTCTTCCATCAAGAGAATTGAAGGAGATCGATTCGAAAGATAAAACTTAACTGAAACCAAGAAGCAACGATGAAGGCCAACTGGATCAGCAAAAATGCTTTCCTAGTATACAAAATCTCAAAATCAAAGAGCCTGCTGGTTTAGAAGGAGAGCTACATTTAGAGGTTGCAACCCTTTTTTTGTTTTTTTTCTTTCCTGAGTTTAGCTTTCATTTATAAGCAACCAATCAAGCAGTCAGGGATAGAAGAACTATCCCAAGTACCGAAGACATCTGAACGGAAACAACAACCAGCTAAAGAGTGAGCCAACCTAACAACGAATCTTCAGACATGGAAGACCTTGAAATAGGGGAAATGAGTAAGGAGGCTCTGAGCTTCGTTAGACACATGGAGAGAATGCGACGATGGTTGCTTAGTACCATTAATTTGACTAACCTGGGACAGTGCGTCACTGAGTTTGCATCCACCAGAGAGAGCCAAAGTCAAGGGGAAACGGATGCCTTGAAGGATTGCGAAAGCTTCGGCCTCTTCCACATTGAAAGATGAATGGCTGATAGACTGAGCTCCCAGAAAATTATCTTCATCGTCCATAATCACAGTAGCTACACATGAATGTGTGCTTCTCGTTGCAACATTAACAAAGATCAAGCATTGGCCAGGGGAATTGGACTGATCAATTGCGGCTGAAAACAGAGTCGCCGTACTGCTGCCATTCTGAACAGAGTTTAGCTGCCGCTGAATAGAGTAGTTAAAATTTCCATTTACAATGTCATTGTGAAAATTAAGGTGGCTGATATATGTGATGCAATTTCCATAATGTCATTTCCTTCATTTCCATGTGCCACCTGACATCTACTGTTCCTAACGAAATAGGCTACATTGAAAGGAAGGTTTTTGTTGTGAATTGAATGACACAGAGAATAGGTAATTTGCAAGTAACTTGAGAACCAATGGTCTGCATAGCTATGGATTCTGAATCCCAATATAAACCAGAGAGCTCTTGTGTGTGGGCATTGAAGAAACAGGTGTTGCATATCTTTGGTCTCCCCCCTGCATTACAGACAGACAGGTTGAATTGATGGAATTCTTCTCGCCAAGGCTTAAGCAGTAGTAAGTGCACCTGTGAGTCTGTGACCGCTTTCCACAACAAGAGTTTTACCCGAGGAGGGATATCTAAAACCCATATCTCTTTGCAATCGTTCAGAGCAGAATCATCAAGATTAGACGATCTCTGGAAGTGAATAAGCAGGGAATGATATGCTGATTTAATTGAGAATATTCCTTTAAGGTGGGGTGACCAAATCATGCTGTCAGGATGAGTAGGCGTAGACTGAATTTTTTCCACCACATTAACAGGAAAATTTTGCAGAAGTAAATTTGAATTCCAGCAGTTAGAGTTGATATACATAAGTTGCTGAACTGAATGGTTAGCAATTGATCGGGGATATGTTGGCATTAACGGCTCATCATAATCCCTAATTTAGAGGTTGCAACTTGTGTTGCAGATATAGTGCACCGAAACGAGGACATATATCTATCGATTGTCTTTCTCCCAAAAAAGGCATTTACATACACATTTTTGTTGTAAAGCAATACTGTCCACATAGCCACTAGTGGTTCAATTGATAGCTTCACGTAGACATATAAGTAATAATTAATGCAGCCCAATAGGGATCCTTCGAGAGGGAAAAACGACTAAGAGCGGCCTCAGGCCAAAGAAAAGGTATTAATTGTGGGAAAGTAAACAAATTAGTTGAATTGTGCATTTTCCTCCCACCCTTTCAGACTTTGCTTCTGCAACATTATTCCTCCAAGAGGACTTCGAGTTTATAAGCAGCGGGAAAGAGACGAAATCGATGGATGTATACAATGACCGCACGACTTGAATGGTGAGAAGTAATTTTCTACCGTTTTGATTGGATTATGCATGCATAGAGAATTTAATCTATTAAGGTAAAAGATGATTAAGTCGAGGTGTGATTTTGAGATCCTTAGTTAATACGGAACTTTCTAGATAGGTCCCCAAATTGAGTTACAACTTCGAAGTGAAACGTGAGGATACTTAGTCACATGCATTTTTACGGACAACCACTCTTTACCACAATTGCATGCGATTAAGTTGCCTCCACTGTGGTTGTGGTTAGGTTGCCACCAATAATTGAGAGGGAGGCCCACGAGGGAAAGTTGACGGCATGTCTTGTCTCGCCTTGCCCTGGTTGGCTGGGCCTTCCACTGCAACAAAAGGCGGTGGACTTTTATTGTGGGCTGCTCTCTCTCTCTCTCTATACATATATATATACGTCTGATGTGTCATACGTGGCCAGCGATAAATTAATGTTGAAGAACTAACTTGCAATGAGTGAGTGTCGGTGGGGAGGCGTCGGTGGCTCTATTTGCCCTTGATTTCAATTCACACCAGTATTGTAGTGGATAGTCCTACGTCAATTGTTGTGTCTCGATACCTAACCATGATCTATCCTATATATAATATGTGGGAATCTTTTCCTTGAAATACACGAAAAATGCAATTCAGGAAAACGATCGACTGGCTGACGTAATTTTACAGTAGAACATATATATACCAATTTGAGTACTCCATATATATAATCCGCAAATATTTTGTAAATAGGTACTTTGGATGTCATCCAATCAAATAATTTTCTCTGTGGAACAGAGCTGACCCCGGAGGAAGACCGCAGGGAGTCGATGACCACAGCCAGAGGCTACGTCACTGGTTGAATGTCGACGGTATACATACGTGTATAGCATACGTAAAACCATATGGCTTCTCACCGTATCCACCCCTGCGAAATACGCCATGTCATCTTCCTCCTTCCACATTGGTGCATGGCCTTCCATACCCACAAAAAACAAAAAGATAAAAATAAGGGTGAATTTGACAAGGGGATCCTTTGTCTCCAGGTAGGTTCTGGTAAAAGATGAGTCAGAGAGTGTGTTCGACAGTGGAATAAAAATGATCGATGCGTTGGCGTGTTATTGGCGAGTAATATTTTAATATTATCATATAAAAATAAGATAGATTGATGTGATGTAATAAATATTTATTAATAATAATATTACATTAGGGTGTATATATTTTATATATGTTAATTTTGAGGTATCTAAGAATAAATTGAAAATTAAGATGCTGACGTGGACGTAACGAAGTGGGATAAATTTTATCCAGCTAGCATTCAAGAGATTATGGAAAGGATCAAATTACGTACCCTCCACATTTACCTTATCGAAGACAAAGACAAAAAAAATAAACATAAAGACATTCTAAGAAGAAAAATTCTGAGTACTTCCTTTCAGGATGCATAAAACGTACTTGCAGATTAAGAGAGGATCCATATTCCAACAATTGTACGTTTTCGCTCTAGGATTGGTAAATTCTGCAGAATTTGAGGTATGCTATACCACCTGAAATTTGAAATTATGCTCTATTACGGCCATTTGAAACTAAAAAACTGTAAAGCACATCTCTTCCACGCCTCCCCTTTACGAAAAAGAGACCCACGAACACATTTAATGCCCACGGCATATTTGGGAATACATAACTCACGGGCCTGTCGATACGTGAAAATTATCCTCCAACACATACGCGTGGGTTATCGATTGCTTTTTCAAAAAAATAGTGCAAGAGACCCCGCTAATTATTAATATTACGTCGGTTGTCGGTATAAATATTAGAAATGAACCAATATCATGTTGATCGACACTCGTACTTTACTGATGCAGCAGGCCTGTTGCCTACGAAGAAAAATAATTGAGGTGCCGCGTCATGTATTATTTATGATGCCACTATTTGACTAATGCTAATTTATTAGAGGTCGAATTTTATAGTACCCGAGTTGCGAATGAGGAACATGGGGGCAGCAGGAGGTGGCTGATGTGGTACGTGGGTTTTGCTCTGTACGTGAAATTAAAGGATAGATTGGTATCGGTCTTCTTTGTGATATCGTTGGTTTTCAATCATAGGTTATTTTCTTTTTTTTTTTTCATTTATTTTTCAATTTTATTTTTTTTATTTGGACGTCCTCTCATTTTTACGGAATATTTTTCTTCTCTTTCATTGAGGGTTAGATTTCTAATCTTTTCTTACCTTCCTTACATCGGATACTTTCACTTTAATAAAAAGTATATTTTCAACTGGAAAAAAAAAAAAAAAAACTTCCTGAAGGGAATAAAGAAAAAAGATAAATTAAATGATAGATCGGTGATGGCTAACGGTGACCTTCATCAATGCGATATTATAATGAATGGTACAAGGTAATCATATATTTAATTAAGGGAAGTCTTACAAGGGTTCGTCGTGTAGTTTGATTGATGAGCAAATTCATATCATTTAAGTAAATTTAATAGATTTTTAATTTAAATTCGAGCTAATTTAAAAGGATAAATTTGGCATGTGCCGGGAGTTAAGTATAGTTTGAGAAGAAATGGGCAACCATTTGATCAAAGAGAAGCACGTACGTACGTATCCATCCATCCATGCTAAAGTGGGGTTTTATGGGACAGCTGTTGGCATCCCCTTCAACTAACAGCCGCTGAATGCTCCTCCCTCTTCCCATCCTCTCGATTAACCATCATTGTTAAACTGATTTGCCCAATGACCATAGCCCCCACGGCATTCTAGGCACGTTCTGTGGCTGAAACACACACACACACACACACACACAAACATGTATCTATATTATTTGTAGGATCATCATGATCAAAAAGTTGATTTTATCAACCTATTTTTTAGTAAGATACGATATTTCAATTATAATAAATAATCTATTATCACCGATCTTGATATATAGTATAAGCTGTGGAGTGCATGTTATTGTTCCATCAAAAATTATCATTTATGTAAATTTTAAATATAATTAAATTTGCCTTTCTCGTAGAACCGTTGAACCTGTTATAAAAAACAGGATACAACGAAAAGGAGCAACCGAATGCACTGTACGTGTAGATCTACCGAATGAATCCTGAGATCAAAATATGGACTCCCTGCTACCGTCGTCAAAAGAATTAGATGCATTAGTAAATTTTACTTGGATCTTTCTGTCTATTTCTTTTTGTGTCACTTAAATTAAATTTTACTTATTTAATAAATAAAATAAAATGAAATCGTCCCCTTTTTTAAAAAATAATCCAAAAATAAAAGCATTTCTTCCTTACATCTATATTTGGGTAGGCATAAGTATTATTCTCTTATTAAATTCCACCTACCTAATTTTTCATAAGAATCATTTCCCCTTAAAAAAAAATCACAAACAAAAATAACAAAAGCACCTCTTTGATAAATGTGATTTATACGTTAAAATTTTTGAATTTAAAATTTCGTCGTTGTAGTCGCATAAAGAATTGCTATCAGATAAAATTTACTGAAACTCAAAGTGAATCTCGGATCGAATACAGAGAGGTAAATGTTTAAACAAAAATGACATAGGATTTATTGTCACGAAAGTAGATTAGCTGGTTGAAATTAATTTGTGCCAGCTATTCTATTTCAAGAATAATTAGTAGAAGAAAGAGATAGAATAATACAAATAGAGAGAAAATAAGGAGAGAATAAACAAATGTTTTATAATGATAGCATCATGTTCATTATATTTACTTGCTACATTAGAAAACTGTAAATCTACACAAGAAGTAATAAAAAGAGAAGGGGGTAAGAAATTATCCTCCTCGACGGCTACTTGGAGGACGAGCTGCATTGATGGAGCACCTGGACGAGGGTGATGAGTTGGACGAGGGAGGACTAAAGGACGGAGAACGAAGCATGGCGACGTCGTAGTGGGATCCGCTTTCCGAACAACAGTGAGAGGACAACCGCGGGTACCCCACGAAAGAGGATAAGAAGATGGAAAAAATTATATTTAAGACTCTAATGAAGCATCCTAGGTATGGGACTAGCTCGTAAAGCATTGGAGGGGGTGACAGAAGAAGAGAATGGATGCAGAATGAGGAGGGGATATGTGCCTTTTTATAGGCAAGGGGAAATGGGTAGAAAGGTCTTTTTAAGGCCATGAAATTAATATAGGGGTCTTTAGTGACGAATGCATCCGTTGTTGTAGCTAAGTGTCAACGAAGACACACGTGGAATCTTAGCCGCACGATGAGATCAAAGCGCTCAGAAGTGGCCACTTCGAGGCTTCTCAGCCTTCGTGCATTCACTGCTATTCAAGCGCCGAATTGATCCAAGTCGTCCAATTGTACGATCGAACAGTCAAGATCGCACCGCGCCGCTTCGCCTTCATCTTACAAAGTGCCCACATATGATGACGCGTCATCACGCGCACGCGCGCTAGGCTTCCATCTAGCGCATGAGGATCCGCCACGTTACCATTGTCGCTCCGCTCGATCTCGATCGAGCGACCCAATTTTGTCCTGCCCGCCTGCGTCTTTAATTTAAGGCACACGAGGTTTCGACCCTGCGCGCTCTTCTCCTTCTTTGAGGTCGTATCCTGATGAGAACCTCATCATGAGCCCTACCTAGCACATTTTCACCTAATAAAGTGAACAAAAAGCTCCTACATAACCAAGAGAGACGCTTAATTCAAGGAAATACTAATCTGGGAAGAGAACACAAAACAATGGATAAAACTGTAATTTTAACATTGCAGTACATCAACGGGATTTCTAAGGGTCTAGACATAGGTCAATTGAACTTAATAAGAGAAAAAGTGAAATGGTTCAGTTAGAAAAGGGTTGTTGTGAAATCTAGGAATTAAATGACATTCTGCAACCCTAAAATAAACCTACTTAAATTCATAAGGTTCCAGAAAAGATAAAAATCAACTAAATCCTCTAAAATTCATGAAAAAATATCATCTAGGGTTTAGAACCTTCAATTTGACCTTTGGAACCTATTTTGACCTAGATTGGGGTCCATACCTAATATTTGACCTAATTTAGGTTTTTATGCAAAATATCCAGTCAAACATGGTCAAACCTAAAATCCAACTTAATCATTGGATTTCTTAGGTCAAAATTAGGTTTATACCAAAATTTGGACTTAAGGGTAGGTCGTCTTGACCCACTTTGCAATTTGGTCCTCCAAATTACTTTCTGACCCTCAACTTTTTGAAGCCCTTGCAATTACCCCCTCATCTTTCTCGTCTCTTTCTTCATTTCGATCCCTCTGCCATTGCAGTAGGGACCATACCTCCGGCAACTTCGCGTGGAGGTTTACGCCTCATCTGCATGGGGAGCCACCCCCAGATTTAAAAGGGGAGCTCCCTGCGGAGCCCCCTACCGCATGGGCAGCTCCCCATGCCTGAAACCCACAATACCTCTTGTGCGAACGTGCGAGAGGTATGGGTCTCCGACCGGCCTTACCTCCGGCGTGGCTTTCCCACCGTTCCCGTGCGCTTCCCGCCTTACTTGTGACTATTTAAGGAAGAGCACACCACATCGCTTCCTTTAAGCTCAAATTGGCCAAAGATCTCCCTCAAATTCGTCCCCTCCCAACTCCGGCTGTAACGACCCGATTCCTGAATCCCTACGAAACACAAGAATCGGACCGACTCGACTAATCCCAAGACTCAGTCGTCCAACGAGAAGTTAACCAAAAGAGCAGTAAAATAAACCACATTCACCATGCATATAACTAGCAGTAAAAAAATACAGCAGTAAAGGAAAGAAACACTACAGTATACACCACCACAACAGTAGAGAAATAAGCATATACATAAACATGAAGTTTACAATAAAGAGAGTACAGGGAGTAACAGAAAACCACTCACTACAGCAAAAAGAAAGTACAGAAAGTACTACAGGTAACCCTATTGGGCTCTACTAGGCCCAGCGCCCTCCACAGTCGTTGACTTTGGCTGCTCAACACCTGGCATGAAAAAGTAACAAGGGTGACACGTCAGCGAAACGCTGAGTAGAGTGGCAACTAAAAGCTAGAAGAAGCAGTGGAGTGGACAGTAGCTGTTATATTTTTACTTTCTTCTTTTATACTTTTCCATTTATTCACTATTGATTTCATTCTCAGATCCTTCTTTTGATCTTGAATGTTCCTCGTGGGAACGATCTTGATTGTAGTCTTTTCCGAAAAGTAGAAGTAACACGTGGTGCTCTCCTGGTCGGGGAGAGTCCCCCGTGGTGGTCCTACCCTCATTCAACCACGCGCGATAAACGCATGGGTAGCTACCCCGCACTGGCACGCGGTCAGTTGTTTCCGTTAACAGGTGCGCCCAAAGCACAGCACGGAACCAGTATAGGGCAGAGCCCTCTCAGTAACAGGGGTCCATCCCCTCCACAGTAACCAAACAGGGGTCTCGCCCCTCCACAGTCTGCGGACCCTCGCCTGACTACCCTGGTTTGCCCAGTGGGCCTAACAAGTCGGTGTAGGAGAGCTAGCAGAACCCCGAGGCCCGTGGGGTAGCTAGTGCTCTCCCTACACTAATAGCTCTCCTCGGTACTGTGTACACGAGGGTCAAAAGTCGGTACAAAGTGGCCAGTCCTAACCCTGGGTCCCTGGGGCGGCTAGCTCCGCTCTGCACTAAACAGGGGGACAGTCGCTCTCCTTGGTACTCCGTACTCAAGGGCCAGCTCACTTCCCCAGTCTATTCCATTCACATTTCAGGAGTTCTACTCCTAACTCCCCGTAGGGTTCAAGCTCTTTTAACTCAGCCAAGTCAGGTTTCACCGTTCCAGCTTTATGTCCATACAATTCATGTTCTCAACCGTAATTATCCAATTATAACAGGCAGCTGTTAACCAATTTACAGGCAATTATCATTTCCTTTCCACTTTTCCAAGGCTGCAATGTTTATATATTCAACTAGCTTTCCAGTCCTAGGATTTATGCCGTACCCTAGGATCTATCATTAAATCTAGTTTTCTAGGCCTACGATTCATGCAATACCCTAGGATCTATCATTCAATCTAATTCCTTTGTCCTAGGGTTCATGCAACGCCCTAGGCTCTATTGATTGTTTCATAATTGTACAAATTTTATTAGATAAATTAAAGGGCCACTTTACTCGCAAAATTGGGAGTACTGGGGGCGTGGTCGGCAATCCCGCGCGCCTCCGCAACCCCCAGAGCTGCAATGGAACGGGGTCCTAACACAAGGATCAACATAAGGAGTTTCTCAGAACAGTATACAATTACTGTAAACAGGTAGAGGAAGTAAATCTGGAACGAACGCAACTTGAAACGTGGAAAACGGACTCCGAATGGACCCTAAACGGGCTAAAAACGATGAGTCTGGCCAAAAACGATGAGTCTGTCCAAAATCAGATGTCCAGACATCTTAAAACGTCGATCATGCCATACCTTGTTCTACACAGTTCTTTAGACGTACAGAAACTCACTAGATCGTCTGGCCTTAGTTTCCAGACAACCGATTGTCACCCTGGACGTCTGGAGGTCCTTTACGTCGTCTGGTACTGTGGCCAAACGTCTGATCCGCGTGGGATGGCGAGCCCTCGCACCCTCCCGAACAACACCTGCGCACACACACAACCGCTCTAATCACGAAGAGGTCGGAGAACGCGGTGGACGACTACATAGCCGTACACGCATAAAAGGAAAAAGAAGGAAAATATTGTACCTGTGAGACGTCTGGATCTTCCTCCAGACGTCCTATGCGACGTCTGGACTTAAGTCCAGACGTCTGATTCTGGGAAATTTCCCCAGAATCAGAACCCGGTTTGTCCTCCGCTCGCGACGCACGGCCGCACCGCACCGCATCCGCCTGCTACCTGAGCTGCAGCAGCTCCTCCGCGACACCCCACGCCCGCTGCTCCCCCACCGACCGGCACTATTTGCCTCGACAAGCTCGCACCTCCGCGGTCGAGCTTTCTTCTTCCTCTCGCAATACTCCTTCCCACACGCCCGCTGCAGCCATTGCTGCGTACTCGCTCGCTCGCTCGCAGGGAGAAGGAGAAGAGAAGACGGTGGAGTAGGGGGTGAGGGAGAGGGGGAGCGTTCTTATAGGACAGCTGCGGGGAGAGAGAGAGGAGGAAAGCGGCGCCAGCAGGGAGAGAAAACGAAGGCTGCAGGTTCAGTCTGCGCGCACAGGCGCGCAAACGCGAATCCGTACACCGAAAAAATTTATTACCAGACGTCTGGGAAGGGTTCCAGACGCCTGTCCAGATGTCTGAGACACTTCCCATACGTCTTAAGTTACTTCTGATGCCCATGATCGTAACACCGGCCAACTGCCCAGAGCTTCCGGCGACTCTTCCTCCCTCTCTCATCGCTCTGCCACCATACCAATGGTAAAGCCAGCTCCGCCGTTTTCCTCCGCGCCATACCAGTGCATGTCCTCCAGCCCTCTTCCTCGTCGCAGTCTTCTTCCCTTGGGCATCTTCGTCTCCGGCGATGGCAGTACTAGTCGCTTGTCATCTACCTCCCCCTTTCGCTCCAAACCTGTCAGACAAGTTCCTCTCACTCCCTTCTTCATTTCCCCTCTCTCAATTTGCACCTATGACCCCTCGACACCACATACCACCATCACCTTCTCCATCTCCGGCCAACCACCGGCGAAGGCGCTTCCACCACTCCATACCTTCACACGCCTCGCTAGATACCTCACCACCTCCACGATCACCTACTGATCATCATCCACCCCTCCACTGACTGCCATACCCTTCAGAGACACCCCCCGAACACACCCACCTGCATGCACACAGTGTGCCCTAGGCACGCATGCACAGGCGCCCTTATGCCACGCTGACCACCGGGCCACCTTCGTCATGTCACTGCAAAGCCTGCTGGGTGATTTGACAGGGTCGTGAGGCCGTATTCGTGTTGACAGGTACAGGGCCCTATCCGCCATTGAAGCAAGCTTGCTACCTTCGCAGCAGCCTCCAGGTGCTAGGAAACCAAGTCCCAAGTGTGAGGTTTCTCTTTGCGAACCAAGTCAAGCCCTCAATTGAAGGCCAAAGCATCTGCAGCCTCAGCAATCAGAAGAATACCTACTGTGGGCGCACGCGAGAAGCGGGTGGGACATTTAGCCCCACCTCAGAAACTTTGGAGCGAGCGGTGCGGGATAAATTGAAAAAGTGTCAGGGGCTTATCGCCTCCTAACACGGGGTGAGGTCCCACTCGCCCACTCACGCCTCGTCCGCGACCCCACACTAAGTGGACCTAGTATCCGACCCGACTACCCCCGCACTCCTCGCCCACCACATACGTCGGTGGGCCTGGTCACGAGCGCGCCAACCTAACCCGTATACCCGAGCAAGCTCTGGGAGAGCGAGCCTAAGAGAGAAGAAAGAGAGGAGAGTCCGCGGGGAGGGTAGGGGTTAGGTTTTTCTCTCCCGGAGGGAGAATCCAGAAGCCATGGAAGAAAGAGGAAGAGGAAGCAGCTGTGGGGAAGAAGAGAAGAAGGAGAAGAAGCCAATTGAAGGAAGAAGAGGAAACAACAGCTGAAGACTTAGCCGCGCAAGAGAAAGAAGAAGGCAGAAGGAGCCGAAGAAGAAGGAAGAGGCGCAGCTCAAGAGAAGAAGAAGAAGCCAAGGAGGCAGCCACAGAAAAAGAGAAGAAAGAAGAAAGCAGAAGAAAGAGAAGAGCAGCTGAAGGAAGGAGCAACCGCAGAGAAAGAAAGAGAAAAGAAGAGGAGGTGCGGTAGAGAGCAAAAGAAAGAAGAAAGTTTCAGCACTGCAGCAGGAGTCGGTTAAGGCATCTAATTCAAAGAATCGGACGTCAGAAAAAGAAGAGACAGAGAAAAGAGAAGGAAGAGAGAAGAAAAAGAAAGAGAAGAGGAGAAGAAAGAAAGAAGAAAAATTCTATTTCCTTTTACTCTCTAGATTTTTGTAAACACTACATTATTGAGAATTGTGATTTTTTTATTTTTAAAGACCGAATTTGCTCCCTGAGTTCAACCTCGGAATGTTTTCAAATTTTGAGTAATAAAGGAATAAAATTGATAATCGTTTTTCGCGATATACTACAACGTATCTATCATTTTAAAACACGCGACGAAATTCGACCATCAGAACTGATGTGCTACAGCCGCTTCTTTGTTGCTTTTGCGTTTTAATGCTCCTGCACTCTTGGCTGTTAGATGAGGATCAATGGCTGAGATTAGCAGATGCTGATAAAGGAGAGATGAGGTGCACCTTGATGGAATCTCAATCGTTGGATTGATGATCTAACGACTGGGATTGATCGCATGGGTGAAGGAGGAAGAGACCAGGTCACTGTGGGAGGCTTGGATGGTGCCACATGGCACTATCTGGGTCATCCATTGTAACGACCCGATTCCCGATTCCCGAGTCCCTATGAGACACGAGAACCGGACCGACTCGACCAATCCCAAGACCTAGTTGTCTAACGAGGAAGTAACCAAAAGAGCAGTAAAATAAACCACATTTAACATGAAATATAACTAGCAGTAACAAAAATACAGCAGTAAGAAAAGGAACTACTACAGCATGTACCACCACAACAGTAAAACAATATTTATAACATAACATGAACTACAAGTAAAGAAAAGTATAGAGAGTAACAAGAACTACTCACTACAGTGGAACAAAAAAGGCACAAAAGAACAGTGGTAACTCTACTGGACCCTACTTAGCCCAGCGTCCTCTGCAGCCGCTGACCCTGGCTGCTCAACACCTGGTCCTGAAAAGTAACGAGTGTAACACGTCAGCAAAACGCTGAGTAGAGTAGCGGCTAAACTAAAGAAGCAGTAAAGTGTACAGTAGCTGTTTTATTTTCTTTCTTCCTTTATTTACGTCTTTCTATTGTTTCACAATTTATCTATTTCTCAGATCCTTCACTTGATCGCGAATGTTCCTCGTGGGAACGATCTTGATTGCAGTCTTTTCCGAAGAGTAGAAGTAACACGTGGTGCTCTCCTGGACGGGAGAGTCCCCCGTGGTGATCCTACTCTCAGTCAACCACCCCAAGGTCACTAACAGACGTAACGGTGACTACGGCATGCGCGGTAAACGCACGGGTAGCTACCCCGCACTGGCACACGGTCAGTCATTTCCGTTAACGGGTGCGCCCAAAGCACAGCACGGAACCAGTATAGGGCAGAGCCCTCTCAGTAACAGGGGTCCAACCCCTCCACAGTAACCAAATAGGGGCCTTGCCCCTCCACAGTTCGCGCACCCTCGCCTGACTACCCTGGTTTGCCCAGTGGGCCTAACAAGTCGGTGTAGGTGAGCTAGCAGAACCCCGGGGCCCGTGGGGTAGCTAGTACTCGCGCTACACTAGTAGCTCTCCTCGGTACTGTGTACACGAGGGCCAACAAGTCAGTACAAAGTGGCCAGACCTAACCCCGGGTCCCTGGGGCGGCTGGCTCCGCTCTGCACTAAGCAAGTAACAGGTGCTTCCTCTGGCACTACGTACCCAAGAGACAACATACCTCCACATCTTTCCTTCTCAGTTCCATTTCATTCTCTTTCCAGGAGTTCTACTCCTAACTCCCCGTAGGGTTCCAGCTCTTTTAACTCAGCACATTCAGGTTTCACCCTTTCAGTTTCACGTTCATACAACCCATATTCTCAATTATGTTCATTTATTCATAACAGGAAGCTGTTAAATCAATTTATAGGCAGCTATTATTTCTTTTCCACAGTTTTCAAGACTGCTATATCTATATTAATTTCACTAGTTTTCCAGTCCTAGGATTCATGCCGTATCCTAGGATCTACCATTCAATCTAGTTTTCCAGCCCTGGGATTCATGCAATACCCTAGGCTCTATCTTTTAATCTGGTTTCTCATTCCTAGGATTCATGCAATGCCCTAGGTTCTATTAATTGTTCCATAATTGTAACAAATTATGTTAATAATTTCTAAAGCCACTCTACCAGCTACAACGGAAGTACTGGGGGCGTGGTCGGAAATCCCGCGCGCCTCTGCAACTCCCGAGACTGCAATGGAACGGGGTCCTATCACAAGGATAAAAAACAAGGAGTTTCTCAGAACAATATATAATTACTGTAGACGGGTAGAGGATTTTATTCCGAAGAGAATGCAACTCGAAACACGGAAAACGGACTCCGAACGGGCCCTAAACGGGTCGAAAACGACGAAACAGTCCAAAATCAGACGTCTGGAACCTCTTCCAGACGTCTTAAAATGTGGGTCAGATGGGACCTTTGTTCTGCGTAGTCTCTCAGACGTCCAGAAGCCTGTGGGGGCGTCTGGCCTAGTTCCCAGACGTCCGATGGTCACCCCGGACGTCTAGAAGTCCTTCCCGTCGTCTGGCACTGCGGCCAAACGACCGATTCGCATTGGATGGCGAATCTCAGAACCTGCACGTACCCACTCCTCGTTCTCAGTACGAACGGTAGCAGAAAAATGAAGAATGACGAAAATAACTCACTTGCCAGACGTCTGGACAGTCCTCCAGACGTCTTCACCGTCGTCTGGTTGGAAGCCCAGACGTCTGATTCTGGAAAAATTTCCAGAATCAGAGCTCGGCTCGCTCTCCGCCCGCGACGCACGGCCGCGCTGCGCCTCGTCCGCCTACTGCTCGAGCTGCAGCAGCCCTCCCGTGTCACTCCACGCCCGCTGCTCCCCCCGCCGGCCGGCTCTAGCTGCCCCGGCTAGCTCGAGCCCTCACAGTCGAGCTTCTCCTCCCTTGCGCAACACCTCCTCCCGCAACTCGCCGCGGCTGCCGCTGTCGCCGCTCGCTCGCGCTCGTGCTCCCGCACCGGCTGGAAGAAGAAGAAGGAAGCGGAGGAGATGAGAGTGAGGGAGAGGGCAAGGGCCTTTTAAGGCCGCGCGGGGAGAGAGAGAGAGGGAGTGCAGCCTGCGCCTATAGGAGGAGAGAGGGAAAAAGAGGGCGTTCGCAGGTCTGCCACCTCCCAGACGTTTGAAAAAGACGTCTTGAATCCGCGTTCGTAACAATATAACAAACTCAAAGGAAGTTTCATCCCCGAAACTTGCGCTAACTTGGGTGCGGGAAAAACGTCATATAAAAACATAACAAACTCAAAGATGACCGAAGCCGGTCCGAAAGACGTACCCGCGAAGAGCTCCGGGTACCGCTCCCGCATTGCCGCCTCAGGCTCCCAGGTAGCCTCCTCGTGCCGCTGGCTCCTCCACAAAACCTTCACCAGGGGTACTTGCTTTCGTCTCAAACTATGGACGGCTCGGTCAAGAATCTGCACTGGCCGCTCGGGGTAGGTCAGGTCGTCGCCCACCTTGACGTTCTCGTGACTCAGTACATGACTGGGATCGGCTACGTACTTCCTGAGGTTGGACACGTGGAACACGTCGTGTACACCAGAAAGCTGTGGAGGGAGGGCAAGTCTGTAAGCAACGGGTCCAACCCGCTCCAGGACCTCAAAGGGCCCCACGAACCTCGGCGCGAGCTTCCCTCTCACCCCAAACCGCTGCAGGCCCTTCATGGGCGAAACACGAAGGAAGACGTGATCCCCAACCTCAAACTACACCTTTCTGCATTTTCGATCCGCGTAGCTCTTCTGTCTGCTCCTGACAGTGCGGAGTCACCTGTGGATCTGCTCGACTACCTCCTGACTCTGCCGGATCAACCTGGGGCCAACCTCCCACTTGGTCCCCACCTCAACCCAACTCAAGGGTACCGTACACCTCCGTCCGTACAGAGCCTCGTAGGGAGCCATGCCGATGCTCGAGTGATAGCTGTTGTTGTATGCAAACTCTGCCAGGGGCAGGTGCTCCTCTCAAGAGACCCTCCAGTCCAGTACACAGGCACTCAAAAGGTCCTCAAGTGTCTGTATCGTGCGCTCAGACTGCCCGTCCATCTGGGGGTTGTAAGCTGTACTAAACCTCAACCGCTTCCCCAGGGCCTGCTGAAACTCAGCCCAAAGCTGGGACGTAAAGCGGGTATCCCAGTCGGATACGATTTCCCGTGAAACTCCGTGTAGTCATACCACATCGCGGATATACCTCTCTGCCAACTGTGCTAGTCCCAAAGTGACTCGGAGCGGCAGGAATCGTGCCGTCTTCGTCAGTCTATCCACAATTACCCAGACTGCGTCGTGTCCTCGCTGGGTAACAGGTAAACCCACCACCAAGTCCATGGTGATGCTCTCCCACTTCCACTCTGGCACTGAAAGCAGCTGTAGCAGCCCTGCAGGCCTCTGATGCTCGACTTTCACCTGCTGACACACTAAGCACTACTGCACGAATTCACCCACATCCCGCTTCATCCCCCTCCACCAAAACTCGCATCTCAAGTCGTGGTACATCTTCGTGTTTCCGGGATGTATGGTGAATCTGGAACCATGTGCCTCAGTCAGGAGCTCTCTCAACAGCTCCTCGTCCCTGGGAACGCACAACCGTCCCCTCTGGCGCAGCACCTGGTCTGTGAAAGAGAAGTCCCCTGGGTCTCCTGACAGTACTCTGTCGCGCAAGGACTGCAAGTACGGATCGGCCATCTGTCCTGTGATGATGCGGTCTATCAGCTCTGGCCTAGTCTGTCGTGTCACAATCACTGCCCCACAGTGCCCCCGTAACTCTAGGGGTCGCCAACTGCCACCTCCTCCAAAAGGCTCCAACTCTGTAACTGTAAACTGGCCAAGTGTGCAGGCACCTTCCGGCTCAAGGTGTCAGCCACCACATTGGCCTTGCCCGGGTGAAAGGAAATGCTGCAGTCGTAGTCCTTCAAGAGCTCCAACCAACGTCTGTCTCATGTTGAGCTCCTTCTGATCAAAAAGGTATCTGAGGCTCTTGTGATCTGTGAAAATCTCGAAGGTCTCACCGTACAAGTAGTGCCTCCAGGTCTTCAACGCGAAGACGACAGCTACCAACTCCAGGTCGTGGGTAGGGTAGGTATGCTCATGGGGCTTCAGTTGCCGCGAAGCGTAAGCGACAACGTGACCCCTCTGCATGAGCACACCTCCTAACCCCTGCAAGGAGGAGTCCGTGTACACAACGAACCCGCCACTACTGTCAGGGGTGGTGAGCACGGGAGCCGAAGTCAACCTCTCCTTCAGCTCCTGAAAACACGCCTCACAGGCGTCTGTCCACGTGAAGGGCACGTCCTTCCGGGTTAACTGTGTCATAGGATGCGCAATCTGTGAAAAACCTCTGATGAATCGTCTGTAGTAGCCTGCCAGTCCCAGGAAACTGCGAATCTCAGTGACTGAACACGGTCTCTCCCACCTGAGCACTGCCTCGACCTTGGCTAGGTCCACCGCCAAGCCGTCTCCAGAGATCACATGACCTAAAAAGGTCACCTCCCTCAACCAGAACTCGCACTTGCTGTATTTGGCGTACAGCCTACGTCGTCTTAGTGTGTCCAGAACCATCCGCAAGTGCTGTCTGTGCTGCATCCGATCTCGAGAATAGATGATTACATCATCAATGAATACCACCACGAACTGGTCCAAGTACGGTTTAAATACCCGGTTCATCAAGTCCATGAATGCAGCGGGGGCATTGGTTAACCCAAACAGCATGACCAAAAACTCGTAGTGGCTAGCAACACTGGTAACAGAGGGGAACCCGACTCCCACCCTCAGTGGGTCCCTGCTGTCGGATGGGCGGGGGTCCGGTGCTGGCAACTGGCCTCTGTCGAGGGCCCCCAGAGGCCACGGATGGCCCTGCAAAACGTGACGGCTCTCCTGCTGACGCCACATGTCTCCTTTCTCGCCGGCCCTGTGAAAAGTCTGGCTGAAAGGGCCTCTTCCGCCCGCTGTCAGTGTCTCGCGCGGACAGGTTGGTCTCCTCGTAAGTCATGGTTGCCTCCACCACCCTCGAAAACGTAGGCAGCTTCAGGGGTTTGACGTACCCCCGAATCGCAGGTCGGAGCCCCTTGGTGAACCTCCGAAGGCGCTCCTCCTCAGTGGCTACCGCTGTTGCTGCAAAGTGGGACAGCTCCAAGAAACGCGTGCGGTACGCGCTCACGGTCATCGTCACTTGGCGGATAGTGTGGAACTCCCGCCTCCTCTGGTCCTGCCACGTCTGGGGAAAGTACTGCTCGCAGAAGAGGGCGACGAACCGGTCCCAGGTCGACTCGTCCCTCTCCTATCCCCGGACCGCCCTCCACCACCTGTGTGCCGCACTCTCCAGCTGGTACGTGGCAAAGGCCACGCGACACTCCATCGGGGAGCGAAGGGTGTCGAAAATCTTCTCCAGTTGCTCGAGCCAGTCCTCTGCCTCGGTCGGGTCCTCATCCCCCTTGAAGGAGGGGGGCTTCAGCTTCCGGAACTGTCCAAAGAGCTTGGAGTGGCGCTGCAGTGGGGATGCTGGTGCACCTCCAGGCAAAGGTGCCTCGTGCACAGAAGTGTCGGAGGAAGGTGGGGGCGGCGGCGGCCCATCCCCTCCCCCGAGTCCAGTGCCGCGTCCGTCGTGTGGTCCCACAGAGGACTCCCCCTCCGCAGCCCCAAGGTGTGGCGCTCGGGGCGGTGGGTGGAGCTCCTCTCGCACAATGTCACGTATCAGCTGGGCGAGGTCCTGGGCCTGGATGCCCGGGAGTAGCGGCTGGCCCACTGAGGCATCAGCAACGGCACGCCCACCTCGCCGACCTCGTCCTCGGCCGCGCCCGCGGCCCGCCTCACCAGTCCCGCGACGAGGCATCTCCTGCAAGGAGACGCGAAACAAAACGAAACACGTCAATATGGAACGATACCTAACGGAAACGTCTAAGAACTCATGTCAAAAGATATGTTGTGGTGGCTACTCTAGTTATAGACTTGTGAATTGGTTATTTTCCAGTCAGTCGATTCACTTCTCGGGACGACCTTGCTCTGATACCATCTTGTAACGACCCGATTCCCGAGTCCCTACGAGACACGAGAACCGGATCGACTCGACTAATCCCAAGACCTAGTCGTCCAACGAGGAAGTAACCAAAAGAGCAGTAAAATAAACCACATTCAACATGAAATATAACTAGCAGTAACAAAAATACAGCAGTAAGAAAAGGAACTACTGCAGCATGTATCACCACAACAGTAGAACAACATTTATAACATAACATGAACTACAAGTAAAGAAAAGTACAGAGAGTAACAAGAACTACTCATTACAGTGGAACAAAAAGGGCACAAAAGAACAGTGGTAACTCTACTGGACCCTACTTGGCCCAGCGTCCTCTGCAGCCGCTGACCCTAGCTGCTCAACACCTGGTCCTGAAAAGTAACGAGTGTAACACGTCAGTGAAACGCTGAGTAGAGTAGCAGCTAAACTAAAGAAGCAGTAAAGTGTACAGTAGCTGTTTTATTTTCTTTCTTCCTTTATTTACATCTTTCTACTATTTCACAATTTATCTATTTCTCAGATCCTTCACTTGATTTCGAATGTTCCTCGTGGGAACGATCTTGATTGCAGTCTTTTCCGAAGAGTAGAAGTAACACGTGGTACTCTCCTGGCTGGGAGAGTCTCCCGTGGTGATCCTACTCTCAGTCAACCACCCCAAGGTCACTGACAGACGTAACGGTGACTACGGCACGCGCGGTAAACGCACGGGTAGCTACCCCGCACTGGCACGCGGTCAGTCGTTTCCGTTAACAGGTGCGCCCAAAGCACAACACGGAACCAGTATAGGGCAGAGCCCTCTCAGTAACAGGGTCCAACCCCTCCACAGTAACCAAACAGGGGCCTTGCCCCTCCATAGTCCGCGCACCATCGCCTGACTACCCTGGTTTGCCCAGTGGTCCTAACAAGTCGGTGTAGGTGAGCTAGCAGAACCCCGGGGCCCGTGGGGTAGCTAGTACTCTCGATACACTAGTAGCTCTCCTTGGTACTGTGTACACGAGGGCCAACAAGTCGGTACAAAGTGGCCAGACCTAACCTCGGGTCCCTGGGGCGGCTGGCTCCGCTCTGCACTAAGCAGGTAACATGTGCTTCCCCTGGCACTACGTACCCAAGAGACAACACACCTCCACATCTTTCCTTCTCAGTTCCATTTCATTCTCTTTCCAGGAGTTCTACTCCTAACTCCTCGTAGGGTTCCAGCTCTTTTAACTCAGCACATTCAGGTTTCACCCTTTCAGTTTCACGTTCACACAACCCATATTCTCAATCATGTTCATTTATTCATAACAGGCAGCTGTTAAATCAATTTACAGGCAGCTATTATTTCCTTTCCACAGTTTCCAAGACTGCAATATCTATATTATTTTCACTAGTTTTCCAGTCCTAGGATTCATGCCGTACCCTAGGATCTATCATTCAATCTAGTTTTCCAGCCCTAGGATTCATGCAATACCCTAGGATCTATCATTCAATCTGGTTTCTCATTCCTATGATTCATGCAATGCCCTAGGTTCTATTAATTGTTCCATAATTGTAACAAATTATGTTAATAATTTCTAAAGCCACTCTACCAGCTACAACGGAAGTACTGGGGGCGTGGTCGGAAATCCCGCGCGCCTCTGCAACCCCCGAGGCTGCAATGGAACGGGGTCCTATCACAAGGATCAAACACAAGGAGTTTCTCAGAACAGTTTATAATTACTGTAGACGGGTAGAGGATTTTATTCCGAAAAGAACGCAACTCGAAACACGAAAAACGGACTCCGAACGGGTCCTAAACGGGTCGAAAACGACGAAACAGTCCAAAATCAGACGTCTGGAACCTCTTCCAGACGTCTTAAAATGTGGGTCAGATGGTACCTTTGTTCTGCGTAGTCTCTCAGACGTCCAGAAGCCTGTGGGGGCGTCTGGCCTAGTTCCCAGACGTCCGATGGTCACCCCGGACGTCTGGAAGTCCTTCCCGTCGTCTGGCACTGCGGCCAGACGTCCAATTCGCGTTGGATGGCGAATCTCAGAACCTGCACGTACCCACTCTTCGTTCTCAATACGAACGGTCGCAGAAAAAGGAAGAAGGACGAAAATAACTCACTTGCCAGACGTCTGGACAATCCTCCAGACGTCTTCACCGCCGTCTGGTTGGAAGCCCAGATGTCTGATTCTAGAAAAATTTCCAGAATCAGAGCTCGGCTCGCTCTCCGTACGCGATGCACGGCCGTGCCGCGCCTCGTCCGCTTGCTGCTCGAGCTGCAGCAGCCCTCCCGCGTCACTCCACGCCCGCTGCTCCCCCCGCCGGCCGGCTCTAGCTGCCCCGGCGAGCTCGAGCCCTCACGGTCGAGCTTCTCCTCCCTCACGCAACACCTCCTCCCGCAACTCGCCGCGGCTGCCGCTCGCTCGCGCTCGCGCTCTCCACCGGCTGGAAGAAGAAGAAGGAAGCGGAGGAGATGAGAGTGAGGGAGAGGGCGAGGGCCTTTTAAGGTAGCGCGGGGAGAGAGAGAGAGAGGGAGCGCAGCCTGTGCCTGCAGGAGAAGAGAGGGAAAAAGAGGGCGTTCGCAGGTCTGCGCGTGCAGGCGCGCAGACGCAATTCTGCATGCCGCAGAAATTAAATCCCAGACGTCTGGAAGGGGTTCCAAACGTCTGGTCAGACGTTTGGGCCACCTCCCAGACGTCTTAAAAAGATGTCTTGAAACTGCGTTCGTAACATCCATCTTCTTTGCTTTGAAGGTGGTGCCACAGTTATCGGATTGAATCAATTTTCGTATCGTTGGGCTGTGATCATCGATCCGAATCCATCCATGTGATTGAATTTATCATCTGAGGTATGGATTTACACCACCTTGGCCCTTAACCTGATCTTTCTCGGACTACAGCTGATACTACGATGGTACGATCGGGGTGATATCAGAGTCGTTGAATTCCAATTGTTGCCCTGATCAGATCCGTATAATTATATTTTTAATCCGATGTCCCGAAATTATATTGTCCTATCCTCCGATCACAAAAATGTTTAATTAATCTAAAACTTATACAAACTAATAAAAATTAATAATGATGCATATTATACAATATTTATAATACATGATATTTTTATAGATCTAAAAATATACTAAAATAGATATTTTAGATCAATTAGATACATACACATCACTCTTTATTCTACTTAAAAACTCAAGTACACATACCTTCTTTACAAATGTTGTATTTCCAACAATTCGCACTTCCCCCCTCCACTCATCCCTTGATACATTTTATCAATAATAATATTATCAAGACTATCCTCCATTAAACACCGACGAAAAATAAAAAAATGCAAAGCTTACCACGTCAATTCCCATTATTGAAAAAAAAAAAAAAAAAACTCAATTTTTTTGGTTCCATCCCTCTCTCATGTCGGTCCCTTCCGCAGCATCCTTTGTATAAAGAAAGAAAAACCGCGTCACCCCCCATTATTAAACAAAGAAACCCAATCTCCGTGATTTCTCTCGATTTCCTCCTCTCTCATGCCAGTCCCTTCTCCGCCATCCTTTATATAAAAAAACCTTCTCTGTAATCTCTCCCTCTCTCGTGTCAGTCCCTTCTGCATTCACTATTTTCCAATGGTATCCTTTATATAAAAAAAAAAAAAAAAAAAACCCCACGAAAATGCATAAGTGGATCATGACGAGGATAAATTCTTTCACGTGTCATTTCCTTTCGATTAAAGATTAGAAGTTCAAGTAAAATTTATTTGAAGTATTATATATATATATATATATATATATGTATATATATAAAAGAAAGCTCACGTATACACGGATGGCATGTTATCTAAACTCAAAGGTGTCTTTTTTTGGTTTTCCTTCCAAAACTCTTTCCACGTCTTTATTTCTCTTCCCAACTATCGTATGCTCATCTCATCATAAAAAATAAAAAAAAAAACCTCTTCTCTCCTAACCTAATTAAATCCTCTTCTCACTTCCGTATTTCTCTTTTCCACGCATGATTATCACATTATAAAAAAATAAAATAAAAACCTCTTCTGTTCTAATTCGATTAACATTGTCCCATTATAAATAAATAAATAAATACTTCTCCTCTTCTAATATGAGTAGTGTCATTCCATCATAAAAAAAAATATCTTCTCACCTTATCGGAGTAATTAATTTGATTTCTTAAAATTATGACATTTTTATTATTATAAATTTTACCAATAATATCAAAGAAAGTCTCACAAAAAAAATCTATCCTACAAAACAAAATTTACCAAAAAATCTTTACTTTCCCGAAAAACAAATCACCTCCACCGTTATATCTTTTAACATTAAAATTAATCGGATGATTGTTGATTAAGAAAAATTATATGCAGATTTTACTATACTTTTTTAAATTTTTGATAATAATCTCATAATTTATATTATTATTAATCATCAAATTTACTCATCGTTTTTAGAAAAAAAATCCTCTCAACCCTTATTTCAATTAATGCCATCGCATTATAAATAAATAAACAAAAACATCTGTTCCTCTTATCCGAATAACATCATCCCATCGTAGAAAGAAAAACCTCTCCTCTCCTAATAGTTAATTTGATTTCTTAAGAGTATGTCATTTTTATGGTTGTAAATTTTACATGTAACATTAAAAGAAATTCCACAAAAAAATCTCTTTCCCCTCAAAACAAATTCTACAAAAAAAAAAATCTACACTTTCCGACAAAAGCAAATTTCACTAAAGATTCCATCATTATTTATTTTTACTACAAAGTTAACCAGATGGTTGTCTGATCTAAGAAAATGACGTGTGCCTCTTATTATTTGTTTTTCTAAAATTTTAACTGTATCATTATAACTTATATTATTATTAATCATCAAATCTAATATAAATAAAAATTAACTTATAGGTTAAATAAACTGCAATTAGATATGCAAAAATTCCACGACTCCGACGACAAGGTGCAGGCATACCACTGACATGCATCATGGGAAAGGTTGCGGCTGGTGGAGTGTTGGTCCAACCATTTGTAGCAGGGATATCTTTAAATCGGGGAAAAATGATTGCAACAAATTCCACGCAAGGGGACGTACAAGTCACGCATCATAATTTCATCTTTTTGCCGTGGCGCAAATTCTCCATGTACGGGCTCTAGTTATGATATATAAAACCTCTTTTACGCACTATGGTATATCTTTTTCTTTTTGAAGTTGGTATGAGTCATAGACCCTTACCGCAGAATAAGTTCTCTATCGAGGAAGTTGTACAAGGACTTTTAAACCGTAGCATAAATTATGTTTTTCCAAATTAAATACGTAACAAGGATGTCATCGATCTGGCTAGAAAAAGATAAAGCTTAAGATCCAGACACATGTCCTGACTAAATATAACAAATAGCTATTTAGCAAGGCAATATATATAAGGGTGTCTATGAATCAAAAATCACAAAGAAACCTATAGCAAGGTAGCTATATCTAACCTATATAAGTAGCTGACTACTTAGGACATTGATAGTGTAAAGGCCAAAAGTTGGCTCTGAGCTCAAGGCGAGAATTGAGAACACCGTATTGCCATACTGTCGAATTGATATTGCCATCTTTTTATGGGTGAACCAACCTCTCACTTCGCATTCCAGCTAGTGTTGGTAGTAAATATAAGTCATTTTTTCCAAAATGTTATCGTGAATCGGGAACGGACATACCACTAGCCTACCTAGAAATGGTATTCTTCTTAATCAATTGGGTTTTTTTGCCGATCGATGGATACATTGTTTATCAAATTAAATATATTTGATCTACTTAAGAGGGCCATGAGAATTCATATTAAGCTAATCGAAACATTAAGAGAAACCAATTTACTTTTACGATGAACATCGATTATGATGCTCCGAAAAATCTAAACAAATGTAATCGAGACAAATTAAGTATTATGATTTATTTGATTTAAATTAAATGAAGTCAAATCAAATCACAAAAAATTCCTTAACGTCGAGTTATCAAAATAACAACTCTCAATTATAATTAACCATCAAGATTTTCAACTCTAAAATATGATACTACCTGTAACGAGTTACATCTTTCCTTACAAGATTAACAACATCCTCGTTACAACATGTTTCAATTACTTTAATCTAAATGATAATGGTGGCTCGATCTTTTAAATAATCTTTTGTCCCTATTCCTCTTTAATAAATTGTGGCTCTATCTATATTAAAGTAACCTTTTCCTCCTATTAGAGGAAATTCTACTTAGATACATTGCAAAATATTCTACCTTTGTCATCGGTTGAAAAGCGATGATAAAGCTCATATAACCAGTGTCATTAAGCGACACCATTATTAGCATCCCTATTTCATTTTCCCGTCAGTTAGAGGACACATCCGACTATTGGTGTAAGGGCACCACGATCGTTAATTTTGATAATAACAAAACACTTATTATTTAACATTTGCATTGAATTTAAGTTTTCAGAATAAATGCAAACAGTTACAAGTATGGAGGAGTTCAAACATGTATCTATGGCAGATTGGAGGAGCTTGATGGAGGAGAAGGAGCTTCGCATGAAGCGAGAGCTTGAAGATACGAAGATGAAGAATAAAATAGATGTTTGTCTGTCTTGTATTTTGTATTTGTATCTTTTTATTTTTTGCTCTTCTCTTGCTTAGATTATTTGTTAAAGAGCTGAAAGTATCAAACAGTAGTCTTAGGAACACATACATAACCCTAGGATACTTAGACTTTTGGTAGAAAACTTAGAAAATCAAAGTTGACATCAGACAGCCTGATCAGACGTTCAATCTAGACATCAGACATCTGATCTTGGACTTTAAGATGTTTGACTATTTTATCAAACGTCTAAAACATTTAGGTTGGAAACTCACTCTCTGTCTGTCAGTTTCAGACATCCAACCTTTAGTCTAGACATCTGGTAACCTTGTCAGACGTCCAACTAGAGAACTGTTGGCTTAACTGAATTAAGCGTTGATGATTAACCCTTAAAATAATTGACATATATTTCAGACGTCCGTAGTACATCTCAAGCGTCTGATAAATAAACGTTAGGCTAAGATTTGGCTCTAATAACTTCTTGTTGAACCATACAGCCGTCTGAGCCTCAAGAAATTCATTTCCGCAGTGATTTATGTTTCTAGACATCCATACATATTGCCAGACGTCTAATCTACCGTCTATTCAACTTATCACTAGAACCCTATTTCGATCTTGTGAAAACAGGAAAAAAACCTTCTTAGGATTAGACGTCTGATTATAAGCCCATACGTCTTATACTTGAATCTTAGATGTCCATCTTGATTAAACTCAATCTAGATCTTCTACCCTTCTAGATCGGATGACTGATCCCTAGATCAGATAATGGCGTAGACGTCTGACCTTAGAATCAGATATCTGATAACCCTATCAGAATAATTAATGACCCTGATTTCGACCTGTTTTGCCATGAATCTCTTCCCAACAGCTATAAAAACCTTCCAAGGTCTTTTAAACCCTTCTTAGGACCTCTATAAATAGAGGAGCACCCTTCATAAGCAAAAGACACCAAGAAACACTACTTCTACTCATATTATGTTCAAAAGAAGAAATGAATCACTTAGAAGTGTTGTTGCTCTCTTGCCTTAGTGAGCATCATCCTTGCTGTGCACCTGCTCTCTAACCTATGAATATGAGAGCGTCTGATGAGAGCATCATCATGAATCCTAACTAGCACAATTTGATCTAAATAAGTGTGAAAAAAGCTTCTACAAAACTAAAGAAAAGCTTAACTCAAAGAATTCTGAATTGAAGAATAGAACAAGTCATGAGGGGTAAAACTGTAATTTTACCAATGCAGTACACAAATAGGGCATCTAAGGGTCTAAACACAGGTCAAATAAGCTTAATAAGGAAGGAAGTGAGATGTTCTGATCTAAAAAGGGTTATAGCAACTTCTAGGAATTAAATGACATTCTGTAATCCTAAAAATAAACCTGCTTTAATTCACAAGGTTCTAGGTAGGATAAAAATCAACTGAACCCACTAAAATTCATGGAAAAATATTCCCTAAGGCTTAGAACCTTCAATTTGGCCTTTGGAGCCCATCTTGACCTAAATTGAGAACCATACCCAAATTTTAACCTAATTTAGGTTTTTACGCAAATTAATCGGTCAAACGTGGTCAAACCTAAAATCAAATTATACCATTGAATTCCTCAGGTTCAAATTAGGCTGTTACAAAAATTTGGGTTTAAGAGAAGACCATCTTGTTCGACTTTACAAATTGGTCCTCTTGAATTACTTTTTGACCCTTATTTTTTCAAAACCTTGCATTTAGACCCCTATCTTCTCCTTCGTTCTTTACAGAACGTTCCTCCCTGCCACCCTACGCAGGCACCATACCTCCGGTGACCTTGCGAGGAGGATGGTGCCGCGCAAGGTATGGCAACCGCTCTCAGGAACGAATGGGGGGTTCTCTGCATCGTCCTCTGTCGCAGGGATCCTCCCCTGTGACCTGCGGCTGCCCATGCCTCTCGTGAAAACGCACGAAAGGCATGGGTCTCCATCTCCGACCATCTCCAGCGAGCTCCCCAAGTCGCTCCCTCGAGACCCTCTCCTCGCCAGCACCTTTATAAGGAGCGGCAGGGGTAGCCGTCTCCTTCAAGCTAGCTTTGGCCAAAGAAAACCCCCTACTTCGTCTCCTCTCACTCCGGTCAGACAACCCAAGCTTCCGACGATCTTTCCTCCTCCTCGTCGCTCTGCTGCCATACCTGCAGCAGAACTCACTCTGCCTCATCTTCCCACGCCAGGCTGCACCAGCTGGCGTCTCCAAATCACCTCCTCGTCGTCGTTACTCCCCTTCTGGACACCTTCATTCCCAGCTCCAGCAGGCACGCGTTGGGCATCTTCCTCTCCCTCTTCGTCGATTAAGTAGGTAGGAACCTTCCTCTTACTCTCATTTTACTTTTCCCCTCTTAAATTAGCACTTTAGACCCCTCGACTGCTACTACCATCTCCATCTCCTCCACCTCCGGCCACTATCTCTGGCGAGGTCGCTCCACCTCCACAGGCCATCCCACCCCTCGCCGACAAGCCCAGAAGCTCCCCTGCAGTGTGCCCTAGGCACACAGCCACAGCCACTTTCCCACCATGACGGCCCCCGCACCACCTTCGCCGTACTCCGGTGAAGCTTCCTGAGCTGTCTGACGTGGCCGTGAGGCTGTTTTCGTGTTTTCAGGTCTCGGCCTCCTCGCCGCCATTGACGGATAGCAGGAGCTGCTTGGAAAGCAGCTCCAGGCCCTTTCAGCACCAGGTGAAGGCCCCAGGCAACGTGGGGTACTTCTGCGAGTGTCCCCAGGCCTTCTATTGAGGTCGCGAGCCTTCGCTGCTGCCCCAATTGCCAGCAACTTCTCGCCTGCGGGTGCGCGGAGCAGAGGTGGGACTTTAGTCCCACCTCGGAAGTGTGTGGGCGCACGCCCACACATAAATTGTAAAAGTTACATTAGCTAGTCGCCTCCGAATACACGCGGGGGTGAGGTCTCTCACCTATACACCACCCTCGTCCGTGAGCTCATCACACGGATCAGGCGTGACTCGACCCGACACCCTCCTATGCACTACTCACCCACTACCCACGTCGGTGCGCCTGGACCCGGGCACGCGATTCGACCCGATAACCTGGCTCTGGGAGAGCGTACCCAAGAGAGATTCAGAGAGAGAGAGAGACGCGGGGAGAGGGTAGGGTAGGTTTTGCGCTGAGCTTGTGTGTGTGTGTGTGCAAGGAACAGGTGAGGGAGGAAGAAGCAAGGCGCTGCTGAAGAGAAGAAAGAAGGAAGAAAGAAAGAGGAAGAGCAGCGGCTGGGACTTAGCCGCAGAAAAGAAGAAAGGAGAAGGAAGGAAGGAAAGAAGCTGAAGAAAAGAAAAGAGCAGGGGCACTGTAGCAACAGCGCAGTTAAGGCGTTTGATTTCTGAATCAGACGTCGAAAAGAAAGGAAGGAGTGAAGCAGAAGAGAAGAGTAGATGACAGGCCAGAGAAAAAGGAGAAAAGAGAAGGAGGGAGCCTCTGCAGCAAAGAAGAAGAAGACGCAGAAGAAAGAAGAACATCAGAGAAGAAGAGAAGAAGAAGGAAGAAGAAGAAGGACTTAGCAACTGAAGAAAGAAAGAAAGAAGAGGAAGCCTTTGCAGCAAAGAAAAGAAGAAGAAGAAAGAAGAAGACAGGCTGAAGAAGAGAGCTGGCTGAAGAGAAGAAGAGAGAAGAAGAAAAAGTCAAGAAGAGAATTTTTGCTCTCTCTCTTTCTCTCTCTCCTTTGTCTTAATTTTTGTAAAACACTATATATTGTGAATTCATATGCTTCTGGAATCATAGTTTTCTCCCTAAGTTCGACCTCGGGAAACTTTTAATTCCGAGTAATAAATTGTAAACTGGTAGCAACTTTTTACTACAATGTCTAGAATTTAAAACCAAAGCGACGAGCTTAACCAGTTTTTGGCGCCGTTGCCGGGGAGCAACGGCCATTCTAGAAGCTATTGATTCTCAATTTTTTATTTTCTATTAGCTAATCTCTTCTCTTTTGTTGTGCAGGCACAGGAAATCAAAAGAAAAACAAGTAGTCGCACAACAACCACACCAAGGACAGGTAATTTTCTATCCTCTCATTTAAACCACTAAATTCTAAAGAGGAAGAAAAAGACAAAAAGCAATTTAGGAATAACCTGTCTTTCATATGTAGTAAAACACCAAAGTTGCCTGTTTTCAAATTTCAACATACTTTATCTGTACATCCATTATAGGTAGTTAGGGCTAAAACCTTCTTGCTTGAGCCCTAATTACCCAATCTAGAGGCAACTAACTGGACCAATTAGAGCCAATATAAGATTCAAAGCTAGGGTTTTAGAGACACACTTTTCTAAGCAAGAATGGAAAATTCCCAAAAGAAGTGTGCCTAAGCCATTACTTGAAAACATCTATAAAGAGAAACCCTAAGAAATTTGGCTCTTAAGTCACTTGAACCCTAAAAGACAAGACCTAATAAGCTCTCAAAAGAACTAATAGGTGAAGTTGATCCCTTGATCAACCAACCTTTAACTTAGGTCACTCTTTGCAGTCAAAAGGATAAAGTTCAAGTGAAAACCTTAAGCACCTTGATTTTAACTAAAAGTGGTAGACTTAAGAGGTCAAGGTCCCCATTCTGATCTACCTGGAATCTCAGTGACAAGAGAGGTCGGGTAGGGGAAACCCAGTAACCCGTGGGGGCACTCTACCGTGTAGGGGTCTTCGCGGGACTCACCCTCCCTGGCTGCCTAGGTAATTCCCAGGTGGACGACCTTCTGATCAAGGGGTCCATCTGGCCCGAACCTCTATAGTCACCCAACATTTTGGGTGTCTTGATTGGGTCCAGCACCTGCTAAACTCATCATCTCCATCAGTGTATGTTTGGAAGGAGGTCCTTGAAATATTCTTTAGAAATTCACTCTCCTCGAGGCCGAGCCTCGATGCCCTTGTTTGTGCAACCGACACTTCACATAGACCTCTCCTCTGATTTCGAACCCAACTCACCTTCTGTAACGACCCAATTCCCGAGTTCCTACGAGACACGAGAACCGGACCGACTCGACTAATCCCAAGACCTGGTCGTCCAACGAGGAAGTAACCAAAAGAGTAGTAAAATAAACCACATTCAGCATGAATATAACTAACAGTAAGAAAATACAGCAGTAAGGAAAGAAACCACTACAGTATATACCACTACAACAGTAGAACAACATTCATAACATAATATGAAACTGTAGGTAAAGAAAAGTACAGCGGTAATAAGAACTACTCACTACAGTGGAACCAAAAGAGGTACAAGAGAACTGTGGTAACTCTACTGGACCCTACTCGGCCCAGCATCCTCTGCAGCCGCTGACCTTGGCTGCTCAACACCTGGTCCTAAAAGGTAACAAGTGTAACACGTCAGCAAAACACTGAGTAGAGTGGCAACTAGAACAAAAGAAACAGTAGAGTGTACAGTAGCCGTTATGTTCTGTTACTTTCTTTAATTACGTCTTTTTATTGTCTCAAAATTTATCTATTTCTCAGATCCTTCACTTGATCTCGAATGTTCCTCGTGGGAACAATCTTGATTGCAGTCTTTTCCGAACAGTAGAAGTAGCACGTGGTGCTCTCCTGGCCGGGAGAGTCTCCCGTGGTGATCCTACTCTCAGTCAACCACCCAAAGGTCACGGATAGGCGTAACGGTGACTACGGCACGCGCGATAAACGTACAGGTAGCTAACTCGCACTGGCACGCGGTCAGTCGTTTCCGTTAACGGGTGCGCCCAAAGCACAGCACGGAACCAGTACAGGGCAGAGCCCTCTCAGTAAGAGGGGTCCAACCCCTCCACAGTAACTAAACAGGGGCCTTTCCCCTCCACAGTCCGCGCACCCTCGCCTGACTATCCTGGTTTGCCCAGTGGGCCTGACAAGTCGGTGTAGGAGGCTAGCAGAACCCCGGGGCCCGTGGGGTAGCTAGTACCTCCCTACACTAGTAGCTCTCCTCGGTACTACGTACACGAGGGCCAGCAAGTCGGTACAAAGTGGCCAGTCCTAACCCCGGGTCCCTGGGGCGGCTGGCTCCGCTTTGCACTAAACAGGTACAGGTACTTCCCTTGGTACTACGTACCCAAGAGACAGCACACTACCATGTCTTTCTTTCTCAATTCCATTCCTTTCCCTTTCCATGAGTTCCACTCCTAATTCCCCGTAGGGTTCCAGTTCTTTTAACTCAGCACATTCAGGTTTCACCTTCCCAGTTTCACATTCATACATCCCATATTCCCAGACATGCTCATTTATTCATAACAGGCAGCTGTTAAACCAATTTACAGGTAGCTATTATTTCCTTTCCACATTTTCCAAGACTACAGTATTCATATATTCCACTAGTTCTTCCCATCCTAGGATTCATGCCATACCCTAGGATCTATCATACAATCTAGTTTTCCAGCCCTAGGATTCATGCAACACCCTAGGATCTACCATTCATTCTAGTTTCTCATTCCTAGGATTCATGCAATGTCCTAGGTTCTATTTATGGTTCCATAATTAACAGATTATACTAACAAACTTAAAAGCCACTCTACCGGTTACAACAGGAGTACTGGGGGCGTGGTCGAAAATCCTGCGTGCCTCCGCAACCCCCGAGACTGCAACGGAACGGGGTCCTATCACAAGGATCACACACAAGGAGTTTCTCAAAAGAGTATACAACTACTGTAGACGGGTAGAGGATGAAATTCCGAAAAGCATGCAACTCGAAACGCGGAAAACGGACTCCGAACGGGCCCTAAACGGGTCGAAAATGACCAAACAGTGCAAAATTAGACGTCTGGAACCTCTTCCAGACGTCTTAAAAAGTGGATCAGAGGTTACCTTTGCTCTGCGTGGTCTCTCAGACGTCCAGAAGCCTGCGGGGGCGTCTGGCCTAGTTCCCAGACGTCCGATGGTCACCCCGGACGTCTGGAAGTCGTTCCCGTCGTCTGGCACTGCAGCCAGACGTCTGATTAGCGTTGGATGCGAATCTCAGAACCTGCGCGTACCCATTTCCTCTCTCTCTTAGTACGGTCAGTCGAAGAAGAGGAAGAAAGACGGAATAACTCACCTTTCAGACGTCTGGACAGTCCTCCAGACGTCCTCCCAGCCGTCTGGTTGTTAGCCCAGACGTCTGATTCTGGAGAATATTCTAGAATCAGGGCGCGACTCGCCCTCTGCTCGCGACGCTCGGCCGCGCCGTGCCTCGCCCGCCTGCTGCTCAAGCTGCAGCAGGCCTCCCTAGTCACCCCGCATCCGCTGCTTCCCCCGTCGGCCGACCCTAGCAGCCCCGGCGAGCTCGCCCTCACGGCCGAGCGCCTCTTCCCACGCGCAGCACCTCCTCCCACGCTCACCGTGGCTATCGCTACCGCCGCTCACTCGCGCTCGCTCTCGCGCACCGGCTGGAAGGAGAAGAGGAAAGGGGGGCGGAGGTGATGGGAGTGAGGGGGAGGGCGTGGCCTTTTAAGGCCGCGAGAGGAGGAGAGAGATAGCGGGACAGAGGGCGCAGGAGGGAGAGGGAAAGAGAGAGAGAGAGATGCTTGCAGGTCTGCGTGCTCAGGTGTGCAGACGAAGCACGCGTGCCGAAAATAACCGAATCTCATACGTCTGGAAGGGGTTCCAGAGGTCTGGGACACCTCCCAGATGTCTTAAAAACGTCTGAAGCCGCGCGTTCCTAACACCTTCTTCTTAAACAATGGCTCTGCCAGTTGAGGAAGAGAACAATCTGGAGCACCAGCTCCAGCGACTCCATGACCTCTTCCAGAACTTCATGCACCCACCACAGCGTCCCATGATGCGAGATCACTATAATCCCGCTGCAGTGGCTATTGAGCCTTGAGTCAAAATCCCGACTGGAGGACCTGATTCTGAACTGCAGCCCAACATGATTTATGACATTCCTAAATTCCATGGGCTTAATTCTGAAGACCCCTTCCAACACATTAAACAGCTGAAGCATCTGGCCCAGACTTTCGGGTCAGATGCGCAAAATCGGGATATTCTCCTTATGAAGATGTTCTCTTTCTCCCTTATGGACAAGGCCGCCCATTGGTATCAAACATAGACCCGGCCGATCAACAATTGGGAGGAACTTCAGTCCGAGTTCCTGAAGAAGTTCTTCCCCGTTGGTCGGACTAATGTCTTGCGCCATCAGATTTCTCACTTCACACAACAGACGAGAGAACCTCTTCATGAGGCATGTGATCATTTTCAGGATCTCATGAGAAAGTGCCCCCATCACGGAGTTCCTAAATGGGAACAAGTCCAGTCTTTTTACCAGGGACTCTATGAGGATATTAGATTGCTCGTCAATTCAACTTGCGGAGGGAATATCATGGGTCAGCATTAGGACACCATGTGGGAGATTCTCAAGAATATGTGCGAGAACTCCATCAATAATGACTCCAAGGGACTATTCAACAGGACAAATACCCACGCATCGACGAACCTAAGGGGAACACACGAGACGCAGGGCCTGTCCACATCAGTCACCTGGAATTGATGGCCAGTCGATTGGACAAGGTATCTATTATTGAGAAGAAGGTGGATGAGCTGACTCAGCACTTGCAACGAGCCACCTTTGCGTAGAATTCCTTTGCACAGCCTCCTTCCACACGGGAGACTGTGCAGAACATTTTCCACCGACCTTCTCCTGGGGTGGACCCGTATCCACCCCCATCTGACTCTCGGATCGGAGGAACCTCCGACCCTTTCTATACTAGCCGGGGGAATTCCACTCCCCCATTTTCTGACTTTTCTGAGGCTCCTCAGACCTGTGAGGACCTCAATGCCATCCAGAATGATCCATTTTCCAATACCTACAACCCTGGATGGCGAAACCATCCCAACTTCCAGTGGGTAGGGAATTCCCAGAATCCAAGAGCATCCTTTTAGCCCCGTCCACAAGCACCTCGTCCTTACCAGCCACCTCAGCCTCGACCCAACCCTACTTATCCATCCGGGCCAAACCAAGACCAAATGTCCCTCATCCTTCAAACTTTGGCTGACATTCAGATAACGAATGCTGCTATTCAAAAATAACACAAGGACGAAATCACAGAGGTTCGAAACCAACTGGCCCAGTTGGCGAATTCTCGCCAACCAGGCACACTTCCTTCTCAGCCTCTTCCTAACCCTAATAGCGTGCCGACCCAGCGGCGTGTTATGAACCCAAACCTAGGCCAAGCACAAATGGTTTATCAGGCCCCCTCTATTCCTTCACCTGACGGGATGGAGGCTTCAACTTCCTACGCGAGTTACCAGCAGCAGCAACCCATCCTACCAAACCCTAACCAGAACCAGGCAGTGGTGAATTCTGTAACCACTCATAGTGGTAAGGAGACCCAAGATCCATCATATCCAGACCACTCTAAGCCTGGTAGTGACCCAAACCTTAGGACAGTAATCTAGGACGTTCTTATCCCTGTCCCAGATCAAAGACTTAGACCTATCCTAGAGGAACCAACCAAGGTTCCATTTCCCGAGGCCTTGACCAAGGGAAAGAAGACAACCAAATCCGTGGCTCCTGAGGAGGACCTCGTTAAGCTCTTTGAGTAGGTCAAAATCAACATCCCCTTGATGGATGCGAATCGCCACGTACCGGCTTACGCACGATTCTTGAAGAATGTGTGTACACCTCAGTGTAAGCCGCGAACCAAGAGTGGGAGTCCAATTGTACTGTCAGAGCAAGCCAGCTCTGTAATTCTGAGCAGACTCCCACCCAAGGCAAAAGACCCAGGCACTCTCCTGATTTTATGCAAGATAGGTGAAACCCAGTTCGATAGAGCATTGTTAAACTTAGGTGCTTCCATAAACTTGAGACCCACATCCTTACTCAACCACCTAGAAAACTCTGAGCTAAAATCGATTGAGGTGACACTACAGTTAGCAGATCGATCTATAAAGTCACTAAAAGGAATTCTTGAGGATGTTATTGTAAAGGTGAGGGATTTTTACTTCCCTGTAGACTTCATAGTCTTAGATATGGATGCATGATGACAGAGACTTCTTGTCGCTAGTGTTTTAAATTCTAGACATTGTAGTATATCAGGAGAAGCTGCTACTAGTTTACAATTTACTACTCCGAAAAAGCTTCCCGAGGTCAAACTCAGAGAGCAAACTATGATTCCAGAAGCATATGAATTCACAATATTATTTTACAAAAATTAAGACAAAAGGGGAGAGAGAAAGAGAGTGAAAATTCTCTTCTTGGCTTTTTCTTCTTCTCTCTTCTTCTCTTCAGCCAACTTGTCTTCTTCTTTCTTCTTCTTCTCTTCTTTGCTACAACAGCTTCCTTTTCTTTCTTTCTTTCTTTCTTCAGCTGCTAAGGCCTTCTTCTTCTTCTTTCTTCTTCTCTGCTTCTCTTCTTTCTTTCTGTGTCTTCTTCTTCTTTGCTGCTGAGGTTTCTTCCTTCACTTTTTTTTTCTCTCTTTCTCTGGCCTTTCCTCTTCTCTTCTCTTTTGCTTCACTCCTTCCTTTCTTTCCGACGTCTGATTCAGAAATCAGACGCCTTAACTTCTCGGTTGCTAAAGTGCTGCTCTTCCACTTTTCTTCAGCTTCTTTCCTTCCTTCCTTCTCCTTTCTTCTTCTCTGCGGCTAAGTCTCAGCCGCTGCTCTTCCTCTTCTTTCTTTCTTCTCTTCAGCAGCTTCTTGCTTCTTCCTCCCTCACCTGTTCCTGCACACACACACAAGCTCAGCGCAAAACCTACCCTACCCTCTCCCCGCGTCTCTCTCTCTCTCTGAATCTCTCTTGGGTACGCTCTCCCAGAGCCGGGTTATCAGGTCGGGTCGTGTGCTCGGGTCCAGGCGCACCGGCGTGGGTGGTGCGCGAGGAGTGCACAGGAGGGTGTCGGGTCCGGTCACGCCATATTCGTGTGATGAGCTCACGGACGAGGGCGGTGCTTAGGTGAGGGACCTCACCCCAAGTGCTTTCGGAGGCGAAATACCTATAGCACTTTTTCAATTTAAGTGTGGGCGTGCGGCCACACACTTCCGAGGTGGGACTAAAGTCCCACCTCAACTCCGCACACCCGCAGGTGAGAAGCTGCTGGCAATTGGGCAGCAGCGAAGGCTTCGCGCCCCCAATTGAAGGTCTGGGCACACTCGCAGAAATACCCCATGCTGCTTGGAGCCTTCACCTGGTGCTGAAGAGGCCTGGAGTTGCTCTCCAAGCAGCTCTTGCGGTCCGACAATGACGGCGAGGAGGCCGAGACCTGAAATCACGAAGACGGCCTCACAGCCATGTCAGACAACGCGGGGAGCTTCGCCAGAGGACGGAGAAGGTGGTGTGGGGGTTGTCGTGGCGGGAAAGTGGTTGTGGCCGTGTGCCTAGGGCACACGGCAGAGATGCAGGTGGGTGTGTTCGGGGGGTGCTCAGAGTGTGTAAGGCAGTGAATGGAGTGGGGGAAATGCTTGTATGGAGTGAGGGGGAGCTTCTGAGCTTGTTGGCGAGGGGTGGAAAGGCCTGTGGAGGTGGAGCGATCTTGCCAGAGATGGTGGCCGGAGGTGGAGCAGATGGAGGTGGTAGTGGCAGTCAAGGGCTGAAAAATGCCAATTTAAGAGGGGAAAAGTGAGAGGAGAGTAAGGGGAAGGTTCCTACCTACTTAGTCGACGAAGAGGGAGAGGAAGACGCCCGGCTCGTGCCTGCCGGAGCTGAGGACGAAGGTGCCCAGAAGAAGAGTAACGGCGACGAGGAGGAGATCTGGAGATGCCAGCTGGTGCGGCCTGGCGTGGGAAGACAGGGCAGAGTGAGCTCTGCTGCAGGTATGGCAGCAGAGCGACGAGGAGGAGGAAAGATCGTCGGAAGCTTGGGCTGTCTAATTGGAATGAGAGGAGACGAAGGAGGAGGGTTTTCTTCGGCCAAAACTAGCTTGAAGGAGACGGCTGCCCCTGCCGCTCTTTATAAAGGTGCTGGCGAAGAGAGGGTTTCGAGGGAGCAACGTGGGGTGCTCGCTGGAGATGGTCGGAGATGGAGACCCATGCCTTTCATGCATTCGCATGAGAGGCATGGGCAGCCACCGGTCACACGGGAGGGTCCCTACGACAAAGGACGACGTAGGGAACCCCCCATTAGTTCTTGAGAGCGGTTGCCATACCCTGCGCAGCGCCATCCTCCGCGCAAGGTCGCCGGAGATATGGTGCCTGCGTGGGGTGGCAGGAAGGATCGTTCTGCAAAGAACGAAGGAGAAGATAGGGGGCTAAAAGTAAGGTTTTGAAAAGATAAGGGTCAAAAAGTAATTCAAAAAGACCAATTTGTAAAGTTGGTCAAGATGGTCTTCTCTCAGGCCCAATTTTTTGTACCAGCCTAATTTGAACCTAAGGAATTCAATGGTGTAATTTGATTTTAGGTTTGACCACGTTTGACTGATCAATTAGCGTAAAAACCTAAATTAGGTTAAAATTTGGGCATGGTTCTCAATTTAGGTCAAAATAGGTTGCAAAGGCCAAATTGAAGGTTCTAAACCCTAGGGAGTATTTTTCCATGATTTTTAGAGGGTTTAGTTAATTTTTACTCTACCTAGAACCTCATGAATTAAAGTTGATTTGATTTTAAGGTTACAGAATGTCATTTAATTCATAGAAGTTGCTATAACCCTTTTCAGATCAGATCATCCCACTTCCTTCCTTATTAAGCTCATTTGACCTGTGTTTAGACCCTTAGATATCCTGTTTGTGTACTGCATTGGTAAAATTACAGTTTTACCCCTCATGACTTGTTTTATTCTTCAATTCAGAATTCTCTGAGTTAGGCTTTTCTTTAGGTTTTGTAGGAGCTTTTTCACACTTATTTAAATCAAATTGTGCTAGTTAGGGTTCATGATGAAGCTCTCATCATACCCCCATGCCTAGCTTTTGCTAGTCCCTTAGCAAAATTTTAAGGTTTTAACCTTTGTTCTAGACCATAAATTTCTTATCATGTTTAGATAAGTGCATTTTCTCTTGTATCCTTGATTAGGTCAGAATGTCAATCATAGGCCTAAAAGGTACTCTAGTACCAACCAAGATTCGGATCTGTCTAGCTTTAGCCTTAGTCCTTAGCAAAGGATTTTAAGGCCTACAGGAACTAACCTAAGGTTTATTGGACTTCGTGGTTAAGGCACCCGTGCTTGAGATAATTTTAGTCTTGGTTCAGTTCGCAGTACATTTTGTAAGTGAGAGAGGTAGAAGATTTATATGTTTGGAGAGTTTTCTCTCTCTTTTTCTTTTTAATTCTAGCTTAGGATTGGCTTCTCACCACGGTCTGTATCGGATTCCTTGTTCCCATCATCAATCCTCAAGGGTTCCTAGTAGTCGATGATTCGAGATAGCACCGCCCATGGTAACCCCCAAAACCCTGGCTTTCGAGATTTCGAGATAATCCCGTCCATAGTGTTCCGTGGCCGAATTGTCTCTCCCCTTTTGTCTTAATTTTTGTAAAATAATATTGTGAATTCATATGCTTCTGGAATCATAGTTTGCTCCCTGAGTTCGACCTCGGGAAACTTTTTCCGAGTAATAAATTGTAAACTGGTAGCAGTTTCTCGTGATATACTACAACATTTAGAATTTAAAACACTAGCGACGAGAAGTCTCTGTCATCCGTTTTTGGCACTTTAGACCCCTCGACTGCCACTACCATCTCCATCTCCTCCACCTCCGGCCACCATCTCCGGCGAGGTTGCTCCACCTCAACAGGCCATCCCACCCCTCGCCGACAAGCCCAGAAGTTCCCCCTCACTCCACTCAAGCGTTTCCCCTACTCCATTCACCGCCCTTCACCTTCAGACCACCCCTCGAACACACACACCTGCACCTCTGCAGTGTTCCCTAGGCACACAGTCACAGCCACTTTCCCACCACGACGACCCTCGCACCGCCTTCGCCGTACTCCAGCGAAGCTTCCTGAGCTGTCTGACGTGGCCGTGAGGTCGTTTTCGTGCTTTCAGGTCTCGGCCTCCTCGCTGCCATGGCGAGCAGCTCTAGGCCCTTTTAGCACCAAGTGAAGGCCCCAGGCAATGCGAGGTACTTCCGCGAGTGTGCCCAGGCCTTCGCTGCTGCCCCAATTGCCAGCAGCTTCTCGCCTGCGGGTGCACGGAGCAGAGGTGGGACTTTAGTCCCACCTCGGAAGTGTGTGGGCGCACGCCCACACATAAATTGTAAAAGTGACAATAGCTGGCTGCCTTCGAATACACACGGGGTGAGGTCCCTCACCTATACACCGCCCTCGTCCGAGAGCTCATCACACGGATCAGGCACGACCTAACCTGACACCCTCCTGTGCACTACTCGCGCACCACCCATGCCGGTGCGCTTGGTCCTGAGCACGTGATCCAACCCAATAACCCGATTCTAGGAGAGCGTGCCCAAGAGAGATTCAGAGAGAGAGAGACGTGGGGAGAGGGTAGGGTAGGTTTTGCGCTGAGCTTGTGTGTGTGTGTGCAGGGAACAAGTGAGGGAGGAAGAAGCAAGGCACTACTAAAGAGAAGAAAGAAGGAAGAAAGAAAGAGGAAGAGCAGCGGCTGGGACTTAGCCACAGAAAAGAAGAAAGAAGAAGGAAGGAAAGAAGCTGAAGAAAAGAAAAGAGTAGGGGCACTGTAGCAACAGCTCAGTTAAGGCGTATGATTTCTGAATCAGACGTCGGAAAGAAAGGAAGGAGTGAAGCAGAAGAGAAGAGCAGAGGACAGGCCAGAGAAAAAGAAAGAGAAAAGAGAAGGAGGGAGCCTCTGCAGCAAAGAAGAAGAAGACGCAGAAGAAAGAAGAAAATCAGAGAAGAAGAGAAGAAGGAAGAAGAAGAAGAAGGACTTAGCAGCTGAAGAAAGAAAGAAAGAAGAGGAAGCCTTTGCAGCAAAGAAAAGAAGAAGAAGAAAGAAGAAGACAGGTTAAAGAAGAGAGCTGGCTGAAGAGAAGAAGAAAAAGCCAAGAAGAGAATTTTTGCTCTCTCTCTTTCTCTCTCTCTTTGTCTTAATTTTTGTAAAACACTATATATTGTGAATTCATATGCTTCTGGAATCATAGTTTGCTCCTTGAGTTCGACCTCAGAAAACTTTTAATTCCGAGTAATAAATTGTAAATTGGTAGCAGCTTTTTACTACAACATCTAGAATTTAAAACCAAAGCGACGAACTTAACCAGCGTCGTATTGCCATCGCGTGGTTCACACATCTTGCGTTGCTAGCCGATGCACTTCCACCAAAGGAAACTTTCCTTAGCCTATAGTAGCTAGATTTACTTATTTATTTTGTGACTCTATAGGATATTCGTATTATTGTCTTTGGTTGGGTATTCACCTTACGAATTCCCATCTCTCTCGCTAGACAAAATATTCCTCGTGAATAAGGGTTTTGAGGTTACGCTACCATTGGGTATAAAGTAGCGTGGTTGTATTGAGGTTGAGTCATCCTCGTTTAAGTGACTCGATTAGTGGATTAGATTGGTTAGGTCAATCGAAAAATCCTAAAAAGAGGCTTAGGTGATGGGTTTTACCTAAGTTTGAGTTTACACCTAAAAATTCTTATGTACTTGTGTGATTGCTATTTTTGAGATTGTCCATATTTATTTTCGCATTATTTATTTCTCAAGCAAATCTCACGCCCCTCCGTTAAAACTTACTTCGACGTCAAAATATTATTCTACTACCAGACGGATTGGATATTTCGACGTCATTTTAAAATCGACGAAAATTGTATTTGTTGTCGCTTATAAAATAACTAACGACACTTATATGTCACGTTTTCTCTCCTTTACGTGCCCTTTCTTTAGTTTCACGACAACGTCGCTTATATAAGAGATAACAAAAACTATTTTTGCTGTCCCTTGTCCCTATAAGCGACGACATATAAGGCTCTAGAGAGGCCCTCCTCTTTTTTGTCGTCGGTTATATGAATAAGTGACAGCAAAAAAGTTTTTACTGTCACTTTTCCTTATAAGAGATAGCATAGTGGCAACGGTAAAAATATTTTTGCCATCATTTGTTCTAATAAGCGACAGCATAAAAGAGGAGGTGTGGTTTTCTAGAGCCTTATAAGTAGTTGCTTATTACATAAAGTGACGACAAAAATATTTTTACTGTCGCTTTTTTAAATTAACGACGGCAAATGTATGGGTTTTTTTTTTTAAAAAGTTCAAAATGATGGGAACTACTTACTAAACCTACTTAAAAGACTTACTTTTATACAAAAATAACTATTGAAAATGAAGAGAATTTATATTTCATAAATATAAAATCTAGTACAAAAAAAGTTTGAAAATGAAATATTTACATGAAAAAGGTATCATGAAAAGCATAACAAAAGAAAATGGATAAAAATCAAAATGATGTTGCCCCGATGCCACTAGCTTCACTTACACAGCCCATGTCGTCGTCGTCATCTCTTCTATAGATGCTGGGATCTAATGAAGACAAATGCTCTAACTGTCCCTTCTTGAGAAGAATGGATAGAAGGGTCTAAAGCTTCTCATCTATGGCATTCATCTTTTTATCCCTCTCTGCCTCTCTCTTGTGCCTCTCCTCCTCTCGTCTCTGTAGTGTGTTGATCTTTTGATGCAGCTGATCGACGACACTAGATGAGATGACACATTTTCTACGATACCAACTGGACAACGTGTGTGCCCTCCCTACACTACGAACGAAACCACTGTAGTTCAGTGACATCACTCTCCTAAAGGCCTCATCTGGATCCAGAGGCTGTTGGACCTTATCAGAGGTCTCGTCAGTGGGGGGTGTAGTAAGTGTATCATTTGCTCCTAAATGTATTAAAAAATATTATTATAATATATATATACAAAGATATAAATTTTTTGAACTTAGGAAACTTATGTCTCTCTTGGTATGACTTATGAATCCACTTACGAGTACCCTCAGCTGCAACCATACTGTGAGTGACCTTGTAAATATGCATCCTACTCATTTCCATCCCATTATTTGTAGCGGATTGAAAATATAAAAATGATATAATTATATTAAGATAATTTAAAAATTAAATGATATTCAACTGTGAAATAGTTCCAATACTCATGACGAGTAACTACAAGTGTTGATATTCATGACAAGTATCGGTACTAGCACATTACAGTTTTGGACCCTTAAGTGTACAATAGGTTACTAATATCAATCCTCTTCATGATTACCGGTTCATGCAAACTAGAGATCAGCTCCAGGTCGTCTTAATTCCAATACTGGGACTTGCATATATTGGTATTCATCATGAGTACCAGTATACTTAAGTCTCATATCAGATTCTGGACTTTAAGTCACAAGGACTTATAGCTCACAAGTACTGGTACTAGTCAGCTACAAGCAAAATATCCAATACTCAACAAATATTAGTACTTTTCTTGAGTATCGATACTCGTTGAGATCAGTTCTTTCCTTGAGTTATACCAGTACTCTATGTGTACTAATACTTATAATAAGTAGCGGTACACTGTATGCACTAGAAAAGTATTCATCTGGACATGAGTTCTAAATTGGGACTTATGAGTACCGGTATTATCATGACTCGAACCCAGGGCCCTATAGGACCCGAGACCGGCTCGTCTCGACTGATCCCAAGACCCAGTCATCCAATGAGAAATAACTAAATAACATGCATCAATCTACAACCACACAAGTACCATAACTAAGCAGAAAGAAATTGACATTAAAAGGAGAAACAGAACAGTAGTACTAAAATATTACATGCCTTTAAGATAGGAATACAGCCAAAACAACAAACTAGTACAGATAGAGAACATAACGAAAATGTACTGAAAATATAACTACAGGAACTCACTACGACTAGTAGTAGAAACTATAGCTGGACTCGACTAGGCCCAACATCCTCAGCAGTCGGTGGCTCGGGCTGCTCAAATCCCTGACTTGTACAAAGTTATATATCTGGTGTTAGCTAACGTTGAGTAGAGTGGTGACTAAAACATAAAATGCATTTAACAAGTAGATTAACATATTACTTTCCGATCCCAATTATCTTATAACTGTTTACTGTGTAGAGATCTCTAATCAGGGTCCGTTGCATTACTTAATCTTCTTGTTCCCTACGGGAACGATCTTGCTTGCAGTTTTCCCGTGATGTAGGATGCACACATGGCACTCTCCTAGCCAGGAGAGTCCCTCCGTGGTAGTCCTACACTGGGTCTATCACCCCGAGGTCATGGTTGTGACGTAACGGTGACTACGGCACACGTGATAAGCGCGTGGGTAGCTACCCCGCACTGGCACGTGGTCAGTCATTTCCGCTAGTGGGTACACCCAAACGTACAGTACGGAACAGCACAGAGCCTTGCTCTCTCATAACAGAATGGGGGTCTCGCCCCTCCACAGTTCGCGTAACCTTGTCTGACTTTCCCGGTTTGCCCAACGGGCTAACAAGAGTCGGTGTAGGGTGGCCATTCCTAATCTCGGGCCCCTTGGGGCAGCTAGCTCCCCCCTACACTAAGTAGTCCACCTCAGTACCACGTACGCGAGGGCCAACCAGAGTCGACGTAGAGTGGCCAAACTCACCCCAGGGCTCAACCCAAGGGTGGCAAGCTCCCCTCTACACAACAAGGGATAATTGCTCTTTTTAGTACTACGTACATGAAGGTCAGCTCATTCCCCTTGACGGCCACCCGTAGGAGGCAAATCCAGAACCATCCGGTTCTCCGTGCTACGGTATTCTTGTCTTATTCTATTGTTACAACCCGATTCCCGAATCCCTACAGGACACGAGACTGGATCGACTCGACTGATCCCAAGACCCAGTCGTCCAACGAGAAAGTAACCAAAAAGCAGGAAAGTAAACCACATTCACTGTGCTAAGCAACTAACAGTAAAAAGGTATAGCAATAAAGAAGTAAAAACTGCTACAGTACATATCACCACCACAACAGTAGAAGGTAACAAGTACAGGAACATAAAGAAAAGAATGTAAAAGTACAAGAGTCTACTCACTACAACAGAAAAAACTACAACAAAGAAGCTACAACTACTGGGCTCTACTGGGCCCAGAACCCTCTACAGCCGTAGGCTCTGGCTACTCAACACCTGGACCTGAAAAGGGTTATGAGTACACAACGTCAGCAAACGTTGAGTAGAGTTGCAACCAACTAACTAAAGCAGTAAAAGTGGACAGGTAGCGGTTGTTTTTCAATTACTTTCTTTAACTAATTATTCTTTTTCACAACTTGGTTCGTTTATCAGGTCTTTTTCTTGATCTCGAATATTCCCCGTGGGAACGATCTTGATTGCAGTCTTTTCCGAAGAGTAGAAGTCACACGCGGTGCTCTCCTGGCCGGAAGAGTCCCCCATGGTGATCCTACACCCAGTCAACCACCCTAATGTCACAGACAGACGTAACGGTGACTACGGCACGTGTGATTTGTGCACGGGTAGCTACCCTGCACTGGCACGCGGTCAGTTGTTTCTTTTAGCAGGTGCGCCCAAAGTACAGCACGGAACCAGTATAGGGCCTGGCCCTCTCAATAACAGGGGTCTAACCCCTATGAACCAAATAGGGGTCTCGCCCCTCCACAGTCAGCACACCCTCGCCTGACTACCTTGGTTTGCCCAGTGGGCCTAACAAGTCAGTGTAGGGCGACTAGCTGAACCCCGGACCCCGTGGGGTGGCTAGCTCTCTCCCTACACTAGTAGCTCTCCCTGATACCGTGTACGCGAGGGCCAAGAAGTCGGTACAAAGTGGCCAATCCTTACCCCGGGTCTCAACCCAAGGGCGGCTAGCTCCACTCTGCACTAAATAAAGGGACAGTCGCTCTCTTTGGTACTCCGTACTCAAGGGCCAGCTCAATTCCCCACTCACATTTCCAGATCCATTCCATTTATTTCCAGGAGCTCTACTCCTAATTCCCCGTAGGGTTCATGCTCGTATTCCTCATGCCATGCCATACCAGGTTTCATCATTTCTATTTCCATTCTCAAGTTATACATATGCAGCTCGTATTGCTATCGTTCACATTTCCATATGTAGGTTATACACAGATAGCTTGTATTTCCATCATTTGCATTACCATTCTCAATTTATGTACATGCAGCTCGTATTATGTCATTTAACGTATACAACAGGAAATTTACATGCAACAGTTAGCTAGCACAAGTACTTCATATTTCACAGGCAGCTGTTATTCATTTACGGGCAATTGTTGTCATTCTATTTACTCATTCAAGACTGCAATTCAATCATCTAATACAAACATTTCAAGTGTTTCTCGTCCTAGGATTCATGCCATATCCTAGATTCTAATCATTTATTCCACACATGCATTTACGTTATAATTAAATTAGGGGGAAGCCACTCTACTAGTAAACCCAGGAGTATTGGGGGCTTGAATGGCAGGCTCACATGCCTCAGCAAGCCCCGAACCCACAACAGAACGAAGTCCTATAACAAGTAACAATCACAAGGGAATTATCAGAACAGTATGGAAAGCCTTCTAACAAGTAGAGGAACTCACAAGGAACACAACGATATCTTAATTGCTTAAAACGGAACTCAAACGAACCCTAAACGGGTCAAAAATAGGGTTTTTGTATCAAATAAGACGTCTGGAACAACTTCCAGACGTCTTAAAAGTGTCTAGTATCATACCTAAGTCTTTGCACCAATCCTCAGACGTCCAAGAACTCTTCTGGACAGTCTGGACCCAGCTTCAGACGTCCGACCACCTCTCCAGACGTCTGGAAGTACTTCCCACCGTCTAGTACGTCGCCCAGACGTCTGAAATGCGTGGGAGGACGTGTCCCGCACCTTCTTGAAGCGAATCCTACAGACACCAAATCCTCTCAAAAAGGGCATGCAAAGGGAACGTACCTTCGCGAAACTCTCACCTCAAACGTTTGGAACCGCCTCCAGACGTCTAATTCTGGGAAAAACCCAGAACCAAAACCTGCTTTCGCTTTCTCGCGCCGCGCGTGGCCACGCCGCCCCCTCGTCTGCAGCTCTGACTGCAGTAGTGTCGGGGAGGACCTCCTCGACGCACTCCTCCTCGTGCACGCGTCGCTCCGGCTATGCACTCACCGGTGAGCTCCCACGTGAGCTCGCGAGCCTACTCTCCTCTCCTCACGCCACTCCTCCTCGACGTCGCCCACGCGCTTTCTCGCTCGCGCTGCCTCTCTCACTGGAGTGGAGAAGAAGAGGGGAAGTGCTGGTGTGGGGAGAACGAGAGAAGGGAAGGGGGTCTTATAAGGTCGGGGGGCTTAGGGTTTTGCTGGAGGTGGGGAGAGAGAGAAGAAGGGGAGGAAAAATGAAAGTACTGTCTGCGCACAGCCCGCTCGCAGACGCGAGCTCGTACTCAAAATTTTTGATTTCCAGATGTCTAGGAAGGTGTCCAGACGTTTGACCCACAGTCCAGACGTCTTAAAAGGCTCAAACAGCATGGGTCTTAACATCTACATTCCTCGTAGGGTTCGTACATGAACTTTTCTTATTCCATATCTGGGTTGTTACATACAGAACAGGCATCTCAGTTTCCACAGTATGAGTTCATTTTTCTATTCATAACATAGTTCATTTCGGGTAGTACAATCAGCTTATGATTTATTCAATGATTTATTTCTCTACACATGCATCTTCTCTAGCCCTAGTGTTCATGACACGACCTAGCATTCAATAGATATATTCTTGTCATACGTTTATTTCTTCCTAGGGTTTATCTCACATCCTAGGTTTAACTAATTTCATGCATTTTATTAATCTTGGAGATTTATAGTCAGAACCACTATACCAGGATAACCGGGTGGAATGGGGGCTCGTATAGCAGCTCCCGATGTCTTCGCAGGTCCCGTACACTCGACGGATTTGAGACCTAAGACATGGATTGACAAGTCAAAAGGAGTTCAAGTACTACAGATAAGGTACCATTACATGAAGAAAAACGTACGGGAAACAAAGACATTTTGTTTACGAAAAATCGACATCGTTTGGGCCTTGTATGGGCTTAAAAACACGAGATCTAACAAAAATCAGACGTTTGGGAGAAATCCCAGACGTCTTAAACCAACTCGCAAGCATACCTCTCTCGAGGCGCCTCTATCGGACGTCTGGAACACAATGCCGACGTCCGAGGGTTCCGTCAAACATCTGGAGATGCTCCCGGACGTATGAAACTACCTCATGCCGCGTCCCGCCGTGCCTCCCAACCTCTGACACATGCGTACGCATTGTCAGGACTCGGCAAATAATAAGGGAAAAAGTAAATTTCTACCAGACATCTCATAATACCTTTGGACCTCCTCCTGACCTCCAGACGTTTGATTCCGCAGAAAAATGACTTCCGCGGAATCGCTCTGGGCTCTCCTCGCCATAGATACTGCAGCAGAGCAGCATAGCACCCTCTGCTCTCGCGTTCAGACCTGCTCTCCGCTTGCCCTCTCTCCGGCTCCCTACTCTCCTCTCGCTCGGTTGTGATGGTGTGAGATGAAGGGGAGGAAGAGGGGGGTCTATAAAAGGAGAAGAGGTGAGGGGAAAAAGCGTAGCGTCGCAGGGAGTGGTGCAGGGTGTGGGTGATGGCTGTCGCAGGGTGAGGCATGAGGCGTAGGCGAGGGAGTGACATGCGCACGGTACGTGCCGAAAAGAAAAAGTATTTTCAGACGTCTGGCTCTCTCTCCAGACATCTGTACAGACGTTTGGTGAATATCCGAGACGTCTTAAAGGATCAAAAGGTGACGAGTCGTTTTAGGTACTCATTTGAATATAGGACTCATACCTTTAACTCAAGGATACCGGTACTGATCCATCAGTACCAGTACTCAGTATATGTGATACCGATACTAGTCTACTAGTACCAATACCCATTTATTATGAAGTCCAGATGATATAAGTTATAGTACAAATCCATCCTAAATTAGAGCTAAATAAATTCCAGTTAAACCATTATATTTCACCAACATTTCTTCCATGTTAGGAGAATGGACATAGGTTATTGAATGCACAATGAACTTGCATTTAACTCAAACTTTGAACTTCTTATAGAACTCAAACTTCATGATTTATGTTTGAGTTTTTTTTATTCTATTAGCAATCTTGAAGGTACTACATTACTAAGGTCTTGCTTTCTCTTTTAGTGATTTCAATACATTCTTCTTCTTGGATACTGATATTAATAAACATTAGTTCAAGTATGTTCTTGATTGGATCACTGGCCTTTTTACTTTGATTTTTCTAAGATTAGATTTTTTTAATCCATAACCCAATTTATTTTTTTGGGAGATTTTAACAATCCTATTCAATTCAATCCATTTCAAGGTCTACAATCAAATCTATAGAAGTTCTTGTTGGTTTAGGTTAGGATGGAATTTTTTTATCTTTTTTGGTAGTACATGATTTCCTATTATTTGGGGGTGGCGCTTGGTAGAAATGTGGGGGTGAAGTGAAGGAGGAGGTGGAGTATTTTGAGATAGGGTTCACGATGGAGAAACGAATTGGAGAATGGCTAGTGGGACTGGGATCGCTGGGAGGATTATTTTGGAAGAGGAGAACTTGGAGAGAAACAACTGGAGTGGTGAGAATTATTTTGAAACTTAAGTAATAAGATTTATCTCCTACGAAATATATCATTTGTGTGTGAACATATGTTACAAATTTTATAGATTACAGATCGAAATAAGATTGACTTCAGGTTTTAACCCAAATTCAATCTCATTAAAATGGATTAAAAATTTCTTAATCTAATTTATAATGGTAAAAAATTTTAGTTAAATCCAATCGAATTAAAACATATGGGATTGCGAATTTATCCAATCTGCATGCACCTCCGATCTAAATCACTGGTTGGATTGCTAAAATCAGAATACTCACCTGACTGGTTCTCTTGCTAAATTCGTTCCTTAAAACATTGTAAAGATTCAACTTGTTTAAGCTCTCTTTCAAACACCCCACCCTCGGGCTGCTGTACATATATCACGGTCCACTTGACAATGAGCTGTACCCAATCGGGAGAATGGACCATAGGCAGCAAAGTTTGAGGTAAGATGACATGAAGATTGACACTCTGGGATGGAGTGTGCGGCCCACGAAGATATTTGGCAACCATTTCGCAAACCAGTGATGGTACTGGTACTTCTGATATTTTTAAATATAAACATTCATAAAGTTCACTTTAATAAAATTTAATACATAATCTAACTTTAATTTATATTAATTTGATGATTAATAATAATATAAATTATAAAAATATTGCTGTAATTTTATCAAAATTACACCCACATGATTTTACTCAATCAACAATCATTTAATTAATTTTGAAATAGAAATATACAATGGCATAGGAGACCGTGTGAGTCAAAAGAGAGGAGGAGAGGGGTTAAGAGGTGGCAGAGGAGGTAAGGAAGAATGAATAGAAGACGTTCCCTCCACGGGATTTGTTTTGTGGGACACATGTGAATTTTTTTGTAAGATTTATTTTAAAGATCATTATACCACAGCAACATCAATATATATTTAAAAATACATATTTCATCGTAATTTACTTATTAAAATAAATTTATTATATTACATTAACCTACTCCTACCTATAGTATTAAATAAATATTTATTAATGTCACGTCAAAATATCAATCATTTAACCCATCACTTATTTAAATACCTAAATAAACACCACTCTTTACTTATCTCTATAATATTTTACGTGGAGATAACACTTATGCCATTCATATAACTACCATATTTATCCTATGTTTCTTCATTTATTACTTCCTGTTGAAATTTATCTTTTATTCTTTTCGGCAAAAGAAGATATGAATTAAACATCTGCAAAATTTCCTTTTATTAATATCGAGATAACATGCATTCCATTGTTACACGTAAATATCATGCTCATCTTACGTTGCTTCTCTTTCGTTCTTCGAAAACTTATTTTTGATTTTTTAATCAATATGTACTTATATTATAATATTAAATAAATAATCATTAATATTATATCAAAAATTTAATCATTTTATCTCATTATTTATTTCACAACCTAAACAAACATTACCCTCTACCTATCTATACAATATTTTATGTCAAGATAACACTCATCGCACTACCCCACGTAGCTATCATGCATATCTCATGTTTCTTCGTCTATTTTTTCCTTTGAAAAGTTATCCTTTATATTTTTATTTGACAAAGAAAAGATATTAATTAATGGCATTCCCCGACCGATTCTCAACACCTCCCAATTTTCTTCTTTGCTAATATCAGATAATATTTATCTCACTACTCCACGTAAATACCATGTTTATCTTATATTTCTTCTCTTTTTTTCTTCCAAAAGTTATCTTAGAATTTATTTGATAAAAAAATATTAATTAAATAAATCCATTCTGTATCATGTCCAAATTTTTCGGTTGGAGATCTCTTGGAGCTGCAGTTCTCACCTTCAAATAGTTACCTTTGATTTCTTTTTCTTTTTTTGTTAATCTTAAGCTGTACTTCACTGCATAACTCAAATTGACGGAGGGATGAGAGCCGGATACGTGATTATTTCTTTCTTTTACCTTTGAAAAGTTACCTGTGATGTATTTTTGATAAATAATATTAATTAAATAACCCCATTCTCTAACGTGTCCAATTTTTTCGGATGGGGGAGTTCACCTTGAAAACGTTACCTTTGATTTTCCTTTTTTTCTTTCTTTTTTTGGTAATCACAGGCTGCACTTTACCGTACAATCCAAACCGACGGAGGGACGAGAGTCGGACACGTGGGAAGAGGGTGTAACTTTTTTTTTTTTTAAAATAAATATTTCATCGAAGGAAAGATCCGGCACAAGAGATGTAGGAAGAAAAAAATGGAGAAACCACATCCACGGATAAAGAAAATTGCCTGGTAGGATGGAAGAATTCAAAAAATAAAAAATGAGATCAAGAAATAAAGAAAAAAAGAAAAATAAAAAGAAAGTATCCCTCAATGGGGAGTTTGATGATTTCTGGAAGGAGATCAACCGTTCGTTAGTATAACGGTAAAGTATCAATGATATAAAAATCTTGAAAATCGAATCAACGTGAAAGTCGAAATACATCGACCTGAAAGTCAAAATCGACCTTTTACTCACGTCAGAAACTCGACCGTAGAAAGCCCAGGTCACACGTGATCCCAACAGAATTAACACAAACAAAAAAAAAAAAGAAAAAGAAAGAGAAGTCCAATCATTACCCACAATACAAAAGGCAACCACAACAGGGACATCCGGATCCTCATAATGCATTCCTGCAGCCATGGCCAAAGGAGAACATCAGAGAGGGAGAGGCGGCAACATGATTGGATGATGATGTTGTCGGACTCGCCCACGTAGCCAGACAATGAAGCCAAGTAGTCAACGAAGGCTGATCAGCGACCAACACAATGGCACGATATACGTCGAAGTCGCATGGTCGAGCATCTTCGACCACTTAACCAGAGCAACGTGGATGTACCCCCCCTCCTTGTACTTGAAGACAATTCGCAAGCACGTAATTGCCACAGTTGACTTCCCCATCGCAACGACTGTCGACAAGGCGAAAGCACGCCACAGCCAACACAAACGAGCATCCAAAGCACCATGAGTGCTATATGTCGAGCAATGCCTTCGATCGAGGGAGAGGAGAGGTCAAGAGAGAGGAGAGGGAGGTCTGGACGAAGGGGCCTCAGAGCCCGAGGTTTTTCTGATTTTCGAAAGCCGTAGGGAGAGGAGTAGGGGGCAATGCACCTTCCTTTAGTTATGTTATATAAATGACCATATAACTAATCTCATTATAAAGGCCGACATATCGACAAGCCAACCAAGATACGTGGCAACTATATGCATTTTAATTTTAAAGGACCAACTCACGATATATAATCAAAATTAATTTTTAATTCATATATTATTACATAAGTGTAAAAGTCAATCATATAAAAATTTAATATGATTTTCAATCGGCATCTTGATTTTCGATTTGTGGAAAATCAACGCATCGTGCATTAAAAATACATTATTCAGTGTATCTTGATTTTTAATTGGTGAAAAATAAAAAATACCAATCGAAAATCAAAACACGTTTTGTGTTACAAAATATATTGTCTGATTTATTTTGATTTCCAATCAATATCTTAGATTGTATTTATATTGTTTGGTTTTATATATGTATTACGTTATACTCTCGTAAAAATATACTCAATATTGATCTCTAATGGAAGAGCACAAGATAAGAAGACTGATGGTAGAGGCGGAGTTCGAAATGAACATATGACCTTAATAATTTGTAAGAAAAATAAAATAAAAGAAAAAAAATTGAAGAGCGAGATAATGTAGCAATCGAAAAAAAAAAGAATAAAACAATAAATGAATCAATTTAAGCGGTAACATAAAAAACATCCTATCCACGTCCAATTTATAGATATATAGATTGGGATTTTTTTCTTTATGAGCAAACACTGAGGGATATTCTTTCATTAGTTTATCAAATGTGCAATGGCAGCAAGGGGGGCAGTGTAACACCAACAGCCTACAGCCCCCCCACATACAATTTTTTGCAAGAGTATGGGCAGTAAGGACACTTTCCTTAAGAACATTCTCCAAATCTAAATTGTTATAAATGCGAAGAATCTTTCTATAATTAAAAATAAGCCCTCTTTTCTTTCAAATCGGGTCTTGCCTTCCCAAGACCACTAGAACAGCGTTGACACAATCACTGAAGATGGACATCTTGTAGTAGTTGTAAGTAACTGTCAAATCCAATCCAACTTCAATAGCGCTCAATTCGGCTTCTTTAGGGGAACGGTCCTTTGTTTCCAATGCTATGGCGTCAAAAAAAATATTCCCAGATATCAAACAAATTGCTGCAACTACCGCTCGTCCCTCCTTGAAGGTTGCGTCGACTTGTATTACCAAATCAGCTTGAGATTGTGGCTACTGTTTGATGACAAGTGTTGGAATCAACTTCTACCCTTCCTGCTGCTCTTCTCTGATTTTGTTGCTGCTGAGAATTAACTTTAAGATATGTTCAGCACTAGGATCACATTGGTTATGTTTATTCTTGCATCTGGCTAGCCAAATTTGGTATAAATTGTTGCAGGCGTCCAAAAAAATCTGTTCCTGATGGCTAAAATTCTGGAAAATGTGCTCCATTGGCTGCTTCTGTATTTCTTGAGTCCTAATTCCAAATCCAAACCATATTGCTCGAGCAAAGTGGCTGTCTAGAAATAAATGTTTCTCTGTTTCCATGCATAATTGACAAAGTGGGCACTCTTTGGGGTATCCTGGTATTTTATTTGTTAATCTTTCTCCAAGGGGGAGGCAAGCTGTTATAAGCTTCCAAACAAAATATTTGATCCTTGGCTGCATCTTCTTGCATCTCCAGAGAATATGGCAATATTCTCTCTGGTTTTCAGGTGCCTTGTATCCCCCTTCTATCAGTGCTTTGTATGCTGACTTAACTGTTAGAAGTCCTTTAGGATGTGGGGCCCATATGAGTTCAGCCTCCATCTCAATATTAACCTCTGTCTGTTTGATTTTTGATGCAGTCTCCTGTTCAAAATACATATTTATAAGCTCATTATTCCACTGTCCATCTTCGTCGAGTAATTGGGTTACAAAGTTTGGGATACCATTGCTGATTGTTTTGGGGTGAATGGGCTTATTATAATCTTGCAGCCAAGCTTCTCTCCATACATTAACTTTGTCCCCCTTTCCAATTGTGTCCAAAAGGAATGACTGAATAAGAAGTCCTTTGGGTCCCAAATCTCCTTCCATAAATTGGAAGATGTTGATTTTAAGTGAGAACCCCAGAAATCCCCATTAGGGAAATATTTTGCTGCCATCAATCCACTTATCATCGGATTTTCCCCTTTGATAATCCTCCAAAGTTGCTTCAGCAAGAGGGCTTGATTGAAATTTTCTATTTTTCTGAAACCCAGATCCCAATTCATTTTAGGGATAGCAATGGAGTGTCATCCTTCCATATAGCAATGTCTCCTTCCTTCTTCAAAGCCCCACCAGCAACTGACATGAGGTGGACTGGGATAGAAGCTAACGATGATGTAATCAACACTAAGCGTCCTGCTTGAGAAAGTGCTCTACTCTTCCAGCCATTCAATTTTGTTTTGAGCTTGCTAAGAATGTGTTGACGCAACCTCTCGACTATGCCCATCCATGATTGGATAGCCCAGATATAGCTCGTCCTCAAATTGCTTGGAGATGCCTAAGAGATTCATGATGAAAGGTATCACTTGTTTTGACATCCCCTTACTAAAGAATATCTTGGACTTCATAGAGTTTACCCTTTGGCCAGAGAATTTTCCATAATAATCCAGCAGCTTTATAATCTTGAGTGCTTCAAGTTGGTCAGCCTTCCCGTAAATGATGGTGTCATCGGCGAACATCAAGTGCATGATAGCTACAGCTTTCTTGGTCACCTTATAGCCTGATGTGCAACTTGCAATTTGTGACTTGACAAGGAGTCTAGATAAAAATTCAGAGCATAGAATGAATAAGAAGGGGGAGAGTGGGCACCCTTGTCTAATTCCTCTTTTTGGAGCAATTGTGGTGGAGGGGGATCCATTTACCAAAACAGCCATTGTGGGTGTGGTTATGCAAAAATGGATTAAGGTTATAAGTTTAGAAGGGAAATTTAGATGTGATAAAAGTTATATGACAAACCTCTATTCAATTCTGTCGAATGCCTTTTCCATATCTAACTTGATAGCCATGTACTTCCTTTTGGTGTTTCTAGTGCTCACGGAATATATAATTTCTTTTGCTGCAATAATGTTGTCTGAAATTTGTCTTCCTTTTAAGAAGGCACTTTGATTAGGCAAAACAATCCTGCTGAAGACTTTCTTCACCCTTGCTGCAATGAGTTTGGCAATGATTTTATAAATGGTATTAGTAAGACTTATAGGTCGAAAGTCATTTGCCTGCTCAGAATTTCTTCCCTTGGGAATCAAGGCAATACACGTGTCATTTAATTCCAATGGGAAGGAACCAGACAAAAATGCATTTTGGATCAGACTAATATCATTGCCAATGGCTTCCCAATTTCTTTGAAAGAAAATTGCTTGAAAACCATCAGGACCGGGGCATTTACATGGGCTGAGACTAAAGAGGCAATCTCTTATTTCATTACTTCCTGGAATACTGGCTGTAAAATCTGCCTCTGCATTGGTTAATTTGTCCCATTCTTCAAAAATGTTTGGTGTTTCCCCCCCCATTTTCACTACAACCAAACATTTTAGTAAAGTGTTTCACAAAGCACTTTTTAATTTCCTCTTCTTTCCCTGTATAGTTGCCATCCTCCATTTTTAGCCAAGTGATTCAATTCTTTTCTTTCGATTCATCGCATATAGATGATAAAACTTTGTATTCCGATCCCCTTCCTGCAACCACTTGTGCCTCGACCTCTGATACCAGAAGATCTCCTCCTTCATAAGTACCTGATCATATTGTTTTTGAAGTCTACCTTCTTCCTTCATTAATTCTTCACTTTGTACTTTCCCTTGAATCTTCAATAGTTTTTCCCAGATCTCCTTTTTTTCTAATTTCCAATCTTTTATTTCTTTCGCAGCCCATTTACTTAACTTAGATTTTACCTCCTTAAGCTTGACTGTTATCTGTTGCTGGCTCTCTTTCCTCTTCCAAACTTTGGAAATAGCCTGTGCACACGATGGCTCTTCCAACCACCACTGCTCGAGCCGCCAAGGTATAGCTCTTTTGGCTTGTTTCCTACACAATTTTACTAAAATGGGAGCATGATCGCTGCCAATTGCAGGCAGATGCAATGCCCCTGCATGCTGAAAATACAAACACCACTCCCCAGATGCAAAAGCTCTGTCCAGCCGCTCCCTGATTAGGTTCTTCCTTCTTCTATTCGACCATGTGAAGGCCAGTCCAGCAAATCCTAAGTCCATCAGACTAAGATCAGATATGAAGGAACGAAGATATGCAAGGTCCCATGATTTGCAATTCAGACCCCCTTCTTTGTCTTCATTTTTTAACAAGACGTTAAAATCTCCCACCACTAATAGGCTGCACTCATCTTTTGCAATATCCATCATCTTCTTCCAAAAGTTCTTTTTTCCCCCTTTCACTGGTGTACCGTAAACACAAAACAAAGACCAAGTTGCTCCCCCCAATCTGGATAGTTCCATAAGTATACAACTTGTATCCATATATTTTGGTTTACAATCCACTTCATGGTCAACAAGTAAAGTAATACCTCCTGATTTGCCTTTCGCCTCCTGCCAAAATCATTTGTATTGTTGTGTTTTTTTTTCCAAAGCTTTGTAGTGCTGCTCCTTACAGTGTGTTTCTGTAATGAAAAAGACATCCAGCTTGATTGAGTTGAGGAGATTCTTTAGATGTCAAATTGCGGGGGCACTCCTCAGCCCCCTACAGTTCCAAGAGAGAATATTCATTGATCACCGTGCAGCTGTTGGGGGTCAGCTGCCAGAGCCCCATCTTCCATTGTGTATGCTTGGTTTTCCAACCTACTCCGTTCAGTCGTAGGCACCTCATCAATGATCATATCTTCAGATTCATCTTTTCTCTTCTCTCTGATTGCAGATCTGATTTTCCCTTCTGCCAACTTTTTTTGACTTGGGGGGTTTTATAATATCAGGTAGGGGACTAATCTGGAATTTTAGTGTCAATGTGTTTAGGTACTCTGCCTTCTGTTCATTTATGATGTTAATTGCTCCTGTTTGGTGATACTGGATGGAAGATGATGGTTTATCAGGTATAACAGTAACATCCTGATCTAATTTGGTGGAGCAAGATGTGGAGGTCATTGAATGGGGGTTATTGGTATTGTTTGGATTTGGTGTATTTGTCGAGGGGGCAGTGTGTGTGATGTTTTTTTTGATAGGCTGTTTTAATGGGCTCGGTGGGGCTTATTTCTGGGTCTGATGGTTTAGGAATTATATTTTTGTGTGTTGGGTTATTTAGATTGTGATCTGTTATAGGCTTCGGTTGTGGGTTTTTTTCGTGATGTCCTCTATGTAGCAGGGTATTTCTTCAGTTTGTTGTATGTTGGGCTGAACGGGTAGTTGAGTGCCGGCTATAATGGCTCGGGTGTCTGTGTTAGGGTGTTGGGGATCACGTGTGTGATCAATATGGTAAGCAATTGTGGGTAGGGGGTTTGGTGAGGTATTGGGTTTATAGGTGAAGCTTAGAATAGAAAGATTGGGAAGGTTTACCTGGTGGGGTGGGGATCCTTTGTCTTCTTCGTGCAAAGCGATAGGTGTAGTCCCTTCAATATTTATCAGCCTTTTGGAACTCTGCGGAAAAGCATCTTCGGCAAGCCGTGGATCTCCTCTCCGGTTGGAAGGCATGGCTGTCCTGGTGTTGCTTCCTTGCTCATTCACGCTTTTGTTAGGTCTTCTGAGAGCATGAATCTCATCACTATATTTGGGTAATAAGAACATTTGTTCTAGACCTTTTCTCTTCTCTTCTTCATCTCCAGCCAGTAATTGTTTTGCAGAGATAACCTTACTGCACCAAGTATAGACATGTCCAATTCTGCCACGAAAGTGACAAAATTTGGGTAGACCTTCATACTTCAGTGGCAGCACCAGTTTTTTTGCCTTTGGTTAGCTCGGGTCCTGTGTCCACCACCTCCGCCAGGGAGGATGCAGCCTTGATAATAGCTTGTTTATTCTAGTATTTCGGTGGAATGTCATATACGTGAATCCAGAAAGCACCATACTGAAATTTATACTCCTTTGGGGCACAAGTAGGTATAGCGCACTCAATAGCAATTAAATTCCCTTTGAAATGCCATGGGACTCTCCTCCACATTCGCTGAGCTTCATCTCTTGATTTGCATATTGCTAAGCTACAATCTGCTTCAGTTTCTTGTAACACGGGAGGGGTAGAAAACTTCCACACTTTTTGTAGCATCTCAAATAGACCTCTTATCTTTGCGGTTCTTTGACCGATGCCTTTAAAATATGTGCATCTTTCCTAGAAGTTTGGATCAGTCTGGTCATCTTCAGTGAATAAGAATGACAGTTTGGATTATTCCTCCTCTGCTGCCAGCCTCTGAAGCTTTAGCATTAACTCCTCTTCAGCTTTATCCATGAGCACCTTTTGGAAGTTGGCAACCTATCAAGTTAGAATGTAGGCGTTGAACTGCAAATACAAAAAAGGTTTGGATTACACAATGTTCCCGTGAAACTAAATGCAAGTGGGCATGTATAAATAAATGCAAATACGGCAAGCATCGTGGATATGATATGTATGCATATTATATTATGTGACGTGAAGAGATTGTAGGATGCATGTGGGTTTATGTGTAGGTGAGTTTATGCTTTCTTTGGGAAGTTGTCGTGGCTGTTGGCTGTGTTGGCATTAAGATCCTCCATACAACAATAGCTCCTCAGGAGAAAATATTGGCACGCCGACCCTCAGATTAGTGTGGAGAAAATGGATGTGTGCTCCGGAGAGGACCCTGCTGGGGAAGGTGTGGGGGAAAGAGGGAAGCTTTATCGCAACAGCCTGTGTTGGTCAGCGAGACTTTGTCTCCCCCGATACTATATCACTCATAACCTCCTCTATAGATTGGGAATTAGTCAGGCCTACCAAGCACTTTTTTATAGTTATTTTTTACTTGTACAAGATTGTGGTCACCGGTCAAGCCTTGTTTGATCTAATTCAATCGAAATTAATAAGGTAATTGATTTTTGTATTTTAATTTGTACCCATTCAAGTGGAATCCTTAGATTGATAGGCACATTTGATGAAATTTTATTGGATTTGACATATCTCCTATCAAAGGGCATTAATGAAGAAACATGTTCGTGCACGAGTTCACAGCACTTGCCTCTCGAAGGAGGTGACAAAGGGAAGTAAAGCAAAAAGAATGAAATTGGTGTATCTTGCTAGAAAGAAGCATTTTCTAAGGAAGTAGTGGTGGCTTTAATAGGAGGAGGAGAGTACAATCTTGGGGGAGGTACATAGGAGAACGAGATGGTGTAAGAAAAAAAAAAGGAAGATATTTAATTTTTCAAATCTACTTAAAAGGTCATTACATGCCAAAGTGTAAATTAACCTATTAAATAGCACCATTGCCCTCGCATTGTTGCACATTATTGGTGCTATATAATATAAGTAACACAAGTGCATGTCACAACAATGATTCTATGTGATGCAGATAGCACTAAAGCCATGCAATACAAATGGCACAAGTTTTGTGTAATGTAAATAACATAGGTACTATATTATCAATTTTATTCAAGTTATATAACATTGGTGCCATGTTAACATCAATGCATGTTACCAAAAGGAGAATTAACCATCTCCCACACACCAATCCTCTGAGTAATGCAGAGATAAAGACTTAATTATATATCTCTCATGTCAAAGTCAAGAGTCTCCAATCATACCATAGTGGGTTATATTAGTGATTTATTTGTGCATAGAATCATATATAGTATCCTCTATTCTCTAAGTACTGAGCATGACTAGTTACACTTCTCTTACCATCTTTATTTCACTTAGATGCATAGGTAGTAGGGGAAGTCCACTTAAATGGGTAGTGTGATCACATATTTGGTAGCGGCACATTGATGGAGTGGTGTCGGCATGTCAAACGCATAACTGAAGTACGATGGGTGTTGAGGGAGGAAATTGCCCTTGTAAAATAAGTTCAATTGGCTCATGACCATATCAATCGAACTCACTTGGACTTGGTCCGCGCGAGAATGTCAAGAGGTGTAGACCATCAAGCGGTTACGAGTCAATGCAATAACTCTAGCCCATTATCTCTCTATAACTTCTCATTATATATATTACTCTCCATAACTCTAGACCACCAACATTTGTATTGTATAAATATCTTATATCTACATGGTATGAGGGAGACTCAATAGGGGCAACCTGAAGGCTCTTTTCTCTATTACCTCATGTAAATCTCATCTATTGTGGATGTTGAATGTTAAATTCTCTCCCCATACGTACACCCTTTCGGGGGGGGGAACTGCGTCAAAAATCGCTCGTATTTATATGATTGCTTGTATATCTTTATTTTCTCATGCTTATGTTTCGTTTACTGTGCTTACAAATTCTTTGATGACCCTTGATAGCCTCAAAGGCGGCCTCCAAGGCCCATCAATGGGCATTCTCCTTGAAAATCTTTTGAGTACATGGTGGGCTTGTGTTACGAACAGGGCATCAAGCGTTGTTTAAGATGTCTGGGAAGTGGCCCAAACGTCTGGAAGCCTTCCCAGACGTCTGGTATTAAATTTCTTTTACGTACGGGTTCGCGTCTGCGAGCGCATGAACTCGCCGCCCTCCTTCTTCTCTTTCCTCTCCCTCCCTACAGACGTCGCCTTTCCTCTTTCTCTCTCCCTGCGGCTGCCTTACAAATACGCTTCCCCTCTCCCTCACCCTCACTCCACCGCCTTCTTCTTCTCCTTCTCCCTGTTAGCGAGAGAGCGGGCGAGCGAGAGCGGCAGCAGTGACTGCTGCGTGCGTGTGGGGAGGAGAAGCTGTTGCGAGAGGAAGAAGGAGCTCGATCGCGAGGGTGCGAGCTTGCCGGGGCAGCTAAAGCCGACCGGCGGGAGAGCAGCGAGCGTGGGGTGCCGCGGAGGAGCTGCTGCAGCTAAGGCAGCAGGCAGACGTGGCGCGGCACGGCTGTGCGCTGCGGACGGAGAGTGACAAGGTCCTGATTCTAGAAAAATTTTCCAGAATCAGACATCTGGACTTACGTCCAGATGACGCAGGAGACGTCTGGAGGAATGTCCAGACGTCTGACAGGTACGTTATTTTTATCCTCTCCTTCTTTCGCGTGTACGGCCATGCAGCCGTTCCGCCGAGGTCTTCTGCACCCTTTCGTGATAAGAGCGAGCATGTGTGTGCAGGACTTGTTCGGGAAGGCGCAAGGGCTCGCCATCCCACATAGATCAGATGTTTGGGCACAGCACCAGACGACAGAGAGGGCTTCAAGATGTCCGAGGTGACAATCGGACGTCTGGAAACCAAGACCAGACGTTTCAGCGAGCTTCTGGACGTCTGAAGGACTACGTAGACCAAGGTAGGACTTGAGCTACCTTTTAAGACGTCTGGAAGAAGTTCCAGACGTCTGATTTTTGACAGACTGGTTGTTTTTGACCCGTTTAGGATCCGTTCGGAGTTCGTTTTCCTCGTTTCAAGTTTCATTCTTCCCAAATTTAATTCCTATACCTATTTACAGTAATTGTATACTGTTCTAAGTAACTCCTTGTGTTGATCCTTATGTTAGGACCCCGTTCCTTTACAGCTCTGGGGTTGCAGAGGTGCATAGGATTGCCGACCACGCCCCCAGTACTCCTAGTTTTGCAGGTAGAGTGACCCTTTAATTTATTTATCAAAAATTTTACATTTATGAAATAATTGATAGAGTCTAGGGCATTGCATGAACCCTTGGGCTGAAAAATTAGATTGAATGATAGATCCTAGGGCATTACATGAACCCTTGGATAAACTAGATTGAATGATAGATCCTAGGGTATGGCATAAATCCTAGGACTGGAAAACTAGTTGAATATATAAACATTGCAGTCTTGGAAAAGTAGAAAGGAAACGATAACTGCCTGTAAATTAGTTAACAGCTGCCTGTTTAAGAATGAATAGTCACTGTTGAGAACATGGGTTATATGGATATAAAGCTGGAACGGTGAAACCGAAATTGGCTGAGTTAAAAGAGCATGAACCCTACGGGGAATTAGGAGTAGAACTCTTGGAAAGTGAATGCAATAGAATTGGGGAAGTGAGATGGCCCTTGAGTATGGAGTACCAAGGAGAGCAACTGTCCCCCTATTTAGTGCAGAGCGAAGCTAGCCGCCCTAGGGACCCGAGGTTAGGTCTTGCCACTTTGTACCAACTTTTGGCCCTCATGTACACAGTACCAAGGAGAGCTATTAGTGTAGGGAGAGCACTAGCTACCCCACGGGCCCCGGGGTTTTGCTAGCCCTCCTACACCGACTTGTTAGGCCCACTGGGCAAACCAGGGTAGTTAGGCCAGGGTGCGCGGACTGTGGAGGGGAAAGACCCTTGTTGGGTTACTGTGGGGGGGCTGGGCCCCTGTTACTGAGAGGGCTCTGCCCTATACTGGTTCCGTGCTGTGCTTTGGGCGCACCCGTTAACGGAAACGATTGACCGCGTGCCAGTGCGGGGTAGCTACCTGTGCGTTTATCGCGCGTGCCGTAGTCACCATTACGTCTGTCAGCGACCTTAGGGTGGTTGACTGAGGGTAGGACCACCACGGGGGACTCTCCCAGCCAGGAGAGCACCACGTGTTACTTTTACTTTTCGGAAAAGACTGCAATCAAGATCGTTCCCACGAGGAACATTCGAGATCAAGAGAAGGATCTGAGAAATAATTCAATAATGAATAAATGGGAAGAATATAAAGAAAGAAATAAGAAAAAAAAATATAACAGCTACTGTCCACCTTACTACTTCTTAGCTTTTAGTTGCCACTCTACTCAGCGTTTCGCTGACGTGTCACCTTTGTTACCTTTTCAGGACTATGTGTTGAGCAGCCAAAGTCGGTAGCTGCAGAGGGCGCTGAGCCTAGTAGAGCCCAGTAGTGTTACTTGTAGTACCTGAATGTTCTCCCTACTAGGAGGGGTGACGTAATAAATGTGGAAATAAAATATAAAGCAATCTCACAAAAAATCAATCGCACAAGTACACAAAGATTTTTAGGTGGAAACTCAAACCGGGTGAAAACCACCACCTAACCCTCTCGAGTTAGGATTTTCCGATCAACCTAGTTGATCAAAATCCACTAAATCGAATCACTTAAAACGAGGGTGATTCAACATCAGTACAACCACGCTACAAGTACGAGGGTAGCGTTCCTCAACCCCTTCTCTCCACGAGAAGGATTTTGTCCCACGAAGGAGACGGGAATTCGCAAAGCGAATACCCAACCAAAAGACAAAGATAAAATAAAACGAGTAATCCTATAGAGCCAACAAAGTATTTAAACCTAGCTTCTATAGGAAATAGGAAACTCCCCTTTGCAAGGAGTGCGTCGAGTTGATGACGCGGTGCGTGTGCCACGCGATGGCGCAATGTCGCTCTCGTGAACAACGGCGGGAGAGCGGGTGCGCGAAGGCTTGATGCTCTCAAGAGAATGGAACTAGAGCTTGGAGAGCAAGGGCTTCTTTTGGACACAAAAGAGTGGAACTAAGTTGCTTAGGTGTGTCTCTTGTTTGTCTTAGTGTGTATCTTGTGTTGCAAAGGTTCCCCTCTATTTATAGAGGCCTTAGGAAGGCTTTGGAAGGCTTAGGAAAGGTTCTATAGCCGTTGGGAACAAAGCCCAAGAGAATCAGGCCGAAATCAGGAAATTGATTACACTTGACAGGGTGATCAGACGTCTAATTCTTGCATCAGACGTCTGGAAGGCCACTTTAAGACGTCTGATTTAAAGGTCAGACGTCTGATTCTATGCGGGTTTCCTCCTGACTTGAATCAGATCTAAACAGGATTTTTGCACAAGTCCATCAGACGGCATACAGGACGTCTGGCACTATGTCTGGACGTCTGGAAACCTACTTTTACTGTGGGAATTGATTTCCAAACGTTGCAACGGCTAGAAAATCTCTGAGAAGAGATTTTGGGTCAGCCGAGGCAAAACGGTCAATTATCAGACGTCTGGAAAGGCCTAAGGACGTCTGATAAGGCTCTAACGGTCATATTCTTGAGTGCCTGCCAAGCTAGCCAACGGTCCACTATCTGGACGTCTGGCAAGTCCATCAGACGTCTCCTAAGACGTATGGTATAAGGTATGGACGTCTGATTTCATCAGACAGAACTACCTATGTTCAGCCTAACAGTTATCAGACGTCTGAAACAATAGTCAGACGTCTTAAAATACTTTATCAGACGTCTGATTTGGGAATTAGACGTCTGGAAGTGCTATTTGAACCTTATATTGGTTTTCTAAGTGTTCTACAGAAAACCTAAGTATCCTAGGATTGTGCAGGTGTTCCTAGGACTACTGTTAGGGTACTTTGAGGCTCTTTAACATAATATTCTAAGGAAAATTAAAAGAGCAAGAAAATAAAGACAAGAGATACAAGAAAGGATTAAAAAGAATCTATCCTATTCTTCTTGTCTTCTATCTTCAATCTGTCGCTCCACGCGAACCTCCTCTGTTTTCCGTCAAGCTCCTCCAATCCGTCCTGGATGCGAGCTCGAACTCCGTTAAAACACGTCCACATTTGCAATTGACCTGAAATCTAGGACTCAAATTGCAAATGTTAAATAACACGTGTTTTGTTATCATCAAAAAAAATGATCATGGTGCTCTAGCACCAACAATCTCCCCCTTTTTGATGATGATGAAAACCGTAAATAATAATGCAGAAAATCCTCCCCCTTTTTGACATTATCAAAAAGGTTTAATTGGTTTTAAATTTCCTATAACTCCACCTTAAGACATGCTCTTTTATGAATTTATTTTAACAAAGATGATATTCTCCCCCTTTTTGTAACAACAAGATAGCTATTATTTTTCTCCCCCTTACTAAAGTAAATTTAGCTAACTTGCATCTCCCCCTTAAAGATTGACAATTAGCTCATAAATTTCTTAACTCCCCCTATCTAAATGCTTATGATAAAAAAGATAGGGTAAATGATTTTTACCTCACCTACCATGGCCAGTAAAATGACCCAAATGGTGGTGGTGGATGCCACATCGGATGGGGCTCCCATCCGTAACTTGGAGGCCCGGGCGTTGGCGCCGGTCTCTAATCTGGTGGTCGACGTGCGGTGGGTCTGTCGTTTGTTCGCCGTCTCGTCGGTCTTCTTGTTCTCCTCCTTGGTCTACTCCTTGGTTCTCCCAACTCAAGTTGACCAGACTTGAGCTTGTAGGTCCAGTCCTTCGTGTTGTAGTTATTGTGACCTACAAAATAAGATTCTAATTCTTTCTTCGGTATCCAAGTGAGCTTGGATCCGGATCTGTTAGCAGGTCTCCTTGATGGAGATCCTTTCTCAATCTTAGGGCTATAAAAATTATCTACTTTATTGATTAATTTGTTGGAGTTTTCCCTAAGACATGCAATTTCTTTTTCTATAATACTCATCTTAGTCTTTAAATTAGAGATTTCTAACTTTATACTATCATTTTCCTCAATCAATTTATTATTTTCATTGATGAGGTCTTGATTTTCTAATAATAGGTTATCATTTTTAGGACTAGCTTCTATGTCCTTAAGTTATTTTTCTAACCTATCATTTTCATTTTTAAGAAAACTAAGGTTCTTCTTCATGCTTTTGTTTTCTATTTTTAGTGATTTACTAATCTCAAATATTTCATTAAAAGCTTCTTGTAAATCGAAATTTACCTCGTTGTCGCTGTCATCGCTTCCGCTTTCGCTGTCGCTGTTGCTTCCTCTGGCCATGAAACCAAAGCAAGCGGTTTCTTCCTTTTCTTCTTCTTCTTCCTCCGAGCTCATCTCTTCATGAGTGTCTTCTAACTTCCTCTATATCTCGTGGGCGGTAGTGCACTCTTGGATTTTCTCGAACTCTTTCGGACTTAACGCACAATACAGGGCATTCATTGCCTTTGCGTTGAGTGAAAGCTCTCGAAATGCAGCTGCGAGTAGCCTCCCGCGGGTTTTTCTGGGATCTCAAATGGCATCTCGCATCTGGCCCAGATCGTGAAGTCGGTGGCTTGAAGCCAGGTCTTCATCCGCAACTTCCAGTAGGGGTAGTTGCTCCCGTCGAAGAACGGCGGACGGGTTGTGGACTGCCCCTCGGAAATCCTGCTTGTGAAACAGCTTCCCTCCATGATCTTCTTGCCGGGTGTTACTCCGAACTCGCAAGAACCTACTCTGATACCAATTGAAAGTTCTCCCTACTAGGAGGGGTGACGTAATAAATGCGGAAATAAAATATAAAGCAATCTCACAAAAAATCAATCGCACAAGTACACAAAGATTTTTAGGTGGAAACCCAAACCAGGTGAAAACCACCACCTAACCCTCTCGAGTTAGGATTTTCCGATCAACCTAGTTGATCAAAATCCACTGAACCGAATCACTTAAAACGAGGGTGATTCAACCTCAGTACAACCACGCTACAAGTACGAGGGTAGCGTTCCTCAACCCCTTCTCTCCACGAGAAGGATTTTGTCCCACGAAGGAGACGGGAATTCGCAAAGCGAATACCCAACCAAAAGACAAAGATAAAATAAAACGAGTAATCCTATAGAGCCAACAAAGTATTTAAACCTAGCTTCTATAGGAAATAGGAAACTCCCCTTTGCAAGGAGTGCGTCGAGTTGATGACGCGGTGCGTGTGCCACGCGATGGCGCAATGTCGCTCTCGTGAACAACGGCGGGAGAGCGGGTGCGCGAAGGCTTGATGCTCTCAAGAGAATGGAACTAGAGCTTGGAGAGCAAGGGCTTCTTTTGGACACAAAAGAGTGGAACTAAGTTGCTTAGGTGTGTCTCTTGTTTGTCTTAGTGTGTATCTTGTGTTGCAAAGGTTCCCCTCTATTTATAGAGGCCTTAGGAAGGCTTTGGAAGGCTTAGGAAAGGTTCTATAGCCGTTGGGAACAAAGCCCAAGAGAATCAGGCCGAAATCAGGAAATTGATTACACTTGACAGGGTGATCAGACGTCTAATTCTTGCATCAGACGTCTGGAAGGCCACTTTAAGACGTCTGATTTAAAGGTCAGACGTCTGATTCTATGCGGGTTTCCTCCTGACTTGAATCAGATCTAAACAGGATTTTTGCACAAGTCCATCAGACGGCATACAGGATGTAACGAGCGCGTGCCCCAGACGTCTTTTAAGACGTCTGGGAGTTGGCCCAGACGTCTGTAAAGACGTCTGGGATCACATCCAGACGTCTGACCAGACGTCCGGGATAGTTTACAGACGTCTGGCGAACAGTTATGCTCGCACGGGATATTCGTCTGCGCGCCTGTGCGCGCAGACCTGCGATCCTGCATCTTCTCTGCGGCTGCAGGCGACTGCGATCGTCTCTCCCTCCTCTCCGCGCGGCGTTAAAAGGGGGAGGGGGCGCGCCTCCCCTCCCGTCTCCACCATCCTCCTCCTTCTCTCCTACCTGTGCGCGAGAGCGAGCGGACGCGAGGGCGCAGCGGCAGCGGCGGCCGCAGTAGGCGCGGAGGAGCTGCGGCGTGCGAGGGCGGGGCTCTGCCGTGAGGGCGAGCTCGCCGGGAGCGGCTTGGCCGGCCGGCGGAGGGCGCAGGGGGCGCAGAGCGTCGAGGAGAGGGACCTGCTGCGGGCGGAGCAGCGGACGCGCGAGGTGCGACGCGGGCGGCGTCGCGAGCGGAGGCCGAGCAAGGTTCTGATTCTGGAAAAATCTCCAGAATCAGACGTCTGGACTGATATCCAGACGGCAAGGTCGACGTCTGTGAGATCATACAGACGTCTGAAAGGTGAGTTCCGCTTTCTCCTTCTTTTTGTCGACTGACCGTACTGAGGGAGGAGGGTTGGCTGTGCGCAGGTGTTCGGATTTGTCATCCTTTGCGAATCAGACGTCTGGAAGTTGTACCAGACGGCGGGAGTGACCTCCAGACGTCCGGAGAGACCATCGGACGTCTGGGATCTAGGAGAGACGTCCCCACAGACTTCTGGACGTCCGGGGAACCAAGCCGAACAGGTAATTCTCTGATCCACCGTTTAAGACGTCTGGAAGGAGTTCCAGACGTCTGATTTTGCACAGTATTGTCTTTCTCGACCCGTTTGGGCTCCGTTTTCCGCGATTCGAGTTGCGTTCGTTTCAGAATTTATTCCTCTACCCGCCTACAGTAGCTATACACTGTTTTGAGACACTCCTTGTGTTTGATCCTTGTGATAGGACCTCGTTCGGTTGCCGTCTTGAGAGTCGCGGAGGCGCGCGGGATTCCCGACCACGCCCCCATTACTCCCGTTGTACCTGGTAGAGTGGTTTTAAGTATTAATAAAATCTGTTAAAGTATGGAACCATAACTAGAACCTAGGGCATTGCATGAATCCTAGGAATGAGAAATATATGGAATGATAGCTCCTAGGTGTTGCATGAATCCTAGGGCCGGAAAACTAGATTGTATGATAGATCCTAGGATATGGCATGAATCCTAGGATGGAAAAACTAGTGGAATGTACATTACTGCAGTCTTGGAAAAATGGAAAGGAATATATAAAGCTGCCTGTAAATTTAATTAACAGCTGCCTGTTATGCATAAAGAATCATGTTGAGATCATGGAATGTGAGAACGAGAATCTGGAAAGTGAAACATATGATGTTCTGAGATAAAGAGCTGGAACCCTACGGGGAATTAGGAGTGGAACTCCTGGAAAGAAAAGGAATGGAACTGAGATGTAGTTTGTACTGTCTCTTGGGTACGCAGTACCAAGGGAAGTACCTGTACCTGTTTTAGTGCAGAGTGGGGCCAGCCGCCCCAGGGACCCGGGGTTAGGATTGGCCGCTCTGTACCGACTTGTTGGCCCTCGTGTACGTAGTACCGAGGAGAGCTAGTAGTGTTAGGAGAGTACTAGCTACCCCACGGGCCCCGGGGTTCTGCTAGCCTCCTTCACCGACTTGTTAGGCCCACTAGGGCAAACCAGGGTAGTCAGGCGAGGGTGCGCGGACTGTGGAGGGGCAAGGCCCCGGTTTGGTTACTGTGGAGGGGTTGGACCCCTGTTACTGAGAGGGCTCTGCCCTGGTTCCGTGCTGTGCTTTGGGCGCACCCGTTAACGGAAACGACTGACCGCGTGCCAGTACGGGCTAGCTACCTGTGCGTTTATCGCGCGTGCCGTAGTCACCGTTACGTCTGTCAGTGACCTTGGGGTGGTTGACTGAGGGTAGGATCACCACGGGGGACTCTCCCGGCCAGGAGAGCACCACGTGCTACTTCTACTGTTGGAAAAGACTGCAATCAAGATCGTCCCACGAGGACATTCGAGATCAAGTAAAGGATCTGAGAAGTAAATGAAATAGTGAGAAAAATTGAAAGATGTAAATAAAGGAAGTAATAGAACATAACAGCTACTGTACACTCTACTGTTGCCTTTAGTTAGTTTGCCACTCTACTCAGCGTTTTGCTGACGTGTTACACTCGTTACCTTTTTCAGGACCAGGTGTTGAGCAGCCAGGGTCGGCGGCTGCAGAGGACGCTGGGCCGAGTAGGGTCCAGTAGAGTTGCCACAGCTTTGTACCTTCTTTTGTTTCTGTTCTAGTGAGTAGTTTTGTTTCCGCTGTACCTTCTTTACCTGCAGTTTTTGTTATATGATAAATGTTGCTTTACTGTTGTGGTGGTACCTACTGTAGTAGTTTCTTTCCTTACTGCTGTACTTTCTTACTGTTAGTTATATTCATGCTGAATGTGGTTTATTTTACTGTCTTTTGGTTACTTCCTCGTTGGACGACTGGGTCTTGGGATTAGTCGAGTCGGTCCGGTTCTCGTGTCTCGTAGGGACTCGGGAACCGGGTCGTTACACAGGACGTCTGGCACTATGTCTGGACGTCTGGAAACCTACTTTTACTATGGGAATTGATTTCCAAACGTTGCAACGGCTAGAAAATCTCTGAGAAGAGATTTTGGGTCAGCCGAGGCAAAACGGTCAATTATCAGACGTCTGGAAAGGCCTAAGGACGTCTGATAAGGCTCTAACGGTCATATTCTTGAGTGCCTGCCAAGCTAGCCAACGGTCCACTATCTGGACGTCTGGCAAGTCCTTCAGACGTCTCCTAAGACGTCTGGTATAAGGTATGGACGTCTGATTTCATCAGACAGAACTACCTATGTTCAGCCTAACAGTTATCAGACGTCTGAAACAACAGTCAGACGTCTTAAAATACTTTATCAAACGTCTGATTTGGGAATTAGACGTCTGGAAGTGCTATTTGAACCCTATATTGGTTTTCTAAGTGTTCTACAGAAAACCTAAGTATCCTAGGGTTGTGCAGGTGTTCCTAGGACTACTGTTAGGGTACTTTGAGGCTCTTTAACATAATATTTTAAGGAAAATAAAAAGAGCAAGAAAATAAAGACAAGAGATACAAGAAAGGATTAAAAAGAATCTATCCTATTCTTCTTGTCTTCTATCTTCAATCTGTCGCTCCACGCGAACCTCCTCTGTTTTCCGTCAAGCTCCTCCAATCCGTCCTGGATGCGAGCTCGAACTCCGTTAAAACACGTCCACATTTGCAATTGACCTGAAATCTAGGACTCAAATTGCAAATGTTAAATAACACGTGTTTTGTTATCATCAAAACAAATGATCGTGGTGCTCTAGCACCAACAGTACCCACTGTACTTTTCTTGCTGTTGTTGTGAGTAGTTTCTGTTATCTCTGTACTCTTTTCATTGTAAGCTTCATGTTTATGTATATGTTTAATTCTCTACTGTTGTGGTGGTGTATACTATAGTATTTCTTTCTTTACTGTTGTATTTTGTTACTGCTAGTTATATACATGGTGAATGTGGTTTATTTTACTGCTCTTTTGGTTACTTTCTCGTTAGACGATTGGGTCTTGGGATCAGTCGAGTCGGTCCGATTTTCGTATCTTGTAGGGATTCGGGAACCGGGTCGTTACAGCTTGCAACTCCTTGGTGTACTGACAGCAAAAAAGCATCTAGGTTAAAGGCCAAGTAAGCACTCTTGCATGCCACTACCATGCTGTTGGGTGTCATTAACTAGAGTTAGGGCCCTTAAGGTAGCCAGAGATGGAACAATATTTTTGATCGGCTGGGACGACAGAGATAGCAATAGGAAGGTTTGTAGCCATCAACTAAGGCTTACAGATGATTTGGTCCTAAACGACTATAGAGATATTTGCTATACAGCAATAATGATAACAAGAATGACTAAAGAATTATCGTATCATTACCAAGCTTGAGTCCAAAAGATGGAGATCATCTATTTTTGGAACCTGGGAAGCATTATTTCATTGTTGATTGTAATATATATATATATTATCTCAATTTTTGATTTTATGATATGTTTGCTTTGCCTAGTCGAATGCAATGTCTTCTCGAAACAATCATAACATTGATAATGGTGATGACGATATAGAAAGGCAAGTTATAGTCCTTATCTTGTGATATCCCCGCATTAATACTTTGAGGGCTAGTTTACTTGAGGAGTTAACCCTCTCTTTTAGTTAACACGGGTTAAGAGCTCTTAACACTGGTTTGTCTAACACTAGTTGCTACTGGTGTTAGGCAAACCCGTGTTTAAGTGCTACGATTTTGTTGTGCTCTCACGGTCTCTGATTCAAATTCTTAACACTACTAACAAGTAAACACTACAAGGGTTAACACTCCAATTTAACAACAATTCAAGTAAACACAAATTGGTGTTAACATCACTCTGCAAGTAAACACAATTAAGGGTTAACACCAGTTTCACATTTCTTAACACCTGGTTTTTAACTCTCCAAGTAAACTAGCTCTGAGGTTGCTTTTGGTAGGAGGATAAGGCTTATAAAGGGATAAAGTATTGTAAGGTTAAGTTGACGGGTGTTTGGTTGGTGGTATAAGAATAAGTAGTGATATAAAATGATTGGTAGTGTGATATGATATTAGTAGGTAATTATTTAATTTTTTTTTTGTGAGAGTGGAACTTTTTTGATATGATGTTAATGATCGGTAGTTAATGATTGATCTTCTCTCAATCCATGTCAATTCCAATTGCTACATTAAATTTAACCTTGAAGATTTGTTGTTTTTACGTGGGTATAGTTTGTTTCCCGTTGAAAATAGAATATATACTCTTTTCTTATTCTGGGTTGGGGATTTTATGACTTTTTTGTTTTAAGATCGCAAAATTTAATTTCAGGAGAATCATTCGTTTTGAAAATACACCTTCCGAATCATTCATTAATGACACAAAAGGAATGCACTTTCCTAATTTTGTTAGAGTAATATAAATCTCTCATTCTAAAATTTTTTGAAATCAAGTATCTACCAAAATATTACTTTCTCACATGAAAGTTACTAATTTATTATGTTCAAAAGTATCAAGATTAATTCAATTGAAGAAATTATTTATTCTTTTCCCTCCATTGTGTGCGGAAAGTTACACCTTTTTTATTTTTTGAAAAGAAAATTTTTTATTAAGGAAATAAAAATAATACAAGATGTAATCTAAGGCAAGAAAGAAAGATATCTTACACCCCTCAGAGATGGGAAAAGTAACTCCCCCTCAAGAGAGGGAATTCCAAAATCAACAATCACAAATAAAATAAAATAAAAAGAAAACAAAAAATAAGTGTCCTAAATACCATTTCCGGTGCAAGAAGAACCTGCACCACACAGTGAGTACAACAAAGCACCATCGACGTCGTCGACGAACCATGCTAACAGGTGATGAACAGTCGAATTGAAACCAACCGAACACCTGGTCGTGGTGAGTCCAACTTCAACATGGCCCCAACATAAAAATTGATGTTGATCGAGGAGAAGGTGGAGTGGAGATGAAGAATCGATGTCTTGTGGAAGCCCTTCACTGACGTGAGTTCACGAGACAATGATGCAAACACCTCCATCGCGGCTACACACTAGAGTGATGTCGCCACCGGACACCACCACCGCAGCTCCAAACACTCACCGCGACCATCGCACTAGGAGCTAGAGCCGTTGCGACCATTGTTAACTGGCTTCTACCGTGATTTTAAAAATCGCATTGTAGTATAGATGATAAAAGCACAATTTGTTAGTGTAAGGCACCACGATCGTTAATTTTGATGATAACAAAACACTTGTAATTTAACATTTGCATTTGAGTTTATAAGTTTTAGGATAATGCAAATGGAAACAAGTGTGAAGGAGTTCAAGCTCGCATCCATGGTGGATTGGAGAAGCTTCGCTTGGAGTGAGAGCTTGAAGAAGAATGAAGATAAAGAATAGGACTTAGATTTATTTTGAATGTTCATTTTGTTCCTATATTTGTACTTTGCTTTTCATTTCTTTAGATGATTGTTAAAGAGCCCCAAAGTAATGTATCGTAGTCCTAGGATTACTTACACAACCTTAGTATACTTAAACAATTTTAGACAAACTTAGAAAATCAACATAGAAATTTGTCAGCCTTATCTAACATCCAATCTAGACATCAGACGTCTGATCTTGACTTTTAAGACGTCTGACCTTTTGTCCAGACATCCAAAAAACTTAGGCTGGTGATGAGAACCTCATCATGAGCCATAACTAGCTCATTTTGACCCAATACAAAGGATAAAAGCTCCTACATATCTCAAGGAAAAGCTTAACTCAGAGAACTCTGAGTTTGAGAAGAAAACAAGTCATAAGGGGTAAAAGTGCAATTTTACTAGTATAATCTGCATGCAGGGTAATTCAGGGCCCAAACATAGGTCAAAACAGCTTAATAAGAATAAAAGTGGGATGAGATGATCTAGCAAGGGCTACAGCACTTCCAAGGAACCAAATGATAATCTGTAACCCTAAAACAACCCACTTCAATTCACAAGGTTCGAGGCAAAGTAAAAATAGAATAAACCCTCTAAAATTCATAGAAAAATAATCTCTAGGGTTTAGAACCTTCAATTTGGCCTTTAGAACCCATTTTGACCTACATTGAGAACCATGCCCAATTAATAACTTAATTTGGGTTTTTGCGCAAATTGACCGGTCAAACAAGGTTTAATATGAAAATAAAATTCACCATCAGATTCCTTAGGTCCTAATTAGTCATGTATAAAAACTTGAGCCTAAGAAGAAACCTCCTTGACCGACTTCACACTTTGGTCCTCATATATTTACTCTTTGGCCCTCAACTTTTGAACCCTCGCATTTTGGCCCCTAACTCTCCTTCGTTCTTTGCAAACAGGTCCCTCCTGCAAAACCCTGCCAGCACCATGCTCCGGCGACCTTGCGCGGAGCATGGCGCCGCGCAGGGTGAGGTGGAGGACCTGGCAAGTGTACCGGGGGTGCCCTGCGTCGTCAGCCGTCGCAGGAGCACCCCCATGGTCATTGTAGCCCCCCATACCGGCCGTGCGAACGCACGGACGGTATGGGTTCGTATTCCGACCATTCTCCGGCGAGGGAGACACGTCGTCTCCCTCCGCCTTCCTCCCTGCTTCAACCCTATAAATACCCCCCGCCGCTCCACCGACGAAGGCAGCCTGGATCTGACGGAGAAAACCCCCAGCTTTCTTCTCTTCTTTCTCCGGCAGACGCTCACCAGCTCCGGCGACTTCCTCTCCCTCCACCTCTTCGCTCTGCCGCACTACCAGCAGCAGAGACTTCCTCCCCTGCTCTTCCCGCGCCACGCCGCACCCAGCTGGCGCCTCTCCAGCCCTCTGCTCGCCGCCGCCCCTCTCTCTGAGCATCATCTTCTCCGGCGACAGTCGATACGACTGTCGCCCTGTTCCTCCCCCTTCGTCCCTGCAGTTAAGTTAGACCTACTCCCTTTCTCCTCCTCTTTCTTTCCCCGCTTTCGATTTAGTCAATTAAGCCCTCTACCGACCCTGTTCACCCTCATCCTCTCCGCCTCCGACCACCCTCCGGCGAGCCGCTCCCATCACCTCAGCAACCCACACGGCTCGCCAACCACCGCAGAACCTCCGCCTCCTCACCCTGATCCTCTTCCGCCCCTCCACTTCCCACCAAACACCCTCTGCAGACCCACCGAACACACCCACTCCCTCGCTCACAGTTTGACCTAGGACGACCTGATAGCTCCATCTCGCCCCCTGCAGACCCCCTGACCACCTTCGCCGTGCCACGGCGAAGGTCCCCCGCCTGTCTGATTTGGCCGAGAGGCCGTGCTATTGATTTCAGGTTCCAGGCCTTGACCGCCATTGGCGAGGAAGCTCGAAGCTTGCTTGAGGTTGCTCCAAGCCCAGATATCCCAGGTTGAAGAGCCACGGCCAGCGCGGAAGAGTCTTGCGCACACACCCTGGCCCTCAATTGAAGTTGCGCGCCTCAACAGCTGCTGCAATTGGAAGCGCCATCCCTGCTGCAGGCCAAAGAAGAAGAAGCAGACCCGCTGAAGAAGAAGGAGCTGCTGCACTGTAGTGAAGGCATCGTTAAGTCGTCTCAGCACCGGGGCAGACGACGGAAGGTCAGCAGCCAAAGAAGAAGAAGACAGGCTGAAGAAGAAGGAAGAACAACGGCCATCGCGAAAGAAGAAAAAGAAAGGTCAAGGCAGGTGAAGACAAAGAAGAAGAAGGAATGAAGAGAAGCAAGAAGCAAGAAAAGAAGAAGACGATCTGACGAAAAAGAAAGAAAGGAAACAAGGAAGAACAGAAGAAGAAGAGCACGAGGGGAAGATCTGAAGAAAGCAGAAGAAGGAGAAGAAGAAGAAGAAGAAGAACAGGAAGAACCAAAGACAAAGAGGAAGAAAGAAGAAAAGAAGAAGAAGCCAAATTTTCATCTCTCTCTCTCTCTCTCTTTATTTTTGTAATAGAACTTGTATATCTCTAGAATACAACTTGCTCCCTGAGTTCGACCTCGGGAACTCTTTTATTTTTCCGAGTAAAAAATTTTTATATGAAACGTTGGTAACAACCGGCTTTACTACAACGAGATATAACTGAAACCGCCGACGTTAACGCTTTCATTTTGGCGCCGTTGCCGGGGAGCAACGGCTATTCTAGAGGTAAACATTCCTGTATCTTTTAATTTCTGATAATCTCCTCTCTTTTGTGCAGCTACAGGAACTCAAGAAGACAAGCAACCACACGACAACCACTCCGAAGACAGGTAAATCTTTTCTCTCACTATTAACCCCTACACTCTAAAGAGAAAGAAAAGAAAAGAACAAAGCAATATAGGGCTAACCTGTCTTCCATACTTAGTAACCGTAAAAAGTTGCATGTTTTCAACTCATCACTCCTGCACACTATTAAGGGTATTTAAGGGCTAACACATTCTTGCTTGAGCCCTAATTGCCCAACAAAGAGTTAAATGGACCAAGTAGAGCCAACATAAGGTCAAACATTAGGATTTCAGTAGAGACACACCCCTTAATCAAGAATTGAGGAAATCCTAAAGAGGTGTGCCCAAGCCATTGATTGAAAATAATTAACAAGAAAAATCCTAAACAATTGGCTCTCTCTAAACACTTGAACCCTAAAAGACAGGACCTAAAAGCTCTTAAAGAAAACAATAGGTAAAGTTGACCCCTTGGGTTAACCAACCTTAAATTAGGTCACTCTTTGCACTTAAAAAGACTAAAGTTCAAGTGAAACCTTAAGCACCCTGATCTTAAAATTGGTAGACTTAAGAGGTCAAGATCCCCATTCTGGTCTACCTGGAACCGCAGTGACAAGAGAGGTCGGGTGGGGGAAACCCTGTAACCCGTGGGGACGCTCTACCGTGTAGGGGTCTTCGCGGGACTCTCCCTCTCTGGCTGCCCAGGTAATTCTCAGGTGGACGATCTTTCTGATCAAGGGGTCCATCTGCCCCGCACCTCTATAGTCACCTAACACATTTTTGGGTGTCTTGATTGGGTCCATCACCTTCTAAACTTACCTCTCCCAACTGTGCATGTACGGAAGGAGGTCTCTAAGACCACCCTTAAGACCTCCTTTAGAAATTCACTCTCGTCAAGGCCAAGCCTCGACGCCCGTGTTTGTGCAGCAACACCCTCACATTATTCTCTCTTCTGATTCAGAACCAAGTTCTTCTTCTTCCCCCATCATGGCTCAGCCAGTTGAGGAAGAAAATAATCTGGAACACCAGCTCCAGCGACTCAATGACCTCTTCCAAAACTTCGTGCACCCACCGCAGCGTCCTATGATGCGGGACCACTACAATCCTGCTGCGGTGGCCATTGAGCCTCGAGTTAGAATCCCGATTGGAGGACCTGATTCCGAACTAAAGCCCAACATGATTCACGCTATACCTAAATTCCATGGGCTTAATTCTGAAGATCCTTTCCAGCACATCAAACAGCTAAAGCATCTGGCCCACACTTTTGGATCAGATGCGCAAAATCGGGATATTCTTCTCATGAAGATGTTCTCCTTTTCTCTTATGGACAAGGCCGCCCATTGGTATCAAACTCAGACCCGGCCGATCAACACTTGGGAAGAACTTCAATCCGAGTTTTTGAAAAAGTTCTTTCCCGTTGGTCGGACCAACGCCTTGCGCCATCAGATTACACACTTCACTCAACAATCAGGAGAACCTCTCCATGAGGCATGGGATCGTTTTCAGGATCTCATGAGGAAGTGCCCCCATCACGGAGTTCCTAAATGGGAACAAGTCCAATCTTTTTACCAGGGACTCCGTGAGGACATCCGCCTTTTCGTCAATGCAACCTGCGGAGGAAACATCATGGGTCAACATGAAGACACCGTATGGGAGATTCTCGAAAACATGTGCGAGAACTCCATCAACAATGACTCCATGGGATTATTCGACAGGACGAATACCCGCGCAGCGACGAATCTTAAGGGAGCACATGAGACGCAGGGCCTGTCCGCATCAGTCGACCTGGAATTAATGGCCAGTCGATTGGACAAGGTCTCAATTATTGAAAAGAAGGTGGATGAGCTGACTCAGCACTTGCAGCGAGCCACCTCTGCGCGTAACTCCTTTGCACAACCTCCTTCCACACAGGAGACGGTGCAAAACATCCTACACCGATCCTCCCCTGGGATGGATCCATATCCATCCCCATCTGATTCTTGGACTGGAAGATCATCCGATCCTTTCTTCACCAGCCGGGGGAACTCCATTCCTCCTTTCCCTGATTCTCAGGAGGTTCCTCAGACCTGCGAGGACCTCAACGCCATCCAGAACGACCCATTCTCCAACACTTACAACCCTGGATGGCGAAACCATCCAAATTTTCAGTGGGCGGGAAATTCTCAAACCCAAAGACCACCTTTTCAGTCCCGCCCACAGCCCTCTCATCACTACCAGCCGCCTCAGCCTCGGCCCAACCCTACTTATCCATCAGGGCCAAATCAAGATCAAATGTCCTTAATCCTTCAGACTCTGGCTGACATTCAAAAATCGAATGCAGCCATTCAAAAACAGCACAAGGACGAGCTTACTGAAGTTAAAACTCAGCTGGCCCAGTTGGCAAATTCTCGCCAGCCAGGCACACTCCCTTCCCAACCCCTTCCTAACCCAAATAACGTGCCAACCCAGAAGCGCGTTATGAATCCAAATTTAGGCCACGCTCAATGGATTTATCAGGCCCCTACTGCCCCATCTCCAGACGAGATGGAAGCCTCTACTTCTCGTACGGGATTTCAGCAGCAGCCACCCCTCCTACCAAATCCAAACCAAAATCAGGCCGGATTAAATTCTGTAACAACACGTAGTGGTAAGACAACTCAGGACCCGCGTTATCCAAACCACTCCCAGCCTGATAATCATGACCCTAGGATAATTATCCAAGGTACCGCTGTTCCAGACCCACAACCTGGACCTATCCTAGAGGAACCAACCAAGATCCCGTTTCCCGAAGCCCTGACCAAGGGAAAGAAGACCACCAAACCCGTGGCCCCTGAGGAGGACCTGGTCAAGCTCTTTGAGCAGGTCCACATAAACATCACCTTGATGGATGCAATCCGCCACGTACCAGCTTACGCACGATTTCTAAAGAATATATGTACACCCCAGCGTAAGCCGCGAACCAAGGGAGGGAGCCCAATTGTTCTGTCAGAGCAAGCCAGCTCTGTAATCCTTAGTAGACTCCCACCCAAGGCAAAAGATCCTGGAACTCCCCTGATCTCCTGTAAGATAGGTGGTACCCAATTTGACAGAGCATTGTTAGACTTAGGTGCATCTATAAATCTGATACCCACATCCTTACTTGACCATCTGGAAGAATCTGAGCTGAAACCAACTGAGGTGACATTACAATTAGCAGATCGATCTATAAAGTCACCAAAAGGGATTCTCGAGGATGTTATCGTAAGAGTGCGGGATTTCTATTTTCCAGTGGACTTTATAGTCTTAGACATGGATGCACCTGAGAACCCTAGGGATACACCAATCATTCTAGGGAGACCTTTCTTGGCTACTGCTAGAGCCAACATCAGCTGTGAGGAGGGCCAAATAGAGCTTAAGTTTGGAGATCAAACACTGAAAATTGATATATTTAAGGCCCAACAAGGAATTAATTGCGGCGTCATCGAGCAAATTTGTGACATCAAGACTTTGGTTGATGAATCACACCTCCAGAATGACTTGAGTATGCCTCATCAACCACAGAAGGATCTTGACCCGCAAACAGAGGAGTCCAATCCGGATGTCAACAACCCAGTAACTCCCACCCTTGAACCTCACATCTATACTGAACCACCCGCTGCTGCTGAAAACCCCATCCTTGAACTGAAACCCCTTCCTGCTCATTTGAAATACATCTTTTTGGGTTCTAATCAGACCCTTCCTGTGATCATCAATTCCAACCTTAGTCCTGAACAGGAATCCCGTCTGATTGTTGTCCTCCAGCAACATCGCAGAGCCATCGGATGGACCCTCGATGATTTGACTGGAATAAGTCCCTCTTATTGTACTCATCATATCTATTCAGAAGAGGGCACACGACCTTCTCGTGAAATGCAGAGACGCTTAAACCCCAATCTGCAGGAGGTCGTGAAAAAGGAGATCATCAAGTGGTTAGATGCCGGGATCATCTACCCGATCTCCGATAGTCGTTGGGTGAGCCCAATTCAGGTCGTGCCTAAGAAGGCAGGACTCACCACTATAACGACTGAGACCGGAGAAATCATTCCTACCCGATTAGCCAACTCGTGGAGAGTCTGTATAGATTACCGTCGACTCAATTCCTCCACGAAGAAGGATCATTTCCCACTACCCTTCATTGATCAAATTCTCGAAAAACTAGCGGGAAATAGGTTCTTCTGCTTTCTTGACGGGTACTCCGGTTATAACCAGGTGGCAATCCATCCTGAGGACCAAGAAAAGACCACATTCACCTGCCCCTTCGGAACATACGCTTTCCGAAGGATGCCTTTCGGTCTTTGCAATGCACCCGCTACTTTTCAGCGATGCATGCTTGCCATATTCTCAGATATGGTAGGTGATTATCTGGAAGTCTTCATGGATGACTTTTCAGTTTTCGGAGCATCATTCGACGATTGCCTCCAACACTTGGTCCAGATACTCAGGCGGTGCATCGACGTGAATTTGGTTCTTTCCTGGGAAAAGAGCCATTTCATGGTGCCTGAGGGAATTGTCCTGGGACACTCAATTTCGGAGAAAGGTATCCAAGTGGATCGAGCTAAGGTTAATCTGATTTCTCGCCTTCCTATGCCTAGCTCGATCAGGGACATCCGATCCTTTTTAGGGCATGTCGGTTTTTATCGACGATTTATCCCTGATTTTTCAAAAATCGCACGCCCCCTGACCACTCTTCTCTCCAAGGATGTTCCCTTCGAAATCTCCAAGGAATGCACTCAAGCATTTGAAATCCTGCGTGACCGAGTCACCCAAGCCCCGATCCTACAGTCCCCTGATTGGTCTCAACCCTTTGAGATCATGTGTGATGCATCCGACTTCGCTGTAGGAGCGGTTTTGGGGCAGAAAAATGACAAGAAACCTGTGGTCATTTACTACGCCAGCAAAACACTCGATGAGGCTCAGCGTAACTATACAGTTACTGAGAAAGAGCTGCTAGCTGTAGTATTTGCCCTAGAGAAGTTTAGATCATACCTTCTGGGTTCCCATGTCATCATATACTCGGATCACACGGCTGTGAGGCATCTCCTTGCAAAGAAGGACGCGAAACCTCGATTGATCCGATGGATCTTGCTGTTGCAAGAATTTGACCTCGAGATTCGCGATAAAGCGGGAAAACAAAACGTGGTAGCTGATCACTTGTCCCGTCTTCCTTCTGAAATGATAGACCCTTCCGGACCCATCACTGAGCATTTTCCCGATGAGCACCTGCTGACTATTGGTACTAGCCTTCCATGGTTTGCTAATATTGTAAATTACTTGGCATCTCATCAGACCCCGTCCGATTGGCCGAAGGCCAAGAAAGACAAATTACGCTCCGATGCCAAGTATTACATTTGGGAGGACCCGTACCTCTTCCGCATAGGTGCCGATCAGATCATCCGGAGATGTGTCCCGGAAGGGGAAGTCAACAATATCCTCTCTTTCTGCCATGACCAGGCATGCGGTGGCCATTTTGCCGGGCATAAAACCGCATCAAAAGTCCTCCAGTGCGGCTTTTACTGGCCCACACTGTTCAAAGACGCATACAGTCATTGCAAGGCATGCAGTCGTTGCCAGACTTTGGGCAACATGAGCCATCGCGACATGATGCCTATGCAACCGATTCTAGTATGCGAAATCTTTGATGTTTGGGGGATTGATTTTATGGGCCCCTTTCCTATTTCGGATGGTTTCGAATACATTCTGTTGGCTGTGGACTACGTGTCCAAATGGATCGAAGCCATACCGACCCGAACCTGTGATCACAAAATCGTTCTCAAATTCATTCATCAACACATTTTCTCAAGGTTCGGGATTCCTCGTGCAATAATCTCTGATGGGGGGACCCATTTCACAAATGCTCAGTTTAGGTCACTGATGACCAAATACGGGGTGTCTCACCGAATCTCTACTCCTTACCACCCCCAAACTAATGGTCTAGCTGAGCTGTCGAATCGGGAGATCAAGAAAATCCTGCAGGTCACTGTTCGACCTGACAGGAAGGACTGGTCGTCCCGACTTCCGGAAGCATTGTGGGCCTATAGGACCGCCCACAAGACCCAATTGGGCATGTCTCCCTTTAGATTGGTGTACGGAAAGGCATGCCACCTTCCCGTCGAACTGGAGCATAAAGCCTATTGGGCAGTACGGAACTGTAATCTAGATCTTTCCAAGGCTGGGACCCACAGAAAACTCCAAATCAGCGAGATCGATGAATTACGCATAGACGCGTACGAGAACTCGCAAATCTACAAGGAGCGGGTTAAAGCCTTCCACGACAAACACATCTCAAGAAAGATCTTCCATCCTGGTCAAAAGGTCCTACTCTTTGATGCCCGACTCAAACTCTTCCCAGGAAAACTGAGATCTAAGTGGGTCGGACCATATTTGGTCCGACAGGTTTTTGGAAATGGAGCAATCGAAATCAGTCCACTCAGCCACGATTCTGAACCTTTCATCGTGAATGGTCAAAGACTCAAGCCGTTCATTGATGTAACTTCTACTAATTTGGCTGAGGCATCTTATATCCTCCGTTCCCCTTGAGCTTATTGCGCCCAGCCGATGGCGTAAAACTCAGCGCTTAACGGGAGGCAGCCCGTCATTCTCTTTGAAAACCTGAAACTTGTTCTGACACCTTTCAGCACTCGAAGTTCACCCTGAACTAAGACCCCCTAGGTTACAATGAGGACATTGCAAATCTTAGGCATGGGGGGGTAGGAAAGTGCAAAAACTTGTAAGAAAAGGTTTCAAACAAAAAAATTCACATATGCCAAAAATACCATAAAAATTAAAAAAATTTTTCGAAAAAGAATAAGAGGAAAAGAGGAGAAGGAAAATTTTGTGAAGGAGAAAAGAAACAAAATGAAAAAGGAGCACAAAATTATAAGAAAAGTTGATAGTCATTAGTAAGGAACTAAGGAATTAACCTAAGTTCTAGACCTCATTCAAGAAAATAACTGAAAAGTGCACAATGAGATTAGTAAGAATGCAAACCTTAGGCATTCTTGAATAGACTCTTAGTACTCATTAAGATCTGGACACTCCTCAAGAGGTTGAGGAAAATGAAAAGCTGAAGTATTAGGTCTAAGGCTTAGGAAGTATTCGGCCTCGTTAACTAATTTTTGGTTTACGGGACTCAGTAACCTAAGCACCCTAATCTCACACACATCCTGGTTCAGTAAGCGTAAAAATCAGAATCACGCAGAAGCGTCGCAAAAATCTGAAAAGAACACCTAGAATAGGAATGGCCGATCAACACAAGTTGATTTGGACGAGTTCCCAGCGCGGAGAGGCGGAAAATCCCCTCGAAGATGCGTAACAAAATATCATCTCCTCGGTGCTTGTCTCTTAGGATATTTACATATCCTACGGGGGGCATGTAAGCACTCTGCTGGTTCAGATTCCATGGATGGCATTATCTCGAAGTGTCAATTGCCAGGGTCTGGATTCGGCCACGGAATACCATGGATGGGATTATCTCGAAATCTCAATAGCCAGGGTTCCGGGGGTTGCCATGGGCGGTGCTATCTCGAAGCATCGATCGCCAGGAACCCTTGAGGATTGATGATGGGAGCAAGGAATCTGATACAGACCGTGTTGAAAAGCCAATCCTAGGCTAGAACTAAAAAGAAAAAGAGAGAGAAAACTCTCCAAACAGAAAAAACTTTCTATCTCTCTCTTACAAAACGCACTGCGAACTGGGCCAGGGCTAAAATCATTTCAAGCACGGGTGCTTTAACCACGAAGTCCAATAAACCTTAGGTTAGTTCTTGCGGGCCTTAAAAACCTTTGCTAAAAGACTGAGGCTAAGGCTAGACAGATTTGGATCTTGATTGGTACTAGAGTATCTTTTAGGCCTATGGTCAGCATTCTAACCTAATCTATGCTCAAATAAAAAGGCACTTATCTAAAACCATTGAAAACTTCATGGTCTAGAACAAGGGTTGAAACCTTAAGTTTTTTTGCTAAGGGACTAGCAAAAGCTAGGCATGGGGGTATGATGAGAACCTCATCATGAGCCATAACTAGCTCATTTTGACCCAATACAAAGGATAAAAGCTCCTACATATCTCAAGGAAAAGCTTAACTCAGAGAACTCTGAGTTTGAGAAGAAAACAAGTCATAAGGGGTAAAAGTGCAATTTTACCAGTATAATCTGCATGCAGGGTAATTCAGGGCCCAAACATAGGTCAAAACAGCTTAATAAGAATAAAAGTGGGATGAGATGATCTAGCAAGGGCTACAGCACTTCCAAGGAACCAAATGATAATCTGTAACCCTAAAACAACCCACTTCAATTCACAAGGTTCGAGGCAAAGTAAAAATAGAATAAACCCTCTAAAATTCATAGAAAAATAATCTCTAGGGTTTAGAACCTTCAATTTGGCCTTTAGAACCCATTTTGACCTACATTGAGAACCATGCCCAATTAATAACTTAATTTGGGTTTTTGCGCAAATTGACCGGTCAAACAAGGTTTAATATGAAAATAAAATTCACCATCAGATTCCTTAGGTCCTAATTAGTCATGTATAAAAACTTGAGCCTAAGAAGAAACCTCCTTGACCGACTTCACACTTTGGTCCTCATATATTTACTCTTTGGCCCTCAACTTTTGAACCCTCGCATTTTGGCCCCTAACTCTCCTTCGTTCTTTGCAAACAGGTCCCTCCTGCAAAACCCTGCCAGCACCATGCTCCGGCGACCTTGCGCGGAGCATGGCGCCGCGCAGGGTGAGGTGGAGGACCTGGCAAGTGTACCGGGGGTGCCCTGCGTCGTCAGCCGTCGCAGGAGCACCCCCATGGTCATTGTAGCCCCCCATACCGGCCGTGCGAACGCACGGACGGTATGGGTTCGTATTCCGACCATTCTCCGGCGAGGGAGACACGTCGTCTCCCTCCGCCTTCCTCCCTGCTTCAACCCTATAAATACCCCCCGCCGCTCCACCGACGAAGGCAGCCTGGATCTGACGGAGAAAACCCCCAGCTTTCTTCTCTTCTTTCTCCGGCAGACGCTCACCAGCTCCGGCGACTTCCTCTCCCTCCACCTCTTCGCTCTGCCGCACTACCAGCAGCAGAGACTTCCTCCCCTGCTCTTCCCGCGCCACGCCGCACCCAGCTGGCGCCTCTCCAGCCCTCTGCTCGCCGCCGCCCCTCTCTCTGAGCATCATCTTCTCCGGCGACAGTCGATACGACTGTCGCCCTGTTCCTCCCCCTTCGTCCCTGCAGTTAAGTTAGACCTACTCCCTTTCTCCTCCTCTTTCTTTCCCCGCTTTCGATTTAGTCAATTAAGCCCTCTACCGACCCTGTTCACCCTCATCCTCTCCGCCTCCGACCACCCTCCGGCGAGCCGCTCCCATCACCTCAGCAACCCACACGGCTCGCCAACCACCGCAGAACCTCCGCCTCCTCACCCTGATCCTCTTCCGCCCCTCCACTTCCCACCAAACACCCTCTGCAGACCCACCGAACACACCCACTCCCTCGCTCACAGTTTGACCTAGGACGACCTGATAGCTCCATCTCGCCCCCTGCAGACCCCCTGACCACCTTCGCCGTGCCACGGCGAAGGTCCCCCGCCTGTCTGATTTGGCCGAGAGGCCGTGCTATTGATTTCAGGTTCCAGGCCTTGACCGCCATTGGCGAGGAAGCTCGAAGCTTGCTTGAGGTTGCTCCAAGCCCAGATATCCCAGGTTGAAGAGCCACGGCCAGCGCGGAAGAGTCTTGCGCACACACCCTGGCCCTCAATTGAAGTTGCGCGCCTCAACAGCTGCTGCAATTGGAAGCGCCATCCCTGCTGCAGGCCAAAGAAGAAGAAGCAGACCCGCTGAAGAAGAAGGAGCTGCTGCACTGTAGCGAAGGCATCGTTAAGTCGTCTCAGCACCGGGGCAGACGACGGAAGGTCAGCAGCCAAAGAAGAAGAAGACAGGCTGAAGAAGAAGGAAGAACAACGGCCATCGCGAAAGAAGAAAAAGAAAGGTCAAGGCAGGTGAAGACAAAGAAGAAGAAGGAATGAAGAGAAGCAAGAAGCAAGAAAAGAAGAAGACGATCTGACGAAAAAGAAAGAAAGGAAACAAGGAAGAACAGAAGAAGAAGAGCACGAGGGGAAGATCTGAAGAAAGCAGAAGAAGGAGAAGAAGAAGAAGAAGAAGAACAGGAAGAACCAAAGACAAAGAGGAAGAAAGAAGAAAAGAAGAAGAAGCCAAATTTTCATCTCTCTCTCTCTCTCTTTATTTTTGTAATAGAACTTGTATATCTCTAGAATACAACTTGCTCCCTGAGTTCGACCTCGGGAACTCTTTTATTTTTCCGAGTAAAAAATTTTTATATGAAACGTTGGTAACAACCGGCTTTACTACAACGAGATATAACTGAAACCGCCGACGTTAACGCTTTCAGCTGGTAACCTACTCTCTGTTTGCCACCTTCAGACATCCAGCTTATAGTACATGACGTCTGAAGACCTTGCCAGACGTCCAACAATAGGAATGTTGGATTGTCAAACCTTTATCTTAGAGGATCAACTATTAATCAGATTTACATATATTTTCAAACGTCTGTAGGGCATCCCAGAAGTCTGATAAATAAACGTTAGGCTAATATCTGACCCAAATCACCTTTTGTTAGACAAAATAGTCGTTTAAACCTCGGGAAATCAATTCTCGCAGAGGATTACCTTTTTAGACATCCAAACAGCTTGCCAGATGTCTGACTTGTCGTTTGAGCAACTAGATCTTAGAACCCTGTTTAGATCTAGTGAAAATAGGAAGGAACCCGTCTAGAATTAGACCTCTGATTCTTGTCTCAGACGTCTTAAAAGTAACTCTTAGACGTCTGTCTTGATTCAACTCAGTTCAAATCATCAACTCTTCTAAATCAGACGATCGAACATTAGATCAGACAATGACCCAGACGGCTGACCAAAAAATCAGGCATCTGATAACCCTGTCAGAATCATAAATGACCTTGATTTCGGTGGGATTTTGGATCACACTCTTAAGCCTTGTTCCCAATGACTACAAGAGGCTTCCAAGGCCTTCAAAAGCTTTCTTAGAACTTCTATAAATAGAGGAGGACCCTTTCTAAGCTAAACACACCTTAACATACTACTTCACATTATATTATGTCCAAGTGAAGAAGAAAATTGGCTAGAAGTATTGTTGCTCTCCAAGATCATCCTACACACTTGAGAGCATCATCATTGCTGCACATCTGTTCTCCCGTCTTCTCATACGAGAGTGTCATCGTGCCTTTGTGTGGTTCACGCACTCCGCGTTGCTAGCCAATGCACTTCCATCAAAGGGAAGTTTCTTTTGCTTATAGTAGCTAGGTTTATTACATACTTTGTAACTCTATAGGATACTTTGTATATTGTCTTTGTTTGGGCATTTGCTTTGGGAATTCCCGTATTCCTTGTGAGACAAAATACTCCTCATGAAGAGGAGGGGTTTGAGGTACACTACCCTCATATAAAGTAGTGTCGATTGTATTGAGGTTAAACTACCCTCGTTTTAAGTAGTTCGATTAGTAGATTTGATTGATTAGGTCGATCGGGAAATCCTAAGTTGAGAGGTTTAGGTGGTAGTTTTTATTCGAGTTTAGGTTTTCACCTAAAAATCATTATGTACTTGTGAGATTGATTATTTGTGATTGTTTGTTTTTTATTTCCGCATTATTTTTGTATCACGCATATCTCAACCCCCTCTGTCAAGGGAATTACATAATTAACATTTAAATTCATATACTCGAAAAATAGTATATTCCGAGGTCGTTCGTTAGGTATAAATTGTGTGCAATTACCAATATGAGAAATATTCAAAGATCACTTTGGTGAACTTGTTATAATGAATCAAGCATACAAATTAAACAAGTCATAATCGCATTCTAATAAGCAATTTAAATATGGAAAATTGAATGCAATAAATGTTATTCCAAATGCTCAATAAAAATTATTAAACAAATAATAGTCAAGTCTTTCTCTTTTTAGGCACAAGTGAGCATCGACAAGAATGTTTGGAAAAACATAGCATTAAAAACTACTTAGAAATAAGTTTTGAACCAAGTTTAAGAAGATTTGCAAAGCTACCCTTGCATTGTTATGATTTGGTCCTTGTAGCCTTACGAAAAGGTCCCTATGACCTCTTTTTTTTCTTCAAAAGGGTGCTTCGTGCATTTTCCAAAGGAGTAGATGCTACTCCTTCTCTGGCAACTCTCGTCAGAGCATGGCCGAACTGGAGCGCCAATGATCGTGGGAGGCTGCGAAGAGCGGAGAGAGCTCAGGCGAGAGTCATTGGACATGATGGGGGTGTTGGATCGACGGTCCGAGGTGAGGGTGACAGTAGACGGCGACGGCGGAGATGGGGAAGGTGATGGGTTTTGGCGGGAACTCCAGCGTGTACCTACACTTCAAAATATGGGTCGAAAGACCCAGATTAAATGCTCAAAAGCTCCAGCGTGATGAGCCGAAGCAAAGCCCCAATCGAATGGGCCATGGAGATGGCCAAAGGTGGCGGCGGGAAGTTGATGAGGACGATGCCGGCGTGGGTAGAGGTTGGTCCATTGGAGGCATGGAAACTCCAAATCGAGGGGTTGAGGAGCTTTTCCTAAACTTGGCGGAGGTGGTGGCTACGTTTAATTGGTGCTAGGCCATTGGAGGAGGTGCGGTGGACTCGAGGAAGGCAACGATGAGAGTCCGGTGGATCAGGAGAGTGGTCGAAACCCCAAAGCAACTCAGGGGTTTTGTTCGTCGTGTCGAGGTAGAGCTTTTGAGGTGGCTGTAGACGTGGGAAGCAGCATGGAATGACGAGGGCGTGCTCGCCGGAGCTTTGCCGAAGAACCCGTCGTGGACGTGGAAGAAGACTTGAAGGGAGGCGTGGTTGAGCTTAAATCCTAGATCCAAGAGTCCTAAACTAATATGAAGGGCGAGAGGAAGAAGATAGACTACCTAGGAGGAGGAGAGGAGGATGGAGGACATGGCCGGCATGGTGACTGTCCATGAGAAAGATGTCGGCGAGCCGAGAAGAGGGGGTGGATGAACCGCCTCTTTTGATGTGAAGAACATCGACGACAGGAGGAAGAGAAGCCCTCAACTAATTTCTTTGGAGGAGCGGCAGACGAAGAGGATGAGGAGCTTCAAGGTCTCATCGTAGGTGACATCGGAGACGAAGGAGGGGGTAGGGATGCACCGAGACTCGACGAAGAGAAATTGCCTGAGATAAGAGAGATTTATCGCTCCCTAGCGTGTGAGAAGAGGGTCGATTGTCGTGAGCAACAACCGTTGGAGTTCACGGCTGGCAGACGTGGAGGTGGAAGCTGGAGGTCCAACTGGTGGGGACCTATTCGTAAGAGAAATCAAAAGTTAGGGGTATTTCTGTAAGGAAATTGGGTTCAAGGGCCAAATTACAAACTTGGCCAAAATGAAATCCAAATGAGCCCAAATTTTTATGATAACCTAATTTGGATATAAAAAATTTAATGGTAACTTCAATTTTTGGTTTTTATGTCGTTTTAATGGTCAATTTACAATTTGACCAAAATGTACAAAATACCCACCTACATTTCTGTTTTAGGTCGAAACGAGTTCTGATTGTTAAATAGACTGCGCCAAACCTTATAAAATATTTTTAAATGATTTTTATAAGATTTAAATTACATTTATTTCCACCAAAGCTATTTTAATTAAAGCGGGGTCGAAATTAGCCATTTTAATTAAGGATTAACACTCAATTTGAATGAAAATATTAAATTACTCATTAATAACACACTTTTAGGAAATTTAAGCTTAATTGATATTTTATTAATCATGGTTCACCCCTTACCATTATGCATTTATAATTATTCGTGAAAATTACATAATTAAGCCCTATTTTCTATTAATTCCTTTCTCTTCAGCCCCGATTGAGTTATACCATTTTGATGTGTTAATTAAGTGAATTTAACCTTAAAACTTAGCCAAATTAAGTTAGATATAGAGGATGATGGTGATGCCATCAACCATCGCCACACTATCGAAGATAATCGAAGATAGAAAACAGCGAGCCACGAAAGAGGTTGTTGCTGCGAGAAGAACTCACATAGTAAGGAGTGGGGGGAGGTGGGGAGGGGAGGCAAAGCAATCGAAGCGAGGAAAGGGAGCCCCGACCGGCACGATGGTCGGTCGAAGCCCTAGTTGAGTGGCTAGGGTTTCTCTGTTTGGGGCGAGTAGAGAGGGGTTTCGTTGGGAATCAAAAAAATGGGGGTATTGAAGTCACCAAAATGTACTATATATGATGGAGTGGAAAATAAAATCACATGAATAAAATTCAATGACTCTCTATTTGGGACTGATGGAGAACACATGCAAATTGTCAAGTAGATTATAATATACCTTTGAATCATAGATTTCATCCTGGCATTTATGCGTAATAAGAATGGTTTGGTTGGCTATCTACAATGAAACGAGAATTGTGATAGACTACATTTTCCCCTATCAATAGTACTTAGTAAAATTGAGGTTGTGCTTTAATCCACTTGTGGGGCTATCTCCTAGTAAGGCAAAGTACATTAAGCAACATAATAAATTAATGATGTAGAGAGATTTGTTGGCAAAAATTAATCAACCTCAACTAGGAAATTGTACCATGCATCTTAACAATTTGATTGCTATACACATGAGGAAGGATAGGGGCATGGTGAAAGGACAAAGAACTTTTTGTGAGATTCCACTTAAAATGTGAGGTATGTTTCTTGAGGCAAGATCTTGATGGGGAAAATTGCCGCATCGTACAATCTTGTAGATATAATGACCAAGCTTATGATATCGACAAAGTTCACATCCAACACAAACGTGGTTATATTTTTTAAGTTGTGAGAAGGCTTGGATGGAAAAGAGAAGATGTTGGCGCACGTAGAAAGAATTCAAGTCATGCCTTAGGAAAACACTGTACCGGATCTAATCAATGGATTACTTAATTCCTCGACATGTCGCAGGGTGCTGGAGCTCCCATCTTGGTGGGGGCCTAGATTGGTTGTTGGTTGTTGCAATGCTTGGATAATATTGGTGGTGCTTTAAAGGCTTGCCGCAACGCTTGGAGTTCGACCGTGTTTCCATTTAACTCACCTGGTCTCAATTCCTCTTGTCAAAGATCCTATCTTGGTGTTTGAAGAAATCGACCTTCTCATTTCATGGGTTATAGATTCATTTTCAACACAACACTTTCTCTTAGCCCATCATTTTTTTATTCTTTTTCACCTTTTTAGCTAGGTAGTTGTGGATCACACTCTTTCTTTACTTTGACCTATTGGGTCTCCTATAACATCCTCGAGCTTCATCTTCTATCTTTCCTTAACCATTTCACATTGTACTGATATGCTTGAGAAGAACATCATTATCTTGAAGGATCTCGTTTTTGTTAGCTCAATCTTACAAGCTAGACAATTTGCTTCTTTTAAGGCATTTCACATGGCATGGCATTGATAGAGAGGAAAACCTATCTAGACAAGGAGATTTTGGATCTGGTTGCCGTGAAGGTGGGGGCTCTACAAGAGTTCTCGCTAGAGGACTAAGAGTGTTTTGAGAGTTCGATTTGAGATTTTGAGTTGTGACGCACTTAAGTTTCACTTGCCGTAATCACAACCTATGTTCTTGTTGTCTTGGGCAGTGATTTAAATGTCATCGGCAATGTCTTTTTTGGGAAAAGTCCATGCTGACATGGTAAAGTTATTGAAATGCTGGGATGCCGTCAGCATGGTCGGCATGCCGGCGAAATCGATGGTCATGTTGAGGTTGTTGGTTTTTTTGATTACTTCTGTCAATTTTGTTGGCATACATCAGCATGCCCTCAGCATGCCTACGAAATGCACACTTAAAATTTCATTGGCATAATGTCGAAATTGACATTTTGAACCTTGGTTTTGACCACATCCGACATCGTGCCTTCCTACAATCGAGATACTGTCTAGTTAGTTTCGACTTCCGAGTTTCATCAGTCTCTCATGGTTACAAAGTAGGGAGATCTCTAGGGATTCTACTTAGTGGCACATTTGTTATCTATGAGTATGGAGTAGCTACTTGAGTTCAATATTGTGGATGGAACACTACTGATTTTTGTTACTTCTTAGATGCACTTCTTTGCTATTTGTATACTTTTATTTTCTTTATTTTTGTTATTATTTGCATTTTCGAGTTCACATTTTAAGTAGGTGCCCTCATTTTACAAGGAGTTAAATTTTTTCCTTTTTAGGGTCATATTTGGTTGTAAATCAGTTTATTCTTCTTTTAAAGACGTTTAAATTTTCAAAAAAATTACTAGTTGATGGATCCAGTTAGCTAGTATCATTTTCTAAGGTGATTAATAGGCACCTATAAGTCTTGAGATTAATTAGGATTAATCATGGAGTCAATATTTATTGAAATTAATCTTGAATTATAATATTGATTGGATTGTTCTTAATTCCAATATTAATAGGATTCCCTCTGGGTGTTTGTAACTTTGTTGGACTCTTTGTCTTTACATATATAGTGCAAATTCATCTCTACTTATAGTTTTATCCTTCATCTCAAAGGTATTTTTTACACAAATCTCAATGTTTTATCATTATTTGCTTATAATTCTCATTTTTATTTATATATATGCAATTTGCTATCATCCATAATGTAGATTGTTTGTGAAAGGATACTTGCAAGTCTCACATATTATTCACACAATTCACTTGATCAAGTTATTTATGATCTCTTGAATGAAGTAAAGTCTTTTTATGAATAATTTTTAGAAATGAGTTTGGAATGGAGAAATAGGTTCAAGTATTTTTTTATTAAGATTTCATTTATCCCATTTTTCAGTTAGATGTTATATGTGTTATAAAGTGTAAATCTTTAACCATCTTTTTTTGAAAAGGATCGTAGGGGATAATAAGAAATGATAATTCTATTAAATTTTATTAATTAAGGGAGACTAAAAGTGATGAGAACCTCATCATAAGCCCTAACTAACTCTTTTCGACCTAAAAAAAAGAGAATAAAAGCTCCTACATAACCAAGAGAAAGGCCTAATTTAAGGGATCACTAATCTGGGAAGAGAACATGAAGCAAAGGGTAAAATTGTAATTTTATCATTGTAGTGGATCAACGAGATTTCTTAAGTTCTAGACATAGGTCAATTGGACTTAATAAGAGAAAAAGCGGGATGGTTCAATCAGAAAAGGGTTATTGTGAAATTTAAGAATTAAATGACATTCTGTAATCCTAAAACAAACTCACTTAAATTCAAAAGGTTATAGGCAGGATAAAAATCAACTAAAACCTCTAAAATTCATGAAAAAATATCCTCTAAGGTTTAGAACCTTCAATTTGGCCTTTGGAACCTATTTTGACCAAGATTGGGGTCCAAGCTTAATATTTGACCTAATTTGAGTTTTTATGCAAAATGTCCAGTCAAACGTGGTCAAACCTAAAATCGAACTTAACCATTGAATTCCTTATGTCCAAATTAGGTTTATACCAAAATCTAGACCTAAGGGAAGGTCATCTTGACCTACTTTGCAAAATGGTCCACACAATTACATTCTGGCCCCTAAATTTTGGAAACCCTTGCGAAAACCCCCTCACCTTTCTCGTCACTTTCTGCATTTTGGTTCCTTTGCCATTACAGCAGAGACCCACACCTCCGGCGAGGTTTCGAGGAGGATTTCTCCTTGCTTCCCCAGGGAGCTGCTCTAAGATTTGAAAGGAGAGTCCTTTGTGAAACTCCCTGCCGCTTGAGCAGCTCCCCATGCCCTGAATCGCCCCATACCTCTCATGCGAATGCTCGAGAGGTGTGGGTATCACTTTCGGCCATACCTCCAGCGAGAATTTTCGCCTGCCACCATGCATCTGACCCTTTGCCCGTGCCTTTATAAGAAGCATCAGGTCCGGTCGAAGGAAGCAAGCTTGATTTGGCCTGATAAAACCCCTAAAATCATCCCCCCTCACCTTCAGCCAATAGCCCGCAAGCTCTGACGACATCTCCTTCCTCCTCTCGTCACTTTGCCATCGTACCAGTGGCAGAGTCATCTCTGCCTCACTCCTCCGCATCGCGTCGCACCCGCGCGAGCCTCTCTAACCTCCTCGTCGTCGCTGCCTCTCCATCTCAGGGCTTTCATCTTTGACGACGATAGATACACACTGTCCACCCCTCTGCCTCCCCTTCGCTCCAATCACCACAGATAAGTTCCTCTCCCCCTCCTCTTTATTTCCCCTATCCTTATTGCTATTTCCGACCCCTCGACAACCGCTGACCGCCATCATCTTCTCCACCTCCGGCAGACCACCGGCGATGTGTCTCCATCACCTCCCTACACCCATCCACCTCGCAGACCCCTCAGAAGCACCACCACCATCCACTGATCATCATCCGCCTCTCCAATGACTGCCATACTGTAACGAACGCGTGCCCCAGACGCCTTTTAAGACGTCTGGGAGGTGGCCCAGACGTCGGACCAGACGTCTGGGATCACATCCAGACGTCTGACCAGACGTCCGGGATCGTTTACAGACGTCTGGAGAACAGTTATGTTCGCACGGGAGATTCGTCTGCGCGCCTGTGCGCGCAGACCTGCGATTCCTCTCTCTCTCTCTCTGCGGCTGCAGGCGCGCTACGACCACCTTATCTCTCCTCCTCGCGCGGCCTTAAAAGGGCGCGCCTCCCCTCCCGTCTCCACCGTCTCCTCCTTCTTCTCCTTCCTGTGCGCGAGAGCGAGCGGACGCGAGGGCGGCAGCGGCAGCCGCAGTGAGCGCGGAGGAGCTGCGGCGTGCGAGGGTGGGGGCTCTGCCGTGAGGGCGAGCTCGCCGGAGCGGCTCCGCCGGCCGGTAGAGGGCGCAGGGGGCGCGGAGCGTCGCGGAGAGGGACCTGCTGCAGTCGGAGCAGCGGACGCGCGAGGTGCGACGCTGGCGGCGTCGCGAGCGGAGGCCGAGCAGGGTTCTGATTCTGGAAAAATTTCCAGAATCAGACGTCTGGGTTGATAGCCAGACGGCAAGGTCGACGTCTGTAAGATCATACAGACGTCTGAAAGGTGAGTTTCCGCTTTCTTCTTCCTTCTTGTCGACTGACCGTACTGAGGGAGGGGGGGTTGGCCGTGCGCAGGTTCGCTGATTCGCCATCCTTTGCGAATCAGACGTCTGTAAGTTGTACCAGACGGCGGGAGTGACCTACAGACGTCCGTGTGGACCATCGGACGTCTGGGGTATAGGACAGACGTCCCCGCAGACTTCTGGACGTCCGGGGAACCAAGCTGAACAGGTAATTCTCTGATCCACCGTTTAAGACGTCTGGAAGGAGTTCCAGACGTCTGATTTTGCACAGTATCGTCTTTTTCGACCCGTTTAGGGCCCGTTTGGGCTCCGTTTTCCACGATTCGAGTTGCGTTCTTTTCAGAATTAATTCCTCTACTCGTCTACAGTAGCTATACACTGTTCTGAGACACTCCTTGTGTTTGATCCTTGTGATAGGACCTCGTTCGATTGCAGTCTTGAGAGTCGCGGAGGCACGCGGGATTCCCGATCACGCCCCCATTACTCCTGTTGTACCTGGTAGAGTGGCTTTAAGTATTAATAAAATCTGTTAAAGTATGGAACCATAACTAGAACCTAGGGCATTGCATGAATCCTAGGAATGAGAAATATATGGAATGATAGCTCCTAGGTGTTGCATGAATCCTAGGGCCGGAAAACTAGATTGTATGATAGATCCTAGGATATGGCATGAATCCTAGGGTGGAAAAACTAGTGGAATGTATATTACTGCAGTCTTGGAAAAATGGAAAGGAATATATAAAGCTGCCTGTAAATTTAATTAACAGCTGCCTGTTATGAATAAAGAAACATGTTTGAGATCATGGATTTTGAGAACGTGAATCTGGGAAGTGAAACATATGATGTTCTGAGATAAAGAGCTGGAACCCTACGGGGAATTAGGAGTGGAACTCCTGGAAAGAAAAAGGAATGGAACTGAGATGTAGTTTGTACTGTCTCTTGGGTACGCAGTACCAAGGGAAGTACCTGTACCTGTTTAGTGCAGAGTGGGGCCAGCCGCCCCAGGGACCCGGGGTTAGGATTGGCTGCTCTGTACCGACTTGTTGGCCCTCGTGTACGTAGTACCGAGGAGAGCTACTAGTGTTAGGAGAGTACTAGCTACCCCACGGGCCCCGGGGTTCTGCTAGCCTCCTTCACCGACTTGTTAGGCCCGTTAGGGCAAACCAGGGTAGTCAGGCGAGGGTGCGCGGACTGTAGAGGGGCAAGGCCCCGGTTTGGTTACTGTGGAGGGGTTGGACCCCTGTTACTGAGAGGGCTCTGCCCTGGTTCCGTGCTGTGCTTTGGGCACACCCGTTAACGGAAACGACTGACCGCGTGCCAGTGTGGGCTAGCTACCTGTGCGTTTATCGCGCGTGCCGTAGTCACCGTTACGTCTGTCAGTGACCTTGGGGTGGTTGACTGAGGGTAGGATCACCACGGGGGACTCTCCCGACCAGGAGAGCACCACGTGCTACTTCTACTTTTGGAAAAGACTGCAATCAAGATCGTTCCCACGAGGACATTCGAGATCAAGTAAAGGATCTGAGAAATAAATGAAATAGTGAGAAAAAATTGAAAGATGTGAATAAAGGAAGTAATAGAACATAACAGCTACTGTACACTCTACTGTTGCCTTTAGTTAGTTTGCCACTCTACTCAGCGTTTTGCTGACGTGTTACACTCGTTACCTTTTTCAGGACCAGGTGTTGAGCAGCCAGGGTCGGCGGCTGCAGAGGACGCTGGGCCGAGTAGGGTCCAGTAGAGTTACCACAGCTTTTGTACCCCTTTTGTTTCTGTTCTAGTGAGTAGTTTTTGTTTCCGCTGTACCTTCTTTACCTGCAGTTCTTGTTATATGATACATGCTGTTTTACTATTGTGGTGGTACCTACTGTAGTAGTTTCTTTCCTTACTGCTGTACTTTCTTACTGTTAGTTATATTCATGCTGAATGTGGTTTATTTTACTGTCTTTTGGTTACTTCCTCGTTGGACGACTAGGTCTTGGGATTAGTCGAGTCGGTCCGGTTCTCGTGTCTCGTAGGGACTCGGGAACCGGGTCGTTAAAAGATGGTATCAGAGCAAGGTCGTCCCGAGAAGTGAATCAACTGATTGTAAAATAACCAATTCACATGTTTATAGCTAGAGTAGCCACCACAACATATCTCTTGACATGAGCTCTTAGAAGTTTTGTTAGGTACCGTTTGTTTTGACGTTTCCGTTTGTTTCGCGTCTCCTTGCAGGAGATGCCTCGTCGTGGGACTGGCGAGACTGGCCGCGGGCGCGGCCGAGGGCGAGGTCGGCGAGGTGGACGTGCTGTCGTTGACGTCTCGGTGGACCAGCCACCACTCCCTGGCATCCAGGCCCAGGACCTCGTCAGACTGATATGGGATATTGTACGAGAGGAGCTCCACCCACCGCCCCGAGCACCTCCTCCTGGGGTTGCAGAGGGGGAGTCCTCTGTGGGACCACGCGACGGACACGGCGCTGGACACGAGGGAGAGGATGGGCCCCTGCCGCCCCCACCTTCCTCCGACACTTCTGTACACGAGGCACCTTCGCCTGGAGGTGCACCAGCACCTCCCCTACAGCGCCACTTCGAGCTTTTCGGACAGTTCCGGAAGCTAAAGCCCCCCTCCTTCAAGGGGGATGAGGACCCGACCGAGGCAGAGGACTGGCTTGAGCAGCTGGAGAAGATCTTCGACACCCTTGGCCCCCCGGTGGAGTGCCGCGTGGCCTTTGCCACGTACCAGCTGGAGAGTGCGGCACACCGGTGGTGGAGGGCGGTCCGGGGACAGGAGAGGGACGAGCCGACGTCGGACCAGTTCGTCACCCTCTTCTGCGAAAAGTACTTTCCCCAGACGTGGCAGGACCAGAGGAGGTGGGAGTTCCACACTCTCCGCCAAGGGACGATGACCGTGAGCGCGTACCGCACGCGTTTCTTGGAGCTATCCCGCTTTGCAGCGACAGCGGTAGCCACTGAGGAGGAGCGCCTTTGGAGGTTCACCGAGGGGCTCCGGCCTGCGATCCGGGGGTATGTCAAACCCCTGAAGCTGCCGACGTTTTCGAGGGTGGTAGAGGCAGCTATGACTTACGAGGAGACCAACCCGTCCGCGCGAGAGACCGACGGCGGGCGGAAGAGGCCCTTTCAGCCAGACTTCTCACAGGGCCGGCGAGAACGGAGACACGTGACGTCCGCAGGAGAGCCGTCACGTTGTGCAGGGCCATCAGTGGCCTTTGGGGGCCCTCGACAGGGGCCAGTCGCCAGCACCGGACCCCCGCCTAGCCGACAGCAGGGACTCACTGAGGGCGGGAGTCGGGTTCCCCTCTGCTACCAGTGTGGCCAGCCGGGCCACGTCAGGAGGGACTGCCCATCTAGGGCAGGAGGTCAGCAGATACTTCCCGCGCAGCACTGGAGGGCGCGCAGGAGGCCGCGGTTCCCAGGCACGAGGAGGAGGACAGCAGTCGCGAGGAGGGTACCGGCCAGCACCTACTCGTCCGACGCAGAGTGTGGCTGCTTCGTCCGCACCTAGGGCTGAGGGGCGTATCAACGCCTTAACACACAGGGACGCCAGAGCATCGGGATCCGTGGTAGCAGGTATGGTTTCAGTTTCTGGCAGACTCGTTTACACGCTTTTCAATTCCGACGCTACGCACTCGTTTGTCGCAGCCAGTTTCGCAGTTAGTTTGGACCAGGATTATACACTGTTAGAGAATCCGTTCGTAATCAGAGGTCCGAGTGGTCAGCTGTTTGTAGCTGAGGAGGTGTACACGGGTTGCGGGGTCAGCATCGGGGGACACAGCCTGCCAGCTGACCTGATTATGATACAGATGGAGGACTTTGGAGTGATTCTGGGGATGGATTGGCTGTCCGCTTACCACGCCTTGGTAGACTATTTTGAGAGGAAGATTGTCTTCTCCATTTCGGAGTTGCCTTCCTTCGAGTTTCATGGGCAGCCAGTGGACGGAGGTTTCAGGTGCATTTCGGCACTTCGGGCGGCGAGACTTTTGAGCCAGGGGTGTGAGGGCTTCCTAGCTTGTGTGGTGGCAGAGCACAGCCCCGTGGCAGACTTCCAGAGCATCCCGGTGGTCAGAGAGTTCTCCGACGTGTTCCCAGACGAGTTACCAGGACTACCGCCCGAGCGTGAGATCGAGTTTGAGATCTCACTAGTACCAGGGACCAGCCCCATCTCCACCGCGCCATACAGGATGGCACCGCTTGAGCTGCGAGAGCTCAAGTCTCAGCTGCAGGACCTTTTGGAGAAGGGTTTCGTGAGGCCCAATGCGTCTCCCTGGGGAGCCCCGGTACTGTTTGTGAAGAAGAAGGATGGGACCCTACGCCTTTGCGTGGACTACCAACAGCTGAATAGGGTCACCATCAAGAACAGATATCCGCTGCCGAGGATCGACGATTTGTTTGACCAGTTGCGGGGTGCCACGGTGTTTTCCAAAATCGACTTGAGGTCTGGATACCACCAGTTGAGGATCAGGGAGACCGACGTCTCCAAGACAGCTTTCCGCACCCGGTACGGACACTACGAGTTTTTGGTCATGCCGTTTGGGCTGACCAATGCCCCCGCTGCTTTCATGGACCTGATGAACCGGGTGTTTAGACCGTACTTGGACCAGTTTGTGGTGGTTTTCATAGATGATGTACTCATCTATTCTAGAGATCGGACGCAGCACGGACAGCACTTGCGGATGGTTCTGGACACTCTGAGACGACACAGGCTGTACGCCAAATACAGCAAGTGCGAGTTCTGGTTGAGGGAGGTGACCTTTTTGGGTCATGTGATCTCTGGAGACGGCCTGGCGGTGGATCCCGCCAAGGTCGAGGCAGTGCTCAGGTGGGAGAGACCGCGTTCAGTCACTGAGATTCGCAGTTTCCTGGGACTGGCAGGTTTCTACAGACGGTTCATCAGAGGGTTTTCGCAGATTGCACGTCCTATGACACAGTTGACCTAGAAGGATGTGCCTTTCACTTGGACAGACGCCTGTGAGGCGTGTTTTCTGGGGCTGAAGGAGAGGTTGACCTCGGCTCCCGTGCTCACCATCCCTGACAGTAGTGGCGGGTTCGTTGTGTACACGGACGCTTCCTTGCAGGGGTTAGGAGGTGTGCTCATGCAAAGGGGTCACGTGGTCGCTTACGCTTCGCGGCAACTGAAGCCCCATGAGCGTACCTACCCTACCCACGATCTAGAGTTGGCAGCTGTTGTCTTCGCGCTGAAGACATGGAGGCACTACTTGTACGGTGAGACCTTCGAGATTTTTACAGATCACAAGAGCCTCAGATATCTTTTTGACCAGAAGGAGCTCAACATGAGACAGAGACGTTGGTTGGAGCTCCTGAAGGACTACGACTGCAGCATCTCCTACCACCCGGGAAAGGCCAATGTGGTGGCTGACGCCTTGAGCCGTAAGGCGCCCGCACGCTTGGCCAGTCTACAGTTACAGAGTTGGAGCCTTTTGGAGGAGGTGGGCAGTTGGCGACCTCTAGAGTTACGAGGGTATTGTGGGGCAGTGACGGTGACACGGCAGACCAGGCCAGAGTTGATAGACCGCATCATCACGGGACAGATGGCCGATCCGTACTTGCAGTCTTTGCGCGACAGAGTACTATCAGGGGACCCAGGGGACTTCTCTTTCACAGACCAGGTGTTACGCTTGAGGGGACGGTTGTGCGTCCCCAGAGACGAGGAGATGTTGAGAGAACTTCTGACTGAGGCACACGGTTCCAGATTCACCATACATCCCGGAAACACGAAAATGTACCATGACTTGAGATGCGAGTTATGGTGGAGAGGGATGAAGCGGGATGTGGGTGAGTTCGTGCAGCAGTGCTTAGTGTGCCAGCAGGTGAAAGCCGAGCATCAGAGGCCTGCAGGGCCGCTTCAGCCGCTTCCAGTGCCAGAGTGGAAGTGGGAGAGCATCACCATGGACTTGGTGGTGGGCTTACTTGTTACCCAGCGAGGACACGACGCAGTCTGGGTAATAGTGGATAGATTGACGAAGACGGCACGATTCTTGCCGATCCGAGTCACTTTGGGACCAGCACAGTTGGCAGAGAGGTATATCCGTGATGTGGTGCGACTACACAGAGTTCCGCGGGAGATCGTATCCGACCGGGATACCCGCTTTACGTCCCAGTTTTGGGCTGAGTTTCAGCAGGCTTTGGGGACGAGGTTGAGGTTTAGCACGGCTTACCACCCCCAGACGGACGGACAGTCGGAACGCACGATACAGACACTCGAGGACCTTTTGCGTGCCTGTGTACTAGACTGGAGGGGCTCTTGGGAGGAGCACCTGCCCCTGGCGGAGTTTGCATACAACAACAGTTATCACTCGAGCATCGGCATGGCTCCCTACGAGGCTCTGTACGGACGGAAATGCACGGCACCCTTGAGTTGGGTTGAAGTGGGGACTAAGTGGGAGGTTGGCCCCAGGTTGATCCGGCAGAGCCAGGAGGTAGTTGAGCAGATCCACAGACGACTCCGCACTGTCAGGAGCAGACAGAAGAGCTACGAAGATCGCAGACGCAGAGAGGTGCAGTTCGAGGTTGGGGACCACGTCTTCCTTCGTGTTTCGCCCACGAAGGGCTTACAACGGTTTGGGGTGAGAGGGAAGCTCGCGCCGAGGTTCGTGGGGCCCTTTGAGGTCCTGGAGCGGGTTGGACCCGTTGCTTACAGACTTGCCCTTCCCCCGCAGCTTTCTGGTGTGCACGACGTGTTCCACATGTCTAACCTCAGGAAGTACGTAGCCGATCCCAGCCACGTACTGAGTCACGAGAGCGTCGAGGTGAGCGACGACCTGACCTACCCCGAGCGGCCAGTGCAGATCCTAGACCGAGCCGTCTGCAGGTTGAGACGAAAGCAAGTACCCCTGGTAAAGGTTTTGTGGAGGAGCCAGCGGTACGAGGAGGCTACCTGGGAGCCTGAGGCGGCAATGCGGGAGCAGTACCCGGAGCTTTTCGCGGGTACGTCTTTTCGGACCGGCTTCGGTCCTTTTTGAGTTTGTTATGGTTATTTGGACATCTTTTTCCCGCACCCTAGTTGGCGCAAGTTTCGGGGACGAAACTTCCTTTGAGTTTGTTATATTGTAACGAACGCGTGCCCCAGACGCCTTTTAAGACGTCTGGGAGGTGGCCCAGACGTCTGGGATCACATCCAGACGTCTGACCAGACGTCCGGGATCGTTTACAGACGTCTGGAGAACAGTTATGTTCGCACGGGAGATTCGTCTGCGCGCCTGTGCGCGCAGACCTGCGATTCCTCTCTCTCTCTCTGCGGCTGCAGGCGCGCTGCGACCACCTTCTCTCTCCTCCTCGCGCGGCCTTAAAAGGGCGCGCCTCCCCTCCCGTCTCCACCGTCTCCTCCTTCTTCTCCTTCCTGTGCGCGAGAGCGAGCGGACGCGAGGGCGGCAGCGGCAGCCGCAGTGAGCGCGGAGGAGCTGCGGCGTGCGAGGGCGGGGCTCTGCCGTGAGGGCGAGCTCGCCGGAGCGGCTCCGCCGGCCGGCAGAGGGCGCAGGGGGCGCGGAGCGTCGCGGAGAGGGACCTGCTGCAGTCGGAGCAGCGGACGCGCGAGGTGCGACGCTGGCGGCGTCGCGAGCGGAGGCCGAGCAGGGTTCTGATTCTGGAAAAATTTCCAGAATCAGACGTCTGGGTTGATAGCCAGACGGCAAGGTCGACGTCTGTAAGATCATACAGACGTCTGAAAGGTGAGTTTCCGCTTTCTTCTTCCTTCTTGTCGACTGACCGTACTGAGGGAGGGGGGGTTGGCCGTGCGCAGGTTCGCTGATTCGCCATCCTTTGCGAATCAGACGTCTGTAAGTTGTACCAGACGGCGGGAGTGACCTACAGACGTCCGTGTGGACCATCGGACGTCTGGGGTATAGGACAGACGTCCCCGCAGACTTCTGGACGTCCGGGGAACCAAGCTGAACAGGTAATTCTCTGATCCACCGTTTAAGACGTCTGGAAGGAGTTCCAGACGTCTGATTTTGCACAGTATCGTCTTTTTCGACCCGTTTAGGGCCCGTTTGGGCTCCGTTTTCCACGATTCGAGTTGCGTTCTTTTCAGAATTAATTCCTCTACTCGTCTACAGTAGCTATACACTGTTCTGAGACACTCCTTGTGTTTGATCCTTGTGATAGGACCTCGTTCGATTGCAGTCTTGAGAGTCGCGGAGGCACGCGGGATTCCCGATCACGCCCCCATTACTCCCGTTGTACCTGGTAGAGTGGCTTTAAGTATTAATAAAATCTGTTAAAGTATGGAACCATAACTAGAACCTAGGGCATTGCATGAATCCTAGGAATGAGAAATATATGGAATGATAGCTCCTAGGTGTTGCATGAATCCTAGGGCCGGAAAACTAGATTGTATGATAGATCCTAGGATATGGCATGAATCCTAGGGTGGAAAAACTAGTGGAATGTATATTACTGCAGTCTTGGAAAAATGGAAAGGAATATATAAAGCTGCCTGTAAATTTAATTAACAGCTGCCTGTTATGAATAAAGAAACATGTTTGAGATCATGGATTTTGAGAACGTGAATCTGGGAAGTGAAACATATGATGTTCTGAGATAAAGAGCTGGAACCCTACGGGGAATTAGGAGTGGAACTCCTGGAAAGAAAAAGGAATGGAACTGAGATGTAGTTTGTACTGTCTCTTAGGTACGCAGTACCAAGGAAAGTACCTGTACCTGTTTAGTGCAGAGTGGGGCCAGCCGCCCCAGGGACCCGGGGTTAGGATTGGCCTCTCTGTACCGACTTGTTGGCCCTCGTGTACGTAGTACCGAGGAGAGCTACTAGTGTTAGGAGAGTACTAGCTACCCCACGGGCCCTGGGGTTCTACTAGCCTCCTTCACCGACTTGTTAGGCCCGTTAGGGCAAACCAGGGTAGTCAGGCGAGGGTACGCGGACTGTGGAGGGACAAGGCCCCGGTTTGGTTACTGTGGAGGGGTTGGACCCCTGTTACTGAGAGGGCTCTGCCCTGGTTCCGTGCTGTGCTTTGGGCGCACCCGTTAACGGAAACGACTGACCGCGTGCCAGTGTGGGCTAGCTACCTGTGCGTTTATCGCGCGTGCCGTAGTCACCGTTACGTCTGTCAGTGACCTTGGGGTGATTGACTGAGGGTAGGATCACCACGGGGGACTCTCCCGGCCAGGAGAGCACCAAGTGCTACTTCTACTTTTGGAAAAGACTGCAATCAAGATCGTTCCCACGAGAACATTCGAGATCAAGTAAAGGATCTGAGAAATAAATGAAATAGTGAGAAAAAATTGAAAGATGTGGATAAAGGAAGTAATAGAACATAACAGCTACTGTACACTCTACTATTGCCTTTAGTTAGTTTGCCACTCTACTCAGCGTTTTGCTGACGTGTTACACTCGTTACCTTTTTCAGGACCAGGTGTTGAGCAGCCAGGGTCGGCGGCTGCAGAGGACGCTGGGCCGAGTAGGGTCTAGTAGAGTTACCACAGCTTTTGTACCCCTTTTGTTTCTGTTCTAGTGAGTAGTTTTTGTTTCCGCTGTACCTTCTTTACCTGCAGTTCTTGTTATATGATACATGCTGTTTTACTGTTGTGGTGGTACCTACTGTAGTAGTTTCTTTCCTTACTGCTGTACTTTCTTACTGTTAGTTATATTCATGCTGAATGTGGTTTATTTTACTGTCTTTTGGTTACTTCCTCGTTGGACGACTAGGTCTTGGGATTAGTCGAGTCGGTCCGGTTCTCGTGTCTCGTAGGGACTCGGGAACCGGGTCGTTACACATACTCTTTGCAAGCACCCACCGACCTAACCCACCTTCATAGCCACAGAGCAACCTGGGCACACACGCCTAGGCCACCCTGTGGCCAGCCAGCCACCGTCTCACCTTCGTCGTGACACGGCGAACCTTTCCAAAGCATTTTACAGGGCCGCGAGGCCATATTCGTGCATTTCAGGTTTGACCCCTCCGTCGCCATTAGCGAAGGCACGAAGGAGCTTGCTCGCGACCTCCAGGTCGTCCCACTCCAAGCAGAGGTGTTGCAGGTGCACGGAATCCCTCAACAAGTCATTCGCACCTAGCAAGCAGAGGCATCAGCAACTGCGGCTGCGTCAATTAGTCGAACATCCTCCCTGCAGGTGCGCGAAGAAGCGGGTGGGACTTTAGTCCCACCTCGGAAATGCTTAGCGCAGGTGTGTGCTTTTTATTGTTTTTGTGTTTCTTTCTCTTTGCCTCAGAACACGGGGTGATGTCCCCTTGCCCACATGCACACCTCATCCGCACTCACTCCTCCGCGGACTTGGCTAACTTGACCCGATAACCCTGCACGCCTTGCGCATCACCCACGCCGGTGTGCCTGGACCCAGGTGCGCTTGACCTGACCCGATTACCCGGCTCTGGGAGAGCATTCCTAAGAGCGAAATAGATAGAGAGAGATGCGGGGAAGGGTAGGTGTAAAGACCCATTCTGTTTTGAGCCCTTTAAGACGTCTGGACTGTCAATCAGACGTCTAGACCCCTTTCCAGACGTCTGGAAATTGAAATTTTGGTACGAGCCTTCGCATCTGCGCGCGGGCTGCGCACAGATAGTACCCTTCTTCTCTCTCCTTCCCTCTTCCCTCCTCCACCGAACCCTAACGCACCTTTATATAAACCCCTCTTCCCCTCTCCCTTCTACCCACTTCACATAACCACCTTCTTCCCTTCCTCTCCACCACAGTGAGAGAAGTAAGCGTGAGAGCGGCGACGATGAGGGGCGGCGTCAGGAGAGGAAGGAGAGTTTGAGCTCGCGAGCTCGTGGGGGGGCTTGCCGGAGGACGCACGGCCGAATCGGTGCATGCGGGAGGAGCGCGTCAGGGGAGACGTCCCTGACACTTGCTGCAGCCGGAGCTGCAGGCAAGGAGGCGAGGTTGCGGCTACGCGCTGCGAGGGAGAGCAGGAAGCAGCTCTGATTCTGGAATTTTTCCAGAATCAGACGTCTGGCGTGACATCCAGACGACGGGGCAGACGTCTGGTGACCACACCGGACGTCTGAAAGCTTATCTTCGCGAAGGTACGTTCCTTTTTACGGATACGGCCATGCAGGCCACTCCGCAGCTACGTTTTGCGTGGCTAATTTTAGGCGATTTGCCTGTCGCGTGCAGGGATTGCTTCAGGAAGGTGCGGGACACGCCCTCCTTTGAATTTCAGACGTCTTGACAGCTTACCAGATGGCTGAAAACACTCTTATTCGTCTAGAGTGGAGGTCGGATGTCTGGAGTTGGGTCCAGACGATCTAGAAGAGTTTCTGGATGTCTGAGGTCGACGCAGAACCTGAGGTGAGTTCCTGTTTAATTTTAAGACGTCTGGATCTTGTGCTAGACGTCTGATTTGGGTCTGTAGCCCTATTTTTGACCCGTTTAGGATCCGCTTGAGGTCCGTTTTACGCAAACAAGATATCGGTGTTTTCCTTGTGAGTTCCTCTACTTGTTAGAAGACTTTCTATAATGTTCTGAATGTTCCATTATGATTGTTCCTTGATATAGTACTTCGTTCTGTTGTAGGTTCGGGGCTTGTGGAGGCACGTGAGCCTGCCGTTCGAGCCCCCAATACTCCTGGTTTGTCTGGTAGAGTGGTTTCCCCTATTTTTAATTATAAAACCTGATTGCATATATGAAATGGAATAAGTAGAAAACATAGGATGTGGCATGAATCCTAGGACGAGAAGTACTTGCACTGTTTGTATGCGTGTTTAGAATAGCAGTCTTAAATGAATGAGTAGAAATGTGAACAACTGCCTGTTAATAAACAAGAGTTGCCTGTGAAATTATGAAGTGCCTGTGTTAGTTAGACAGTTACCTGTAACACTACTTGTTATATATGTTAAATAATGGAAATACGAGCTGCATGTGGATAATCTGAGAATGGAAATGTGAATGATGAAACCTGGTATGGAATGGCGTGAGAAATGTGAGCATGAACCCTACGGGAAATTAGGAGTAGAGCTCCTGTGAATAAATGAAATGGATCTGGAAATGTAGTGGGAAGTGTGCTGGCCCTTGAGTACTTGGTACCAAGGAGAGCGACTGTCCCCTGTTTAGTGTAGAGCGGAGCTAGCTGCCCTTGGGTTGGGACCTGGGGTTAGGATTGGCCACTCTACACCGACTTCTTGGCCCTCGCGTACACTATACAGGGAGAGCTACTAGTGTAGGGAGAGAGCTAGTCACCTCACGGGGCCCGAGGTCCAGCTAGCCACCCTACACCGACTTGTTAGGCCCACTGGGCAAATTAAGGTAGTTAGACGAGGGTGCCCGGACTGTGGAGGGGCGAGACCTCTATTTGGTTCTATGGGGCTAGACCCCTGTATTGAGAGGGCTAGGCCCTATACTTTTCCGTGCTGTACTTTGGGCGTACCTGTTAGCGGAAACGACTGACCGCGTGCTAGTGCGAGGTAGCTACCCGTACATTTATCGCGCGTGCTGTAGTCACCGCTGTGTCTGTCCGTGACCTTGGGGTAGTTGACTGGGTGTAGGATCACCACGAGGGACTCCCGGCCAAGAGAGAACCACGTGTGCCTTCTACTCTTCGGAAAAGACTACAATCAAAATCGTTCCCACAAGGAACATTCGAGATCAAGAAAGAAATCTGAAAAATAAAACAATGGGTGAAAAGGAATAACTTGCAAAATAAAGTAATTGGAAAAGATAAATTACCTGTTATCTTTTACTGCTTTAGTTAGTTGGTTACCACTCTACTCAGCGTTCGCTGACTTTGTTACTCATAACCCTTTTCAGGCCCAGGTGTTGAGCAGCCCTAGTCACGACTGCAGAGAGTGCTGGGCCCAGTAGAGCCCAGTAGCAGTAGTCTTCTTGTTGTAGTACTTTCTGTTGTTAGTAAGTACATACTCTTGTTACTTTTACGTTTCTATACCTTGTTTCCGTTCTACTGTTGTGGTGGTGATATGTACTGTAGTAGCTTTACTTTCCTTACTGCTGTACTCTTTTACTGTTAGTTACTTAGCATAGTAAATGCGGTTTACTTTTTTGCATTTTGGTTATTTCTTATTGGACGACTAGGTCTTAGGATTAGTCGAGTCGATATCGTATCCTGTAGGAGTTCGGGAACTGGGTCGTAATAAGATGGTATCAGAGTAAGGTCGTCTCGAGAAATGAACCAACTAGCTTGAGAATAACCAATTCACGTGCATGTAACTAGAGTAGCCACCACAACGTGCCTTTTGACATCTGTTCTGAGGTTCTTTTGCTGAAATCCGTTAGAGTTGACTTCTTTTTGTTTTGTTTTCCGTATTTCCTTGCAGGCGATGCTTCGACATGGAGTCGTTGAGACGGGCCGCGGATGCAGCCGTGGATGAGGTCGGAGGGGCGGACGTGCTGGGCCCGAGGTATCAGTGGACCAGCCACTTCTTCCGGGCGTTCAGGCCTAGGGCCTCGCCTAGTTGATACGGGATATAGTACGAGAGGAGCTCCACCCTCCTCCATGAGAGTCTCTCCCTGGGGATGTGGGGAAGGGGAGTCCTCTGTGGGACTACGAGACCGTCACAGCGCTGGACGAGGGGGAGGGGGTGGTCCTCCACCGCCCCCATCACACTCTGACACTTCCGAGCACGAGCCTTCCCTACCTGGAGGCGTGCTTGTTCTCCCACTACAGCTGCACTATGAGCTTTTCGGATAGTTTCGAAAGCTGAAGCCCCCCTGCAGAGTGCCGTATGGCCTTTGCCACGTACCAGCTGGAGAGTGCGGCACATAGGTGGTCACGAGCAGTCAGAGGCCAGGAGAGGGCAGAGCCGACGTGGGACCAGTTTGTGACCCTCTTCTACGAGCAGCACTTCCCGCAGACGTGGCAGGATCAGAGGAGGCGGGAGTTCACACTCTCCGGCAGGGGAGGATGACTGTTAGCACGTACCGCACGCATTTCCTAGAGCTATCACGTTTTGCTGCAACAGTTGTGGCTATTGAGGAGAAGCACCTATGGACGTTCACTGAGGGGCTCCGGCCTACCATTCGGGGGTATGTCAAACCCATGAAGCTGCCCACCTTCTCAAGACTGGTGGAGGTAGCTATGACGTACGAGGAGACCAACCCGGCTGCACGAGACACTGACAGCGGACGAAAGAGGCCCTACCAGCCAGAGTACCCACAGGGCTGATGAGAGAGGAGGCACGCGGCTCCCACAGGAGAGCCATCTCGTTTTACGGGGCCGTCAATGACCTTCGGGGGCCCTCGACAGGGGCCAGATGTCAGCACTGGACCCCCGCCCAACCGTCAGCAGGGACCTACCAAGGGAGGGAGTCGAGTTCCCCTCTTCTACCAGTGTGGCCAACCGGGCCACATCAGGAGGGACTGCCCATCTAGGGTTGGAGTGTAGCAGATGCTCCTTGCATCGAGCGCTGGAGGTCGAGCAGGTGGTCGTGGTTCCCAGGCGCATGGGGGAAGACAGCGGTCGCGAGGAGGGTATCGGCCAGCGGCTACCCATCCGACGTAGAGTGTGGCTACTTCTTCCGCACCGAGAGTTGAGGGGCATATCAACGCCCTAACACACAGAGATGCTCGGGCATCAGGTTCAGTGGTGGCAGGTATGGTTACGGTTTCCGGCAGATTAGTTTACATACTTTGTTATTCCGATGCCACGCACTCATTTGTTGCTGCGAGTTTTGCTGTCAGTTTGGGATAGGACTGTGTGTTGTTAGAGGATCCTTTTGTGATCAGAGGTCCGGGTGGTTAGCTGTTTGTAGTTGAGGAGGTCTACATAGACTGTGAGGTCAGTGTTGGGGGACACAACCTCCCCGTTGACCTGATCGTGATACCGATGGAGGATTTTGGCGTGATTTTGGGAATGGATTGGCTGTCCGCTTACTACGCTTTGGTGGACTATTTCGAGAGGAAGATTGTCTTCTCCATACTGGAGATGCCTTCTTTTGAGTTTCACGGACAGCCGGTGGACAGAGGTTTTAGGTGCATTTATGCACTTCGGGCAGTGAGACTTTTGGGCCAGGGGTGCGAGGGCATTCTGGCTTGTGTAGTGGCAGAGCACAGCCCCGTGGCAGACTTTCAGAGCATCTCGGTGGTCAGAGAGTACCTTGACTTATTTCCCGAGGAGCTGCCAGGACTACCGCCTGAGCGTGAGATCGAGTTTGAGATCTCACTGGTACCGGGGAGCAGCCCAATTTTCACGGCACCATACAGGATGGTACCACTTGAGCTGCGAGAGCTCAAGTCACAGTTGCAGGACCTGTTGCAGAAGGGCTTTGTGAGGCCCAGTACGTCCCCGTGGGGAGCCCCGATGTTATTTGTGAAGAAAAAGGATGGTACCCTACGCCTTTGTGTTAACTACAGACAGCTAAATAGGTCACCATCAAAAACAGGTATCCGCTGCCGAGGATTGATGATTTGTTTAACCAGTTGCGAGGTGCCACAGTTTTCTCCAAGATTGATCTGAGATCCGACTACCACCAGTTGAGGATCAGGGAGACCGATGTCTCCAAGATATCTTTCTGCACCTGGTATGGACACTATGAGTTTTTGATCATGCCGTTTGGGCTGACCAAAGCCCCTGCTGCCTTCATATGAATCGGGTGTTTAGATCGTATCTGGATCAGTTTGTGGTGGTATTTATTGATGATGTGCTCATTTACTCACAGGATCAAGCACAGCACGGACAACACTTGCGGATGGTTCTGGACACGTTGAGACGACGTTAGTTGTATGCTAAATACAGCAAGTGCGAGTTTTGGTTGAGGTAGGTGACTTTCTTGGGTCATGTGATTTCAGGGGATGACTTGGCTGTGGATCCAGCCAAGGTAGAGGTAATACTCAGGTGGGAGAGGCCACGTACAGTGAAAGAGATCCACAGTTTCTTGGGACTGGGAGGTTACTACAGGCGATTTATCAGGAGTTTCTAGAAGATTGCACGTCCTATGACTCAGTTGACCCGGAAGGACGTGCCCTTTGCTTGGACAGACGCTTGTGAGGTGTGTTTTCAGGAGTTGAAGGAGAGGCTGACTTTGGCTTCTGTACTTACCATCCCAGATAGCAGTAGTGATTTTGTTATCTACATGGACACTTCGTTGCAGGGGTTAGGGGGTGTGCTCATGCAGCGGGGTCACGTTGTTGCTTATGCTTCGCGGCAACTGAGGCCTCATGAGCATAGCTACCCTACACATGACTTAAAACTGGCAGCTGTCGTCTTTTCACTGAAGACATGGAGGCATTACCTTTACAGTGAGACCTTTGAGATATTCACGGATCATAAGAGTCTCAAGTATTTGTTTGATCGGAAGAAGCTTAACATGAGACAGAGACGTTGGTTAGAGCTCCTGAAGGACTATGACTGCAGCATCTCCTACCATCCAGGAAGGCCAACGTGGTGGCTGACACCTTGAGCCGGAAGGAGCCCGCCCACTTGGCCAGCTTACAGGTGTAGTGTTGGAGACTTATGGAGGAGTTGGGCAGTTGGCGACCCCTAGGGTTACAGGGGCATTGCGGGGTTGTAACAGTGACATGACAGACGATACCAGAGCTGGTATACCGCATCATTACGAGACAGATGACAGATCCATATCTGTAGTCGTTACGAGACAGAGTACTGTCAGGGGACCCAGGAGACTTCTCTTTCATAGACGAGGTGCTGCGCATGAGGGGAGGTTTGTGCGTTCCCAGGGACGAGGAGTTGTTAAGGGAGCTCTTGACTGAGGTGCATGGGTCCAGGTTCACCATACATCCCGGGAACACGAAGATGTATCATGATCTGAGATGTGACTTTTGGTGGAGAGGGATGAAGCAGGATGTAGGTGAGTTCGTGCAGTAGTGTTTGGTGTGCCAACAGGTGAAGGCCGAGCATCAAAGGCCTGCAGAATCATTGCAGCCACTTCCTGTACCAAAGTGAAAGTGGGAGAGTATCATCATGGACTTGGTGGTGGGCTTACCCATTACCCAGCGAGGACACGACGCAATCTGGGTGATTGTAGACAGATTGACGAAGACGGCACGTTTCTTGCCGATCCGAGTCACCTTGGGACCAACGCAGTTGGCAGAGAGGTATATTCGTGACGTGGTACGTCTACGCGAAGTTCCGCATGAGATTGTATCCGATCGGGATACCTGTTTTACTTCCCAGTTTTGGGCTGAGTTTCAGCAGGCCTTGGGGACACGGTTGAGGTTCAGTACAGCGTGCCACCCCCAGATGGACGGACAGTCAGAGTGCACGATACAGACACTTGAGGACCTTTTGCGTGCCTGTGTACTGGACTGGAGGGGTTCTTGGGAGGAGCACTTACCCCTAACAGAGTTTGCATATAATAACAACTATCACTCGAGTATCGGCATGGCACCCTATGAGGTTCTGTACGGATGGAGGTGTACTGCGCCCTTGAGTTGGGTTGAGGTGGGGACCAAGTGGGAGGTTGGCCCCAGGCTGATCCGGAAGAGTCTGGAGGTGATAGAGTAGATTCACAAACGACTTCTCACTGTCAGGAGCATACAGAAGAGTTATACAGATCGGAAGTGCAGAGTGGTGTAGTTCGAGGTTGGGTATCACGTCTTTCTTCGCGTTTCTCCCATGAAGGGCCTATAGCGTTTTGGGGTGAAAGGGAAGCTCGCGCCAAAGTTTGTAGGGCCCTTTGAGGTCCTGGAGCGGGTGGGACCCATTGCTTACAGGCTTGCCCTTCCTCCCCAGCTTTCTGGTGTGCACGACGTGTTCCACATGTTTAACCTCAGCAAGTACGTCGCCGATCCCAGTCACGTTCTGAGCCATGAGAGTGTTGAGGTGGGTGACGACCTGACCTACCCCGAGTGACCAGTATAGATACTAGACAGAGCCGTCCGGAGTTTGAGACGGAAGTAGGTACCCCTGATGAAGGTCTTGTGGAGGAGCCAGAGGTACGAGGAGGCTACCTGGGAGCCTGAGGCGGCAATGCGAGAGCGGTACCCGGAGCTTTTTGAGGGTACGTCTTTTCGGACCGGCTTCGGTCCTCTTTAAGTTTGTTATGCATATATAGTTCTTTTCCGCACCCTAGCTAGCTCAAGCTTCAGGCACGAAACTTCCTTAAAGTTTGTTATGATGTAAAGACCTGTTTTGTTTTGAGCCCTTTAAGACGTCTGGAAATTGAAATTTTGGTACGAGCCTTCTCGTCTGTGCACGGGCTGTGCACAAACAGTACCCTTCTTCTCTCTCCTTCCCTCTTCCCTCCTCCACCGAACCCTAACGCACCTTTATATAAACCCCCCTTCCCCTCTCCCTTTCTCCCCTCTTCACATAGCCACCTTTTTCCCTTCCTCTCCACCACAGCGAGAGGAGCAAGCGCAAGAGAGAGCGCGAGAGCGGCAACGAGGAGGGGCGGCGTGAGGAGAGGAGGGAGAGTTTGAGCTTGCGATCTCGTGGGGGGGCTCGATGGAGGATGCACGGCTGGAGCAGCGCGTGCGGGAGGAGGAACGCGTCGGGGGAGACGTCCCCAACACCTGTGCAGTCGGAGTTGCAGGCGAGGAGGCGAGGCTACGGCTGCGTGCGGTGAGGGAGAGCAAGAAGCGGCTCTGATTCTGGAAATTTTCCAGAATCAGACGTCTGGTGTGACGTTCAGACGACGGGGCGGATGTCTGGTGACCACACCGGACATCTGAAAGCTGATCTTCGCGAAGGTACATTCCTTTTTGCAGATACGGCCATGCAGGCCACTCCGCAGCTACGTTTTGCGTGGCTAATTTTAGGAGATTTGCCTATCGCGTGCAGGGATTGCTTCGGGAAGGTGCGGGACATGCCCTCCCACGTGTTTCAGACGTCTTGACAGCTTACCAGATGGCTGAAAGCACCCCCATTCGTCCAGAGAGGAGGTCGGACGTCTGGAGTTGGGTCCAGACGGTCTAGAAGAGTTTATGGACGTCTGAGGTCGACGCAGAACCTGAGGTGAGTTCCTGTTTAATTTTAAGATGTTTGGATCTTGTGCTAGATGTCTGATTTGGGTCTGTAGTCCTATTTTTTACCCGTTTAGGATCCACTTGAGGTATGTTTTATGCAAACAAGATATCTGTGTTTTCCTTGTGAGTTCCTCTACTTGTTAGAAGGCTTTCTATACTGTTCTGAATGTTCCATTATGATTGTTCCTTGGTATAAGACTTCGTTTTGTTGCAGGTTCGGGGCTTGTGGAGGCACGTGAGCCTGCCGTTCGAGCCTCCAATACTCCTGGTTTGTCTGGTAGAGTGGTTTCCCCTATTTTTAATTATAAAACCTGATTGCATATGTGAAATGGAATAAGTAGACAACCTAGGATGTGGCATGAATCCTAGGACGAGAAGTACTTGCAGTGTTTGTATGCGTGTTTCAAATAGCAGTCTTAAATGAATGAGTAGAAATGTGAACAACTGCCTGTAAATAAACAAGAGCTGCCTGTGAAATTATGAAGTGCTTGTGTTAGTTAGACAGTTACCAGTAACACTACTTGTTGTATATGTTAAATAATGGAAATATGAGCTGCGTGTGGATAATCTGAGAATGGAAATGTGAATGATGAAACCTGGTATGGAATGGCATGAGAAACACGAGCATGAACCCTACGAGAAATTAGGAGTAGAGCTCCTGCGAATAAATGAAATGGAACTAGAAATGTAGTGGGAAGTGTGCTGGCCCTTGAGTACGTGGTATCAAGGAAAGCGACTGTCCCCTGTTTAGTGTAGGGTGGATCTAGCCACCCTTGGGTTGGGACCTGGGATTAGGATTGGTCACTCTACACTGACTTCTTGGCCCTCGCGTACACTATACTGGGGAGAGCTACTAATGTAGGAGAGAGCTAGCCACCCCACGGGGCCTAGGGTCCAGCTAGCCATCCTACACCGACTTGTTAAGCCCACTAGACAAACCAAGGTAGTTAGACAAGGGTGCACGGACTGTGAAGGGGCTGAAATTTCCTACTTGGAGGGGGTGAGATTAGCGTAACGTAAAAAATGCGGAATTGAAATATAAATAATCTCACAAATAAGCAATCACACAATGTACACAAATGTTTTTAGGTGGAAACCCAAACCGGGTGAAAACCACCACCTAACCCTCTCGAGTTAGGATTTTCCGATCAACTTAGTTGATCAAATCCACTAACCGAATCACTTTAAAATGAGGGTGATTCAACCTCAGTACAACCACGCTACAAGTACGAGGGTAGCGTTCCTCAACCCCTTCTCTCCACGAGAAGGATTTTGTCCCACGAAGGAGACGGGAATTCGCAAAGCGAATACCCAACTAAATAACAAAGATAAAATAAACAACAAGTCCTATAGAGCCAACAAAATAATTATGAACCTAGCTTCTATAGGAATTAGGAAACTCCCCTTTGCAAGGAGTGCGTCGACAATGACGCGGGTGCGTGAGCCACGCAACGGCGCAATGTCGCTCTCGTGAACAACGGCGAGAGAGCGGGTGCGCAAAGCTTGATGCTCTCAAGAGAATGGAGCTTGAGCTTGGAGAGCAAGAGCTAGTTAAGACACAAGAGAGTGTGAAAGTGTGTAGCCAAGTGTGTCTTGTGTATCTAGGTGTCAAAGGCTCCCCTCTATTTATAGAGGCCTTAGGAAGGCTTTGGAAGGCTTAGGAAAGGTTCTATAGCCGTTGGAAACAAAGCCCAAGAGAATCAGGCCGAAATCAGGACAATGATTACACTTGACAGGGTGATCAGACGTCTAACTATGGCATCAGACGTCTGGAAGGCCACTTTAAGACGTCTGATTTAAAGGTCAGACGTCTGATTCTATGCGGGTTCCCTCCTGACTTGAATCAGATCTAAACAGGGTTTTTGCGCAAGTCCATCAGACGACATACAGGACGTATGGCACTATGTATGGATGTCTGGAAACCTACTTTTACTGTGGGAATTGATTTCCAAACGTTGCAACGGCTAGAAAATATTTGAGAAGAGATTTTGGGTCAGCCGAGGCAAAACGGTCAATTATCAGACGTCTGGAAATGCCTAAGGACGTCTGATAAGGCTCTAACGGTCATATTCTTGAGTGTATGCTAAGCCAGCCAACGGTCCACTAATTGGACGTCTGGCAAAATCATCAGACGTCTCCTAAGACGTCTGGTCTAAGGTCTGGACGTCTGATTTCATCAGACAGAACTAACTATGTCCAGCCTAACGGTTATCAGACGTCTGAAACAACAGTCAGACGTCTTAAAATACTTTCTCAGACGTCTGATTTGGGAATTAGACGTCTGGAAGTGCTGTTTGAACCCTATATTGGTTTTCTAAGTATTCTACAGAAAACCTAAGTATCCTAGAGTTGTGCCGGTGTTCCTAGGACTATTGTTAGGGTACTTTGAGGCTCTTTAACATAATATTCTAAGGAAAATAAGAGCAAGAAAATAAAGACAAGAGATACGAGAAAGGATTAAAAAGAATCTATCATATTCTTCTTGTCTTCTATCTTCAATCTGTCGCTCCACACGAACCTCCTCTGTTTTCCGTCAAGCTCCTCCAATCCGTCCTGGATGCGAGCTCGAATTCCGTCTAAACACGTCTACATTTGCAATTGACCTGAAATCTACGACTCAAATTGCAAATGTTAAATAATACGTGTTTTGTTATCATCAAAACAAATGATCGTGGTGCTCTAGCACCAACAGGGGCGAGACCTCTGTTTGGTTCTGAGGGGCTAGACCCCTGTTACTGAGAGGGCTAGGCCCTATACTGTTCCGTGTTGTACTTTGGGCTTACCTGTTAACAGAAACGACTGACCACGTGCCAGTGTGGGGTAGCTACCCATGCGTTTATCACGCGTGCCGTAGTCACCACTACGTCTGTCCGTGATCTTGGGGTGGTTGATTGGGTGTAGGATCACCATGAGGGACTCTCTCGGCCAGGAGAGTACCACGTGTTCCTTCTACTCTTCGGAAAAGACTGCAATCAAGATTGTTCCCACAAGGAACATTCGAGATCAAGAAAGAGATCTGAAAAATAAAATGATGGGTGAAAAGGAATAACTTGCAAAATAAAGTAATTGGAAAAGATAAATTACTTGTTAGCTTTTACTGCTTTAGTTAGTTGGCTACCACTCTACTCAGTGTTCGCTGACTTTGTTACTCATAACCCTTTTCAGGTCCAAGTGTTGAGCAGTCCGAGTCATCGACTGCAGAAGGTGCTGGGCCTAGTAGAGCCCAGTAGCAGTAGTCTTCTTGTTGTAGTACTTTCTGTTGTTAGTAAGTTCGGACTCTCGTTAATTTTACGTTTCTGTACCTTGTTTCTGTTTTATTGTTGTGGTGGTGATATGTACTGTAGCAGCTTTACTTTCCTTACTGCTGTACTCTTTTACTGTTAGTTACTTAGCATAGTGAATGTGGTTTACTTTCCTGCTTTTTGATTATTTCTTGTTGGACAACTGGGTTTTGGGATTAGTCGAGTCAAGCCGGTCTCGTGTCCTGTAGAGATTCAGGAACCGGGTCGTAACAGTAAGGGATAGGTTTTGCACTCTCTCATGTGTGTAGGGAAAAGAAGAAAGCTAAGAAGGTAAAGGAAGAGGAAGGAGCAGCTAAGGAGGAGAAGGAAGATGGCACTGTAGCCGTAGAGAAGCAGAGGCAGAAGAAGGAAGGAGAAGGTGCGGCTGAAGAAGAAAAGAGAAGGAAGGAGAACTCAAGGTTGAGGAGTGGCAGAGGAAGAGAAGAAAAGGAAGAAGAAGATGACTGCAGAGGCCAAGGAAGAAGGAGCTGCAGAAGAAGACAACAAGGAGGAAAGCCAAATGAAGAAAAAGAAGAAGAAAAAAAAATGAGCACTGTAGCATTCGCCAGTTAAGACGTCTAATTCACAAAATCAGACGTCTGAGAAAGGAAAGACAGAGAAAGAAAGAAGGAAAAGGTGCGGCCAAGAAGAGAAAGAAAAGGAAGAAAGAGAAGAAGGAAGAAGCCATCAAGAGAATTTCCTTTTCCACTACCATTCTCTTTTTAGTTTCCTTATGGACTCTCATTTATATTGTTAAATATCCTATTTTGAGAATTGTGATTTTAATTTCTAAAATACCAAATTGCTCCCTGAGTTCGACCTCGAATATTTTGACTTTCGAGTAATAAAATTGTTATTTGTTCATACGCTTTTTCAATTATACTGTAACGAAAATTATTTAAAATACAATAAAGCGTTGTAACAAAAAGTTCTAAGTGTTATAAAATACAAGTGGCTAACTTCATCAATAGAAAAATGATCCCCTCTTAAAACAACAACATTGCGCTCCACCTAAATGCACCAAATGATGGTGAAAGCCCTCCTGATAGTTCCCACATTAGCAAAGGGGGAGTGCAAGCTTTGCCACAAGGAGACCTTTGAATCATGTCGGACGAAAGCGATGCTTGAACTAGACCAACAACCTCTCGCAAAGAGGCAAGCAAAGAAGAGATGCTCAGTGTCCTCCTGTCCTCCATCATAGAAGATACAGGAGTCATCAAAGTCAGGTGCCCCAATGACGTTTGTAAGAACGGGTTACCAAGCACCTCGTCCTCCTCAAAAACCATGCGAAGATCTTTACCTTTAAGGGCAGGCGCATTCTCCAAATCTTTTGGAATCAGAAGAAAGATCTTGGTCAGTAACAAGGGTCTTGTTCAAGGAGATCAAGTAAGCCTTCCTCACTGAGAAAGGACCATACCTCCAAATCCATCCATTATGGACTTGGCTACAAATTGTGCAGTGTCCAAAGGAGCAAGATTAGGTCACTAAGGTGTGCCTTCGAGAGTGAGGTTGGTAGGGGTGGTGACCAAAAGATATGGGAGAAACAATCTACCACAAAATCCAAAGGGGATGAAGACAATGTTGCAAGTTTGGGGGTAGGCCTCCAAAAGGATCATTACAGGGGACCATGCATTACCAAAACCTAAAATGTGAGCCATCACCAAGGACCGCCCTACAATGAGGTTGGACCCTTCTCCTTTCATCCCAATCGATGGTATCACCATAAGATTCATATAGAATATGCTTTCAGAAAAAATGTTGAGAAGCCATAAATAATCCATTTTGTGATCAAAGCATCGTTCATCAAGCATAGGACAAGGATCCCCAAACTACCCATCTCCTTGGGCATGCAAACCTTATCCCAAGCCATAAGAGGAATGTATCTATCGCTTGAAGAGGATGGCCATAGGAATCTCCTTTGTATCACATCAATCCTCTTCGGGACTGCTGCAAGTATCCTCAAAACTAAGAGATAGTAAATGGGTAGAGCTGAGAGGACTGACAAGAGTATAACCAGTCTTCCACCTTTAGAGAGAAACCAAGTTGTCTAGCCTTGTAGACGCTCCTTTAGCCTCTGTACAATCGACCCAATCTCTAGTAGTGATGTAACCAGACATGAAAGGAAAGCCAAGGTACCTAATCGAAGCCTACAATTGCTCAACCCCTAAGACATCTCTAAATAACTACTCTGTCTCAGTAGACATCCCAAAAGGTATCAACCTTGACTTTTGGAGATTAACTCTCAATCCAGATGCCTCACCAAAAACCTTAACCAGGAGCCTCATTGTTTTGGCCTCAGAAATTGAACCCTCAATGAAGAGGACAATATCGTCTACATACTGTAGAAGAGGCACAACCGTCCCCCCTCTACTAGAACCAAACCTTCTCAGAAGTCTAACATCATAAAGGGCATGGCAAGCATCTGCAAGAAAGTACACTACAAGAACAAAAAGCATAAGTGCCAAGGGGTATCATCGTTGAACCCCCCTCCTTGGTTTCATCCAATCACCATCTCACCTACTATTGATTAAAACCTACCAGGAAGCCGAGGTGACGCAGGCCTTCATCCACTAAATCCAAGCTTGTGGAAAGCCACGTAGCTGCAAAGAGGACCACAAGAAGATCCAATCCAAGCTATCATACGCCTTGGAGAAGTCAATCTTCCAACAAAAAGCCTCAGTTCCATCTTGCTTCCATGCAGAAAGAATCTTTGAGTCAACTGTATAGTTCTCCATGATGGACCACCCCTGATAAAGGTTGACTGTAGGAGGTGAATGAGCTGATCTAGTATAGACCCAAGGTGATGTGCCAAAGTCTTAGCTGAAAGTTCTTCCCTACGAGGAGGGGTGACGTAATAATTGCGGAAATAAAATATATAAAGCAATCTCACAAAATAAGCAATCACAAAATGTACACAAGTAATTTTTAGGTGGAAACCCAAACCGGGTGAAAACCACCACCTAACCCTCTCGAGTTAGGATTTTCCGATCAACCTAGTTGATCAAATCCACTAACCGAATCATTTTAAAACGAGGGTGATTCAACCTCAGTACAACCATGCTACAAGTACGACGGTAGCGTTCCTCAACCCCTTCTCTCCACGAGAAGGATTTTGTCCCATGAAGGAGACGGGAATTCGCAAAGCGAATACCCAACCAAATAACAAAGATAAAATAAAACAACAAACCTATAGAGCCAGCAAAGTAATTTAAACCTAGCTTCTATAGGATTTAGGAAACTCCCCTTTGCAAGGAGTGCGTCGACGATGACGCGGGTGCGTGAGCCATGCAACGGCGCAACTTCGCTCTCGTAGACAACGGCGGGAGAGCGGGTGCGCAACGGTTTGATGCTCTCAAGATGTAGAACTTGAGCTTAGAGAGCAAGAGCTTCTTGGACACAAGAGAGTGGAAATACTTGATCATAGTGTATTGCAAAGTGTTTCTTGTGTGTCTAGGTGTTTCTCTTGTGTGTCTAGGTGTGAAAAGGCTCCCCTCTATTTATAGAGGCCTTAGGAAGGCTTTGGAAGGCTTAGAAAAGCTTCCATAGCCGTTAGGAACAAAGTCCAAGAGAATCAGGCCGAAATCAGAACAATGATTACATTTGACAGGGTTATCAGACGTCTAACTATGGCATCAGACGTCTGGAAGGCCACTTTAAGACGTCTGATTTTAAGGTCAGACGTCTGATTCTATGCGGGTTTCTCCCTGACTTGAATCAGATCTAAACAGGGTTTTTGTGCAAGTACATCAGACGACATACAGGACGTCTGGCACTAAGTATGGACGTCTAGAAACCTACTTTTACTGTGGGAATGGATTTCCAAACGTTGCAACGGCTAGAAAATCTCTGAGAAGAGATTTTGGGTCAGCCGAGGCAAAATGGTCAATTATCAGACGTCTGGACAGTCCTATGGACGTCTGATAAGGCTCTAACGGTCATATTCTTGAGTGTCTGCTAAGCCAGCCAACGGTCCACTAATTGGACGTCTGGCAAATCCATCAGACGTCTCCTAAGACGTCTGGTCTAAGGTCTGGACGTCTGATTTCATCAGACAGAACTAGCTATGTCCAGCCTAATAGTTATCAGACGTCTGAAACAACAGTCAGACGTCTTAAAAAACTTTATCAGACGTCTTATTTGAGAATTAGACGTCTGGAAGTGTTGTTTGAACCCTATATTGGTTTTCTAAGTGTTCTACAGAAAACCTTAGTATCCTAGGGTTGTGCAGGTGTTCCTAGGACTACTGTTAGGGTACTTTGAGGCTCTTTAACATAATATTCTAAGAAAAATAAAAAGAGCAAGAAAATAAAGACAAGAGATACAAGAAAGGATTAAAAAGAATCTATCCTATTCTTCTTGTCTTCAATTTTCAATCTGTCGCTCCACGCGAACCTCCTCTGTTTTCCGTCAAGCTCCTCCAATCCGTCCTGGATGCGAGCTCGAGTTTCGTCTAAACACGTCCACATTTGCAATTGACCTGAAATCTAGGACTCAAATTGCAAATGTTAAATAACACGTGTTTTGTTATCATCAAAACAAATGATCATGGTGCTCTAGCACCAACATTAGCAACCAGCAAGTAAATAGAGTTGGAAAGAGTGATCGGTCAATAGTTTCCCACACTCTTTGTTGCTTCCCCCTCTGAAAGGAGAAAGAGAAAGAAGTGGTTGATCTTGGACAATTCTCATCCACCTGTTAGATGATAAAAAATTGCCATGATGTCTTCCTTAAGGAGTCTCAAAAGTCCTTAAGAAAGAAGATTAGAAAGACATCCAGACCAAGAGAGCCCTCTTGCTTCAAGGAGAAGAGAGCTTGCCACACCTTATCCTCAATAAAAGGGCGACAAATGGAAAGCACATCTGTCACAGAAAGTCTCTGGGGAGTGCTAGGTTGTTGCATCTCTCTAGAAAAAGACGTAATGACAAAACTCCGTAAAAGTTCTGTCCACTCGCTGCCTTTCAATGCACTGTCCATGTTGGTCCAAAATGGATTCGATCTATTTCCTCCTTTCGTTTGCGTAGGAGTGGAAGAATCTAGTGTTGAAGTCGCCCTCCCTTAGCCACAGACAATGAGAACTTTGTCTCCACTCAATTTCCTCCTTCTTGTCCTCCAACTAGACTTGAGCACAAATCTTCCACCTTTCCACAACCTCTTGCATGGAGAAGTCAAAGGAATCCACCACCCTATCAAGTTTGGAGATACCCACCAACGTCTCCTCCTTAGCTTGACGTCTGGCCTCCTTGAGCTCCTTCCTAAAATCACGCAACTTGTTCCTAAGATAAAGAACCCTTTGGTGAAAGGTGGAATGCGGTGATCCCTCCATCTGGCACTCACCACTAGTCGTCTACCATGCTGGAAAACCCATCCTCTAATAGCCACGACCTCTTGAACTTGAAGTAGGTTTCGTATCTAACATTCTCACTAGTCCAACCCCAAGGGGGTGTGATTCGAAAATGGTCTTGGAAAGATCCTGGCTAGGCTAAGCGGAAACATTTTGTAGAAGATGATAGACCCAAAAAATCTATCTAGTAGTCGAGATCTACGACCACCCTCATCTGAGCTCCTCCAAGAGTATCTACAGTTAAGGACTTCTAGCTCTGCTGCCCGAACTGTAGATATCGAATCCACAAAATCATTAGCTCCGCTATCTCTGCCCCAGCCAATCTTAGGTCTATCCTCAGAAGTGAGAATGGTGTTGAAGTCACCAACAATGCATCCAAAGTGTCCAATTGTGAGAGCTCCTCTCAAAAAGCTGGCTTATCTCCCAAAAAGCTCCTTGGTTGTCATCCTGCCCTCATCCTTTCATTTCTTATAAAGTAGTGCTGGCTAATTTTCTTTTGCTTGTATTTTAGATTGCTAATTGTTGGGTATGTGTTATTCATCTAATATTTCTATTTTATTATCTATGCTTGTTTATGTACACAATGCATAGAACAATCTCATAATTCATGCCCTACACTAACTGTTATAATCAGGGCATCAAACGTCGTTTAAGATGTCTGGGAAGTGGTCCAGACGTCTGGTCAGACGTTTGGAATTAAATTTTTTCGGCATACGGGTTCGCATCTGCGCGCATGCGCACGCAGACTGAACCTGCCGCCCTCCTCCTTCTCTTTCCTCCCTCCCTACAGACAGCTTTTTCTCTCTCTCTTTCTCTCCCCTCGGCAGCCTTCAAATACCCCTCTCCTCTCCATCACCCTCACTCCACCGCCTTCTTCTTCCTGTCAGCGAGAGCGTGAGCGGGCGAGGGTAGCCGCAGCGGCTGTTGTGAGTGCGTGGGAGGAGGGGCTGCTGTGAGAGGGAAAGAGAGCTCAATCGCGAGGTTGCGAGCTCGCCAGAGCAGCCAGGGCCGGCCGGCGGTTGCGCAGCAGGCGCGTGGCTGGGGAGGAGCTGTTGCGGCGCGGCACGACTGTGCGTTGCGGGTGGAGGGCAAGGAGGTCCTGATTCTGGGAAAATTTCCCAAAATCAGACATCTGGGCATACGTCCAGACGACGAAGGAGACGTCTGGAGGAAGGTCCAGACGTCTGAAAGGTACGATATTTTTACCTTCCTTCCTTTTTTGCGTGTACGGCCATGCAGCCGTTCCGCCAAAGAGTCCTGCTCATTTCGTGTTGTGGACGATCGCTTGTGTGTGCAGGACCCGTTCGGGAAGGCGCAAGGGCACGCCATCCCACACAGATCGGATGTCTGGGCACAACACCAGACGACAGGGAGGGTCTCCAGACGTTCGGAGTGACAGTCGGACGTCTGGAAACTAAGTCCAGACGGTTCAGCGGGCTTCTGGATGTTTGAAGGACCGCGCAGATCAAAGTATGACCTGAGCTATCATTTAAGACGTCTGGAAGAAGTTCCAGACGTCTGATTTTGGGCAGACTTGTCATTTTTGACCCGTTTAGGGTCCATCCGGAGTCCGTTTTTCGCATTTCAAGTCTCGTTCTTCTCAGATTTAGTTCCTCTACCTGTTTACAGTAATTGTATATTGTTCTGAGTAGCTCCTTGTAATTGATCCTTGTGTTAGGACCTCGTTCTGTTGCGGCTCTGGGGGTTGCGGAGGTGCACGGGCTTGCTGATCACACCCACAGTACTCCCGATTTTGCGGGTAGAGTGGCCCTTTTAACTATTTATCAAAAATTATGCACTTGTTAAATAATTAATAGAGTTTAGGGTATTGCATGAACCCTAGGATTGAAAAACTAGATTGAATGATAGATCCTAGGGTATTACATGAATCCTAGGACTGGAAAACTAGATTGAATGATAGATCCTAGGGTATGGCATGAATCCTAGGACTGGAAAACTAGCTTGAATACATATACATTTTAGTCTTAGAAAAGTAGAAAGGAAACGATAACTGCCTGTAATTGGTTAACAGCTGCCTGACTATGAATGAATAATTACGGTTAAGAACATGGACTATATAAATATAAAGCTGAAATGATGAAACCTAAATTGGCTGAGTTGAAAGAGCACGAACCCTACGGGGAATTAGGAGTAGAACTCCTGGAAAGTGGATGGAATAGAATTGGAGAAGTGAGCTGGCCCTTGAGTACAGAGTACCAAGGAGAGCGACTGTCCCCCTGTTTAGTGCAGAGCGGAGCTACCCGCCCCAGGGACCCGGGGTTAGGCCTGGCCACTTTGTACCGACTTTTGGCTCTCGTGTACACAGTACCGAGGAGAGCTACTAGTGTAGGGAGAGCACTAGCTACCCCACGGGCCCCGGGGTTCTGCTAGCCCTCCTACACCGACTTGTTAGGCCCACTGGGCAAACCAGGGTAGTTAGGCGAGGGTGCGCGGACTGTGGAGGGGCAAGACCCCTGTTTGGTTACTGTGGAAGGGCTGGACCCCTGTTACTGAGAGGGCTCTGCCCTATACTGGTTCCGTGCTGTGCTTTGGGCACACCCGTTAATGGAAACGACTGACCGCGTGCCAGTGCGGGGTAGCTACACGTGCGTTTATCGCGCATGCCGTAGTCACCGTTACGTCTGTCAGCGACCTTGGGGTGGTTGACTGAGGGTAGGACCACCACGGGGGACTCTCTCGGCCAGGAGAGCACCACGTGTCACTTCTACTTTTCGGAAAAGACTGCAATCAAGATCATTCCCACGAGGAACATTCAAGATCAAGAGAAAGATCTGAGAAATAATTCAATAGTGAATAAATGGAAAAATTAAAGAAAGAAATTAAAAATATAACAACTATTGTTCACCTTACTGTTTTTCTTAGCTTTTGGTTGCCACTCTACTTAGCGTGTCGCTGACGTGTCACCTTTGTTACCTTTCTGGACCAGGTGTTAAGTAGCCAGAGTCGGCAGCTGCAGAGGGTGCTGGGCCTAGTAGAGCGCAGTAGTGTTACTTGTGTAATACTCACTGTACTTTTCCTTCTGTTGTAGTGAATAGTTTCTGTTATCCTATACTTTTTTATTGTAAGCATCATGTTTATGTACATGTTTATTTCTTTACTGTTGTGGTGGTGTATACTGTAGTAGTTATTTCCTTTACTGCTGTATTTTGTTACTGCTAGTTATATGCATGATGAATGTAGTTTATTTTACTGCTTTTTTGGTTGCTTTCTCGTTGGACGACTAGGTTTTGGGATCAGTCGAATCGGTCCGATTCTCGTATCTCGTAGGGATTCGAGAATCGGGTCGTAACACTAACTCCTTTCTTAATGGATTATATAAGAAGTTCCATCCTTCTCTAAGTGATGGTCTCTAAAGCAAAATAAGACACTTTATTCTCTTTTATTCTCCAATAAGTCTAAGATTGAATCATATTGAAATGAATGACCTTCATTTTTCAAAAAAGACCTAAAAAGTGTGTAAGATGTCTTTTACCATTTTTAGTACTAATGTCCATATGGATGGTAAATTATTTTTTTTCTCTCTAAAGAAAGCTAAAAAGACTTACTCAATCTAGTCATGAGTTGCGTAACTTGAAGAACTTACTTATAGCCAAGAAATAGCTAATTGTCTTGTCAAAAAGTTAAAATTTATAAGCACCTTTATTTAAACGATGTCTAAGGCTTGTTTAGATGAGGGATAGAGTTTACCTTTTGATGAAATTCAAGTTGGGATAAGTTTTAGTGGTGTTAGGGTAAGTGGTGGGATAGTGGGAGTTAATATAATAGGTGAGTAGATGTATTATAAATTGTAAGTTAATGTTATTTATGTGTAGAGGAAAAAGTTGTAATTTATTTGTTTTATATTTGACATTGGGTTATGTTTTAATTATTTTTTTGTTGGAAAGTGGAGTGAGTAGATTACATGCAATAGGTGAGTTATATGTTATGGATGGAGATTAGAGGTGACACTTTTTATGACACTATCTGTGTCATGTTACTTAATTATCCTTTTTATTTTTCATCTAAACAAGGACCTAAAGGTCCTGTGAGGAAGTCTCATTCACCTTATATAATTATCTTAATCCTAAAAATAAGTAGTGTAAGTTGTGTAGATGTTAATTTTTAAAAACATATTTTTTCTTTACTTTAATATGATTTTACTTTTTTATCAATGTCCTACCTTATTAACTGATTCAACATTTTCAATAATATTAGATCCTTTACCTCTATTTTATTATTGTATTGATATTCAAATATAAGTAAATCATATATTTCTTTTTCGATATCATAATAAGAAAATGCTTCAAGCACTTATTTATCGTACACGCTTATAAATTTAGTTATCGATAACGTTATTCACAAAATCAAATAAAAAATAAGTCAAGAACAGTGACCATTTTCAATATTTATTAATATTAAAAATATAAATTTTTTATGTTCCAACCAACATAACATCCACATTAATTTATGTGGGTGGTGAGAGACGTCAGGAATCGTGTGACAGATAAACTTTATAAATAAGGATGAAATTGATGGAAAGAAGAATATTGTCTAATAAATACGTATTGAATTTGATAAGTTAAAATAAATTAAATATAAAATCAAATATCCTTAATTGAAATAAAATTTTCATAATTAACTTTATATCTTCCTTTCGGTGACATCTTCTTTCTAATGTATTTTAACTCTTTGATCGACGAGATAAAAAAATTTAGATAAAAATCTTTTATATATATATATATATTCCTCTAGATCCGACGCAAGCAATCATTTACAGTGCTAACCGTTGCCACCACACCCTACTTAAAAGCACCACCATCTTTGTGTTGGATACGGCACGTATGTACGTCAAACACACGCAAAGCCATTTCGGATCTAAAGAGCTCAAAAATCTGCACCCGAAGTCCCAAACTCCACGCCGACCCTCGAAGCAAGCGCAGGGGATACACCACCAGAAAGAGACACACACACACACACACACCCATCCACACACACGGATTGGATATAGGTATAGACCCCGCGGAGCTCAAATCCAATCCCTCCCGCCGCCGCAAAGATCGCACCTTTCCCACTCTTCCGCCTCGGATCACCCCCCTTAAACCCTAGAAATCACACCGTCCTCCCCTCAATCCTCCAAAGGTCGCAGCTTTTCCCCATTCGGGATCGTGTTCTAGGGTTTTTGGGAGGTGGAGGGTCCGCCCGACGAGCTGTTGCGGTTGTGTCCTTGGATCGTCGGGCTGGTCAACCCTGGCGGAAGCTAGGGTTTGGTGATGGCGGATTCGCCTGGTGGCGATAGGGTTGTTGGTGAGGGGGAGTTGGGTATTGGGGCCATAGAGCCGGTGGGGATCAGGGGAGTGCAAGAAGCATGCTGACGGTGCTCCGGGTTCACCTCCCGTCGGACATACCAATCGTCGGCTGCGAGGTCACGCCCTACGTGCTCCTGCGCCGACCGGACGGTAACGTCACCACCGAGGATGTCCCCGAGTCGAACCCCGTGGGCGGCTGCTTCTTGAGATACAAGTGGTGAGATTGGACCTCCGTCCGCAAGCTCTTACTTTGAATTGTTCGTGTTGTTGTTTTTGAGGTTTGGCTGTTTTGTAGTACACGTTGAAAATTCCGTGTTTCTAGAATTCGTTGTCGCTTGCTTGAAGTATGTGTACTGCAATGGGGAAATATTGTTCGAGTTCTATGGTAATTAGTGAGTTAGATGGAATGCTTGGTAGCGTGGAAGACGTGTAAATGTTGGCGATGCAATTTTGGTTTGAAGTGGAGGTTGTGTTTTGTTCTGGTAATTTTATGTTAAAACCCTGATAATTTCACTCAAAGATGTTAATTTGTGTTTATTATTTGTCTGGTTGGCTGATAGCAGAAAGTTATAGCCAGTGTGTGCCAGATGGATAGGCGAGCTTGTTTTCTCAAATTTAATCTCCTTTGGGAAGCTGGCATTGCTGGTGTATCCTGTAGTGCTATATTTACTTCTTGCCCGCTCTACTTGTGAAAGAGATGAATGCCTTTTACTATTTGCATTCGCCATTTCAGTTTTGCTAAGGAAGTGTTGTCTTCAGATTTGTGGTTGTATCTTATGATTCTTATCTGGAGAATCAAATTTTTGATAATGAGACAATCAGAAAATATATCTCTTTTCCTCCTGTCAATTGACTTTCCTTCTATATTGATTGCTTCCTCATTGAAGGCAATTTTTTCTTTTTCAACAATTTGCTTACATTTGTTAGGTTATACTTCCTGGTCTTTCTTTTTGTTCCATGGGAAAGGGAGAGTGGAAAAGGGGTGCTGCCTCCATGTTTTGAGAAGTAGACAGATTGATCAAAAAACAAAAAGTACTGGGAAATTCAATTATAAAATAACAGGGTCTTGATCTCTCTATGTGGGGAAGGCTAAATGACTCCATTTACGTCATTCTGTTCCATTCATTTATGCATCAAGTCAGCAATTTGATTCTTTTCCTTTATTATTGTGACTTGTACGAATGCCTATTTTTGGGGCCTTCCCCATTGTTTTTCCTCCATTAATTTTTAAGTAAACAACCTTTCAAAAAAAAAGAAGAGAGTAAATGACCCTTTTCAAAAGTTTAAGCAAATGCTTCCTTCAGGACAGGGCATCAAAAATGTTTCCAACATTTTGGTGCTGTTAGGAAAGATATTCCCATTAAGTCGTCCATATTCATTTCTTCTTTCTATTTGTTTGAAGTTGATGTGTCCTTGATGATTGGGTATTCAAATTGTTCTAATCATTGGTGTTTTTCTAGAAAAGATATCTAGGGGGAGTCAAATTGGACCCAATCCTTCAAAAAGCCAGATTAGGATTTCATTTTTAAGAGGTTTATTCTTTTATAAATTAAAACTGAGACTGCCAGTATGAATTATAATCTAATTTGAGAGGTGGGATGCATTGGATGGCATGCGGTTTTCCTCTCTGATATTAACTTTTGGTTTAAACTTTTGACATAAAAGAACCATTTGAGTTGCTATCATACAATTGGATAAGCACAAAAAATTCAGCCTGACATTCAAGAAATGGAAATGGTCATCTTCTTCATTTTCCTTTTCAGGTATCGAGTACAAAGTGATCGGAAAGTTGCTGTATGCAGCATACATCCCACTGAGCCGGCAACATTGCAATGTTTGGGTTGTGTTAAAGCAAAAATTCCTGTTGCAAAGAGTTACCATTGCAGTACTAAGTGCTTCTCTGATGCTTGGCAACATCATCGTGTTTTACACGACAGGGCAAGCAATTCTATAAATGAGAATGGAACCGAGGAGGAAGATTTATATGGCCGCTTCAGCAGCAGCGGTTCTGGAGTTAATGTAGCTTCTAGTGTAGGACAAAGTCCTGGAGTGAGTAATGGATCAACGGTTGTTTATTCAGGAAATGTGGTGGAACGAAGTGGGGGTGAGACATTGTTTGAAGTAGGGCGTTCAAAAACATATACCCCAACTGCGGAGGATATTGGTCATGTTTTGAAATTTGAATGCATGTCAGTAGATGCAGAAACTAAAATACCAGTGGGAGCTAGTATTACTGTTCTAACTTCCCGTGTCATTCCTGCTCCATCTCCTACTCCACGATCCTTGATTCCAGTGAGTGGAGTTGATGTCTTAGCTCGCCTGGATTCTGATGGACGGAATTCAACAATTGGGAGCTTCACAGTGTTGTCCTACAACATTCTATCAGATGCATACTCGACAAGTGAGTCCTATAGTTATTGCCCTTCTTGGGCTCTTTCGTGGCCCTACCGTAGACAAAATCTATTGCGTGAAATTGTGGGCTACCATGCTGATATTATTTGCCTACAAGAGGTATGACACTGTTTTATTCATCTGCTCTATATGTACAATATGCAATCATTGGCACAACTTTTCAATTGTTTTTCAAATATAAGCCAGACTCTTGCATGATATTTTGGTTTTCCAGTGAAAATGGCTAGGATGAAGTAGGGAAAATATGTAGTAGTTTTGAAGAAATAGCTAAAGACCTAACCATGCGAAGTTGTAAAATTATGTTGAAGAAAATATTCCACTAAAGGCTTTTATGTTGGGCTTTTTTGGAATATGTCATTATAAATATGTGATGTTGTGCAAGTGCCTCCCTTTTTACTTGTATCTGCATGGATGCTCCAAAAATGATGACAGCCATTAAAACAGGATGCGATTTGTGTTAAGTTAAAACCCAATTTTTATGCTGATGCACATCTGGAACTATTGATCTCTATTACTGAGAGAGTGAGGGTGAGACAATTTACTTGGAGATGTAGGACCATTCCTACATCTTTCTTCGTCTTGGCAATGACCTAGACTGGTTAGAGTTTCGGGAAGCCACAATTTTCAAGAATGCTTCTAGTTGGCCAATATGATGAGAATCTTGTTGGACTCAAAATTCCAACATGCAGTGTTAAAATATAAAAGTTCATGCTTCATTTTAGTAGAAAAGCAAGATTGTAAATCAATACCAGGGAAAGCTCTTGTACAAACCCAAACATTTTGATTCAATCCTGGTTACAGGACCTAGAAAATATCAAGGACTTCATTTAGCAATAAAAACACGAAAATAAATGTGATTGGTAAAGTTAGTATCCTTTTTTACTTAAAGCATAGCCATCCTTGTTTTTCAAAAGAAAAAACTGGTACTCCAAAAAGTTTGTGCTACCACTTGATAGAATTGGGATTTTGGTTGTCTGGGCAATTACTGATTGGGCTTAGGAATCTATGCATGTAATGAAGTGTGCTTGGGAACAAGGTCAAGCTTTTTAGTTTTTTTATATTCTTTGGTGCATAGTTTGATGAGCAACTTAATAATGAAGTTGATGTTTTACCATACTACCCAAATTCAATGTGGGAAATGGCATGACTTTGGTTGGCCAACAGTTCAAGCTTGGAACCAATTCCTAGCCAATTCTGGATAACCTTGTTTCCTTTTCTGGAAAACTTAATTTTTGTTATTCGAATTACAACGATTTCTTTCTAATGAATGAGGGCAAATTATGTAATGTTCTCTTTCACATTCTTATTGCTTAACGTGGTCATTTCTGAATTGTATTTGGTCATTTTTTAGTGGATATGAGAACTCAAGGTTTGGATTATAACTGAAGTTTACATGTATGCTATCAGGTTCAAAGTGATCACTTTGAGGAATTTTTTGCACCAGAACTTGACAAGCATGGATACCAGGCTCTGTACAAGAAAAAAACTTCGGAGGTGAGCTTTTTGACTATGGTGTTATTTGAGAAAGTGCTGATCTTCAGCTGTTGTCTATTTCAGTGAACTGTTCTAAGGATTGCCACAAACTTAAGGAAGGGTGACTAGTCACTAAGGTTATAAAATTTCATAGTCTTATATTTTTCTAATATTTAAAGTCGAAAATAGTTAACTGATATACGCGTCTTAACAAAAATAATGATAAAATTATAAGAGACACAATAACATATAAAACTTGTACACTTAAACAAGCAATATTTGAAAATTGAAGTGGTGAAATAAAATGGATACACACATATTGAAAAATAAAAAAATAAATGTGAAAAAAAATTTCATGTAAAATCAACCAATTAATTGCCCAAGCAATTGATTAATCATCTGGACTACTTGGGTTGGGTTGACTGAATATCACTTGAATATCCATTCTGAGATCCATCAAGTGCCAAGCTAGGATTACTCGGCCAAGTAGTTTATAGTGTAAGTTGATTTTTACAAGCTTGTCCTTCTCCCAACATCTATCCACATCAAAGGGGACCCCTTTTCTTTCACAAGTGTTCCTTAAATTTTATGGTGTTAGGATCAGGTAACAAGGCAAGTTGTCTTTTAAAGGGTCTTGGAAGCATTTTGGCAATATTTCTTGAAAATGTATGGAACAAGTCAATATAGTGCGATTGGCCTAGCGTTGATAGGGATTGTGCATGCACCTAGCCATTGGTGTGTGAAGTATTCAATGTAACAACCCAAAAATTTAACTATCAGAAACTCATGAAATTAAGTAGGGATCACAGAGGATTGGGAATTACTACTAAATGATCTGTGCTTAAGCATTATGAGTGTTTGATTTGGATCCATTATGCCATACCTAATAGCTCATCAGAGGCAGCCTTTTGCAATTAGGACTAAGTTTAAGCTTGAATCATAATAAATGATATCAGAGTTGAACTTTTTCTAGTAGGAGGAAAGGTTACTGAAGGGGCAGCGCCATCACTGGTAAAGAAAACTGGTAGAAAAAGGTTGCCCAAGAGGTGGAGTTGTCAGTACTATTAGCAGCTTCAATTCCATAAAAATCCACCACCACCAGTTATGCTACAGCCATGGTATAACTACTATTTGCAGTAAATGATTGGGAGATTTTAATACCTTAAAAAATAATCCTTCACCGGAAATTCATTAATCGAGTAGTGGAGTATATTTAAGAATTGCCATTTGATAGTTTGGGCCTAAGCATTTTGCGTGTTTGATTTGGGTTCATTAGGCTCATACCTAGTAAGTTAGGCTTGGGATCATTACATTTAAGCTCTTCTCGCATAATCTCATTTCCTTAGTTCTCTTTTTCCCGCTTGTGGAGTTTCACTTAGCTGCATCTTCTTTAAAGGCTCTTTTAAGCTTTCAAACTAGTAAGTAACTTGATCTTCTCTGTCTACTATCCATCTTGAAATATTCTGCTTTAGGTAGTTTACAGTCACCAGGAAGCCTAGAGCCAAAAGCTTGACGCTTGTTAGGATTAGCTTAGTTTTATTTTGTTAATTTGAGCTTGTATTAGATTAAGGTTTGTCGGGTCTAATCTAGGTTAGACTTTTCTTAGGAAATAGGAATGTAGTGATACTATAGAAGCAATTGATCATTAAAGTACTATTAGTTATATTTTTTATTAAAGTGATAATTTTCAATTGTTATGTGTACTTTTATGTTTTAAAATTTGACAATATGGCTTGTGGATGTTTAATGTGTTTCTTTTTAGAGTATTTTGTTTGGATGCAAATGCACTGAAAATTATGACTTATGAGAAGTCATCTGATTAAAGTTTTTAAAAAATATAAGAAGGAACAAGCCAGCTTTGAGTTGTCAAGAGCCTCAAGGTGGTCAAAGGTGTAGGCTTTAGTTTTGGGGAGAAAATACTAAAACTTAAGTGCATGTGCTTCAATTGGGCTAATAATGTGAAACAATAGAAAGAAAACATATTTCCATGCCCACTTATCCTGAAAAGTGGAAGAAATTGTGAATAAATTTTACCATTAAATTGGACTACTAATCTTTTATCAGTAAGTAAAAAAGCATTAGGATTTAAAAGACAAAAGTGCAATATTAACAAATAAAAGAGAACGAGAAAGATATTATTAGATTATGAAAGCTCTGTTGGCATGAAGCAGTGTAAACTATCATAAGGTTGAAAAATTTTGGCACTGGATGACTGCTGATTTGCCATTTTCTAGAAATCATCCTTCTATGTGTGAATAAGTAGAGGCACTCATCTAAAGAAAAAGGGACTCATCTAAAGAACTTGTATTAAATCAGGAGATCTATACTCTAATTCATCATTTCCTATATTGCAGGATACAAATTGTGTACCAACTATAGCATACATTGGTTTTTTTTAATGTTTGAATTCTATATAATTTTCAATTGAATTTCTAGTTATTTTCCATGAAAGTTTAGATTGTAAGCAGCTGAATGTACTACACTTGTAGTGTAAGACTAAAATTGTATGTTGTCCCAGATGGTTGTATGAAAAAACGGCCATTTTGTATACTGCAATATTACCTATTCACTCACTCATTGAGGTGGTGCCTTAGTTTCACCTTGACTGTGTTGAGTACCTCGAGTGCCTTGACCACTCGGAGGTGCATATCTCATTGAAGGCGGACTGAGGGGGTTGCCTAAAGGCGAAAATGGCCCTTCTTGTGCCAAGGAAATTTTTTTAAAACCATGATCTAATTTGCCAGAGTGTAGGGCTGTCATTTGTTTATACAGTTAGCAACTATCAGAATTTTATTTTTGTGAAATCTGAATTTAAATAGCTTTTTTAAAGCCATTTTGTGCTTTATTGGTATCTCCCTCTGATGTGCGATTTTCATGCCGTCAATGTATTGCTTTTCAATATGGTGAAATGGCATCAAAATTGGCACTTAATCATTGTTCCCTTCTTGCTTCCTCCATAATGAGGCTACCTAACTTTAGATTCTGGTTTGGGCAATAATATTTGTGCTTAGTGCTTACAAAGCATCCCTGCTATGGAGTATCAAATCCTTTTTGCTTACACACTTCAAAAGCATGCCATCATTTGTTTTTACTGTTGACCTTGCAGTTTTAGATTGTAATAGATAGGTCTCACCTTACCTGAATTTTAAGAGCTGCATCTATGTCGAACCATTCTCACTTGTTGTCCAGAGAGAATGCTTAATAATGTGCACTAGGCTGTCAAGTAACCATTCAATCAAGTGCCTTGTGGTCTACATTTGAGATCCCAAGTAATTATAGTTTCCCATATTGTTTTTTCATGCATGATAAACATACTAAGAAGAGACTAAAAGATGCTCTCAGCAACCCCCCAACCCACCCACCCACCCGCAGGAAAAAAAAATCAAGGAACTCAAGTCTTGCATTATGCTTGAATTCACAAGATAGTAGCATTAATTATCGTGATTGTTTTAGTATGAAGAGATCATTGAACAAAGTTCGAAATGTCGATTTCGACGTCGTGCATACGAAATTTTAAGTGTGCATTCGGCATGTCGTGGAAATGCTCATTGTTCGATGACCATGTCGATGGACATGTCGAAGGTATGTCGTGGGAATGTTGAGGGCATGCCGATAACATGCCGACAAAAAATCACATAAATACTCAAAATGATGTTAAAATACTCAAATTTTTGTGTGTAAAATCACATAAATGCTTTGTGTGTGTGTGTGTGGGGCCCTCCAGATTTTGAAATTCAGACCTCCCGTTCAAATTTCAAATTTCACAGGTTGCGTCGAAATCTGACCAGCATGCCACCAATAGTGTCAGCATGCCGACGATATTTGCGGTATGCTGGCGACATCCCTGCATTTTGATAACTTACCTGTGTTGGCAAGCTTCCCTTCCGAAAATGACATGTTGTCAGCATTTAAATCGCTGCGATTGAATCATTTTTTTTTTTTGTATTATCAAATTTCCATTTGTGCAAGTTGAAATATCCTCCATAAAAGCTGTATCTGGCTATTCACATGAAGTTTGTGGAGATTTAAGATCTTTCATGTGGCTGAAAATGCTTGTTGAAATAAATGAATTTCCTTGGTTTCAAAAGAAAATTCTAGTTATCTTTTATAGAGAAGAAGATTGGGCTAATTACATAAGTACCCCTAAGAATAAAGAAAAATACCAAAATGTCCCTACAACTTAACACTCTCCTTCAAGTTGGAGTGTAGATGTCAACAAGTCCTAATTTGCTGCTCAAAAAATCATGTTTCTTTTTAAGGGCCTTGGTAAAAATGTCAGCAACCTGTAACTCTGATGAAATATATGGGTACTTATTTTCCCTTCCAGGACATCTTGTATAAAGTGACAATCAACCTCTATATACTTCGTCCTCTTATGAAAACATGATTAGAGGTAATATATGCTGCAGATTTGTTATCATAGTAAAGTAAGACAAGGGTATCAACTAGATCCTGTAAGAAACAAATCATCCATATGATCTAACATGCCGCTTGTGCCATAGATCTGTACTCAGCCTCTGCATAAGAACGAGTAACAACGCTTTGTTTTTTGCTCCTCCATGAAACCAGATTTCCTCCCAAATAGACAGCAAAGCCAAATGTAAATCTCCTGTCCTCTAATGACCCTGCTTAATCCACATCAGAATAGACCACAAGATCTAGTGTCACTTTGTAATACATGCCTCGTCCTGGAGTGTCCTTCAGATATCTTAAGATGAGATACATCATGCCAATGACTGTACATGAGACACTGCATAAACTGACTGCAAAGCTGATATCTGAACATGTAATGGTCAGATATAATAATCGACCAATAGTACTACATTCCCTGGTAACATCTTTAAACAGATGATCTGTCTCATCTGAGCTGTGAGTAGTAGATGCATCCACTAGTATCTTTGATGGTTTAGACTAAGAAGTCTAGTCTCCTCTAGAATCTGTAAGGTATACTGCTGCTGTGATAAGGATAAACCTCCCTCCTGACTAATAGCCTCTACCCCTAGAAAGTAGTGAAGATCACTTAAATCCTTGGTGACAAAAGTGGATTGAAGGAAGACTTTCATCTTAGCAATCCTATCGGTATCATCACATGTCAAGATCATATCATCAATGTAGACTGCCAAAATAATCACTCTCCATATCCCATCATGCTCTGATCGTCTCATAAATATAGAATGGTCGGCAGTTGATCTTTGGAACCCCAACTTCCTAATCTCAAGATTGAGCCTCTCAAACTAAGCTCGTGGACTCTGTTTCAGGTCATAAGTAACCTTCTGCAAGAGGCAAATAAGCTCTTCTTGACTGTCATAGCTTGGTGGTTATCTAATGTAGACCTCTTCTGCTAAATCACTATACAAGGCATTCTTTATATCAAGTTAATGCAGTGGCCACTTCCTGATTACTGCTAGAGACAGAATAATCCTAATGAATGTAATGTGCACCATAGGGGAAATAGTCTCAAGGTAATCCATCCCATAAGTTTAGGTGAATCCCTTAACAAGTTTGGCTTTATATTTCTCCACTGTCCCATCAGACTGGTACTTGATGGTATACACCTATCTGCAACCAACAACTGTAGCACCCTCATGACATGGTACAAGCTCCTATGTACCTTTGCTTTGAAGAGCCTGCATCTTTTCATTCATGGTTGCCTTCCATTTTGGATTATGAAGTGCTTGGATAAAATCTTTGGAAATAACTATTGTGGTAATAGTTAAAGCAAATTGTCTGGCCTCCCCCTGAAGATGCGATATTGTAGTGTATCGAGATATAGGATGAAGGGTGATGTCAGATCTTCTCTGTACAATCTCCTCCCTATCTGACTCATCTTTGTCTGAAGTAACAAGTTGAGCTGGCTCGTCAGAAGAAGAGCCCTGTGGCTGTATTCCCCTGTGATATATCTGTCTCCTCTATGGCAGCCTCTATGGATGATCATTCTTTTGAGAAATAGGGAATCTTCTTAGAGAATGCCACATTTGCAATAATAAGATATCTCCTGTGAACTGGGTTATAACACCTATAGCCTTTCTGAGACCTAGGGTAACCAAGAAAGACGCTTCATGACATGAGGAGCAAATTTATCTTGGATCCCATAGATTTGAACAAAACAAACGCATCCAAATACTTGTAGTGGCACAGGAAAGATTCCATTATGTTGGGACGTATGAGTACAAGAAGTCTGATGGATGATCCCCTTGGCACGGAAGGCCTTTTGCAAGTAACCATGCATAAACTTTAATGCATTGTCACTGCGAAAAATTTGAACATTAGTACCATATTGAATTTGCACCTTTAATAAAAAATGCTAAATAATAGTGAGAACTTCACTACGAGCTTTCATTAGGAATACCCAGGTGAGCTTGCTACAATCATCAACCATAGCTGCAAAATATCTGTGTTTTCCAGCAAAGGCCACTCTGGATGGTCCTCAAATATCACAAGGAAAAATGTGTAGAACTAACATCGGTTCCTCTCTCAGGATATAACTGCTCTTGTGAAGCTTCCCCAGTTGACAATTTTCACAGATCAAGACCAAAGAGTCTAGTAACTTTGGATACATTTGGTGCATCTTCTTCACAGAAGGATGCCAAAGTCTTTGGTGCTACAGTAAAGGATCATGAGAGAGATCGCCCCAGCAAACAGCATGGATGTGTCTAAATAATATAGGCCATCCTTTTCTATGCCATTGCCAATGATATCTCCTGTGTTTTGATCTTGGGAACATTAATGCCTCTTATAAAAATGGGCACGCCATCCCAAATCTCTGCAAATCCTGCTCATTAACAAAATATTCATAGGAAACTTAAGGGTGTAGTATATCTCCTCTATCTTAATCTTGGGCGTGGCATCTATACTCCCAACGATAGTCACAGGGGAGGTCTTTCCATTTGCCACTCGCACTTCTCGCAATCTATGTGGGATCATAGGCAAGGTTCGAAATGTCGATTTCGATGCCATGCCAATAAAATTCTAAGTATGCATTTCGGAGACATGTTGAGGGCACACTATGGAAATACTCGTTTTTCGATGGCCATGCCGAGAGCACGCCGTGGAAATGCCGAGGGCATGCCAACAGCGTGCTGACAAAAAATCACATAAATAATCAAAATGATATCATTTTTAAAAAATAATGATTGTGTAACAATAAAGGTATTTCATAATGATCGTGTGTGTGTCCTTAGACCCTTACATTTCTCAATATCGACTTTCTATTCCCTTAGAATTTCAGAAATCGACCTGTGACAGCAGCACCTTCACCCAGCAGCATCAGACTTGGCACCACCATCAGCATGCCTCGGCATGTCGTCGAAATCGTCGGCATGCCGTCGGCACACATATAAATCGATACTTTAATATCTCGGCATGGCCCCTTCCCCAAAATAGTCTTGCCGACGGTATTTAAATCACTAGTCATAGGGTTATTCATACGGTCTCTAACTCCAGTGAGATGTACAAAAGCTTCAAAATCTATCACCTAAGCACTTCCGTATCCTTTTCTTTTCTTCTCAACATCTTGGACTGCAAACGCCGGTCCTACATCGACGTTTGATCTTTCTGATGTGTCAAATTTATCTCCTTAGCATGAGAGAAGACTTATCATGCTTAACAGGGATATCTTCATTGGTGGCAAGAGAAAACTCATCAGCACCTTTGCAATGTGCGAGATAAGCTCAAACACACGTAAAAGAATATCTGTCCATATTGATTTCGCCACCTATGGATTGCATCTCCATCCAACATAGGCAGTGCACTCGTCGGGCGAGCAACATATCCCAACCACCACCACAATAGGGACGATGGAGGGGTCTGCGGGTGCCACTGGGACTACTGCGCCATCGGCAACACCCCTTGCAGCAACTGCAGGGGCATCGCAAGCCAGCAGTGTGGCTTCCAGCGGTGGCTAAAGCAACTGCACAGATGGCGCAGGGGCAACCAGCAGCGGGGATGTCGCGATCGTGGCCTCTAGCGACAGCAGCGACCATAGCTGCATAAATTGGTAGTCGATATTCAGTCGGTGAGGTCACTGATTAAGGAGTATACGATATGCGGGTGATGAATTGGTGATTAATAGGTGTAGTATTTTTTAATATTTAAAATTTTAAATATAATTATATATACCATTATACATATTAAGTATACATATTTATGGATTTAAATATTACATATATATTTATATTATTATTTTGATATACATATTCTCTCAATATAGCTTCTAAGAAATAACTATTAATATCATAACACATAAAATATGACAAATAAACTAAGATTGGTATATCATAAATCTAAAGGAGACAAGTTGAGGTAAAGGAGACAAGAAGAGGGGTTCATGACCTAGAGTTTTGCTTAGGCTTGAGGTTTTCATGCGTTGGGAACTTGGGATAATGGGAGAAGTTAGGTTTAGTTGGGTGCATTTAGGCATCAGGTTTAGTTAGATTTTGGTTTAGGGGTGCATTGCTCGTGCGTCAAAGTTAAAAAAAAAATTTGGAACCTTAAAACTTTAAAAAAAAATTTAAAACCTTAAAATTTACTCGGTCGATTAATCGGTTGATTAATTAGATAATCGATTGATTAATCGGGTAGATCAACTATAGGGTCGAATATAGGTACTCGATTTGTTTTTGGATCGCATACGATTATGCGACCGATTTTTTGCACCCTTGGCAGCGGCGCCGTGACCTCCAGCAGTGGCGTGGACTGGGTGGAGGTCTCCATCCGGTTAGTGCTGGGAACGAGATCTATGTGATCTCCCATGGAATCACGCCTATTTGGGTGATTCAATCATATTTTTTTGGTGGATTCTTGGTGGGATACCGTTGCTCTGATATCATGTTGAAACAAATGAATTGCTTTGCTTTCAAAAGAAAATCCTATCCCTTTTTTTATAGAAAAGAAGATTGGGCTAATTACATAAGTACCCTTTAGAGTAAAGAAAAATACCAAAATACTCCTACAACTCAACAAATACATTTAACAATGGTGTCACATTGACTAGGCAGCAGCAAGGGCTATTTCACATCTTTTATTCTTTGCTTCAGGTTTGTTGGAATTATTAATTTCTTCCTTTTCCAGAACAGATTTTTAATGGTAATCCCTCTACAATTGATGGCTGTGCCACATTTTTCCGCATGGATCGGTTTGCACATGTAAAAAAATACGAGGTATATAATCCATTTTCGGTAGAAGTTGTTATTTCAATTTTTTTTACTTGTGCTTATTTCTTTCTTTGTGCAGGTTGAATTCAATAAGGCTGCACAGTCATTAACTGATGCAGTGATTCCAGTTGCTCAGAAGAAAACAGCCTTAGGTAGATTAATCAAGGTAGGCAACAACTCTTTCTGCCCGACTTCTATTTTTAGTTAATCATACATTTTGATGCCTTCAAATCTTTATGGGTGGAGTTTGTTATTTATTCAGGATAATGTGGCGTTAATTGCGGTCCTTGAAGCAAAGTTTAATAATCATGGTGCTGATCCTCCAGGCAAAAGGCAGCTCCTTTGTGTGGTTAGTAGAGCATTGCTAATCTTATTCTCTTTACCTGTCCATGTCGCTTTCTTGTAATTCTAATAAGGTAGTCCAGTCTTTGTTTGAATGGTAAAAGCTATGAGCTTTAATTGCTGTGCCATTTTTGTTTTAGAAGATTGTGTTAGAATGCTGCAGCAAGAAACTGATGTTGACAAAAGCCTTTAGTTTATAGTTCATATGCTACAGATATTATGAAGAACTTAGTTGCACAAATGTACTCAAATGTTGATCTAATCCTGTTGCAAAAGTTTACCTTGAGCAATAAGCCATTCTTATTCTTATTCTTAATTCCCTGGAACTCATTGAATTTACTCTGCAATTCATTGATCCCGTGGGGGGGACTTGAGGAGAGCATTCGCATTTTGGCATTTGCAGTTGTCATGGCTTCATGTCACCATTGGCTTTCAAGGTTTGGCCCCTCTTATGGAGCTAGCGTTGATGTCTTCTTGCCTTTATAAGTGTGCCAATGAAGCTCAAGATAATGGAATAAAGGATGTTAATAGAGAGAGTGCTTTCTTTTCAAGAAAAGAAATAGAGTGTGAGGAAAACCAATGAGTTGCCTTTGGACATTATGGGGCATTTTAGATGGAGCAAGCATTAGACAAAGCAAAGTTCCTGATTCTCCTCATCCCCCCACATGCACCTGATTCCCATCTCTCTTAATCCTTTTCCATCACCTCTGTGTCACTTGGAAAACATTCTCCACCACCTTCATACTAACATCTTGGCTTGAAGGTTCCTAGGAAAAAAATACCCCGCTAGTTCCCAGGTTGTCCTCAAAGTTGCCACATTCTCATTGTTTGTTCCTTCACTTTCACTAGGATAGACCAAGAAGTCTCAAACTCATACCCATAATCCTACTCACACCCCTTGTGCTCCTTGATATTGAAATGGATCAACACCAACTTGCACGTGCCTTCTTGTCAGAAAAGAAATCATCAACCTGGTGAGTGAGATGAGGACCAACGTGACTAGTGTTCTTGGACTTCTTAAGAAGGAGCTTGTAGTTTGTATGTTTGGGCTCATTGGATCATCATAGATGTCACATGCCAGTGGAGAGGATGGGGATGAAGGGAAATTGGTCACCACTTTCACCACCAATGTGAGAATGGGGTTTAGCTTCAGGATCTATGGGCCTTTGTCAGAGGCATTATTGCCAAATCTTTTCGGTAGAAGGTTGAAATTGTCTTAAGAATCAATCCAAAACCCTAATAAATAGGCTACAATAGGAAATGGGAGACATTTTCTACTTTATAGACAACATTTAGATTGAATGGTGGTAGACTTGGTTGAGGGAGGGGATATCATTACGCACTTCTATATGATAGCCGATGGCAGATGCACAGCCAATTATGTAGATAAGTTGCAGGTTCAGGAGGTGGTTGTTCAATGGAGGCGGGCTTTGCATTTTTGTAATTTTATGAGGGGCCTTACTCCATGTTGGAGATGGCTTGGCGGAGATGTTGTCAAGTGGATGCAGGAGCAAGTTGATGATTTGATTAGGCCATTCATAGAGAAAGAGGTGTTATACGCCTTGAAGGGGTTGAATGCGGTGGGTTCTCTTTGTCCAGACAGGTTTCCTCTTTTTTTTTTTTTTTCCCTTAAGGAGTTTTGGCTAGTAGTTGGGAAAGATGTTAATGAGTACCTTGGAGGAGTTTTCTATTGGCAATAATGGCTTTGGGAGGATTAGGTACACCTTTATTTCTTTTGCCTAAGGAGTTGATAAACAGAGTGGATGACTTCCGTCCAATCACTCTGGGAGAGATGTTAATGAGTACCTTGGAGGAGTTCGCTGTTGGTAATAATGGCTTTGATAGGATTAATAGGTAGCCTTATTTCTTCTGCCCGAGGAGTCGATAAAGAGAGGGGATGATTGTAGTCCAATCTTTCTGTTCAATGCCGGTAAACACCGTGAATTGTAGCAAGGTTTAGGAAATTGGCTGCTTAGGCTGCATATGCCACCGTGTATGTGTAGGTGGCTCCTCTCCTAAACCGTATATCATGGAGTGGTCCAATGATTGGTCTAGACCAACTACTCAGTCTGGCTATACGTATACTTGGCTGAGTATAAAGCCAATTTTCAAATAGACTCAACGGAAGAAGCTCATGTGATTTTCAGATTGGTTGATTTTCCAATATGTTATGCTTTATACTTAAAAAAAAAAAAGTTATGTTTTATATTCTAAATAGTATAGTAATTAAGGAGCAGTATGTTTTTGTGTTGTACTACTTGAGACAATGTTATATTTTTGATTTTGATTTTTCATATATTTGGGACATATAACATAAATTTTAGTAATTCGACTAATTGTTGTATATTTTTTCGGATAAGTATATTATTTTATATTTTTTAGGTAAAAAATATAAAATAGTATACTTGTCGTAAAAAATATAAAATAGTATACTTGTCTGCATACTTGCCTGCACACTGCAAACTCTGTGGAATAACGAAACCGACAGAATACCGGATACCAACTTTTTGAACCCTGAGTTGTAGTAAGGTGTAGAGAAGTGTTCTACTGGTGTAGGATGGGCACAGAGGGCTTTCTTTGGAAGGTGGATTATTTTAAGGCATATTATTCCATTTGCTGACAGCTGTTCTCGCCAGCTTTGCAGAAGAGATGATTCTTTGAGAAGTGGATTCCTTGGACAAAGTGGTGTATTACTACCCCATTTTTTTAGATCTTAGGAAATGTTAAGCTGGAAGGGGGATGGATCCTGTCTTAGAAGGGGTGTAAGGTAGGGATGCCCATTAGCTACCTTGCTCTTTTGCTTGCTGCTGATGGTCTGGCAAGGTGTGCTTTTCAAGCTTGTGAGGAGGGTGGCTTGGCTAGAGGCTTTCTGTCTTTGGGGAGAGAACTTACCTTACCCCTTGTCTTGTATTATGTAGATGACACTTTTCTTTTCTGAGGGTTTTGAGGAGGCAGCTAGAAATAATTAAGGTTTTTCGAGCTGTTCAGTAGTTTCTCTGGACTTGTAACTAATAGGAAAAAGGACTCTTTTGTTGCCCTTGGAATGGAGGTTCAGGAGGCGGAGCATTGTGCAATAGCTCTGGCAACACAGTTGAAGCAGCTGTCTTCACTATTTATGTGCCTGCCTTTGATGGTGGGTCAACTCAGGATTGTAGAATGGAACCTTGTGATAGATTGAAGTGAAGACTGGAAGGTTGGAGGTCCAACCTGCTTTCCAGAGGGTGATGGTTGGTTCTCTTTAGTTTGGAGTTGACAGCAATACCAATCTTCAATTTTTTTGTCGTTGAGTTGGCAAGGAAGGTGGAGCATAGTTTGGGAAAGCTGACGAGGTTCCTCTGGAAGGGCGTGGGGGATACTGCTAAGGGGATGCATCTGGTGAATTGGAAGGTGGTATGTTGTCCTATCTTGGAAGGGGGATGTGGGTACTTGACTTGAGAACCATGAACCAAGCCTTACTTTGAAATGGGATTGTGAAAGTCATGGGTGGAGAGGGTGGGCTGCTGATGAAAGTCTTACGTGCGTGCTACAGAACTTGTTTGTAGTGGGTGATGCAGATGACTCAGATCTGGGTGTCGTCTGCTTTTTGGAAAGGTCTGATACACTTGATGTCGCTCAATCATGCAACTTTTTGATGCCGAAACTGGCAGATGGGTCAGAGTTCAACTTTTGGTTTGATGATTGACAGGTAGGGGTGTTTTATCAAAGCTTATATCCAAGATCATTTTCTCTCTCCCACGAGCTTTCTATGGTCGCTTCTAAATTCTAATTAGAGTTTTGCACCGAGGGTGGTGGTGGAGCATGGATGCCAATTTTTTTATCAAACCTACCTATCCGACTAGTGCTTGCGGAAGTCTATCCAGCCTCAGGAGCTTCATCTGACCTGTGCTTGGAGAGACGGATAGGTGGCAATTGGAAGATGGGGACTGTTCCGTGAAGGAAATGTATAATCTTTACATGATGGACCATAGTTGATGGATTGCAAGGTTGTAAGGCACCTTAAGTTTGTTTGGAAGGCAAAAGTGCCCCTGAAATCAAGTTTCTTGCCTGGCTTTGAGAAGGGAAGGATTATGACAAAGCAGCGAAGGCAACATATTTTCCACACAGAAGATGTCACGTGTGTTTTCTGGAGGTGTTGTGGAAGATTGTGATCACCTATTCTTTCAATGCCCCTTTGCTACTGCTCTTTCGGAGAAGATGGTCTTGGATTGGGTGGATTTTTCATTCGAATCAACCTTTTGGGAGCCCTTTGCAGTGGTGAGGATTGGTTCTGGCCCACATTTTTACAGGTCTAAGAAGGATAGTGCTTAACTGTTTGTCGTCTTGTGGTTATTATGGTTACAATGGAATGGGGTTGTTATTTAGAGGAGAGTGATGTATGGTGGAGTGGTGTATGATGTGGTGGGCACGATGAGATTGTGTGGAAGTCTTCTGTAATGATGTCATTTTGTTTATTTCGAAATAAATTTGTGGATGGTTACTATTTCTGAGTGACTATCCTTCACTTCAGAAAAAGAAACAATTAAAATGAACCTTTTGCAATTCATGCTGATATGAATTAGTCTCTTCTAAGCTTGAAAATCTAATTCCTTTAAGTTCGGCATTCCAAGGGGAAACTTATCGCATCTCTTAAACAGAATTAATAATGAAAGTAACAAAGTGAACTGAGATGATTTAGAAGCAGAGGTTGTTTTCTATTCATTGTGACATGTCTCCTTGTGGTGTCCTCTTCCTAATCTTATTGAGGGCTATTACTGAGAAGGCAGAAGCAAGTATTCCGGTTGTCTTTCAAACATAAAATCTGGGTATCTGTAAACAAATTAGTGCATATTTTGTTTTCTAGTTAGGATGTTGCAAAGATTGAAATGTTTGACCACACCATTTGCATGTGGCCATCATTAGCCTACTTGTTGGTTTGCAGGCAAATACTCATGTAAATGTTCATCAAGACCTCAAAGATGTTAAGTTATGGCAGGTTTGAACCATTTCATCATCTTGCTCTTTTGAATTTGCTGCTATTTTTTTTTTTTTTACAGTTAACGTGCTTAAATTGGTTACTTGTATCCAATTCAGGTACACACCCTTCTTAAAGGCTTGGAGAAAATTGCTTCTAGTGCAGATATCCCGATGTTAGTTTGCGGGGACTTTGGGTCAATTCCTGGAAGGCACGAGTCTCCACTGAACACCTCTATTCTTAACTATTCTATCTCTTGGAAACTTGTTTTAGGTCAATAACGTGATCATTATTACTTTTTTCAGTGCACCCCATTCGCTTCTTGCAATGGGAAAGGTTGACCCAATGCATCCTGACTTGGCGGTGGACCCTCTCGGTATTTTGCGCCCTTTGACCAAGCTAAATCATCAGCTTCCATTGGTAGGGCACTTTCTTATGCTTCTTAGAAGTGTGGAAAGTTCTTTATCATGATGTATATCTGTTCCTTGTAGGTTAGTGCATATTCTTCCTTTGCCAGAATGTTAGCTGTAGGCATGGGTCTTGAGAAGCAGAGGAGAAGGATGGACGCTACCACTAATGAACCGTTATTCACCCACTGTACAAGAGACTTCATTGGTACCCTTGATTATATATTTTATACAGGTAAATATTATGGCAAAACCTATATCTGAATGCTGTTTGGATTGCATCAATCTTTCATGCCTTTTCTGGGTTTCTTATTGAGGATTTGATTGTTTTTTTTTGTTTTAATATTCAGCGGACTCATTAATGGTTGAGTCCCTGTTGGAGCTCTTGGATGAGGAAAGCTTACGCAAAGACACTGCGTTGCCCTCACCAGAATGGTCCTCAGATCATCTTGCGCTTTTAGCAGAGTTTAGATGCACCGGTAGACCTAGACGTTAACATCCAAGTTGTAAGGAAGCTATTTTTCTTCTTTTTTGTTCTTGTTATTATTGCCCCTTTTTGGAAACAGTTCCTTGAATCAGGTTTGGAAGTATCAAGTCCCAAGCTTTTGATCTTCAAACCACAGTGTTCCATACCCCAATGTATGAGTAATATCCTGCCAACGGGGTTCCTGTAGAATGTGGCACTTTTGCCTACTCATAACAATATATGTTCTCATCATCGCTAATGTGCTCATGTCCGCACCAGCACGGTTCATACTCACTAGAGTAGCATTCTTCATTTGGGGGTTTAGACGCAGCTCATGTGAAGTATCTTCAGAATCGTGTGTCGAGGTATAAATAGTCTGGTCATTTAACATCTTATGTTGAGAGGGCTTCGAGAAGAATATTTAGGTGCTGTCATTTTTTCCTGTTGACTAGAATGTTTAAATGCTGTCATTTTTGCTATCTCCTAACAGTCAAGTTTTAGGATTCTATGAGAGAGGGTAATATTTCTTTTGCTGAAAATTGGATGAAATATTCTGTACATTCAGATCCAGGCTAATTACACAGCCCTTCAACTATGATTTGGGGTTCGAAAGAGGTCCGCAACTGCTGACTTTTATAGAGAAACCTCTAGAGGTCCACAACTGCGGATTTTTATGAAGAAACCTCTTTGTCTATTTTTTGATATGTAATGTCGATCATCTTTTCCAAAATTTTCCATCTTTGTAATCCTTGTATAAAGGTCTCCGATCAGGAGTGCGTCCTCCTCCCTCTGGAAAACGGAGTGTCTATGGTAGACATTAGCTACTTTCGGTACGGATGTCACTTGCTGCGTTTGTATCCGAGTGGATGAGGACTTGATCATACCTTTTCATTTGCATTTGGTGAGCAAAATGTTTGGAAAGGCAGCATTTTAGAGGATTTATGTAGCTGACGAAGTTCCACTGGCCATCTTTGGAAGTCACTTGGCTTCAGAAAGCTTTCATGTGCTTGGTGGTCTAGATCCTTTACTGAGAATGTTCTTGCGGTTCTCTACTTTGTATGTCTTGTGGGCCCCTTGCGGGGGTTATGTTGTTTAGGTACCTGTATCTCTTTGATTTTTGCATGAATTGAGATGACTAGTTATTTTGACTTGTTAACCTTTGCACCTTGAGGGCCTGTTTGGTACAAGGGAGAAGGTGGGATGTCCCGGGAGAAGGGCCTGTTTGGTCAACTTTATCCCGAGATAGATTTATCCAGGGAGGAGGAGGGATATCCTAGGGACAATGTAGTCCAGGTGGGGGGTGGGATAGATTTATTCTCCTCTCTCGTGGGACAAATTTCTCACTCATCTTATAATTTGATCCGGATCTCTACCAAACATAAAAGTTAAGTTATCTCTCACATATCACTCAATCCCACTACTTACAAAATTTATCCCCTAAACCAAACATACAGGGAGCTAGCGTCTGCTTTTACATCTTCTGGACTCCTGTGGAGGGGTACTCTGGGGAGGATGTAGGGCAGGGAACCCTTGATAAAAGATCTCGTGATTGTACGGACAGGAGCTCTTTTGAAACCGAATACATGCATGGTTGGATTAGAGAGGACATTTTGTATTGAATCGTTCTAAATATATCCTGTTGATTGTTTAATTCTGTTTTTTTTTTTTTTCTTTTTCGGTGGGGTTTATTTCTGTACATATCATATTACATTTAAGCTTGAGGAGGATGCTGGGATTTTTGTTTTATTTTAGAAAAGCTTCCTTGAACCACCTCTATTCTTTTCCAGTGATTCTATGAAGACATGTTAATGTGTCAATGATTGTTAATACTTATTGAACAGGAGTTTGTAGGCGTTGTATATCTGGATTTTGTTACCTTTTTTTTTGTGGTTGGTTCTCTGAATCAACCCATAATTTTGATAAACATTAATACAAGTGGTTATAAAATAGTCGGTTGGACGTGCAGCATCTACCGTATAGGGCCTCGTCTAAGAATTCTTCAGATGGTTTTGTTGATCTTGCAAAATCGGCTGCGTTCTTTCTTAAATGGACAGGGTTAGGAATAATCAATGGAGATTTTAGGACTGGGTCATTACAATCTTTTTTTTTTTTTTTATTTTTTTAGGTTCGTTTCTAACAGATAAGCTCACAGGAAAGATGCATGCAACGGCTAGGCAAGGAAAAGATGGGTTTACGAATATTATAATCGCGAGAGCAATCGGACCAGTCCATTTTACCGCTTCCTTGGTGGTGATATCAATGTTTTAAAAATTAGATGTCATTGATTAGGTATTTGTTTAATTTTTTAAAGGTAGTATTGATTGAATCGGTAATGATTTTTGAAAAATAGAAAAAAATAAATCATAAGATCTTTATTCTAATTTATATTGATTTAATTAGGTTTAACTTAGTTAAATCAATGTTTAATAAAAAAAAGGCAATAAAGATATATAATAGTAAAAGTTATTTTATTATTTTAATTAAATTAAAATTGATATATTTTTAATAAATGTCAAACAAAAAAAAAAAATATAATAAATAAAAGTCACTGTTAATTTTCACAGAGGTGTGGATGTAATGTGTAAATTTACATACATATATATATTTTAAGAGAACAGTCAAATCAAGTGATGATTAATTTAATTGAATTGATTGGTCTGACTTGATTGATTCACATTAATTTTAATTTTTATTACCTGAGTCGGTTGATCTAGCAGCTAATGCATTGATTTTCGATTAAATCGGTCGGCTCGGCTTAGTGTTTAAAACTTTGGGTGATATTACTCTTTCTGGAGCACATTAAACGTAAATAATGATACGTTGATACGCTTCATTAGGGAAAGATGGCATTTCACCTGTTGCAGACGCTTCTGAATTCGGCGTAGCATTTTCTATGATGATTTGGATTGTAGGAAAAAGTGCATGGAAATGCTCGTCGAGATTTTCATCGTTCACGAACACAAAAAATTGAATTCCTTAATTAAAATTGTCGTAAAATCCTTCTATCGTAAAAGAAAAATTCAAGGAGAATGCTCCTAGAGCTATTTCAACGAAAATGTAGGCTTCCGATGTTTCTAGTTACGTGTGCACTCTTGGTAGCTGTCTTAAATTCTCAAGCTTAACCGCCATCATCGACTTCTACCAAATTTGTGAATCAAAATTCTGTGCTAACTCATTGGAAGAGGTTTTTAATAACTAGACTCGGAGTATGAATTTTCCTTTTCTTATCAAAAACCTTTCTTTTTCTAGCATCTTTTGAAGGATGAATGCAGTGCAAGATAGGCGAGGTACCAAACATCTCCTACTTTTTCTAATTGGCACTCCCATAGGCTAATCTTGCATAAAAAATTTTGGAAGTGAACCTACGAGGTTTAGTTTTGCACATCTCAACCAAATTAATTTTGCAAATGAATATAATTTAGAAGAATACGAGAGTCATTCGTACCAATGTCTCTTTCTTGTATCTGAGGTTCTACCGATTGACATGTTACTACAAATAATTGAGACGCGGTTTCATGATCTCTATGTTTTACTTTCGAAAATTTAGAAAATTCTCCTACCAAGTCCTGGTTGAAGAACCTAAACAATCCCTCTAATTATATCTACCTAAATCTAGGTATTTTGAGCAACCCCTCATTCCCACCACAAAGAATTTTCATCTTAAAAGGAAATCCCGAACTCAAGAATTTTGATTGACAAGTTCTTTGTCATGCTCAATAAAGTAACTGATGGAACATATTATATTTGTCGAGAGGAATTCATGATAAAATATTAATAATATTCATTGTATATTTTGATCGATTACATCTTTTCTTCGTAAATTTGCATGGGAAAGCCTTTGGGAATCCTTGATTATAATAATTATTCTAATTTTATGACTATGTAAAGAACATTCTTCTCTCGAATATAAGGCTTTGGATTGCTAGGTATATCACCAATACGTTGAATTTGTACATCCCTAAAAAGGGCTATTGGCCGAGGAATCATTCATAGAGAATGGTATTTGTTGTAAGCCATAGAAACTCTACGAGGTGTTTTGAAATAGTTAAAATAATTGAATATGAGGATCACTGTAGACCTTATTAAATTTACCAATGATATTGCATGACTTGTTAGATAGGGGATGCTTCTTTTTTTGGGTTGGACCAAGCCATAGTTCTTGCACTTTAATATTCTTTGAAAATTTTAACTTTATTTTTTTGATTTCTTCGATTTAGAAAATTTCGAAATCTTTGTTAGATAATTCCTACGGTGGTGGTTGTTAACGAGAATAAGAAATGAATGAAATAAAATGATGGTATAAATAGATTTTGGTATTTATAAGTTTAGGTAGGTTAAATTTATTCCACGGATATAGTAAAATAAATTTATATTAAGTTATCTTAGGTTTAATGAAGTACCAAATAATTCCTATGAATTCCGACCACAGCACATCCCTTCTATCCAAATTTAACAGCCAACGTCCGTTGCACCACGAAAAAAAGGCAAAATTTTGGCCTTTGTACCGTGATCTAAGGGAGAGCTACACTACAACAAAGGACAGAAAGTCAGTTTTGTGATCTTATTGTATGACTTTTTTGTTTTTCCTCGTTTCTGAAAACGTCTTATTCTGCTAATCCACACATATTTATCAAACGAATACGTATCATATCAACGGTCATCTCCATAGAATTTTTCAATGGAATATAGGTTAATTAATACTCTTAAGCAAAAGTTACATCCATAAAATCTGACTCGACTACAAAAATAATCCTACGTATCCCCTACGCAAACTATCATGGTTGCTTTCCTTTCTTTTCCGTATTCTTTTTCGAACGGGCTTCACAAAGCAAATTTCTTGCTTTCAATTAATTAAGATCACTCGTTTGGACCTTGTTGGTGATGCTTTGGGCCTTCTTTTTGTCGTGGTAGGAGGTGCTCTCATCTTAAGTTTCTGTCACCTTTACGCTTTAGCGAATGGTAGGCAAATTTGTTGCTATTTTTAATTTTATATTAGAATGGAAACATGGTGTAAAAATTGCATGCAAGAGAACGTGGGAGAGGAGAGGTAAAGTAGAGGTTAACTTATGAATTATCCTAACTCTTGCTCCGACATGAGTTGGAATGTTAGTAAGACCAATAAGAGTTAAATTATCTCCCACCGTAAATACGAGATAACCCTTAAATTTAGGCCTAACAGATACCTAACTTCATGATATAATTTTCATCTATCAGGCACTTATGCAAGTGCATACTTAGTCCATATAATTGATCCTTGATGTATGTCAATCAATTTCGAGCATTCTCCAAGACCAGCACAGGAAAATAAACATATGTGGCAGCTTGCTGTATCTCTGTATCACTTTACATCGGAATTCATCTTTGAGATGAGATGTAAATAATCATTGAGTGCGACACACAACACTGACAGCCCAAAGTGCTGCCAAGATGTCTTTCACGAGCATGCAACAAATCTCAACCTATTCAATTCTAGGGATTCGCATAATTTTTTTTTTTAACCATATGCAGCCACTATTACTCAGTGGACCATTTAAAGCATATTATTGATACATGGCCACTAATCCTACAAGTTGATCAAAGACCAAGAAAATATGACCATTTGATAATGACCATAATATCTACATATGCCTGAAATGATGCCAGAAAGCTGGATGATTTCCTTAGGGAACAAGCTGGGTATTTTTCAATTGTACTGGGAAAAAATTGTAATCCATTGATGCATTCTCAGAACCAAGTATTGGCACCTGCCCTCCAGTACCCACAAAGAATCTGGCTAGAGGCTAGACTTGAGGGAAAGATCCTTTTTCACCTGTTCCCTAAGAACCCTCCTCAGTAACTTGTTTGAAGCAGTCCTCGGGAACTCCTGGATGACCTTAACAAAGGTAACCTACACAACAGAAGATTAATTAAATTTAAGGCCCAGTTAAGAATGAAATTCTCATTTTCCCTTTCTAAAGAGATCCAGGAAGCTGTTTCTACAATACCAACAAGAAGTAAATGCAGGTATATATAGAACATCGCTGACTAACCCAGGACTCTATCCATAACATTCCATTATGTTTCAAACTAGGTTCCTTTAGTTTTTCAATATGGAGGACAAATCTTTAAAACTTGCATTTACAGAAGAAACTAATTGGGTTTATATCGTGGGAATTTACAGAAGAAACTAACTGGTTTTATATCATGAGTGATGAGAACTTCATCATGAGTCTTAAACTAGCACCATTTAACCCTGATTTGCAAGAAAAAACTCCTACATAACCTTAGAAAGGCTTGGCTCAGAGAGATTCTGAGTTTGCAAAGAAAACATAAACTGAGGGGTAAAAATGCAATTTTACCAATCCAATCTGAAAACAGGGTAACTCAGGGTCCAAACATAGGTCAAAACAACCTAATAAGAAGAAAAGTGGGATGAAATGACTCAACAAGAGCTACAGCAACTCCGAAGAATTAAATGACATCCTATAACCCTAAAAACAAACCCACTTAAATACACGAGGTTCGAGGTAAAGTAAAAATAGAATAAACCCTCTAAAATTCATAGAAAAATAATATCTAGGGTTTAGAACCTTCAATTTGACCTTAGGAACCCATTTTGACCTACATTGAAAACAATGCCCAATTAACAACTTAATTTGAATTTTTACGTAAATTGACCGGTCAAATAAGGTTTAATCTAGAAATAAAATTCACCATCAGAATCCTTAGGTCCTAATTAGTCATGTATAAAAACTTGAGCCTAAGAAGAAATCTTCTTGACCAACTTTACACTTTGGTCCTCATATATTTACTTTTTGGCCATCAACTTTTGAACCCTCACATTTTGACCCCTAACTCTCCTTCGTTCTTTACGTTTAGGTCCCTCCTGCAAAACCTGAGCAGCACCATGCTCCGGCGACCTTGCGCGGAGCATGGCGCCACGCAGGGTAAGGGAGGGAGCCTGCCAGGTCAAATGGGGGTGCCCTGCGTCGTCAGTCGTTGCAGGAGCACCCCCCTGAGTGCTGCGACCACCCATACCGCCCGTGCGAACGCACGGACGGTATGGGTCTCCTTCCTCCGGCGAGGGAGACACGTCGTCTCCCTCCGCCCTCCTCTCTGGTTCTGCCCCTATAAATACCCTCGTCGCTCCGCCGTTCTTCCCAGCTCGGATCTGACGGAGATACCCCCTCACTTCCCCTCTTCCCACTCCGACAGACGCCCCCTTGCTCCGGCGGCTTCTCCTCCTCCTCGTCGCCCTACCGCACTACCAGCAGCAGGGTTGCCTTCCCTTGCTCTTCCCGCGCCGTGCCGCACCAAGCGCGCGCTTCTCCGGCCCTCTCCTCACCGTCGCCCCTTTCTCTGGGCAGTTTCTTCTCCGGCGACAGTCGATACGGCTGTCGCCTGCTCCAGCCCCCCTCATCCCGCTAAGTAGGTATAAGCTCTCCTCTTCCTCCCCTCTTTCTTTTTCTCACTGTAAATCTTTACTGTCGCCCTCGACCTCGCCCAAACACTCTCACCTTCCCCATCTCTGGCCAAACTCCGGCGACTCGCTCCTGTCATTCCACCACCCCACACGGCTCGCCGACCCTCACAGAACCTCCGCCTCCTCACCCTGATCAACCTCCGCCCTTCCACTTCCCACCAATCACCCTCTGCAGACCCACCGACCAAACCCATCTCGCCACCTGCAGTTTGACCTAGGGCGGCCCTTAGGCTCCGCCCCGCCACCTGCAGACCCCCCGATCACCTTTGCTGTGCTACGGCGAAGGTCCTCCGCGTATCTGATTAGGCCGAGAGGCCGTTTCCCTGTGAGCAGGTACTTCGCTTGCCGCCGCCATTGCCGAGTGAAGCAGCTTTCTCAACCTGCTCCTCCAGGCGCGCCACGCCCAGGTCAGGCTCCCAGGCTGCGCGGGGCATCTCCGCAAAGAAGTCCCAGGCTGCAGTTGGGGCAAAGCCGTCGCGTGGAGCCTCGATTGGGCGCTGCCTCCTCCGCGCGGGCATCCAATTGAGGTGGGACATTTAGTCCCACCTCGGAAACTCACCGAGGCAAGCAAGCGCTTAAAGGCAAAAAGTGCCTTAAGCTGTTTGCCTCAGATCACGGGGTGAGGTCCCCTTCACCCACCCGATTACCCGGCCTCGTCCGCGCTCACGCCCCGCGGACCTGGCCCAACCTGCACTCCTCTCCCACTACCGCACGCTGGTGGGCCTGGACCCGGGTGCGACCCGCGTACCCGATTACCCGGCTGCTCTGGGAGAGCTTTCCTAAGAGCGAATTCTGAGAGAGAGAGACGCGGGGGTGGGGGGGGGGAGGGTAAAGTAGGTTTTGCCCTCTGACGAAAACCTTGAAGTGTGCAGGCACAGGAGAAGAAAGAAGGAAGGAGGACGCACTGTAGCAGCGGGTTACTTAAGCAGTCTGATTGAACAATCAGACGACGCTCTGAGGATGAAGAAGAAGGAGAAGAAAAGACGAGCAGGACCGCAACGAAGAAGAAAAGAAGAAGCAGGACCGCGACAAAGAAGAGGAAAGACAAGAAAGAAGAAAAAGAAGAAGAAGATCTGAAGAGGAAAGACAAGAAAGAAGAAAAAGAAGAAGAAGAAGATCTGAAGAAAAAGAAAGAAGAAGAAGAAAAGAAGAAAGAAGGAGAGACGACGTCCTGAAAACAGAAGGCAGAAGAGAAGACAAGAAGAACACAGGAAGAACAAAAGAAAGAAGATTCAAGAGCGCCAAAGAGAAGAGAAGACAACGAGGAAGAAAGAAGAGAAGAAGAAGCCAAATTTCCATATCTCTCTCTCTCTCTATTTTTGTAATAAGAAGAAACACTGTACTTCTAGAATACGACTTGCTCCCTGAGTTCGACCTCGGGAACTCTTTTATTTTCCGAGTAAAAAAATATATATGTAATGATGGCAATAACTAGCTGTACTACAACGCTATTTCTATAACAAAACCTAGTTAACGCCACGATCATCAATGAGAAACAGGAGAAATATGTGTAATCAAATCTAGTTAAAATCAATACAAAGTGACATGCTAAAAATCTTTGAATACCCGTTTGGATAAGATAGATGGAAAAAGTCTTTGGTGTGTTACCTTAAACAGGGGATTGAGGTTTTCCTGGATGGCTCTTTGGAATTTCTGTTTCAATTTGTCAGGATCAAAAGGAAAAAGCTGGCTCCGTGTAACAGCCACTACAACCAGCTGTTCAGGCCCACGGTTGCCAATCCTCAAGCTCACAGCTGCCGTTTCCAATATATTTTCATCTGCTGTGTTGCAAACCCTTTCTATTTCAACTGCACTAGTCTACACATGTAAGACACCAAAGTAATAACCTTTACTTGGTTCAAGCCAATGACAAGGAAACGAAAGACTGCACTTTACCTTGATACCACCAAGATTCATCGTATCATCAGCTCTGCCATGCACCACAAAATAACCTCCAGGGGTCCTCTGAACGATATCTCCATGTCTTCTGAGTTGCTGACGGTAGACCATAAAAACCATGTTATATGAATAGAAAATTTTGAGTCAACCGCCAAAGTTTACACGACACATGTAGAGTTCTACTTTGATTAGACCAAAATCAACAGGAAAACTAATTGTTGGAACATTGGAATAAAACCACGTGGTAGCTTCTAGAAAGCCCAACAGGGCTGGTGGTAATGGGTTCTAGAACCCAAGTTTGGAGTCCTTTGTTTAGGAGTTAAGTTTTCTATTTTTAGTAAATATATTTTAGAAAAAGAGTTTGTGATTTGATTTAATTAGAGAGATAAGATCTTTGGTTTCCAAGAAAGATATATGTACTCTCTATAAATGAGAGTCTTCCCTCTTTGTAATCTCTTGAGTCATAATAATATTTCTTATTATAAGAAACTTCTTCCACCAACATAGCTGGCCACCATCAAGGGTAGCCGACCACCTGCGTCAACCACCAGGCTACTCTTCTTGATCCACGTGCACATAGCCCCTACGTGGGACTATTTTCCCACGCACAAGGAGCCTCCACTCTCAGAACTACATCGATTCTTGACACTAATTTTGGTTAATCAAAGTTTAGATGTTACTAGAGATAATAAGTTGGTTAACTCTTCTTGATGTTTCTCATTTAATACCTTCTAAATGAAGCAAAAAATTCAGTCAGCTAGCAATGAAAAAAACCAAACCTCCTACCTTTCCTTTATAATGGGGCATACCATCAAAATACACCTTCTCATGATCAGCATTTAGCAATCTATCAGAAGCACCCATATATGTGGGAAACAGACCAATTTCTCCAGTACAAGGTTCGCCATCTGGCTGCAGGAAGACATGAGATTTCATATCTTATAAGAAAAAGTTAAGATTAACCAGATAAAGAAAATCTGAACCGAGAGGGTGCAGATACTTACGTATATCACTCCATCATCAAAAATTGCTAATTGTGTTGACATTGATGGTGTGCTGAATGCTCCAAAAGCTTGTGGTTGCAGCGGACTCCCCATAATATAGGAAGACGCAAGCTCCGTGCCCCCACAGCATTCAATGATAGGTTTATAACCAGTTCGAGATGAAAGCCATAAATCATCATCAACATGAGAAGTCTCCCCAGTGGAAAAAATTTTCCTACGTGTCAAATATGTATGTTTCATCTCTGATTTTGTCTCAGTTTAGTAGATATTATTATGCTAATTAACAAGTCAAATAAATATAATTTCGTTTACTAATAATCATAATTATACATAAAATGGCTTCTAACAATCTAAGAAATAGTTAAGTGGAACTAGGAATTCAGAGAATTGTTACCTTATACCAGTCCAGTTGAGCCCTTCCATACAATTTGTACTTCTCCAGGTCTTGACTAAACTTGGTACAACACCCAAGCATGTGATGCTAGCATCCTTAAGTTTACAGAACAAAACAGAATGAATGGATTTCAACTTCTAGATTAAAATAGGGCATGCTTTAGGTGATTGTTACCTGAATAAATTTGCAAAAACCACTCTCAAGGGGAGACCCTTGATAGAGAGCTAAAGTAGCACCATTCAGGAAGCATGAATATAATAGGATTGGACCCATTGCCCATCCCATATTTGTAGGCATGCAGCAAATATCTCCTGCCTGGACATTGATGTGGGCCCATGAATCAGCAGCACATCTTATTGGAGAAAGCTGGGTCCATGGTATTGCCTTTGGTTCTCCTATTGAAGCATATGGGAGAAAGTTAGTAATGACAAGTCAGTGCAGAAAGCAACATATGACCTTGTTGCCGACCTGTGGTACCCGAAGAGAACAATATGCTTGTCACAGAATCTATGGGCTGATATACTGGAGAATACTCATATTTTCTGAAAATGGAACAGCATCTAGATGTCAAATTATTGCTTTAAAGCTAAATGAAGAGTAGTCTTCACACCAAAAGGCAAGTCATACATCCTATAAACATCGTGGTTGTCATCTGTGTCATTGTTTTTATGTTAGCCAAGTCATTTTAAATAATTTCCAAATTTTGGTACTTGGTTACCTTTTAAGAGTAGATGTACAGGATAGAAAGTCTTCCCATGATATATCATGTTTGCGTAACTCAACTCCAACATTCTTCCCTGTTGCTGGAATTACAATGGCCTTGCAAGTGGTTCCTTCTGCAACACGACTAAAAGACAAAATCCATGTTACTTGATTTGCAGAAAAAGTTCGAAAAGGTGGGTTTATCAAGCTAACTGGCCCATGAAACTATGCTATGTTTCTAAATAAGCATTGCCCTTTATCACATATTTTCATGAAATATGGAAACCGCATGCTACCTTCATTTGTATGATAGGCAACTAGCTCTATGTGAAGAATGGAGAAACTTGAAAACTAACAAACCAGCAATCCTATGTGAAGGTGGCAGCAACCACTGCACCCAATACTAAGGACAATGCTGGTTCAGCCAGCAAAGGCTTGTGCTGTATATAATGGAATTGGCATCAATAGTAAGAAGTTCTTCAGAGAATGAGACATGGTTACTCATGGTAACATTGTTGTTCTCTGACAAGATTATAGATACTTGTTGAATGAGTTGAGAAAGTACTTTAACAAATGAGGAGATAACTTAACAGCTAACTCAATAAAAGAACAAAACAAAATATGATATCTGTCTATCATATATGATACTGAATACATGGTAATTACAAAATTGTAACATTCAAGAAATAAGTTGAATCTTTTATTATGTAATATCCATCAATTTGGTGTAGTACCATGGTTGATAAGCAAACATTGCAGAGTTTCTATATCTTGTGAATATAAATCATAGAATTGAAAACAAAAAAAAAATTCACACATCAACTGGGTAGTTTGTCCCATGAGATTATCAACAATATTGTGAATATGCATACTGAGAATCAAAATTTGGAAAGTCTCATCTTCATTCTCCAAGATCTTTATTGGTAAAATCAGTTTGTGAAGAACATGTAAATGCATTCAAATAAAATTTTTTAGCACAGAAATAATACCTGTATAGGGGAATTCTTTTTCGTCCTCTAATTATAAAATCCTGGCAAGACAAATCAGGAAATGGATCAATCACCTTTCCTTTATGTAGGAAAGGTTGCAAATGTCACTTCATGCAGAATACCGTGAATAATGAGAGAAGATCACTTGCCCATATTTAAGTGGCCCTAGCAGGTCACCTCAGCAAGCACAATTTAATAAGATGGATCAGACCCAGATCCTTGACATCTCATAAGATGCGTCAAATCCAGATCTTTGACATCACAAGTTCTCAACAAGTATTTGAATACCCCAAAACTACCAAATAACGACTAAACTGACTGATACATATTAAGTTAGGGCCAATCTATCTACTCATGATGCATGATAATTAAATCCCTAATTGCCTAGGAAAATGAGATCTTCTAGTCAGGATGAAATGAAGAGCAGCAAGTAATTTAACTACAGAGGGCAACATGGATTCATGGATCAAGCGTGGAATAGATTAATACCACAATTATAAATTCATTCTGAACCCAAACCTAGCTTGATAATTACTGGGGGATTTCAAACTTAAACATGGCCCATTAATACATAAGCTGACTAAAACCACTCAATTTGACAAAATCTTTTGTAACAAGCAATTGTGAAAAACAACCTAACAAGACCAAATCTGACAATCTGACTAAGCGTCAGAGTAGATTTCAAAATCGACCAATGTTGAAATAGAACTTATTACTAGATCCCCTTACTGAATGGGAATCCTGAAGCAAGTTGGCATCCTGCTGTGCGAGCATAGCACACGTATTTGTGTAAAACAAGTAGGGTGAGAAGCGCTACCCCTTAAAGTTTGAAGTTCACTCTTCCCTGATACATTGCAAATCAGATTGTCGGTCTTAGAATGCTACTTGATGCAAGGATATTAGGTTTGTGGACAACATCTACAGTCTAGATATACTCAGCTGTTGACATGTTAGGTTTATTTCATGGAAGATATGGATACTTGCAGAAACCCTAACGGTACATCAACCAAATGTCAACTCCTTCAGCAGAGTATGATAAAGTGAAGGCATCATTGAAGCCATGGTCAAGTACTCTTCAGTTTATAATTGGATCTAGCCAGAGTAGCATGCTCCATTCTTCTCCAACTAACCATATCTCCATTGACAGGAATAGTCTCCAAATGTAGATTTTCTTCAGTGAACCTGATAGTCTGTGTCTAAGTAAGTCTAATCCTTGCACGACCATTATTTCCTAGATGACGAATTCGAGTATGTGGGAATTCGATGTGCTGCTCAACAATGGATCTTGAATGTCTTATCAAGAAGCTGACTGGTTCCTCCTACAACAAATGCAATATATAGTCTACTCAGATGAGGCATGAAATGAGCTTCCCAACCAAGCATCCTAACTGTCAAGCAATCTCATAATTTCTTCTTGCTAATGTTTAGGACGGAAGCTAGCTAGCAAATTAGATAGCTCCTCTATAAACATATTTGATGGAGGCACAAGAGTATGAAACAAGCTGAATCTCATGGGGGTGCCTAGCTCCCGTATTTGCTGGAAGGATGAGAGGGCCATAATCCACCAAAGGAAAGAGAAAGGAGCTTGTCAAAGATCTGTTGACACTGGGGATGGAGACTGAAGCTAATTTGTATTGGAGGCAAACAACAGAACCAGAATTCATTTTGTTCTCACCAACATAATTCCACTAGGAGATTTCATTGTCCTGAAAAGGTCAACATCCTCTCAAAGATATAGGATCAACAACAACAATAACAACCAAACCTTTTCCCACACTAAGTAAGGTTGGCTATATGGATTCTTTGCCTCCACACAGATCGATTTTCAACCATTTCAGGACTTAAATTAAAGTAATTGAGGTCATACTTAATAGTTTCTTTCCAACACTTGTTTGGTCTTCCTCGCCCCCTTTTAGCGGGTTCAGCCTCCAACTTCTCGCATCTCCTAATTGGAGCATCTAGTGGCCTTCTCTGTAAATGTCCAAACCACCTTAGACGTAATGTTAATCCAATGCTTGATCCAAAGGGTGAGGAGGCCTAGAGAAATGGAGTTACATAACCCCTTTTGATGAAAGAAGATTCCTCCTTTGGTTCTTCCCTTCTCTTCATGAGAAGGTCTTCCACCTAAACCATTTTGCTTTCGTGCATTATCTTGGTGGTTAATGCTTCCAATTATATTTTACTTTCATTCCACCAAAAATAATCACTAAGAATTATCTTGAGTAGATAAAGGAATGAAGGAACCAACAAAAATTACCTGAGTAAATATCCCTTTTGCCTTTGACACATTCACGCGGGCTGCGATTTCCTTTGCTGAAAAGCTGTCAGCTATGGAGACAACAACGCACCCAGCTAGGATGATTGCTAAATATACAATCACTGCAGTGCATGTCATTGGCATATCTATAGCAATGGCCGATCCTTTCTCAAATGTTGCATCCAATGCATTTGCCACCATCCTGGTGAATATGATTTAAGAAGAAAAATACAAAATGGAATAGCATATCCGAAAAAGCCAAAAGTTGGACTTCTTAGTTATATCTGATTTTTAACCGAACTTCCAGAAAAGCTACGTACTTCACTTGATCCCTTAGCCCCTTCAATGACATGCGATGAATTTCTGGACTTTCCTCATCACGCCACAGTACGGCAACATCATCGTCTGTCTTCTTTGGAAGATAAGACGGCATTAAGCAGCACTCGGCAGTATTCAAAGTGGCACCTGGGAACCATGCTCCACCACGCTTAGAACGGTCAGATGCTTCCAATACGCATCGAGGTTTCTCTTGGAATACGACCGAAAGCTCCCGCAAGACAATCAACCAGTAGATCTGAAATGTTGTTTGCATCCCCACATGGAGAATCCAAACTTCAAAACTCAGCAATATCACACTATGTATCGTAGTTAATAATAATAAGCAACAGCAAAAAAGGTGCCGGTGCATCCGTGCCATCAAGAAAATTAAGCCAAGCATCACCTCTGGATGATGGGCAGAGAATTCTCGAAACAGACCGAAGCTGGTTATGGGGTCCCGGTACATCGACCCCAGTAACATGGGGCCATTCGTCTCCATAATCCTCCCAAGGTTTGTGCTTTTGGCATGTTCCCTGAAAGGATATGAATCAAAACAGACGTTCCATACTAATTAAGGGTGCACCGGAAATCTTCTTAAAAAGGAAAAGGCTTGGAAATCAGGGTGCTATTACTGTTAGAAATTAAGCTAATTAATTCTTGCATTACGGATTTCATGACGATGCAAGAAAGTTGAAAGCCCCATCTGAAGATGATAAGATGATGCTGAGCGGGAAAGGATCAGAAAGGAGGAAACAAAAAGAGTTCAATAAAAGCAGGGAGTTATCCGCGAAAACATCAAAAGCATCGGGATCAAACACACAAAGTAGACAACCAACGGGAGTGGAGAGGTAAAAGGGAGGGGGAGGGAGGGAGGGAGAGGTGTGTTGTGTTACTCACGGAGAGGGGAACCAGTAGGGCGGAGGGCCCATGGAGGCGGCGTCCCACAGGGCGTACGCGGAGCGGTACGCGAGCTGGTGGAGGGCGTGGGGGTGCTCCGCCCTCAGCACCCCGGAAGCCACCATCGCCCGCCACGTGTCCGCCTGCGAGGCCCCCGGAGGGATCGCCTCCTCCAGGGCCTCCGCGAACGCCACCGCCGCCTCCCGCGAGAGCCCGGCGGCCTCCGCGTCCGCCGCCGACACCACCCCACTCGCCATCCTCGTGGGCCCCACCCGCGCCCCACCCATTCCTCTGCTTAATTGCCGCTCTCTGTATTTAACTTACGTAATTGTGCGCGTGTCGGATAGAGTGACCGAGAGGAGACGTGTCTATATATATATATATATATATATATATCGAGGGAGAGAGAGACTGAAGAGAGGAGTTTGGTGCGCTGGCGGGGGGGCTGTTGTGTTAGTTGGGAGACTCCCGCCGGTCCAAAAAAAAAAAAAACCTTTATCTGAATGCTTTCCTACATTAATGTTCCTGCAAAATGGGGAAATTACAGAATTGCCTTCTCAGTCTTGACGTCCTTAGACGGTTTAGGAGCCACAAAAAAAATACAAAAAAAAAAAAAAAAAAAGGGGGTCCTGGTCTAGACTCAAAGTTAGCAAGATCATGAATTTTTTTTTTTTTTTTTTTTTTTCTTTAGATCTGTTACATGGATATATAGTAATAAGAATTTAATATTCAGTTTACAGAGAGGCGTGTACCTCTCGATCGACGATATACTGGTTTACTGGAGGAAGAATTTGTTAAGTGGAGATAACGTAGATCAAGAGCGCAAGTTCCGTAATATGGACGGTTACAAAGGCATCTATGTAAATCGGAGGTATGTATCATGGAAAACATTTGAATGACACATACTTTGGTGTCCATCAACCATCACCCATCAAGTAACCAGTAGAGAGGGGCATCCATGTGAGAAATGAGAGAGTGATGTGTAATTTCGCAAGTTCGAGATGAAGTTCCATTTTTGCATAAATCTTGTAGAGCAATCGTTTTTTTCAAGCCTGTTTCATTGACCTTTTTTTTTTTATGCCCACACGTACCTACCCTACCCTACCCTTCACTTGCAAAGATCGGCAGCGGCACCAGCCAATACATTCGTCCCCTCCCCTCCTTTTTCGCAAGGAGTGTACGGACTTTGACGCATTAAAAATGGTTTCCCAATCTTCTACTGGGAACCTCCCCCGCCCACTTTTTTTGATACAAAACGTTTTTTTTTGGCTAATAAAATATTTTGGACAGGCCGGTGTGAGGTGTAGCAAGCACGGAGAGGGGGTACCGTTAGGTTGCTTGATTTGGCTGGAGGGGTCGTTGGGGACAAAGACAGGCTCTGCGGAGGAGGAGTTCACACCGTCCTCTGCACGTGGGTCCCACCCATCCGTAAAGGCTACATTTATGTCGGATGACGCTAATCCCAGGCAGCTCAACCGGTGAGTAGATAGGTACTTCCTAAATTTTCAAATCTCAACTATAGATTTACGAATTATTTGTCTCTTTTATCTACGGTAAATGTTTTCACCTTTAAAAATAACCCCTCGATTGAGCGGTTATTCTTACTTTTAAGGCCAGATAACACCAATTTGCTTGATATCCTCCAAATTACCCTTTGACCCAGAAGACCGTCTTAGGTTATCTCAACCCTCATTTTAACACTCCTCCCATCTCCTCGGCACTGCTTCACTCAGATGAATTGAATTGATTCAGAGGAGGCTTTTCAAATAAAAAATAAAAAGTGATTTAGAGGAATAAGGAAAGGAAAAGGTTGGAACAGTGGGATAAATGCAGAATAAGTGCATTTTGGAATTTGATAGTATTTTAAATTACGCCAAATAATAAAGAGAAGGATAAATGAGGACTTTGTCTCACAAGTAAAAGAGGTAAACTTATTCCACTACCTTATATCGGATGATTTCTATCTTCAAGTTTCTTCCCTTCTATCATTTTTTTTTTCTTTAGTTGTCTCGAAATATATTACACAAAATGGAGTATCTCTCCCATAATTTTGGGTAACCAACAATACCTTAAGATGCCTCTTAACACCTGATTTTAATCTTTATCTAGTAAATACCAACATGAGTTAATCCCCTCGCCAACGTAGACACATACACAGGTTTATCTCTCTTTTCAAATAACAAATCAAAGTTAAACTAACTTGAGACAATGTGCGTTAGATACGCATTCCGACATGAGAGAGCGAGATGCACCTTTTGTCAGTGGGAATTGTGGATAAACCAATGAAAGATGGTCATAATAGAGTTTATGATGAGTACTCTTCCAATATCATTGGCCAGTTTGGTTCAACGAATTACGTTTAGAGGAATTGTGGATGGAATTAGTCTTTAGGTGGAATAAATGAGGAATAAGTTCCTTTTTTTGTTTGGTTTAGGTGTAGAAGGCAAGGAGGAATAAGTTGGTGTTGTTCTTTGTTTAGTAGAATTGAATTGTTTGATAGAAAGAATGAAAGTGAGGAATTTGTGGGTAGGTAGTAAATTGTTTGGGGAATTATTTAGTTATTAAATAATGAAAGGACCAAAATGCCCTTAAAGGATTGTGAATTATCTTTTCCTAATTACATACCATTATAATACCTTGTACTCAAATTTCAATTGTTGGAAAATAAATTAGAATTTCGAAATTTGAAATCCATCTGTTTAGTTTTTCATAATCACCCTTGTTATGTGCTATTAAATTTCTTCTGCAAAAATTTCACTTTATAATATCATGAAATGTTAGATAGAATTGGTTGTTGTTTTCCTCCAAGTTTAAGAATTGTTTGTTGTCCGAAACCAACTCCAACACAGAAGTTATATTTTCCTTAAAACAAAGAGTTACCTCTCCAAAATGACTGAACGTAATTATCCATTCATACAATATGCACAGTTTCTACCAAATTGATGATCTCACAGTGTATAAAGTTTGCATCTTTACAAGAGACATGGAAGTAACCCAAGAAATTGAAATTTTTATTTATCTGGAATGTATATAATACATATGGAGATATGCTCCAAACTTACAATGAATGTCTACAAAAAATTAAATACATTTGAAATTAATACACAATAAGGAGAAATTATAACAGTTTTCTCCGCATAATAGGCGCTTCCTTCAAATAACGCTAATCACTTCCCATTGGCGTTTCAATTATGAGTCTAACGTTGCCTGCAAATGAAATCAACGTAGATAAGTATACAAAAAGTTCAACTTTGAAGATTGAAATACCAAAGGAAATGGGACTCACGAAAAAAGAAATAGAACTTTGGAGGGGAGTCTTGGACATCTTGAAGTTGTAGTCGTCATGTATTTGAAGTTTGGCTTAGGTAGTTGACACTAATATCATCAGTTATTGGGGTTGTAGAACAAGTCTTGTGTATAAAGGTTATCTAATCGGTGAGTGACATTAAACAAAATTTAATGCGATCGAAGCTATTTCAAAGATTAAAACACGACCACTACTATAATGTTCAACGACAAGAAGTAAGTGGCAAATGACATACAAACAGAGTAAAATGACTATCGAGTAAACTAACTGACCGTTAAATAACATAGAAACCAATTGACTAAAAACATACAGGCTAGTAGAAAAACTCAACAAATAGGCAAGTAGGATAAACTTATAACTAACTAAATATAATTAAAAATGTGACAGTAGACGCTGTAGGTTAAAAAACTCAACAAATGTATAACTGGTTTGCCAACAAATAACGAGCTGTAGAAAAAAACATATCATAACAGCAAATGCTACAAATCAAAATGAGAAGGCACATATTGAAGCTAGGAAAGAAACCACATCAGAATGACAAGAGTAGATATCGAAAGACTAAATCGGAATGACAAGGTAGAGATTGAAGTAGGGAAACAAAACCAAATTAGAATGACAAGAGTAGATATCATTACACCATTCAGGCACACAAGTCCCACATTAGAAATCATAAAACCATATATCATAAGAGCAGATTAAAACAGGGAAAAGACGTATAATGGGTTGGGGTTGCAAAGAAGGCCGTCCAAACCATCCCTTTAATGGCCCAAATTAGGGGTTAGGGTTGCTTACATTTGCCATCCATGCCAACCAATTATACTCGAAATGTGTCACCCCACGAAGGGCACCTATATATTGGATGCTTTCCACAAGACCCCCATATAAAATAAAAGGTTTGCTTCAATATGTGTCAAACTATCATCATTGCCAAGTAGGAACCCTGTTCAAATAAGTAGTAATAGATATTAGCACAATCTGTTAAGAAGAACATCATAAAAAGTAAGGTAGCAAGGACATGTTCATTTAAAGGAAATTAAGTTCAAGTAAACTAATGTAAAAGTAAGAAACAACGGCAAGTAATTATAATGCGAGAAACTCGATGAAAGATGCAATCCTCCCATGGATCTCACTAAGGTTTCACCTCGCACGGCTTCGTAGATCCCAATTTCCTCTTCCAGTTCATCAATCTAGTGTTTCAAGTTATCGACTTCAACTTAAGAAGTTCGAAATTGCTCCTCCAAGGCATTGTAATTTATGAAATTTTCATTAATTGTAGAACCCATTTCAGATAGGTTCTATTGTAGTAGCTGAATATACGCCTCATAAGAATTTTGTTGCTCTTTATAATTCTTCTCCAACTTGTCATCAAGTGTAATATAAAATGGAACTTAGCGTTCAATGATTCAAATGTAGCGAAATGAGCACTAGCTAAGTTCTTGTAATGGCATCCCTACACGTCACGGGAAATATGAAATTTAATTTTAAAGCAAATTGTGCTACTGCAATTGGAAAAAAGTTGACAAGGTTTATGTATATTCACTTACTGCATCTCCCCGATGTATACGTAGAATAGTCAATTATGAATCGAGTTGTCATCACAATCATTTCCCTGATTAGGTGTGTTCATCGAGTTGTCATCACAATCATTTTCCTGATTAGGTGTGTTCATCACCAAGTTGCAATAGTTAGGGCATAAGCATTTTCTTTCATGGAGCCAACAATGGGTAATTTCTTTAGGTGGTCTCTCCATAGTTGCATTTTGTTTATTGCATAGATGTATGGACATCCACAACTCTAATAGGGAACAATTAAATAAGGGTAAAATGACTTAGTCTTTATACAAAACCAAGTAGTTAACTGTGTTTACGTTATGCATAAACTACAACTGCACAACTATCAATAGTATCGCAGCAGCAGATCACGAAATCCCCAAAATCCACAAGATTACAAAAGGGGCGATTAGGGCAAATCGAAGGCGATAAGCATCAAACCACGATTACGAACAGAAATCAAGCCGCTAAGAATGCCGGCAACGATCGATCACCTCATCAATGGAAGAAATCGCAAAACCTTACGATGAACCAACCTCCATTCGATCGCCTAAATCATATATCGTCACCAAAGGCAACTTAATACATGCAAAACGACCAACAATGGAGTACAATCGCCACAATCGAAGCTGATGAGGAGTGCAACATGGAGCGGAGCGACAACGACTAAGCGATCCATTGCGATGAATGAAGGTAATGTGGCAACACCGAAAGGAGGGGCACGGAATGAGAAAGGGGAATGTCCCTAATTCCACCGTGAGGGTGGAATAGAAAAGAGGTGGCTTAAGTGGGTCGAATCCGACTTTTCCAAAAGTTGATCATTCTCTGGACCAAACACAGCATAGGACCCTTTATTTCCAACACCAAACGGGCCTTGAAGGTAAAGAGGAAAGATTTTGTGAGACTTTACTTGGTAAACAAGTCCAGGGCATTTCGTCACCGTGGTGTGCCCTTCACTTTCATCACGTCAACGTGGATTACCTCAAAAAATTAATCCAAAGTGTCCAACAAATCATATCATTCGTGGGGTTTACATGCCAATTACCACCAAAGGGAGGGCACATTAATCAACGACTCTCCTCCAAAAGAGAAATCCTGAAGTTTAATTTTGTTTTCCTAATTCGACAAAATCCAACCATGTCAGCAGAAGTTGGCTTTTGTTCTATTTCGTGCGCACAGTTAGGAGATGCTTTTTCAATGATGCAGGAGCAGGGACTCAAATCTCTTGCACACATGCAAATAACATCCCACGTGGTGATTACGTATTTTAAAAAGTAACGACATATTTTGCAATGTATATTTCCAAAAATAACACGTGGCCATCACGGGGGTCTTACGTCATCGATTACCTTCAACAATCAAATATCACATGTAATTTTTAAATTTTAATCAAAATTTATCGATAATTTTTACTTTTAAATCAAATATTATTTATTTTTAAAATATCAACCAAATATTATCAGAATTTTTGAAATATCTCTGCCACTTTTCGATTACGAGTTAAAGAAACATCGTTAATTAATTTATTTCTCGTTGATGTTGTAACTCTTTCGTGCGTATGTATTATAAGAGATGTGATAATTTACGTGATAGGGATGAATATCATCAGTGATATTATAAACGTATCGATACATTCAACTCATGAGTCCTACTTGAATGTATCATCTCTATGCATTCGAGGGAAGTAAGTGGACTGATCTTCACTTTTACATTGTAAAATATAATTTTTTATATTATTAACTTATTTTACAACCAAAGGAAGGGGACGTTATGCCTCGCGCACGCGTGAGCTTAGCCACCCTCCTTGGAAAAGGAAAATCTCGGAAGTTTAACGTTGCTCCTTTCTTTCCTCTTGATTGGAGTTAAATCCAATTAATTACATTTGGCGAAAACCGGGTCTAGTTCCACTACCTACCTACCCACAGCTACAAGACGCCTTTTTAACGCTACAAAAGCGGGGACCCAAATTAAGCTTCTGCATGCGTACGATCATTAAGTTCGGTAAGTGGACAAAAAGGCTCACAGAAATTTTCTTCTTGCGCTGTTGTGTTCGAGGGTCATCCTACTAGATTCAAGCTAGGCATTTCATTATTGTGAGAATGTGACTCGCCTTATTAATTTTTGGCATATCCTACAAATTATCGAACTTTTTTTGTTTCTCCTGATTGCCACCGATAGGGCCACATGCCTCCTTGTTGTGAGAAGGATGTGCTTACCGACTATATAACATTTAGTTGGGATTTAAATGGAGATTTATAATACGACAACTTCTTTGAATTTTGCATCATCTGCGCGGGTAAGGGATGCCTTGTCTAACAACAAATGGCCAGACCAGTACTTCACTTCGATCAACATATAAGAAAGTAGTGCTTGGTGGCGTTTCCTTCATCAACTAATGAGGTCCATGAGATTTGTCTTTCAACTTAATTTTATGTCTACAATAACATCACTGGGAACTTTTGGCAAACCACTTAATTCTGACCTATCCTATTGGTTGCCATTACCAATTCTAGACTCATCCAACAGGAAATTAAAACCTCTTACCTCTTCATTAAACTAAACATGTTGTTGATTTCCACCCGCAGGCCTATCTTCCAAGGCTAATTTACTTGAGTGACTAAGAAATTAATGTTAAAAAATATCAAATTGATAAGTAGTGTTAACATTTGTTTTGTTTATTTGAACTAATGTTAAAATGTGATGTTAACTTTTTGCTTACTTAAACTAGTATCAACGTCAGTTTTTAAGAAGTGAGATTTGGATGTGGGAGAGATATAATGTTAATACCAATTTCACTAAAATCGATGTTAAGGATTTTGAAATCCAGATTATGATCATACAAGCTAACCCTCAAATAAATGAGAGGTTGACCCTTCAAAAGAGATGTTAACGTCTCAAGTAAACTAACTTAAAGAGAAGCTCATCTGACTGGGATTTCAACTCCCCTCTTATCACTTTCCTCAATGGGGAAAATGTGGAAACAGACACCCACCTCGAACAATCCCGTCCCTTCCTAACGAAAGGAAACAAAAAAGATTGGAGAATAATGCAACATATATGGTCCGTTGTCATCTAGAAATTCAAACAATTAGATGGTAGACATAAAAAGAAATGTAAAGAACAAAATTCAACTAGGAGGACCGTCGCAACCGTGTATTGGAGGAAAAAATACAAAAATCTACAACATCTCGCCCTAAGTAGAATTAAATATGCTATTGGTTCCTACCAGGCGAGTAACACTTCCCCTCTACTCAACAAACTGCCAAACCTTCTCCAAAGTTTGCTGCTGCGATCTCTGCGATGAAGAAGGGGTTGGGAATCCATCTCTTTTGGTTGTTGAAAAATCATTTTGACCTGCTCCAAAGAGAGATTAATTTTCCTCCAACACTCTTCCTTGTGGCATGCATGAACGTTATATATATGCCACTATTGGGTATATGATATTGACGTCTTGCCCGTGTACAAACGGGCCGATGTCTAAATCCCTTTCTATGTTTGTTTAGATAGCACATGAACCATAATATTCTTGTCTTCCCATATGGTAAAGCAATATGATTGAGATGCTACAAAGAGGAGATAACACGTCAATCAAACAATAAATAGTAGGCATTTAAAAGTAAAAGGATCTAATGAGAAGCCATATCCAATAGCGATTGATCGGATTCCTCGGTAGAGAGAGGATCTGACCTAACAATCGCACAAAAGGTAATCATAAGAAAGATAAAGAGGTTGGTTACATAGTTCCATCCCAAGAGATGTACATCTGAGGGGAGGGTAAGGTTCCCAGAAAATCTATTAGAAATAGAGGTATTACAACCTTTCGGAGTTTCTCTTTTTCGGATTGCATGAAGAGACCCTTGTAAGGGTCTTCTTCTCTATTTATAATTATAGAGAGTGTTGTTACAATTGGGAAATCCTACGAGATATTCTCTGTCGTCTTGTCATGTTCCTTGGTAAGCCCATTATCAGGGCTCGTCTATTGTCGGAACATTAATTGCATCAGAAATCCCATGATTATTGCCGGCATGGGCATTATGGGCGTTGTTAATGTGCTTTGTTGAATTTGGACACGCTGAGCCTTTAGGAGAGGCCTTTAAGAGGCGGCTACCTAGGAAATGGTGTGACGTTAGCACCACCTTACGCGAGTGATGGCCAGTCACTGCAAGAATTGGGTTTTGTCTTAGGTGTGACAAGACCGCCATTAATTGCTGTTATGATGGCACGCCGCTGGGTCGGCACACTATTCGGGTTAGGTAGAGGTTGAGAATGAAGCATGCCTGGTTGGCGAGAATTTGCCAACCAGGCCAGTTGGTTTCGAACCTCTGTGATTTCATCCTTGTGTTGCTTTTTAATATCCGCATTCATTCTCTGAATGTCAGCCAAAGTCTGAAGGATGAGGGACATCTGGTCTTGCTTTGGCCCGGATGGATAAGTGGGGTTGGCCCGAGGCTGAGGTGGCTGGTAAGGGCGAGGTGCTTGTGGACGGGGCTGAAAGGGTGGTCTTGGATTCTGGGAATTCCCTGCCTACTGAAAGTTGGGATGGTTTCACCATCCAGGATTGTAGGTATTGGAAAATGGGTCATTTTGGATGGCGTTGAGGTCCTCGCAGGTTTGAGGAGCCTCAGAAAAGTCAGAGAATGGGGGAGTAGAACTCCCCCGGCTAAAATAGAAAGGATCGGAGGTCCCTCCGATCCGAGAGTCAGATGGGGGTGGATACGAGTCCACCCTAGGAGAAGGTCGGTGGAAAATATTCTGCACAGTCTCCCGTGTGGGAGGAGGCTGTGCAAAGGAGTTCTACGTAGAGGTGGCTCGCTGCAAATGCTGAGTCAGCTCATTCACCTTCATCTCAATAATAGAGACCTTGTCTAATCGACTGGCCATTAATTCCAGGTCGACTGATGAGGACAGGCCCTTCGTCTCATGTGCTCCCCTAAGGTTCATCGATGCGCGGGTATTCGTCATGTCGAATAGTCCCATGGAGTCATTATTGATGGAGTTCTCACACATATTCTCTAGAATCTCCCACACGGTGTCCTCATGCTGACCCACGATATTCCCTCCACAAGTTGCATTGACGAACAGTCTAATATCCTCACGGAGTCCCTGGTAAAAAGACTGGACTTGTTCCCATTTAGGAATTCCGTGATGGGGACACTTTCTCATGAGATCTTGAAAACGATCCCATGCCTCATGAAGAGGTTCTCCCATCTGTTGCGTGAAGTGAGTAATCTGATGGCGCAAGGCATTGGTCCGACCAATGGGGAAGAACTTTTTTAAGAACTCGGATTGAAGTTCTTCCCAAGTGTTGATCGGACAGGTCTGGGTCTGATATCACTGGGCTGCCTTGTCCATACGGGAGAAAGAGAACATCTTCATGAGTAAGATATCCCGGTTATGTGCATCTGACCCGAAAGTCTGGGCCAGATGCTTTAGCTGTTTGATGTGCTGGAAGGGGTCTTAAGAATTAAGCCCATGGGATTTAGGTATGACATGAATCATGTTGGGCTTTAGTTCAGAATCAGGTCCTCCAGTCAGGATTCTGACTCAAGGCTTAATTGCCACTGCAGTGGGATTATAGTAATCTCGCATTGTGGGACGTTGCGGTGGATTCATGAAGTTCTGGAAGAGATCATTGAGTCGCTGGAGCTGGTGCTCAAGATTATTCTCTTCCTCAACTGGCTGAGCCATTGTGGAAGGAGAAGGGGAATTAGGTTCAGAATCGAAGGAAAGGTCTATATGAAGGGTTGGTTGCACAAGCAAGGGTATCGAGGCTCGGCCTCGAGGAGAGTGAATTTCTAAAGGAGGTTTCAAGGACCTCCTACCAAACATGCATCGATGGATTAGATGAGGTTAGCAGGTGCTAGACCCAATCAAGGCACCCAAAATGTTGGGTGACTATTGAGGTTTGGGGCAGATGGTACCCCTTAATCAGAAGGTCGTCCACCTGAGAATTACCTGGGCAGCCAGAGAGGGTGAGTCCCGCGAAGACCCCTACACGGTAGAGCGCCCTCACAGGTTACAGGGTTTCTCCCACCCGACCTCTCTTGTCACTGAGATTTTAGGTAGACCAGAATGGGGACCTTGACTTCTTAAGTCTACCACTTTTAATTAGGTTCAAGGTGCTTAGGGTTTCACTTGAACTTTAACCTTTTGAGTGCAAAGAGTGACCTAATTTAAAGGTTAGTTGATCCAAGGGATCAACTTCACCTATTAGTCCCTTTAAGAGCTTATTAGGTCTTGTCTTTTAAAGTTCAAGTGTTTTAAGAGCCGAATTGCTTAGGGTTTCTCTTGATAGATGTTTTCAAGCAATGGCTTAGGCACATTTCTTTTGGGAATTCTCAATTCTTGATTAGAAAGTGTATCTCTAAAACCCTAGCGTTGAGTCTCAAGTTGCCTTTAATTGGTCCAATTAGTTGCCTCAAGATTAGGTAATTAGGACTCAAGCAAGAAAGTTTTAGCCCTAAATACCTTTAATGGATGTACAGATAGAATGTGTTGAAATTGAAAACATGCAACTTTTGTGATTTACTAGGTATGGAAGACAGGTTATTCCTAAATTACTTTTTTTTTTCTTTTTCTTCCTCTTTAGAATTTCAGGGGCTTAAGAGATGATAGAAAATTACATGTCCTTGGTGTGGTTGTTGTGCGGCTGCTTGTTTCCTTCTTGATTTCTTGTGCCTGCACAATCAAAGAGAAGAGATTAAGTCAGTAGTAAAAAAAAATTGTGAATTAATAGCTTCTAGAATGGCCGTTGCTCCCCGGCAACGGTGCCAAAAATTGCTACGTCTTGTCCTTCGTGATTTATTCGTTGCAGTATTATGAAAGATGATTAACACTTTAATTTTATTTATTACTCGAGATTGTAAAATATCCCGAGGTCGAACTCAGGGAGCACACGTCATTCTAGAAACATAAATTCATAATTAACTATATATTGTTTTACAGAAATTTAAGGAAGAGAAAATGAGCAAAAAAACTGCTTTTCTTTTTCTTTCTCTTCTTCTTCTTCATATTCTTCTTCTTCTCTTTTCCTTTTCTTCTTTCTCTGCCTTTCCCTTTCTCAGACATCTGATTCAAAAATCAGACGCCTTATCTGATCGGCTTCTTCTTCTTTCTTCTTCTCTGCTGCGGTTCTTCTTTCTTTCTTTTCTCTCTTTCCTCTTGGCTTCTTCTGTGCGGCAGAGGCTCCCTCCTTCTCTTTTCCTTTCTTTTTGTCTGGCCCTTCCTTCTCCTTCAGCTCCTTTCTTCAGCAGCTCCTTCTTCCTTCTTCTTCTATGCTGCTGCTTCTTTGCGGCTAAGTCCTCGCCGCCCTCTTCTTCTTCTTCCCTACCTGTTCCCTCCACACACTCCAGCGCAAAACCTACCCCTACCCTTCCCACGCGTCTCTCTCTCTCTGAATCTCTCTTTGGCACTCTCTCCCAGAGCCGGGTTATCGGGTCGGTCACGCGCCCGGGTCCAGGAGCACCAGTGTGGGTGTGGTGTGCGGACTGTGGAGGGGCGAGACCCCTGTTTGGTTCTGAGGCTAGACCCCTGTTTCTGAGAGGGATAGGCCCCATACTGTTCCTTGCTGTACTTTGGGCGTACTCGCTAGTGGAAACGACTGACTGCGTGTTAATGTGGGGTAGCTACCTGTGCGCTTATCACGCGTGCCGTAGTCACCGCTACGTCTTGACAGTGACCACGAGGTGGTTGACTAGGTGTAGGACTACTACGGGGGACTCTCCCGGCCAAGAGAGCACCACGTGTACCTTCTACTCTTCAGAAATGACTGCAATCAAGATCGTTCCCACGAGGAACATGCAAGATCAAGAAAATCTGAAAGTTTGAGAAAAAATGGGTGAAAAGGAAATACATATAAAATAAAATAAATAGAAAAGAGAATTAAACCTGCTGCTTTTACTACTTTAGTTAGTATAGATACCAGTCTATTCAGCGTTCGCTGATTCTATTTTTTTCATAACACTGTTTAGGTACAGGAGTTGAGCAACCCGAGCTTCTGGCTGCGGAGGGTGCTGGGCCTAGTCAAGCCCAGCTGTAGTTTTTCTGCACTCTTTGTTGTACCCCCTTTATTGTTGTAGTGAGTTTCAGACTTTTAGCTACTGTTGTTGTTACTGTTGCTTTCGTTTCCGTTGTTCCTGTTGTTGTGGTGGTATATATTGGAATAACAACTTTTACTTTCCTTTACTGTTTAGTTATATTGCATATGTGAATGTGGTTTACTTTCCTGCTTTTTGGTTATTTCTTGTTGGACAACTGGGTCTTGGGATTAGTCGAGGTGAGCCGATCTCGGGTCCTGTAGGGATCCAGGAACCGGGTCGTAACAATCCCATAGTGAGCTATAATGCCTTTGTGGAAGGCCTTGGGATGTGGTTCTCTTGGGGGTAGCTCACCAGAGTTCAAGAAAGTGACGATAAGCATTATCAAAGAGATGGACTGCTTTATCGGAATCATCTTGGGAGCGAGTACAATTGGCTCTTTTAAGGTTTAGAGCTAGATATCTTCCTCTTGCCCTAGTGGGATGGTATCAGCGAGTCTGGCCAACGCATATACCAGGGGGTTGTTGGCTCTATGCACCCGCCTAATCAAGACGGTCTTAAAATCTGCCAGTTCTTCCTTGACTTTGTTAGCATACAAGATCATGTCTAGAAGTATTCATTATTTATTTGGTTAGCTGGGACTCCGTGTAGGTTTCTAGAGAGGTGATGCCTCTAGGCTTGGCCACCCGGATGCTCACCAACATGGCCTCATACTCCGCTTGGTTATTGGCTGCAGGGAAATCCAATTTGATGGCATACTTAAAAGTAACACCCTCTAGGGCAGTTAAGGCTATCCTGGCTTTAGATCAGGCTGTCATAGACGAGCCGTCAACATACAGCTGCAAGGGGAGCCTAAGGGAGGCATCCAGGTCTGTGAATTTCGTCATAAAATCCACAAGGACTTGTCCTTTTATGGCTCTTCTCGGCTAGTACTTGACGTCGAACTCTGCTAGTTCCATAGCCCATTTGATCTGTTGTGCTAACCTCGTGGGCTTATGCAGCATTTACCGCAAGGGGTAGTTCGATCAGATTGATGGTAACACTATCATCCGTCATAACTGGCTTGAATTAGTCAGAAGCAAGAGATAAATGCTCCTGATTGATCGCCTGAGAGCCGTAATTCCACTCAGATCCGTTTTGACGAGAGAACAGTAAAAATGGATTAAATCTGCAATTTTAGCATCACATTACAAAAGCAAAGTAACCACGGGGTCACCAAGGGGTTAATTAAAGGCCAAATGAGAATTAAATTCCAATAAGTGGGTCCACATAGACAGAAATGAGATTTCGCACGTTTCGAGAACCACAACAGCACATAAAATCCTAATTTCAGATCTGCTTAAATTGAAGAGGTTCTGGTCAGGATACAATTTATCTAAATCTCCTAAAATTCATAGAAAAATATTCTAAGATGTTTGGTACCCTTGTCTTGACCATCTGAACCTATTTTGAGTTAGAATAGAGTTTTAAATGGGATTTTGGCATAATTTGGGCTTTTTGCAAATTTCCTAGTCCATTGGGGTCAAAACTGAAATCCAAATTCACCATTAGATTCCTTGGCCTCGGGGAGAGTAGATTTCTAAAGGATGTCTTAATGACCTCCTACTAAACATGCACCGAAGGATTTGATGAAATCAGAATGTGCTGGACCCAATCGAGACACCCAAAATATGTTGGGTGACTATAGAGGTTTGGGGCGGATGATACCCCTTAGTCAGAAAGGTTGTCCACTTGAGATATACCTGGGCAGCCAGAGAGGGAGAGTCCCGCGAAGACCCCTACACGGTAAAGCGTCCCCACGGGTTACAGGGTTTCCCCACCCGACCTCTCTTGTCACTGAGATTCCAGGTAGACCAGAATGGAGACCTTGACCTCTTAAGTCTACCTTTTTTTACTTAAGATCAAGGTGCTTAGGATTCCACTTGAACTTTAGGTCTTTTGAGTGTAAAGTGAGCTAATTTTAAGGTTGGTTGACCCAAAGGATCAACTTCACCTCTTTGTTCCTTTGAGAGCTTTTAGGTCCTTACTTTTAGGGTTCAAATGGATTAAGAGCCTAATTTGCTTAGGGTTTCTATTGGATAGAGCTTTTCAAACAAGGCTTAGACACACCACTTTTTGAAAATTTTTGCTTCTTTGCTTAGAAGAAGATGTGTCTCTACAACCCTAGCTTGTAATCCATAAGTTGGCTCTATTTGGTCCAATTTAGTTTCTTCAAAAATTGGTATCTAGGGCTCAATCAAGAAGGTTTTAGCCCTAGTTACCTCAAGTGGATGTGCAATTAAAAATGTGTTGAAAGTAAAAATCAGGCAACTTTTGTGAATTACTAAATATGGAAACAGGTAGCCCTAGATTTATTTTTCCTTATTTTCCTGTTTTAGATTTTGAGGGGATTAAGTGAGAGTGCTAATGAAAGTTTACTTGTTCCTTAGTGTGGTTGTTGTGCGGCTGCTTTTCTTTCTTTTGCTTTCCTTGAGATAAACACAACAAAAGAGAGAAGTTAAGTTAGTGTTGAGTTAGAAGTTGTGATCAAAGCTTCTAAAATGCCCGTTGCTTACCGGCAAAGGCGCCAAAAATGCTTACGCGACGAGATCGTGGTTTAAAAAGACATTCGTTACAGTATAGTTGAAATCGTCGTATAAACAAATAACAATTTTATTACTCGAAAGTCAAAATATCCGAGGTCGAACTCAGGGAGCAAATTGGTATTTTAGAAACTAAAATCACAACTCTCAAAATATGATATTTAACAATAATATAAATGAGAGTCCATCTATAAGATAACTAAAAAGAGATGAGAAATGGAAGAGGAAATTGTGCTGGTCAAGGACTTCTATTTCCCGGTCGACTTCTTAGTGCTTGACATGGAAGTCCCTGAAAAATTACAGAACGCACCCATTATCTTAGGCAGACCTTCTTAGCTACGGCTAAGGCAAACATTGATTGTGACACAGGATGTATGAAAATCGCCTTCGGAGTCAAGAAAATGCTGTTGGATATCTTCCGGGCGACAAAGTATTTTGATTGCGATTGTGTTGAGGAACTTGATCCCGTAGAAACTCTGGTCGAGTAATGCCTCACCCTTAGTTCTGTCTCAGACCACCAAGCCTGTAACGACTGTTCTGACCCGTCACCATCGCTACCTGTGGACCTCTGTAAGGCTGATTACCATCAAACAACACCATTTGAGTAGATCAATGTTGATCAACTCCCGCCTTTCCCTTTTCTGTTGACCATTGTTCCACCCATACCCGAACTTAAGCCACTACCTGAGAATAGCAAGTATGTCTTCCTGGGACCTGACCAGACCTTCCCTGTGATTATTAATTTCATCTAACCAAGGATCAGGAACTCAGGTTGACTGCAACCCTTTCAGAACATCGGGCCGCCATTGGTTGGACCATTTCGAACTTGAGAGGAATTAGCCCCGCCTATTGCACCCATAAGATTTACCTGGAAGACGGGGCACGACCCTCCCGACAGATGCAGAGACGATTAAACCTGTAACGACCCGTTCCCGAGTCCCTACGAGACACGAGAACCGGACCGACTCGACTAATCCCAAGACCTAGTCGTCCAATGAGGAAGTAACCAAAAGAGCAGTAAAATAAACCACATTCAGCACGAATATAACTAACAGTAAGAAAATACAGCAGTAAGAAAAGAAATCACTACAGTATATACCACCACAACAGTAGAATAACATTCGTAACATAATATGAACTGCAGGTAAAGAAAGGTACAGCGGAAACAAGAACTACTCACTACAGTGGAACAAAAAGAGGTACAAGAGAACAGTGGTAACTCTACTGGACCCTATCGGCCCAGCGTCCTCCGCAGCCGCTGACCCTAGCTGCTCCACACCTGGTCCTGAAAGGTAACGAGTGTAACACGTCAGCAAAACGCTGAGTAGAGTGGTAACTAAAACTAAAGAAAACAGTAGGGTGTACAGTAGCTGTTATGTTCTGTTACTTTCTTTATTTACGTCTTTCAATTTTCTCACGATTTCATTTATTTCTCAGATCCTTTACTTGATCTCGAATGTCCCTCGTGGGAACGATCTTGATTGTAGTCTTTTCCAAGAAATAGAAGTAGCACGTGGTGCTCTCCTGGCCGGGAGAGTCCCCTACGGTGATCCTACTCTCAGTCAACTACCCCAAGGTCACGGACAGACGTAACGGTGACTACGGCACGCGCGATAAACGCACAGGTAGCTAACTCGCACTGGCACGCGGTCAGTCGTTTCCGTTAACGGGTGCGCGCAAAGCACAACACAGAACCAGTCCAGGGCAGAGCCCTCTCAGTAACAAGGGTTCGACCGCTCCACAGTAACCAAACAAGGGCCTTGCCCCTCCACAGTCCGCGCACCCTCGCCTAACTACCCTGGTTTGCCCCAGTGGGCCTAACAAGTCGGTGTAGGAGGCTAGCAGAACCCCGGGGCCTGTGGGGTAGCTAGTGCCCTCCCTACACTAGTAGCCCTCCTCGGTACTACGTACACGAGGGCCAGCAAGTCGGTACAAAGTGGCCAGTCCTAACCCCGGGTCCCTGGGGTGGCTGGCCCCACTTTGCACTAAACAGGTACAGGTACTTCCCTTGGTACTACGTACCCAAGAGACAGCACACAACTACATCTTTTTTCTCAGTTCCATTCCTTTCTATTTTCAGGAGTTCCACTCCTAATTCCCCGTAGGGTTCTAGCTCAGAACATTTAGGTTTCACTTTCCAGTTTCACGTTCTTACAATCCATGTTCTCAATCACGTTTATTTATTCATAACAGGCAACTATTAATTCAAATTACAGGCAGCTTTTTGTCCTTTTCCACTTTTTTCAAGACTGCAGTATTCATATATTCCACTAGTTTTCCCATCCTAGGATTTATGCCGTATCCTATGATCTATCATACAATCTAGTTTTCCAGCCCTAGGATTCATGCAACACCTAGGATCTATAATTCAATCTATTTCTCATTCCTAGGATTCATGCAATGTCCTAGGTTCTATTTATGGTTCCATAATTTAACAGATTATACTTAAAAGCCACTCTACCGGTTACAACAGGCGAACTGGGGGCGTGGTCGGGAATCCCGCGTGCCTCCGCAACCCCCGGGACTGCCACGGAATGGGATCCTATGACAAGAATCAAACACAAGGAATGTCTCAAAATAATGTATAGCTACTGTAGACGGGTAGATGATTTAATTCCGAAAAGGATGCAACTCGAAACGCGGAAAATGGAACCCGAACGGGCCCTAAATGGGTCGAAAATGACGAAACAGTGCAAAATCAGACGTCTGGAACTTCTTCCAGACGTCTTAAAAAGTGGATCAGGAATTACCTTGCTCTGCGTGGGCTCTCAGACGTCCAGAAGCCTGCGGGGGCATCTGGCCTAGTTCCCAGACATCCGACGGTCACCCCGGACGTCTGGATGTCGCTCCCGTCGTCTGGTACTACAGTCAGACGTCTGATTCGCGTTGGATGGCGAATCACCGAACCTGCGCGTACCCGTCTCTCCCTCTCTCAGTACAGTCAGTAGAAAGGAAGGAAGGAAGACGGAAAAACTCACCTTTCAGACGTCTGTACAGTATTCCAGACGTCTCCCCCGCCGTCTGGCTATAAGCCCAGACGTCTGATTCTGGAAAAGTTTCCAGAACCAGGCCGCGACTCGCCCTCCGCTCCCGACGCCCGGCCGCGCCGCGAGTGCTCCGCCTGCTGCTCGAGCTGCAGCAGTCCTCCCGCGCCACTCCGCGCCTGCTACGCCCCCACCGGCCGGCTCCCGCTGCCCCGGCAGGCTCGAGCCCTCACGGCCGACGCCTCCTCCCCCGCCAACACCTCCTCCCGCACCCGCTGCGGCTGTCGCTGCCGCCGCTCACCCTCGCGCTCGCTCTCGCGCACTGGCTGGAAGGAGAAAAGGAAGGAGACGGAGGTGACGAGAGTGAGGGAGAGGGCGTGGCCTTTTAAGGCCCCGCGAGGAGGAGAGAGAGAGCGTGACAGAGGGAGCAGGAGGGAGAGGGAATAAGAGAGAGAGCCAAAATAACTGATTTCCAGACGTCTGGCAGTGATACCAGACGTCTTGTCCGACGTCTGGAGGTGATTCCAGACGTCTGGTCCGACGTCTGGGCCACCTCCCAGACGTCTTAAAAGACGTATGGAGCGCGCGTTCATAACAAAACCCAAACATGCAAGAGGTCATTAAGAAAGAAATTATTAAGTGGCTTGACGCCGACGTCATCTATCCTCTCTCTGATAGGCCCTGGGTGAGCCCCACTCAAGTGGTTCCAAATAAAGCCGGGCTCACTGCTGTCACCAATGAGCAAGGCGAATCCATCCCCACTCGTACCACACCGCATGGCGGGTGTGTATTGAATATAGGAAGCCCAATGAAGCCACTAAGAAGGATCATTTCCTGTTACGACTCGATTCCCGAATCCCTACGAGACACGAGAATCGGACCGACTCGACTAATCCCAAGACTTAGTTGTCCAACGAGAAAGTAACCAAAATAGCAGTAAAATAAACCACATTCACCATGTATATAACTAGGAGTAACAAAAGTACAGCAGTAAAGGAAAGAACTACTACAGTACACATCACCACAACAGTAAAGAATCAAATAGGTACATAAACATGATGCTTACAATTAAAAGAGTACAGTGGTAACAGAAATACTTACTACAATAGAAGAAAAGGTACAGTAGGTACTACACAAGTAAAACTACTGGGCTCTACTAGGCCCAGCACTCTCTGCAGCCGCCGGCTCTGGCCGCTCAACATCTGGTCCTGAAAAGGTGACAAAGGTGACACGTCAGCGAAACGCTGAGTTGAGTAGCAACCAAAAGCTAAGAAAAATAGTAAGGTGGACAAGTAGCTGATTTTTAATCTCTTTCTTTATTCTTCCATTTACTCATTCTTGAATTATTCCTCAGATCTTTCTCTTGATCTCGAATGTTCCTCGTGGGAACGATCTTGATTACAGTCTTTTCCGAAAAGTAGAAGTAGCATGTGGTGCTCTCCTGGCCAGGAGAGTCCCCCGTGGTGGCCCTACTCTCAGTCAACCACCCCAAGGTCACTGACAGACGTAATGGTGATTACGGCACACGCGATAAACGCACGGATAGCTACCCCGCACTGGCACTCGGTCAGTCATTTCCATTAACGTGTGCGCCCCAAAGCACAGCTCGGAACCAGTATAGGGCAGAGCCCTCTCAGTAACAGGGGTCCAGGCCCTCTACAGTAACCAAATAGGGGTCTTGCCCCTTCACATTCCGCGCACCCTCGCCTAACTACCCTGGTTTGCCCAGTGGGCCTAAGGTTAGCAGAACCCTGGGGGTCGTGGGGTGGCTAGTGCTCTCCCTACATTAGTAGCTCTCCCCGGTACTATGTACGCGAGGGCCAAAAGTCGGTACAAAGTGACCAGACCTAACCCCGGGTCCCTAGGGCAGCTAGCTCCGCTCTGCACTAAACATGGGGACAGTCGCTCTTCTTGGTACTCTGTACTCAAGGGCCAGCTTACTTCCACAATTCTATTCCATTCACTTCTCAGGAGCTCTACTCCTAATTTCCTCGTAGGGTTCATGCTCATATTTCTTTAACTAAGCCAATTTAGGTTACATCATTTCAACTTTATTTTCATATAGCCCATGTTCTTAACAGATAATATTCATTCATAAACAAGCATCTGTTATCCAATTATAGGTAATTTTCATTTTTCTTTCTACTTTTCCAAGACTGCAATTTATATGTATTCATGACATTAGTTTTGGTGTTTCTGTTCCTAGGATTTATGCCACACCCTAGGATCTATCATTCAATCTAGTTTTCCAGTCCTACGATTCATGCTATACCCTAGGATCTATCATTCAATCTAGTTTTCCACTCCTAGGATTCATGCCATACCCTAGGATCTATCAATTATCTCAGAAGTGCATAAATTTTGATAAACAATGAAAGGGAGCCACTCTACCCGCAAAATTGGGAGTACTAGGGGTGTGATCGGCAAGTCCGTGCGCAACGGAATGGGGTCCTAACACAATGATCAAACACAAGGAACTACTCAGAACAGGATACAAATACTGTAAACAAGTAGAGGAACTAATTCTAAGAAGAACGAAACTTGAAACGCGGAAAACGAACTTCGAACGGACCCTAAACGGGTCAAAAACGACAAGTCTGCCCCAAATCAGACATCTGGAACATCTTCCAGGCGTCTTAAACGATGGTTCTGGTCATACCTTGTTTCTGCGTAGTTCTTCAGACATCCAGAATCCCGCTGAACCGTCTGGACTTAGTTCCAGACGTTCGACTGTCACTCCGGACGTTTGGAGACCCTCTCCGTCGTCTAGTGCTGTGCCCAGACGTCCGATCTGTGTGGGAGGGCATGCCCTTGCGCCTTCCTGAACGAAACCTGCACGCGTACGCAACCGACCTCAACACGAAAATGAGGCAGAGCCCTTCGGCAGAACGGCCTGGATGGCCGTACACGCGAAAGTAAGAAGAAATGGAATTAACGTACCTTTCAGACGTTTGGATCTTCCTCCAGACGTCTCCCACGTTGCCTGGACGTAGGTCCAGACGTCTGATTCTGGGAAATTTTCTCAGAATCAGGACCTCCTCGCCTCCGCTTGCTGCGCACGGCTGCGCCACGCCGCACTCGCATGCTGCCTGAGCTGCAGCAGCACCTCCCCAGCGCCACGCTCCTGCTGCGTGCTCGCTGGCCGGCCCTGGCAACTCCGGCAAGCTCGCACTCTCGCACTCTAACTCTTCTCCCTCTCGCTGCAACTCCTCCTCCCCGCGCACACACTGCAGCAACCACTGCCCTCGCCCTCTCACTCTCATGCTTACAGGAAGAAGAAGAAGACGGTGGAGTGATGGTGAGGGAGAGGAGAGGGGGGATGTATTTGAAGGTGCTGTGGGGAGAGAGAGAGAGGAAGAAAAGATGCGCCTGCAGGATGGGGAGGGAAGAGATAGAAGAAAAGAGGGCGGCAAGTCAGTCTGCGTGCGCATGTGTGCAGACGCGAATTCGTACGCCGCAAAAAATAATTTTCAGACGTCTGGGAGGGCTTCCAGACGTTTGACCAGACGTCTGGACCAACTCCCAGACGTCTTAAAGGACGTTTGATGCCGGGGTCTTAGCATTTCCCCTTGGCATTCATTGACCAGATCCTTGAAAAATTGGCAGGGAAAAAGAATTTTTGCTTCCTGGATGGATATTCAGGATATAACCAAGTCGCAATTGCTCCGGAAGATCGAGAAAAGACCACATTCACTTGCCCGTACGGTACGTTTGCATTCCATCGAATGCCGTTCGGGTTATGCAACGCACCTGCTACCTTCCAGCGTTGCATGCTTTCCTTTTTTCAGAAATGGTGGGTGAATACTTAGAGGTCTTTATGGATGATTTTTCTGTATTTGAGAATTCATCCGACCTCTGTCTGAGCAACTTGGAGAAAATCCTGAAAAGATGTATCGAGGTTAATCTGGTGTTAAGTTGGGAAAAGAGTCATTTTATGGTTCAAAAAGGAATCGTCCTCGATCACATCGTATCGCATAGGGGCATTGAGGTGGATCGGGCTAAGGTTGATTTGATTTCCAAACTTCCTCCGCTTAGCTCGGTCCGACAGATTCGCTCATTCCTGGGACATGTTGGCTTCTACCGAAGGTTCATTAAAGACTTCTCCAAGCTTTCCAAACCCTTAACCGACCTTCTGGCCAATGACGCCATATTCCACATGTCCTCCAATTGCATCCAGGCTTATCACGCCCTCCGGGACTTAGTCTCCGCAGCACCTGTACTTCAACCCCTGGATTGGTCCCAAGACTTTGAGATTATGTGTGATGCATCAGATTTTGTCATAGGTGCTATCCTGGGACAAAGACAAGACATGAAACCCGTGGTGATCTACTATGCGAGTAAAACATTGGACGAGGCCCAACGAAATTATACGGTCACAGAGAAAGAATTGCTCGCTATAGTCTTCGGGCTTAAGAAGCTCCGACCTTACCTGCTGGGATCCCACGTGACCATCTATACTGGCCATTCAACCATCCGACACCTGTTGGCTAAAAAGGACGCGAAACCCAGGCTCATCAAATGGATCCTACTCTTGCAGGAATTTGACCTGGAAATCCACGACAAAGCCGGACTAAAGAATGTGGTAGCTGACCACTTGTCTAGACTTCACCCATACCACATTGGACCATCCCTGCCTTTATCTGACATCTTCCCCGATGAACACATTCTGGCTGTGTAAGACAAGAAACTGCCTTGGTATGCTGACTATGTCAACTACCTAGTTGTAGGACAGACCCCGCACAGCTGGTCCAAACAGCAACGGGACTGGTTCTTGGCTGAGGCCAACACTATTTCTGGGATGGTCCCATGCTGTTTCGCCTCTGTGCCGTCCAGATCATCAGGAGGTGTATCCCCAAGAATGAAGTTCAGAGTGTGCTTTCTTTCTGTCATGACCAAGCTTGTGGTGGCCACTTCTCTGGAAAGAAAACAGCTGCGAAGGTTCTGCAGTCTGGATTTTACTTGCCTTCCTTATTTAAGGATGCACACAACTTTGCCAAAACTTGCTCACGCTGCCAAACGCTGTGGACCATGACCAGAAAGGATATGATGCCCCTCCAGCCCATCTTGATTGTCGAAATCTTCGACGTTTGGGGTATCGATTTAATGGGCCCCTTTCCACCATCCAACGACTTTGAGTACATCCTAATCTCGGTAGACTATGTTTCTAAATGAATTGAAGCCGTCGCCTCCTGCCGATGCGATCATAGGATTGTCATGGACTTTGTTAAACGGAACATCTTTTCCCGGATTGGAATACCAAAGGCCATGATCAGTGATGGTGGAAGCCACTTTATTCACTCCCAATTCCGTGCCCTACTTAGAAAATACGGGGTAAACCACCACATTGCTACCCCATATCATCCGCAAACAAATGGGCAGACCGAGGTCTCAAATAGACAAATCAAGAACATTTTACAAAAGACTGTGAGACCTGACCGGAAAGACAGGTCCACACGATTAAATGATGCCTTGTGGGCATACAGGACCGCATTCAAGACCCCGATAGACATGTCGCCTTATCGCCGGGTCTTTGGCATAGCCTGCCACCTTCCTGTCGAATTGGAACACCGGGCTTACAGGGCTGTCAAGCAATGTAACATGGATTCCCAGTTAGCCAGCGCGCAGAGGACGCTCCAACTCTTTGAGCTCGAAGAAATTCGTCGGGATGCCTTTGAGAATAGTCAACTGTATAAGGAAAAAATGAAAGCCGTCCACGACCGACTCATCCATAGAAAGACCTTTGAGCCTAACCAGCAAGTCTGGCTTTTCGATACCCGCCTAAAACTCTTTCCAGGGAAACTCAGATCCAAGTGGACAGGACCATTTAGGGTGGTCAAGCCTCACTCCAGTGGGGCGGTTGAAATCGTTAATCCGAACACTGGGCACACTTTTACAGTTAATGTCCAAAGATTGAAACACTTCTTAGCCCAGGTTCCCCCAAAGGAGAGTGTCACCCTCATTGAGGGATGACATGAAGCACTGCCCAACTGGAGGTGTTAAACTCAGCGCTTCCTGGAAGGCAACCCAGAGGATTCAGACTGAGCTAGTTTTTTATGTCACTTAGGTAACATCTTTTTGAACCCCTGTTGCATCCATGTATTTGCCAATGAGGACATTGTCCAACTTAAGCATGGGGGAGGGTGGTAAATTGCACGATCCTGAGCTCATTTAATCAGTTTGAATAAAAAAATAAATTAAATTTAGGAAGAAACTTAGGCATTAGAAACTTGTCAATAGTAGGAAATAATACAAAAAGAACTTGAACACTTAGACTTTTCAGGCCTTCAGGCTCAATCAGCCCTGGTGTCCGTTAAAATATGGAATAAGCTTCAAATTCTTGCAACCTTAAGATACTCTAATCCACGTACTAAATAAGGTGATAAGTATATGACTTATCAACTCACCCTCTAACTCAGAAGGACTTTGAGTCTAAGCATCTGCACACATTTTTGCACAGACTCACTCCTCGGAGATTTTGACAGAAATTGGGTAGCTAATGAACTCTCTAGGGTGGTATGGCTGGCAAGTTGTCGTGCGTAACAGCCCATTGGTAGGTTGTCCAGAGCCCAGCCACGGGACCACTTCTTCTTCATTGCCTCTAGGTAAATTTGAGATTAGGGAAGCCACCTACAAAAAAAAAAAAAGAGAAGAAAATAAAATAAACCACACTTCACCGCACGAGTATGGTTGGCAAGTGATCGTGGGTAACAACCCATTGGTCAGTTGTCCAGAGCCCAACTCAGTAATTGCACAAAAAGAACCAAAACACTTAGGGAAGAAGCGAGGAAGTAGTACAAGCCGGGGAGATATACACTGGAAAAATCCTTGTGTTAACCCTAACTAAAATAAACGTAGGGAGAAAGCTACCGATCGAACAAATACACATTCAGGCAAAATACTTCGTCTTCTGGCACCTAGGGGCGTAGAAACCCGAAGTCTGTCTGAATTACCATTGAGTGAGTCCATCACGATCTTCACACCAAGATGGTTAGTACTTAGAGTTTTGTCCGAGTTTTGGGTGGGTTGGGTAGCCGTAAAAAGTTACCAACCCACTCTGAATTTCAAAAAAATCTAAATATATATATATATACATTAAAGTAAGGATTCAGGCGATTCATATTTTGGCAGACACCTGGGCGCTGCGTAGTCTTTATAAATTAAAATCTTAGTATATTTCCTCCTATTGACAAGTGACGAAGTGTCTAAGTAATTACTTCTTAAATTCTGACAGAAAATAAAGGTTAGAATAAACCTTGCTAGGGACTAGCAAGGAGTAAGCATGGGGGTATGATAACACTGCATCTTGGGGTGATAATTTTGTTAAATATGGCTCATCTTAAAAATAAAAGGCACAGATAACACAACATAAGTAGAATGGGAGCATTACAGGCATCATACGTCAAGATTGCTTATAAAACAGTATTAATGGTCATTTGTATGAGCACTTGTCAAAGCAGGCCTCAGATGAGCAATCGGACCACACGAATGGATTCAAAGCAACGAACGGAGTCCAACAGACTCGAAATCAGCCAAATCCGGCATCCAGAGCTCCTACAATGGGCCCAAGAAGTTCTGACCGTTGATCTAATGATCAACGGCCAATGGCGTGCCACGTGGCGCCCGCTCACCATGTCCAGATCGTCGCCCGCACTCGGAGGACAGATCTCAGCCGTTGACACAGGCGCAAGGGTACGATCCAGGCGAGCGCCTCGCGTGAGATCCAAACCGTTTGATCTTCAATCGGACGACTTGTGGCGCACGCACACGGATCGGACGCGAGGGAGCACGGCTGCGAACGAGCGACCGGCGGGCAAGGGTCTTCACCGACATTTTGGGAAGGGTATTAGTGACGTCCCAGACGTCGCTAAAACCCCTTCTTCATTTGGAGAGCCCTTCTCCCTATTTAAATCCCTCCCAACCACCCGTTCAAGGCATTCACTCCACTTGCAACTACTCTACCCCCCTCATAGCTACTTTTAAGCCCTTTAGTAATCGCCGGAGATGACGAGCCGCTGACGGAGCCCTCTCCACCACCGTGGCTGCCTCGCCGCCCTTCCTCTCTCTCTCTTTCTTCCCTTCTTTCAAGCTTTACTTTACTTATGTCCAAGCATTTATCTAATGTTGTAATTATGAACTAAAGTTGCATGATTAATGATGTTGTTTTCTATTCAATTGCTTGCTCTATTTTATATTCAAGTTGCATGTTGCGAATGAAACAATTCTAACCCTATTCTCTCTCTCTCTCTCTCGCTTTTCACCCGCACCTTTCCACAAGCAAAACCCCGAGATTTTCGCGACAATAAGTGACAAGAAGAATCTGATTTTTACGCCTCCCTGAGACCGACACTCGGACTCACATCCGTTTCTTTACTTTAAAACCGACGTCGCAAGTGCAAACTATAACGACACTTCCAAACACATGCGCTTGCGCACGTCAGTACGCTCTCCCAAAGTCGAGTAATCGGGTCGGGTTACGCGCGCCTGGGTCCAGTTGCACCGGCGTGGGTGGTGCGCGAGGAGTGCAGGGTAAACGGGTCAGCCAAGTCCGCGTAGGAGTGACTGCGGACGAGGCAGGTGGAGTGGGCGAGGGACCTCACCCCGTGTTACTTGAGGCACTAAGAAAGAAACACAAAAATAATAAAAAGCACACGCCTGCGCCAAGCGTTTCCGAGGTGGAACTAAAGTCCCACCCGCTTCTTCGCACGCCTGCAGGAAGGAGTCTCGTCCAAATGAGGCGGCTGCAGTCGCTGATGCCTCAGCTTGCCAAGTGCGAATGACTCGTAGAGGGATTCCACGCGCCTGCAACGCCTCTGCCTGGAGTGGGACGACCTGGAGCTCACGAGCAAGCTCTCTCGTGCCTTCGCTAATGGCGACGGAGGGGTCAGACCTGAAATGCACGAATATGGCCTCGCGGCCTTGTCAAATGCCTTGGGAAGCTTCACCGTGTCACGGCGAAGGTGAATCGATGGTTGGCTGGCCGCGGGATGGCCTAGGCGTGCGTGCCTAGGTCACTCTGTGATCGTGAAGATGGGTTAGGTTGGGGAGAGATAGTGTTGGTTGTGGTGGTCAATGAAGAGGTGGGTGATGATCAATGGATGATGGTGAAGCTTCTGCGGTTGGTGGCCAGGCGTGTGGGTGCATGGAGTTATGGTTGTGCCTTTGCCGGTGGTCTGCCGGAGATGAGGAAAGTGGTGGTGGTCTGTGGCATCGAGGAGGTAAAAATAGCAATAAAGATAGGGGAAATAACGAGGAGGGGGAGAGGAACCTATCTATGGTGATTGGAGCGAAGGGGAAGCAGAGGGGCGGACGACGCGTATCTGCCGTCGCCGGAGACGAAAACCTTGAGATGGAGAGGCGGTGACGACGAGGAGGTGAGAGAGGCGTGCGCTGGTACGACGCGACACGGAGGAGCACGACGGAGAAGACTCTGCCACCGGTATGGTGGCAGAGTGTTCGTAACGCTTTGCCGTGTTTTAAATTAGTCTCGTTGCAGCATAGTCGAAAAAGCGTTATAAACAAATAACAATTTTATTTACTCGAAATTCAAAACTTTCGAGGTTGAACTCAGGGAGCAAATTGGTATTTTAAAAGCAAAATCACAATTTCAAATTACTCATAAGATGATAATAATGCAATCCAATGTATATTAAAAACTAGAGAGAGAAAATGCAAAAATAAATTTGTCCTTCTCTTTTCTTCCTTCTTTCTCTTCTCTCTTTCTTTTCCTAGACGTCTGATTTTGTGAATCAGACGTCTTAACTGGCGAATGCTATAGTGGATCGCTCTTTCTTCTTCCTCTTCTTTTCCTCTCTGCTACACCTCCTCCTTCTTCTACAGCACCTTCTTCCTCTTCCTTTCTCTACGGCTTCCTCCTTGGCTTCTTCTTCTTCTTCTTTCTTCCGCTCCTCTACCTTTAGTTCTCCTTCCTTCTCTTTTCTTCTTCTTTTGCAGCTACAGTGCCTTCTTCCTTAGCTTAGCTTCTGCCTTCAAGCTTCTTTCGCATCTTCTTCTGAGCCTTCTCAAGTCCTTCAGCAGCTACCTCTTCCTTCTCCTCCTTTCCCTGCACAGCATAGAGAGCAAAACCTATCCCCTACCCTCCCCACGTCTCTCTCTCTCTCTCTCTCTCTCTCTCTATTTCGCTCTTAGGAATTTTCTCCCAGAGTCAATCGGGTATACGGGTCGGGTCAAGCGCACCTGGGTCCAGGCGCATCGACGTGGGTGGTGCGCGAGGAGTGCACGGGTAGTCGGGTCGAATACCAGGTTCGCGTAGGCGTGCGTCGTGGACGAGACGTGAAGGGCGAGTGGGACCCCACCTCGTGTCAGGAGGCGCTAAGCCCCTAGCACTTTTGCATTTTATGCCGCTGCGACGCTTCAAGGATTTCCGAGGTGGGACTAAATGTCCTACCCGCTTCGCTCGCACCCGTGCAGGAGGACTTCGCCTGATTGCTGTAGCTGGGGTCCTCGCTCGTGGTCATGCTCTTGTTGGATGTGTGCGCGCACTCCTTGCGCATCACCTGAACCTAGAAGCCTGGAGTATTGCATCCTGGAACAAGCTCACGAGCTCCTTGCTTGTGCTCCAATGGCGGAAAGGGAGCCAAACCTAAAATTCACGCATACGGCCTTGCGGCCTCATCAGAGCACATGGGAAGCTTCGTCGTGTCACGACGAAGGTGCCTAGCTGGGTGGTTGGCTACGGGGCGGCCTAAGCGTGCGTGCCTAGGTTGTTCTATGGCAGTTGTCATGGGTGTGTTCGGTGGAGGTGTGGAGCGTGTGTGGTGGGCGGTGAGTGGGTGGAAAGTGGACAGTGGATGGAGGCGGAGCTTGTGAGGTGGTTGGCGTGGCATGTGGCTGTGTGGAATGACGGGTGCGCCTTGCCGGAGGTCAGCCGGAGATGGGGAAGATGAGGGTGGACAGTGGATGTCGAGGGGTGATTTGTGAAATAAAATGAGGGAAAATAGAAGGTAGGGAGAAAGGAACTTAGCTGAGGGACTTGGAGTGAAGGGGCGGTAGAGAAGACGAACGGCATGTATGTGCCATTGTCGGAGAAGACGGCCCTGACGTGGAGATAACGGCAACGAGGAGGGGATCCAAGAGGCATGCGCTAGTGCGGCGCAACGCGAAGGAACGAGGTAGAGATGACTGCCACTGGTACGGTGGCAGAGTGACGAGAGGAAGGAGGGAGAGTCGCCGGAGCTTGTGGGCTACTTGGCCGGAGAGGGAAAAGAGGAATTCTAGGGAAATCATCGGCCAAATCAAGCTTGCTCGAAGTGGAGGGATCTGGGCTTGCTTATAAAGGCACGGGCAGAAGGGTAGTCGCAAGGAGGCGGTCGGAAGTCTTCGCCAGAGGTATGGCCGGAGTGAAATCCATACCTCTCGAGCGTTCGCACGAGAGGTATGAGGCGATTCAAGGCATGGGGAGCTGCTCATGCGGTAGGGGGCTTCGTAGAGGGCTCCCCTTTCAAATCTGGGAGTAGCTTCTTGGGGAAACGAGGAGAAAACCGCCTTGAAACCTCGCCGGAGGTATGGGTTCCTGCAACAATGGCAGAGGGACCTAAATGAATAAAGTGTTAAAAAGTTGAGGGGGTTTCTGCAAAGGTTTCCAAAAGTTAAGGGTCAGAATGCAATTGGGTGGACCATTTTGCAAAGTAGGTCAAGATGACCTTCCCTTAGGTCCAAATTTTGGTACAAACCTAATTTGGACCTAAAGAATCCAATGGTGAAGTTAAATTTTAGGTTTGAATGGATATTTTGCACAAAAACTCAAATTAGGTCAAATATTGAGCTTGAACCCCAATCTAGGTCAAAACAAGTTCCAAAGGCCAAATTGAAGGTTATAAATCCTAGGGGATATTTTTCCATGGTTTTTAGAGGATTTACTAGATTTTTATCCTACTTGAAACCTTGTGAATTAAAATGGATTTATTTTAGGATTACAGAATGTCATTTAATTCTTAAATTTCACAATAACCTTTTTCTGACTGAACCATCCCACTTTTCCTCTTATTAAGCCCAATTGACCTATGTCTAAACCTTGAGAAATCCTTTTGATGCACTGCAATGGTAAAATTGCAGTTTTACCTTATTCTTTAGGTATTCTTTTCATATCAGTAATCCCCTAAATTAGGCCTTCCTTTAGGTTATGTAGGAGCTTTTGTTCATTTTATTAGATCAAAATAAGATAGTTAGGGCTCATGATGATGTTCTCATCACAGAGCGACGAGAAGAGGAAGGAGAGGTCGCCGAAGCTTGCAGGCAGATGGCCGGAGACGAGGGAGGACGGAATTCAGGGGGATTCTCAGGCCAAAACAAGCTTGCCTCCTTCTGCCGGACGTGGTGCTTCTTATATGGGCACGGGCAGAGGGTCAGACACTTGGAGGGCGAGCAAGGCACTTGCCGGAGGTATGGCCGGAAATGATACCCATATCTCTCGAGCGTTCGCATGAGAGATATGATACAAATCAGGGCATAAGGAGCTGCTCAGGCGGTATGAGACTTCGCAGAGGACTCCCCTTTCAAATCTGAGAGCAGCTCCCTGGGGAAGCGAGGAGAAATCCTCCTCGAAACTTCGCCGGAGTATGAGTCTTTTGCGGCAATGGCAGAGGGACCGGAATGCAGAAAGTGACGAAAAAGTTGAAGGGGTTTTCGCAAGGGTTTTCGAAAGTTAGGGGCCAGAATGTAATTGGGTGAACTATTTTGCAAAGTGGGTCAAGATAACCTTCTCTTAGGTACAAATTTTGGTACAAACCTAATTTGGACCTAAGGAATCCAATGGTGAAGTTGGATTTTAGGTTTGACCACGTTTGACTGGATATTTTGTACAAAAACCTAAATTAGGTCAACTATTGATTTTAGATCCCAATCTAGGTCAAAACAGGTTCCAAAGGATAAATTGAAGATTCTAAACCCTAGGGGATATTTTTCCATGAATTTTAGAGGGTTTAGTTGATTTTTATCCTGACTGGAACCTTGTGAAATTAAGTGGGTTTGTTTTAGGGTTACAGAATGTCATTTAATTCTTAAATTTCATAATAACCCTTTTCTAACTAAACCATCCCACTTTTCCTCTTATTAAGCCCAATTAACCTATGTTTAGCCCTTGGAAAATCCCGTTGATGAACTGCACAGGTAAAATTACAGTTTTACCCTTTGTTTCATGTTCTCTTCCCAGATTAGTGATCCCTTGAATTAGGCCTTTCTCTTGGTTATGTAGGAGCTTTTGTTCCCTTTTCTAGGTCTAAAAGAGCTAGTTAGGGCTCGTGATGAAGTTCTCATCATATGAGCTTTATAGAAGATCCTTGTGTTTCCACCGTCCCCCTTAGCTCGGTTCCAGGCCAAAAATCTTCTTCCTCGGCCTCCTCCGATCGCAGCTCCGGTGAGCCCCGCAATCCCCCGTCTTCGCCCTTTTCCACGTACGATAGGTAGTGTTATCTTCTTCCTCTCCTTCTGCTTCTCGTCGTACCACGCAGGGGCTCCCAGACCCCTTCTTCCTCGCTGTTTCTCCCACCGGAGACTTCATCTTCTCCGTGTTCGGCAATCACACCGGCATGCCAACTCCTTCCCCTTCGTCCCTATAACTAGGTTAGTCCACTCCCCCTTACTCTCTAGGTTAGAAATAGACTCCTAGGACCTGGTTTCATCCACGCATTCACTCTCTCCCACACCGTCTTCCCCAACTCCAGCAAGGACTTCATTGAGTCCGCGTCGTCACTACACCACACAAATCCCTTCACCACCACCACCACAAGCTCGCCCATGATCGTGCGAGCAAAAGCCCTAAAGAAATTGAGGGTTTTACTCAACGAAACCATTGGCCGCAGAACCCATCCTTTTGCCGTTCACCCCTTCATCCTCTGACCACCACACACCACTGTTCACCAAATCAACCCCGTCGTCGTCTTCCTCGCCTCACGGTGAAGCTCTTGAGCTATTCTAATTGGGATGAGAGACTGTATTCTTGTCTTTCAGGTGTTTGCCATCTTCGTCGTCGACCTTTGTCTTCTCCGGTGTTAGCCAGCGTCATCCGACTGTCAATCAACACTACTACTACCTCCTATACCTACGTACCCCTTCAACAAATGTACCTGCAACACCAATCGAAGAGAAGAACAATAGAAGCACTTCAACTGAACACGGAGACTTCACGCTGCTGCATGCGAAGGCAGCTGCAATCTTTAGTCCCACATTGTGTGGGACAAATTCATAGAGGCACATAAAAGCAAAAGCTCACTTAGCTTCGTTGCCCAGCACACAAGGGGGTCGGGTCCCCCATGCACATGCCATTCACTCCTCGCTCATCGCCACCCTCGATGTGCCTGGACCCAATCTTGATCCGATTACCTGATTATTCATCCATTTACCTAGTTATGAGAAAGAAGGAAGAAGAGAAATTGGAGGAGGGTAGGGGGTAGGTTTTGCCTTGGTATTTGTGCCTTATTACCCTACACTTAGTGAGGTTTGAAGGAAGAAGGCATACTCTGTGTTTGCTTTGAGCTCTGTGACTTGTGCTGAGTGACTTAAGCCATTTGGCCTTGTGCCTAAGGCGCTTGGCTCTGGTACTGTGGAATTATTTGTCTCATGTGCTGACGTGGATTAGTGGTTCAAGATACTGTTGAAATATATGGCTTATTTGAGAATTGTGATATGTGCTTAATTGTGGGATTTAAGTGGTGCTACAAATTACCATTTTTTATAGTCCTTTCTATTCTTTTTATCCCAATTATTTCTTAAGATACAATTTAGGCTGATAATGAATATATTTTTGATTATTGATTCTTATTACATATCTTTATTATTATGCTCATTGATTTATATTGTGATTAGTATTGTTAATTTCATATTTGCTCCCTGCGAATGACTTCGGACTCAATCCCTTGTTTTCGAGCGCTCTTAATGTTGTAAAAGCATTTTTGTCGACAATACTACAACGCAAGCATTTCTCTTTCATAAAATATCGACTCAATCATGTTGCAACAAGGACCATTATAGTGTGGGCTTGGAAGTAGGGGCTAGCTTCCTGGTTGCGATGACCGTATACTTAGCTTCTACACCTTGATAGGTTTTGCTAATGAAGTATACGGGTTGTTGTGCTTCTTCCCGATCGCTGACTAGGACAGCGCTGATGGTGAATACGGAGGTTGCTAGGTACAGGGAAAGGATCTCCCCAGGCTTAGGAGCTGTTAAGACAGGGGGACTTTGTGGCGTGGCTTTGATTTCCTCTAAGGCTTTCTGGTAGTGAGGAATCCAGTGGGTAGCAGTATAGGCTTTTCCTTTTTTTATGCACTCGAAGAAGGGGAGGCGTTTGTCGAAGGATCGAGATCAGAATTGGCCTAATAAGGCAATCTTGCGACCACCGAGTACATCCCTTTCAAGGTGCTTGGCGATTGCAAGTCCATTATCACTTGGATCTTGTTGGGGTTGGCTTCGATCCCTCGGTTGGAGACCAAAAACCCAAAAAATTTACTGGCTGAGACCCCAAAGGCACACCTTTCAGGATTTAGGTGGAGGCGGGTGTCCCTCAGAATTTGGAACACCTCAGTCAAATATTCTAAGTGTTGAGGGAAATTGGATCCCTTTACAAGCATATCATCTATGTACACTTCAAATGATTATCCTATTATTTTTTAGAAAATCATATTTACAAAGAGTTGATAAGTTGCTCCAGCATTTTTTAAGCCAAGGGGCATGACTTTATATTGGAATAAACCCCTACCAGTGATGAATGAGGTGTAAGGTCTGTCTGCTAGAGCAAAGCTAATCTAGTGATACCCACTGTAAGCATCCAGGAAGGACATATAAGATTGTCCGCTACAGGAATTCACCAGAGCATCCACCCTTGGTAGGGGAACTTGTACTTCGGGCAGGCTTCATTGAGGTTGGTGAAATCTACGCACATGTGCCATTTGCCGTTGGCTTTTTCACCATCACCACGTTCGAGAGCCATGCCGGGAACAAGGATTCTTTGATGAATCCAGCTTCAAGGAGCTTTTGGACTTCAGCCTCAGCCGCCTGCCATTGTTCGGTTGACTTGTGCCGACGCGCCTGTTTGACCATGCAGGTGCTCGCCTGGATATTCTGGTGGTGCTGGATCAAGGATGGGTTGACTCCTGGCAGGTCGTTTACAGACCAAGCGAAAACGTCCGCATTGGCCTTGAGTAGGAGGAGTAACTCTTGGACCTTGGAGGGATCAAGGTCCACTCCGACCTCGACAAGCTTAGTCGCGTTGTGAGGAAAAAGATGTATGCCATAGTTGAAGAGACTGGTTGTAGTCCCGAAGTCACTTACAGATCAATTGGGTTTTCCTCTTGCTCGATTGCCTGGACTTGATTTTTTTTCCCTCATTTTTGTGAATTTGGGGGTTTTGGCTCCATGAATCATTCCAGCTCGATCCTCAAGAGCTCTCGTCCAGTCGTTTGATCCCCGTGTATTCCTACTCCTCGAGGGGAGTGGAAAAGCATGAAGTGGAAGTACGAAGAGGGGATTAGGTGGAAGGCGTGGGTTGATGGGTGGCCAATGATGCCATCAAGTGCTGCCGTCAACCCGACTACTATGAATGTAGCCGTTCGGTTGAGGTGCCTATCCTCTTCTTAAACGGATAAGGGAAGGCTAATGTCCCCTTTTGGCGTTACTTTGTGGTTGCCAAAGCCCACGACTGGGTGGGTTGATTGGAAGAGATGCTCCTCTGGATGCCCAGCTTGAGCAGTGTCTTTGTGAACAAGACATCTACTGCGTTGCCATCATCTACCAAGAACCCTGGCTGTAGCTGCCCTGCCAGGAGTGCCACTAGAAGTGAGTTTGTGTGTTCTGTCGGATCAGGTAAGGAGGCGAACAGTCGGGAAACCGCTTACTTGACTGCAGTCCTCTCGCTCCACTGAAGAGAGGGGAAGGCGCTCAGAAGAGCCGACTCGAGAGGAGTGACTTGTTGGCCTGGGGTGGCATTAACCCTGAAGATTACCTCGACCCCTACGCTGATACGTTCAGGTGACAGGAGGTGAGCCCTTTGGGGTAACGTGGGCATCGCCACCAGAACTTGGCGGTTGTATTCTGCTAGGGTTAGCCAGGGTGACACTGTCAGTTCAATTAGGTGGGCTGTCGACTCGTCTGGCTCTTGGTCTGTGAAGAAGACCATATTGACTGCCTAGAGCTCTCCTTATGGTAGTCTTCCGAGCCCTCCATGGGCCCCTTGCCTCTATCTTCTCTCTCATTTCACCAGACAAAGTGAGCCAGGTTCCCGTGCCGGATCTGGGACTCAATCTAGTTGCGTAGATCCCGATAGTCTTCGGTAGCGTGACCCTGGGCCTTGTGGTACTTACAGTAGGGCTCGGAGTCAACCCTCCTCATGGGCTTTGACGGAGGCAGCAAATCCTTGTTTGTGGACCAAACCTCTGCCAACACGTCCGCTTGGTTTACGGCTAGGGGAGTATATTCCTGAAAGGACTACCGCCTTGTTTGGCAGGGTCTATAGTTGTAACCCTTGACGGGTTGTTCTCTCCTTTGATCAAGGAAGGGGGCTCTTCGCTTATGGAAGCGGCCACTTCCGCGAGTGAGCATTAGAGCATGCTCGCCAAAGGCCTGCCTTTCCTCTATCTGGCGGTAGCTCCCAACGAAACTGTTGGGGTTCGCCGTCCCATCGTATGGGGCCATGATGGGCTGCTTGAATTTCTCGAGTAGAGGGCCGTCATCACCTCCTCTGTGGACGGGTAGGTGGTGACGTACGTGCATGGGCAATTGCTCCTTATTGCTTGAGTGACTTGGTGGACGATTTTACGAATGGAGCCCCCACCGCCGGAAAGGGGTTGAGCGCCCGAATGCTCCCCTTACAAAGGTAGGGGTGGAGCTTTTAGCAACTGGTGAAACTTCTCATCGCTGGTTACTAAGCTTGTGCTTTAGCTTTTCAAGCTATTCACTCTGGGGGGCGTTTCCCTCCTCTACCACACGTCGCCATTTCAACTGCTCGTCGCTGGGTCCCAAACTCTGGGCTCCTCCGATGAAGTCTTGTGGGACTCCCAGATTGGCTTTATCTCGAGGAGTTGGGTGGCTAGAGACTGATGCTCCACCCTTAGGGTCGCCAACTTACCTTTGTACTCCTCCCTGGCTTGACTCTTAAGGAGGGGTCTTGCTCGGGGGCCTTAAGCAACCATTCGAGTTGCATCGATTTCCCTTTATTGGGATTGGCGTGCTGATGGTGCCTTTTGGACACGGAGACGTTAGACTCCTCTTAGTCCTTCTCAAGGTGGCTACGAGTGGAGTTGCGAGTGATTTGGGCCATTACTAGGATTTTCAAATAGGAAAGGGTGTCAAAGGACCATCGCCATTCCAACAGACGATGTCAATTGATCGGGCTCCTCGGTAGAGGGAGGATCCAACCCAACAATCGCACAAAAGGCAATCACAAGGAAGACAAGGAGATTGATTACCCAGTTCCACTATAAGAGGTGTACATTTAACAGAGGGTAAGGCTCCCAGAAAATCCACTAGAAATAAAGATATTACAATCTCTCAGAGTTCTTCTTTCTCGGTTTGTATGAAGGGGCCCTTGTAAGGGCCTTCTGCTCTATTTATAGTTACAGAGAGTGTCGTTACAGCTATGATATTCTATGAGATCTTCTCCACGATCTTGTCATGCTCCTTGGTAAGTTAGTTGTTAGAACTCATCCGTTATCAAAATATTAATTGCATCAGTAATCCAATGATTATTGTCGACTTGAGTATTATGGGCACTGTTACCGTATTTTGTTGACTCTGGACACCTTGAGCTTTTAGGAGAGGTCGTATTTGCTCGAATCCAAATCCTTTAGAATGAAGATGGGTCAGACTAGGTCAGATTTACCTGTTACTTCAAATTTATGTATCCAAATCTTTGTAAGAGTTACATGCAAAATTTTTAATCCCAAAATACCTTTTACCCCTCAGCAACGATAAACCACGAAAAAAAATTTGAGTGATAGAAAATCGCTAATCGGGTTCATCTTGTTTTAGCTTTTTGTTTACCTCTTCAGATGGTTCAAGCATCATGAAAATCACAAGATTTTCTCGTGCATCTCAGTAGTTGTTTTAAAGTTGCCAGAATTAGTCATAAGAGAATTCGAAAGTCCCATCGTTTATGGAAAAAATGGTCTTTTCAATGAAACGAGTCACATCATTTAAATGCTATGGAACACATAAAGTTATTTAATATATATAACATGTTTGACTCCTAAAGCCCATGCCGGGACAGAAAAGGTTACGTCTATGGGACTTAGGAGCCATTCAATCATCCGAAATCGAATAAAAATGACAAATAAAGCAAACAATTTTTTTAGATAGCTGGGCCACTCGGGAGAAACATTACCGTTGTTATTTGGCGGCAGTAGCGTTAACGTGCTAACCGTGTCAAACTTGGAGGCATTCTCTGACATATTCCATTAACAGTTGTTTTCGTCCGCATTTCCTTATTTGCGTTACAAAATCGAAGGATTCTCAAAACATTTTACCTTTAAGTCCATGCACTCATTTTTGTTAACAAGAAGTGTAAAAGTTAATCATTTCACCGAATCCATTATATCAATGAATGAAAAGTTAAAAAATTATTTTAATTTTTAATTAAAAAAATCAAATAAAAATTAACACATCACATATCACAAAATATTATCTGATATATTTTTAATTTTTTAATTAATATTTTGAATTAAACTTATATATATATATATATATATATATATATATATATATATTCAAAAAAATATATTTAATCTCAATTGTACAAATATATTTATTTTATTAACCCTAAAACCTTTTACATAAAACATTGTTAATATTAATAACATGTAACGGTAGAGGGATAACATGTATGATAACGAAAACAACATGCATGATAAATAACATGTAAGGAAAAAGCAAGAAGAAGAAAATAAAAGAAATGAGGTGACAGAGAACGGTAGACGGATAACGAATAACAAACAAATGCTACCACATGAAAGCCATTGGATAAAAAAAAGAAAAAAAAACCCCACAAAATGCAGCCGCAGGCAAGCCATTAAATAATAATAAAAAAAAAACACAAGGAATCTATAGGTATATGGATCGGAGGTTCCAAAAGCATCATCCAATTACATGACCCAACATGAGTAATGAACGTTTTCAACGAAAACAAACTAAGTGTATTTATGATACACCTGACAGATGAAATTTTTTTAAAATCTTTAGATGGAGAAAACCCCCAAGCCTGTAGCATCAAAATTTTACATACAAATCACGCCAACAGAATTTTGAAAAACAATTGATCAATACCAAACAAGACAAATGAAAGTTTTCAAGGAAAACAAACAAGAAAGTGTACTTATGACACGTGACAATTGAAAATTTTTAAAAAACTTTAGATGGAGAAGACACCCAAGCCTGTAACATCAAAATTTTACGTACAAATCATGCCAATAGAATTTTGAAAAACTATTGATCAATACATGGAGCGAGATGCCTGTTAGCCAAAATTATTGACCTACAATAATTTACATCCAAATTTGCACCAAGTATGCTCTACAAGCACCTCACAGCATGGTACAATTTTCAACTGAGGTCATGTGGTACAATTTGCACCCACTAAATACTGCATGGTACAATTATCAGGAAGTTAAGCCTTGGAACTCTCCACGTACTCCAAAGCTTTCCTCTTTACATATTCCACCCTCTCTTCATCACCGACGGATTTTTCATACTCGAGATACTTCTTAAACAAGAACTGAAAGTAAACAGTGAATATCAAAATGTGCTTTAAATAGTATAACAAGTTTCAGGAATGAATTGAACTAATGCCAACCAGCATCCATTCTTTGAAGGAAGGGTTAGTTGAAGTATGTCATCCCAAAAAAACTAGACAGCATTTACAAGCTAAAATTTGCATCCCAAATTGGACATCTAAGAGTGGATGTAGAAGCCTATAAGATGGTTAATACCAGAGAACTTTTGGTTTATATATCTAAATGAAACATTTGGAACTTAGATATACTCATTGATATAAAACCTAAAATGAAGGCAGAGATCCAAAAACAGGCACAATGGTCTGTCTACCTTGAGTTTCTTTGGAGGAAGGCTTAAGCATGTTGCCCTCTCCAATAAAGCACGTGTAACCTCGGGATCTCCTAGTCGAATCACCTGTTGTTTAATTAAAACAAGTAGTGTTTTAGGACACTGGTATCCAAAAATGTTCAGGTTGAGGGAAAACTTGCCTGATCAATATAGATACTCCATATATCCGTCCGTTTAGGGTACTCCTTCAATATCTCTTCGAACAGTTTTCTTCCTCTGTCTGGCAGACCAAGCCTGAATTCAAGGATAGCAGCCTGGGATATGAACTTTATATGCTTGTTGCGTGGAAGACTAAGAAGTGCTCTATTGATAACATTTTGAATATCATCCTTGCACTGCTTCAAGAGATTTTCCACATAGTGCAGCCAAACCTGGATTACAAGAAGGTAAGACACTGTATCCTTATCCAATTACGAAAATTAGTTTATGGAGCAACAACAAGAACCTTGCAAGATTGCTTAAATTTCTTCGTCATTTTCTGAAGAAGTTCATCAGCAAGCTTGTCTTGCTCAGTCCTCTCATATATCCCTAATAACAAGATATGTAATCTCTTGGGATCGCAAAATTGGAGTCCACGGTCAAATAATTTCTTCACTGCTTCCTGAAAATGTTACAGTCGGTTATTCTCAGCAGTTTAGCATCAAAAAGATAAACTACAGTCCCGAGATTTACCTCTCGTGGGTCCCCATATTCATTTTCCAAATTAAGGTATGCTACCCAAACGTTCAACTTTTCATTTTCTTCACGGAAATTAATTGTTCTTAGTGCCCTGAAATACAGTCATTTTAAAGATCAAAGCAAAAATATGTAAGATTGCAGGAGGATGATACTCAGCAAAACTCTACCGTTAACTTTAGCAACAATAGATCATTTAATGAGCATGCAGACAAGCGAAAATAGTGTTTAATGGACAGAACAAAAACCTCCGCATTCACCATTGATAATTCAAACAAAATCTAATGCATGTGAACCAAGCCAACTCAAGCATAACAAATTATAAAAAGCAAAAAGGAGCAAAGATAGCATGGCACACCGTTCAGCAACTGAGCGAGCCTTCTCAATTTCTGCTAGCTGTAACAGGAAGGCCATGTACTTAATCCAAAGAAAACTGCTGTTAGGTGAGCTTCTCACCAATTTCTCAAAATCATCAGCAGTTCTTGGAATATCATTCCTTAGCCGCCTTTCCTCAGAGGCACTGATCTCAAGTTCCCTATACAAAAACACGTACATTTGAAGTTCAATGATGGAACTCCATTTCCTATTGTAGAAAAAGATGGGGATTTTTAGACATAAGTCCTTGGAAACTTTTGATAATGTGTGTAATACTGGCATGCATATACTCTTGAAAATTTGCTCTGTTAGGACCATATGCCCCTGCAAAAAAGAATCCACTAAACTTAACGAAGGTGGACTAAAAAGTTTGAAAATTTTATTTATGTGCCCCTGAAATTTCTCGGCTATATTTAAGGTGGGTTGCTGTAGGTTAAGTTGTGGTGGCATTGAGGGGTTGTCTTAAGGAGCCGGTGATGGAGATGGGGGTGGCAGTGGGTTGCAGTAGGTGGTTGAGAACTTTCACGGGCATACGGATAAAATTTCCTAATTTTTTCAATCGATCTCGGCTATATTTAATGGATTCTTTTTGTGCAAGGGCATATGATTCTAATGGAGAAAATTTTTCAAAGGCAAAGTATATACAATCTTCCAAGGGTGGAAACACATTACCAAAAGTTTCAAAGAGCGTGTATGTAAAAAAACCCAAAAGACAATATATAATAGGGTACCTCTTCTCTTTTTCCTTTTTCTTTGCACGCCTTTTAGCTTTTTCAGCAGCATCTGCCACAGCTGCATCATGCTCTAGTGCAGGAGCCTCATTATCCACATCAGAGACACTGACATCGCCATCAAGCTTGACATCAAGGGGTGGTATGGAGCTCCGTAGGAAGGCACCCACCTGCTTCCCATATAAGTCTTGAATCAAGTCCAAACTGGAATTTGGAGCCTTACTGAGCAAATCATTATCAGCATGGTCTTTCTCCTGAGTAAGATTGCTGGCCTTAATGCAAGGCACTGGAGAATCAGAATCCTCAACGAGATATGCAGTCTTCATTCCAAGAGAGATTCGCCCCTTTTCAGGATCCATCTGACATTTGCAAGCAACTTTTACCACACAAAGACATTGTTCAAAAGGCATAACAAGCAGGGGAATTATTAAAAAAATTGCTACAGGACAGATAAATGAGAGCTACACTGTAAGGACTTTGGGCATTTGCAGAGAAGGCAAATAAATGCCCTGGCCTTGAAGGTGGGAGAGTTGAATGGCGAATCCTATAGGACTGTTAGGCCCATTACTGTTGGTGCTAAGGATTTTGGGAAGGAAATGATTAACCATGATCTTGCATATTTAATGCTTAATCAAATTATGATCCTGAATACATCTGCATGAAAGAAAAGAATCCATGTTGCCCAACCTCACTACAATTGGGAAAAGGCTCAGAATCTTTTACAGTTCATTATCATTGAAAAGCACCTGAAGCAGCATAGAGTTGATAAGAACATCAATCCTGGAGAATGAAAACACATTTAAAACCAAAGCCTAAGCTTTACGATACCTGTGCTGACTAGCAACCAAAGATCTTAGGTGGTGCATAATTGAGCTACTGGCAAGAGGAAAATTGTTCATGGAATACTAATAAAGCAAAGGTCATTATACAATGAGAAAAAAACTGATTCCTGGGCATTGAATTTTGTACCTTCAAAATCTTGGCCTTCACTTTATCACCAGCTTTAAATTTACTCTCAATGTTGTCAATGCGATCATCACAAATTTCTGAACAATGGCATAAACCAACCTGAAGAAGAAAAGATTACAGAGCAATTGTTTTCATAATCACTGGAAGACCATGGCAGAGAATTTACCAAATTGGTGCTATCAATGGCAATAAAGAGACCATAGGATTCAATGCGCTTAATCCTTCCAGATATGATATCTCCTATATGGAGATTAATAAAATCAGATAGTTCCATCTTTGAGGCACTATTCACTTTTTCTGACTTCAAGGTAACATCGACTCTTCCAGATAAGGTCTCCACAGACAAGACTCTGTAAAACAGCATGTCAAATATCTCCAGTGAAGAATATGCTTTATTTACTTAGTAACCTACCTTCCGTGCACAAGCTTTCCAACTGGAAACTCTGTTTCAGGCTTCTCAACATAGCCGTCAGACAAATTTGATATAAGAATTCTGGCATCAATCTTCGGGGAAAGCATTATAAAGCAACCCTTTGAGGTGACATTCTTTACATAACCCTACAAAGTAATATAAAAGATTGGACCAAATCACAAGCAGCAAATTTACAATTTGCTTGCAACCATAAGAAAAGTGCCTAAAATGTAATGTGTTAATATATACATGATCTCATCCCAGCATAAGCAAAAAACTAATCCATTATAGCATCCAAGCTGAGGGCATCAAAGAAAGGGTACAAATATTGTCAAAGGCAAAGGTGCTTAAAGGCACTAGGGGTCACCAAAGGTGGTAGGCACTAGCCCAGAACAAGAACATGTACACACCCATATATAAATGCATAGTACATCCTCTCATATATAATATAATCCACATGGCTGACAATTCAGAGTAGGCTGAGTAGATCAATTACTTGGCCAAGTAGACCGATTACCTGACTGATGCGAGTGTCAATACTTGGGCGAATGGTACATTCGAAAAAAAAGAAAAAAAAAATACTTGGGCCAACAGTTACTTCGACTGACATAAGCCAGTAATTGGACTACTTGCCTGAATAATCACCCACTTTTTGGAAGTCCTTACAAACCGGATACCCCCATAATATGGATTGACTGAAAAGTTAGCTCAACCCTACCAAAAAGACCCCTTCAATTTTGATGCAATTGATTGGCGATGTCACTTCCATCAGTAGAACTCTTTAATAACTTTTCTCGTTCTTTTTTTTTTTTTGGAAAGTTGGCATACTTCCTTTGCCTCACAGTTGCATTTGTCTTTCTCCCAATTTCCTAGTTTTCATTGGGCAAAATTCAGGATGAAATGCAGAGTTCATTTGTTTTGCATCAAGGCCACACTTCAAAGATTGGATATAACACTAAATTTCCATAAACATGCAATGCTTAGGGCTACTTATTTAAAATCTTGAACTCTAATTAGGATTTGTGCAAGTAAATACATATTCTTAGTTCGGAAAGATGGGGTCTGCTGCTCTGTGGCTGACTAAAAAAGATGTGGACCATCAGATTTTCAGGGACAATTGAAATGGAACTTGCGCATCCATGCACCATGCTGGGCCGTCCTCCTGCCCAAATAACCAGCCAACAGGGAGTTTCATTGGCGCAGAACACCCAGAACCCATGATAGGGGATGACTGTCCCTTGTCCAGCACAAACCCCACGAGCATGGCCTCGAACTCCAGGGAAGCCACTAGCCCGGCCATGCCATTGATGCCATCAACCTCGTCAGGGACAACAACAACATGGGTGATGCAGAGGAGTTGGAAGCCCTGCTAGAGGGAGGAGAGGGCATGGAGGTGCAGGACAGTGGGGCACTTGTTCTCTAACCTGTAGGCCAGGACATGGCTGAGGGTGGGGTTGCCAGCAAGATCACTAGAAGGCACGGAGCTGACCCAAGTAAGCAAGAAGGTGGGCTTCTTTTGGTTCTTCCCCTGTGAAGGGGAGAGGTGGGTGGTGATGTTGTTGGCGGTGGCGAGCTTGTGGGAAGGTTAGAAATGCCGATTTCGACACCATTTCGATAAATTTTCAAATGCGCATTTCACTAGCATGCCATGGATATATCGACGCATGCCGACAAAAATGACAGTAGTCAAAATGATTAAAATTTTAAAAATAACTATTTCAATGGATAAATATTTCTATGTAAGCCCTAAATCTTTCTTTTACTTAATATGTAATATTTTTTTGAAGAGGCGAAGGGTAATTATCCTTTGATAACCACCCAGAAAATGCATTAATTAATCAAAAAAGAAATACGCAATCCATGTTACAAGCATGAACTCCACCCTGATACAAAAGACAGAGCAAAGGCAACAAAATTTGAAGCGGCTAAGCCCTAACCAAATGCGGACATTGCCCTCTAAAGACAATCGCATTCCTTTCTAACCAAATAGCCCACAAAACCACCATCTGTCGAGCCCTTTCTTTCTTCGACCGAAACACGTTGCACCCAACATCCGTACTTCCACATCTAAACGACCTCTAGAAGCTGTGAAAGGAATCGTAAGCCAACCACCTGTCCTCGATCCGACCCCAAACCTGCAACACCATAGAGCAGGTAAAGAACAGGTGGTTCACATCTTCATCTGCTTGACCACAAAGCGGGCAAGACCTCTCTACGCCCTGAACCCATCGTGCCCTCCACACTCTTGTCATCAATCTGCCACTCCTGAGGAGCTAAGCAAAGATCTTTACCTTCAAGGGGCAAGAGGCCCCCCAGCAATCTACAATCTCTAACAAGAATATCCCCCAACGTGTCGGGCCTTCCAAGCCTCCTACATGCGTCGCGCATCGAGAAAACTCCCTCCTCCCTACCAAATAAATCCACACCATCCTTCGGCTGGAACCCCTCTAACTCTTGCAGCAACTCCTGCATCTCCCCAATCCTCTGGTCTGATAGATTCCTCAAGGACATGGGGTACCAAGCGCCATCCCAAACCTTCGCCACAAGCTCCTCTATCAACCGCCAACGCTGCAAGCCTAGGGAAGCGCTTTGACAAAGCACCAAGCCCCGTCCAATCATCTATCTAAAACCTGAAGATATCGCCCCATCCAAGTACAAGGGTAAGAAGGAATGAACCTTTGGTGCCACCACAGACAAACCTCTAAGGAAATGAGAAGCACCTCGAGGAGGTGACACCAAGACGTCCCAACCAAGCGGTCCCCTATAGCAGGATCACAAAATCCTCCCCACCAAGCAGTCCTCCCTTCTAAGCAACCTTCCAATCCACTTGGCCAAAAAACTGTCATTCATCCTCCCTACCTCCCTAACTCCCAAGCCCCCTTCCTTGACAGGTTTGCAAACCTCACACCAAGCCACTAGCCTCACCCCCTTCCCACCTACCCCATAGTTCGTCCAGAAGAAGCACCTCACCAGGCTCACAAACTTGTATTCAATCTTCCGCGGCATCTTCACTACAGACGCAAAATATGCTGGCATAGCAGATAGCACTGCTTTGAGGAGAATCAACCTCCCTCTCGACAGTAGCTTAGACACCCACCCTGCCATCCGATCTTCAATTCTCTCTAACAGCGAAGCCCAATCCTGTAAAGTAACTCTCCCATCTGTTAAGGGCAGGCCCAGATAGGGGAGAGGCAAGGTCCCTCTCTCCGTACCTAGGATCGCTGAACACGCCCTAACCTCCTCATTAGACATACCAAAGGGGATAAAAGAAAGCTTCATGTAATTAATCTGCATGCCAAAAGCCTCACCAAACAACTCTAGAAGAATGTGGCTCCGCCTCGCTTCCGTCTCTGACCCTTTCACAAAGAAGAGTGTATTATTCACATATTGTAGCACTAGTACATCCACCCCTCCCTCCACAGAGAAACACCTAATTAAACCCGCTTCACACACCCTGCCAGATGCCCCTGCTAGAGCATCAGCCGCCATCACAAGCAGCACAAGTGCCAGAGGGCACCCCTGCCGAATGCCCCTACTTAATTGTATCCAACCACCTACTGGGTTTTCGTTGATGAGGACTGAAAATGAGGTTTTTGTGACATAGTTTCACTCAAAACTGAGGCGTGAGGCAGGGTTGTCCCCTGGCGCCTTTGCTCTTTGTGCTGGCAGCAGATGCCCTGGCCAGGGTGACCGACAGAGCACGTGCGGAGGGGATGCTACAGGGTTTCCCCTTGGAGGGAGGGGATGGTATCTTGGTCATGCAATACGCAGATGATACCCTCTTCTTTGTTGAGGGGTCGATGACAGAGGTGAGACGGTGCTGCATCATTCTAGAGATGTTCTGCGAAACATCAAGTATGAGGATAAACTATTCTAAGTCATCTTTCGTTCACTTCAACATGGAAGCTAGGGAGGCAGGGAAATGCTCAGAAGTGCTGGGAACAGGAGAAGGGACCCTTCCGCTCTGGTACCTGGGGTTACTCTTGATAGATAGGAGGATATCAGCATAAGACTGGACCCCGATGATGGAGAGGATTGAGGGTCAGCTTTCGGGATGGGCGTCCAAGATGTTATCTAAAGGAGGGTGGCTGGTCCTTCTCAAGGCAGTCCTCTTAGTGATACCAGTTTACTCCTCGGTGATCAAAATGCCTCGGAAGGTTGAGGACAGGATCACTAGCTGCTTGAGGAATTTTTTCTGGACCAACTATGGGGTGGAGGGGAAGGGGGAGAGGTTGGTGGCTTGGAACGAGGTTTGTCTGCCGTTCAGGGAAGGGGGGTTGGGAGTTATGGAAGTGGGGAGGATGAATGATAGCCTTCTGACGAAATGGATTGACAAGTTGCTGGGGGGAGGTCTCTCTGGTAGGAAGGATCCTGCGTTCTTGCTATGGCAGGTCGGTGAGTTGGGAGCTCCTCGCCTCGCCTTCGAGAGGAGAATCTCATTTCCTGAGGAGTTTGTTGCTGGTAGCGCCGAAGGTCCGATCTTTTTTCACCTCGGTGTTAGGTTCAGGCGAAGATTTTAGATTCTAGACGGACGACTGGACGGGTGTTGAGGCACTGGCGGAGCGCTACCCTAGGCTTGTAACACTGGCGGCTGACAGAGGAGCCTCGGTGGCGGATGTGTGGAGTGGCACGTGGTGCCCGTCTTTTGTGGGCAATCTGTCAGATAAGAGATATGGTGAGATGTAGGTGCTCTTGTAGGATCTCCAGCGTTGGCAGCCCAAAGATGGAGTGGATAGATTCGGGTGGGAGGAGGGAGATTTCTCGGTGCAGGATGCGTATAGAAGACTCAGTGGCCCGGCCACAATTGGGAACATCGACTTAGTCAGAGATTGCAGGCAACTCTGGGAGGCCTCCTGCCCATTGAAGGTCAGAATCTTCGCTTGGCTCCTTAGGAGAGGACGACTAGTGACCAGGACATGGAGAGCCTGCTGGATGTCGAGTGCGGATAGGTCGTGCCCGCTCTGTAGCCAAGCGGAGGAGGATATTGACCATCTTTTCTTCACCTGCCTATTAGCGATACGGACATGGGAGCAGATGGCGGGCCGGTGGTGGGTGCTTGGTTCCCATGCGGAGTTCTGGCAGTCGTTCAGATGTGGTGGGGTCAATGGGAAGCGTCAGGTGTTCCGATCGAGAAGAGAACGGGCTAAGCTGTTGGCAGTTCTTTGGGCGCTTTGGTTGGAGAGGATTGCAGTGGTTTTTAGGAGGCAGCACCCGTATGTAGATAATTTTGTTGGGCCTGCGAAAGCTTTTGTATTGAGTTGGAGTGTAGCTCAATGATGTAAATTTTAGCATTTTCTTTTAATGAATGTCTAGGTGGGATCTAAAGGATCACCACCCTTTTTCCTTTCAAAAAAACAGTTTCATCCAACTAACTCATATCGGCAGGAATCCCCTCTTAATCATGGTTGCCCACAAAAAAGACCACTGGATGGAGTCCTACGCTTTCCTAAAGTCAACCTTCCACAGAAAAGCCGTCCTCTCTCTCTCTTCCAATGCGCAAGGATCTCCGTGGCCGCAAGGATATCCATCCAAGATACATCTCCCTGGCACAAAAGTTGGTTGCACCTCCACCACCACCCCACCAGTCACCTTCCTAAGCATGTTCACCAGCATTTTTGCCACAATCGGATAGATCACATTTGAGAGGGCAATGGGTCTATAATCATCAATCGCCTCCGCCCCCTCTTTCTTAGGCAATAGGAACATATAAAACTTATTAAGCATGTTGAAGCCATTATTGCCCTCCCTGAACTTAGCGAGAACTTGTAAGACCTTGTCCTTTAGCAGCGACCAAAACTCCCTAAAGAACAGTACTAGGAACCCATTAGGACTAGGGCGTTCATCAGCATTCATCCCCCAAACTGCCTCACGTGCCTCGTCCTCCGTGAATGACGCCACTAAACCTTTCGTGCTCCACTGCACCCACTATTGCAGTACCCAAACCTCGCCAGCGCCATCTCCCATCCCTTCTCTTCCTTGTGAGCTCCCTGAAAAAATCTGCAACTGCCCTACCCACAACCTCCCTGCTAGAACACTCCAAACGTGTAATATGTTGTATTACATACTTAATGTAATATGTCGATACATAACTTATGCAGTAGCGGTAGCAGAACTGCAATAGGAGTAACAACAGCAGTAGGAGAAGCAGCATGCCGCCAGCATGTCGAGCTTACCGACGGCATGTTGATGATTTCATCGGCATGCCGACGAAACACCTGTGTTTCAATAACTTGAGCATATCAACATGGCATATCTTCAAAAATCGCCAATTCGCCTGCATGCTACCGGCATTTAAATAACCAAGGGTGAAAGAAATGGTGAGGGGAAGGAGAGAGAGGAGGCGACCCAAGTGAGCAAGAAGATGGGCTTCTTTTGCTTCTTCTCCTATAAAGGAGAGAGGAGAAGCAGGTGGGCAGTGGTGATGTTGGAGGTGGCGAGCTTAAGGTCCTGCTGGAAATGGGGCCGTTGCTCCTCCAGAGGGCTGAAGAGTTGTTTCAGATCTCAGTTTCAAAATATGATGATCCACATCTTTTTGAGGTAGCAACTTGCAGCAGGCCTACCTTTCTCTTAATATATTTTATGAATATATATTTGAATATTCAAAAATACTCAACCAAATAATCCCTGATTACTTCCCGGCATACCATACGCTCCGTAATCAATAACCTTCCTAACTAGATACCAAGTATCACCTAAACCCGCAACACAGGATGTGATTTTGGGGTGGGAAGGGAGTGTTGGGGTTAGGCAGTATCGATAATGGGGGACTAGCGACAGAGGTTGAAGAGGTTTCGTATGTAACTCGAGGGAAGAAAACATTTGAAGCATCAAGCAAAGTGGGAGGTTATAGGGTTTCATCCAATACAAACAGTAACTTAGAAAGACGCTCACTGAAGCACCCAATGGGTCATATCCAGCACTCAGGCATTGCCTAGAAAAAGTGCCTTGCCCAAAGCTAAGCTAGGCAAGACAGCAATTTTATTTCAAGTCTTAAAAACGACTCTTTTTGGAAGAAGAGGCGGGGGTATTTTCGTTGAGAGCAATGTCATGCACAATCAGCAGAACCACTGTGAACCAGTAAAATTTCCAGAACATCCTGTAAACCACATAAAAAATGGGAATTCTTGATATTCAAGCACTTATGGTAACCAGGAAAATCTTAAATTATTCATATTTATTGATATTCAAAAGGGACTTGTGAAGCCACTTGACCAATTTCGACCCTTGTACAGATCCTGGCAGGACCCAGGTGAAGTATATAATTGCCTATAAGGGTCCACTCATGAGTACCTGCCTAGCAACTAAAGAATTCTTTCTGCTCTTATAAGGGCCTTCTTAACAACTAATTGAAATTATTTTTATTATTTGGTATCAACTATTTATTAACTAAGAATCATTGCAATGCTTCCATTTTTTAGATTAGTAGCATTGTGCCTGCTTGTTGCTTCATCAGTAAATAGTTATATCACTAGTACACTTCATGTGTTAAAGACACATCTCATAAAATCAATAATTACATACAAGTTATCTAGAAAGTATCCAAATGTAAAATCATAACTGTAATGCAGCCCTTTTCCACAAGAAGGCATCCTTTGTTGCAACCAAACCCTGAATTGACAAGTAGTATTCAAATATGCTTTTGAAGAAGTTTTTTTTTATTTTCAAAGGGAGGAGGATACTGATAGATTCCTTGATAGCGAGGTTCTTGCCTTTCTGTTGATCAGATTAAGGAGGGATACACCAAGTAGCCAATATCTAGCATACAACTAAGGATCTTTTAACATAGATTCTACCATCCATTGAGATTTTTTAGGGATGTCTTCTACTAGCTTCATCCCATAGTGCTGCCACATGCAAAGGTTCCCATATGAATGATGCATGTGAGTGCAAAAGCTATTTTCACAACATTGTCGCCCTTGACATAGTGTAATGGTTCTAGCAAGAGAGATGCATGCAACTAAAAAAGCTAATCCAAAAGAAGCTATAAAATGGAACTTAATGTGTGAAATGCATGGGAAGTTGGATGTTAAGCCTGAGAAAAGGGGCCAAGTAAGATCAAAAAGGCATTAGAAGTACATTGTCGCTTGGATATTATGGCTGTCGCATAAAAAATCCATGCAACTAAAGAACATTAATCCAAAACAAGATATGAACTAAGACTTAAAGTGAAGATATGACAAGCTGGATGATGATCCTGAGAAAAGGGCCACATGAAAGACCACCACCAACAACAACCAAGCACACTCAATGGGATCAGCTACATGGATTCTTTGCCTTCACTCAGATCTATTTTGAGTCATTTGTGAGCTTAAATTGAAGTAATTGAGGTTTTACTTGATAGTTTCCTTCCAACACTTCTTTGGTCTTCCTTACCTCCTTCTAAGAGGATGAACCCCCAACTCCTCACATCTCTTGCCTAGGGCATTTAGTAGTCTTCTTTGCAAATGTACAAACCACCTTAGACAGACATGTCTCTCTCATTTTATTCTCTATCGGTGCCACCCCAATCTTTTCTTGGATAATCAAAAAATCACATGAGAGGCCATGCAACCAAAAAAGCTTAAGCCAAAATGAGGAAGGAATTGGAAATTAAGGTTTGAAAGGTGCAAGAAGTTGCATGTTAATTTTTACAAAAGGGGCCAAGGAAGATAAAAGAAGTGTTAGAACAAAATGATGACATATGATATTAGTTTTTTAATTTAAGTCAAATGACCTCATGTAGATGTAGATGGATGCAAAGAATACATGTAAATTACCCCACTTAATTCAAGAGAATACTTGATTGTTGTTAGTTGCTTCTGAAAAGGAAGTTATCAACGAACTGCTACAGTTTCATGGGATTCAATTGATTGTCTTGACATTGGGATACCATTCAGAAATAAAGATCCATGTATTGAACACATATGATAATATTTTTTCACCATTGATCAACTATGTTGATCTTGGGAAGTATCATGATCATGGAATAATAAGGATTTCAGCTAATTCAAATGAGCAACTTGAATACAAATTATCGTGATAATTAACCCTTGGATGGGTTTTCAACATATGATACTCCTGGACCTAAGAATGGGGATACCCACACTCATCGACATGTCCCTCGCCCTTGGATGGCATGGCAAACTATATCAACAAGCTACTCAATCTAATTGATGGAACAAGGAAGCGACCACCTATTCCATCCCTGGTTATTATTCTGATATTCTCCAATGATGATCAATGGATGACACAAAGAGTGATCAATAGAGTCCAAGATGTTCCGGATCCTTTAATTGGGTTTGAGCTTTTATCCCATTGGAAAATCATTCATAAAATGACTTGGGTCCTTTGAAAAGCAAGTTGAGCTTGGTCTATCACGTCTTTTCAAATCTAGAATACTTCTTGTGGTAGAACTGCCAATTATACTTTTCCATGAAATGCTTTGGGGACAACATACATATGTATCAAAATAGGGAGCCCACACTAAGTGTAGGTACATTCATGCCTATATCCTTGCATTTGAGTAATGTTTTAAAGATGTGACTTCAACAATTGATATCACCTCATATGAGCATGTGATGTATCAAAGTACAAGACAATGTAACACTCATACCCCCGTACATCAAGGATGATCAAGACAGTGTAAGAACCATACCCCATACATCAAGGATGATCAAGACAGTCTAAGTATACCAAAATTTGACACACTTGATGAAACAACTATGAATGCCCTATATAGATGAAATTTGAAGCACATATTACTCTCCACAAAAAATCATTGCAAAATATAGCCTGGAGGAAAAATCATAAAGCATAGATGTAGGCAACTTTTCCCAACACTATAACACGTGTGTAGGCTACTAGGCATGTGCCCACACACATAATCGGAGGGAGGCAAGGCTTTGCAAATGCTATTAGAGGATGCTAGGGAATAACAAAAATGCTGTGGACCAAAGGCAAAATTGGCACAAGGGATTCCCGTGCAGGTAGATCAATTAGATAAAAGAGAGTGCTTATAGATGTAGCAAGGATGAGCTTGTGGCAAACCTTTGTCAGAGAGGGTGCTGAAGGGAATAAGGGTCCAAATGCAGTTTCACTGATGCTGTAAAGCTGAAGCTGATGTGGCAGAGGGAAGATAAAGGAAACATACAGAGTGATGGAACCATATATTATTTCACGAAGAAATACAAAATTTGATCTCAAAGTGTTACATTAAGATACTTGACTCAAGGGAAGTCTAGAAAATGGCAAAACATTGACCAATGGATAAGGGGTATGTGTGATGTATTACCCACTTCCTTACCCCTAAAAAAAGGATGTGTTACCCCACTTTTTTATATTTATACCCTGAAAGATGTATACTGAGAAGCAACCAAAACCTTAAGCCATCAAGTTGCATGTCCAGAACTAGCAATTCTCTAGCAAAGGATGCTGTAAACTTTTTGTTATAGGGTTCTGGTCTCATGATGTTAAGTTGGTTTAGATGGAAGAGGCATTGCCAATTGGCAATCCTATGGGCATCTCAGGTAGGACGATCACACTATGGGAATGATTAATTGCAGCATATCCTATTCTATAGAAATACAAAAATCAACGACAATATTGTTCAGCATCAATAGTATTAGGTACAAGATTGATTCCAAGGATGGCAACTTCTTTGAAGAATAAAGCCTGAACAACAACATATATTGATGCAATAATCAACAACACAAGAAAATCATTAACTCAACATTGCTTAAAATGTGGTCTTCAGAAGGACTATGAATTTTCCTCTCACAAATCTTACGGAGACTGAACATAATGGAAAATAATTGAAGTTGACCCAACTTTTTTTTTTTTGAAAAATGACCCAACAAATATGTAACATCAATTTTTTCTAATGAAAAGCAGCATCCCTGTCTCCAAACCATCAATACTCCAATCACATTAAACTGGAATAAAACTTAGAATAAAACTTGGTACAAGAGCAAGATAGAACATCTAATGTTGTAATATGGCATAGCACCATCCAATATTGTAATTGCGAGGAAGAAAGTGCCAGGTGCGACTGCCACGTGGCAGGTCTGTCAGGCCACGTAGCAGTCCTAGGATGCACCCAAGGGGCGCCGATCCTAAGGGAAATTTTGGTCTTGCTTTAGCCTTTAGGTCCGAGTTCGGTATCTTTTAGTAATGGTATGTTTGGTTTTTAGAGAGTAGTTTAGTGGATTTGATCTCTTTCTATTTTTAAGAGATGTGATTTGATTTAATTTGTTTAGAGGATATGTTCTCTCTATAAAAAAGAACATTTTATAATTGATTTTACTTGAGTTAATGCAATATTTCTTTCCAACATAACAACTCCCTCTCTCTTTCTTTCTTCTTCACCGCTGGCTGCCATCTCACTCTTCTCCCTGTTGTGTGAAAAGGGCCTGCCTACAGCAGCATACTGCTGCATATTTCTCCCATGTGGAAGAGTCTCCACGCCCCCGTATTGCGCCAATTCTCACAGTAATATAACACAGCAGCTTTTGGCATTCAGAATTAGGAAACTATGCATATTGCATTTGGGAAATCATTAGTTCTAGGCTAATCTTGCAATCTGAAGTTTATTGTCACTACCTCAGAGTCAATCTACTGAGATTCTCACTTGCAGACTGCACTTCTGACTTCAAAGAACATGTGGTAGTGATCTAATCTCCTAGAAGAGTAGAAAACAACATACCATGGAGAAAATATTGTGACACTGCTAATTGATTGATGTCATGGATAAAAATTGCCACCAGGACTGCAAATCAATGTTGAAAAGGCTTATATTATGCAAATCAAAGATGCCCAAGCCATTAATGAGAATCTGGTCCTCCACAATTACTCTTGGATATTTCTACTAGTTGTTAAGTTTCTTCATGAGAGCACTGAATTGGAGAGTTGGCCAACAATAATTCAATCAGGGGTGGCCATCCAAAGTGAACTCCATGAGTCGAACTCAAGCTCAACTTGATAAGGACTTGAGAGTTCAGCTCACTAAGTTTTCGATTTGAGTTTTGAGTCGGAGATCTCAACTCATTTTGTTGTCCAGTCGAGGTTGAGTTGAGTCAATCAACTCAAGTTCTTGACTCATTTAGAATTTAGCATATATATATAAATATACTATAGGAACTTATTACTAAATCTCATGAAATTTCATACGCCCCATGTAAAATAATCCCCAAGTTGCAATTTTAGGTTGGACATGCATGTGATGTGGGATATGATTTATTTGATTTTATGCATTATGTAGGACAATTTTTTCATAGCTTGATAATTTTAAAATGTCAATGAGGTCAATTTAGCTACTTTTGCTAAACACAATTCAAATAAAGGTCATTTTCCCCATAATTTAAAATAAAAATCAAAGTACATCAATTTAAATGGTGGTGAGTATATTTGAACTCAAATGAGATAAATTCAGTCTCATTTAAGTGATATAATGTGTGAACTCAAGTGGACTCATGAGTCGACTCAAGCTCAAATGAGTCGAGCTCAAGTTCCAGTCGGGCTTGACTTGACTTATTTGACTTGATACTCAACCCTAACTGTTTGATGGGCATTACATAAATGTTAGCTTCCTTTAGTTTACCCATTCAAAGAAAATATTTTTTGTTATTAGGTGCCTGTGAAATACCACATATATTACTAATTCTTCCTCCAAAAATAGAGCAACCATCACCTCCCTGCACTAACAAACAAGAGATTTCTCCCTAATACTCCTGTTAACCATTGCCTCCCTTCCACTTGTCCTTTGATCGCCATTTACTCATTCTTTCTAGCTTTTTTTTTTAGAGTAAAGAGGAAGATTACCGGATATTGATAATCATCCAAAGAATTTACAAATTTACTAGCCAAAAATCAAAGAGATAAGAAACCTCCCTCCATACATTATCAACTCACGCCTGCTCTCCTATGAAAAGAACCTCATTTATCTTGAACCAGATAGCTCACAAGGTGGCAAGAGCCTTGAGCCAACCATTAATATTAACATGGACCATCCTACGAAAAGCGCTTCAGAAACCATCAAACATGGATGTGTGTGCACCTGTCTCCATACTTCTTGGGAAAAAGCACAATAAAAAAATAAATGGGCTACATCCCCATCCATGCCACCACAAAGACAACGTTGTTTATTGCCATCCTGACTCCACCTCGCACAGAAAACCTTCGTGACCAATTTCTCTCTTCTAAGAAGCAATGCAAATATTTTTATCTTAAGAGGAATTAAAATAAAAGCAGAAAATTGAGCGATCCTTCCAAACCACAATATGAGGCTCATCGTCTAAAACATGTAACCACCTATAAGCCCGATTCACAAAAAATCTCCCATAACTCCATAAAAACATGTCAAGTAGTCTAGGTGTCAGCTGAAGCTCCTCCACAATCATGAACAAGGGTTAAAGTTCCTCCACCGAGGCCTCGGATAAACCAGGCAGCAAAATCAGAGACCACAATCAGAAATTACCAACCCAAACTCAGAGACCCGGATATCCTTCTCATATGACATGCCAAAAAGACGAGGGAGCATCTCAACTAGTGTTTCCCCCCACATCCAATTATCCCTCCACAACTTGAATGGCCCGCCATCACCCATCTCTAGTTGAAAGAGAAGAATCGATGGCTCGCTGGATGATTGGTGTAATTGAATTCCAAAATGTCGATGAACCACACCTACCAGTACACCCGAAAGCCACCTCAATGGGTACACCAAAAGAGTCTCGTAAGATCTTACTCACCATATCACTCCCACCACCAAGAAACATGGCCACCTACTTCATGAGCAAAGCCAGATTCATCTCACCCAAGGTCCTCACACCGAATCCACCCTTCTTCTCAAGCCTACAAGCCTCTTTTCAAGATACCAATTGCAAGAATCTCCCCTCCTAATCAAGCCTTTGCAGAAAAACTATTCCAAGCAACATCTAGTTTTGATAGGACTTTCTTCGAAGGTCTAACCACGGACAAATAGAATACCGGGACAGCTAAGAGAACTGCCTTCACCACGACCAACCTCCCTCCCCTTGAAAGGAGCTTCCTACTCCAACCACTCAATCTCTTGTTCACCCTCTCAATCACAAGAACCCAGTCAAACATCACAAATTGCTTCCCCTTAAAAGGCAGACCCAAGTAAACAATTGGCACCTAAGCCAACCGTGTCCCAAGGGAGAATGAGATTGCCTTTCCCATACCACTCTCCAAATGAAGCACAACCAGGACGGACTTTCTCCCATTGATGTGCAAACCAGAAATATCTCAAAAAATTCTGACCAACGATGCCATGTTTTCTGCCTTTGTAACACCCCCTTCAATGAAGAAAACAGTGTCATCTGCATATTGTAAAATCAAAGTAAGCAATGACCCATATGCCTACAGGGTGAAACCAGAGAAGAGACCATCATTGCAAGCTTTAAAAGCCAGGCAAGCCAAAGTGTCAACTGCAATATTAAATTAGAGGCGCGCAAGAGAGCATCCTTGCCTAACTTCCCATTGAAGCTGGGCCCAAGATCAACATGGCTTCCCATTAACCAAAATAGAAAAGTGTCATCTCTTGCCTTCTGGTTTTACTCTAGCAGTGATACAATGTAAATTTGTTGGGCCTTATGAAAGCATATTCTTTTGGGCATTTTGCAATTTTAGCACTCTTCTTGTTTACATTATGTTGGTTTAATTGGTAGCTATGCAAAAAAAAAAGACAAATGAAAAAAAAAGAAGGGTGAGAAGAAAAAAATAAAAAAGCAAAAAATGAAGTAGAAGGGGAGGGGGTGAAGCTCTTCTCTATTTATTTTTTTCTCTGTGTAGTCTCTTCTCCTACACAGAAAGGGGGAGTGCGAGTGTATGTGGACCTCATATAACGAAGACTCACTCTTTGAGGTCACCACGTGAGAGAAGTGATGTAAACACATTTACACTACTTAAGATGTCTATTTATGCATGTTCTTAAGCATATGATTGCATTGCATGCTATAAATATTGCATAACATGCATCATCTTGCATTTAGAGTAGTTTGAATAAAATGGAAGTTAATTGTCTCCTTTTATGTTCATGGACAGGGTAAACTTTTTATCGGGACCTCGGAGCGAAGATCCAACCATACAAATGTGATCAGGGCGACTATTGGAGTTCAACGACTCCAAGATCGCCCTAATCAGACATCTGTAGCATCAGATAGTGACTAGGGAACTCTAGAAGATCAAGGGCCAAGATGGTGTGAATCCACACTTCAAACGACAAATCCGACCGCACGGATGGATTCGGATCGACAATCGCAGCCTAACGACGTAAAAATCGACTCAATCCGACACCCGTGGCACCATCTACATCATCGAGAAGATAGACGGCCAAAATGACGTCACGTGGCACCATCTCAGCCGTCCAACCGACCCTCAAGACCGCCGCTGCCTCTCCAAAGGAAATCCAACGCGCGATCTGGGCCGTTGGATCTTGATCCAACGGCCATGAGCACGCGCCACTTAAATCATTTCCGCGACCAACTCCCCTCCACAGCACAGCGGGCGAGCGCCTTATTGCGAGGCGCTGGCGCGCGTTCGATTCCTCGCGAGTGGGTGAGCGGCATGGGTGAGCGGGCGCAAGCGAGAGTCGGATCGCGATCAAACGGCTGTGCGCGCCCGATAGCGCTTACGCGTTATTGCATGCACGGCGAAGACGCGGCATCGCACGCGATGGGGTACGCAGAGGAGGGGGGAGGAGGTGCAATCTAAGCCGTCCGATCGCGAGATCGGCTGGACGTGCACGTGCATTGAGCGCGCAGGCAAGCAAGCGGGGGCGCGCGCACCACCCACTACGCCCATGTTCGGACCTTTAGCGACGGTTTTATCCGTCACTAAAGGTCCTAAATTAATGTTTTAAGAGTTGTATTGACCAAATTGCCCCCACTCCTTGCAACTATAAAAGGAGGCCCCCTCCACACGAAATTCTCATCCCTTCCTTCTCCTCTCCCTCTCCAAAGCTCAAGAGAAGCTTGTCCCACACCGGGGATGTTTCTCGCGAGATAGTCAATTTTTCGTCCCCCTTTCGGAAGCGGATCCCGCGACGACGACGAAGTGTTGTCCCGTTCCCGTTCTTCCGCTTCGTCCTCCTTCGTCCAGGCGTTGTCCCGTCCGGCTCGTCCTCCAAGCGACCGTCGAGGATATCTCTCTCCCCATTCCTTTTACTGCTTTCCAGAATAGATTTACTGTTTTCTAAAGTAGATTTACCACTTTCTAGTGTAATCATTTTCCTGCTTTCTCGTTGTGACGTTTAGTGTAATGAATAATCCTTTCGATAATGAATTCCATGTGCATTCTATATCTCTTTTGATTTTTATTTGTATTATTCTCTCCCTTATTCTCGCTCTCTTCTAATTATTGTAAATAGTTAGATAATTCTAATCAATTAATTTACTTCGTGACAAATAAAACAAACACGAATTTTTTTAAATCAAACGTCCGCCTCCCTGTGTTCAACCCGGGATTTCCATTTTGGTATAAATTTTATTTGTTGAATACGAGCTCTTCGCTTTCAAACTACGACAGGTTTTCAAAACCAAACACGTTAGCATAGCAACTCCGTCGTTCAATAAGAAGCTCAATATTGGTCCCTATATGAGAGAAACATATTCCCAATCCCTATATGCGAGGAGTCTATTATGAATGTTTTCATATGGGAGAGGCTCGATTCTTGGTTCCCATATGAAGAGGCCTACTTCAAGATTCCATGTAAGAGGGACCCAATCTCAAGGTCTCCAAAGGAGAGACCTAATTCTGAGATCTCTAATAGGGAAGACACTAACACTATTTGAAGTCCCTATGACAAAGACCAATCAGAGCGAACTTCATCAGTTCATCTATCAAACTCTAACCTACGTTAATATGTCATCATTAGCATACCTACCTACAAGCAAAATAGGGACGTAGTTGTTTAGTCCCACATAATGGATGTAGAAACTAGAGAGGTGTGTGGTAGCCTTTATAAAGGCCCCCCTGTACCTCCCATTTGACTTTGAGAAGAAATACTATAATATCATGCCTATAAGGGCACTTCTCTCGTGATTTTCTCAACTCTCCTCATGAGAAGGATTCTTCAACCTGGTATCTGAGTAAGTCATTTTTAGATTCTTTTCTTAGCTCGTGCTTTATTTCAATTCTTCTTGTACAAGTGACCGAGTACAAGCTTGGGCTATGGTAGTTGCAACAACCAGTAGAAATCAACCTCTTTATATAGAGAGGGGATAATAATAGTAATCATAATCTTAACTGATTTTGTAACAAACTGGAAACATATTTTAATTATACTTATTTTTAATTTATCTTTAACACTCCCCCCTTAAGTTGGAGCATACAACGCCCAACTTGTCGGAGGTAGAACAAAACTAGGAGTCCCCCTAATGTAGACATCCAAAGGAGCAGGCAGCAAAGCGGACTATAAGTACCAATCACAATAGATGAACAGTAGTAATACCATATGGGAGAATGTTGTAGCAAAATAACAACAATAGATAACAATAGTAAGGTTTTGGCAATAGTGGAAGCCAAGCATAATAGTAATAGGGTTGTAGCAGCAGCTGCAGCCATAGATGGAGTAACATTTCCAAGCAATTAGTGGTGGTGGTGGGAGAGCTATGCTCAAAGTCCACACCATTCATCAACTTCAGTACAAAAATCATATGTTAGATCAAAAGTCCCAACACCTTGTTCTGGAGAAGTAATAGGGGTAGGAGTAGGTGTAGAGGCTACGGCTACAACCATAACAATAGAAAAGGAGTGATGCATGTAGGGTTGTATGGGAAGAAGACTAACACCGCATAGGGATGTGGTGCACAGGGACCGCAAGTGCTATTGCATGCACTATGGTAGTAGGAGTGCATGGGGTAGAAGGAAACCTGAGCGTAGGCATTCCTGGTAGTAGGAGCGCGCAGAGAGGGGTGCGCACAATGGCATGTAAGAGGAGATAGAGGGCACATGCAACGAAGAGGAAGCTTCCTGGGGCCAATGATAAAGGAGGGTCCCATGGATGGGTCCTACTCTAATACCATGTGGAAGTTTTTGGAAATAGTTCTCAATTATTGAAAATAGAAATCAACCCCTTTTATATAGAGTGAGGGGATTTGGTAACAAATTAGAATCAAATTAAATCCTAATGATAACTTCTCAAAAAAAAAAAAAAATCCTAAATGATAGGTGGTAACATAACAAAATAAGAAGTCCCAACTTAACTCTCAAGAAACCTATTTTAATTAATCATCTTATCATATTCTAGGTTATAGTGAAATATCGATATTTCTTATCAATTAGGAAGAGCAAGATTTGAATTCGCTAATTATAAATATATCATAATTTTTAAAAATTAAAATCATTTATATGCTTAAACATGATTTTATGATAATTGGACAAAATCTTTCATTCTCTTGTCAAAGGTTATTTTTAATTTATCCCAAATGCTCAATACATAATTCAACATTTTCATTAATTTGATAAATACGTTTTTACCTTAATTCACTTTCTTTTATCTATGTTGATATTGTAGGATCAATTTCCAAAATGGGGAGAGGTCCTAGCTTTAGCAATTTAAACTCATATCTTATAATGACCTTTGATCTTTGATCTCTTGATCTGGACCGTGGATAAAACTCAGAACCTTACTAAAATTAAACTTTAGAGAAAAAAATTGTGTGCTTCTCCAGATGAGTTTGGATTTAATCATATTTCTCTACAACTCATGTGGTAATCACTATTTCTATTTTTCACCCCCGAACTAATGGCAATTTCTTTACCGCTGCGAAGCTTGGGTTTAAAGATTAGTAACCTTATTAAAAATTCAGTATTTTCCTGTGCAGACACTTATCCCCCTCAGCATTCTGATTTCCAAGTCATATATCCTAGTTTAATATTTATGATTAAAAATCCATTGATTGCCATACTATTGTTTTGCCTTCACATGATGGAGTAATAGGCCAACTTCATTCGTCCTCCAATTTATCAGATGCACGTTAACGTGGATCAGTCCGATTGCCAATGATTCGCTTTCGTGGCATTGTCGTCATCTCTTAGCATAGTGCAACTCTGCATGGCTGCAACGAAACTTCCACAAGGAACACATTCTCTTATTCTTTGTTTGCTTGTTTTTGTTGTTTTCGTTTTGGAGTTCCCCTAGTTGGGGCATTAATGTTCCTCCCTTTGGGAGTTTGTGTCTCTTTCCTCCGCCTTCGTCCTATGGCAATGTGTTTCTGTTATAATGTTTCGTTTCCTTTAATGAAGGTCCTATTTTGCAAAAAAAAAAAAACTTTTACGTCTATTTTGTTCTTGTTAAAAGGAACATTGTTAGCTCAGGCAAACAGCACTTGATAACTTTACAATCCAAGAAATGCTTTCCTCCCCCAACATTCCATAATGTCCTTATTCGTATCATCTCAAGAACCTTCCTAAGATCTGTATGATCTGATTCCTTTTGTGAGCCAAGTGTACAAGCAATTATTAACAAGTTTTTACTTCCTTGAGGAGAAAGTAAACATGATGAATGCAAAGCACAAAACAAATGTCTCCCATAATGTCCACAGCATCAGAACTTTCCTAGAAACAAGCCAGATATCTAGCAGAGCTCACTTTCACTGAATTAATATGGCAACACCAGTTATATCTAATTTCTATTGTCGAATAGTAGAGCAAAATCACTTACAGGTTAATCAGAGCAAAACAGTATGAACATTTATAGCATAATCTTACCTTCACATCCATGCCAACATGGAGCTCCTCCACTTTCTCATAGTGTCCAGTTATGCCCCTGAAACCAATTGCAGCATTGGGATATCTTACGTTGCACTCATGATGCTTTCAGTTGCATGAAAGGAAGAAAAACAGCTGATTCTTGTTTTTCGAAAGGTAAAATACCAACTGATTCAAAGAATGAGCAAAAATAAGTTATGTTTAGGCTCTGGAGAAAAACATAAGCACATGTCAAATTGTAGCCATGTTTAGGCTCAGATGTGCACTTCAAAAGGCATCAATTGTGCCCTTGAAGAACCAAAATCTTCAATTGCCACCTTTCACAAAGGAAAATTTGCATGCATAGTGACCATGATCCTAAACATTTCAACTAAATCTAACACCCCTAGAAACTCCATAAAGGGTGTCAAATTTCCAACCATCTAGACATTACAAAATGTAACCGTTTTCATTGAACAGGTTATGGGTGTTCCATTCAAATGAAACTTCAAACACTAATGTTAACTGGTTACAATCTGCAATGTTTTGTGACAAAATATGAACTTCACCCCCGTTGGAAGATTTGACTACCTCTTTCCTTTCCAAGAATGCATTTAAGTTTTATTGCATGTCCAATCCCAATCTGTATTTCTTTTACATAGCCATATATTCTTTTCTACATACTACTTTTACAAAGCAACAAGTCTTTCTTTACAAAGATATGCAGCCTTTTAGACAGATAAAAATTGCTTCATTACATGTTGCCTATTTTTGACATTTTCCAAAGATATTGCTATTGCTTTAACGATATCGTGTTTCCAGTCGATGCATGGAACATCAATTGATGTCATGCACTAAAGGCGTGCCAAGTGAACTTCCATTTCCCTCAACACCAACATTGTTCTGAATGCTCACGGCATGTCCACGAAATAGCCTTATTCTAGAGTGGGGCAGCATCGACACTTATAATGTTGAAATATAGGCGTGTCAATAATATTTTTTCAATTATAGATAATATGTTAATAAATTTAGAGAAATGACATTAGGTACAACTCTTAAATCGTTACCATATTTTAAAGTCAATATAGGTGTCAATAACTAGTTTCTACCCATTACTATTTTTGTAAGTGATTTAAATTTTGATGACATGTTGCCAACATGTTGTTGAAATGGTTGTTTTTTGGGTTAGGTCATATCTACATCAATATAATGTCGAAATACAAGGATTTCGATAAAATGTCATCGAAATTCGCCGAAATGTCAACAAGTGACAAATGCACTTGACATTTCGACTTGTTGCTATTGCTTCTCACTCTCAATTCTCCCATTCATCTCTACTACTGCCATTGTTCCTCACGTTGTTACTACTATTTGTTCTTGTTAGAACTTAATCTCCATTGTTGCTCTCTCTAGTCTCACTACTCCTCTCTTCTGACTCTCTTAAGATTTGATTCTACACATCCATAATTATAGAGTAGATCTACATACTAGACTCTAAACCTACCATCATTACAAACATATAAGTCTAATCACAATTTAGAATTGAGGAAATATTTGTTTAATTCCTAAAAATAAAATTCTAAGTTTTGATCAACATTAAAGAATAAAGAACTTGCATCCATTCATAAAAGAAAAAAATCTAAAAATTGCAAACACTAAGGACCTATTTACTTCATAAATTAATCATTATTTACTTCGAGAATAACATCCAAACTAGAAACACATGGCCCCATGTTTGAAGGTGACAACTTATATTTTTCATACATAAATACAATACAACTAAATCTAAATGTGACTCATAAGGGATGACAAATAAAAATAGCCAACACAACACACAGTTATGTTAATTTAAGATTAATTGGTCAGATAGTTGAATTTCAGTTTTTAAACTTTTACTGCAAACTATATATTTGAATATTTTATCTTTGCATGACTTAATTCAATTCACACAGTAATTATTTGATATTTGATACTTGAACTTGAACATGGTATATTAAACTATACATTGCATATGAATATTAGGATATAACATTATTATTCTTACATAAACATGTTTAAGCTTGTGATTTCCTTACAAGTCTAATCATTTTGACTACTTTTGTCATTTTTGTCGATATATGTCGGCATGCCCTTAATATGCCTCTGAAATGAACTATTTTTGGGGCATCGAAATCAAAATCTGATGTCGAAATACGACTGTTTCCATGATGTGCCCTCAGCATGACTTCGAAATGCACTCTTAAAAATTTATCGAAACGGCATCGAAAACGACATTTCAAATCTTGAATGCCAATGAGTTTGAACTGTGACTATGCCACATGAATGGACCCATTAAACCACTCAATCGGGTCAAATAAGAGGTTTTAGAAAAACCCATAACTTCTATCTCCTTGAATAGGAGAATAAATCACTTCGGACATGGTAGCCTTCTTGATAGGAGTCCCATTACCTCAAGACAGTCAATAATCCATTCTATCCATGCATAGAAGTAGCCTTCGACTTAGATTACAATCGTAAAGGGAACAATATCTCAAAAAAGGGCCAATCAAACCCTATTGACCTTCAAACAGAAGCCAACGATGAGAGAAAAGACGTAGTGGTGCTCCGTAGGAGGATGCTGGAGTTGCAAGGGGGGTCCTGGCGATCACTTTTGTGCCCTAGATGGGTATGGAAGAGGTCTCAATCGGCCCCCTCCGTTGAGATACCCAGGCAGCTGTTCTGGGCTTTTATATGGTCATCAACAACATCCTCGCCAGAGTGGCCAACAACCTCCTTACAGGTAGTTGAAGGTTGGAAAGTCTAGTCGGTGGACGAGTTCAGTGACTTGTGGCAGTGGTAAGCTGATGAAGAGAGGCTTTGGGTACCTCTTTAAGGCTCAAGTCCCAAGACAGCCAATTAATCTCTTGTTGGATTCAAAAAAAGTCCAAACACAACATTGAACCCTATCTTTGGTGAGGAAAGAAAGGGATGAGAGATCAATTAGGTATAGAGTCCGACATAGGACCGCCACTCTGATAGCATGTTAAGAGACGAAACTTTCTATCTTCTATTCCATGATCCTAGGCCTCTAAATTTATAAAAGAGAGACCTACGGGAAACATACAGACATACCCTCCTACCATAATGAAATACTACAAAGCATAAAAACAGAAAGAAAACAAGAAAACTCTCCACAGAAACCAAGATCCAATTCATAAGCAAGGATGTAAATTAATATAAAAAAAAGAAATATAATTTACAAAGATATCTGCAATTTTTTTGACAACAAAGTTTCTTTGTGATTCCAGCAGTTCCACGAGAGGAGAACAATAAAATCAAACAGAGCATCCACATTATGGAGAAACTGACGTTTTTCTATCAAAATGGCAATGAAATAATTAAATAAAATTGTCACATGAATCACTGATCAACGAATATGGAATAAGATGCGTTCTATCTGAAGCATCTAGGATTTACTAATGCAGCTACTTTATAACTTCCACATGGATCCTGAAAAATTTATGAAACGAAAAAGCTTGACATAACAAATTCTTGATGTGACGTTGGCCTATGAAATCATCTGAATACTTACATATTATTCCGCTCAGAGGAAGATGCATTCTGGGCATCCACATAAGTGGCACGCAAAGACAAGTCCACATGCACGAAGCCTTCAGGAGAATGGCTTACCTCCAAAATCCTGCATTTCACAAATTGTCCTTCCTGATAGCCAGAAAGCGGATCGACACTCCAACCATCCACAAGTTCCATAAAATGAGCTTTTCCATAAAGATGGGGTGCAATCTGCACAAGAAGTCCACCAACACCTGAAAGTATCTTCTTGATTCTGCCACCAACAACCTTACCCTGATGCATATGTTTAGGCACACTAACATCTGAAGCACCTATCTCCCCAATACTACTGCCAACTGTCATGCTTCCAGATGGAGGTGGTCTAAAATCAACAGTAGAATCTTGGTAAGCTATTCTCAGTAATCTTTTCTCTTTGTCTATACCGATGACCTGCCCTGTAACAGGCATTTCAATTCTGTAACGAGTCTGAAAATCTCCAAGTTCATCAGGATCACAGGAGCTATCAAGAATATATAACTGTGCAGAAACAGAACGTGAAACCGTCAAGGACACCCAGTCTTTGCCCACTTTAGTAACATAGCCCCCAATGGCTTGTCCAATTACAAAATTGAAGTCACCCTCGGAGTAGTTGCCTGCATTCGCAATCCCTGAATTAGCCATGGTTATCAGACCAGAACATAGAACTAAATATATCCAATAAAATATATCACAAAAAAGGTAGCAATCTAAAAAAAGCACTATGCCAAAAGAAAGTCAAAATGGCATATATCACAATTAAATGAATTTGTATATATCCAATCCTTGCATGAACAAGAATGTATTGGATCATAACATAAATATGACTGTAAGCAAGGTCACTATGCCAAAAAAGAACATTGGGTGTGTAAACAAGAATGTATTAGATCATAACAGAAATACATGTGTAAGCAAGGGACATCCCTTTCCAACTTAATTTCATTAAATACAACTGTGCTGTGTGTTTGTGTGCCCTATATCAGTTCAGTGCAGACTGACAGAAAATAAAAAGCAACCCGAAGAGGCAAAACATAAAAATAGCAGTGTGATGGTAGATTGATGGGTGCTAGGACATAGTGATAGGTGCAGGGCAGTGCCTCAACTATTGAGGCAGAATGTAAATAGGTTAAGAAAGTTTGCTTCCATAAATGATATTAGCAATAAAAGATTAATTGTTTATAGAAAATGCTGTACCGGATATTGATGATGGCTTTACTGTCATTTCCCACAGATAACCCTTTCCTCCTTTTGCAATTATCCTTGCAGTGACAGCTTGACCAACTTTGAATTTGGCAAATGGATTGTCCAAAGAAAAGACATCCAAAACCTGAAGCAGGTATATGATAGACTGCAAGTTAAATATTATACACTCATCGGAAAAGTTAAAACATCATACACCACCGGACAATAAAATTAATTCAGACTCCTGTGGCAACCTACAAATTTATTCCTTTTCTGGACCACATACCTCTGTTATGTGAACTCTCCCACGACAACCAATACCAAATTTCAAAAACATCTCAGTGCAGCTTACATCAGTAACCTGTGAAGAACATGCAATTAATAATTTTTTTTATTAAACCACAAACTTTAAGCATTCAGAGGAATTCCCAAAAAAGTTCTTTACCTCTGCTTGAACAAGTGTACCGATCACATATGATGACTTTTTCTTTGCTTTCTTCATAGATGAGGTCTGTGAAACCCCACTAAGAGATACGAGTAGCAACAAAAGCCTTCCACAGAGTGATGAGCTAGGCAGAGCCTCAATAGTAGCCAAAACACTAAAAACAACAATATATTGTGAAATAGCAGGAGAAAGTACAACCAAAACAAACAACAGTATAAAAGCACACAAAAAAATGCCAAAACTATGAGCAAGGAAAATGATGATAAGAATTCAGAACCCAGAAAATGATTATAAGAATTCAGAACACACCCTCACAACCACTAATGGTAAATGGAAGAGTAGCGATACCAATACAAATATTATTCAGGGAAGTTATGTGCACAGATTATCAACTTAAAAATTAAATCAAAGTAAAAATTACAAGAAGCAGAAACACCAGTAAACACACAAAAGTAATATGTCACCTTTGTCCTTCCGTAAAGCTTTTCCGAGGAAATTTCTGTGTGTTGTAATCGACTAGTGAGGAATAACCTATTGCATTATCACATTCTGGTATTGAGAGTACCTGCATTTACAACAACCATCAATTCAGAAGGATGAGCATGGGAAACAGTATATCCAGCCACAAGCACCACAATACTGACCAAGTAATTCTCTTTCACCATCTCAACAACTGCATTCTTCATTTCATGCAATTCTAGCAGCACGGTGGCTTCTCTTTGCCATCTCTGGAAAGGAAATTGCAGGAAGTAAGATATAACGCAATTAAATAAGACAAAAGGTTTCAAACAACCCTAGCAACCTTTTTAGATGAAACTTTTCTGGCATTCTCAGATCCAAGACTGCCCAGTAGTTCTGATTTGAGAGAGAGGTCCACAAGATTGTCGGCAACAGATATATCTAGTACAAGAGCTTTAACTGTTGATCCGTTTTCGATGGTCCTTCCTCCTACTGCAGAAACATATATCAAACCAGGTCATCAAGAAAAATAGAATGGCCCTACAAGATACCAGGATATTTACTAATAGCTTACAATGGTAATTTGTAATGAAGCCCACTACATCATTATAGCCCAGAAGATTAACAACAACACCATACTTCTTTTTATCCTGGACCACCCCCTCTACAACCTGATTTATCTCCAATTTCCTGATAGCAGAATCTTCAAAGCACGATGATTGCAAACCTGCAATCTACACAGGAGGATCCCAAAGAGTATCTAAATTTCTGCCAATGAAAAAATAAATCACAGCATAATTCTTCTAAATAGAAACTTGAATATTTATTAGGAGATATGCAAATTGATACATCTCTTAAGAACCGACCTGACTACTAAATTTCCACAATCACAAATGTAACATTGCAAAAAACTTTGGCAGGGGCCTTTCTTAATAAGATCTTATGTAAGAATTCGGCACAGGAGATGGTCGTGGAATTTACGGATTGTGTGTCAATATCCTCTGTCGACATCAGGATTATAGGAATGTAGTTTTCTTTTCACATTTGGACATAATTTTCCCCTAGATTTACCATGACATGTGAATTTCTGAGAAGGCCAACAGATTTATTCAATTTTGGATATGGCACTGTGCATCCTCACTACTTCTACCCATTGGCCTTGAAACAACTGCAAATTGATTTGTTAAAGAATATACAATATAGAAACACTGACATTGTCGAAAATGCTGTCATTTACAAGGGACTCATTGACATCATCCCTGCCATATCATACACCCAGTAATTCCTTAGTTTGAAGAATGATAACTCAAGTGCTCAATCTGCTTGTAAAAAAGCTCCTCCCCAGGGAAAAAGCAAAATCAGAGCATAAATTCACATAAAGTTATACACGCATGCGATAACTCGGTGCCACTAAGCAGTCACATGGATCCCAGAAGGTGTCACCAAGCGAATATTTGGCATTGGCAGTGTCTGAGTCTTGGTCAAGTCCATGTTCTCTGGGGCCTGTGTGCTCGCAGTCTGGTGAAAACCTGATTGTGTCCCTCATCCCTCTAGCCAAAGTAGTGCCAGGTCTAGAAAAGGTGTCATTGCCAGAGTTCAGTTTGTTGTCACATATGTAACAGGTCCTATAAATTTGTTTGTAGCCTTTCCCCCAAATTCGTGAATGTATGTCCACACACCCAAACTTGACACGGAATCCATTCACATGAACAAACACATCCCCATAACACACACAGGGGGTCACCTTCCTACATATCAATGCCAGACTCAAGTAGGCGGGTCGTGATCCGATGCAGCCTATGATGAATTATAAAAAGCTCACAAGGGTTTGAAGACAAGTTTTGTGGCGACCAATATTTTGACAAGGGCATAAATGCAATTTTTATTTAGCCTTTAAATTAGTTATGGAAAGAGACTTTGCTATCTCTCCTTTGTTATTTGTTTCCTCTTTTTCTTATTGGGAGTTGCAAAGTCATAATATATTTAAGACTTTCTGTTTCCTTTTCTCTTTTCGTATTGACTATTATAAATAGAGGCCAAATAAAAGCTAATCACGACAAAATATTTGGTTTTATTGAAAACAAACTATTGATTCCCTGCAAGTCCTGACATCATCCCAACTTTTCCTCCCTCCTCTTTTCCTTACCACCACCCCCCCAAACACACGCACAGCCATGCTCAGCCACCGACCACAAGTTGACCCCATGTGCAGGCCTGAACCACTGCCACCTGGACTCCATGTTTACTGCCTCCACCTCAACCACACGCCTGCCTCCTATCTGCCTCTCACCATCTCTCCACCCATTGGTTTCCTCCTGTGCAACTTCGAGTGCCACCACCTTCCTACTAACACAAACAACTCCACACATATTCATCCATGCCACCCTATGCCAGCACTCACCACTTGCGTGCATACAACCTCTCAGCCTGCATCCACCGACCTCATGACAGCAACAGTGGTCTTGTCCCTCATGTGAGGCTCTCTTCTTGCCTAAGGTTCAAAATGCCGATTTCAACGTCGTGCCGATGAAATTCTACATGTACATTTCGTGGGCATGCCGAGGGCACACCGTGAAAATGCCCATTTTTCTATGGCCATGCCGATGGGTACGCCGAGTCAAAATGATATCAATTTCAAGAAAATTAAATGCTTATTGTGACTTGTATAACAATAAGAGTGTTTCATCATGACTATACCTAAAGTTTTAGATATCGCGTGCATGCGTGCATGCAAACCCTTACCCAGACCTTGCCCATCTGGACCTATAGACCCTTACCTAGACCTTATCCATCAGCAGGCACCTCAGACCATGCTCAGCCAACACAAATCTCACCAGACTGGTCGGCATCTGGCAGCATGCCAACGAAATGGTCGGCACACCGGCGAAATCCCGGCATTTCAACAGCAGATGCATATCAACATGAACCTTTTTCAAAAAGTGCATTGCCGACGACATGCCGTCGATATTTAAATCACTGTTGCCTAAAATAATCACCAATGCAAACTTGAACTTGGGGACCCCTTGCTACATCACCAAAACTTCATCAATAAGGTCTAAATGACAAGCTACAAAAGCAATATATTGATATTTGTCTCTAGCAATGAGAGACAAAGTAATGCCCTAGGAATGCAATAATGCTTTTGATGAGAGGAGGGGTGGGGGGATTGGACTGCCTTGGTATTCATCCAAAACCTTCAATGAATACTTATTATAGTAATAATGCTAGTATTAATATAGTGACTAATACAATCTTGCATAATCACCCTAAGCATGTGAAGCTTGGCAAGTACTTTATACCTGAGAAGATCAACTCTGATGTTCTTTGCCAACCTCATGTCAAGTCTAAACAGGTAGCCAATATTTTCACTAAAGGGCTTGCTATTCCAAAAATCAAGAAGAATGTTGGCAAGTTGGGCATGCTTAAAATCTATGCCCGACTTGACAGAAGCATTGGATTATGTAATATTTAACAAGGCATATGGTTCTGGGTAGATCCATTGTTCCTGAATGCATATACGTGTATCCCACTTTTCTGTATTTACAGATAGAAAAACCTTACAGGTACTTGAGGAAGTGCTCCGCAGTTTTCCCCTCTTTGTGGAAGCTTTCCACATAAACATTGTGTTTGCAATTGTCTTTTTGTTGTGAATTGTTTTGTACATGTATGTTTAGTAAACCTCCATGAGCATGCAATGCTTTCACGATATTGTACATAACAACATTTAGAGAAATAGGCCTAGTATCTAATAGGAACAAAAATCTACACAAAGTGAAAGACATCAAAGTAGGATTTTGGATTTTTAAATTGCTGCTTTACCCCCCAGAGTCACCATTACAAACTCCAAGGACAAAGTTCAATAATAACAAACCCTTGAACACATGGAAAATGACAAGACAAGGGAAACCTATAACCATCCCCTCCAAAATAAAAAATAAGCACTTGCCCCAGGGAATTGCTCCCTTCGTTTTTATTAAAAGTTTAAGTTTATCAAAATTGTAATTTGACGTAGAATTCCTACAATATAGAAACCACATGCATAAAGAATGGTGCAAAACAAAGAAATATACCTTCTCTTCCATAAGAAAATAATTCTCAATGAATGATGCATCGGTGGAAGAACAACAGGACTGCTTCAACCATAACGAAATTCTGCTAGTATCAATATTCACCTATTAAGCGGAATAATGACATCACTGATATGTTCCTTAGTAGAAATTTAAATTGAAGAAAACAATAACTACATAGGTTTACCCACATTAGCAACATAACTCCTAACAGATTGCCCAATGAAGAAGGCATCAGAAAGTTCACCAACATCCTCATCAAAAGCCTGCAGAATAAAAACAAAGCAAAGCTTTGAGAAACCACAGTGAAACATTAAGTATCAGTCTATATCAAAAATAGATATCTTCTAGAAGAAATATGCAGAAAGAACAATTACATATCCACCATGCATTATAAAGATGTGACATTATAAATATGTACATTATATCAGCCACCCACTTTAAAGAGATCATTCAGCAGGCTCACTGGCTCTAACACCACAGTCCCCCACCCAAAAGGAAAAAGAAAAGGGGAAAAGAAAGAAAAAAATCTCATTCCACTACGTCGAGAGCTTCTATAATGAGAAGAAATTTGAAAGACTAGAGTAGAGTTAAGCTAATACCTTGCTTTTCGGAGAAAATCCAGTTAAGCGTCCAAGAAAGCGAACAAAGCACCCAGTTCCTATAATGTTGCAGATGTACCCCTGTCATACGGCATCAACACACATTAGTTGCAGATAAACGCAGTAAATTAGAAAGGAGGAAACACAATTATAAACAAAGGCAAAAAGAAATGCCTACGTGAACCACAGAATGCTGACATATTTGTTTCACATCCAGAGGAAGCTGATCAGAAGACATGAGAGAGAGTTTGGCAGATAGAACCACAATGTTGCCTTCAATATCTACAAAAGCCATAACATAATAACTATATGCTGAAACCACAAAGCATTTGGATTGTAACATCGTTAATAGAAAAAATGTGGATGGTGTACTAAATCACTGTAGATCCATTTGTAACTCTTGGTGGATTATTAATGAATTAATGGGAGATCAACATCCTTTGATAACCCACTTTCCCTTTCAAAAGAGAGAAAAGTCTTTTCAAAAAGAGAGAGAAAAGTAGTGTTGAGGATGGAAACATAATCTCTCTTATTCAACTAATGAGTCCTGCCATCTCTTTTATAGAAGAGGTGTTGAACAAATTACGATGGGACACTTGACTCAATAAGAAAAAGCATAACTCTCAAAAACACCTAATAACCCTATTATTTAATTACTCTCACACTCCCCCTAAGTTGGAGTATGCAACGTCCAACTTGAAGGAGTCACAAAAATGACAAGTCCCCCCTGATCCAAGAAGTCAAAGGAGCAACAGTGGTAGACAAGAGTCAGAGATCAATTGTAGATGACAAAGTAACTGGCATCGGCGACCACAACTATTGGTCGTGTGTCATTGGATATGTGAGAAATCACGACTACAACTTAGGTGTTGCTGCCCCCACGTCCAAGAGTCTGAAGATGATGAGGCTTGATCTTCTTAAGTGTGCATAAGGTCATACGAGTGTCGTTGCTCCTACACCCCTTGAGCTAATGTACTGCGTTTAATTTCTCTGAGCGTGAATAAGGTCACCTCGTTTCCATTGCTCCTGCACGCGAAGAGTCAACTGAAACACTCTAGGTGTGCGAGAGTACATCCCATCTATGTGACAATGCGAATCTTTGCCTTTGCTTCTTCAAGTTTCCTTAGGTTGCAAACACTAGTCCTATAGGCCAGAAACTGACCCTCTCGTGCGAACAACAGGATGCTTCTCACATGACAGAAGACTCATTAGGAGACGTCACAGAACTTCTATGTAATATAAGCAAGAGAAGGCTCCTCGCCAAGATTGGTATGCATAAGAAGAGACTCATCACACAAACCAACACATCTTCAATGCGATCTTCAGAACTGGCGACCACCAAGGACTATCCAAGGCCGCACATGACAGTATTGAGCCCATAGGAGCCCTCGCTGGTGGCGTTGGGGTCTTCATATAGCACTCTAGCGAGGAGCCAATGCTAGGGTTTGTCCTAAAAAAAAAATGACTGCCCTAAAGTTCCAACAAGACCAATAGATCTCCCTTTGATCAATGAAAGGGAGCTCAAAATGGGGATTCAAACCCCTTGACAGCCAGTGGCGCTGGAGCCAAATCAATTCGCCAATGACAATCGTGCTGGCCAATAGTCATCGGAGTGGGGGTGGCTGGTCAGCAATGAGTCGACAACAACCCCCCCCCCCCACCCCCCACCTCGAGGCTAACGATGATCAGAGTCAAGTTAACCGTGCAAGGCCTTGATTTCCTGCTGCCAGTGAAGGAGGTTGTCAGGTGCTGGCTCCAACGTTGAGAAAGAAAAAGTAGAGAAAGGAGGGAGATCATTGTAAGAGAGGGGAGGAGGAGATTGGCGTGGAGAGGAGAGGCCTCCTTAGAGGCTCGCAGGATATTAGCTGCGTTGCCAGAGACCCCCTCCCCTCTCTAAGGTTACTTATCTACTAACCCTAAGTCACAAAGATCGGTGGCTCTGATATCATCTTGAGGATGGAAAAATAATCTCTTATTCAACTAATGAGCCCAAGCCTCTCTTTTATAGAAGAGGTGTTGGGCAAATTACAATAGGAAACTTGACTCAATAAGAAATAGCATAACTCTTAAAAACACCTAGTAACCCTATTATTTAATAACTCTCACAAGTAGAAAAAATCAGGAAAACATGATTCTAGAAACTGATATTCACAATAAAGGAGCTCAGCTGATTCAATTTTCTTGTTTGAATAGACTATCTCCATTGTTCATGTTGACTTGGTGTTTCCACTGTTCATCTTGATTATGCAAACATAAATAAATCACTTAGACAAAGATTTCTTAGAGGGACACCCTATCATGCAAACAGAAATAACCCTATCATTGCATTCTGTTTACATCACATATACTACATTTTCCACAAGATAATTTTGATAATAACAAAACATGAGTAATACTCTATATCCATATGCTTTAAAATGCCAAGGGCGTATTTGTTTGGGAGTAATTGAAGGGAGAATAGAATGGGGTATCCCATTCCAAGTCCTTTCCATTGTTGGGATGTTGAAAATATGAGGGTAATCACCAATCTCACCCACCTTTGATTCCCACAGTGGCAACCTTCACAATTCTGAGCAGCTCCCCACCCCCCACCCCCTCCCTGTAAAGATTTAGGTTTCCAAGCCAGCATTAATCACCCCACGAACCCACCCCTTCCATTTTTTTCTCCCTATAACTCTACCACCCCACGACCCCCTTCTAGATTTTTCTCCCTATTCTGTTGCTGTTTGTTTTTGTTGTATTCTTCTAAGTCTTTTTATTTTCATATCTTATGTGATTATAAAGTTCATTCCTTTCCATCCTCACTTCATTGGTTGTTTCCGTTCCTTTGTAATTCCATTACTACACAACAAACAGCGCTAACAGGTCTCAGGAAGCCAAAGCATGCTTCATGTCAAAGGAAGATAGTTGAAGATGCTCTTGAAGTCAAGAGAAGACATGCAAGCTTCACACAATAGATCCAAGAAATTTTAATTTGTTTGCAGATGGTGAATTAGCCTTAGGTCATTCTCCACTTTTGAGAATCTCTTTCAAATTCCTTCTGAAATTCTCAAAACCTAAATTCCTTTTGAAATAGGACCAGGAGTCTCTATTTAATACCAGAAGTATACTTTCCAAGCACTCTTGTTTCATTCACAAAGATAGACCTTATTTCTTGCTTCTTTTTTTTTTGAAAAGGGATAGACCTTACGTCTACATTGTTGATTTTCGCAACACTCTTTATTTTGTTCTCTAGGAAATTCCAGATGCCTTGCCCCAACCCCAAACATCGAAACATACTTGATTATTCAATTTAGACCTAGTGTTTTTTGAGTTCTAATTTCCTACACTCCAATCAACGTAACTTCTTACAACTCTAGGCACTCTAAAAGAAATTTCCATCTCACAGCAATTAGCCATAGATGCTTGTCCACTAAAGAGTCAAAGGGCTTAGGGAATCTGTCCCCAAAGAATCAAATGGCAATGGATTGTTATGCTAGAGAAGAAAATCTAATCAATCACCCAAGGCGGCATAAAAGAACTGCATAACTAGGAACATCACCCATACCAAACCAACCGAAACAGCCAACACTCCCCTGACTGGACGCATCCTGTCTTCCCAATTCAACCTTCTCCCATAACAAGCATCAACCACTGAAGGAAGAAGGCCTCCATCATGGCCCATGAATCTAACAATCCATTTTGTCAACAAAGAATAATTCATAATTCACAAATCAAGAACTCCTAAACCAACCTTCAGAGGTAGACCAACAAATCTCTGTCCACAACATCAATGCCATTCCCCTTGCCCCTTCTCCTGACCTCATTTTTTTTTTTTTTTTTTTTTGAGTGAAAAGAGGAAGATTACCTGAGCATGGTAATCATCCTATAAATATATTAAATTAAAAGAGGAATGAACTTACAAGTTTTGGAGCCAAAAATCAAAAAAATAAGAAGCCTCCCTCACTACATTCTCCACCCAACACCTATCATTATTAAAAACTTTACCATTCCTCTGCAACCAAATAGCTCAAATAAAAGCAAAAACTTTGCACTAGCCAGCCATGTCCAAATGCAGATGATCCTGGAACGTCTCCCAGAAGGAATCAAAATCAGTATAGTTGGCCGTATGTACCGCACAATGATCCCAAACCTCTCTAGAGAAACCACATTCGAAGAAAAGATGATGAATATCCTCTTCTGACTAACCACACAAAGGACACGTGATATCCTCAGATGTGCACCATTTAGTCCATTCAGCACCTCTTATAAAAGAACCTCCTATGATGATCAAGCCTGTTCAGCACCTTTGAGGGCTCTAGAAAAGTTGACGTGCAGAAAATGGGGATAGCAGAGAGAATAGACCTCAAAAGAACAAGCTAACCTCCCTTCGATAGAAGACGCAATTTCCAGTCTTCTAGTCTCTAAACACACTGGATTACTACATTCCAGCACACTGCTCGAAAGGCTCAATCAAAGAGAGGTGGTCCTAGATACTGCAGTGGCAGAAAACCCCCTGTAGTGTGAAGAATAGTAGCTACCCTATCCACTTCATGACCAGCCATAGCTAAAGGTACAAAGGATGGCTTTGCTCTATTGTCTATCAAGCCTGAAAAATCCCCAAACAAGACGCTTGTTGCTCCCTCTTCTACCCCTTTAATGAAGAAGACGGTACCATTGGCATACTGTAAGATGGGCACAACTTTTGTCACTGCTTGTAATCCAGCATTTCAGAAAACCCCTTTATCAAAGAGCAATCCATAAAAAGGCCAAACCAAGGAGTCATACGCCTTCGAAAAATCCGCCTTCCAAATGAACCCCTATCCCGATCCTCTTCTAATAACTAACTTTATTGCCAAGACAACAATATCAACTAAATGGCATCCCTCAATAAAGTTAACTACACACCATTAATCAACTTGTCAAGTAGCTCCCTTAAGCTAGTAGCCAATAGCTTTCCCACTATGCTACATTCGATAGAGAGATGGGCACGTAATCGTTCATCCTCTCAGCAGATTCTTCAGTAGCAGGAAGAGCAAAGATCTACAGTTTCTCTCAAAGGCCCTATTCCTCTCCCAAAATTCCCTCAACATCTGCATGACAACATGTCCCACAACAAACCACAACTCCCTAGAGAATAGAACTGAGAATCAGTGTGCCCTACTGTACAAGCTACTTCATTTAACGATCTTTCTCTGTAGATAGCACCAATGAAAAATGATGGAATCGATAGCAATCGCTACCTCTGTGGCACAGTGGTCTTCTTTTGACTCAATACTGTGTCCATAACTCAATCTCTGTTAGAATAGAATCCCTGTCACCATCCATCTTTCCCAACTCCAAACATCAAGACTTGAAAGAGGGTTACCAATCAAGCCCATGTTCTCATCAATCATAATCCTCAAATTCTTTGACACGTAACTTCATGCCTGATGAACAAGGGTTTGATGAAAGGCTCGGGCCTTCTCCTTAACAACTTGCTTTCTCAACCCAATGAATTAAAGCCACTAGTTCTGTTGGCTCTACAAACAAGCATCTCCCTTCTTATTTGAGTTTCAAGCGTACTCTATCCGACATTACTACAGTCCAACTTAAAGAAAAGCCCCAGAGAACATACAACAAAGGCTACTTACTTCCCCAGCCTCAAATGGAGGAACATACCTCTTCTTGACCCATCGTCTCCAGAGAAAATGAATGGAGAATCCTACTAGAGAGAGGGGGGGAATTCAGAAACTCTACTCCACATACAATAAATTCACTTCACAAATGGCATAATCATGAAAAAGAAAGAAATTTGTACAACTTTTAATAGCAGTGAAATAATCAAGTTGCCACTTTCAAATGCATCCTTTATCTTCTCAGGAGGCAGATAAAATTGGAAGAGGCAGGATTCAAAGATACATATAAAAACTTCAACAGATCTACAACCTATTGCTTTTACCACTCAGACACTCTCCCCTTCATGGAAGACACTCATAGAGCTAATTCATGAGAAGGTTGAGCAAAAATGGTTGAAGTCGTTGACTTTTTTATCAAGGAGCTCTACTCTCCTTTCGCTCTATCACAGAACCTCGTCAAAGACTTAGATCGACCGAAGCAAAGCGGGGCAGTGGGGTAAGAAGATAATAGCAACGCAATGATTTTAGCTCCGCAAGTTGCATTGCCTTCCCTTCGCTACACCCTGTAAGGGTCTTTTTTTTATTGCAAGGGGAAAAGATGATTACTGGAGGTTGATAATCATCTAAAAACATATATTAATATAACAGGAACGGACTTACAGATATGAGAGCCAAAACTCAGACAAGAAAGAAATTTCCCTCACTACATTTTCCACCCAACACCACTTGTTCCTGAAAATCACGTCATTCCACCGCAGACACAAGCACCACCAGACAGAAAACGACACAATCCAGATGGCAATGTCTGCATGGACCAAACTTCTAAATGCTGACCAGAAGTTATTAAATGAAGAGTGATCCACAGTTTGAATATTAAACTGCTGCCAAACATCCTTAGCAAAACTGCATGAAAAGAACAAATGTTGGAGGTCTTCATCAGCGTCGTCGCAAAGTGGACAGCTCACATCACCATCCACAATCCATTTTCTTCTAAAGCACTTCGTAACCAACTTTTCCCTTCGAAGAAGCCACAAAAACAACTTAATCTTCAACGGCAACAACAAGGACAACAACTTTCCACAATCAGATCTGACATCATTTGTATCAGGTGGAGAAAATCTGATTTTTTTTTTGTAAGATTTGCTAACAGTAAATGTCCCATCGCTCCACACAAATTTGTCAGCTTCATTTACACTTGGATTGAGGTCTGAAACTGCCTCAAGTAGATGCTGAAATTCAGCACATGAAGCCCCCGACAAGCCGGGAGGTAAAATTATGTTCCAACATCATCATTGGGAGTCCCAAACATTAGAAACAGTAGCACTTCTATCATTGACCAGCTCAAAAATATGTGGGTAAACCAACGAAAACAACCCAAGACACTCCAATCATTCAAGCAGAACCTGAAGCAATCTCCTTTACCCAAGATGGGATTAAAATTTGCTGCAAATTCAGGCATAATTGGCTGAATGGCTCCCCAAAAGGACGAAGCACCCCTCCTTACCACAGCCCTCTCCAACAGATTCATATTTACACCATATGAGTAGAATCCACACCGGATAACAATTTAACCACCCACTTTAGCTGGAAAGTCTTGTTAAAAGAATCAAGATGGTGTAAAACCAACCCACCATCCCTCTTTGACCTAAATAATTCTTTCCAAGCCACCAATTGTAGATATCTACCTTCCGGATCCAAACCCTTCCAAAAAAAAATCTTTTCCGAATCACTTCTAATTCTTAATAATTTTCCTTGGTGGCCTGAATACTGAGAAATAAAAAATCGGAATAGAGGATAAAATAGATTTGAAGAACACCAGGCAACCACCTCTAGATAACAATCTTCCACTCCAAAAAGATAGCCTTGGAGTGATACATACCCCTAAAACATTCCAATCGGAAGCCAAAAGACATTTCCCCCTAAGTGAATGACCCGAATACATTATTGGTAAATGTGCAACCAGCGGCTCCAACACATTGGAAATAACTTCCACCATATCATTTGCGACATTGATGGGAACAAACAAAGATTTCCTCATATTAATCTTTAAACCAGAAATCTCCACAAAAATCCTCACCAAGGAAGACATATGGACCGCTTCAGCCCTTCCCCCTTCTATAAAAAAGGTGATGTCATCCGCATATTGCAAGAGAGGTGTGAGAAGAGATTTGCCTTCATGAAGCTTGAAACCATTAAATAAACCTGCTCTACAGGCCTTAAAAGCCTAGTTAGCCAGAGTATCAACTGCAGTGTCAAATAAGAGAAGGTGCCAAAGGACATCCCTGTCGAACCCCTCATTGCATTTATGACCACAAGCCACCAGCCCAACCATTAACCAAGATCAAAAATGAAGAGTTAGTAATACATTTCTTCATCAATTGAACTCACAACTCACGAAAAGCTCTCCTTCTAAGGATCTCCTAAAGGTCCCACCAGGCCACATAATCATAAGCCTTTGAGAAATCCACCTTCCATAAGAAAGGTGCAACACCCCTTTTCTTCCATGATGCTAACATCTCCTCTGCAAGCACAAAGGAATCCTGGAAAGATATACCATGTATAAAGGCCAACTGAACAAGACAAATAATCTTGGGCTTAACCAAACAAAGTCTGTTAGCCAACACCTTCGCCACCACCAAATAGAAAGAGTTGGAAAGAGCAATGGACCTAAACTCATCAATTGAATCTACTCCAAGCTACTTCGGCTAAAGAAATATATAAAATATGCTCAATCTATCAAACCCCTTATTCTCAAGAAAGAAATCATGGATCATGGCCATAACATCAGGGCCAACAATCTCTTAAATCTCTTCATTAAAAATAACCAGTAAGCCATCAAGACCTAGGGATCCCTTTGCCTTCAAGTCATAAAGTACTCTTATGACCTCCTCACAGATTCTCCTAAGAAATAAACCCCCGTCTCTTCATCCAAAACGAACATATCTGGCCTCCCTAACTACCACTGCACAATGGATCGTCTCGTGAAATCATGAAAGTAATCCCGGAATGCTTTGCAAATCTAAACTCTTTGATCAAGTAAAAAACCCCAACCTTAAAAAGATTATTAAACCTCCTCTTAACACTAGCCGACATATGGAAGAACCTGGTGCTTGAATCACCCTCCTTCAGCCATAATTGTCTAGACTTCTACCTCCAATCCATCTCCTTCTCCAAATCCTCCTCCTACACTATCACATGTATACATTTACGCTCCTAACAACCATCCACAGATAAAGGTGCCACATCCTCCTTCATATCAATAGAAGCAATTTTTTGCAAAGCCTCATTTCTCCTCTTCTCATGTGGGATCACAAGATCCCACTTGAAATCAATCAATACTACCCTAATACCTTGGATCTTACATAGCAATGTATGTGTGGCTAATGTAGATGGAGGAATCGTTGTCCACTTCTCACAAATAAAATCTCTAAATACAAGTTTGTTCAACCAAGACTTATCAAATTAAAAATATGTAGAGTAAGACAATCCATCACTACTACACCAAAGCAAAGGAGTATGGTCAGAAAAATGCTTCTCCCACACCCCCACCTTTTACCCTTGAAAAGTTTCCACCAAAGGCCAGGTTGCAAATAAATCTGTCAATATGTGATGCTGCATCATTGCCATTCCTCCAAGTATAAAGAGCCCCAGACACAAGAAAATCCAACAACTCTAGATCATCTACAATCTTTGGAAATCAATTGTAGATCCGTCACACCTCCCATTTGGTATATCAAGAGAAGACAATGTAGCATTAAAATCCTCACTAATCAACCACGGCATACCATCAACCATCTAAGATGCCTGACGAATCTCCTCCCAAAACTGAGGCCTCGAACTATCATCACAAGGATCATAGACATACAAGAAGGACATGGACATGCCATCAGACTTCTGAGTGAAAGCACCAGTAATCACCAATCTAGCAATCAAAGAACGTTCAACTCAAACAAATCCTGATTCCACATCAATATAAGACCACCTGACCTTCCCTCCGCCTCACCTCAAGTAAATCTGGGAAACAATCATCGTAGATGCTTCTTCTCAATTGAGGACTTGATGTATCCAAATGAGTTTCCTACAACAAGACAATATCCACTCCCCATTCAGCCATGTACCGCCTCAAACGCGATCTCCGCACCTCATCACAGAGATCATGAACATTCCAAGAAAGCACTCTAACCATCAAAAACTAAAATACTCTCTCCTTTGTGGACCTTCTTAACATCAAGCACACTTGCAACCCAGCAATCAACCTCCGTCGAGTCACCACCATTAAATTTCTCTGTTTGGCTTCTTCCATCACCATCTTATGTTTGTAACATGCATTGAATGATAACTTCTTTTGTGACACCAACTTTAAGAAGAAGCTCAAACGAAGAATGCTATTTCTTTGTACATCCTACGCCACAACAAGCATACGCACATAGTCCCCACGCACATCATTCTTTCCTGCACCTGCCGCCAATGGATCCTCACGCACCCCACTGGGCACTGTATCTCCAACATCTGAAGCTGCATCCCCAACATGAGCTCTGCCAGATCTCACTTGCAACATCACAACCACAGCAGATGTACTGCTCCATACCATCTCAGCAACATCAGGCAGCACCTGATGTGAGAACAAACCGCCACCATCCATAGATCTCCCAAAGATTGATCCAAAAGCAGCAGGGACAAGTTTATCCTACAATAATAAAGAGCACAAACCAACAGTAAGCCCAACATCTTCTAAAGAAACGCCCAATGGGCCAAACCAGTTAGAGCTCTCTTCTTTAAACTCACCACGCCCAAATCTGATTACGGATCCAGATGCCACCTGTGTGGTGCATGTATAAAATCCCTCATTCAGTTGCACATTTGTCGCCACCTCAGAATGTGTTGAAGATTTGTTTTCCAAATATGGAAAACCATCAGGCCCAAAATCAGCGAGCTTTTTCGGAAAGACAGCTGCAGTGCCCACTTTCAAAAATTCAAAATTGCCATGTTGGCAGACCGGTTTGGCAACCAACCTCCATTCCTACACCTTCCTGCCTGGCACTGGAAAAGGTGGCCTGATGCCACCTGCAGCCACTTCCTTGGCATAGGTGGCGCTCTACATTCCATCTTGAACCATCTCTTGAAAATTGATAATGCAAGAATAGCCACCAAACTGCAGAAGCACCTTATTCTACAACAAACAACTTATAAGCAATTCCCCATCCACCACAACACTAGAAGTATCATCCTCAACAAGGCCAACACCACAACACCTTCTAACACGAGCAAGCAACGAGAAAACTGCGTCCACCACACCCACTGTCCTCAATCTGATAGGAATTCCACGAATGTGAAATTAATCCTCTCATCACTAGCACCTCCATAAAGGACCCAGAAGCCGCCATCTAATGCAAACCTCACCAAAACACATCGCTCCAAATTTAAGCAAATCAATATCAGATTCCCACAAATCAAAGATAACCAACTTCTCCAACAATACCGCAACCTTCCAATCAGCCAACAAAAAATCCATCTTAGATAGAACACATCGTACCTCTCCGACATTTGCAACCTACGAACAAAACACCAACCAACGAAGACTTCAGTGGAGAATCAATCTCCTCCGCTCCCTACGACCAAGGCAGAAATACAATAACTAATTATGTACCATTGACTATTCTCTTAAGGAAAAAAATTATGTAGACTTCTTTTGGCTTGTCATCAAGAAGAAAAGTCCAATGGAGGCATACCCAAGCCCCCATTCTCCATCTAGAATCCAGGAGCCCAAAACTTTCATGCCCTACCATCACTTTAGCTTTCTCTATGCAAGGCAACTGGAAACCCACAAGCCCTATTTAGACTCTGACTACCAATTAGGAAGCCATCTTGAGTCAGTGAAGAGATCGTGAGACAAACACCAAGGCATTAAGTTAGTTCCCAAACCATCATCCTTAATTGTTCACTAAACCTCTCAAAAAAGGGGCACATCAAGACACCCTTCAACTCTGAAGAAGAAAATCAAGGGAGACATCCATGTTTTTAATTCCGATTCCAAGAAAAAAGAAAAGCCAAGACCAGGAATGTTGCCACTAGAATGAATGGCGCAAAAAGGGGTAGCTATGCATAGCCGCTCCAAGTACATGCCTGTTAAAGATAGTTCTTATAGAAAGGTGACAGATTTCTCGGTAGAATTAATCTCCTCTCCCAGTTGAGGGTTTGAGCATAACAAGAATGGGAAATGACTCCAGGAATCATCAGCAGGACCCAAAATCTTCACTACCCATTTTGCTAGAAGTGCATCATTCTAGCAATATGAATGATTCAGCAAGACCCATAATCATCAGCCCTTTTTTCTCATTTTTATTATTTTTGTTTGATTTTGTTTACTTTATGCTTTTTCATTATTAATCCTTGCCTTTCATTTGCTTGACAAGCCAGAATTAAGTCAGAATGAACATGAGACAGCCACATGCACAGATGATTGCTAGAGCATTCTAACAATAAACTCGAAAGGCCTCAGCGAACTCTACATTGCAAAGAAATCGGTCAATCCTAGGCTTCAATGAAGGACCCACAACAGCAACATGAGCAGATGATTGCTAGAATGATGCAGTTCTAGGAAAATAGGATGGGTCCTGCTAATCCACTCTTGTTACAGGCAAACCCTCGACTGGGGAGAAGATCAATTCTACCAGGAAATCCATCAGCTTTCTAGAAGAATGCTGCAGCTATATATCCCAAGTTGTTTGATTATTTTCAACCACATCTTAGTGATGGGTATTGCTTCCATTTTGGGAAGGACAACTGGACAGGATATGGCCCTCTTAAAGACAGATTTCCAAAGCTGTTTGCCCCGGCCAGCAATTACAATGCTCTTGTGATTTCCTATTGGGAAGAGGCATGGTGCCCCTCTTGGTCCCCTTTCTGACCAAAGAGCATCAGTGATGACATAATGATTGGATATGATGGGAGGCTTTCAGCCTGATGCTGCTCAATGAGATGGTCTCTATTGCAATAATGGCAACGTCTCAGTCCACAATGCATATATATGGATTCAAGGTCCTCCGCCCAACACTAATGTGGAACTTTTAAAAGACTGTAGGCTAACTGTTGGCTGCAGCTTGTCCCCCTATGGTTGAAATGTTTTGTTGGTTTATACAATGTGGAGGACTCATGACAAGTTAATTGGCCAACCAAATAGTGCATGTTGAAATTTCATACTTTGATGCACTTATTCTGAAAATGTCATGTTTTGTTCTTTTGTTAAGTATTTGTTATTACAACTAGTTCTTATTGCATATTTGTCTCCTTCGAATTTATGATCTATCAATCTTAAGCTCATTTCTCATGTTTTATGTGATTCGATAGCCATTTCCTAAAAGCTAGATCTTACTTATTTCTTATTGAGCGAATGTGCATATCCAAAAAATAATACTAAAACATATGTGTATAATTTAGATTTATAGAAATGTGTATATAATATATATAATGGTATATATAACTATTTAAAATTTTAAATATTAAAAAAATATTTGACCAATAAATCAACTACAAACTGGAAACTCCTTAGTCAGTAACCACAGCAATTGAATATCAACTACCAATTTCTCCACTCTTGTTGCATTTTAATTTTGATTAACGTTTTATTTTTATGCCTAAGGGTAGTTATCCAATTGATAACCATCAAAATTCATTTCATTTCACAAAAATGAATTACATCAAAAGTTATAGAATAGATCCCCAGAACTTCACCTGGGAAGAAATGGAAGAAACAAAATTTTCAACATAGGGTCTTTGCCACTTAAAAATCACTCAATTTCTTCCCAACCAAATACCCCACAGGACTGCCAGGACCTTTGCCCTCTCCTTCTTGGATTTAAAGGAGATTCCTCCTTCCTGGCCGTTACCCTTGTGGAATGAAGACCAGAAGCTAGCGATGTTCCAATAGGTGATCCAATCGATCTCCATCCTCTACCACACCTGCAGTACAAACGGACACTAGAAAAAAAGATGCTAGATGTCTTCCTTCACTCCTGCACAACGGGGACAACTCAAATCATCCGTCTGGGTCCATCTCACTCTACACCTCTTCGTCGTAATCCTCCCTCTCCTCATCAACCAGGTGAAGATCTTCACCTTCAATAGGCACTCCGTCGCCCAAAGCAATCTGCAGTCTCTCAAGAGATCAACGTTCATGTTGACCACGCCATTACCTAATCTGCGGAAGACCTTCACCACAAAGAATTCTCCCTCTTCCCATGAGTAGGAGTCACCACCCTCCTTTGGCTCCCATCCTTCCAGTTCTTGCAACAACCGTTGAAGATCTTCACACCTCTAGTTGGATAAGACCCCTCGAAAAATCAGGCACCAAGCCCCAGTCCAGTAGTCTCCAACAAAGGCTGAAGGGTCCACCACTCCCCCAAAGAAGTGGGGATATCTATCACCGAGAGTTGAGCCGAACCCCTGCCAGTCATCCTGTCAGAACCGGAAAACATCTCCCTCCCCTAGTGTAGCGGTAAAAAAAGCTCGCACCTTCCCTGTCACTTCTGCCAACCCCCTGAGAAAGAAAGAGGCTCTAGGAGGAGGACACTCCAAGGACCCCCAGGAAAGGAAGGGCCCGTAGCAGCTCCGCATGACGTCACCAAACAACCCCCATTCATGACCCACCAATGTGGCAATCTAATTTGTAAGGAGGCCGATACTCACCATGTCCACATCCCTAACCCCCAGGCCCCCCTCCTTCACTGACCTACAGACCTCCCATGACACCAACCTCTCCCACTTCCCTGCCGTCCCCACATTAGACCAAAAAAAATCCCTCATCACCCCAAAGATTTTCTTCTCAATCTATCGCGGTAACCCAAAAACTGAGAGGAAATATGACAATATGGATGCCAGAACAGCCTTCACCAGAATTAATCTCCCTCCTCTAGACAATAGTCTAGATGACAACCCTGCCAATCTTTTTTTCATCCTCTCTAGCAATGGGAGCCAATCCTACATCCTAAGATGCCGATTTGATAGCGGAAGGCCCAGATACACCAGCGGCAAGGAGACTACATCTGTCCCTAATGGACCACCCACCATCTCCACCTCCTCAACTGTCATGTTCATTGAGATAAACGTTGACTTCTGGTAGTTAATCTACAGCCCTGATGTCACGCCAAAAAGCTCTAAAATGATTCTCATCCTCCTAGCCTCCAGACCCGCTCTTTCAACCAGAAACAGGATATCATCAGCACACTACAGGATCGCCGTCTCCCTGCCTTCCCCTACCAGAAAGCCTCTAATCAGACCCCTATCATAGGCCCTGTGAGCTGCCCTTGCCAAAGCATCTGCAGCAATCACAAACAACATAGGTGCAAGAGGACATCCCTGTCTAACCCCCCTGCTAGGATGAACCCAACCTCTCGCTAGATTCCCATTGATCAGAATCGAGAAGGATGTCGTCTTCACACACCTCTTCATCCAATCAATCCACATTGTGAGAAAGCCCCTCCTTAGCATTGAAGCCCACAAGAAATCTCACTGCACCGAGTCGTTTGCATTGCTGAAGTCTACCTTCCAAAGAAAAGCATGATTCCTCTCCCTCTTCCAAGTGGCCAGTGCCTCCATAGCCATGACAAAACCATCCAGGATTCCTCTCCCTGGAACAAAAGTGGTCTGAACAGGGGAGATCAAGTCTCCAAAAAGGTCCCTAAGCCTATTCGCCAAGACCTTGGCAACAATAAGGTAGATGGCATTTGACAGCGCAATCGGACGCAAGTCCTAGATCACCTCTGCACCTTCCTTCTTAAGCAGCACAAACATGTAATACCTATTCAACTTATCGAACCCCCTATTCCCAGTCGCAAATTCTTCCATCATCTACATCAACTCCATCCCAACCAGGGTCCAGAATTCCCTAAAGAAGAAAATCGGGAAACCATCTGGGCCAGGGCAACCCTCTGCATTCAACCCCAAACCGCATGCCTGACCTCGTCCTGCGAGAAACCTACTGTGAGGCCCTCCGCTTGGTCCTCAGTTATACAATGCACATCCTCTCCCCTCCACCGCCAGCAACCCCTGCTACGCCTGCAAGTGAACTCTCTGAAGTAATCTGCCACAGCTCAACCAACCTCCTCCCTTCTTGAGAAAGCCTCCCCGTGAATCAGCAGCTTTTCTATCCAATTTCTCCTCCTCCTGGCAGACGCCATTTGGTGGAAGAATCTGGTATTAGAGTCACCCTCCTTTAGCCAGTTCTGCCTTGATCTCGTTCTCAACTCCACATCTATTTTCCTGTTCTCCTCCTGCACCACTCATGTCATCTTCGTCCTAACCTCCCTATCCTCAACCGTGATAAGGACCTGGTCCTATCTATCGATCTTAGTGATCTCCGCCAAAGCCTCTTCCTTTCTTCCCCTCTTAGCTATCCTGATCTCTATCTTGTATGACTTCAAGTGATCTCGCAACATAGTTAACTTCTTTGCTAGGCAAAGCGTAGTTGATCCCTCCACCTCAAAAGAGTTCCATTTCTTCTCCACCATGCTCCGAAACCCCTCCTCCAACAGCCAGCATCTGTCAAACTTGAAGTAGATGCCCCAGTGCACCCCCTCATTAGGTCGCCACATAAGGGGAGTATGATCTGAGAAAGGCCTCTCTAAAGGAGTCACCTCCGCCAAGGGGAAAGCCTCTGTCATCTCCACATATTAGAGAAATCTATCAATCCTAGACATTTGACCACAGTTGTTCCTCCAAGTGTTTGCACAAGACATCAGGATCATATCTATGAAGCCATGTGTAGCAACAAACTCCACAAAAGTATCAGATCCAGGATCTTGCCTCCCTCACCCACCAGGTATGTCTTTCGTCTGTAGAGTGATGTTGAAATCTCCTGCAAGTAGCCATGGACATCCATGGCAGTCCGTAGCCACCGACGTGAGTTCCTCCCACATCAACCATCTCGCCAAAGCATTTGAAGGTCCATACACTACCGTGATCGTCATCCTAGCACCTCCCAATCTCTGAACCACTCTCGCAGAGATGACGTGCTCTCCAGAAAATAGTCGTCCAAAGAGAAAACATTTTCCCACCACCCCAGTATCTATCCTCCTGAGCGGCCAACAGCTCCAATTTTGATTAGCTTGACCATACAAAGGACAATTTTTGGGCTATTTTCACAAAGGATGCCAATTTACTTGGCCATTTGTTTTCATATCTAACAAGGAAAGGACCATGGGGGTGTCTGTTTCATGGGGAATTTGGTTAGTGCAGAATGGGGTGATTTTTCGGGATGATAGAGTTTATCTTGAGAACTTCATCTCTTGTGTTTCCTCCCTAATCTCCTCTTCAGATGAGTATTTGAATTGCTGGCTGCTTGATTGATATATTTGCATGTCTATCAACCAGATAATCACCCTATACAGTTTCAAAAAAACCCCTATAATCTTTTGATATTACATATATATCCCTGGATTCTTGGATATTACATAAATATCCCTGACAACACACTTAAGGAGGGCAGACAAGAATTAAGGGATATTTATATAATATCTAAGAAGTCATAATTAATAGTCATTAAGGTTAAAACTAAAGGAAGTTCACTCAAGAGTATCTCTTGTAACTGAGAATGAGATTTCAGGGCTATTTATGTAATATTCAAGAACCTAAGGATATGTATGTAATATCAAAAGATTACATAGGTATTTATGTAAAACTTTCACCAACAATTAACGGCTGTTAAAATTAAAACTAATGGAATGACATATTTTTTTACAGATATAGGATTTTAGGGGTATTTATATAATATTCAAAAACCTGGGGGTATATATGTAATATCAAAACATTATAGGGGCATTTATGTAAAAACCCAAAAAAAAAGGAAGAATGCCATAGGTATCAATGACTAAGTGAGAGGAATACCTAGCACCAAAAGCTTATCAAATTTGTATCCAGGCTTTAGCAACGACTTCAAAATGGAGACATGTCCTATAAAAAAGAAAGAAACAAATTAACCACCAGAATGATTATTGTAAAAGCAACTGTTCAACATCAATACCATGGTGATCTGCCAAATGCTCATTGTATATAAGCCCTTTCTGGAAAGTACTTAATTCTACTATTATTGCATCATCAGTCAGACGGGTAACAGTGCCTGAGACATGACTTCCTATCTTTACAGAATCAGTTTCTGTGACCCTAATATTACAAAAAAAGAGCTGACATAAGTACTATAGGAAAATATCAAAATTATAGGCAATAAGTTGCTAGACTTACACAAGGACCATAATAAGTATTTTTTTGAGACAAGGCACCGGAATAAAAATCAAAGTTATACACAATGGTTGCAATTGATATCAAAGTGAACATTAGCAAATAAGTAGAGTTCTTAGAAACAACCTTGTCAGTCAAGCACTCCAATCTCATATATATGTGCCCACATGCATGCGTGTCTATGTATGTATGTGTATGGGTATCGCCTTTTCCAACTTTGAGAAGAAAGCGAGTGATTGCTATGTATGTATGCATATGTACATGTAGAGCCTGGAGCAATGCATTGGTCTATCTAGCCAGAGATAGCAAAATTAAAATGCTATGTATCTGATGCGAAGCCTTCCAACAAAAAACAATGGCAGAAGCCCTTTTATGGAAAAAGTAGAGATACCTAATGAAGATGGAAAAAATGCAGTGTTTTCATCTGAGTTCTACCAGTTACTTGCTAGTATTATTTGCATATACACCTCCTTGACCCAAAATATCACTTTTGCGATTTCTTTAGTTTTGAGCCATACAGCTCCTTGACCCAAAAAACACTTTTTGAGATTTCTTTAATTTTGAGCAATGTCTTTTCAAAAAAAATTGACTATGTAACTATTATTGACTCAAAAATCGTGCTGCAGACTAGAACAGTCATACCACAGACATTAGCAAGTCACTGCGAATCAGAATCATACAAGTACAACTAATGCTAAGGCATTCACAGTTACAGCAACATTCTAGTCTGGCTGTGTAGAAGCGCCCCACCAATGCCACACCACACCAAGTCAGCAAGAGCAAGAGATCTCGATTGAAAGATTTCCATTCAGCCTAGTATGTATGTGAAAAATTTCACAACGGAAACAAGCAACCAAAGATCAAAAGTTTCTTCCATTGTCGTTATGTCGAAGTGGAACATCCTCAATTTCTTCTACCTCTTCACAGCTCTGGAGGCTCTCACCTCACTAAAACTCAGGTTCAGGACAGTGAGGACTTCACATGGCTCAACTATCGTGTCTTCCAACCACCTTCATGCAGCTTCAACCATTTTCTTTCTTCACAGGACTCTTTATGGATGCTCCTTGTAATGATATCCACTGCCATGCCTCATCAAACACAGCTCAATTGATCCAGTTTCCAACTCAGCTTAGCTGCCCTCCCTTCCGTACATTTCCAACAGAACCACCTGTCTGCCCTTGCAATCACATACGCTTAGCTAACTCTCAACTCCAACACAAATCCAATGGTGTCAATCTAGCTGCCTTAGCCTCCAACACAGCTTCAACCTCCTATCACTACCACTTCCTCAGCTACTTCTGCCACAAAGTGGCTTCAACTGCCTTCTCTCAAATGCCAATGCACACACTTGTTTTATTTTATTCTTAGCATGTAAATGGCTCTTAGAGACCTTGTAACACTACTTTGAGAGCCATAAAGCATGTATTAAGTTGTGATCCCCTTCTTTCTTTTTGAGCTGGCACCAAAATTTGTCCTTTCTTTTTTTTTCCGGAAAGGGAAAAAGGATGGCTACAGAAAGTCAGTAGGTATCCACTGCATTAATTTCAAACAACCAGAATTAAAGGAGCCTGTGACCAGAAATCAAACGGATAAAAAAAACACAACATTGTCAATCCATGCCCATTTTCCCCCTAAAAATCACTCTATCTCTCTCTCACCAAAGTCATCAAAGAGAGTGAATCAGCTCTCACCCCACATCTAAAGATATTTCAAAGATCACCCATAGATTCCATCTCCACTATATGGAAAAGTAACTACGCAAACTTCCTATGCAAAATCACACAAAGGAATAAGTGCCCCATATCCTCATCCTCAGTTCTAAAAAGGGAACAAGAGACCTCACCTAATGGGGCCCACCTTCTCAAAATCAAACTAACCTCACCCTCCAATCAAGCCATGGAAATAACTTTACCTGCAACAGAATCTTCAGCTTTAACAAGCCACACAGTCCAACCAATGCTTGAATCAACAATTCTGAACATGCTTCTAAACAAATGACAAGCTCTCCAAAAAGAAAAGGAACCTTGCTCTAAGAGAGTGAATCAGGCTTGCATGCCTTCAGCAAAAGACCCTCAACTTCAGCTAAAAGAACATGCAGGTCCTCCAACCTGCCTCTGAGAGACACTCACCAACCTGCAGAATCCTACACCAAACTTCACTTTGTCAGTACTTCCTACCAATAGACGATCCACCCTAGCTAATCATAGGCCAAAGCAAACAGTCTTGTACTAACTCGGCCAAAGCCCATATTCATGTCCAATTGTCCAACCAAAATCTAAAGGTTGCCCTTCTCAAAGAACTGGCTCAAAAGAATGCCATACCCTGCTCATCACCGCACATACCTCTCCAAAAATCTGATGTACCACAAGGGACCATGGACCTAATTCAATTCTCAATTCATCCACATCATCTAAATTTACAATACGAGGGAAGTTACATAGATTCAGTGAAATAAGATGTCAACTTCAATTCAGACTCAGTGAAATAAGATGTCAACTTCAATTCAAGAATTATAGATAGTTCCTGTTTGGCAAAATGGGCCCCAGATGAATCGGGACAATTTTCCAAGAGGAATGGCTCACTATCATTGAGCACTCGAACTACTAGAAGCTTCAAAAGAATCATCAGCAATACTGCACCCCAATTTTGTCTGCAATATCAGATTAAGAGAGGAAGGTTGTCATGCTCCAAGTTTATCCATGCTTTGCCTAAGGAAAAGAAGGGGGAAAACCATATCACAAGCTAAGTCTGACATATAAGCTTAGAATGAGCATCTTACATAGCTTCTATGATCTACATGGATGCAATCTACCAAGCCCAATGAGCCCAGCCAAGCTCAGGCTCGACTCTCACGCCTGAAATTTGGCACAGCCTCAGCTTGCTAAGCTATCAAGTACATCATTCATCGCATCCATCGATCATTCTGCATCTCCACGTTCATTGTCATGCCTCGCCTTGCTCCGGCGATGGCTCCACACAGCACCCCCCACAGCAAGTACAACGCACTGCCTCACCTCCTCTCCAAGCAACCCCAACTAGGGTCTCCCCTCTCTCATATCTTGTTTTTCTCCTCTCATTCGACATTGCGCCACCTCAACAGACCTGCTGCATCGCCTCCTGTTGCTTCCACGACGCTGCCACCGTCCTCTAGGGTTCCAGTGACCCTTCCTATAGCATCACCCAACCCTATCTCATGCTCCGGTGACCAACCATCACCACCAAGCCCTCCATAATGCCACCTAGTAGCGATTCTTTGACCACAAGGGCCGCCCATTGCTCTACTAACCCCTGTTGTGGGCCTCCACGGTGCCACCTGACCCTACTAGGCCTCAACGTGTCCCTCGACGACCTCATGAGGGCTAACAAGAGATCCTCACACGGCTGCAGAGCCAACACTTCTGGTCCCAGACCAGTCTGCCATTGCACACCCAATCGTTACACCTTTTGTCGCATCGTGCCTTACTCGTCGGCGAGGTGTTGTGGCTACAGGGTGTGTACTCCAGAATCCCCAAGAGCGCTTTGGAGGTAGAGATTGGAATGAAGCTCTTCATCTCTAACATCAACTATGGCATCTCCAATTAGGATATCCACAAACTATTTTCTGCAATCAAAGATCCTAAGTGATTTGGTGTCACTGAAGTTATCTTTTCAAGGAGAGTTGATGCCGAAGTTGCTGTTAAGCGATACAACAATGTGAAACTTCATGGCAAGCCAATGAAAGAGAGATTGTGGGGTCAAATATTCTGAAGCCTGTGAAAGTTGATTTGGAGTTCTCATCTACTAATGCTTGGGATCGTATACCACAATGTTAGGGAACATTTCCCTATCTTCTACGACTATTACTGCCTACTCCTGTCTACTGCTGCTGCTGCTGCTACTGCTACAGCTACAACCCTATTACTGTCTTCTGCTGCTACTACTGCTACAGCCCTATTACTGACTCCGGCTGCTATTATTGCCACAGCCTTACTTCTGCCGATTGCATCTACTACTCCTGCTACAGTACTCTCTTGATTACTACCGCTTCTTCAACCAACTGCTGCTACTATTATTACTACTGCCTGCTAGACTAATACTGCTCGATTTGCGATTGCTGCTTCTGCTACAGCTGCCATTTACTCTTCCAGCCTACGGCCAACTCCTCTGACTGCCTACCTTGGGGGGGGTGGGGGTTGTCTTAATGTGCCTCCTTCAAGTCGGACATTACACACTACAACTGGGGGGTGAGTGTTAGATACGAAAGTCTGTTAGAGAGGAATTATCTTTTTCCATCGTTATTTTACATTTGATTAGATTTGATCGTTGGATTGGCCCTCTCTACATAAAGGGACCAATACCCCACTTGTTTTTGAGATCAACAATAACATTTCCAATTCTTATCCATAGTATAGTTTTCTTGAGATGCAAATAGAGCCCAGTGAGCATTATATTCTAATAATCCAAGGTTGTCTAGCCCATTAACAAAGCTACTTGTGACAAAAAATGTCATGGATGAATTTGAACCCATGTCAAATGGTTAGAATGAACAAGACTCTGCCAGTTGTACTACAACTTGCTATTTATAGGCACACATATGCATATCCATCTTTACCGAGCCTACCTACTCTTGGGCTCGACTCAATAAGGTCATTGAGCTTGGTTTTTGGCTCGAGCTTGACTCATTAAATACTCAAGATAGGCACGCAAGCCCTTATGAAGCGGAACTAGAACTATAGCCTATTGAGTCCAACCTTTTCTCAGCCTTTGATGCAACAAGATGGTATGAACCATTTGAACATTAAAAGAAGGTAAAGACAATCAAGAATAAAAGCAATGTCCAACCATCTGCAAGGACTAACAAAAAAATGACATTATTAGAAATGAATAGCATTTTCGAAAACAAAAAAAGAAATGAATAGCATGACAAGAATCTAAACTTATTCAAATCTTTCCAAGAGGTAACTTGTTAACAGGTTTCCTTCTCGAGCAGATATTGTTGTTGCTTAATTTAAAATTGAACAAAACAGAAATCCCATTATGCCATTCAAAACGCCTAGGGCATCACAAATCCTACTTCTTACAAGGCCCTCTAATTAAGAAAAAAACACTGCACAAATACTTTAAGCCAAATCTACAAAATCAAATTTGTATGAAATACATTTTTTACATATATTCAATATAGTTTCTATTATATTTTCAAACATATATTTAAAGGAGGGAAAAAATGAACTAAAAATGGCGAGACAACATAAGCCATTCCTATGCTAAATTTCCACCATAAATAGCCTTCTCAGCAAATCAATAAAAAGCATTAAAAGGTAGTAAAAGAAACAAAGATCCATGATTTCTAGCAAGCATGCCAGAGAAAGCATAGATTAGATGGAGGGAATCATCTCCAATGAAAGTTCAAACACTCTGCCTGAATTTTTTTTGAAAAGCACTCTGTCTGAATATAATACTAATAATAATGACATTTCATGCATTTCAGTTAGAAAAGGTGCAGTAAGAATCGAGCAGCAAATAAATAACCTCTTTGAAGACAAAATGAAACTGACAATGATCCGTCTAGAAGCACGAATTGAGCTCACAATTCGACATTTGATAACCTGCCCGACATGGTAAATAGCAGTTGGTTCCATGCCTGGTTCCAGTTCAAGCTCGGATCTGGTCAAAGAAAATGACAATATAAACATAGAAAACACTATACAAAGTCAAAACACAAACGTAAACTCCTTTTCTTGCAAAAGAAAAGGACAGTAATAATTGAAAAATCAACCTCCATGAAACACTATGAGAAAAACCGTTATCTAACCATTTTTCATTTTAGGAGTAATTCGCAGATGGCAAATTGCAGAGAACAGGCACTAGCTATGAAACTACATACTCAAACACATAATCAAAACAACAATTTTGTGTGAAAATTGACAGAATAACACAAACCAAATAAAATTTGAGCAAAAATATGCCCTTGAATAAATTCAGCAAAATAGGTTCTGACCCAAAAGCAAAAATTTGTTATTTTAAGAAGGAAATGGATGGTTAGTCAAAAGTATCCATCGAAAAAAGATACTGCAAAGAGGAGGTAGCCACCACAAATTTTAAAAGTAGGATGAACTATATGTCCCCAACACGATCAAAGAAGTCAGTCCCCCTACAACAGGGCATCATATCCCAATACCCCCAAACAATCCAAATCTGCTCTCACATGAAAAACCCACAATAATATATATATATATATATATATATAGTTGAGAAAAAGTAGCAGGTATAAATTATTGGTAAGGTTGCAATAATCAGCATTCCTCAAATAATTAAATCGGGTAACTGGGGGTAGTCACATGGCTACACTAAGTATTGGTCTCTGTAGGCCTGAGTATAAGACCGATTATCCGCTTACTCAGCTGAGTAATTCAGTTAAACTTTTTCAGCAACATCTATATCTCTGTGTATGACATTCCCATAAAAAATTTCATGGTAGGACATGTTTTTCTTGACTTTTTAATATTCAAATGTCTCCATTTCTTCCTTTTCATCTCAAATATAACATTTGGGAATAAGGAGGGCCACGTGGCAGCCATCCAGGCCACTGCCATGTGGTAGCACATCAGGGTCGTCGGCTATAAGTTTTAGGGTCCTAGTTTTGGTTATTGCTTAAGTTGCAAAGTTGTTATTATGTTTGGTATTAGGAAAGTTGTTTAGAGAATTTGATTTATTTTAGAGATATGTTCTTCCCTATTTAGGATATATGATTTGTTTCTTGTTTCAAATGATATGTTCTCTCTTCTTCTATAAAAGAGACTCTTCCTATTGTAATTCTTTTTGAATCAAGCAATAATATTTTCTATTCTCCAAAACTCCTCTCATTCTCTCCTCTCAAGGCAGCTGGCTACCCTTTACAGCCGCCAGCCACCACAGCCACTACCACCATCACTAGCTAACCACCATCAAGCAACCGGTGTTGTTGCTCCTCTCCCTGTTCCAACATGGAACAATCCCACGTGGGCTGTTTTTCCCACACCAAAGGAGCCTCCGCGCTCCATGTGCACAATTCTCTACATGGTATCACAGCCTACGATCTAGGCTCTTTTGGCATACGTGTGTCCTTGACCACACACGTGTCGTTTCCGTCTCTAACAAAAATCTTCCTCGACAAATCCGATACCTTACACAGAGAAGATGATGGACGCCTCCACCACGGTTGCCAACGCCACATTGGGCCCGAGAGAAAGCAAGGTGGTTGTCTCTGGAATAACCATCAAGTTGCAAAACGCCTCCAACCATATCTTATGGGCTTGCACCTTCAAGATATTCATCGGAGGCCAAGAGAAACTCAATGTTCTCCTTAAAGAGCCACTGGAGCAGAAGGATGGCAAGAAGAAGAAGCAAGAGAAAGATAACTACATCATCATGAATTAGCTCATAAACCCGGTGGACCCTTCCATCGCCTCAAACATGCTCTATAAAAGGAGCGTGTATGAGATTTGGATGGCCCTTGAGAAAAGGTACACCCAAATATCAAGATCTCTACTTCACTAAATATTATAAGAAGATGGAAGCGTTGTTCGAGAAGTTGGACATCTACAAGCCCTTGTACTGCAAAAAAAAGGGGAAGACAAAGGTGGTTTAGCAATCTGCCAAGTTTTTATCAGGATTGCATCCTCGTTATCAAGCCGCCCGCGATCAAATCATTGCATCCGATGGGAAGATGGATCTTGAGACCATCTTCTGCCGTCTCAAGAAGATGGAGATTCCTCAAGTCACGTCTAAAGGCAAGAACTCCACACTTGCTATTCCAGAAGCAAGTGCGAGGCGTGGAAGAGGGCACGGCCGAGGCCCTGGTTGCATCTATCACAAGTGCCAATATTGTGGACATACAAGGACAAGTTCGGAAGGCCTTAACGTGGGGCTACTAGCAGCTCACGAGTAGCCTCCTTGACCATCGAGGATCTCAAGAAGATGCGGGCCATGATTCGTGAAGAGAAGACAATGGCGGCCATCGCAACGATTATTGAGGTTGCCACAGACGCAAAGACCTCGGAGGTCACAAGAGACTACACCATTGATTCTTCCATAAACAAGCCCAAGAGCATGACTCTCGAAGAAGAAGAGTGGTGGGGCATCTAGCCTCACAAGTTTGAAAACCAAGTCATCATCCTCTCGATCCCAACTTGAGGGGGAGTGTTGGAAATAACGAGGGCAACGTGGCATTGCCACGTGGCAACACATCAGGGATGTCGGCTATAGGTTTTAGGGTCCTAGTTTAGGTCATTTGCTAGTTGCAAAGTTGTTTATTTATTATGTTTGATTTTAGGGAAATTGTTTAGTGGGTTTGATTTATTTTGAATATATGTTTTTCCTTATTTAGAAGATATGATTTATTCCTTGTTTCAGAGGATATGTTCTCTCTTCTATAAAAGAAAGCCTTATTATTGTAATTCTTTTTTAGTTAAGCAATAATATTTTGTATTCTCCAAAATTCCTCCCTCTCTTCTCTTAAGGCAACCAGCTACCCTTTACAACCGCCAGCCACCATCACTGGCCGACCACCATCAAGCAGTCGATGGCTACTCCTTTCCCTATTCCAACGTGGAACAATCCCACGTAGGTTGTTTTTCCCACGCCAAAGGATCCTCCACGCTCCACATGCGCAATTCTCTACAATAACAAATGTTTTCTTAAAGGCAGATGGAAAAGGTCGGTAGCCATCCATTTCATTTGCTTACAAATACAGGGATTGAGTCCAAAAAGCAACATGTTCTCCCAAGCAGCATTCACATCACCTCAAATATAACAAGTAAAAGAGACATCAAAATGCATCTTCATTTTTCTACACATTAATTTGCACATATTAGTTGCTAATACCAGTATAAAAGACCAAGTATGTGTAACACATTGAACTGACTGCACATTAGCCAAATCCAATTTTGAGAAAGCAAGTTGGATAACACATTGAACTGACTACACAACTTAGACCCTTGGACCTAAAGGAATGTGCGCGTGTGGGTGTGTGCGTGTGTGCATGTGTGTGTCTGGACACAGTGAGAGAGGGGTAAACTTGAATTGTGGCAACAAGAAGGCTAGGAAACATGCAAAAAGTAACTTCATTAAAAGGAGCAGGAGACAAGAACCCAATAAGGAAGAAGGAATCTGGGCCTGTTGTAGAGGAAAGCACAAAACACAAGAACGAAATAGCATGACAAACCTCCAAGAATTCCTCAAGATTTTCAAAAAAAAATTTACAGAATTTTCAATGAAAAATAAGAGGCCAGCCTCTACCAAGGAACTGCTGGCAAGGTGGCAAATATGGGTGGATGGAGTCATATAGAACCCCAGATATCTATATTGGATAGTCCAAAACCAACATGTTATCCCATCTTCCATTAATCTTATCCCCCTATCTGTCCTATGGAACCCCAGAAACTTATATTGAATTGTCCCAAAACCTATTAATCTTATCCTCCTATCTGTTTCACACGTTCATCCTTTATATTCTGATTTTTCATTTTTTTTCTCCTTCATTAATTGCATATATATATATATATATATTGATGAAAGAAACATAGTCAAATTAAAGACCATGATACGGGTGAAGATGGCATGCAAAGATGTCACACAATGACACATAATGCATATGTTACAGTAGAGGCTAAAAGCACATCTAATGTGTCCTTCTAGCAGTAAGAAAGATTGTAGAAAATGCCAATACAAAGTTCTGAAAACCAATACCAACTCCATGACAAAATTGCATTTGTGATGAATCCACACGATCCATGAAAAATAGAAATCGGAAACCATCAATATATACAGGAAAAAGGAATACCTGTGAGCAAAAGCATGCACACCATTATAGAATTTCACAAAACAACCATGTTTTTCAATTTTTGAAATCCATCCATGGGTAACCATTCCTTCAACTGCATCAGCATATGATGCAAGCACCTTGAGTTTTGATTTCACCTGTCAAAAAAATCAATGTTAACAATAAATAAACCATGATCAAGAATTTCTTCCAGACTGTAATAGAGGTAAATGCTGCTAGGGTTGCTATAGGATGACTCCTAGAACTTTCAAAATGGCAGGCCCTTGTAGACCCGAAATAAATGAAGAAGCAGGAAGCGCAAGAAAAAAAATACCAGTGTTTTCTTGTATGTGACTGTTATTCTTTTCGATTTGCAACCAAGTACCCTGAAAAGTAATTCAGCTCCAACCTACAACCAAGAAAGGAAAAGATAATCAGCAATGTAAAATGATCAAATAAAAAGGGTATACTCGAAGCAAAGAGATTTTCAAGCAGGCAATTAAAAAAATTAGGCAAAATTAATCATGGCATTACCCTAAACTTTTTACTGGGCTTAGCTATTTCAAATTCAGACATGTGTGGCACCGGACACAAAGCTTTAACACCACTAGGGAATTGCACAATTGCACCATGATTTTCCACTGCAATGACCTTCGCCCTAGCCAGCATACCAGGTTTAACATCTTCGTGAGTAAAAATCGATCCCTCAAAAGCTGAAGCCTGCATGGCAGGGGAAGAGAGTTATCTAAACCACTCTATTTCATAAAAGACAAAAAGCTACGCATTTAGAAATAGGCAATATTTGCTCAATAGCTGAAGAAAAGAAAGCATAGTGTACTTCAGGGAAAGCATGACTTGTAATACTTGTTCTAGATAGTGGCAATATAATGGGCAACTTGAACATATACTAAATTGGAGATCAGGAAGACGGCAAACCACCTTTAAGGTACCAATTCCCAGCCCCTCAAGATGCCTAACTCCAATAATACGGACACGGACATGAGTACCTTCTTTAAACCTTCTCTCCAACCTCCGAACTTCCTCATCAGCAGCATCAAGCCTCTGCAGGGAATATTGTTTTTCCCAATGGCATAAAGTCCCATTACCCGACGTTGAAGAAAAAGTCATAATAAGAAATCAAACCACGATAGTTCATTATGGAACATACATTAATGTATGCAGGTGACACTTCTGGGGAAGAAGGAATCTCAAGCAACAGGCCAATTCCCTTATCGATTCGAACAATCCTTGAATCATCAAAAACATCTCCAGTTTTAACATACTGTAACCCAACAGTCAAAACAACAAATCAACATTAGCCAAAAATTTTGTGAGATAATAAATCATACTCATAATGGGAAATAATCACAAGATATAATCTTACAGCTGGAGGAACTGAGTTGCGAATAAGATAGGGATTCAAAGTGAGCCCAATAGCTCTTGTCGTTGGATCAATGAATAAAATCCGAGCATTGAACTTCACCAGGAGAAAGGAAAAATAAAGATCAGTGGAGAATCTTTAGAGCAAAACATAATAAAGACAAAATTTCAGAATCTTCAAAGAAGAAGATACTAGGCAAAGACGGAAAAGTAAAAGCTAGGCCATCAAGACATTAAAATTTCAAAAACATATTGCATTAAAAGACTTTGCAAGCCTAGTATAATCAGTGTTTTTAAAATCAGACCAGGCAGTCAAATTGTGCCAACTGAAATACACTGTGCCAGAATGGACAGCCCAGCCAGCTTTTAAAGCAAAGTTACGTCACAAACTGCTCAGTCATTCAAAGTGGGAAAACAAGACAGTCATAACAAGCCATGCCTCGCTTAGAAATAATAATAGACAAATCCTAAAGCCCTCGGTCAGCCTTCCAGCAGTGAACCTGGGGGGCATGCGACCATCCCCTTGCATATCCTTCCAGCAGCACCCAACGGTTAGCCTATGCATATCCTTCCCTCCACACCATCCTCCAGTTAATAGTGCCCGCCACCCCACCCCCCCTCCCATTCCTTTTGATGGGCACCTAAAGCACAAGATGTGAATAATCATGTGCTCCCCAATCATGATTTACTCAGCATGAATGCCCAATTAACACTTCTGCAGTGATGAGATGGGAATCCTGCCTTTTAAAATATGAGGACATGTGGAAACTCCTACCGAGCAACTAAATTCCATGGTTTTGACGTTTTTGAAGAAAGATGAGGTCTTTTATGATGTGGGGGTCCTTTGGCTTGCAGGTGAGTTCTTGAGGGCATTTCTAGAGTCTGCAAATTTGCAGATGACAAAAAAGCATGTAAGACCAAAGGTGAAGGATGCAAGAGAAATAGGGCATGATCAGCTTCTTTGGTTAAAAAGTGTTTGTTTACTTTTTTTTATTTTTAGATAACGAGTATTGTGTTGAACAATAATTGAAGGTCCTTTTTAAAGTTTAAGCCATATTTGCTTTTGTTATAAAATATAAATAAGCGGAAAAGAACGAACATAAATATCAAAGCACGACAAATAATAACGCTTGGGTTTATATGAAAACCCTACTCACAAAGAGCAAGGAGAAAATCACAGGAGAAGTACCCTTATGAGCATGTTTCTCTATATTCTTCTCAAATAACAAATGGGGGTACAAAAGCTCTTTTATAGGCCACCACACACCTCTTAAGTCCTCACTCCACCATGTGAGACAAAACTAATTTATAATTGGATCTCTCACCATCCAATTATCCATCTACAACATTCACCTTTCAACAAGTTTGATTGGTGAATGCTATTCGATGCAAAAGTGATGGTTATGTTGCGTGCAATTATTTGGCAGGGCAACTCAATCTACATCTTCTGTTTTGCACGTGTAGTTGTATATAGGGTGCAGGAACTTAGCCACAAAGGTTGAGTACGTGCCTACATGTGCCTATGCTACCATACCTCCAAAAGAGAGTTTTTTTGAGCTAATGCATCTAAGTGTAGGGTAGCCTTAGTTAGGCCAACGAAGCATATACTCACCCAAGTACATCCCCAACATTGACATAAAGCCTATCAAGCAAATGGATACCTGCATTGCCAGAGGCATCGGGGCAGCCATGACTCCATTCCTGTAAGTCGCTACTTATGAGACAAGGAATTTTACTTAGGACAATTAGAGTTGCTGCATCCATTTGCCAAGCTTCCATTCATAACTTATCAGACTTCTTCCCACCTCCCAACACCAAGCAAGTGTCAAACTCCATACATCATGTTACCACTTCAAGGAATCATGTGTTTTTAATAAACCCGATCGAGTTGTTCAAGGGGCTGGCAATCCCTCCTAGAAAAGATGCACCTTTCTTCTTCAATGATTTTTGAACTAGGCATGTAATAAGCCATAGTGACTACCAAAAAGACTTCCACATTTCTATGCTCAGATGAAGACAAGCGTGAAGTTGCTCTGCTCCAATTTTCTTGTACTGTAGTTGCAAGCTAGCTCATGCAGTTATACAAAAGCTGAACTTCACATGCTTCACTTCGTAGATATTAGTCTCTCAGGGAGCAGTGAGCTATAGCTACAGGCTAACTCATAGAGCTGAAAAGTTTCACTCCGTTCCACTTTTTCCTCACAATTATCAATTCGTTGTGGAGCTATTTACCATTTAACTTCGCAACTTTCTTACTTGTAGCCCTTTCAATAAAAACAAAACTTTCCTACTCGTAGTTTCAACTAGTGATGAGTTTTACCTAAAGAAATAAGAGAAAGTACCGTAAATCAAGATGTGCGAGTCAATAGAGAAAGCACAATCTATTCATGAGTTCCCTTCCCTTTGAATAGGAGTGTGTTTCATATTATAATACTTGATGCATATTGATCCCGTGTTAATTCTAGCCTTATAACCTTTATGTCTGTAAGTTTTTATTTTTCATATGTTTGGGACATATGAAACAAATTTTATCTAATTGAGAAAAATTAATAATTATTCCATCTTTTTAAATAATAAAAAGCAAACTCACATACATGCAGGCATACTGCAAAGTAATGCAATGGTGACCCATCCAACTATATACCGTATACCGACTTTTTGAACCTTGGTTATCTTAAATTAAAAGCACTAAGAATGACACAAAGGTGAACATCTCCAAACAATCACCTCAAAGTCAACGACTACCGATTAATGGATTTGGTTTAATGATCTCAATTTTGTCAATTGGAAGTTGCAGAAGAATATTATGACAGAATCTTTAAAATGACAGAAATTATAGATGGGGAATACTTCTATGTATAAATAGGTCTTTTCTTGGTACAGATACTCAATTATATACTGGCTTATTCCCTTTCAAATATATGTCTGTATGTATGTACATCCTTGCTTATACAATGTAAGATTTGTGTCCCCTTCTATGGATTCGTAAATCATTGTACATGATGTCGGGGGTTGGTGTGGAGGTGGGTTTGACCATTTTGGTCTTTTTGTATCAACCACTCAACACATCGACAAGCTCAAACCAGTACCAATGCAGTGACCAACACATATATGATATCTGTGGGAGTTTCAATGTCTTGAGGTTGCGGAGATTGTGCTCTACATTATGGTATAGATGTTTAGATTTTTCTGCAGCAAAGGAGATGATGGAGAAGGAAGTTGGTAGAATAAGGCAAAGGAGAAAGGAGGAAGGAGGAGGACAATGGTTGAGCAAGGAGGAAGGAGGACAGTGGTGTAGGGGGGAGAAGGGAGGAGAAAGGAAAGGATGGGGAAAAAATGAAAAATTGAGGCTAAACAAATACTTTTTACTTGGTTTTAGATCCACTAGTTAACTTTAAAGGCGCCAACTAATAGAGTGAATTACATAAATGGAGTAACATTTTGGTGGCATTCAAGTAAATATTAGAAACACGATGGCAAATACATAATTTTGATGATTTACAATGGCATTTATGCGAAAACCCTAAAAAATCATGGCAAATGTATTACCATGTCAAATAAAAAATCAATGGGCATAAAAAGATCTCAGGCTTTGTGTTGAGAAGAATGTAAATAAAATGTGCAATGTAGTCTACAAAAATGCATAAAAGATAATAGTCATAAGCCATACTAAAACAAATTTTAAGCTATCAGATAAATCCAGTGTTTCTAGGTTATGTGTGCTACACTAGACCTTATGTAGCTTGTATAATCAAGTCACTAGATCAATTTACATGAACTACAGACCAAGCACAAAGGAAGGTTGTCATGCAACAAACCTGGTATTCAATAGAAGTTCATGTTTTCAAGAGTACATGATTTGTTGAAATGATTTTTGTTTGGAAGGGTAAAGGATGGCAGCAAGAGGCTCGTAGCTGTTTATATCATTCATTAAGAAAAACTGAAATTACAAGCAACTGAATTAAACAGATGTATCATTTCTCGAAATGCATCTTCCACCCAAGTTCTGTCCAAAATGAACTATTGACCCTAGACTAACTCAAGGACCAAAACATGTCCCCACAATAGATGCAGATGAACTAGCTTGCGCTTCAGCATTTTTGACAAAAAAGAACTTGTTTTATTATCAAGTCACGCATTGCATTTGTATGGACTTGTGCCTTTTCTGTCGACCTGAGTAACAGAGCAATATGCCAAACCACAGCTATCATGTCACTGCTCTTCTAATTGGTCAGAACGTCCCTGATTTTAGCTCAATATCTCCCACCCTTTTCACTCGACTCAACGATAGAGATTGATCATACAAGCACGACATTTTCACTTGTCCTTCATCAGCTTATGAATACAACGTAATGCAGAATAGCAGAGCAAGTGAAGTGTAACTCATCTTCTCCTATAACTCACAGGCCTGCACCTCACCTCAACCCACTTCTCTTTAAGAAAGGACTATTTCGACCATCAAGATAAGGTAGAGCTCCCTAGGGGATGAAGAGGTGTTAGCTCAAATGCCACAGTAGATGTTATTTACCTACTAGACGATGCTAATTTTTGAACACCTTATTCTGCTGCAACCGCACAAGTCACAACTTCATAATCTCTTTACCTATCTTGTGGTTGCAACATCACCATTTGTGAGACAATTCTCAAAATTATCACAGGACGTTGGGTCATTCAAATTGTCATAAAGTTGCTACCAAACCTCCTTTGAGGAGCCACATTCAAATAAAAGATGTAAATTATCTTCATCAGCACTGCAACATAAGGCACAAAAAACATCCAGCTCCAGATCCATCTTCTCTGCATTACTTCAGCATCTAATCTCACTTTCCTAAGAAGCCAAAATATAACCTTAACCCAAGAGAATCTTTAGCTTCCAAAAAACAATTCTTACTCAACCATGAAAACCAACTGTGACTCCTATAGCACAACAAACTACAGATAAAGCTAGGTAGCTAAGAAAACCACCTTTATTGGCCTTCTTATCAAGCAAGTAATGTTCATGCTAATCATGGCTAGATATACTTAAGCTAGAAACAACTTCTTTTTTTTTGAAGAAGCAACTACTTTTGTGAAGTTTTGTTTGGCAAGTTGACCAAGTAGATCGCATACTTAGCCACATACTCATAGTCCGCATACTCATCTAATTTTCGAATAGAGTAAACTCAGATATTTCATGAATATAATTATGTAACACCTAAAAGTATAATACCTCCAATATTCTCCGCATGATGCTCATATCAAACACCTCTAAGTAATATCTAAACATTTGACACCTTATCCTTCAGGAAAATATGTTATTATGTTGAGATGTTAGCTCATAACTTCTTTTAAGACCCTATATATTGGTTGTCTTGCTTATTTTCTTTTAAAATGTGGTTGTTTCTCTATTAATTCTCATGTCTTTACTTTAGTAATTGTGTTTTGGTTTGATTAATAGTCATTTATTTATTTTTATTTTTATTTTTATATACAAAATTGCATATTCACCCGCAAACTCGCCCACATGCCAAGCACTTGCTATTTGGTAACCTAGTTGACTGAATACCGCATACTGAAAATCTAAACCCAATACAGTTGAGGCATGTGCTCACAATCAACATGAAATCTAGCGCAATCTTAGGTAGCATTTGAGTAGGTTTAGCATAGGGATTAAAGGAGTTGGGTTGGTAGTGGTGAATAATGACCAGTCAATGGTAGGGTTTAAGAAGGGTGTCATATCATTCGTACTTATACCACATCAACTTATTAGATTAATCACTACTACACTTTTCAATAAAACAATATCAAAAAGGAAAAAAAAATCCTAAGATAATGATGGGGCAATGAGGAGAGAAGGTTTCAGGGAGGGATGGAGTGGAAGGGTGGATGGCGGCAAGAGGTGGTGTGTTACAAGTGCTGAAAGCATGACCACCGTGTGGCTAAGTGTAGGGAACCTGTTGTTTGCATGGTGTCTAAGGGTGTGGGTCATCCGAGGTGGGATTGTCCTGGGAAGAAGGAATCACAACCTTCTCAGCCTTTCTTCCCACCTCCTCCTACGCTGCCAGCTTTGGAGATCCTTAGTTGGCAATTTGATTGAGGAGCATGATATGTTGGGAGTTGCTAGGGAACATCTTGGGAAGATCAGGTTGGTGTCGAACTGGAGTTTATCCACTCTATCTCCAACTTGATTCCGTATGTTTGGATTGGGAGTTGATGGAGGGAGGATTCTGTGGAGGTTGCCTTCTTTATATGAAAGTGATATCAAGGTGCGTCCACTAGTAAGACTGAAAACTGATTTCACCATGGTTGCGATTCCTTTGAGGATGCGTTGTTGGGAGGTGGTGGAGAAGCTATGCGCAAGCTTTGAGAAGGTGAATTCATGTTTAGGGATTGATATCTCCAAAGGTGATTTGTCTTAAATTTTTGTCCAAGGAGAGTTGTTGGAGGGGAAGCTTTTGCTGCAAGAAGCAATAGCGGGATTCGAGGGTATTTGTGGCTTATGTGTTTTGAAAGGATCTCCGGTTCTTGCATGGAGACTTTTGCAGAGTTTCTTGTTAATGATCACCAACAAGATGCTGCTAGCGGTGCTTCAACTGGAAGATGAAGCGAATTTGGAAGGTGAAGGATTTTTTTAAATTTGAATTGGGGTCTACTGGACCTTCCAATTCGGTTCATATAATTGAGGAACATTACAATTACCGCCAGCCTGAGTCTCCACGTGATGCTGCGATGGGGAATTCCATATGCTGCATTGTTAATCAAGGTGCTGATGTGGCATGTAAAGGTCCTACAAGAAATTCCACACGCTACAGCACTTCCCAAGGTGCTGACGTAGCATGTAAAGGTCATGTGGGCCCATTGGGCAATTTTTTGGGAACTAACCCTTTGATTGTGGAAAGGAGCAATTCGAAATTTGAATCTACGGTGGTTGGACCATCCAAATATAGCCTTTTGATTGTGGAAATGAGTAACAGACACCAGCCTGTGTGCTGGATGTGTTGGTATGATAGATTGTGGAAAAGATTTGTTCCGAACCTCATTTGCTGATGTGGCGACGATGCAATTAATGGGCCATTCAGGTAATTTTTATGGTAATAAGCAGGGTGCTTCCGGTGCTGGTGAGTCTCCTCTTGAACCTTTTTTGGATCAAATTTTATTCAGACCCAATATCCTGGGCCTTTTCTCTCCTATTCCTACTGGTCCACCTGCTTGTTGTGACGATGGCCCTCTTTTGTGACAGCGGTTGGAGGTGGGTGATGGGATTGAATCCTCGCGTGGGAGTGTGGCAGGGGGAACTGTAATCTCTGGTGCATCTAAAAACGAGGATGTAGCCTTGCAGCAGGCAGCAGTGACCTCTATTGCTTCTAGGTCTGATGAAGGTGTTGATGGTGTTGTTACAAGGCCTGATGCGAATATTGCAGCAGGTGATATTCGAGCTGTTGGGGATGACAACATAGGACCGGATTTCTCTAATTCTGTTGGGAGAAGGAATCCAATGAAGGTAGGGCTCTCTATGGCTGTTCGTATTTCCTCGAAGGCGTCTGCTAGCAAGAGGGGAGGTGGTCTAATACCCTCAAATTCCAACAGCTCAGGTGCTCGTACAAGTCTGTGTGTGAAAAGCAGCATCATGTATCACTCCTAAAAAAGGAAAGTTGGGAAGAGCAGGAAACCAGAAGAGGATGAGTGTGAGGATGACGTTGAGCTTAGAGTGGCAAAGGTTTCAAACTTGAAAAGAGATTCGTATGCTCATGAAGGCTGATGTGATTTTCTCCACGTGTTTTTGATGATGTCGAAAATTTTGTGGTGGTATCTGGGGGACCACAGGTAGTGGCCGTGAACACACGAGGAGATCGATGATACATCCGTCAAATGATTGTTTTGTGTTCTAGGTGATTTTTTCATGGGTGTGGGATTTTTTTGTTGTTGAGGGAAAACTTCAACTTGATTTTTTTTGTGAAGGGTGTGTCCTTGTAGGTGTAACCTTTGTGGTGTGACTGAGAAGTCATCTGTGTGCATAGGTGGGCCCTAGTTTTTTGTGACTTTTCAACCACAATGTCTTGTGCTTAGAGTACTTAACTTTTTTTCTAATGAATCTGGATGAGTATTGATTGCCAATAGTCTTCCTTTTTTTTCTCTCAAAAAAACATCAAAATACTAAACAAATAAACTACAATCCTCCTTGTCACATCAACTCATCTATCATATCAAACCCACTATTTATCCCAAAACCAAGCCAAACATCTTCCACAAATTAGCTCTTCTCAAATATTATCCAATTATAAAGTCTAACCCATATCCAAAAAAAATATAAGACTAGAAGAGAAAGAATATACAATTAAGTTGACCATAAAGTGAAAGGTTGAGAATGAGAACATCTAGAATTCTACGTGTTTGGAGTTGTAGCTAGGGCATCTAGAACGAGTTGAGCGGAGCAAGGAGGAAGGCGATAGTAAGGGTCCAATCAAAAGCAATGGCGGCTGAAAGTGGATTGGAGAGCAGCCTACGTAAGGAGCGAATAATAAGGTACGATCCTTCCAATGCCATGGCTATGGCCATCTAGCGGTAGCTTGTCGAGATCCAACGAAGTGTTTGGCTTGTGGTCGATTAGGCCACCGTGTGTGGAGGAATCCCAATACTAAGGATAGGGTACTACTGGGTGCATCATCCTTTTAACCTAGTGAGGTCAAGGTTCCATGGTCTATGGCAATCAACGAGAATGAGTGGTTCTTTGAGACTTGTCTTTTCGGTGATACAATAAAGGGTGTTGTGGACTTTGTCAACCTTCTGAAGGTTCTCAGTTATTCTTTCGGTGGGAGTGATTTAGATGCCGACGACATGTCGCTGGCAAAGCTATTTTTGGGAGTGGGCCGTACCGACACGATTATAGTGTCGATTTACAGGTGTGTCACCGGCATGCCAAGGATTTCACCAACAGGCCAACGATTTCGGCAGCATGCCGGTTGCTGGTGCTAGAGAAATTGGCGGGCCTGGTAATCCGAAAGTGGAAATTGGCAAGAGGTCCGAGTGGCAGGTCTGCACACACACACATTTGAGTATTTTTAACATCATTTTAAGTGTTTATGTGATTTTTTGTCGGCATGCCCTCGGCATTCCCACGACGTACCCTCGACATGCCCATCGGCATGGCCATCGGAAAACGGGCATTTCCACGGCATGCCACGAAATGCACACTTAAAATTTTGTCGACATGACGTCGAAATCGGCATTTCAAACCTTGGGGTACACCCGAAGTTGGCTTTGCTTAGAAATAGGAAGTTCTTGCTGCGAAGTGTGCCTATTCGCTATCGGGAATGCCTTCTCTTCTTTAAGTCACAATGACGTGGTGGCTTAAGCGATGGCAGGTCCCCTCTGACTTTAATGGGTCTCTACCTAAGCAGGTTCCTATTTGCCCATCTGTTTGGATATGCATTTTCAAAATCCCTCTTCTCCTACAATGTGTAGAGGTTATTGATGTGGTGGTATCTTCCTTTAGGTAGCTCAAGCAATGCGAAGACCTCAACCTCTGGAAGGGAAATCTCCGACGAGTGGAAGTGGAGGTCTAAGTGAAGGCAAACTTGGATGTTCCTCCTAAGGTTCACTTACGCTGGTGGGACTGTAACCTTGCTTCTCGAGATTCAACAGATGCAATACGACACTAGAGACCCTAACTAGAGTCAAAGAAGATGGTAGTTACAGTCATTGGTGTTGAGACAATTGCTAAGGTGGTTTCTCCATGAGTGTTGCTACCTTCATGGGTGGTGGTTGCTCCGAAACCGTCTCCACGTGACTCCTCTCCAAGGATACGTAGGGATTCTTTTAAGGGCGTGGGCCTTGATCAGGTTATAGCTGTGGACCCTTAACAAGCCTCATCCAAGCATACCACACAAGTCACTTACTCCAAAGGGTAAGTGGGTAACCCCTTCTAGCCCCAACACTCCTCTTCTTATTATGGGTCAGACCTTATGTTTGGCTCATTTTTTCATTTGAATGGGGGCTCTTCATGGTCTGGTGAGTAAGGGGCTATCAGAGATGGGGCTCCAGCTAACACCAGCTGAGCAACCTTCCCCTGCCGTCTGGTCTGCTCAAGCATCTACCTCCCTGCTGTAGGGGACAGTTCATGACATCCCCCTTAGCCTGTCCTTTGCCAATACTCCCGACGCAGGCTCCACAGGCCCCATGCAGTGGTCGATGAAAAGTCTGGAGATCCCCAGCTGATGAAGAGGTTGGGGATGCCTGGGGATCGGCTTTCCTCTCCATTGACACCTGCAGTTGATGGTTCAATGTGTTGCCATGTTGCTACTACGAGTGGCTATGTTCGTCGTTCACCTGCTGGGTGCAGGTGTCGGGTCTCTTCCTTGTCCAATGAAGGTGCTTAGTTGGAACATTAAGGGTCTGCAGGCCCCTGCTAGGAAGGCTTTTGGGCAATATCTTCTGGAATCGGGACCTTCCATTATTTCTCTGCAAGAGATCAAACTCAATCTGTCCTCATATGTGGAGTATGGTGGAGGGTGCCAGACGGAGGGACTTTGTTCTGCTGAGGTTTGTCGGTCTTTCTGGAGGTCAAATTATTGCTTGGGAAGCTGACAATTACTCTTTGGATGAGTGTGTCACTGGTTCTTATGTCCTCACAGTCGTTCTTCAATGGAACTCTGATGGCATGAGATTCCTTCTCAACTCTGTTTACAGACATTCGACAGATGGTGAATGCACCCAGATGTGGGCCAACATTCGAAGTATTCGATCTCCCAGCCAAACCTTACATAATTAATTAGCGGAGATTTTAATGTTACCTTACAGCTTTGCAATGGACCGGGTGACCACTTAGTCCATGATCAGGGTGCTATGGAATTCAGTGATCTTATTTCAGACTTGGAGTTGGGTGTTTACTCTACTTCCAATTGCAGATTCACTTGGCATTCCTCTGCTGCAAGTGACTTGTGTTCCTATCTTGATATATTTCTTGCCTCTTTGCAGTTTATGGAGCTCTTTCCTCTTTTGATGTTATTCCCTTGCCTTGTCCAATGCCTAATCATATGCCAATTTGTTAGCAATCAAGGACTGACTTGCATTGTGGCTCTTAGTTCAAGTTTGAGAAGGCATGGCTGATGAAGCCTGGCTTTAGGGAGCTTGTATGCGAAAAGTGGCGAGAAGTTCCTCCTCTTAATTCTACAACTCGTGACATGGCTACATGTGTATCTGCATTACGCATCCACCTCAAGGCTTTTAAATGACAACTGAAGATTGACAAGAATAAGCAGAGGACTGAAGTGCTTGATGCCATTTCCAGGTTGGATAGGCTTCAGGACTCCCATTCTTTATCGCTTGAGGAGGTCGTTGAGAGTCTCTCTCATCAAATTGTTGTCTCTAAGGAGTAGGAAAAAGACGAGGTGGCTTGGAAGTAACAGTCTAGACAGGTGTAGCTTCGAGAGGGCAACACAAGTGCTAAATTCTTTCATGCTTGTGCCAGTTGGCAACGATGAGGAATCACATTGATTGCCTTACGGTTAGGAATGATGAGCTCCATACTAGAGATCATATTAGGAGTCATCCCGCTTCTTATTTCTGTTAATTTTATTGCCAAAGACGAGTTGGCCATTGGAGATGATGAGAAAGTGGTGTCATGAGTTTGACACCGGAGCAGCGTCATGATTTGATTGCTACAATTACTAAAGAGGAGGTTTGCGTGGTCCCATCTGGTTTAAATTATTATGACTGCCTTGGACCTGCTCTTTCTTGTGGAATTTTGGGATTATTTTCAGATGACATCCTGGCTGTTATTAAGGAATTCATGGTCGGAAACTCTGGGTTTGGTAAGCTAAATAAGTTTTCTTATTCTTTGCTGCCCAAGAAGGAATTTGTGGAGGCAGTGGATGACCTACGCCTGATTGCACCATCTAATGTCATCTATTTGATTGCTGCAAAGGTGTTTGCCAGTCAGTTGCAACGTTCCTTGATATAACCAGTTCAGGCAGCTTTTATAAAAGGACGGTGTCTCTCGAATTGTTTCATTAAAGCGGCAGAGATTCTTGCTGATTGAAAGAAGGGGAACAAAAGGGTTTCTATGGAAAGTTGATTTCGCTAAGGCCTATAATTCCATCGATTGACACTTCCGCTGGCTATTTCTTATTCAGTGAGGTTTTCAGAGACTTGGGCACAATGGATGAAACGTTGTATCATGACTACGTGCTTTTCCATTCTACTCAATGGAAACCCTATTGGTGGTTGGGTTCAGCCTAGAAGGGGAGTACGCTAGGGCTACCATTTAGCAGCACTTCAATTTGTTTTTGGCAGTTGATGCTTTAGCAATCTCTTCCTTTGCTGCAGCTTCTGCTGGACTTTTTGCTGGTTTCACTGGTGCAGGGTCAGCTGTAGGGATGATCCCTTTGTTGCAGTATGCAAATGACATTGTCTTCTTTCTAGAAGGCTTTGCACAGGAAGCGGAGAAATTGGCGGCACTTCTACATCTTTTTGGTGAGGTGTTCGGGGTTTTCTATTAATTACCACGACTTCCTGGTCACTTTCGATATGGACGACATCACTGCTACTGTGTGTGGTACACTTTGGACACCTCAGGTCTCTGCCAATTTCATATCTTGGTTTACAATTGATGGTGGGTTTGCCACAAGTGCATTATTTTGATTTGCTATTCGAGAAAGCTTAAGAAACATTTGACTACTTAGCATGCCCATATTCGTTCTAAACTTGCTCACTTGGTCTTGGTTCAGTCTATTCTGGAAGCAATTCCAGTGTTCTTCATGTCACTCTTTTGGCTACCTGTATATGTGGTTACTAGGATGGAGGTTCTTTGTCGCCAATTCTTGTGGAAAGGAGGTTATGAATAAGGAAATAATAATGTAAATAATACACTTTCATAACATTTTTTCTCTATCACAACATTAAAAAAGCGAAACTAAATGAGAGATGACGCCATGTCTAAAATCATAACAATTGGACCACAAGATTCAATTAAAAAATATAACATTGCTTTCCTAACATCATAAACATGTATGATGCAAGTTGCCCAACATTATATAACATGGTCAGTTGATAACTTACAAAGAAATGAGCCTAAAAGACCTAACCTAAACATAACAACAAACATGTAAATGATGTAATGTAATGTAATCTACAAGTAATCAAATAAACAACCTAAATGACCTAAATTTAAGAAATAAATAAAACCAACAAAGTCAAATAACCTAAATAACTTGGTGGAGAAAGAGCGAGAGAGAGGAAGGGCGAGAGCAAGAGAAAGATTCCGTGAGGGAGAAGGGGGTGCCGAACCTCTCCGGCAGCAGGAGGATAGGGGAGATGGACCTTGTGGCTGGAAGGTGGTCGTCCGGAGAAGGAAGGTGAAGATTCACGCCGGGACAGTAGGGTGGAGAGTCGGGATAGCGGCGGACGCAGGTGGAGCAACGGACCGACGAAGGACCGACACGGACCGGTGCTTCAAGTGCTTAGAGACCAAGCACTAGGCGAGGACGTGCCGAGAACCTGTGAGGTGCTGGGGCTGCGGGGGCTTTGGTCATCGTCGGGAGCGGTGCCAGAGGTCCATGGGTCAAAGCGGGAGGAAGACCCCGGAGGTTGGGTGCCCTCCACCGCTGCCGCCAGTGGAGGTTCCCTTGATAGAGGTGGAGGCCCCTTCGTTGGCAGATGAGACCGCGCTTCAGGGTTTGGTGGAGGGCTGTCTGGTTGGCATGCTGATCACGGGCCTTTTGCAGCTCTCCGAGGTGGAGAAGGCACTGGGTGTAACTTCGAGGGAAACTGTGACGAGGGTCATCCCGGTGGGAAATGGGAGGGTCCTGGTGGTAGGGCTCCCATCGACGACGATGGGGCGACTGTGCTTTGCGACGTCACGGCCAAAGTAGGGGTCGATGTCCTGGCGGAAGACATCCATACATGATGGAGCGGGGAAGGAGAGGGCTCTGAGGAGGGTGCCAGTGGTGCTAAAGGTGGAGGGGGTCCCGTGGTGGCTCAGAACAGTAGGGGTCGTCCGAGTGCTGGTGTCCCCTTTCGCGTGCTTCGACGGTGAAGGGGGGCCGGTCTCCCGTCCAGACCACTGGAGGCTAAGGTGGAGCTAAAGGTAGGGGAGACCTTGAGGGAGAAGGTGATCCTCCGCCATGGAGGTCACCTGTGGGTGGTCTCTTGCGCTCGCAAGAGGTCCTTCGAGCTCCGGAAGGGCCCCTCCTTCACAGAGGTGGCCGAAGGAGAGGCGAGGACAGGCGGCGAGGCAGCGGAGGCACTGCTCCCTAGGGCTAGGGTTTCGATCAACGCCCGGAATCCCAAGAGTTGGGGCGATGACGTGGACGTGGACCCATTGAATGCGGTGCACAGACAATTGATTGTGGCTCATCTGGAAGCGGAAGAGGCGCTGGAAGTGCCGTGATCGGAGGAGCAAGCGAATCTCGAGCATTCAATGGCCGACTTTCCTTCGATGCGCGGCATGGGGGAAGAACTCGCACCGAGACTTCTGGAAGCCGAATCGGCTGCGGGCTCTTCTTATGGGCTGGCGGGCATGCGAGCTAGATTCGCCTTGGATCCATTTAGAGACACCGGTTCGAGCAGCGGGGGTTCGAGTCCGATGCAGGGAGCTGCGGATGCTTCTGCAGCTGGTCCCTCCCCAGAGACACGGTCGAGGTCGGTTGAGGAGCTGATGGAGCCTCCCATCGCAGCTTCATCTAGTGCCGCTGTCGGAGGAGAGGAACGATGCCGGAGGGGGGATGACGGAAGAGCGACGAAGGAGAGACTTCAGAGCGATGTGGGTGCTCCTCTTCAGGTGGAGGAGGAGATTGCAAGTCTAGGAGAGGAGGTGGCGACGCCTGAAGCAAGTCGTGTGGAGGTTCTGCCGCGAGGGCACTCGACCGGTGTGCCTCTAACAAGGTGGAAGCCGCGAATGGTGTAAGGAGGCTAAGACGGAGCGCTTAAGTACAAGCGGAAGTGGAGCTACCGAGGGTCCAATCGTAGGCGAAGGGTGGTGGTGGATGGCCGTAGCACCCAACCACAAGCCTCGGTGGTTGCACCTCTGGATTTTGAGGATGACGAGGTCATCCACACTACGGAAGCCTGCGGCTTTCGTTTGCAAATGGGGGAGCCCTTTACCGTTCCCTCATGAACGGAGTGCTCACGTGGAATGTGCGAGATCTTAATGACCCGTCGAGGACGTTGGGGCATTACATTCGGCAGTAGAAGATGGATATTGTACTATTGCAAGAGTCAAAGCTGGTGGAATGTGATACTAGAACGTAGAGGGAAATTGGTAGTTCGTGGATGGAGGGTTTCCGTTGTGTTGGAGCAACTGGCTAATCTGGGGGATAGATATTGGGATGGCGAGAAGACATTTTTTCTTTGGAGGACTGTTTCGAGGGTGAGCACATTATCTCGGTGAAGTGGGGCCAGGATGGTGGTCACAGGGGTCTACGGATCGAGAGACTTTCAAGCCAGAGGGGTGATGTGGGAGGAGCTCATGTTGGTCGCAACGGATTGCCAAGAGTGTCCTTGGTTGGTTGGGGGAGATTTCAACATGACTCTGCAGCTGGAAGACAGGCCCTAGGGGCGAGGGAAACAGGACCCTGGATCAAATGAGTTTTGTTGATTTGTGGCTACCCATGGCCTTATTGATATGTGCCCGTCCTCTTGTACTTACACATGGAGGAACAACTGCGGTCAGATGTCGAGGATTGATAGATTCTTAGCCAATGTGAAGTTGGCGGAAGCATTCCGGGTGGCGGAGGTGTCCCCTATGGAGAGGCCCTTCTCTGACCATACCCCCTGGTGTGGCGGCCGAATGAGGAAGTTCATTTTGGTACGTATTTCAAATTTGACAGATCTTGGCTACTTGAGGAGGGGTTTCGGGCGGGGATGGTGGAGGAGAGATGGAGGTCTTTCGTGGTGGAAGGGTCAACTACATCTCGTATAGCTAAAAAGTTATCCTTATTATGCGATCACCTCAGGAGATACAGAAAAGAGATCAAAACAGCCAGGAGAGACAAAAAGATACAGGCTTTACAAGTAATCACCATAATTGATAGATGGAAGATCAGGCCCCTATTTCAGCCAAGGATAGAGAGACAAGGATGAAGATGTCATGTGTGGTGCACAGGGAGGACAAAAAAGCTGAGATACAGTGGAAGACGAGATCACGCCAGAAGTGGCTGAGGGAAGGAAACTCAAATACCAAATTCTTCCACCAAGTCGCATCTGCCAGGAGGAGGAACTGGATAGAAAGACAGGTGATACATGGGGAGGAGTTTACTGGCAGGGAGAAGGTGGGGAGGGCTGTAGCAGATTTCTTTAGAGACTTCACAGGCAGACGTTGCAGATGTGATTGGAGCTGGAGAGGGGAGGATATTCGTCAAGTCTCTGAGGCTCAGGCAGAGAGCTTCTTATGGCTAGCTTTTCAGAAGACGAGGTGAGGCGGGTGGTGTGGGAACTGAATGTGGATGGGTGTCCTGGGCCGGACGATTTCCCGATATTCTTTTTTAGGGAATTTTGGACGCTAGTAGAGGCAGATGTGTGATGGAGATGTTGAAGGAGTTCACAGAAGGGAAGAGGAGTTGTGACAAGCTGAACAGGTTCTACATGTTCTTGCTGCCTAAGAAAGATGGAGCAGAGGAGATTCAGGACTTCCGCCCGATTGCACTATCAAACGCCGTCTACCTTATTGTGTTGCAAAGGTATTGGCAAACAGGCTTAGAGCTATCCTTGGAGACCTGGTGTCACCTGTGCAGACAGCATTTATACCAGGCAGGGGTATTCTGGACGATTTTGCCCATGCTATGGAGGTGCCGACTACTTGGAAAAGGGAGAAGAAACAGGCATTTCTTTGGAAAGTAGATTTCAGCAAGGCATATGACTCAGTGCTCCTTTGGGTTTCTCTATTGAGAAGAGGCTTTCCCACGAGGTGGATTGAATGGATGAAGAGATGCGTAACGACATCATTCTCAGTCCTGGTCAATGGGAACCCGGCGGGAGGCTAGGTGCAGCCTAGGAGAGGTGTCAGACAGGGGTGTCCCTTAACCCCTATGTTATTTGTGCTGGCAGAAGATGCTTTGGCAAGGGCGACCCACAGAGCTTGAGAGAGAGGTCTGATAACCGATTTCCAAGCTGGAGGGAGGGACCAGATTGCAATTTTGCAATATGCTGATGATACCCTCTTTTTGGTTGAAGGAGGGAGGCTGAAGGCTAGGAGGATGAGGATCATACTGGAGCTTTTTGGTGCAGCGTCTAGTTTGCAGATCAATTACCAGAAGTCGACATTTGTCCTGATGAACATGGTGAAAGAGGAGTTGAAGATGGTGGGTGCGGCACTTGCGACGGAGATGGGATCCCTACTGTTGGTCTATCTGGGCCTTCCTTTGTCGAACAAAAGGATTAGGTTTGGTGAGTGGCTCCCTCTATTGGAGAGGATGGAGAAGCGATTGGCAAGATGGTCAACAAAATTGTTATCCAGAGGGAGATGGCTTGTTCTGGTGAAGGCGGTTCTAGCATCCATTCCTTCATATTTCCTATTTGTGTTTAGAATGCCGAAACAGATAGAGAAGATCTCTGAACTGATCATGATTTTTTCTGGTCCAATGTGGGAGCGTCAGGAAGGGGGGCGAGGTTGGTGGCCTGGGAGAAGGTTTGTAGGCCGATGCAGGAGGGGGGCCTGGGGGTCAAAGAGGTGGGAAAGGTGATTGCTAGCCTCCTCACGAAATAGATTGCTAGACTCATGGGTCGAGAGCATAGCATGTTTGATGATGTTATGAGAAGTTGTCACGGTTCTTTTGAGTCCTGGGAGCCTTTGGACTCACCACCTCCAGGAGCCTCTTTCTTTCTGAGGGGACTAGCAACTATGACGAGCAAGGTGCGCTCCTTCTTCACTCCTATGTTGGGCGAGGGTGATGTGTTCAGATTTTGACTAGATTGACAAGGAGTCGGTAGACCCTTTAAAGACAAGTTTCCTCATCTTTTTGGGTGTGCGACGAACCCGGCAACCCTAGTGAAAGACTGTTGGTCTGGGGCCTAGTGTCCTACCTTTCGAAGGGGACTGTCTGACTAGAGATGCATAGACTTTCAGACATTGTTACAGGAATTGTAAGGCTGGGTGCCAGAGGTGGGGGTGACACATACAGCTGAAATGAAGGCGAGTTCTCAGTGGCGAAGGTCTTCCGCAGGTTGAATGGCGGCGGGGCTGGCACAGACATAGATCTTTAGAGAGACTGCAGACTTATCTGGGAGGCGGAATGTCCATTGAAGATCAAGATTTTTGCGTGGCTGGTGAGATGGGGGAGGACTGCGACAAAGAAATGTTGAGCGAGGTGGACCCAGATGGATGACATAAATTGTCTTCTTCGCAATGGTGTGGAGGAGGACGTTCAACACCTCTTCTTCAGGTGTCCGTTTGTGGAACATGTGTTGCAGAGGATGAGGATTGACTGGGTTGTTCCTCGGGATGAGGTTAGCTTCTGGTCGTCTTTCCGCAGGGAGAGCGCTCATGTGGGTCACAATACTTTTAAATCCAAGAATGATTGGGAGAAAGTCTTGGCAGTGTTGTGGGGTGTACGGTTAGGCAGGAATGAAGTGTTGTTTAGGGGAGAGAGGCTCTATGTTGAGAATGTTTATTATTCTATTATGTCCTAGGTGGAGTTTTGGAGGTCCAGATTTTGACCTTGTTGTAATTGTTTTGATGTTTGGTGTTTGAAATGAAATGATCTTAGGTGGTTATCGTGTGGATAACCACCCTTCCCCTTTTCAAAAAAAAAAAAAAATCCTTTGAGTCAAAATTAAAAAATCCTAAATAATCAATGAGCCAACAACAAAATCATTTTGAATACACTTAAAATGCCAACAAAAACTACCTAATTGACCTAAATCAGTGAAATGAAGGAACCTAATCCTGTCGCCCTACCTATGACCTTAGTTAAGGCAGTGTTGGGTGGCACTGTCGACCACGTGTGGCACTGCTCAACCACCAGCAACGCTGCTCAACCACCGGCGACACTCCTCCGATGCTACTACAGCCTACAAGGAGCTCCAAGTCGATAGAATTTAGGGTCAGGTATCGTTCAACAGGGGTCGGGGGGGAGTTGGCAACAGGATTAGAGCCTTTTTTTTGTCATTTCTTGTTTTAAACCCTGATAGATGTCATTTGCTTGTCACATGACAAATTATAAAGCCTCATACACTGAGGTGGCACCTCAGCAACGCCTCAACACCTCACCTGCACCTCGTGTAAATGAGGCGCATGCCTCACTCCTGAAGGCCGAGGCTACCGCCTCGAGGCTTTTTCCGATCACCTCGCCTCAAGGCATATGCCTCTAACGCCTCGAGGCTCGATTTTTTAAACCATGCATGTACCAGATAAATAATGAGTTTCCAATTGAAAAGGTTTTGTCTTCAGTTGGGAATGCCTAATCCGGCTCATCAATTAGAAGTCAATGGTCAATCTTTTCTATCTCACAACAGGAACACATTCAAGTCCATGAGTCCGCTCTATAAGTAAGAAGTGACCTAGAACAAGATTATACACATCTAAAGAGAATGCATATGTTCTTAAGGAGAACCAATGGCATGCACAGGATCCACTTGTTACATTTGATAAGCTAATAAAACATTTCAACGACAGTAGTGATAAGCACCGAACAAGCACCCTCCAAGCAAAAGCACTTGGAAATCTGACTACAGCAATATGGAGAAGGCACTCATTCAACTAGAGGTCAATCTAGAATAAAACTGATAAAGCTATTGGCACAGGCACATATTTGTCCTCCCTCTTCACCATGTGTAAGTGTCCCCAATTCCAAGAGGGCTCATTTCTGTAGACTAACAAACAAAAAAGTAGAGAAAAGGCTGACAAAAATGAACAAATCTGGTAACAAGAAAAAAGAAAGGAACTCAAGAGGTGTCATTGGTGACACCGTGATAGATCTCTCTGCCAGTGCACATTATCTTCTTAAAAGAATGAACTTCTCAATGTTGTAGCGATTCATAATAAGAGGAATGGACCCTTGCCATGAATAGAAGGTTCCTCCAATTAAAATATTCAGGCAGGGGCAACATTTATGTCAAGCAGTGGATTCTTTGACCTAGTAGTTCGTGTGAAGTTAATGAACCATCTGTGCACCTTGGATTTTTTTTTTTTTTTGGAAAGAGCATGTGCCTTGGATTTTTTGGTCCATAGTTGATTCTACGATTCAATGTTTGCCTTAATACTCTTCCAAAAAAAAAAAAAAGCCTTAATAGCTCTAAGCAACCTGCAAGCCCCTTCTTGTCTATTCAACTCGCTGGCAACGCAAAACCACGCTATCAGAACAAAGTTTACATGATAGCCTAATAAGAGGGGCTGTCTATCACAGAAAATGAAGACATAATAATATGAAATAATACCATGACCAAAGCCATAAAAAATACAAAAAGGATCCAAATTTTTTCAAGATTTGACAAAGATTTGATAAATGATAATCACTATAGACACTCCATACTCCTATAATCTATAATTACAACATCTCCATATAAAAAGCAGCTGTGAAATAAAGGAAGGAAAAAAATATTCAAATTTCTATGGTACCTTCTGATTCTGATGGTAGGCATCCTTCCAAGATGCAGTAAGAAATAATTTTTCCAAATTGAAAACATCAACCTGGAAGATTTTCCACAGGAAGATAATAAGTCACAAGACAAAACATGATATTTTAAGGCCCAAGCACTCCTTGAAGAAAATTTCAAGGTTAAGAGTACAATCTAGAGTAGTTAACCAGTCTTCATTCAGGGGGAAAAACTACAGGGAAAAAATCAATTCATTGTAAAAGAATAATTCACAGAGAACAATGGTGTTACTGTTCCGGTAAAATACGAAAGAAAGGAAAACATGAGTCCATTCTCCAAAACAGCATGTAGGCGTGCATTGACCATCATTCCTGGAATAAGAGAATCAATCGCAAAGCCCTTCAAGTCTTTTACCTACAAAGAGAGCTGCATCTTGTCAAGAGCAGAATGTAACAAATTAAATGGACAAGAATGGGAAAAGTGCATACTACGCTTCTAGAAGCTAGATCAGCATTCACTGACACATATACAAGTGAACGGTCTCTATCAATACGGTTAACATCACACTGAACCAGCTGCGAAGTCTTCAGCTTAATCTCAACACCATCTGGTAAAAGCAGGTGCTTCAATGTTAAAAATAGTTATAGAGATAATTATGGTTACTTCCAATTAGATAACTTAGAAAAGGAAATCAATCAGTGACTCTTATAGCCAACCTGCGAATCAGGCCATGCTTATCTTCGTAATATTAACAAAGAGTTTTTTCATTGGAATAAAGAGTTTTTTGGGATACTCAAGGGCAGTAACAAAGAGTTTGAACTTGTTTCACTAAATTTTTATGTTCGCATAAAAAAATTTACCCACATTCAAATTCAAGGCAAAGCCGTTTGCAAGAATGGTATGGCATAAGTATACAAAGTTAGAATTGACATTAAAGTAACACCAAAAGTTTAAAACAAAAAAATAAAAGGATCAAAACTAAAAAGCATAAATATGTAGCTGACAAACCTTCACCGCCTTTTGCTAAGAATCCAGAAAAAGAAGTCCCAAAATGAAGAATGTAACCATGGTCTTCAACACTTTTCACAACTGCATATAGTGCCTGTGAGACAGATAAATTTTGGCACATTTGATCATGGGTACCCTCTAACATTTTTTGAAGGTAAAAGAATGACAACTCAAAGTCAGTAGTCGCCCATTTGCATCAGTGAAATAGTCATTCACTTGTATCCGTAAATTAATTTTAAGAGTAAAATGCAAACATGTGAATGATCCCCTCCGCTTATAACAGATAGAAGACCTTGCCCCAAAACAGATATTATCAGAATGCAGCCTTGTAGACTTGCTCCAGGTCCTTACACATGCTCCAGTTTTATCATCTATATCCTTTATAAAATTGGTAGCAGCTTTTTCATATTTACAATTTTTTTCAGAAGAGGTCTTTCTTATTTACAAGTCAATATATCCCTTGGAATAGAATCATGATGCCTCTCCATATCAATAAAAACAATATGCATATTTTCTTCTTGGCTCTAAAAATTTAGATCAAATGCATCAACAGATGAATCAGTTTGATCTAGAACCTAGCAGGCACGAAGTCAATCTAATTATACATTATATTAGAAATTTATCTCAACCTCCTTTCAATTATTATCCATCAAAGTTTCATCATGTAACTTATCAACTTAATATCTCTATAATCTAAACAGTTCAGCACACTCAATTTGTTCTTCCATAGTGGCATCACAATAGCCTTTTTCATTCTTCTAACATTTTCATGATTCAACAAATAAACATTGAATAAACTCACAAGCCATGTGATCCATTTCTTCCCAAAAAATTCTAAGCATTGTTAGGGATATCATTAGGTCCCACACCCTTCCCCATTTTCATCGTTTTTTAAGAGCCTCCCATACTTCACTCCTTTGTTTTCATCAACAACTTGCACAGTTCAAATGAAAGCAGAGTCTGCACATCTCACAGAATGATTTCAAATACGATATTTAAATTGAAAAACATTTCAAAGTAACACCTCAATCGTTACAACCACTATGTACAAGCACCTTCTCATCCCATCCTTGGAACACATACAATATGCATGATCCTTCATTTATCAACCCTTTACTTTAGCTAATTTGCAGATATCGCTTTCCCTTCTCTGATATTAAGCCTTATGCATATACACATAAGATTCGGCCTTTGCTTTTCTTTGACGGCTTTCTTTGCTTCTTAATTTGCCTTTTGTAATCGCTTTTCAAAAAAACCTTTTGCCTTTTGTAATCTACTTAGTTGACATCATTTTTTCTCAAAAAATGGCAATGAAACAAGCCCTTAGTTAAGCTTCTCCCATGCATCTTCATTCCACCAGCAGACCTCTTGTTCCAGGCACTCCCCTTTAGAATCAACTAAAACTTTTTGGAAATCTTTCTAATAAATATAGCCATAGTCTCTCACATTGTATTTGCCCTTCCACCATGTTCAAAGCATTCTATGAAACATTTTTCTTCTTGATTCTTACTCTCTTGTTTTGGATTTCACCATGGGGATATTGGGTTTTTATACACAAGTTCTCTTCTTTGACTTCATTGCATATGCATTCATTACCAACAGCAATGCTGAGTATCTTTCAAAAAAAAGGAAACAACAACAACAATTACAATGTTGAGTAATCAGACTTTCCTAAAGTGACCCTACAATCCTTGCAGCATAATTGACCCAGATTTTTAGCAAAGTAATCAATCTATTAAATAAGGAAAAAAATATACTTTTGCTACACCAATTTTACAAGTGATCAAGTAGTCCTCTCTTTTCCTGAAGAAAGTATTTGTAATAGAAAATCATAGGATGCTGAAAAATCAAGAGACATCTTCCCTTTCTCATTTTTGTCACAAAAACCATGATTTCCATGAACACTTTACTCCACAGTATTCTTCCCCCACATAACCAGTTGAATCGCTGGTCAAATAATCATGTCTATTTCCAGGATTCCTTGGATTAGCTTGTCAAGTTATACCCAGAATTTCTTCATTGTCCTTTGATGGATAAAGATTTTGTAAAACAAATGAAAGTTGGGAGGAGGAGAGGAGAAAAGTACCAAGCTGCAATGGATATTGATAGGTAAGAAATGAGGGATAATGCCCGAAGATCCAACTATTTATCCAACTCTTTACCCAAAAGATCCAACTATTCAATCCACTCTTTCTCATCTTTCACGGAATGCCTAGGACTGTTCTAGGTAAGCTGGAACAGTGCATGTATCCAGCAATTTGAGCAACTCCCATTGTAGGTTTCAAAGTTAAATACAAATACAATCTATTAACTGGGTATATGTGTTCTTTGAGGGCCATCTACCCAAACCCGAACCCGACACATTCAGTTTGTCTCAACAAGCCCACCCAAGGGGGAAATTTTCATATTAGCACCCCGAGATGAATCTTTTATAGAATTTTAACATTAACTTGGCCTTCGATGGAGCATCTATTAGCAACATGCCACATCACCTATTGGAGTGGGGCAGTTGGAAGGGGCTGCTACATGAACATCAAGTGTAGTGCAAGTTCAGTAAGGGCCCTCTCATTTGGGATGTATGCAACTAAAGAAGCTAATTTCACTATATCATTGCTCGGATGTCCAAAATGTGCAAAGGTTCTCACACTATCAATGCATGCCAGTAAAACAGCTACTCCATAGAAACTCGTAATATGGATATTGCCATTTTGACAAAAGCTCATGAGTGGGATTATCAAAATTGACCAAAGGCATATGAGAACAGAAGACCAGCAGTAGCGAAGACAGAAGAAGACAAGGGGAAGGTACTTCTGCGCAAGGTGAAAGAAAAGAATACAGAATCGGAGAAATATAAAAGACTGTACTACTGCAATAGTAAGTGTTCCGTTTTGCGACCCTTTCTACCCATCCAAACACCAGTTGTTCCAGCACTTGGAGATGGCAATTCATGTTGAACCTCCTCCCCAGCGAGGGCATTGTTCTTGTTATAACAAGCTAAAGAAGGTATTAGTTTTCTCTCAAGCATACAATATATATGCTGCAAGAAGGCAGGGAAGCCTCCATTTCTATAAAGTTAACATCTTCTGGTCATCAGATAGGAAATTTTGTTTTCCTAGGCATGGATAAACCTTTGATAAAGTTTTGGTCATCCAGAGCAAGAATCACATGTGTACCATTCCATCCTGAAGTGAATCCAAAGAGAGGCCTTTGTGCAACAAAGAAAGATGCAGTGACAACAAGATCCTCTTGCTAGCTTTGCCCTCCATCTTCTCGTCTTCTACTTGCAAAACAATGCATGGAACAAGCTGGCCAACATGAAATATGCTTGAAAGCAAGTCGCCTTCAAGGTCCTGCAAAGCCGCAAAGCATAAATCATATCTCTCAAGACATCACAGGGAATAACATGGAAGTAAAGCCCCAATTCTTGTACCTTTAGCTTCCCGGATGAATGTACTTCAATCGCCTCCTCTGAGCGAACAAATCCCCTTAGGCCACCAGGAAGACTAATTACAAGGTCCTTCGGATTCACCTCAGCAACCAATCCCCAAAGCCTCATGTTCGCAGAGATGTTCTGGACGACAAAAAACAAAAGATAGAAAAACAATTTCAAGGTCCACATTTTTAAAGGAAACAGAGAAATTCATCTGCATTTGAGCGGTCCATCAAAAACAGCAGGAAAATTGTTTAGAAGCTCGAAAAGTACACCCAGAAGGGGCAATACATGATAATATGCACTTAGAACGCATACCGTAAACTCATCTAATGCACTTTTGCGTGTACATTTGAGCTTAAAAGCGGAATCCAAACAGATGTTAATCATCGCATGGCACCAACCTTCAAGGTGATGCGATTCGCGAACCTCGGGAGTTTCCCAGAGATGCCCACTCCAAAGAGAGAGGTCCACTCGTCATCCCCACCGGCTCCAACCCTCCTCCCCTTCTTCTTCTTATCCTTCAAACGCTTCTTACCCGCTTTCACCTCCTCCTCGAGCTCCTTCTCCGCCTCCGCGTGCGCCTCCGCCACCTCTCTCCTGCTCAGAAGCTTAGTTCCACCTGATCGCCAACCCGCCAAGATCCAAACCTTAACGTTTCTATGCACAGACGAAACGATGTAACGCAGTGGGTAGTGGATATTTCAACCTCTGGGGAAATCGGGCGCCCCATCCTCGTCGGCCAAGAGAGCAGAGGATACAGTCGCGGGGATTGGGGCATCGTTGGGCGGCTGCGTCTCCCTCTTGGGCTTCTTGAACTGCTTGCCTTCCGGTCCCAGTGCCTTGGAGGGCTTCCCCTTCGCGGAAAGGCCCCACCTTTTGTTGTCGTTCTTCTTGGACGAAGCCGCCATGGCCGGTGGGTTCTCTGTCTGTGTTGCCTTGAGGTGAAAGAAGGGGGAGAAAGGCGATGCGATATGAGAGCTGTGGAATCGAGAGCGCGAGGCAGAAGCTGTGAAGGCAGCCGCCGAACGATCGGAGTCGAAATGGAGGGACGATGCTGTAAGGTGGGTTTAGGGTTCTGGGTTTTAGACCCGAGGTCCGATTCAGCCGGGGAATAAGTTCATAGAATAAAATTTTATTTGACAAGGAAAATAAATTTATGTAATAAATAGGGAAATAAAAATAATAATAATAAATAATAGAATAATTAAATTAATTTATTTAAATATTTTGATGTATTAAAATTATTCCTTAAGGATGATTGGATAATTTTAGTTTATGGTAAATCTATTTAATTTGTTATAAGTTACACATATTAAATGATGTGTTAAATACTTCATATATCAAATAATCATCATCTAAAGGAATATAGAATTAGTGAAATAAATGGTAGAATAATTGAGTTAATTTATTTGAATATTTTGATTGATTAAAATTATTTTACAAAGAAAGTAAAATAATTTTACTACAAATTAAATCCACTTAACTCAACGTAAATAGAGGATAAATTAAGTGATAAGTTAAAATATTTAACCCGATACAAATCCACTTAACATACTAACCAAAAGGTTTCAAGTTGGGTCGGATTGAGTTACCGATCCTTCAAAATGATTTATATAAGGTTTTCGGAAAAAAGTAAAAAAAAATGGTCACTCATTGGTGTTATAGCGTCGCTTAGGTCAATCATCACAATGTTGAAGTGGCAAGATGCATCATTTGATTCAAAGAAATGTTTCAGCCATGTCACTTGTAATGATGTTTTCGATGTCCTCTTACAAAAAAAAAAAGAGTATGGATCCCGAAAGGAGATGTGCTGTACAAATTGATCGTATGCTACAAAAAAAAAAAGATTCGAATGAGTTGCCATTGAAAGGGATTTTGAAATTGACTTCTGTCAACTAGTGCTCATTGATTTAACTTTATCTCATAGATCTTGGTGATTAAAATAATATTTAATGCAAATTTCCTCACTTGTGCTTTCTATTTAAGGAGGAGGTGTGATCGTTAAAGGGGTGTTTGTGGCATTAATAAAGGTGAGAAGAGCTCCACTTTTGAAATTAAGTTATTTTATTATATCTTATTCCAATATCTGGCATATGTCCTAGTGTGATTCCATTCGGCATTTATATATCTTAAGGCATGAGAAGAGAAAAGTATCATGCCTCGATGAGAGATTTAACTATAGTAAACTCGCCTCTTTTAAGTTATTCCCTCCTTAATTTTAGAATTCAAATGTTATACTGTTCAACTTAACATTTTCCTTTGATAGGTTGTTACTTCATTCATTGCAAGTACGATTGAATCCAAGAAATCCAACAATTTACAATTTGTTTGTTTCTAATCTTTTTCATCTCTTTGTATGCTTTGTTTTTGCATGGATGTAAAAAAATATACACACTTTTCGCTCGATGAACATGATTGATTGACGTTGTAGGAAGTGCTTCTATTTTGTGGATTGATTTTTTTTAATAGTTTGAATGATGTTGCTATCTTGTAAGTTGTTAGGTTACCTAATACTTCTTAACAACTCTAATTTGTGAGTTGATTGATATCCTTTGTAGTGACAATGATATTTCTACTTTGTGGGTTGATAAGTTAGTTGAAACCTGGCAATAGTTCTATACACTGGCTTAAATGATGTTGCTTTTATAAAAAGAGTGCAGCTTTGCGATCTTTAGTTGTTGGTTGGTTGAAATCTTACAACAGTTTTGTTTAATGGATTAAATTAGGGTAGAACATTGAACTTAACCCAACTCAAAACCATTATGAACCAAACTTTTCTTTCGACCTTTGGGTTGAACCAAAGGTCCAAAAATTTTAATCATTTAAGGGTCAAGCCCAACCCAAGGTCGATTCTTTTAGCCCAAGTTCGAGCTAACTTTTTTTTTTTTACATGTAAATGATTTTGGTGTTCTTTACCAAAAACAAAGTTGGGCTCCTTTCTTTAAAAAAAAATTATATGAACTTATCCTTAATGAACCTTGGATCTTTTTTTAATAGAGATTACATTTAAAAATTAGGCTAAACTTTTTTTTAGCTAAAATTCTACATGATTTTACGATTTAATTATTTTTTTGTTACTTATCTTTCTATATTTCATAAAATTAAAAGTTAAAAGCTCTATAAATCATGAACAACTAATAAATCTATAATTGTGAATAATCAAAAGATAGCTTCAAAATAAATATTTTTTAGGTTGTATAATGTCTCGAGGCATTAATTGGGATATTGAGGATTGCAATTATTGAGAGCAATATTCATAACAATTGGTAATTAATAAATAATAAATAATGGTTGAGTAAACGGTTAAATATATATAAACAACACCCACCTCTAGAACTTAATTTTCCTTACTATTCATTTAGTATTGTTATCCTCGACTCTTGTTAACATTTTATTGGACTTCATATTTAGTTGTAGTAGGGTAGTCAAGCATAGAGGATCTAACTCAACGTTACAAGATGATCTGTGCGAACAATAATCCTTTACTTAATTACTTAGTTTTCTAATAGATGTGCTCCTAAACTTTTGATTATTTTCCTTTCAATTTTTCTGGACTTGTAGATTTTTATTTATTTTATAGTTATCACTTTATCTAAATTAATGCTTTATGGATTGGTGTTTAGCTATTAATATTTTATGACTCCATGACTATAATCCTATATTTGATTTGATAATTTCATAATCGATAACTTAGGTCTTATCAAGTTTATTTAATTGATGTAACCCCACATCACAGCTATAAATTTAGATATCTGACAATTATATCTAAATATAGTCAGAATCAGATATTCAATTTTAGATATTTATTGAATACAGACTCGAATGTGATATTTTTCAAAATTTAAATCATATTCAAATTTAATTAGATATCCAATGGATTAAACTTGTATGTTATGAATTTTAATTGCCTTTATGTACATTATTATTTTTAATATTATATCACTAGAATTATTTATATTTCTTAACAACAATTTGCATGTGCTTTAACATAATTAGATTATTGTATGCTTAAATCTAATAATCCCTTAATATATTTATGGATATATTGAAATTCTTAATATATTCACATTTTTTTCAATATTTGTTTTTATTATATATCATGTTAATATCCAACTTACATCCATATCCGTTGCTATCTGATTTTATTTGAATCAAATTTTTATCTCATTTTCTCAAAATATGATAATAAAAATTATATTCAATTTACATCCAAATATGACTATGTATTCAACTTTGAGGAAACAAATGTGAATAAAGAAAGTCATGTTTAATCTACATCCGAATAACATTCATCCCTAATTGTAACTATTGTGGGCCAATGAGTAGCCAACATCTGACATGGGGTAGCGAGGGATCACACCCCATGGGTGGAAAGGAGCTCATCTTAAAGGTTGATTTTGACCATCAACCTTGAAGGCTTCGGAGAGCGATCCTGGGTTAAGGGGATTATGGGGTTCTGCTTCCATATAAGAAGAGGACCAACTGTGAACCCCCAACCAATAGGGAGAACCTAACTTGTAGGGAGGAGCAGAAGAACCCGACTTCAAGGGAGAGGAATAAGGGCCCTTCCTCCAAGAAGGGTATCCCATGATACTCCCTTCAGGGAGAACAACTCAACCTAAGGGGAGGATTCAGGAACCACCTCCTTATGGAGGAGAAACAATTATACATTAAGCTCGACCTAAATAGAAATTTTTATCCTTTTTGTCAAGTTATAGTATTTGATTTACCAATACTTGTATGTAACATGGGACTTATCTTCACCCTATGCCGAGATGAGTTAACTATTCAACACATACTACTAAGATTTTCCATATATTTGATAACTGAATTGCTTAAGATGAAGTTATATTGAATAAGTTATATGCGAAAAACTATATCTTAGGAAATAGCCATGTAAGTCTTGAAGCCTAATCACAATTACGAATAGGAAGGTTCATTTTGTGCACATACATATATTTTGGCTTCTACATTGATTGTTTTCCCATTTATTCAACAACATTTGTTAGGCTACTTTGGTAGGTTTGTGATCCTGATTCATTTTATGATCTGCTTAGATGAGTATTGGGGAAAATATTGGTCAAAATTTAATATGAAAGTATTTGATTGGATGAAGTAGTAAGTGATAGTTTTGAATGACACTAATAGAAAATGTATCATTCATGACGGTACATATTCCACTGTTATACCACCATCGAGAATAATAATATTATCGATCATTATAAGATGTAACAATTGCCAAAAATCGATTATTAACCTTCTCGCCTACCCATAAAATGGAGTGGTTGAGACCATTCTCATCGGTTTATAATCGATGAGAATAATGTTATACTTGTATGTTATTAAATAAATGGTTGGTGATATCATTCTCAGAAATCGTCGATATTAAAAAGTTCTTTTTGAAATGCATTCGTCAACCATTCCAATTAAAATGGTTGAGAATGGTAGATTGATAAGCGAGATTTTATGCAAGAAAGATTGAATTAAAAATCTATCGTTGCAGTGCGTAAAAATCCACTATCAAATAAATTTAACCTAAACTTTAGTGAGTCCCATGTCAAACACGGGGAGGCGAACATTTAATTTAAAATCCATGTTTATTTTTATAGAGTAGCTGGTTGAAATTAATCTTCGCTAGTTATTCTACTTAAAGAATAAATAATAGAAATTGAGATAAAATAATACAAAGAAAGAGAAAACATAGAGAGAGGATGAACAAGTCTTGCATATAAATAAACCAAAGTCTATTATAACTACTTGAAGAAAACAAATCTACACTAGAAAACAGTAAAAAAATAGGGATGAGAAAAATTTTCCTCGACAGCCGCTTGGAGGACGAGCAGTGTTGTTAGCACCCAGACAACCGAGATTGGATGCTGGAAGAAGGTAGACGGAGTCGGAAGATGAGGATGAGACGTGGGATGTTGCCAGCATGGGATCTGATTCCCAAATGGTGGTGAAAAGACAACCACGGGCGCTCCATGAAGGGGATGAGAAGTGGGACAAATTTTCTTTTTTTACTCTAGAGGAGCATCCCAGATTTAAGATTAGCTCCTTAGAGCTTTGGAGAGGTGAAAGGGAGAGAATGGATGAAGAATGAGGAGGGGATATGAGCCCTTTTATAGGTGAGGATAAAGGGGCATTAAGGTCATTTCAAAGGCTTTAAAATGAATGTAGGGCCTTTAGTAACGCTTGCGTATGATGCTGAAAATACATGTCACTGAAGCATGCGTTGATAAAAGTTTAATCTATTACCCTAATTGGCTTATTCTAGGACTAGCTCCTTAATAAAATCATGCATTTAAATTGTATATGTTACATTTAGAGCATGCATGCATATTCTATGCATTATGTTTAGTTTAGACCTAATTATCTAATTTTAGTCTTTTGTAAATAATATAGGTTAAGGACTTGGAATAAGCGGGAGCATTAAGCTGAATAGGAAAAGAAGCTGTAGTAAAATTAGGAGCTGATTGAAGACCAAGATTTGATTAAGAAAGAAATGAAGATCCAAGTAAAGAAGAACATAGAGAGGGACTACGATAACCTAACCCTACTCTTAGAACCTTAGGATACTCTTATCCCAACTCCTACCCTTAGGTTAGCTCAAGCTGAATAAGTAAGCTCAGAAGCCAAAATCATGGATAACATTATCCATGATTTTAACCCCTTATCCATAGAGTTGTCCTACTATCTAGGAACCTTTGCAACCTACCCTAGATCTAATCCTTAACCCAAGAACCTATTTAAGTCCATAAGCTCACTTAATTAACTTAGTATAAGTCAATTGGGTTCATGGAACCTATTTGGACCCAACCCACTAGACTTAGGGTTAACCTAGCCTAATTAGAAACCTATTCTCACAACCTATGTCTATCCCTAACCCTACCTACATAAGACCCACGAAAATCCTAGTCTAATCCTCTTAAGTTGGTGGCAACTTAAGAAGATTTTATCATTTAGTGGTTGGCCAAGAGATAAGATCTTATCTCTTGGCAATATTTTATCCCTTGCCAGCTACCCACCTAGGTTGCCTATTTTTAGAAAACTCTCATCCTATCCCAGCCTTACAACTTAGATCCTAAGGTCCCTATTCAACCAATCCTATGCATCACTTTTGATTAAATCTAAAACATTCAAATTAGTGATCCTAGGCACTCTAGATCAACCAAAAGGAAGCACCTACTTTTCTATAAAAGGACCTAGCCTCCAACCCTTAGAACCCAATCAGCCTTAGCATAGAATTAGCCTTAGGCCACCAACTAGAACTAGTTCTCCTTCTTCTCTTGGAGTTCATGGATGTGCCTTTGCATTTGCTATTACGCCGCCATTCTGGACATCACATTCAAAGCCCATAATCCCTAGTCTTTATTTTCTAGTTCTAGTTGTCATTAGATTTGATTTCAAGCATTCTTCTAGTTGTAACCATCTTATTCTGACATTTAATAAAGTTTTAATAGTTTTCCTTCAATTTGCCTTCAAGTTATTTGTCTACATTTCATGTTCGTAGTTCTACTCAATTTTATTTGCATTCTAGTAGTAATCTCATTCTTAGTACTTAAGAAAGCGAATTAGTCTAGTAGTCACCTTGCGAAAAACTCGGACTCTATTTTGAAAACATTAACTTCATATTTTTCAGTTCGATTGAAATAAATTTAAGAATTTCTAATGGATTATACTACAACAAAAATGTATTTTACGCAATCACATCCGCATTCAGAACACGCATGGAAAGCTGACCATCTAATCAAGATCAGGCGCTTCACGTTGCACGATGTCATGCGCCTCCTCACCTTCAACTGTTGAGGCGTGCCCATCGATCTGTCGTCGAATTGTTCGATTGGACAGCTTAAAATGCGCCTTGCCTCACACTACTGAGAAGGCGCATGTTAGATCGCATGTTTGATAGTGCGTCATCTCGCACGTGTTGAGTGCGCATCATCCAGCATGTCACATCTCCTCATCTGATGCTGCTTATCGCTGATCAAACAACCCAATTCCTTACGCCTCTCCTATTCTCGAATTAAGTCTTCTCCATACGACTTGAACGCGTGCCCGCAGGTTGCAAATGCCTCTCTCACCCAATGCATTGCAGCCGTGGATTCTTGTGTTTTGGTTTTAAGGCTCAAGCGCTCATGACCGTTGGATGGGGATCCAATGGTCAAGATCACTCGAGCCCCCACCTTCAGGAGTTGTAAAGCACAACTGAGATTGAATCTCAGTCGTTGGATCTTTGATCATGCAAGTGAAGAGGAAGTCTTATGAGTGGTCTCGGGCGACTAGGATGTTACCACGTGGTGCCATCTAGGCCGTCCAACTTTGTTTGCTCATAGGTGATACCACGGATGTCGAAGTATATCGATTTTCACGTCGTTGGGCGGCGATCATTGATTCAAATCCATCCGTGCAGTTGGATTCTTCATCTAAGGTCTAGATTTTCACTACCTTACACTGTTGCCTTTAATCTTCTGTGGCTTGTACGTGATGTTACATATGTTGAATTTGAGTGATTTTAAAGGTGTTGGAGTCCGACCATCACCATGATCACATCTGCAAGATCTGATCTTCAATCAAAAGCCAGAAAGATATCGCCATTTTCCTTAGCCAATAAAAATGAGAAAATTAATATACAATTTATACAAATTAATCTAAATACATGATGATGCATGTTATCCAATATTTATAATGCATGATGCTTATATGGACATAGGAATATGCATAAATTAGCATTTTAGGCTAATTAGATGTATACACATCATCAATCTAAAACCCACATCACACACCCAACTCCTTCCCCTTCCTTTCTTCCCCAATCGAGTGATCCTCCCCCTCATCTCTGACTACAACGTTGACTCATCCTCTCCCTCCGTCGATGGCAGCGCACCAGCTTGACGCTGCTCAAGCAACGAGCTCCTTCTGCGCCCCTCCCTCGATAAGGATTTGTTACGAACGGGCGCTCCAGACGTCTTTTAAGACATCTGGGAGGTGGCCCAGACGTCGTAGCAGACGTCTGGAATCACTTACAGATGTCGGACCAGACGTCTGGGATCATTTCCAGACGTCTGAAAATCGGTTATTTTGGCATGCTACTGTTCGTCTGCGCGCCTGAGCGCGCAGACCTGCGTTTTCTCTCTCTCTCCCTCTTTTTCCCTCTCTCCTGCGGCCGCAAACGCCTCTGCAGCGTTCTCTCTCTCCTCGCGCGGCCTTAAAAGGGCCACGCCTCTCCCTCACTCCCGTCACCTCCGCCTCCTTCCTCTTCTCCTTCAGCCAGTGTGCGAGAGCGAGCGCGAGGGTGCAGCGGCAGCGACAGCCGCGGTGAGCGTGGGAGGAGGTGTTGTGCGTGGGAGAAGCGCTTGGCCGTGAGGGCGAGCTCGCCGGGGCTGCTAGGGCCGGCCGGCGGGGGGCGCAGCAGGCGCGGAGCGACGTGGGAGGACTGCTGCGGCTCGAGCAGCAGGCGGAGCACTCGCAGCGCGGCCGAGCGTCGCGAGCGGAGGACGAGTGGCGCCCTGGTTCTGGAAAATTTTCCAGAATCAGACGTCTGTGCTTCTAGCCAGACGACGGGAACGACGTTTGGAAGACTGTCCGGACGTTTGAAAGGTGAGTTTTTCCCTCTTCTTCCTTCCCTTCGATTGACCGTACTAAGAGAGAGAGGAAATGGGTACGCGTAGGGTCGGAGATTCGCATCCAACCCGAATCAGACGTCTGGCTGCAGTGCCAGACGGCGGGAACGACTTCCAGACGTCCTGGGTGACCATCGGACGTCTGGGAACTAGGCCAGACGCCCCCTCAGGCTTCTGGACGTCTGAGAGCCCACGCAGAGCGAGGTAATTCCCTGATCCACTTTTTAAGATGTCTGGAAGAAGTTCCAGACGCCTGATTTTGCACTATTTCGTCGTTTTCGACCCGTTTCGGGCCCGTTCAAGCTCCGTTTTCCGCATTTCGAGTTGCGTTCTTTTCGGAATTACATCCTCTACCTGTCTACAGTAGCTGTATACTGTTTTGAGAAGTTCCTTATGTTTGATCCTTCTGATAGGACCCCGTTCCGTTGCAGTCTCGGGGGTTGCGGAGGCACGCGAGATTCCCGATCACACCCCCAGTTCGCCTGTTGTAACCGGTAGAGTGGCTTTAAGTATAATCTGTTAAATTATGAAATCATAAATAGAACCTAGGACATTGCATGAATCCTAGGAATGAGAAATAGATTGAATGGTAGATTCCTAGGGTGTTGCATGAATCCTAGGGCTGGAAAACTAGATTGTATGATAGATCCTAGGATATGGCATGAATCCTAGGACGGGAAAACTAGTGGAATGTATTGAATACTGTAGTCTTGGAAAATGTGGAAAGGAAATAATAGCTGCCTGTGAATTGAATTAACAGCTGCCTGTTATGAATAAATGAACATGATTAAGAATATGGGATGTATGAACATGAAACTGGAATGGTGAAACTGGAATGTTCTGAGTTAAAGAGCTGGAACCCTACGTGGAATTAGGAGTAGAACTCTTGGAAAGTGAATGGAATAGAATTGGGGAAGTGAACTGGCCCTTGAGTACGGAGTACCAAGGAGAGCGACTGTCCCCCCTGTTTAGTGCAGAGCGGAGCCAGCCGCCCCAGGGACCCGGGGTTAGGACTGGCCACTCTGTACCGACTTGCTGGCCCTCGTGTACGTAGTACCGAGGAGAGCTACTAGTGTAGGGAGGTACTAGCTACCCCACGGGCCCCGGGGTTCTGCTAGCCTCCCACACCGACTTGTTAGGCCCACTGGGGCAAACCAGGGTAGTCAGGCGAGGGTGCGTGGACTGTGGAGGGGCAAGGCCCCTGTTTGGTTACTGTGGAGGGGTTGGACCCTGTTACTGAGAGGACTCTGCCCTGTACTGGTTCCGTGCTGTGCTTTGGGCGCACCCATTAACGGAAACGACTGACCGCGTGCCAGTGCGGGTTAGCTACCCGTGCTTTTATCGCGCGTGCCGTAGTCACCGTTACATCTGTCAGTGACCTTGGGGTGGTTGACTGAGAGTAGGATCACCACGGGGGACTCTCCCGGCAAGGGGAGCACCACGTGCTACTTCTACTGTTCGGAAAAGATTGCAATCAAGATCGTTCCCACGATGAACATTCGAGATCAAGTGAAGGATCTGAGAAATAGATAAATTGTGAAACAATAGAAAGGCGTAAATAAAGGAAGAAAGAAAATTTAAAACAACTACTGTACACTTTACTGTTTCTTTAGTTTAGCTGCCATTCTACTCAGCGTTTTGCTGACGTGTTACACTCGTTACCTTTCAGGACCAGGTGTTGAGCAGCCAGGGTCAGCGGCTGCAGAGGATGCTGGGCCGAGTAGGGTCCAGTAGAGTTACCACTGTTCTCTTATACCTCTTTTTGTTCCGTTATAGTGAGTAGTTCTTGTTTCCGCTGTACTTTTCTTTACCTGCAGTTCATATTATGTTATGAATGTTGTTCTACTATTGTGGTGGTATATATTGTAGTGGTTTCTTTCCTTACTGTTGTATTTCCTTATTGTTAGTTATATTTATGCTGAATGTGGTTTATTTTACTGCTCTTTTGGTTACTTCCTCGTTGGACGACTAGGACTTGGGAATCGGGTCGTTACACTTTCAAACACATAAAATAGGACTAGATTAATTAGCAGGTCAAGAAAAATCTTCTGTTAACTTTTACTACTAAACTACATTTTTGCCTATGTTGTTGTCAAGATCAAGATTGACGGTAAGGCAAAGAAAAAAATTGAATGGAAGGTTTGATATGGTCGATGGCATAAACACTTCTATCTTGTTTCAGGCTTGATTGCCATTTCTTATACAAGATTTAGGGGCAACATGAACATTGTACTAGGATACTTGGTTATAGACTTGACGTTTGTCCTCATTCAAGGCTAATAAACTCAAGCCCATTTTAAAATGCTACAAATTTCACAAGCCAAAAGATTACTTCCAGGGAAGGTGTATTATGTGAGTAACCTCCAATGATGTTCTAGGCAAGTCCAAGCCTGATTATTGCTTTAATACCAAAAGCTGTTAAACAGAACCAAAAGTGCATTCATCTATGAAAATTCAGCATGCATTATTCGATCAAACTCCGCCATCTTGAGTCCATTCCCATGCCTCATTCAACATTCAGGGGGCATTCTAGGCCCAACATCAACTACGAGAACTTATCTCGAAATCAAATTTCTAGGGTGCAGGGACAACCCATCCACACTTGCGATTAATTGACATGCACGAAATGCTCAACGAGTTGCATTCCTCTTGGGAAGCCACGATTTTGCATTCCCAAAACCCCCTCTCAACTCTCCTATTATTTAGAAATTTCGAAAGAGTAACACATAAGAGGAGGGAAGTCCCCACTTGACCACGAGCACCCTATCATCCTCGGTGTAAGGTTGCCCTTCCAAATTACCTTCAAATTAACCACATAATATGCATCGGTACTATTATCCCCCCTAAAATAGTCCCAAACACAATCATAAATACCCAAATCCCTAAAAAAAATACTTAGGGCTAGGGATTTGGAAAACAATCAAAGAGGAAGGGGACGCACCACGAGCCATTGAGGCCTTGCTGATGCAGCTCTCTATCAATCCACGATCTTAGCGCTACAACAAAAGCCATTGCAGCAGCAGCAACCGCACCAAGTAGTAGTCGCAACAGTAGCAACTGCAGCTCGCGTGGTCGCACATGCTAGGGCGGTGGCTACAATGGTAGTAGGGTGCAGTGGCGGTTGCAGACAGCAGTGTTGTTGCTAGACGAGTGGGCAGGGAGGGGAGTGTTGGTGCAAGGGCACCACGATCGTCAATTTTGATGATAACAAAACACTTGTGTTTTAACATTTGCATTTGAGTTTAAGATTTCAAGATAATTGCAAATGGATACAAGTGTGAAGGAGCTTCAGCTTGCATCCATGGTGAATTGGATTAGCTCACTGGAGGAGAAGAAGCTTCGCATGGAGTAAGAGCTTGGAGTCATGAAGAATATGATAGAAGTCTTTTCTGTTCTTGTAATTTGTAATTGGTTTTCATTTGTTGTTTCTTTTTACTCTTTACTTTTGTCTAGATTATTGTTAAAGAGCCTCAAAGTAACTAAGCTATAGTCCTAGGAACACCTTCTAAACCCGGGGACACTTAGACAACTCTTAGAGAATTTAAGAAACCAAAGTAGGCATTAGACAACCTGATCAAACCTCTGATATGAAAATCAGACGTCTGATACTTGACTTTAAGACGTCTAATTATTTTGATCTGACGTCCAAACACTTAGGTTGGATAATCACCTTTTGTATGCCACTTTCAGACATCCATCCCTTAGTCTAGATGTCTTAGAAGACATCTGATGACATTGCCAGACGTCCAATTAGTCGAATGTTGGCTTAGAAATTTGATCGTTGAAGAACGACCCTGGATCTTCTATCAGACGTCTATAAAGGACCTTAGACGTCTAATATATAGACGTTAGTCTCGATTGAGCCAAAATCACTTTGCACAGATCTAATAACCGTTTGTGTCTTGGGAAATCCATTCCCGCAGTTAATTAGGTTTCCAGACATCTAGACCTGGTGTCAGACGTCCAACCTGTCGTCTGACCACTTTTCACTAGAACCATGTTTAAGTCTGACTAAATCAGTAAGGGAACCCATCTAGTATTAGATGTCTAATCTTATTATTAGGCTTCTTATACTTGTCGTCCAGACATTTGATATTAGATCTAGACGTCTGATAACCCTATCAAAATCATTAATGACCTTGATTCCGACCCAATCTACCTTGGGTTTTTTGTCAACGGCTATAGAAGCCTTCAAAGGCTTTCCAAAGCTTTCCTAAGCCATCTATAAATAGGAGAGACTCCTTCCTCAGTTAGACACACCCAAGAATACTACTTCTACACATTGTATCCTAGAGAAGAAGAAGATCATCTAGAAGTGTTGTTACCCTCCAAGATCATCTCACGCAGTTTGAGAGCACTACATTCGCCGTCACCCACTCTCCCGTCGTTGGTACGAGAGCGTCGTCGTGCCGTTGCATTGTTCACGCACTCTACATCTATAGCCGACTTACTTCCATCAAAGGAAAATTTCTATTGCCTATAGTAGCTAGTTTCATTTACATGCTTTGTAGCTCTATATAATTTTTTGTATTTGTCTTTGGTTGGGTATTTGCTTTGCGAATTTCCGTCTTCATCGAGAGACTAAATACTCCTCGTGAAGAGGAGTTTGAGATACGCTACCCTCGTGTAAGTAGCGTGGTTGTAATGAGGTTGAGTTACCCTCGTTGAAGTGACTCATTAATGGATTTGATCGACTCGGTCGATTGGGAAATCCTAAGTCGAGAGACTTAGGTGGTGCTTTTTACCCGAGTTTGAGTTTCCACCTAAAAATCCTTGTGTATATGTGTGATTGTTTTTTGTGATATTTTTGTCTATTATATTTTCGCATTTTTATTTATCACGCATATCTCACCCCCTCCTGTAGCGAAATTACAGGGAGGTGGTCGGTGAGGGGAAAGGGAGGAGAGGAGAGGTCGACCATAAGGATGTGGTCGTGCTGCTTGCGTGAGAGAAAATGGGGATGGAGGGGGCCTGTGGTGGTGGTCACCCTCTCTCTTGCAATGGTGGGGGAAGGGCTTTGGCTTCCTCCCGAAGCCATCCATTTATTAAATCGAAGAAAAGAAAAAGCATTTTTTTAAGCACACCCCCATCATCCCAAAAATTGAATAATAAGGAGCTCATTAACAAACTTCTCTCACACAAGATCCCTCAACTAACAAAAAATCTTGGAGTCCACCCTATCAAGGAACAATCACCCAACATCAAGCAAGTACCGAAACGAAAATTCAGTAGAGACGCAACCTATAAGGGCAGAACTAATCACTTCTCGGGTCAAGGCCCGAACTTGGATTTCAATTGACTAAAAATAAAATTTCAAGAGCCTTTGCAAGGGTCTAATTAGATGTACAATGGTCGCATCAGATTTAAACCCTTACATTTCCCACTCCCATTTCCTACCCCCTCCACTTCCTTCTTTTTTTTCTCCTCACATTTCATCCCCCTCCACTTCCTCCTTCTTTCCTCTTATTTCCTACCCTTCTTTTTTCCTCCTCCCATTTCCAACCCCCTCCCCCCTCCACTTTCTTTTTTTCTCCTCACATTTCCTCCCCCCTCCACTTCCTTCTTGTTTTCTCCTCACATTTCACCCCCCCCCCTCTTTCTTCTTTTTTTCTCCTTACGTTTCATCCCCCCTCCACTTCCCTATTCTTCTTCTTTCCTCTCATTTCCTACCATTCTTCTTTTTTCCTCCCCCGTCCACTTCTTGCTTCTTTTTTTCTCCTCACATTTCCTGCCCCCTATAATTCCTTCTTCATCTCCTTTTCTCTCATATTAAACATTCAACAAGTAACAAATGGTGGGCACACTCACGTATTAAAAAAAAAACCTTGCATATATATATATATATATATATATATATATATATATATATAGTAGGCACACCCGACATAATAAAAAAAAGAAACTCACATGTATTTCAAAATTTTAAGGCAATGGTAAAAGAAACTTACTATCGTGTAGACGATAAAAGACCATGAAAAGACCTCAAAGAACTCGAAAACTTATAAAAGAAGGTAATAAAATAGATCAACTCAGTTTTAATAAGAAAAAAACATAAGCTTTGAGAAGAAAATGATACATTTAAAGAATAAATATATGAAACTTATAACTAAAAATATGAAAAATATAATTTTATTTGTGAGCTAAGGATTAATTCTTTTGGCAAATTACTATATATATCAATGCCAGTTGCACAAGGGGCAACTTCATTTTGTGGGCTTTGCTGGTTATACTTTAAATTAAACATCTGGATCGAGATCTTTTTCTGCAACGTATTGTTAATGGGATAGTACTCTAATGGATATTATCCACCCATTTCTACTATTATCAGGCACACATAATACTTGTGCTACCTGACAAGTAATGTGGATGGTTCTAATGACTGATAAATTCGACGGTTCTTACTTAAACTCAAGAAACTGTGTTTCTAATCGACTTTGAATCCATCTCCTTTTTTGAAAACATCAAACCAATCATTCTTGAATAGATCGACCCTACGATCAAAGCTAAAACTCATTTCCATAATATCTTCAATTTGACCATAATACCCTTCAAAACCAGTACTTAGGTTGCAACTGACAACGACTCCCGCCTGTTATGTGGCCATCGCATCATCAATTGATCTTACTCTGAATTTGAATCCATTAATTATGTATCCTAAATGGTAGCATTCGTATGTTAAAAGTGTATCAGCAATTTTATCAAAATCCTGTACCCACTGCGATCCCCGTGTTCTTTCAGTTTATTTACACGATCCTTGAATCAATCAAGGAACTGCAATTCGGGTGTACAATTCAAGATAGATTGGATGATTTTTTGAATTTATTGTAAAATTCTTCCACTTCTAGAATTTACCTTAGAATGTACAAGTGAGCTAATCGTCGGTCCATTTCCAAGATGGACTTGAACTCGGTGTGGAGGATCAACCTTTCTTTAATGTCAAATATGAATAGACAATCTTCATCATTACCATTAAATCCACCATCATAATTTCGTTCAAGTTGATTAAATCAATTGTCTGTCTCATTCATGTACATGATACAAAAGTTAATACATTCCTTTACAATATATTCTTCTACGATTGACCCTTCTGGTTTTGCCTTATACAGAACATAATCTTTCAGCTACTTCAATAATAGTTTAATTGAATACATCCATCTGTACTGCACGGGTCCAACAATTTTCACTTCATTCGAAATATGAAGCGTGACATGAACCATCACGTCAAAGAATGCATGTGAGAAAATCTGCTTCATTTTACAAAGTGTGATTACAATTTGTTTATCTCAATACTCCAGTAATTCGAGATCTAATGTGTTGAAACATATGACTTTAAAATATCTGCTCATCTCTATAAATGAATCGACTACTGGATCAGGCATCACTCTACGCATCGCTAGTTTGAATAAGGTTTGCATGCGCACATGAGAATCATGACTTTTTAACCCACTAATCTTCTTTTGCGCTTCATTTACGCAATGGAAAGCTGGACGAATGCCTATTTGGAACTTGAATGTCTTTCAGGAAGGAGAAAATCCTTTGCCTCTGCTTTTCGGTAAGACTGCATATAGCTTCTGGAAAGTAAGAGTCACCTTGTTGAACATGCAACTCAAGACGAATATCCAAAACACTCATATCATTCCTTGTTTTAACTGTATCATTTGGGTTGTCTATTAAGTTTAATACATCTAAAATGTTGTCCATTACATTCTTCTTAATGTGCATAACATCTAAATTTTGCTGCACAGTCAAATCCTGTTAATATGGAAACTCCATAAAAAATATGATTTTTTTCTAAAATCCTGAATGTTGCAAAGAAGTTAAGTCATTTTTTAAAGGACAACCCAAACGTATTTCACCAAGCTGTTGCAATATCTCCATAATTTTCACACCAGACAACCTAATAGAGCATGTACTCAGTTTATTTTTCGGATTCTTTAACAAACACCAGCATGCTTTACAAATCAAATGTGACCTTGAATTGTGACATTCGCGATCAATGTTTAGTGGGAAAAAATCTATGATGCCCTAAGTAATAGACTTTCTTGCTTTCAAGTAATCTCAAGTAATAAGTATCATCTATACAGATTAGACATGCAAACTTCCCCTTTGTACTCCATCCTAACAAATTAGCATATCCTAGAAAGTCATTTATTGTCCACATTAATGCTACATTCAACTGAAAGAATTCTTTCTTATGTGTGTCATATATGTTTGAACACTACTGTACAATAGGACTTTCAATTCATCAATCAACAGCTGGAGATAAATATCTATCGCATTTTTCCCGATTGCTTTAGGCCTGTGATAAGGGAGGTTAATATCATAAATGCATATCTTATGCATAGCCAAGGGGATAAGTTATAAGTTAACATGACTACCAGTCATATGGAATATGACAGATACATGTTCCTGAATGGGTTGAATATATTATAAGCTCCAATCTCACATTCTGTGCCTCACCCGCGAATGATGAATGATTCTCATTAAATCTATTCTACTCATCAGAATATGTTGGATGACAGAAATGTCTATCTTTTGATTTATTCTCATGATGTCACACCATCAATTTTGCTCTTTCGTTGAAAATGAATAAGCAAAGGATCAGTGGAAAATAACGGAGAATCTTCTCCGGTTGTTTCTATTCTCCTGTGTTTGCTAATTTACTCACCTTATACCTCTGACCATATTCAGGACAAATTACTCTACCTTGAGTACTTATTTCTGTACAGGACACAATCATTTCGACAGGCATTAATTTTCTCGAATTTCAGTCCGAGCCTGCGTATCTGCTTCTTCCATCATACCCTAACCTAGAGTATCCAACAGGATTATTGAGCAGCTTCCTAATGAATTGAAAGTCCTCAGACATTAATTTTGCAGTGGTTTTATTTACCACTTTCATTTAAAATAATTTAAGAAGGAATGACAACTTCAACATTAACATTATTCTAGGAGCAATAGGATCCTTTACTGCCTTGACTGCATCGTAAACTCATTACAATCTTATAATGTCTCATCGTCATCTACATCCTCAGGGTCTGCAGCTATCATATCATGTAACATTTCATATAATTCATCTCCCTGATTATCATTACTTTGTTCCAAATCATCAATTCTATCATATGTAACTTTTGCTGTGATTTACTCACCATAAGCTGTCCAGTTTACTTAATGCTGCCACCAACTGTTACATATCATATGCTTGAAAATGGTGTTTCAGTTATGGAAATACTCATTCAAATAGTGTCTACATGGGTATAAAATCAGCTGAAGAAATTCTCCTTGTCTAAATGTCTTCCAATCATCATTAAATGCTCACTCTAGATACGAAATCACACCATTCTTGTGTTCGTAATAATTCGAATTCCTCAAACTAATTCATGACTTGTCCATGATAATGTAAATTTCAATGTCAACCACTTACAAGTTAGATTCAAATAAGGAAAATATGCATATTTTAAAAAGATTTTCACTTGATAGTCCATCTTTAAAGATTTGATCACAATGTTACTTCTTATATGCAATCAGTGTGTGGAGAAATTTCAACACTATTTTCCCGCACTTCTCTAGTATACCTCCCAAAACTAATCATAATCACATTCCCAACAGCCCCCACTAAAGAGCGTTTTGGGAATGGAGCTAAGATTAGTTAGTATACCGAAGAAGAGTGAGAAAATACGACTGAAGTTTCTCCAAACACTAGGTGCATGCAAGAAGTAACCCTAAGTTGTGATCAAGTCTTCAAGGACCCTCTTTGGCCCGAGATCTTTACCAAACTAAAGAACTAAAGATGATCAAGCCTTATGGTATGCTATAAAGACAACGCATCATGCATGTAAGTGAAGTGTATACACACTCCGCATTGTCCGTATAACATGATCATAAGTCTTGACAGACAAGTATTTTAATACAATATCTCTCATAACCTATACCATAGGGGTTTAAACTCATATTGTTTGTCATCAAGTGCATCTAAATTTGTACAAGTGTGTGTAGTACTATGAGCTGATAATTAAACATTTAACTTTCCAATTAAAATTTTGTAAATAAACTTCATCGACAGAAAACCTAAACCCTAACTAGTAACGCGCTGGTTCGCGTGTTCTGTCTTGCTGTGTCTTTATGTTTATTTTGGTTTACAATCAGTCGTTATAGTATGTGACAAAACAGCTACCAGATTACTACATGATTTTTTTACTCGGAATAACAAGGTTTTTCCGAGGTCGAACTCAGGGAGCAACTATGTTTCAAGAAGTATGCATAAGTTCTCAATTATGTTACAAAAATAAGAGAGAGAGAGAGTTTTGTTGGCTTCTTCTTCTTCTCTCTTTCTCTTTCTTTTCTTCCTCTCTTTACTTTCCTTGCTCTTCTTCAGTCCTGCCTTCTCTTTTCTCTTTTTCTTCTCTGCGGCAGTGGTGATCTTCCTCTTCTTTTCTTCTTTTCTTCCTTCTTCTTGGCCGCTGACTTTCCTTCCTCTTTTCTTCTTTTCCTCTTTCTTTTCTTCTCTGGCCGCTGACTCTCCTTCTTTTCTTCTTTTCTTTCCTGCCTTTCTGGCGGCAGCGGTGATTCCGACGTCTAATGCAGTGCTCAGACGACTTATCTATGGCTTTGTTACAGTGCCTTCCTTCTTCCTTCTTCAGCTGCCCAGCGTGGCTTCTTCTTTTCTTCTTCTGTTTCTCTCCTTCCTTCCTTCTTCTTCAGCTTCTGCTGAGCAGCTAAGGCTTCAGCCGCTTCTCTTTTTCCTCTTCTTCTTCTTTTCGCCCTGCACGCTCATACAAAGGTCAGAGCAAAACCTACCCCTACCCCTTCCCCGCGTCTCTCTCTTTCTCAGAATCTCTCCTACGACTGCTCTCCCAGAGTTGGGTATTTGGGTTCGAGTAGCGCGCCCGGGACCAGGCCCACCGGCGTGCGGTGGTGGGCGAGGAGTGCGTGGTTCGGGTAGTCGGATCCAGCCCAGACCCGTGGGGCGTGAGCGCGGGCGAGGGAGAGTGAGCACGAGGCGCGCTGCGTGAGGGTGAGAGGGACCTGACCCCTGTGTTCGAAGGCAGTAAGCCCTATGCACTTTTGCAATTTAAGTGTGGGCGCTCGGCCGCACACTTATGAGGTAGGACTAAAGTCCCACCTGATTTTGTGCCTGCAGGCGAGGAGTCCACGGCCAATTGAAGCAGCTGTGAGGCTTGCGAACCAAATCGCAAACCTGGATGCCTTCACGAAGACTGCCCGCACAACTTGGAACGTGCGCCTGGCCTGGGGAAGACCTGGAGCTGCTGCAGCAGGTCGACAATGGCGGCGAGAGGGTGCGAACCTGAAATCACTGTGACGGCCTCTCGGCCAAGTCAGAACACATGCAAAGCTTCGCCAGAGTGTGGCGAAGCCTGTGCGATGGTCGGCGAGGCGCGGGAGTGCGTGTAGAGGTCGACCTAGGTTAGACTGTGAGCGGAAAGATGGGTTTGTTTGGGGGATGGTTGGGTGGTGCTTGGCAGTGAATGGAGAGGGGGGATCGGTGGAGTGGAGTGTGGGGGAGCTTCTGGGCTGGTCGGCAAGGGGTGAAGAGGTCTGTGGATGTGGGATGGACTTGCCGGAGAGGGTGATCGGAGATGTGGAAGATGGGTCTGGACAGTGGCAGTCGGGTGGTCGAAATGACAAATTGGAAGAGGGAAAATACAAGGGAGAGAGAGCAAAGACTATTTACCTATTTACTTGACGAAGGGGGAGGGAGGAGCATCCGGCTCGTGCCTGCCGGAGCTGGAGACGAAGACGCCCTGGAGGAGGGTTTCGGCGACGAGGAAGCAGTCGGAGGGCATCAGCGGGTATAGCCTAGTGCGGACGACAGGGCAGAGTAAACCCTGCTGCAGGTAGGGCAGCAGAGCGACGAGGAGGAGGAGAAGATCGTCGGAAGCTTCGGGCTCCCTGACCAGAGGGGGAAGGGATGAAGAGGAGGTGTTTCTCCGTCAAAGAAATCTTGAAGGAGTCGGCAAGGTCTGCCGCTTCTTATAAAGGGCTTGGCGCGGAGAGAGGGACGAGGTGGCGTCATGCCAGCCTCGCCGAAGTATGGTCGGAAGGGATACCCATGCCTTCCGTGAGTTCGCACGGAAGGCATGGTTGACAGCAGAGGTAGTGGGCAGGTCCCTACGACAGAGGACGTCGCAGGGAACCCCCTTCTATTCTAGAGGACGGCAGTCTTGCCCTGCACGGCGCCATCCTTCGCGCAAGGTCGCCGGAGGCATGGCGCTGCGCAGAAGTGGCAGGGAGGACCGTTCTGCAAAGAACGATGAGAAGTTGGGGGACTAAATGCAAGGGTTTTAAAAGATAAGGGTCAAAAAGTAAATAAAGAGGACCAAATTGTAAAGTCGGTCAAGGAGGTCTTTTCTTAGGCTCAAGTTTTTATACCAGACCAATTTGAACCTAAATATATTAATGGTGAATTTTAATTATAGGTTGGACCATGTTTGATCGGCTAATTTGCGTAAAAAATCTAAATTAAGTCATTATGGGCATAGTTCTCATTTTATGTCAAAATAGGCTCCAAAGGTCAAATTGAAGGTTCTAAACCCTAGGGAATATTTTTATATGATTTTTAGAGGGTTTAGTTGATTTTTATCCTGCCTCAAACCTCGTGAATTGAAGTAGGTTTATTTTTAGGGTTATAGAATGTTATTTAATTCCTAGAAATTGCTATAACCCTTTTTAGATCAGATCATCCCACTTCCCTCATTGTTAAGCTTGTTTGTCCTGTGTTTGGACCCTTAATTACCTTGTTCGCAAACTGCATTGGTAAAATTACAGTTTTACCCCTGATGATTTGTTTTATTCTTTAACTCAGAATTCTCTGAGTTAAGCCTCTCTTTGGGTTTTGTAGGAGCTTTTTCACACATATTTGGATTAGATTGTGCTAGTTAGGGTTCATGATGAGGTTCTCATTATACCCCCATGCCTAGCTTTTGCTAGTCCCTTAGCAAAATTTTAAGGTTTCAACCCTTGTTCCAGACCATAAAGTTCTTAATGATTTCAGAGGAGTGTTTTTTCTTTTGCAACCTAGATTAGGTCAGAATGCCAACCATAGGCCTAAAAGGTACTCTAGTACCAACCAAGATCAAGATTTGTCTAGCCCCAGCCTCAGTCCTTAACAAAGGTTTTTAAGGCCTACAAGAACTAACCTAAGGCTTATTGGACTTTGTGGTTAAAGCACCCGTGCTTGAGATAATTTTAGTCCTGGCTCAGTTCGCAGTGCGTTTTGTAAGAAAGAGAAGTAGAAGATTTATCTGTTTGGAGAGTTTTCTCTCTCTTTTTCCTTTTAATTCTAGCTTAGGATTGGCTTTTCAACACGGTCTGTATCAAATTCTTTGTCCCCATCATCAATCCTCAAAGGTTCCTGGCAGTCGATGCTTCGAGATAGCACCGTCCATGGTAACCCCCAGAACCCTGGCTGTTGAGATTTCAAGATAATCCCATCCATGGTGTTCCGTGGCCGAATTCAGACCCTGGCAATTGACATTTCGTGATAATGCCATCCATGGAATCTGAACCAGCAGAGTGCTTACATGCCCCCAGTAGGATATGTAAATATCTTAAGAGACAAGCATCGAGGAGATGACATTTTGTTACGCATCTTCGAGGGGGATTTCCCTCCTCTCCGCGCTGGGAACTCGTCCAAATCAACTTGTGTTGGTCGGCCACTCCTACTCTAGGTGTCATTTACATAATTTTTGTAACTCTTCTGCGTGATTTTGATTTTTATGCTTACTGAACCAGGCTGTGTGTGAAGTTAGGGTGCTTAGGTTACTGAGTCTCGTAAATCAAAAGTTAGTTAACGAAGCCAAATACTCCCTAAGTTTTGGACCTAATACTTAAGCTTTTCATTTTCCTCAACCTCTTGAGGAATGTCTAGATCTTAATGGGTACTAAGAGTCTATCCAAGAGTGCCTAAAGTTCGCGTTCTTACTAATCTCACTGTGCACTTTCCATTTCTTTTCCTGAATGAGGTCTAGAACTTAGGTTAATTCCTTAATTCCCTACTAACGACTATCAATTTTTTCTTTCATTTTGTGATCCTTTTCATTTTGTTCCTTTTTCTTCTCCTCCTCCTTTGTATTATTCTTTTTCAAAAAAATTTTTAATTTTTATGGTGTTTTTGGCATATGTGAATTTTTTTGTTTAAAACCTTTTCTTACAAGACTTGCACTTTCATACCCCCCCATGCCTAAGATTTGCAATGTCCTCATTGTAACTTAGGGAATTTTTATTCAACTTAGTTCATACATTAGGACAGATGTTTTGATGAGTGAATGGGTTGGGGTGACTATTGCGGATGATTTCTAATCTCAGATGCAAGCACCTGAGGTGGAGTCGGCTGTCCTAAAGGGTGAACCTTAAGTGCACAAAGGTGTCAGAAAAGGTTTCAGGTTTTCAAAGATAATGACGAGCTGCCTCTCGTTGAGCGCTGAGTTTTACGCCATCAGCTGGGCGCACTATGCTCAGGGAAAATGGAGGATAGATGATGATTCATCCAAATCAGTAGAGGTTACATCAATGAACGGTTTGAGTCTCTGACCGTTCACGATAAAAGGTTCGGAATCATGGCTGAGCGGACTGATTTCGACGGCTCCATTTCCAAAAACCTGTCGGACAAGGTATGGTCCGACCCACTTGGATTGCAACTTCCCAAGGAAAAGTTTGAGCCGGGCATCGAAGAGTAGGACCTTCTGACCAGGATGAAAGATCTTTCTAGAGATATGCTTGTCATAGAAGGCTTTAACTTGCTCCTTGTAGATTCGCGAGTTCTCGTATGCATCAAGGCGTAATTCATCGATCTCACTGATTTGAAGCTTTCTGTGGGTTCCGGCCTTAGAAAGATCTAGATTACAACTCTGTACTGCCCAATTGGCTTTGTGCTCCAGTTCGATGGGAAGGTGACACGCCTTCCCGTACACCAGTCTAAAGGGAGACATGCCTAATTGGGTTTTGTGGGCGGTCCTATAGGCCCACAAGGCTTCCGGAAGTCGGGACAACCAGTCCTTCCTATCAAGCCGAACAGTGACCTGCAGGATTTTCTTGATTTCCCTATTTGATAGCTCAGCTAGACGATTAGTCTTGGGGTGATAAGGAGTGGAGATTCGGTGAGACACCCTGTATTTGGTCATCAGTGACCTGAACTGAGCATTCGTGAAATGGGTCCCCCCATCAGAGATGATAGCACGAGGAATCCCAAACCGTGAGAAGATATTGCGATAAATGAATTTGAGAACAATTTTATGATCACAGGTTTAGGTCGGTCTGGCTTCAATCCATTTGGACACGTAGTCCACAGCCAGTAAAATGTACTCGAAGCCATCCGAAACAGGAAAGGGGCCCATAAAATCAATCCCCCAAACATCAAAGATTTCGCATACGAGAATCGGCTTCAAAGGCATCATGTCGCGATGGCTCATGTTGCCCAAAGTTTGGCAACGACCGCATGCCTTGCAGTGATTGTATGCATCCTTGAACAGAGTTGGCCAATAAAAGCCACAATGGAGGATTTTCGATGCAGTTTTGTGCCCAGAGAAGTGGCCACCGCATGCCTGGTCATGGCAGAATGAGAAAATATTATTGACTTCACCTTCCAGGACACATCTCCGGATGATTTGGTCGGCACCTATGCGGAAGAGATACAGATCTTCCCACATGTAGTACTTGGCATCAGAGCGCAATTTGTCTTTCTTGGCCTTCGGCCAATCAGACGGGATTTGATGAGATGCTAAGTAGTTTACTATATTAGCAAACCATGGAAGTCTAGTACCAATAGTCAGCTGGTGCTCATCCGGGAAATGCTCCGTGATGGGCCCGAAAGGGTTGATGATCTCAGAAGGAAGGCGAAACAAATGGTCAGCTACCACGTTTTGTCTTTCCGCCTTGTCGCGAATCTCGAGGTCGAATTCTTGCAACAGCAAGATCCATAGGATTAGTCGAGGCTTCGCGTCCTTCTTGGCAAGGAGATGCCTCACAGCCGCGTGATCCGAGTAGATGATGACGTGGGAACCCAGGAGATAAGATCAAAATTTTCAAGGGCAAATACTACGGCTAGCATCTCTTTCTCCGTAACTGTGTAGTTACGCTGAGCCTCGTCAAGTGTCTTGCTAGCGTAGTAGATGACCATGGGTTTCCCGTCAGCTTTCTACCCCAGAACCGCTCCTACAGCGAAATCAGATGCATCGCACATGATCTCAAAGGGTTGAGACCAATCAGGGGATTGTAGGATCGGGGCCTGGGTGACTCGGTCACGGAGGTTTTCAAATGCTTGAGTGCATTCCTTGGAAATCTCGAAGGGTACATCCTTAGAGAGAAGAGTAGTCAAGGGGCGCGCGATTTTTGAAAAATCAGGAATGAAACGATGGTAAAAATAGACGTGCCCCAGAAAAGAATGGATGTCCCTAATCGAGCTAGGCATACGAAGATGAGAAATTAGATCAACCTTGGCTCGATCCACTTGGATGCCTTTCTTAGAAATCAGATGTCCTAGGACGATCCCCTCAGGAACCATAAAATGGCTCTTTTCCTAGGAAAGAACCAAATTAACATCGATGCAGCGCCTGAGTATATGAACCAAGTGCTGGAGGCAATCATCAAATGATGCCCCGAAAACTGAGAAGTCATCCATGAAGACTTCCAGATAATCACCTACCATATCAGAGAATATGGCAAGCATGCACCGCTGAAAAGTCGTGGGTGCATTGCAGAGACCGAAAGGTATCCTTCGGAATGCATACGTTCCGATGGGGCAGGTGAACATGGTCTTCTCTTGGTCCTCAGGATGAATAGCTACATGGTTATAATCAGAATACCCGTCAAGAAAGCAGAAGAATCGATTTCCTACTAATTTCTCGAGAATCTAATCAATGAATGGTAGTGGGAAATGATCCTTCTCCGTGGAGGAATTGAGTCATCGGTAATCTATGTAGGCTCTTGACGTGCCTTCGTGCGTGTGTGTTAAGAGGTGTCGTTATAGTTGCACTTGATACGTCGGTTTTAAAAGAAGTAAACGGAGGTGAGTCCGAGTGTCGATCTCAGGGAGGCGTGGAAATCGGATTTTGTTTACCACTTGTTGTCACGAAAAAGGCGGAGTTTTGCTTGCGAAAGAAACGGTTTTGAAAAGCGAGAGATAGAGAGAGTTTAGGGTTAGAAAGCTCTTGGTTTTGATCATGCACTTTAAACAGAAATTAAAAAGGCAACTAAATGAAAAACAATTTCATTAAACATGCATTCATAGTTCATGGTTTACAATATTAAATACATGCTTCAACAAAAGTACATGAAAGCTTAAAAGAGAGAGAGAGAGGTAGAGAGAGAGTGGAGAGCGACGAGGCAGCCACGGCGGTGGAGGAGGCTCCGTCGGCGGCTCGTCGTCTCCGGCGATTACAAGAGTGCCTAAGACTAGCTAGGAGAGGAGTGGAGTAGTTGCAAGTGGGAGAGGATGCCTTGAATGGTGGTAGAAGGGGGTTTAAATAGAGTTAAGGGCTTCCTAAAAGAAGAATGTGCTTTAGCGACATCCAGAACGTCGCTAAAACCGCTTCCATATACGTCGGTGAAGGTCTTCTGCCGCCGGTCAGCCGCCCGCCCCTCTCTCTCTTCAGGCGCGATCCGTGGACGTCGAACGAGAGCCGTCCGATTGATGATCGGACGGCTGAGATCCTCCCGCGCCTGCGCTAGGATCGCGCTTCGGGCGTGCGTGCGCGTGCGCGTTTCCGCCCGGCGTGCGCGCGCGCGTGGGAGGTGGGGCGCTGTCGTCGCGCCGCGTGGCGCGATCCTAGCCGCTCGCTTCTGATCGCGCGGCTCAATTTTGCCGCGCCCTTCGCCCGCAGATGATTTTCGCTCCGCGCGAATCGAACGCGCGTCGCCGCAACGCGGGCGTGCGCGTTAACCGTTGCGCCACGCCCGCGCTTTGTCGCGGTGACTGCGGGCGAGCGCGCGGATCTCGGCCGTTCGATCGAAGATCAACGGCCGAGATGCGTCTTTGGCTGGCTTGGGGGCGTGGCGACGGCGGGGGCGGGGCGACGTGGCGCGTTCTAGGCCGTTGATCTCCAGATCAACGGTCAGGATTTCTTGGGCCCATTGTGGGAGCTCCGGATGTCGGATTTGGCCGATTTTGAGTCCGTTAGACTCCGTTCGTCGTCCTGAATCCATCCGTGCGGTCCGATTGCTCATCTGAGGCCTGCTTTGACAAATGCTTTACACAAATGGCCATTAATACAGTTTATAAGCAATCTTGGTACTTGATGCATGCAATGCTCCTATTCTACTTTATGTTGTGCCTTTTATTCTAAAGATGGGCCATATTCAACCTAATTACTACCCCCTTGCGTGGTGTTATCATACCCCCATGCTTACTCCTTGCTAGTCCCTAGCAAGGTTTATTCTAGCCTTTATTTCTTTGGCGAATTCAAGAAGTAATTGCTTAGGCACTTCGTTACTTGTTAATAAGAGGAACTATACGAAGATCTTAATCTACAAAGACTAAGCAGCGCCCGGGTGTCTGCCAAAATATGAATCGCCCGAATCCTTGCTTTATACTTATGTATACGTATATATCTATATATGTCTTTTTAGAATTTTTAAAATTCAGTGTGGGTTGGTAACTTTTTACGGCTACCTAACCCACCCAAAACTCGGTCAAAACCCTAAGTGCTAAGCATCTTGGTGTGAATGTTGTGATAGACTCACTTAACGGTAATTGAGACAGACTTCGAGTTTCTACGCCTCTAGGTGACCGGAAAAGAAAATAAATTTTTGCCTGAAGGTGTATTTGTTCGATTGGTAGCTTTCTCCCTGCGTTCATTTTACTTGGGGTCAACACAAGGATTTTCCAGTGTATATCTCCCCGGCTTGTACTACTTCCCCGCTTCTTCCTTAGGTGTTTTTGGTCTTCTTTTTTTTGTGCAATTATTGAGCTGGGTTCTGGACAACCGACCAATGGGCTGTTACCCACGATCACTTGCCAGCCATACTTGTGCGGTGAAGTGTGGTTTTTTTTTTTTTTTTTTTTTTTTACGTAGGTGGCTTCCCTAATCTCAAATGTACCTAGAGGCAGTGAAAAAGAAATGGCCTGTGACTGGGTTCTGGACAACCTGCCAATGGGCTGTTACCCACGACAACTTGCCAGCCATACCACCCTAGAGAGTTCATTAGCTACCCAATTTCTGTCAAAATCTCCGAGAAGTGAGTATGTGCAGAAATGTGTGCAGATGCTTAGACTCAAAGTTTTCCTGAGTTAGAGGATGAGTTGATAAGTCGTATACTTATCACCTTATTTATTAGGTGGATTAGAATAGCTTAAAGTTGCAAGGATTCGCCGCTAAATCCATATTTTAATGGACACTAGGGCTGATTAAGCATGAAGGCCTGAAAAGTCTAAGCGTTTAAGTTCTTTTTGTATTATTTCCCACTATTGACAAGTTTCTAATGCCTAAGTTTTTCTTCCTAAATTCAATTTTTTTTTTTTTTAATCAATTAATTTATTCATTTAGACTGATTAATTAAACTCAGGATTATGCAATTTACCATCCCCCCCATGCTTAAGTTGGACAATGTCCTCATTGGCAGATGCATGGATGCAGAAGGGTTCAAAAAGATAGTACCTGAGTGACGTAAACTACCAGATCAGTCTGAATCCGCTGGGTTGCCTCCCAGGAAGCGCTGAGTTTAACGCCTCCAGCTGGGCGGTGCACAAACAGGAATGACTTGGGTCAAGAAGGTATGTTCAAAATTAACCAGACCCAAAATCAGAAGTCCACAGATGCGGATAAGGTTGTGGTGGAGTCCCGTTCCTAAGGGGCGGGAATTCTGTAACAGATATATCATGCATGCCCGTGTCAGATCCTCTCTTAGTTTGTGGGCATGCAAACAAGTTGCTGTGGACGAACGCACCCCAAATATGACATGCCAAACACTAAAGATGTAGGTCTTATATTCAGCTTGTGTCCCCATAAAATTGTAATCCATCGAAAGTGTATCAATTCTAGTGCATTCGGGTTGCGGGATCTTTATTCTGGTAGGGCAAGTAACAAAGTCCAGAGTTTCATACTGAGCCCTACAACCAAGCATCAGTCTTCTCTTCAAAGATGAATCCATCTCTTCCGCAACTATGATTTCATTGCTCATTCCCTCCAAGCCCTTGATCTCAAGAATATTTTCTTCAACCTCCTTTGTATCAGATTCACTGTTTGGGGTTGCATTAGAGGTAGGGTCAATTTCATCCTCTAGATCATATTCTTTCTCTCGGCCCTCCTCCAAATTTGTGATGGGGATTCTAACCAATTCATAATCAATTTCTTTGAAATTGTAACTCCATTCTCCATTTCCGACGTTGGCTGCTACTCCCACCAGATTACTTGCCTTGAGCTGATTAGATTCAGATTCCAAGGTCTCTCCCCTCACCTTCTCAGTTTCCTCCTGATGTTTGTTCTCAATGCTCCCCAAATTGTGCTCCAAGGAATCCTTACTTTCCTTATCCACTGAGCTATCCAACTCCTGAGGGGTATCAATGGTGGACTGAACCAAATCAGGATGACTAGGTGTAGTCCAATTGATCATGGTAGGTCCTTGCTTTATGAATTCCATGAATGGCGTTGTATGCAACAACTTTCTTTGGCCTTCTTCCCCCAATTGTTGGAACAACTCCAACATGGCATGTTGCCCTTTAACCAATTCTTGATTCTGTCTGTGTAGTTCTAACTGGAGGTTATCAAGAATTGACATGGTGTCATTTGGTGTCCTTTGGATTTCCTCCTTGAAATCCAGGTTAAGAGAGTATGGTTGAGGTTGTGGATCAGAATCCATATTGGTGTTTAGGTTCTTGGGTGGGTCCTCTATTCTGTCATGTTCAGGGTCCAGTTCTTCAAGAGGAACCATTCTCTGTTTGGTCCTACTCCAGAATAGTTGAGGTTCTAAGTCTTCCTCCCAGTCAGATTCTACATCAGGGGACCAAATCAGAGGTTGATGATCCTGGGCTTGCCTAGATTTCTGATCATTTTCTGATTTCCATTTGTCTAGAACTCCTTCTAATCCAAAGGTCAAGTAGGCAAGGTTGTTGAATTCAGATGACCTTTCTTGGTTATTATCTTGAGATGGGTAGGGTTCTTGGTGTTCTCCTAAAGTGTAGGTCCTATCACAGTAGAGCGAGTCGGACCTAAATGAGGAGGCATCGTGAGGACAATCGAGATATGGAGCCCCATGATTTGAATCGTACCCTTGGGTGGCTACGTTGGGTGTATTCCAATAAGAGGTTGGTGTGGTTTGGTCATAGTTGGGCCAAGAGGGATATTCCAGGTTGCATCCCCAACTTGGTGGTTGGTTAGCCCAAGTCGGCTGTGGGTATGGTCTACTTGGGTTAGCATACAAATCCTGTTGGGGGTAATTTGGGTAAGATGGATAGGCATTGAAATCCATGGAAGAAATGGAGGGATGCGGGAAGAACAGATGAGAGAGAGTTGTGCACTCAATCAAACAAACAAGCCTAATCCTTATGGTGTATTCCTTAGGAGACCTAGAAATCTCACAAAGGTTGATTAAGTCCGTAAACACTGGACTCCCCTTCCCAAGGCTAATCTGGCCAGGTTGATTACGAGGGGATTGCAGGGAAGGTTCTTCCTTTGGCTTGCGCCTCCGGTTCCATAGACCCCACAACCACGGTCGTTTGACACTTCCCCGCAGCCTAGTCACCAGATTCTACCAAGGGAATGAAAGCCAAGTGCCTAGCAGACAAAACCTCACCTTTTGAGACTTAACTCAGTCCTGCCTAGGGCACGTCTACTCAGTTTTAAAGGGCTAGGATAGTGCTTGTGCTTAGGGTGATGTGATGAGGCGTTGATTGGGGTGGTGCCTCTTAATGTTCTACTTTCAAAGTGTGTGCTTCTAGCAAAACATGATTTTCAAGCAAGGATTTGTTAAGATATAGTGTCTTTTTAGTGTTTCATCCTTACTTAAGTACTTTTTAGGGTTGACGTGTCTTAATTTTTTCAAACAAGTTTCAGTGGGCACGTCAAGTTCTGCACACAACTTAGTGAAAGTAGATTTCCTTTTATTTTGTAGAGGCTCTAAAAACCCTAGTGTACTCATCCTAAAGATCGTGCAGCTTCTATTAGATGAGTCAGTTTTAGGGTTGAGTGGTGCGGCCCAGGTCAACTCACGGTGGCTTCGCAAACACCACTCAAGAGAAAGAGAAAAGAGCACTCCAAGAATTTATCCAGCATATTAGAGTGTACATTTTTTTGTAGGGTGATGTGTTAAGAATGTGGGTCAAGCAATCATTCACCACGCCAATTTTTTCAGTTTTTATGATTTTTTTTAGATTTTTCACGCAAGCAAACAATGAGAGAGAGAGAGTACTCACTATCGGTCCTCGAGGCGTCTACTTCCTTGCTACCATAGTGGAATGCATCGCTTCGCCGTCCATGCGCCGAATTCCTGCATCCGTCAAGTAAAAAGGAAAATAGGGCATTAGACGATATGAGAATGAAGGTGGAATGGAGGTGATAAAACAAATCCGTTGCCTCCCCGGCAACGGCGCCAAAAACTGACGTGCCTTCGTGCGTGTGTGTTAAGAGGTGTCGTTATAGTTGCACTTGATACGTCGGTTTTAAAAGAAGTAAACGGAGGTGAGTCCGAGTGTCGATCTCAGGGAGGCGTGAAAATCGGATTTTGTTTACCACTTGTTGTCACGAAAAAGGCGGAGTTTTGCTTGCGAAAGAAACGGTTTTGAAAAGCGAGAGATAGAGAGAGTTTAGGGTTAGAAAGCTCTTGGTTTTGATCATGCACTTTAAACAGAAATTAAAAAGGCAACTAAATGAAAAACAATTTCATTAAACATGCATTCATAGTTCATGGTTTACAATATTAAATACATGCTTCAACAAAAGTACATGAAAGCTTAAAAGAGAGAGAGAGAGGTAGAGAGAGAGTGGAGAGCGACGAGGCAGCCACGGCGGTGGAGGAGGCTCCGTCGGCGGCTCGTCGTCTCCGGCGATTACAAGAGTGCCTAAGACTAGCTAGGAGAGGAGTGGAGTAGTTGCAAGTGGGAGAGGATGCCTTGAATGGTGGTAGAAGGGGGTTTAAATAGAGTTAAGGGCTTCCTAAAAGAAGAATGTGCTTTAGCGACATCCAGAACGTCGCTAAAACCGCTTCCATATACGTCGGTGAAGGTCTTCTGCCGCCGGTCAGCCGCCCGCCCCTCTCTCTCTTCAGGCGCGATCCGTGGACGTCGAACGAGAGCCGTCCGATTGATGATCGGACGGCTGAGATCCTCCCGCGCCTGCGCTAGGATCGCGCTTCGGGCGTGCGTGCGCGCGCGCGTGGGAGGTGGGGCGCTGTCGTCGCGCCGCGTGGTGCGATCCTAGCCGCTCGCTTCTGATCGCGCGGCTCAATTTTGCCGCGCCCTTCGCCCGCAGATGATTTTCGCTCCGCGCGAATCGAACGCGCGTCGCCGCAACGTGGGCGTGCGCGTTAACCGTTGCGCCACGCCCGCGCTTTGTCGCGGCGACTGCGGGCGAGCGCGCGGATCTCGGCCGTTCGATCGAAGATCAACGGCCGAGATGCGTCTTTGGCTGGCTTGGGGGCGTGGCGACGGCGGGGGCGGGGCGACGTGGCGCGTTCTAGGCCGTTGATCTCCAGATCAACGGTCAGGATTTCTTGGGCCCATTGTGGGAGCTCCGGATGTCGGATTTGGCCGATTTTGAGTCCGTTAGACTCCGTTCGTCGTCCTGAATCCATCCGTGCGGTCCGATTGCTCATCTGAGGCCTGCTTTGACAAATGCTTTACACAAATGGCCATTAATACAGTTTATAAGCAATCTTGGTACTTGATGCATGCAATGCTCCTATTCTACTTTATGTTGTGCCTTTTATTCTAAAGATGGGCCATATTCAACCTAATTACTACCCCCTTGCGTGGTGTTATCAGCTCTCCACGAGTTGGCTAATCGGGTAGGTATGACTTCTCCGGTTTCAGTCGTAATGGTGGTGAGCACAGCCTTTTTAGGCACAACCTGAATTGGGCACACCCAACGACTGTCGGAGATCGGGTAGATGATCCCTGCATCTAACCACTTGATGATCTCCTTTTTCACGACCTCCTGCAGATTGGGGTTTAAATGTCTCTGCCTCTCACGAGAAGGTCGTGCGCCCTCTTTTGAATAAATATGATGTGTGCAATAAGAGGGACTTATTCCAGTCAAGTCATCGAGAGTCCAACCAATGGCTCTGCGATGTTGCTGGAGAACAGCAATCAGACGGGATTACTGTTCAGGAGTAAGCTTGGAATTTATATTCACAGGAAGGGTCTGATTAGAACCCAAAAAGATGTATTTCAAATGATCGGGAAGGGGTTTCAGTTCAAGGATGGGGTTATCAGCAGCAGCAGGTGGTTCAGGGTAAGTGTGAGGTTCAAGGGTAGGAGTTATGGGTCTGTCTAAATCTGGATTTGACTCCTCTAATTGCGGTTCAGGATCTTTCTGTGGTTGATGAGGTATAATCAGGTCATTCTCAAAATGTGTTTCATCAACCAAAGCCCTAATATCACAGATCTGTTCGATGACACTGCAATTGATTCCTTATTGGGACTTAAGGATATCAATTTTGAGGGTTTGATTACCAAATTTTAGTTCTATTTGGCCCTCCTCACAACTGATGTTGGCTCTAGCAGTAGCCAAGAAAGGTCTCCCTAGAATGATCGGTGTGTCCCTAGGGTTTTTAGGTGCGTCCATGTCCAAGACTATAAAGTCTACAGGGAAATAGAAATCCTGCACTCTTACAATAACATCCTCGAGAATCCCTTTAGGTGACTTTATGGATCGATCTGCTAATTGTAGTATCACCTCAGTTGGTTTTAGGTCAGATTCTTCTAGGTGTTTAAGTAAGGATATGGGTATCAGATTTATGGAAGCACCCAAGTCTAGCAATGCTTTGTCGAATTGGGTATCACCTATTTTGCAGGAAATCAGGGGCGTACCAGGATCTTTTGCCTTGGGTGGGAGTCTGCTTAGAATTACAGAGCTGGCTTGCTCTGATAGTACAATTGGACTCCCACTCTTTGTTCGCGGCTTACGCTGAGGTGTACACACATTCTTTAAGAATCGTGCGTAAGCCGGTACGTGACAAATCGCATCCATCAAGGGGATGTTTATTTGGACTTGCTCAAAGAGCTTGACCAGGTCCTCCTTAGGAGCCACGGGCTTGGTTGTCTTCTTTCCCTTGGTCAAGGCCTTAGGAAATGGAACCTTGGTTGGTTCTTCTAGGATAGGTCCAGGTCTTTGATCTGGGACAGGGATAGGAACGTCATGGATTACTGTCCTAGGGTTAGGATCACTACCAGGCTTGGAGTGGTCTGGATAAGGTGGATCTTGGGTCTCCTTACCACTACAGGTCGTTACAGAATTCAGTCTTGCCTGGTTTTGGTTAGGGTTGGATAGGATGGGTTGCTGCTGATAACTCGCATAAGAAGTGGAAGCCTCCATCCCATCAGGTGAAGGAACAGAGGGGGCCTGATAAATCATGTGTGTTTGGCTCGGATTTGGGTTCATAACGCGCCGCTGGATCAGTACGTTATTAGGGTTAGGAAGAGGTTGGGAAGGAAGTGTGCCTGGTTGGCTCGAATTTGCCAACTGAGTCAGTTGATTTCGAACCTCTGTAAGCTCGTCCTTGTGTTGTTTCTGAATAGCCGCATTCGTTCTTTGAATGTCAGCCAGTGTCTGAAGGATGAGGGACATTTGGTCTTGGTTTGGCCCTGATGAATAAGTTGGGTTGGGCCGAGGCTGAGGCGGCTGGTAAGGACGAGGTGGTTGTGGACGGGGCTGAAAGGGTGGTCTTTGAGTTTGGGAATTTCCCACCCACTGGAAGTTGGGATGGTTTCGCCATCCAAGATTGTAGGTGTTAGAGAATGGATCATTCTGGATGGCGTTGAGGTCCTCGCAGGTCTGAGGAACCTCCAAGAATCAGAGAATTGGGAAGTGGAATTCCCCTGGCTAGTATAGAAAGGATCGGAGGATCCTCCGATCTGAGAATCCGATGGGGGTGGATACGGATCCATCCCAGGAGAGGGTCGGTGGAGAATGTTTTGCACGATCTCCCGTGTGGAAGGAGGCTGTGCAAAGGAACTATGCGCAAAGGTGGCTCGCTGCAAGCGCTAAGTCAGCTCGTCCACCTTCTTCTCGATGATAGAGACCTTGTCCAATCGACTGGCCATCAGTTCTAGGTCGACTGATGCGGACAGGCCCTGCGTTTCATGTGCTCCCCTAAGGTTCGTCGATGCGCGGGTATTCGTCCTGTCGAATAATCCCATGGAGTCATTATTAATGGAGTTCTCGCACATATTTTCGAGAATCTCCCACACGGTGTCCTCATGCTGACCCATGATATTCCCTCCGCAAGTTGCATTGACGAAAAGCCTAATATCCTCACGGAGTCCCTGGTAAAAAGACTGGACTTGTTCCCATTTAGGAACTCTGTGATAGGGGCACTTTCTCATGAGATCCTGAAAACGATCCCATGCCTCATGGAGAGGTTCTCCCGTTTGCTGAGTGAAGTGAGTAATCTGAAGGCGCAAGGCGTTGGTCCGACCAACGGGAAAGAACTTCTTCAAGAACTCAGACTGAAGTTCTTCCCAATTGTTGATCGGTCGGGTCTGTGTTTGGTACCAATGAGCAGCCTTGTCCATAAGGGAGGAGAACATCTTCATGAGGAAAATGTCCCGATTTTGTGCATCTGACCCAAAAGTTTGGGCTAGATGCTTTAGCTATTTGATGTGCTGGAAGGGGTCTTCAGAATTAAGTGTTGTTGCTAGAGCACCACGGTCATTTGTTTTGATGATAATAAAACACATGTCATTTAACATTTGCACTTGGAGTATTAGATTTTAGGTCAATTGCAAATGGAAACGTGATTAGACAGAGTTCGAGCTCGCATCCAGGACGGATTGGAGGAGCTTGATGGAGAACAGAGGAGATTCGCGAGGAGTGATGGCTTGAAGAAGGAAGGAGATGAAGAATAGGATAGATTTCCTTCTCTTGTACTCTTTGTATTTTTCGTTTCTTTTGTTGCTCTTTTTGTTCCTTAGAAAATCATGTTAAAGAGCCTCAAAGTACCCTAACAATAGTCTTAGGAACACCTACACAACCTTAGGATACTTAGGTTTTCTGTAGAAAACTTAGAAAACCAATATAGGGTTCAAACAGCTATTTCAGACGTCTAATTCCAAAATCAGACGTCTGATAATGTGTTTTAAGACGTCTGACTGTTGATTCAGACGTCTGATAACAATTAGGCTGGACGTAGCTAGTTCTGTCTGATGAAATCAGACGTCCAGACCTTAGTCCAAATGTCTTAGAAGACGTCTGATGGACTTGCCAGACGTCCAATTAGTGGACCGTTGGCTGCCTTAGCAAACACTGAAGAATAAGACCGTTAAAGCATTATCAGACGTCCTTAAGCCTTTCTAGACGTTTGATAAATGACCGTTTTGCCTCGGCTAACCCAAAATCTCTTCTCAGAGATTTTCTAGCCATTGCAACTCTTGGAAATCCATTCCCACGAAAAAGTAGGTTTCCAGACGTCCAGGCATAGTGCCAGACGTCCTATATGTCGTCTGATGGACTTGCACTAGAACCCTGTTTAGATCTAATTCAAGTCAGGAAGAAACCCACCTAAAATCAGATGTCTGACCTTATTTTCAGATGTCTTAAACTGGTTTCCCAGACGTCTGATGCCAGGATCAGACGTCTGATAACCCTGTCAGTGCAATCATTGTTTCTGATTTCGGCCTGATTCTCTTGGACTTTGCTCCCAACGGCTATGGAAGCTTTCCAAAGCCTTCCAAAACTTTCCTAAGGCCTCTATAAATAGAGAGGAACCTCTTGCACACAAACATACACCTAGACACACTAAGACACACCAAGAACAAGCATTTCCACTCTTTTGTGTCCAAAAAGAATCTCTTGCTCTTCAAGCTCAAGTTCTACATCTTGAGAGCATCAAGCCTTTGCGCACCTGCTCTTCCGCCGTAGTTCACAAGAGCGACGTTGCACCATCGCGTGGCTCATGCACCTGTGTCATCGATTCGACGCACTCCTTGCAAAGGGAAGCATCTTAATTCCTATAGAAGCTTAGGTTAAAAATTACTTTGTTGGCTCTATAGGATTATTATTTATCTTTATTATTTGGTTGGGTATTCGCTTTGCGAATTCCCGTCTCCTTCGTGGGACAAAATCCTTCTTGTAAAGAGAAGGGGTTTGAGGTACGCTACCCTCGTATAAAGTAGCGTGGTTGTAATTGAGGTTGAATCACCCTCGTTTAAGTGATTCGTTTAGTGGATTTGATCAACTTGGTTGATTGGAAAATCCTACCTCGAGAGGGTTAGGTGGTGGTTTTCACCCGGTTTGAGTTTCCGCCTAGAAATAATTGTGTATATTGTGTGATTGAATTTTGTGAGATTGTTTTATATTTTATTTCCATAATTTATTACGTCACCCCCTCCTAGTAGGGATTCTACATTAAGCCCATGGAATTTAGGTATGGCATGAATCATATTGGGCTTTAATTCAGAATCAGGTCCTCCAGTCGGGATTCTGACTCGAGGCTCAATAGCCACCGCAACAGGATTATAATGGTCCCGCATCATAGGACGCTGTGGTGGGTGCACAAAGTTCTGGAAGAGGTCATTGAGTCGTTGGAGCTGGTGCTCCAGATTGTTCTCTTCCTCAACTGGTTGAGCCATTGTGGAAGAAGAAGGTGAGTTGGGTTCGGAGTCGGAGGAGAGGTCGATGTGAAGTGTTGTTTTCTTAAACAAAGGCACTGACGCTCGGCCTCGAGGAGAGTGAAGTTCTAAAGGAGGTTTCAAGGACCTCCTACCAAACATACACTAATAGAGAAGATGAGTTTAGCAGGTGCTGGACCCAATCAAGACACCCAAAATGTTGGGTGATTGTAGAGGTGAGGGGCAGAATGGACCCCTTGATCAAAAGATCGTCCACCTGAGAATTACTTGGGCAGGCAGAGAGGGTGAGTCCTGCGAAGGCCCCTACACGGTAGAGCATCCCCACGAGTTACAGGGTTTCCCCCACCCGACCTCTCTTGTCACTGAGATTCCAGGTAGACTAGAATGGGGATCTTGACCTCTTAAGTTTACCACTTTTAGGTCAAGGTGCTTAGATTTTCACTTGAACTTTAGGCTTTTTGAGTGCAAAGAGTGACCTAAGTTGAAGGTTAGTTGACCCAAGGGGTCAACTTCACCTACTAGTTCCTTTGAGAGCTTATTAGGTCTTGTCTTTTATGGTTCAAGTGTCTTTAAAGAGCCAAGTTGCTTAGGGTTTCTTTGAATAAGTATTTTCAATCAATGGCTTAGGGTTTCTTACATGCAAATTTGACAAATGTAATTTCTATGCAAAGTACTTTACATCCAATTGATTAACATGCAAAATTAATTTATCAATAATTTACATTTGAATCTTTATTACAAACAATTACAAATAAATTAAACACAATTACAGAAAAATTAAAACATACAATTAATTTAAAATTTTAAAAAACAGGGGGTTAGGGGTGCTGCAGGGAGGGGAGTGGGGGAATTGCAAAGGTGGAGGTGGTAGTTGCGGCAGGGTGGCTGTGGCGGTGCTACAGGTGGTGGTCGAAGGAGGAGGTGGTTGTTGGTGAAGTTGGTCGGCCACGTTGCAAAGGAGGGGGAGGGGCCACGCGGCAAAGGAGGGGGAGGGCGACAAGGAGGCAGGCAGCAGCGGTAAAAGGGGAATCCCGCGTACCTCCGCAACCCCCTAGACTGTAACGGAACGGGGTCTTATCACAAGGATCAAGCACAAGGAACTTCTCAAAATAGTATACAGCTACTGTAGACAGGTAGAGGATGTAATTTCGAAAAGAACGCAACTCGAAACGCGGAAAACGGAGCCCGAACGGGCCCGAAATGGGTCGAAAACGACGAAATAGTGCAAAATCAGACGTTTGGAACTTCTTCCAGACGTCTTAAAAAGTGGATCAGGGAATTACCTCGCTCTGCGTGGGCTCTCAGACGTCTAGAAGCCTGCGGGGGCGTCTGGCCTAGTTCCCAGACGTCCGATGGTCACCCAGGACGTCTGGAAGTCGTTCCCGCCGTCTCGCACTGCAGCCAGACGTCTGATTCGCGTTGGATGCGAATCTCTGACCCTGCGCGTATGGTGAATCTGGAACCGTGTGCCTCAGTCAGGAGCTCTCTCAACAGCTCCTCGTCTCTGGGAACGCACAACCGTCCCCTCAAGTGCAGCACCTGGTCTGTGAAAGAGAAGTCCCCCGGGTCTCCCGACAGTACTCTGTCGCGCAAGGACTGCAAGTACGGATCGGCCATCTGTCCTGTGATGATGCGGTCTACCAGCTCTAGCCTGGTCTGTCGTGTCACCGTCACTGCCCCACAGTGCCCCCGTAACTCCAGGGGTCGCCAACTGCTCACCTCCTCCAAAAGGCTCCAACTCTGTAACAGTAGACTGGCCAAGTGTGCGGGCGCCTTACGGCTCAAGGCGTCAGCCACCACGTTGGCCTTTCCCAGGTGGTAGGAGATGCTACAGTCGTAGTCCTTCAGGAGCTCCAACCAACGTCTCTGTCTCATGTTGAGCTCCTTCTGATAAAAAAGGTATCTGAGGCTCTTGTGATCTGTGAAAATCTCGAAGGTCTCACCGTACAAGTAGTGCCTCCAGGTCTTTAGCGCGAAGACAACAGCTGCCAACTCTAGGTCGTGGGTAGGGTAGGTATGCTCATGGGGCTTCAGTTGCCGCGAAGCGTAAGCGACAACGTGACCCCTCTGCATGAGCACACGTCCTAACCCCTGCAAGGAGGCGTCCGTGTACACAACAAACCCGCCACTACTGTCAGGGATGGTGAGCACGGGAGCCGAGGTCAACCTCTCCTTCAGCTCCAGAAAACACGCCTCACAGGCGTCTGTCCAAGCGAAGGGCACGTCCTTCCGGGTCAACTGTGTCATAGGACGCTCAATCTGTGAAAATCCTCTGATGAATCGTCTGTAGTAGCCTGCCAGTCCCAGGAAACTGCGAATCTTAGTGACTGAACGCTGTCTCTCCCACCTGAGTACCGCCTCGACCTTGGCTGGGTCCACCGCCAAGCCGTCTCCAGAGATCACATGACCTAAGAAGGTCACCTCCCTCAACTAGAACTAGCACTTGCTGTACTTGGCGTACAGCCTGCGTCGTCTCAGAGTGTCCAGAACCATCCGCAAATGCTGTCCGTGCTGCGTCCGATCTCTAGGATAGACGAGTACATCATCTATGAAAACCACCACGAACTGGTCCAAGTACGGTCTAAACACCCGGTTCATCAGATCCATGAAAGCAGCGGGGGCATTGGTCAGCCCAAACGGCATGACCAAAAACTCGTAGTGTCCGTACCAGGTGCGGAAAGCTGTCTTGGAGACGTCGGTCTCCCTGATCCTCAACTGGTGGTATCCAGACCTCAAGTCGATCTTGAAAAACACCGTGGCACCCCGCAACTGGTCAAACAAGTCGTCGATCCTCGGCAGCGGATATCTGTTCTTGATGGTGACCCTATTCAGCTGTCGGTAGTCTACACAAAGGCGTAGGGTACCATCCTTCTTCTTCACAAACAGTACCGGGGCTCCTCAGGGAGACGCACTGGGCCTCACGAAACGTTTTTCCAAAAGGTCCTGCAACTGGGACTTGAGCTCTTGCAGCTCAAGCGGTGCCATCCTGTATGGCGCGGTGGAGATGGGGCTGGTCCCTGGTACTAGTGAGATCTCAAACTCGATCTCACGCTCGGGTGGTAGTCCTGGTAACTCGTCTGGAAACACGTCAGGGTACTCTCTGACCACCGGGATACTCTGGAGGTCTGCCACAGGGCTGGGCTCTTCCACCACACAAGCTGGGAAGCCCTCACACCCCTGGCTCAAAAGTCTCACCGCCCGAAGTGCCGAAATGCACCTGAAACCTCCGTCCACTGGCTGTCCGTGAAATTCGAAAGAAGGAAACTCCGGCATGGAGAAGACAATCTTCCTCTCAAAACAGTCCACCAAGGCGTGGTAAGCGGACAACTAATCCATCCCCAGAATCACTCCAAAGTCCTCCATTTGTATCATAATCAGGTCAGCTGGCAGGCTATGTCCCCTGACGCTGACCTCGCAATCCGGGTACACCTCCTCAGCTACAAACAGCTGACCACTCGGACCTTTGATTACGAACGGATTTTCTAATGCTGTATAATCCTGGTCCAAACTAACTGCGAAATTGGCTGCGACAAACGAGTGCGTAGCGTCGAGATCGAAAAGCGTGTAAACGAGTCTGCCGGAAACTGAAACCATACCTGCTACCACCGATCCCGAAGCTCTGGCGTCCCTGTGTGTTAGGGCGTTGATACGCCCCTCAGCTCTAGGTGCGGACGAAGTAGCCACACTCTGCGTCGGACGGGTAGGTGCTGGTCGGTACCCTCCTTGCGACTGCTGTCCTCCTCCTCGCACCTGAGAACCGCGGCCTCCTGCGCGCCCTCCAGTGCTCTGCGCGGGAAGTATCTGCTGACCTCCTGCCCTAAAAGGGCAGTCCCTCCTGATGTGGCCCGGCTGGCCACACTAGTAACAGAGGGGAACCCAACTCCCGCCCTCAGTGGGTCCCTGCTGTCGGCTGGGTGGGGGTCCGGTGCTGGCGACTGGCCCCTGTCGAGGGCCCCCAAAGGCCACTGATGGCCCTATAAAACGTGACGGCTCTCCTGTGGACGCCACGTGTCTCCTTTCTCGTCGACCCTGTGAAAAGTCTGGCTGAAAGGGCCTCTTTCGCCCGCCGTCAGTGTCTCGCGCGGACGGGTTGGTCTCCTCGTAAGTGATAGCTGCCTCCACCACCCTCGAAAACGTAGGCAGCTTCAAGGGTTTGACATACCCCCGAATCGCAGGCCGGAGCCCCTCGGTGAACCTCCAAAGGCGCTCCTCCTCAGTAGCTACCGCTGTCGCTGCAAAGCGGGACAGCTCCAGGAAACGCGTGCGGTACGCGCTCACGGTCATCGTCCCCTGGCGGAGAGTGTGGAACTCCTGCCTCCTCTGGTCCTGCCACGTCTGGGGGAAGTACTGCTCACAGAAGAGGGCGACGAACCGGTCCCAGGTCGGCTCGTCCCTCTCCTGTCCCCGGACCGCCCTCCACCACCTGTGTGCCGCACTCTCCAGCTGGTACGTGGCAAAGGCCACGCGGCACTCCACCGGGGGGTGAAGGGTGTCAAAAATCTTCTCCAGCTGCTCAAGCCAGTCCTCTGCCTCGGTCGGGTCCTCATCCCCCTTGAAGGAGGGGGGCTTCAGCTTCCGGAACTGCCCGAAGAACTCGAAGTGGCGCTGTATTGGAGGTGTTGGTGCACCTCCAGGTGAAGGTGCCTCGTGTACGGAGGTATCGGAGGATGGTGGGGGTTGCGGCGGCCCATCCCCTCCCCCGTGTCCAGCGCCGCGTCCGTCGAGTGGTCTCACAGAGGACTCCCCCTCCGCAGCCCCAGGGTGAGGCGCTCGGGGCGGTGGGTGGAGCTCCTCTCGTACAATGTCTCGTATCAGCCGGGCGAGGTCCTGGGCCTGGACGCCCGAGAGTAGTGGTTGGTCCACTGGGGTGTCGGCAACGGCACACCCACCTCGCCGACCTCGTCCTCGGTCGCGCCCGCGGCCTGCCTCACTAGTCCCACGACGAGGCATCTCCTGCAAGGAGACGCGAAACAAAATGGAACACGTCACAACGGAACGATACCGAACGCTAATGTCTAACAGCTCATGTCAAAAGATATGTTGTGGTGGCTACTCTAGTTATAGACATGTGAATTAGTTATTTTCCAGTCAGTTGATTCACTTCTCAGGACGACCTTGCTCTGATACCATCTTGTAACGACCCGATTCCCAAGTCCCTACGAGACACGAGAACCGGACCGACTCGATTAATCTCAAGACCTAGTTGTCCAACGAGGAAGTAACCAAAAGAGTAGTAAAATAAACCACATTCAGCATGAATATAACTAACAGTAAGGAAATACAGCAGTAAGGAAAGAAACCACTACAGTATATACCACCACAACGGTAGAACAACATTCAGAACATAATATGAACTGCAGGTAAAGAAAAGTACAGCGGAAACAAGAACTGCTCACTATAATGGAACAAAAAGAGGTACAAGAGAACAGTGGTAACTCTACTGGACCCTACTCGGCCCAACGTCCTCTGCAGCCGCTGACCATGGCTGCTCAACACCTGGTCCTGAAAGGTAACGAGTGTAACACGTCAGCAAAACGCTGAGTAGAGTGGTAGCTAAACTAAAGAAACAGTAAAGTGTACAGTAGCTGTTTTAAATTTTCTTTCTTCCTTTATTTACGTCTTTCTATTGTTTCACAATTTATCTATTTCTCAGATCCTTCACTTGATCTCGAATGTTCCTCGTGGGAACGTCTTGATTGCAGTCTTTTCCGAACAGTAGAAGTAGCACGTGGTGCTCTCCTGGCCGGGAGAGTCCCCCGCGGTGATCCTACTCTCAGTCAACCACCCCAAGGTCACTGACAGACGTAACGGTGACTACGGCACGCGCGGTAAACGCACGGGTAGCTAACCCGCACTGGCACGCGGTCAGTCGTTTCCGTTAACGGGTGGGCCCAAAGCACAGCACGGAACCAGTACAGGGCAGAGTCCTCTCAGTAACAGGGGTCCAACCCCTCCACAGTAACCAAACAGGGGCCTTGCCCCTCCACAGTCCGCACACCCTCGCCTGACTACCCTGGTTTGCCCCAGTGGGCCTAACAAGTCGGTGTGGGAGGCTAGCAGAACCCCGGGGCCCGTGGGGTAGCTAGTACCTCCCTACACTAGTAGCTCTCCTCGGTACTACGTACACGAGGGCCAGCAAGTCGGTACAGAGTGGCCAGTCCTAACCCCGGGTCCCTGGGGCGGCTGGCTCCGCTCTGCACTAAACAGGGGGGACAGTCGCTCTCCTTGGTACTCCGTACTCAAGGGCCAGCTCACTTCCCCAATTCTATTCCATTCACTTTCCAGGAGTTCTACTCCTAATTCCCTGTAGGGTTCCAGCTCTTTAACTCAGAACATTCCTGTTTCATGTTCATACATCCCATATTCTTAATCATGTTCATTTATTCATAACAGGCAGCTGTTAATTCAATTCACAGGCAGCTATTATTTCCTTTCCACATTTTCCAAGACTGCAGTATTCAATACATTTCACTAGTTTTCCCGTCCTAGGATTCATGCCATATCCTAGGATCTATCATACAATCTAGTTTTCCAGCCTTAGGATTCATGCAACACCCTAGGAATCTACCATTCAATCTATTTCTCATTCCTAGGATTCATGCAATATCCTAGGTTCTATTTATGGTTTCATAATTTAACAGATTATACTTAAAGCCACTCTACCGGTTACAACAGGCGAACTGGGGGCGTGGTCGGGAATCCCGCGTGCCTCCGCAACCCCCGAGACTGCAACGGAACGGGGTCCTATCACAAGGATCAAACACAAGGAACTTCTCAAAACAGTATACAGCTACTGTAGACAGGTAGAGGATGTAATTCCGAAAAGAACGCAACTCGAAACGTGGAAAACGGAGCCCGAACGGGCCCGAAACGGGTCAAAATCGACGAAACAGTGCAAAATCAGACGTCTGGAACTTCTTCCAGACGTCTTAAAAAGTGGATCAGGGAATTACCTCGCTCTACGTGGGCTCTCAGACATCCAGAACCCTGCGGGGTCGTCTGGCCTAGTTCCCAGACGTCCGATGGTCACCCAGGACGTCTGGAAGTCGTTCCTGCCGTCTGGCACTGCAGGCAGACGTCTGATTCGCATTGGATGCGAATCTCCGACCCTGCGCGTACCCATCTCCTCTCTCTCTTAGTACGGTCAATCGAAGGGAAGGAAGAAGAGGGAAAAACTCACCTTTCAGACGTCTGGACAGTCTTCCAGACGTCGTTCCCGTCGTCTGGCTAGAAGCACAGATGTCTGATTCTGGAAAATTTTCCAGAACCAGGGCGCCACTCGCCCTCCGCTCGCGACGCCCGGCCGCGCTTTGAGTGCTCCGCGTGCTGCTCGAGCCGCAACAGTCCTCCCACGTCGCTCCGCGCCCGCTGCGCCCCCCGCCAGCCGGCCCTAGCAGCCCCGGTGAGCTCACCCTCACGGCCGAGCGCCTCTCCCACGCGCAGCACGTCCTCCCACGCTTACCACGGCTGTCGCTGCCGCTGCACCCTCGCGCTCGCTCTCGCGCACTGGCTGAAGGAGAAGAGGATGGAGGCGGAGGTGACGGGAGTGAGGGAGAGGCGTGGCCCTTTTAAGGCCGCGCGAGGAAGAGAGAGAGAACGCGACAGAGGCGTCTGCGGCCGTAGGAGAGAGGGAAAAAGAGGGAGAGAGAGAGAAAACGCAGGTCTACGCGCTCAGGCGCGCAGACGAACAGTAGCGTGCCAAAATAACCGATTTCCAGACGTCTGGAAATGATCCCAGACGTCTGGTCCGACGTCTGTAAGTGATTCCAAACGTCTGCTATGACGTCTGGGCCACCTCTCAGACGTCTTAAAAGACGTCTGGAGCACCCGTTCGTAACAGAAAGTTTATGGTTCAAATGTTTAATATATAACCTGGGTTGCTATTACGGTCTTCAACCTTGATTGTCGTTCACTTTGCTTGCTGCTCTCATGTGGTTACTGTTCATAGCACTAAGAATCTTCATTCTGATTCTGTTACCACGATATTTGTGCAACTGATATTTCATTTTGAACATAATGTAGCTATGCAAGAGTTTTGAGTATTCATTGTTGTGGGTTACCATCAAATGGGTTGATAACCACATGAAGAACTGAGCATCAAAGAGCTGTTAAAGAAGGAAGAATCTAACACACTAAAAATTTTTAAGAACTTGAAGACTTACCTGTTAATCATGCCATTGATGGCCAAGCTTGTTATGTGCATAGAAACCTGTAAAGAAACAGATTCAAAGCTAAAAAGTAATCGGCTAAACCTAAAGCGAAACTTGGAATATGGAATTTGATGACTCTGTCATGAAGTTAAAAAGGGAAACTTGGTTCCTGAGGTCTGAAGTCAGATCCCAGGTGATTTAGTTGGTTCCTAGGATTTCATTCCTGATATAGGAACCAAAATGGACTAAAAGATGAGTAAGTCGATTAGGTGAGCTCGTAGGGCAGCACCATTGACTCGTGAACCAAGGGTTCACTATTACTGGTTGGAGACTCGAAGAGTCGATGTAGCTAGTGGCTACTTGTGATTGACCTTGGGATCTGGAGGATTCCTTGTCACGATAACATGCAAGAGGGTTGTCGTCGAGTTTTGGTACCAGCAAGTACCCAAATCTAATTGATGTCCTACGACATGTGTGGGAGGCGGGATTTGGTCATGGCATCAGTACTGATGACGGATTGAGAGGGCGCACCCAGGATATTGTGTTCCATGAATGAACAATGGTGTGGACCGTTAAACATCTGGCCAACCTTGCTTAAGATGGGTAAGAGTTGTGGCCTCGGTCAGATGGCTGTCAAAGAGGGCACACCCAAAATATGTGCACCTAGCAGGAGGCACTAGTGTGGTCCGTTAAACATCCAACCTACGCCACCACAATCAAATACGAATAATCATAAGTGTACCTTGACAGATACAAGCTAAGTTGCTCTTTATAACCCCGAGTATTTGGCTTGGGTAGTTCCCAAGAGGCTCGACTTTTCTGACTAAGGTCAGCAACGTTGTCGATGTATCGAGAATGGGTATGCCTTTTTCGAGGGTTATTAGATCTGTCAGCTTCTCCCCTTGCAAGGGAGAGACTATTGAGCTAAAATACGAGGGAATGATACATCTCAATCTCATCTGATAGAGAGAGATGATTTTCATAATCTAATTCCTAAGGCGAGTGAGTAAATAAATCATATGATGATAAAATTTAATAAATCCTAATATAGGATTCTACATAAAGGGAATGGCTTATTGCCACCCGGAGTAAAAGCTTGGGGTTAGCTTGCTGCATGGTTAAGATATGAGTGAATGGGAAAAATGATTAGGTAGGTAGCCTTGGTACATAAAACCATACACTACCCCTCTCGACATCAGTGTTACATATGATTTTATCGCTACTGAGCCACTTGTATCATTTCTGTATTTGTGATCCATTTTCAAGTATCGTGATTATGGCACATTGATAAGCGATGACCGAGTTGCAATAAAAACAATATTTTATATGTCGTTGTTGTAGTAAAGGTGTTACAAATATAAACCGATGTCGCGTCATTTTTATTTAATTATAATTTTTACTGGTTAGTTTACAGGTTATTTACTGAGAGGTAGTTATTGATATACATCACTCTTTAAGTCTAAAAATACTCTTTTATTCGAAAAATATTAATTTTATGTACAAAAAGAATGAATGAATCAAACAAATAATAAATTGGTCAATTAATTATAAAAAGAATCAATTAATGTGTATTACAATGCCTTAAACATATGTATAACAAACATGCATAAAAAATCTATTAATACTACACTATACTAGCTATATACATCTACTTTAAGTAATACCTAAGTATAGGTACAAATATAGCTATTGATACCTACTATACTAAATTAACTTAACATACTATTATCTTTAGTAACATATATTCTATTTATAGTAACATATATATATATGTCGCTATAGCCCTAGTAACATATTTCCCTCCTGCCCCAACAATTAGGAAGTGGAGGGGGGATGAAATGTGACGAGTAAAAAAGAAGGGTAGGAAATGGGAGGAAAAGGGAAGAAGGGTAGGAAATGGGAGCAAAAGAAGAAGGAAGTGAAGAGGGGAAGAAATGGAAGGAGGAAAAAAGGCGAAGAAGCGTAGGAAATGAGAGGAAAGAAGGAAGTGGAGGGGGAGGCGGTAGGAAATGGGAGGAAACAAGAAGGAAGTGGAGGGGGAGGTAGTAGGAAATGGGGAAATGCTGGAGATGTTTTCATATTTATTTTCTATTGCTTTCTTTATTTTTATTTATTTTTATATTTGTTTCATACAAGATTTTTGGAAAAATACAATATACAGGGGAAATGCTGTCGAATTTTTTTTATACATTTGATTATTTGTTTTATTTCTATGTAGGTGAACGTCAAGAAGAAGGCCACTAGAGGTAGTGGGGATCGGGTCACCTCCCAGCAGCCTCAGGCTCAAGCCCCCTGCCAGCAGCATTAGGCTCAGTCCCCCTGTTAGGAACCCTAGGCACCCTGCTAGCAATTTCTGAGAGCTGGGGATGTGGCTCAATATCTCCAGAGTAAGGGGAGGGGGGCAAGGGGAAGAGGCAGAGTCCGATGTCTCCTCCAACGGATTTCGAGGAGGAGGATCCTAACTACAAGGAGCAGGATGCACTTGACAATGATAATGAGGAGGAGGATAGTGTTTTATTCGATGAGGGGGGTGTTAGTCTGGATGATCATCTAAAGCAGTCGGCTGACCTAGATCCTTCCCAGTCGAGACCTTCTGCACCATGCCCTCGCTGTATTGGTATGAAACTTTAATAAACAGTACGATTTATTTATTTCTTTGTCATTTAATATTATGTTATAATTTTATTTTTCGGGTATGGTACGTAGGGGAAGAGGTTCGATGTGGAATAGGGATCTAGAGAAAATTATGTATGGGATTCGCATTACAATCGAAATCACACCAATGGGGGAAGTAGAGGGCTATCCTCCATTCGTTAGCAGGCTAGGTACGCTAACGAAGGCGATCATCCCACTTTTCTACTTTGACTAGAGGAAGGTGCCAAAAGAGCTGAAGAGATAGTTCCTTCGAGAGTTAGAGGTAATTGGTAAAAACTTATAACTTATTTACATTGCTTTATGTAAGTTTGACAATTACTGTTTTCCTACATAACAATTACTGTTCTTCTACTAATGCAGGCAATCTTCAATTAGGGTGATGATCCGAATGTCCATAAATATATTCTCAAGCACGCGGCTAAGATTCACAAAGTTTGGAGATTGGAGATGAAGAGTAAGGTAAAAGAAAATTTTAAATTATGTATTTCTTTTTTTCACCATAAATGCATATTTCTAACATTAAAGATATATATTTTAGTTTTATAAGAACAAGAACCATGATGAGACATTGCCTAACAAGCCTCTTGTGATACAGCCGCACATTTGGAAGGAAGTATGTAAGCATTGGCGTGATCCAGCGATGCAGGTAAAAGTATTATATATATCATAATTTAACTAATTTTGAAGTTAATAAATTCTACCGTTATTTTAAAAGTAGCCTAGAAGAATAAGGACAATAGGACTAAAGCCTCAGCGAAGACCCATGTGTTAGGTAAAATGAGCATAACAAGATGAAATCCCGATACGTTGGGATTTTTAATAATTTTTTCCTTTTACACCTTATAAGATTTATAATTTATTTCAATTAACTCTTTCAAATTGCAGTCCCAAATGTATCATGGTGAACAGCTTGATCAGGTGGGAGTATATGAGGCCACTCATAGCAAGCTGAGTCATGAGGAAAATGAAAAGTAGCTTTATGACATATACCAGCAGAGACATGTAAGTTAAATTACAAAAATTTTTATTTCATTTTTTAATTAAATTTACATGATAGAATTTTTTCAAGATAATATGATCAACTTAATGCATCTTCTTAAAGATGCTAACTCTGGTACAGTTCAATAGCCACTGACAGCAGAGGAGACATTCCAGACTGTCATGCCACCTGAGCATGGTAGGTTCGTGCATAGGGGAGGAGCGAGACCATTTCTAACTGGTATAGGAGAAAAAGGGGCATTGTCCTTTTCAACTAAGGTAATAGAGATGAGGAAAGAGATTGTGACATTACACTGCCGAGGCGAAGAGAAGGAGCAATGGATCGAGGAGCTAGCCATGCAGGTCAGGGACGCGATGCAGTTTAAGGAGTCTTCTGTGTAGTTGTAATAGTCGACTTAGACCTTTTTGTAGGTTTTCCACATAGCTAAAATTTTTAATTAAAATAAAAACTATTTTAATTATTATCTTCCATTTTTACTGAACGGTCGAGAATAACGTCTTAATCAAATGTTTATGTTGATGGTGTATTTGAAGCGGTCGAGAAAAACCTTCCCCTACCGTTTAAAATAGACGAGGAAAACACTGACACGTTGGATGAGAGGTCACTTTTGTCCCGTCGATAACATTGTAAACCGGTTGAGAAAATGCAATAGTGACACAACATTCATCAACGATATTTTTCGACAGTGGGATCCTCATTGCCGATGGCTTTTAACTTTCTGCATTGATGAATATTCTTGTAGTGTGAAATGCATTTGATAGGTAAATTGATAGTGTTGTATTATTTTGTTTAGTTTAGAAGCAAGGGTAGAGGTAGTGATGAGGTGTAGTATTATTTTCTTTGATTTGAGAGTAGGGGTTGATGTGATGGGTAAATGTGAGGTATATATTGGATGGATGATTGATGAAAATTAAATAATAACTAGTTTTTAGTTGGAAATTCCTTGGAGTGTATAAAAGTTAAAATCATGTTAAAATTAGTTTGGAGGAAAATTTTAAAAAGAAATGATATAGGGTATATTTTGGGAATTAAAGTTTATAATTTTTGACAAATAAAAAATTAAAAATATCGATTAAAATTAAAATATATCACGTGTTGTAAAATATATTATCTGACATATTTTATTTTCAATCGATGTTAGTTTAGTTTTATATTAAATAAATATTAATTTAATTATATATTATTTTATATTCTAAGAAAAATATATTAAATATTGATCTCTAATGAAATAATAGAATATGATAAGGTCAATTGCGAAGATAAAATTTAAAATAGAGGTAAGTGCTCAATAATAAAAAAAGTACCAAATAAATAAAAAAAAGGGGTAGAAAAGTAAAAAAAAAAGACCGACGACGCTCGTTTACACTGCAAATTTATCAAATGAAAAAAAAGGGAACAGTATCATAAACATCATCCTATCCATGACGGTTAAGAATGTGACATGGGGGAGAGATGGTTCGATAAATGTGATTAGCGTAACTTCTACTCCTACTAATCCTCGTCCAGCCGGCCCAACATGCTCGTGGGAGGATAACTTGACGGGCAAGTTTCCACGGGGGTTTCCCCAAGACTTCTCAAGTTACATTCAACTCGTTAGCAACGGTTAGATATGACTCATAGCAGCCAATAACTTTTATATGCTTATTACTCGGTTCGTTTACAACCCTTGCACCGCAAGCAAGAAATGGCATCAAGCTTTGGCATGCACGTCTTTCCAAACGAGGAACAGGAAGCTACGCGCCTTTGACACCGTCATGTATCAATCCCTTTTCTTGGTTTCGGGGAGCAACAAATCCCTTTAGTTCAAACACCTAAAGTTGACCGATATGTAGCTAAGCATTGGACCACATTGATTCTGACTGTGGGTTGTTTTGAAAATTACATAACCTCTTATGTCAGATCATTTCTTAATTATCATTTACCAATTCAATTGTAGTTGACTTGACTTTCGACTAACTTCCACCATAATACGAACATTACTCCCCAACAAGAAAGTGGAAAGCAAAGAATAGGGAGAAAGAAAGAGCCAACGCCATGCGTGGACATCAGACAATTCCATTCTCAAAGGGACAGACATTAAGAACAAAGTCCCAGAGGGGAATATATCAGTGTTGAACATGAGAAATTACGGAGAAAAAAAAAAGAAAAAAAAGGAAGAGAGATTGTGATCGCCCGCTACAAACAACGAAAGCACCCATCGACATGTGTGAGAGAAAAACAAGTCGATTGTTAAGCGGAAAATAAAGTTTTGTTGAGGTACATGTATGGAAGAATCCAAACAAAGGCGTTCTTCAATGGAAGCCGCGTTGAGATGAAGAAGTCAAGGTTTAGGGATATCATCGACTAGAGAAGTTGGTGCAGAGACATCATGGAGCGTAGATGTATTGCACTGATATCTAACCAAAATGTACATTGCAGTAGTGGTAGAGATGATCTTCAAACCCAGGATCAAAACCAAAGTGATGCATTGTTTCAAGTCCTTCACAATTTAAAGGAGAACCTCGGCCATTGATAACCAAAAGTAGATGCTCACATGTATGGATAACCAAAGTAGATGCCACATACATGTATGAAGGCAGGTCAGACCTTGCATGGCAAGGGCAAGCCAAGTGTAAATGCTATCGTGACAATTACTTACACGTAGAATTACATTTTTCCCTGTAATACATATCCTCGAATGTCATCAAGGATTCCATCACCTGCATATAGGATTATTGTTTGAAGACAAGTACAAACATTTTGGTTCATCTTTCAGAGGTGCGGGTGGCAATTGTAGTGAGAGTTGCCAGTGGCGACGGGGTTAACTCTCTTTTATCTTTCACTAAGAGAAGTTTAATCCAAATTTACTTTTGATCAGTTTTCCCTATAATATCCGGTATCAAGCTTATGAAAATCTCGTTGTAAAATTTTGATGCCCACCATCGAAATAGGAAGACTATTACGCCAAAAGGTCATGGTTTCAGGTAGCATAGAATGTGACAGATGAGATGATTTTAGATTTAGGTTGTAAAAACATGTATGATATAAATACATACTAAGGAAGGCTTATATATTACTTGGGAGTATAAGATCTTATTATTAGAAGATAGACTCTTTTTTGTTTGTTTTCACCTTTGTTTTCACCTTTGTTGCCTTTTTTTTTCCACCTCTGTCATGACATGAAGTTTTTTCAATTTGGGTTATTTGTTATTTTGTATGCTTTAGCAATTTTTACTAAACAGCCACAGCACCTTTTCTTTTTTGAAAGATCATCTTATATATTTAAATAATCACTTTTGCTTAAATTATAAGTAAGATAATTACATGTACATTTATCATAATAATGAATTAAGTGCACGAGATAATATCAGTTATATTTACTTTGAATCAACTATTTATTTAATTTCACCAAGCTCTGTTTTTGAGATATTTAGTGTAGTGCGTGAAACGGTGCCATGCACGAGACTAGGCGCTAGTTACATATGAATTAGGAAGAGTATTACGCCAAAAGGTTTTGGATTCTAGTTGCATAGAATGTGACAGAGATGATTTGAGATATATGTTCTAAAAACTTGTATGATAAATACATACCAAGGAAGGCTTATATATTACTTGGGAGTATAAGTTCTTATTATTAAAAGATAGACTCTTCTTTTGATTGTTTTTAGCTTTTTTATCTTTTTTTTTCCACCTCTGTCGTGATAGTAAGTTTTTTTAATTTGGGTTATTTGTTATTTTGTATGCTTCAGTAATTTTTATTAAACAGCCACAATACTTTCTTTTTTTTAAGGATCATCTTATATGTTTAAATAATTGCTTTTGTTTAAATTATAAGTAACATAATTACATTTATATTTATCGTACTAATGAATTTATTAAATGAGATAATATCATTTATATTTACTTTGTATCAATCTCAGAGGTGCTCAAATGATTAACGTCTATGAAATGACATCTGTTTGAGGTGTCAAAAAGTTAACCTAAAATTTATGATGTGAGGTCACTGTAGTTTTTCAAAGTTTATATGGCTCGATGGGTCCCTCTTAAAAGAAGAAGAAAAAAGAAAAAAAACTTATTTAATTTCACCGAGCTTTCTTTTTGACGCATTTAGTGTAGTGTGTGAAACCGTGCTTTGCACACGACTAAACACAAGTTACGTACGAATACACCAGGAATTGGCAGAGTCACGCTCCTTTGACAACGCATCGCAAAATATCCTCCCAAGTAATTATAAGGTAATCTGTAACTCTTGTGCGATTGACCGAGAGCAAGAACATGCATTCAAATTGGTAAGCTCACGTTCACAAATGACAATCTACAGATAGCTTTGAGGGTTTATTGATTCTGACTTGGACTTGCTTTGGAATTTCTCTTAAGCTTAAGTATCCGTCGCCAATTTATTTATGGTACGACCTGAGTTTCTCCCTAATTACATGGAAATATGCATGTAACTCCCCCATCCCACCAAAAATTGGAAACAGAAAAGGAAATGGCCAAATGCCTATAAAGGTATAACATGATGCTTCCGTAAGGTGTCCCAATTCCCCCACCCCATCTTAAGTAGGCTTAATGAGTCTAATCATCCGCACATAAGCCAGGTTCTAATTTCCACAATGATGTAAGTAGGAAAATATATATTATAATATATTTTGTAATGTATGGTAAAAATTTAATCAATTGAAAAACAAAATTAATTAATTAGAAATTAAATAAATTGAAATATATTCATCGAAAATAATTTTCAACAAATTAAAAATTAAAATATATTAATTAAAAATTAAAACACATCAATTGAAAATAAAATTTATCTTTTCAACGGTAAAAAATAATTTTTTACTTAAACATTAATTTTTTATTGATGAAAATTAATTTTCATAACAAAAAAAATTAAATACATTAATTAAAATTATCACTCTCATCTTACAAAATATAATTTAAAATAAATTTATTTAATTTTTCCTCTTTTCACAGTATCCCACAAAACTAAAATCCTTCGTGCTTCACATTCCATCTCTGTTGGCGTGGAAATTCCTGGTTAAGATATGGGCCTAAATAAGTTAAACTCTGCCCCTCCCTTCCGGTTTGACCCTCTCCTCGGGGTTCATTCCTGTTTAATGGGCCAAAACCCAATACCGAGAAAAACTGAGTCCCCCTGTCCACTTTTCCGTCAATGTGAATAAAAGTCATCCTCTCCGTGTACAGAGATGCATGGATTAGGGTGCACAAAGGTTGGGTTGTGTCATGGAAAATGGTTTGATAATTTTGTAATCTATATTCAATCCACTTAACAGCTCATATGATCCGCTCTGTTCATATAATAAAAGGAGTCGAATTGAATCGAGTTGTTAACCAGCCAGATTGATTGACTATTCTTTTATATATCATATCTTATTTAGTTAGTATTAAAAGAAGGGATTAGACACGTGTGCACACACAAATTACGGCGAACCCAATGAAACAAATAAAACTGAAGAGCATTTCAAATAAAAGCTAAATAGTTCGAAACGTATGATGAGAGATGACAGATAAATGATAAAAGATAAAGCCTTCGACATAATGCAATATAAGTTAAAATGTAACATTGCGCATGAGTAAATAAGATTATCGGTAGGAAAATGTACGTGCCAATGTATTCTATAATTTATATTTTTTATTTAATAAAATATATTAATATATTTTAATTTTTTATTATTAAAAATTAAAATATATCGATTAAAAATAAAAATAAATAAATATTTTTATTTTCATCTGATATTTTCTGATATAAAATTGAAACACATATATTATCAAGCGAGAGGTGTATATTACAATATTTTATACTATTTAACAATAAACAGATAAGAACGGGAGGGTGGAAAATGGGGTTGCGGAGGGGATGGTCCCGTTGAGATACCGTGATGGATTTTGGAAAAGGGAGGACTAAACAAGCTCTTTAAGGAATGGGATTAGGAACTTCAATATAATATATATCATACGTTATCGACGCTTAAAATTCTAACCATTAAATTTCCTTGACGTGCTGATAAGTGAACGTTTAATTTAAAATTATTTGCATCGTCACGAATATTTTAGATTTACTTAATATTTTTATAAGATGTTGAAATAAATGTATATATGAAATAAAAAAATAAAATGTTAAAATGTAGAAAACATGTAAAGTGATGTAAAATCTAATATAAGGTGGTGTTAATGTATTTCTATTTGATAATTGATATTTAATATAAAGAAATAAATGAATATAAGGTTTGGTATGTCGTGTGTTTCATAATATTAAAAGAATAATCTCACTACTTTGAATTAAGTCATAATACATTGGAAAAAATTATCTCATTACTTTGAACTAAAACACACAAGTAATAAATTATATTTGAATAAGTGAAAAATAATTTTCTACTGGTGATAAATTTTTCTATGTGATTTTGCACCCATGCAAAATCACTTTGCACCAATAATAAATTATTCTGAAGCGATTTTGCACTGATGCAATCTTATTTTGTAAAATTGCTTCGAAAGTGATCTAGTGATTCTGCATGGTGTAAAAAGCTTTTGCACCCGTGCAAAGTGATTTTAACCTATGGATTTTGGGTTTAGGTTTTAAGATTTAGGGTTTAAAGTTTAGGGTTTATGGTTTAGGTTTTTGTAAAATGATTTCACCTATGAGAAGTGTTTTTTTACTCGAAAAGTGAATTTTCACCTTAGGATTTAGTCTTTAGAACCCTACCTACTAAAAACTAAACTCTAAACCCTAAGATGAAAAAGTATTTTTCATAGATGAAGAATCACTTAGAATCTAATTTTGCACCAGTGCAATCTCATTTTGCACCGTGTACAATTTTCTGAAAGTAATATGGTAGTTTTGCATCAGTGCAAAATGATTTTACACCGATGATAACTAAGTTTGTAGTGATTTTGCATTGGTATAAAATGATTTTGCACTGGTGATAGCTTAGTTTGGAGTAATTTTATATCAGTGTAAAATTATTCTAAAGGTAATATGGTGGTTTTGTACAAGTACAAAGTAGTTTTACACCAGTGCAAAGTGATTTCGAAGGTGATCTGGTGGTTTTGTATAAGTGCAAAATCATTTTGCACTTGTTGAAGGTGATTCCAAAGGTGATTTCGGTGATTTGCACTTGTGTAAAATGAGTTTGTTATTGATTTCAACAGTGATGAATCACATCACATGTCAATCCTTTTTTTTGCAAAAAAATGAGATGCATCAAGTGAGGACCACACATTCACAACCCTTTGCGTTGCATTTTGCGTCACTTTTTTTGTTTGTGTACCTATGTCCAAATAAAATCACATGCATTTTCAAACGATTTATGTAAATAAAAAGTATTAAATTAAGTTAAACATGATATAGTAAGATTCAGAATAAAATACAGAATAAATAACATATAATAGGACAAATAAATAAAACAAAAATAAACTAGATGTTACTTCAATAGAAGCACTCATAAGGGACTTCCTTTAGAAGGTATCACCTCAATAATAGCGATGTGTTGGGGTTTGATGAACTCCTCATGGGATACGACAATTCACCTCCAAGATTTAGCACACTTTGAGGTTGAACGTTCTCGAAAATCACTTCAAGAGATCAAAGATGAACCAATTTGATGGCTCAATTTCGTTGATTGACTAAATTCTAGATTGGTCGAGTAATTTAATTTGTTAATCAATCAATTACTTCTCATAGATGATTCTTAAACATCTTGTGTAAGATCGACGAATTTGATTAAAGATTGATTTACCACTCTTATATCAAATTGACATGCCTAAAGAGAGAGAGAGTTAAAAACGAGAGTGAGGAAGAGTGAAGAGTTTCTCTACTCTTATTGTGTGTTAAACGAGTCTTCTTGTGACATTTATATAGAGTTTACGATTTAACGTTTATGGAAATTCATTAATTGATTGAGCAATTTAGTTCCATTGACCGATTCAATCATTTGATTGATCAAACTGACTTATTGGTTGATCAACTAACTTTTTGATCGATCAATTAATTAATAAGATTTAAAAATCTATATCAAAGGAGTTCAAGTTACAAATTGATTCTCACCTTTCACTCGAGCTGGGTTGGTGTAGGGTGGGGCGGGTCATGTGCGCGTGCATGGGTGGTTCTTAGTCTCACCTCTTTCTCTTTGCTGCATAAATTATGAGAGAGAGAAATCTTTTATAGCTACTAAGAGATTTATTTACTTCTAATGTGACACTAAATAATCCTATTAAATTTCATTAATTTCAACATCAATTCTTACATCCTTATATATCGATTGCATCCAATTAATACAATTAGTTTCACACAATAAACATTTGCCTTCTTAAAATCTTCCATGCATGATATCAAACAAACACACCAAACCAAATTATAAACATAAGATTGCCAAGTTGATGATAGGAATATCTGAAAGTATACATAGCATGGAAGAAGAACCAACGGGAGATGCCATATGCTTACCTATTAAAAGGAAGAATTGGCGGAGGAGTGTAACGAAGACAAAGATTATATATTTATCTTCTTAAAAAAGAAATTAAATAGGGGCAAACTCGAATAGAAAGTTATGTATCAAGGATGTAATAGATGGATGGGAGAAGAATGGAGAGTCGGAGTCAACTACTCTTTGTCGAATCCGAGGCCCATTAGAATTTCCTCGCAAGTGAGAGATAATAACCATATATTCCGAAGAAAGTCAAACCATGGATGGAAATAATCCATTGAGCAATAAAATGAGAAAATTTCTTTGGATGAGAGAACATATCATAATGGACAACCTAAGAAAGAGCGGAGTAAAGCATAAAAGAATGTTAAATGACATACCATGGGAAAAAAGTTACTTATATTTATGCCCTAAAAAAAAAAAGATTTTACAAATATATCCTTATAAATTTTTTATAACACATATGTATCCCTATGTTCTTTGTATTGATATATATCCCTAAAAAGTTGCTAACCTAAATGCCTCATACTCCTCGATTAACCTCTGTCGCATTCCATTAGATAGAGGAGTTAGCACCGTTAGTTGTTAGTGTAAAGTGACAAAAATGACCCTGAGACAGTAGTAGTGGAGAGTTTGAAATGGGCCTCCAACGACCTTATTTAATGGTGCCTACAACAACTCTTTGAAACACAAAAAGCATAAAACAAATATTAGTTGATGAAGGTTTAGTTAGTTTCTTTATCTCAACTTTTGAAGAATACAAAGTTAGTTTCTACATCTTAACATGTATGTGAACTTGATGAAGGATTATAGAAAGCTTTGTTACAAATATTCTCATCTTTTATTAAGAAGTTACAATGCTAACATGAAGTTTTTTTGGAATACAAACATTAGACTTCATGGACTCTTCATCTCAAGGCTCATCCAAAGGTCCACATGTCAGGTGTTGCTGCCATCTTCTAGCTGTAGTGAGGACGTCCAATAATTTGTGGAGTAAAGGGTAGCAATTCTGCAAATGCAAATATGGAACTTGTAGTTACTTTGATTGGGTAGATCATTTCTACAAAAATGCAATCAAATGTGAGATGGAAGAAATAAGAGACAAGCAACTGTAAAATTTGGCAAACGAAATTTCTTTGTTGAGAGAGAAGATGAATGAATTATCAGATGTGAAGATGCTTATGAAGGAGTTGATACTCTACTCTAAAGTGATTATATTTTTAACCTTTCAAATTGCATTAAAGATGTACATGTGAAGGGGTGACAAATTGAGATTGATAGAAAAGAATGTACCTTTGATTAGTATGAAATGATTGCTGGTTGTGCAGTGTTAAACATAGTCGTTGCATTCAAGATGATGTATGGACAATGATAAAGGGAGAATTTTCTTTCTATCTTCTTGGATGGAGTATAATCTTTGAGCATGTGGTTCTCTGTGTGAAGCAAGTGGTGTTTTCCTACTAGGAATATTTTCTTTTCCTACTTGTGACAGTTTAACTAGATTCTTTAGATAAGTAGCAAAATAATTCACGACAGTAGAAATACAGAGTGAGCAAGCAAAATGCGGATGCATATGTATATGTAAATTTACTCACCATAGAATCCGATGCAACATGAAGACATTCATAATTGCAATAGTTTGGCTTTAGGTACTTCTTCTATTTGAATACTTTGAACCTGTTGAAAAATGAATACATCACCACAAATTAGACTGGCTGAGGACTTGTAGAAAGAAAAGGAATTGGTAGGTAAAGCATATAGATGTGGTAGAGTTCTAAGCATATTAAGTTTGCAGTGTATTGTTTAACTATGGCTACGAATTGTTTAAATTAGCATACATACTCCCTAAATCAATTAATTCTCTTCAAATAATAACACTCATATAATCCATTCAGATTTCTTTTCCCCATAATGAAGCATATGGGACTCCAATGAGATTCTAGTTCAATTCTCTTCCTGCAAACGAATGGATACAAAAAGTAGAGATGATTACAACAGTGGTTCATGCATCACTATTAGAAAAATGGGTTACATCGTCGGTTACTTGCCGTCAGTTATTTAAACCGATGGTAAAGATCTTTTTGCCATCGTTTATTCAAAAAAGCGACGACAAAGGTCAGTACTCGACCTACCATCAACTGAAGGAAAGTGATTGGGCACGCGATGGTCATTAATATTTACCATCGGTTGATTAAGCGATGACAAATATATTTTTGTCGTCGATTATTAGAAAAACAAACGGTGAAAAACAGGTTAAAATTTGTTCCTTAATAGCAGGAGGAATTTGTAACCTTGGCCATCGGTTATTGTAATAAACGACGGCAAAAGTGGGTAAAAATTACAGGCCAAAATTTTAGGCGTGATGATGTGTATCCTTTGCTGTCAGTTCTGGGAATAAGCGACAATAAAAAAGAGGATAAAATTTGCACCTAAAATCTGGGCGGGATTAATAACTTATACAATCGGTTATTGGATTAAACGACGGTAAAAGTCTGGTTAAAATTAGCGGCGAAATTTTAGCCGCGATGGAGAGCGAGTTGACAATATCATTTGCTGTTGGTTTTTGAGAGAACCGACGACATAGCTTCCTAAATCTATTAAGGCGCTGTGGCCAACTGTTCATCTTCCTCCTCCAAACCCTCGCGTAGGTCCTCTCGCCGAGCACCTCCATGTGGTCCTGTTCCTGGGGTGGCCCCCCTCCTCAGGTGAATCCTCATCCTTGTCGTCGTCGTCCCCCCTCCTCCTCCTTTTCCGTATGCCGCTCCCCTCCTCCTCCGCAGCAGCTTGGCCTGCTCCTTGTCCTACACTGGTCCTCGCCCTCCTCCTCCGCGAGTGCCCTCGCCTCCTCCTTCGCTAGCATCGCTGTCCTCCTCCCCAGCCTGGCGATGCCCTCCTCCTCCTCCTCTTCCTCGATTCTGACCCATCCTCCTCCTCCGCCTGCGCCCCTCTCCTCTTCCGCCTGCATCCACTTCCTCCCTGGTTCCTTCCCCTCCTCTTCCGTAGCTCCTCACCTTCCTCCTCCGCCAGCGGCCTCCTCTTCCCCTGCCTGCCGATGTCGCCCTCCTCCTCCTAACCATCCCGTCCTCCTCCTCAGCTCCCCCCTCCTACTCCACTTCCTTAGTAGGCCTCCCCCCTCCTCCTCCTCCTGCCGACCTCGTCCTTCTACTCCTCCCCATCCTGTTTTCCTGCTCCTCCTTCTCCTACTCCTGGCCTCCTTATCTTCCTCCTCATCCTCCTGCCCCCTCCTCATCTTCCTTCTCTTATCCCTACCACTGCCCGACTACCTCCTCTTCCTCTTCCCCTACTACCCCCTTCCTCTTCCTCCTCCTATTGCTGTCTATGCGGCTGGCCTTTCTCCCCCTCTTCCTCTTGTCCTCCTCATCCCCCTCCTGTCACCCTCCTCCTCCTATTGTTGCCACTGCCGTCGCCTCTATTTTATAAGTTGTAAATTTTTGAATAATATGATAATATGTTATTTAATTAATTGTGTTTATGAAATTACAGGTTATCAGTGACGATCATTCTCAGAAGCTGTAGTTGTTAGAGGTATACTTTTAATATTTTTTATTTATTGTAGTAATATTTTAGGCTTTTGTTAAATGGTGTGGCTTGCATGATTTATTGTGAATGTGGGGTGTGCCCACTTGCTTGATTGAATGGAATTTAATGTGGGGTGTGACCACTTTTATGATGAATATTATTTTGCTATGTAGGTTTATAGAAAACTGAAGATATAAGGGGAAACTTTGTCAATTTTTTTTTAAAATTGTTTCAAAGTTTAGTTTGGATTAATATTTGTTGTTTAGGTTTGGTATTAGGTTGTGTATATGGTGCTTGGCCTAGGGTTTTAGGATTTGAGTTAGGAAAGGGTTATGGTGGTTGGGTTGGGCTAAGGTTTAGATGTTTGGTTTGGGTCAGGGTTAGGGTTTTATGATTTGATAAGGGTTTGGATTAGGGTTGGGGTTTTCGTTTGCTCTCGCCCTTGGTTTACATGTTTAGTTTGGGTTAGGGTTTAGGATGATAATTATAATTTGTTATTTAATTAATTTTACTTTTAAGATTGTAGGCTATCAGTGTCAGGTACACTTGGAGGCTCTAGCAGTTTGTGGTATATATATATACATTCAATCTTTTTAATTTAATTGAACGATATTTTGGTTTTTTGGTAATTTTTTTTTAATGTTTGAATTAGTTATTGTTTAGATACACTCTTGCTAAAGAAGATATATGCATGTGAGGTCAAACATTAGGTATTCTAACCTTTACGGTAAAAGTCCTCTGAGTCAAATTATGTTCAAATTACGTCGAGACTTATGATCATGTTACACGGACAATGCAGGAAGTGTATGTATACCTCACTTATATGAATGATGTGTTGTCGTTGTAGCATTCCATAAGACTCGATTGACTTAAGTACCGAACTAAAGAAGGTCTTTAAAGATTTGATGATAACTTAGTTTTGCTCGTTACATGTAACCTTGTGCGGTAAAATTTCGGTTGCTTATTTTTGCTCTTCTTTGGCATACCAACTAATCTTATTTAGTTTCTTGCGGTGCCATTAATTGGGTGTTAAAGGAAATCTGGCTAAGGTTAGTATTGGGAGCTATACTGAAGAAGTGTGGGGAGATGCTGTCGAAATTTCACCGCACTAAGGTTACATGTAACCAGCAAAACTAAGTTGTCATCAAATCTTTGAGGATGGGCTATAAAGTGAAAATCTTAATTAACATACACATCATTCGGTCATTTCCCTTCCTAATAAGTGATTTGTTTACATTAAATTTTAGTTTATAATGGATAAATCATGGATTAGATTGCGGGGTTCAGATTACACCAGATATAAGGATAGAGTAATTTCATTCCTGGATTTGGCCTTTCATGATCATAATAAGATATTTAGGCGAGGAGGTCAACTTGATAATATCTTCTACCCATGCAGAAGATGTTTAAATAGTTCCTTGCATGATTGTAATACTGTGCTCGAGCACTGCATTTATAACGGGTGGTGGCATCATTACAATACTTGAGTAGCTCATGGAGAGGAGTTGATTGAGAAAGTAATAAATAATGAGAACACTGTTGACTAAGAGATCGACGGGAAAATTGTTGATAGAGAAGATGAGGAAATATTAGAAATGTTGAACTAGATGAGAGCAAGAGAGGATATAAATACAAAGGAGGAAGATCTGTTCAGTTGTGATTCGTTCTATGATGTTGTTAAGGCGGCTAAGGATCCTATTGCTCCCAGTGTTATAAAAGTGTCAAAGTTGTCATTTTTGTTGAAGATGTTTCAACTAATAATTATGAATAGATAGAGCTAATGCTAAATTTATATAAGAAATATTTCAGTTTATTAGTGAGTTGTTGAATAACTCTAATGATTTTCCAACTTCATGGTATGTGGCAAGGGAATAGATTCGTAAGCTTGGTTTGGATTGTCAGAAAATTGATGCATGTCCGAATGACTACATTCTTTTCAGAAATGAATTCACAAATTTGAGTAATTGTCCTGAATGTGGACATGAGAGATATAAGAAAGGTAAAATTGAAAGTAAGAGGAAACAATCTCAGAAAGTTCTTCGTTACTTTACCTTTATCAACTAAAACTGCATGGTGGATGACATGGCACCTGGATTGTAAATCTCAAGATGAAAGAATACGTCATCCTACTAATTTAGAGTGGAAGATATTTGACAAAAGAAATAATTTATTCGCTTTAGAAGCAAGGAATGTACGGCTGGGTCTTGCAAGAGATGGATTTAATACATTTAAAAGTATGTACCCGTCGTACTATATATGGCCAATGGTAATGTTTACTTATAACTTACCTCCCTGGTTGTGTATGAGATCGTTATTCATGATGCTGACCCTATTAATCCCCGGTCCAAAACAATCAGGAAATCCAATAAATGTTTATCTCCAGCCATTAATCGATGAACTAAAACAGTCGTGATACATCGACGTGAAGACATATGATGCAGAAAAGAAAGAATTTTACAATATGCATGCAGCATTGTTGTGGACTGTTGACTTGGCTAGATCGTCTTTTAACAGTCAGTTGCGTCGTAGTATAGGTGACCAAGCGTTATCAACAAGTAAAAATTTATTACTCGAAAACCTAGTATCTGAGGTCGAACATAGGGAGTAAATGGAATTTATTACTAATTTCAAGAATGTAATTGAACACTTAAAGTTACTCAAAACCTAATTCAGAATATAAATGCAAGAATTTTAGTCAAATGTGGCAAAAATAGAGAAATTGGACGTCTGATAATGGGATCAGACGTCTTAAAAAGATTTTCTCTTTTAACTCTCTCTTATGTCTTCTCTTGTCTGCTTTCTCTTCTTCTTTATTCTGACTTTCTTTCTCTGGTTTTCCTCTTTTTCTTCTGTTCTTCTTTGGCCGTCTGCTTCTTCTTCCTTGTTTCTTCTCTACAGTGTCTTTTCTCCTTTTCTCTGCTGGTCTTCTCCTTTCCTTAGCTCTGCTTCCCTTGGCTTTAGCTTTTCTTCTTCTTCTGCTGGTCTGTCCCTTTCTTTCTTTCTTCTTCCTTCTTCGGCCTTAGCTCTCTTACTTCCTCTTCTCTTTGGCTTGTCCTCTTCCTTCTGCCTTGTCTTTTCGAGTCTTCTTTCTTTAGCCTTCCTTCCTTCTTCCTTTTGCAGCTAAGTGTCAGCTTCACTTCAGCTGTGCCTTCCTTCTCCATTTTCTTCTCTGCACAAATCAAAGAGCAAAACCTACCCCTCTACCCACACCCGTGTTTCTCTCTCTTTGTATATCACTCTTCAGTACGCTCTCCCATAGCCGGGTAATCGGGTCAGGTTGCATGCCTGGGTCCAAGCGCATCGACGTGGGTGTGGTGTGCGAGGAGTGATCGGTAGGCTAGTCGGGTCGGGTGCCAGATTTGCGGGATCAATTCACGGAAAGGGCATGTATAGGTGAGGGACCTCACCTCATGTGTGTCTCAAGGCGAAGAGACTAAAACACAAATTCAATTTATTACGCACGTCTTACTCGCACGTTCACGAGGTGGGACTAATGTCCCACCTGCTTTTGCTCGCATGCCCGCAGGAGCTCTTTCTTCCAATTGCTGCAGCTGTAAGCCTCGCAGTGCTAATTGCCTGGACAGCTGAATGCGCGAGACTACCCCAAGCCTTTTGGACCTGGGACCCTGAAGTGCTTCAGCCTGGAGCAAGCTTGCGACCTTCTCGAGCCGTCGCTAATGGCGGCTGGTGCTTAAATCCTGCACGACACAAAAGGGGCCTTGCGGCTCTATCAGACCACAGGAGGACCTTCGCCGTGTCACGGCAAAGGTGAGGGAGTAGGTGGCAGGTCGCAGGGCGGCCTAGGTGTGCGTGCCTAGGTCGCTCTGTGGCTGGGTTTGTGGGTTAGGTTGGGGGGCGTTTGTGGTGGTGTAGGCGGTCTGTGAGTGGGTGGATGTTGTTCAGTGGAGTGTGGCAGAGGTTGTGGGGTTGGGGGAGAGACATGTGGAGTTGTGCAATGATAGGTGCGTCTCGCCGGAGGTTGGCCGGAGATGGGGAAGATGGCGGTGGACAGTGGCAGTCGAGGGGTGTTTTGTGAAATAGGTTGAGGGGAATTGAAGAGGGGATAGAGACGAGTGATTCTAACCTAATTAAGTGGACGGAGGGGGAGAGAGGGCGGCTGGCAGTACATGCTGTCGTCGGAGAAGAAGGTATCCAATGGAGGGAGACGGCGGCGACGATGGGGCTAGGGATGCTCGCACGGGTGTTGCGCGATGCAGAGGAGGATGGTGAGGACAGCTCTACCATTGGTATTGTGGCAGAGCGACGAGAAAGAGGAGGGAGGCTCGCCGTAGCTCGCTGGGCCACTTGGTTGGAGGAGAAGAAGAGGAAATCGAGGTGGATCTCTGGCCAAGTTGAGCTAAAGAGGTGCGGCCGGAGTTAAGGGTCATTTTATAGGTACTGGCAGGGGATCTTGTGCTTGGAAGGCAAGCTTCCAAGTGCGGGAGTCCTCGCTGGAGAAGGAGTCAGTTAGAGACCCAAATCTCTCGTGCGTTCGCATGTGAAATTGGGTGCAAATCATAGATTAGGACCACGCTCAGATGGATGGGAATTCCTCAGAGAATCTCCCTTCCAAATTTGGGAGGAGATCTCTAAGGAATCAGGGAGTATTCCCTCTCTATTCCTCGCCGGAGTAGGATTTCTCCCCATTAATGGAGGAGGGATCTCTTTGTAAGAGTGACGAGGAAGTTAAGGGGGTCTGTGCAATGGTTTTCCAAAGATAGGGGCTAAAATGTAATTAGGTGTACTAATTTGCAAAGTAGGTCAAGATGACCTCCCCTTAGGTCCAAATTTTGGTAAAAACCTAATTTTGACCTAAGGAATCCAATGGTGAAGTTGGATTTTAAGTTTAACCACTTTTTACTGGATATTTTGCATAAAAACCTAAATTAGGTCAATTAATGGGCTAGGACCCCAATCTAGGTCAAAATAGGTTCCAAAGGATAATTTGAAGGTTCTAAATCCTAGGGGATATTTTTTCATGAATTTTAGAGGGTTTTATTGATTTTTATCCTGACCATAACCTTGTTGAATTAAGCAGGCTTGTTTTGGGGTTATAGAATGTCATTTAATTCCTAGATTGAACCAACCCATGAACCCATTTCTGGTTGAACCAAACCACATTTTATTTTATTCAGACCATTTGACCTATGTTTTTCCTCTGATAAATCCCGTTTATGTATTGCAATGGTAAAATTACAGTTTTAACTCTTATTTCATGTTTTCTTCTTAGAACACTTGTTCCTTGAATTAAGCCATTCTCTAAGTTATGTAGGAGCTCTTATTCTCTTTCTTAGGTCAAAATGAGTTAGTTAGGGCTCATGATGAGGCTCTAATCATACCCCCATTCCTAGCTTTTGCTAGTCCCTTAGCAAAATTTCAAGGTTTTAACTTCTGTTCTGGACCCTTAGTGTCTGTCATCAATTGTGATAAGTGCTTTTCTTTTTATTTTGTGATTAGGTCAGAATGTCGACAGTAGGCCTAGAGGTACTCAAGTATCAACTAAAATCCAGACCCGCTTTAGCATTAGTCTTCCGCAAAGGCTTTTAAGGCCTGCAGAAACTATCCTCGGGTTTGTTGGACTCCTCGGTTAAAGCACCTGTACTTGAGATATTTTTAGCCTAGGTTTAGTTTGCAGTGCATTTTTTGTAAGAGAGAGACAGAAGATTTATTTGTTTGGAGAGTTTTCTCTCTCATTTCTTTTTATTTCTAGCTTCGAATTGGCTTCTCAACACGGTCTGTATCGGATTTCTCGTCCCCATCATCAATCCTCAAGGGTCCCTGTCAATCGATGCTTCGAGATAGCACCGCTCATGGCAACCCGTAGAACCCTGGCTTTCGAGATTTCAAGATAATCCCGCCCATGGCGTTCCGTGGTCGAATTCAGACCTTGGCAATCGACATTTCGTGATAATGCCGCCCATGGTATCTGAACCAACATAGTGCTTACATGCCCCCGGTAGGATATTTAAATATCCTAAGAGACAAGCACCGACGAGATGATATGTTGTTACGCATCTTCGAGGGGAATTTCCTGCCTCTCCGCACCGGGAACTCATCCAAATAAACTTGTGTTAATCGGTCGCTCCTAATCTAGGTGACTTTTTCAGAAAATTGAAACGCTTTTTACGTGATTTTGATATTTATGCACACTGAACCAGACTGTGTGTGAATTGGGGTGCTTAGGTTACCGAATCCCGCAAATCGAAGGTCAGTTAACGAGGCTGAATACTTCCTAAGCCTTATACCTAATACTTAAGTTTCGCATTTTCCACAACCTCTTGAGGATTATCCAGATCTTAGCGGGTACGTGAATTTTTAAGCCAAAGAATCTAACCCAAGAGGCCTAAGATCAGCGCTCCTACTAATCTCTTTTTATGTCTCCTTAGCACTTTTCTTTTATTTTTCTTGATCTGGTCTAGAACTTCAGTTAATCCCTTAATCTCTTACTAATGATTATCTCTTTTTCTTTTTTCATTTTGTCCTCCTTTCTGTCATTTTTGCTCTTTTTCTCCTTATTATGTGGCTCACAAAATTTCCTCCCTCCCCGATTTTTTTATTCTTTTTCATAATTTTTCAATTTTTGTGTTTTTGACATAAGTGAAATTTTTGTGTGAGAATCTTTCTGACTTTTTCTTGGTTCTGTATGTATGCACTTTATCACCCCCCATGCCTAAGTTTTGCAATGTCCTCATTGTAAACGAAGGGTGTGAAATACTGTTGAGGTCAGGGACTTAGAACTGGATACATCGGGTGGGTGAACGGGTTGGAAATGACTGATGCGGACGATTTCAAGCTCTGATACGTGTACTAGAGGTGAGATCAATTGTCTAAGGCTGAACTCAAGGTGCAATAGACGTGGAGTACAGACGGATAAGTAGATGGGTCTCTGTTTTTGGAATGACGGGTTGCCTCCCGTTAAGCGCTAAATTCAACGCCTTCAGCCGAGCGGAACATAGGGTGGAGAGGGAGTGGTCAAATCTGCGGAGTTTTGTAAAACAAGCACCTTGATTAAGAGCTTGGTTGGTCCAACCAGGTGCTTGTTAAGATCAGTGGCCTAATGATGTAGCCCAAACCCAATCAGTCTGGTAGGTTGATAGATGTAGATCAACAGATGCGAAACCCACCATATGTAATGTGGCTCGGATGGATATGGAAGTGAAAACTCAGGTTTATGCTGAGTCGAATAAGCCTGGTCAGAGTAGGGTTCCGAAAAATAATCAGTGTATGGTGTGGAAACCCTACAGGGGTGATCAGAGAATGATGGCTCATGATTTTCAGTCTGATCGATACCCGATACCCGGTATAGATGTGGAGTTGAATCATCTGCAAACGGCTCAGTGAGAGGTGAATCATAATATAAATTGAGTCTAGTTGCGGGTCGGGGTAGAGAACGGGTTTTGATCAGTTCTGTATGTGTGGAAGAGGTGGCTTAAATGAGAATTGGCTCGTTATAATCAGGAAACAGATTTTCTCCAATGTTATAGTCAGATTCGAAATCGTCGGAGAGTTTGCGAAAATCAAAATCTGAATGGGATTCAAGATCATGAGTTCCACCATAGAATAAATCATATGCTGTAGATTCAGTAGCTTGACTGGGGTCTAGCCTAGATGTTAATTCTGAGCTTAAAAAGGTGTTCTTATCTGGTAGAAGCTCAGGTTCTAAGCTGGTAGGACAGACCCAATTGAAACCCCACTCGTCCAACTCCTCAGTTTCTGTATCGTCAATTGGCATGACTTCCGAAAAATCGATTGGTTCCTCTGAGTATGTTGGCGAGGGATATTTATCAAATAGAGGCCCAAACTCATATTCTTCATTGAAAGATTGATCTTCCTCATATGGGGCCTCAAGATCTTCCCAGTAGGTTTTAGATCTAGATTTTGGGGTTAGGATGTGGGTTGAATCACTAGAAGTTAGGTCCGAATAACTTTCGAGGGTCACCTTATTAGAATAAGGGACGGAATTTACACCCTCGAGAGGTTCAGTTCTACTCTCAATTTATGCTTCTCTACTTTGCTGCCTGCTTCCGAGGTGGGACTAAAGTCCTACCTCCTTCCTTCGCGTAGGCTGCAGCGAGTGGGTCTTCAATTGGCATTTGAAGGGCCATTGAAACTCCCGATTGACTACCTGGGAGTGGTCTTTGGGTGACTCCGCGCAACCTGGAAGCGAGGCCTGGGATGTGCGTAGTCTCAAGCTCGAAGAATACGTCGGTCATTAATGGCAACGATAGCTGTGAACGGTGAGAGCTGAAAAACATAAATATGGCCTTATGGCCAAGTTAAACTAGCTCAGGGCCTTCGTCGAAGGACATGGAGTTTGTTGGCGGTGTTTTCGTGATGTGTGGAGGTGTGTGGTGGTCGATCGGAGTCGGGGAAGCTGGTGATGGGTTTGTTCGGTGGCGTGATTGGGTGGACGATGGAGTGCGATAATTAGGGCTTTTGTGCGGGAGGATGAGGTGAAGGTTATGCGGTGGTCGACGAGGTGGATGGAGGGTTACAGCGGCGTATACACCTCACCGGAGTGCTCGCCGGACGCAGGGAAGATGAGGATGAGCGGCAGCGTTGAGGGTTATTTTTGGCTTTTTTGGAGAAGAAACTAACCTAAGGACCTAAAGAAGCTAATTTAACCCTAATTTAATGGAAAAAAGAGGGAGAATGGCCCCGACGGTGGTAGTCCAGCGCTGGGGAAGAAGACGCTCTGATGGAGGGGGATGGCGACGATGATGGGGAATTGAGGATGCCTGCTGGTATGGCATGACGCGGAGGATTGTAAGGAAGACGAATCTGCCACTGGTATTGTGGTCAGACGACGAGAGGAGTCAGAGGGAGTTGCCGGAACTCGAGGAGCTATTCGGTCGGATGAGGTAAGTGGAAATTGGGGATTTTCCAGCCGAATTCGAGTCTGGGGAATTCGATCTGATCAAGGGGTTCTTTTATAGGCCTCTGGAGGGTGTTTTGAGCTTAGGAAGTGTTGATTGGCAGATGACTACGCGTTCGTAATTGGATTTGAAAACTCATCATTGTAGTTCGAGTCGTGTAACGACCCGATTCCCGAGTCCCTACGAGACACGAGAACCGGACCGACTCGACTAATCCTAAGACCTGGTCGTTCAACGAGGAGGTAACCAAAAGAGCAGTAAAATAAACCACATTCAGCATGAATATAACTAACAGTAAGAAAATACAGCAGTAAGGAAAGAAACCACTACAGTATATACCACCACAACAGTATAACAACATTCATAACATAATATGAAACTGCAGGTAAAGAAAAGTACAGCGGTAACAAGAACTACTCACTACAGTGGAACCAAAAAGAGGTACAAGAGAACAGTGGTAACTCTACTGGACCCTACTCGGCCTAGCGTCCTTTGCAGCCGCTGACCCTGGCTGCTCAACACCTGGTCCTGAAAGGTAACGAGTGTAACACGTCAGCAAAACGTTGAGTAGAGTGGCAACTAAAACAAAAGAAACAGTAGAGTGTATAGTAGCTGTTATGTTCTGTTACTTTCTTTAATTACGTCTTTCTATTGTCTCACAATTTATCTATTTCTCAGATCTTTCACTTGATCTCGAATGTTCCTCGTGGGAACGATCTTGATTGCAGTCTTTTCCGAACAGTAGAAGTAGCACGTGGTGCTCTCCTGGTCGGGAGAGTCCCCCGTGGTGATCCTACTCTCAGTCAACCACCCCAGGGTCACGGATAGACGTAACGGTGACTACGGCACGCGTGATAAACGCACAGGTAGCTAACCCGCACTGGCATGCGGTCAGTCGTTTCCGTTAACGGTGCGCCCAAAGAACAGCACGGAACCAGTACAGGGCAGAGCCCTCTCAGTAACAGGGGTCCAACCCCTCCACAGTAACCAAACAGGGGCCTTGCCCCTCCACAGTCCGCGCACCCTCGCCTGACTACCCTGATTTGCCCAGTGGGCCTAACAAGTCGGTGTAGGAGGCTAGCAGAACCCTGGGGCCCGTGGGGTAACTAGTACCTCCCTACACTAGTAGCTCTCCTCGGTACTACGTACACGAGGGCCAGCAAGTCGGTACAAAGTGGCCTGTCCTAACCCCGGGTCCCTGGGGCAGCTGGCTCCGCTCTGCACTAAATAGGTACAGGTACTTCCCTTCGTACTACGTACCCAAGAGACAGCACACTACCACGTCTTTCTTTCTCAGTTCCATTCCTTTCTCTTTCCAGGAGTTCCACTCCTAATTCCCCATAGGGTTCCAGTTCTTTTACCTCAGCACATTCAGGTTTCACCTTCCCAGTTTCACATTCATACATCCCATATTCCCAGACATGCTCATTTATTCATAACAGGTAGCTGTTAAACCAATTTACAGGTAGCTATTATTTCCTTTTCACATTTTCCAAGACTGCAGTATTCATATATTCCACTAGTTCTTCCCATCCTAGGATTCATGCCATACCCTAGGATCTATCATACAATCTAGTTTTCCAGCCCTAGGATTCATGCAACACCCTACGATTTACCATTCATTCTAGTTTCTCATTCCTAGGATTCATGCAATGTCCTAAGTTCTATTTATGGTTCCATAATTAACAGATTATACTCATAAACTTAAAAGCCACTCTACCGGTTACAATAGGAGTACTGGGGGCGTGATCGGGAATCCCGCGTGCCTCCACAACCCCCGAGACTGCAACAGAACGGGGTCCTATCACAGGGATCAAACACAAGGAGTTTCTCAAAACAGTATACAACTACTTTAGACGGGTAAAGGATGTAATTCCGAAAAGCACGCAACTCGAAACGCGGAAAACGGACTCCGAACGGGCCCTAAACGGGTCGAAAACGACGAAACAGTGCAAAATCAGACATCTGGAACCTCCTCCAGACGTCTTAAAAAGTGGATCAGAGGTTACCTTTGCTCTGCGTGATTTCTCAGACGTCCAGAAGCCTGTGGGGGCGTCTGGCCTAATTCCCAGACGTCCGATGGTCACCCCGGACGTTTGGAAGTCGTTCCCGTCGTCTGGCACTGCAGCCAGACGTCTGATTCGCGTTGGATGCGAATCTCAGAACCTGCGCGTACCCATTTCCTCTCTCTCTTAGTACGGTCAGTCGAAGAAGAGGAAGAAAGACGGAATAACTCACCTTTCAGACGTCTGGACAGTCCTCCAGACGTCCTCCCCGCCGTCTGGTTGTAAGCCCAGACGTCTAATTCTGGAGAAAATTTCCAGAATAAGGGCGCCCCTCGCCCTCCGCTCGCGACGCACGGCCGCACCGCGACTCGTCCGCCTGCTGCTCGAGCCGCCGTAGGCCTCCCGCATCACCCCGCATCCACTGCTTCCCCCGCCGGCCGGCCTTAGCAACCCCGGCGAGCTCTCCCTCACGGCCGAGCGCCTCTTCCCACGCGCAGCACCTCCTCCCACGCTCACCGCGGCTGTCGCTGCCGCCGCTCACTCGCGCTCGCTCTTGCGCACCGACTTGAAGGAGAAGAGGAAAGGGGGCGGAGGTGACGGGAGTGAGGGGAGGGCGTGGCCTTTTAAGGCCAGGCGAGGAGGAGAGAGAGAGCGGGATAGAGGGCGCAGGAGGGAGAGGGAAAAAGAGAGTGAGGCTCGCAGGTCTGCGCGCTCAGGCGCGCAGACGAAACACGCGTACCGAAAATAACTGAATCCTAGACGTCTGGGACACCTCCCAGACGTCTTGAAGACGTCTGACGCTGTGCGTTCGTAAGAAGTTGTGAAGAAAAATCTGTAAATAAATTCCGGGTCTAGCACAGGGAGGCTATGTCGATCAAAAGTTGCAATTATATTTTTGTGTTTTTGTTTGAAGGGTGAATAATCACAATGGAAGTAATATAGACAATAAGAGAGAGAGAAAGAACAATCACTTGATGTTGCATAATGCTTTTACAACTAAGAAAGCGAGAAATGATTACACTAGAAAGCAGAAAAATTCTACTTTAGAAAGGAGTAAAAAGAATGGGAGAGAGAAGTTATCCTCCTCGACGATTGCTTGGGGGATGATCCGGACGAGACAACACTTGGAAGACCAGGAATGGAGCCGGAAGAAGGAGGATGAAGCAGGAGGAACGGGAACGAAGCAACACGTCTTCGTCTTCGTGGGATTCGCTTCCGGAATGGGGGTGAAAACTTGGTTTTAGCATTTGAGAAGCATTCCGAGTGTGGGACAAGCTTCTCTTAAGCTTTGGAGAGGGAGAGAGGAGAAGGAAGGGATGAGAAATTCGTATGAAAGGGATCTCCTTTTATATTTGCAAGGAATGGGGGCATTTTGGACATTACAACATTAAAAAATTAATTCAGTACCTTTAGTGATGGATTTATCCGTCACTAAAGGCCTGAATGTGGCCGATGTGCGTGCGCTGCGCGTGGCCCCCTCGCCTTCGCGCTCTCAACACATACGCACAATCACGTGCGCTCAGCCGTTTGATCAAGAGATAGGATGGCTTAAACTGCCCTCGCCAGCGCCACACGCCCGCGTGCGATCAAGCGTTTGCGTTGCGCGTCTGATCGTGCATGGTTGCTATTGGTTGATCCGCGCCACTGGATGCCCATCACACGGCTCCAATTGTACGCCGGCGCGTAGCAGATGCGGGATCGAATGCGCGTCACGCTCTCGCACAATGCGCTCGACCGCTGTGCTGGGCGTGGGCTTGTGTACGCGTGCTTGCGGCGATCGCATGTTAGAGACTCTTTGGAGAGGCAGCGGCGATCCCGAGGGTCGATTGGGCGGTTATGATGGTGCCACGTGGCACCATCTTGGCTGTCCATCTTCGGAGTGTTGTAAACGATGCCACGGGTGTTGGATTGGACCGATTTTTGCATCGTTAGGCTGTGTAAAGACCCGTTCTGTTTTGAGCCATTTAAAACGTCTGGACTGGTTGTCAGACGTTTGGTTAGACGTCTGGACCCCTTTCCAGACGTCTGGAAATTGAAAAATCTGTACGCAAGGTCAGGTTTGTGCGCAGGCTCTGCGTAGACAGCTTTCTTCTCTCTCTTCTTCCTCTCTCCCCCTCACCGAACCCTAGCCGCTCTCTATATAAGAGCCCCCACCCCCTTCCTCTCTTCTCCACTCCACCACCACCACCTTCCTCTCCACTGTAGTGAGAGGGACGAGCGAGTGAGCGAGAGCGAGGAGAGAGGAGTGGCATGAAGAGAGGAGGAGGAGGTTGAGCTTGCGAGTTTGTAGGAGCTCGTCGGAGGGTGCATGGCCGGAGCGGTGCGTGTGGGAGGAGGAGTGCGTCGGGGGAGCCACCTCCGACTTCCTACTGCAGCCGGAGCTGCAGATGAGAGGGAGGAGCCACGCTGTGCGCGGCGAGAGGAGTAGAAGCTCGCTCTGGTACTGGAATTTTCCCAGTATCAGACGTCTGGGGTGCCGTCCAGACGATGGGTTGGACGTTTGGTGATGACACCGGATGTCTGAAAGTAAGGTTTCGCGAAGGTACGTTCTTCTTGCGGTTACGGCCATGCAGGCCGCATCGTAGAGCCAATATGTTTGGTTGAAAGGGGTAGATTTTGTCTGTTGCGCGTAGGGGTGGCTTTGGGAAGGCGCGCGGCACGCCCTTCCACACGTTTTGGATGTCTGGACAGCTTACTAGATGACCAGAAGCACTCCCAGACGACTGGAGGGGAGGTCGGACGTCTAAAGCTGAGTCCAGACGGTCAAGTAGGGGTCTTGGACGTCTGAGGTCGACGTAGGAACTTGAGATGAGACCCTAATAACTTTTTAGATGTCTGGACCTTGTACCAGACGTCTGTTTTGGTTTTGCAGTTCTGTTTTTGACCTGTTCAGGATACGTTTGGGGTCCATTTTATGTAAACAAGATATATGTGGTTTCCTTGTGAGTTCCTTTGCATGTTAGAAATCTTTTTATACTATTCTGAACATTCCGCTGTGTTATGTTCCTTGGTATAGGACTTCAATCTGTTGCGTGTTCGGGGGCTTGCAGAGGCACGTGAGTCTGCCGTTCGAGTCCCCAGTACTCCCGGATTATCTGATAGAGTGGTTTCCGCCTGTTTTAATTGTAAAACTTGAAAGCATATATGAAATTAGATAACTAGAAACCTAGGATGTGGCATGAATCCTAGGATGAGAAACAATTGCACTGTTTGTATGCGTGTTTGAGATTGCTGTCATAAATGAATGAGTAGAATTGTAAACAAATATCTATTAATAAATACGAGCTGCCTGTTGGAATATGAAATGCCTGTACTAGTTAAACAGTTACTTGTGATATCACTTGTTGCATATGTTAATTGTTGAAATATGAGCTGCATGTGTATAATACGAGAATGGAAATGTGAATGATGAAACCTGGTATGGAACAACATGGTGAATATGAGTATGAACCCTACAGGGAATTAGGAGTAGAGCTCCTGTGGATGAATGGAAAAGATCTGGAAATGTGAGTGGGAAGTGTGCTGGCCCATGAGTACGTGGTATCAAGGAGAGCGACTATCCCCTATTTAGTGTAGAGCGGAGCTAGCCGCCCTTGGGCTGGGACCCGTCGTTAGGATTGGCCACTCTACATCGACTTCTGTTAGCCCTCGCATACACTGTACCGGGGAGAGCTACTAGTGTAGGGAGAGAGCTGGCCACCCCACGGGGCCTGGGGTTCAGCTTGCCGCCCTACACTGACTTGTTAGGCCCATTGGGCAAACCAGAGTTGTCAGACGAGGGTGCGCGAACTGTAGAGGGGCGAGACCCCTGTTTGGTTCTGAGGGATGAGACCCCTATTACTGAGAGGGCTAGGCCCTATACTATTCCGTGCTGTACTTTGGGTGTACCCACTAGCGGAAACAACTGACAGCGTATCAGTGCGGGGTAGCTACCCGTGTGCTTATCGCGGGTGTCGAAGTCACCGTTACGTCTGTCCGTGACCTCGGGGTGGTTGATTGGGTGTTGGATCACCATGGGGGACTCTTCTAGCCCGGAGAGCACCACGTGAGCCTTCTACTCTTCGGAAAAGACTGCAATTAAGATCGTTCCCACGAGGAAGATTCGAGATCAAGAAAGAGATCTGAAAGTAAACCAATGGGTGAAAAGGAATGACTTGTAAAATAAAATAATTGAAAAAGATAAATTTACCTATTAGCTTTTACTGCTTTAGTTAGTTTGGTTACCACTTTACTCAGCGTTCGCTGACTTCGTTTTAGTCGCAACCCTTTACAGGTCCAGGAGTTGAGTATCCCGAGTCACCGACTGCAAAGGATGTTGGGCCCAGTCGAGCCCAGCGGTAGTTTCCTGTTTTTGTTGTACTCTCTGTTCTACTAGTGAGTTTTAGACTGTGTTATCGTTTCTATTACTGTACTTTTGTTCCTGCTTTCCTGTTATTGTGGTGGTATGTACTGTTTAGCAGCTTTTACTTCTTTACTGCTTGTATTCTTTTACTGTTAGTTACCTTGCATAGTGAATGTGGCTTATTTTCCTGTTTTCGGTTATTTCTTGTTGGACGACTGGGTCTTGGGATTAGTCGCGTTGAGCCGGTCTCGGGTCTTGTAGGGATTCGGGAACCGTGTCGTAACCGGTTGCGATCATCGATCCAAACCCATCCGGGCGGTCGAATTTGTCGTATGAGGTGCTTATTAACACCATCTTGGCCCTTGATCTTTAGGGTTCCTTGGTCTCTATCTGGTGCTACGGATGTCCGATCAGGGCGATCTTGGAATTGTTGAACTCCAATCGTCGCAATAATCAGATCAGTACGGTTGGATCTTCGATCCGAGGACCCGATTAACAAGTTGCTTTGTCCCTAGCCATAAATGGGAGACAATTACTATACAATTTGTACAATTTTACCTAAATGCATGATTATGCATGTTATGCACTATTTACAATGTATAATGCTAATGTGACACTAAGAACGTGCATTAATAGACATTTTAGGTTAATAAGATGTATGCACATCACACCCCTATGCCTTTCTTTTGCTAGTCCCTAGCAAAAACTACATGCTATTTATAAAAAAATTAGGTTGAATTACTATGGCACAAATCACTTTCAATATTAAGAAATTTTTACTTAGGACCTGAACTTTCAAAGACACAACAACATCTGGGTATCTACCAAAATGTAGACCGCCTCAAGCCTTCACCTTATTCAAAGAAAGATCTCTCTCTCTTTTTCTTCTTTTCTAATTTTTTTGGATTTTTGAGTTTAGGGTTACAAAGTAGCTTTCTACGGCCACTCAACCCACCCAAGATTTGATGAGAGCCCTAAGTTCTAAGCATCTTTTTGTGAATGTGATAGACTCGTTGATCGGCAATCAGAACGGACTTCGGGTTTCTACGCCTCTAGGTGACCTTAAAAAAAAAGTTCTGCCTAAAGGTTTATCTTTACGACCGGTAACTTTCTCCCTACTTTTATTTTTTAATGGGGTAAACACAAGGGTGAATTCAGTGTATATCTCCCTAGCTTATTCTACTTCTCCTCTTCTTCCTAAGTGTTTTGGAAATTTTTAGTGCATTTCTTGAGATGGGTTTTGGACAACCGGTCGATGAGCTGTTACCATTGACAACTTACTAGCCATACTCATGCAGCGAAGTGTGGCTTATTTTTTTATTTCTTTTTCTTTCTTTTCTCCTTTTTCTTTTTCTTTTTCTTTTCTTTTTGACTTTTTTTTTCTTTTTAGGTAGGTGGCTTCCCTGGTCTAAGATTTACCTAAGGCAGCAAGAAGAGAGTGGTCCAGTGACTGGGCTATGGACAACCTACCTATGGGCTGTTACCCACGATAACTTGTCAGCCATATCACCCTAGGAGGTTCCTTAGCTACCCAATTTCCATTAAAATTGTTGAATAACGAGTTAGTGATGAATAGTGTGTGGATGCTTAGACTTAAAGTTTCCTCAAATCAAAGGGTGGGTTGATCAGTCGTATACTTATCACCCAAACTTATTTAATCAAATTAAAATAGAATTCAGGATGGCGAGGACTCGATAACAAATCCACATTTTAGTAGATACCCGGGCTGATTAAGCCCAAAGACCTGAAGGGCCTTAGTGTTCAGATCCTATTGTAATATTTCCTAAGATTGAAAGGTCCTAATTTCCAAGTATTCCTTTCTAATTTTTTTTAATATATATAAGAAAATAGGTAGAATTTACAAAAATTTCACAGAGTTGACAAAATGATTCAGAAATGAATCCACCCCCCCATGCCTAGTTGATGCAATGTTCGCATTGAGAATAAAAGACACGAAAGGAATGGTAGAGTGCAGAAGATATCATCTGAATATGAAGTTCGGGTCAGCTTTGAGTTAGACTGTACAACTGCTGAGTTTAATGCCGTCAGCTAGGCGAAGTCCAGCTAAAGAAGTCACAACATGGCTCGAGCAACCTTGTCTGAGACGGGTTCTAGAATAGTTTGGTCAATAACAGGTTTCAGACATTGACCGTTGACATTGAATGAATTACCCGTCTTCGGGTCAGAGATCTGAATAATTCCGTTTGGAAATATTTGATCGATAATGAGCTGCATGAGCTGGAGCTGGAGCATAGATCCTTGCATCTCTACCATTTGTTGGTTCAAATCAGCCTGCCTTACGGGTTGACGGGCGTTCCATGCTGGCTGATTGACTTGATTCGAGGGCAACTGAGTATAAACATGACCCTGACCCATTGGTCATTGCGGAGCATAGTTGCTGGGTCGGAATTGGATCTGCTGCCCCAGGTTTTTTTAGGAGAAGTTAGGGTGGTTTCTCCAACCCGGATTATAAGCATTGGAGTAAGGGTTGGATCTAACATTCTCCTGTACAGCATAAACATCCTCATAGGGTGAGGATGGAGAGAAATAAGGGGAAGGATTAGAGAAATTGGGATCAAAGGCCCTAATTTGGAACTCGTGGGGTTCAGAATAATGCTGGCTCGCAGGTTGAGTCGCATTAAGTTGATTCACGAACTCCCGTCCAGAAGGAGCTCGTGTTGAATGGAATCTTGAATTCTGGGATTGAGTGGATCGAGAGTTGTTCATTGAGTTTCCTGCCATCCACTCCTCCATTCTCTTAACAACCAAGTCCACCTTATCAAGTTTATTACAAATCAATTACATATCGAATGAATGAGAGTCATTGACTTCATTAACATTCGATCTGGGCTGCTGGGACCGGTTAAAAGTATACATGGAGGCATGATTGATCGCATTCTCGCTCATCTCCTCAAACAAATCGTGTGCGCTATCTGCGTCTTTGTTGAGGAAATTGCCTCCGCATGAAGCATCCACATGAGTTCTGAGTTGCTCAATCAACCCGTGGTAGAAAATTTGCACGGGTTGCCATTTCGGCACCTCGTGGTGTGGACACCTCTGGAATAGGTCTTGGAATCGCTCCTAGGCAACATGAAATTGCTCCTCTGGCCGTTGGGTAAAGGTAATAATTGCCCATCTCAAAGCATTAGTACATCCGACAAGGAACAATTTCTTCAGAAAGGTTGATTTCAACTCATTCTAAGTTGCAATTGGTCTTCCTATAGTCCTGTACCAATGAGCGACTTTATCCCTAAGAGAGTGGGGGAAGAGCCTCATGATCATTTGCTCCTCATTCACATTTCGCGCCTTGGTAGTCTAGACCAAAGTGGTCATGTCCTCCAAGTGCTGAAACGGGTCTTCAGAGCCAATCCCATGGAAATGTTTGATTAGGCTTAACTCCTGGAGCTTGATTTCTACGTCTTCGGCAGGAATTTGGACACCGGGACGTTCCTCGTAATTTGAAGGATCATAAAAATCCTTCAAGAGCTGAGCGCCCTGCATTCTCTAGAACCATTCTTACATTCTCTGCATTTATTCCAGCTGCCTTCGAAATACCTCCTGTGGATCCTGAGGCAGAGGAGGCTGTTGATCAGCCCTGTGATCAATTTGACCAAAATCCAATCTACGCCTCCTAGAATACTCTAGTGGTCCTTCTAATTGGAGATTCAATGACCTTCTTCCCAGCATAAACTAGGAAAAGGTCGGAAGGACTGGAGATAAGAACCCTGCAGCACAACAAAACAAGCCTGTCCTTAAGTGGGGTAGCCTAAGGATCTACAGACTCTCAGAACTCGCCTTAAGATTATAAATGATTTTCTCTACTTGTGTCTGCTCAATCCAACCAGTTAGAAGGAGGGATTGGGGAGAAGGTTCTTCCTTCGGCTTACGCCTCCGGTTCCTACTGTACCCCCCAGCCGCGGTCGTTTGACGATACTCCCCTAGCTAGACATCAGATTGATCAGTACAAGCAGGTTAATCATAAACAATCTTAGACTCGATCCCAAAGAGCGAATCAATCCTTAAGGCCAACGTCTACTTGATTTTATTTAGGCCTGGGATTGTAGTTTTTATGGAATGTGGTGGGCCCTTAAAATGGGTTGTGCCTTTAATGATCAATTGAGTATGTGTAAGTGCGTGCACAATCAGGGTTTTTAAACAAGATTATTTGTGATGAGTAGATTCCAGAGTTCAAATCTTGATTAAGTAGCTTTTAGGGTTTAGAATTAGGTTTAATTCAATCAAGTTTGAGGCAAACCATGTTTTAAGCACGGGTGAAGATTGCTTTCCTTTTGAAATCAGAAATAAAGTGGAGTGCCTAGTATGAACCTAGATTGAAAGCCCTAAGAGGAAGCTACTTGGTGCGTTGATTTTATGTTGAGTGGTGCGGCCCAAACAACTCAAACAATTGGCCACAATTGCACCACTGAGTTAGGCACACAAAATGATTAACCTATACTGATTTCTACTCTGTTATTTGTTGATTTTCGTGTACCGGTTCCAAAGATCAGAATCCGGTTGAGTAGAAGAAAATCAATTAAGTTAAGTGTCTTGAATGTGGGTGTATGTTGTGTATAGGTTGAATTACCCCACAAGAAATTATCTTTTTTTTTTTCTTTTCTTTATATATGCGAGGGTGAAATGAATGTGGGTGGAAATTCAAACAACCAAACTAATCCTAGGATTTATGCAAACGCTTAAGTTAATTGGAGTTTGAATTAATGTGATGAAATGAAGTCTATGGAGGGGGAAGAATGGCGAGCACTTACAGTCGTCTTCAACTGCACTTTACTCCGATCAAATGCTTGACGATTCCCTGATAGAGGTATCTGCAAAACAATAGACACGAGATAAAGCAAGTTAGAAAATGGAAAAATGTGCGAAATGTGAAAAGAAGATTGAAAAATCGTTTCCTCCTCGGCAACGGCACCAAAATGTTGATTGGCGGATGACTACGTGTTCGTAATTGGATTTGAAAACCTGTCGTTGTAGTTCGAGTCGCGAAGAAATTCGTTCAACAAATAAAATTTATACTGAAAAATCTGTAAAGAAATTTCAGGTCAAACACAGGGAGGCTACGTTGATCAAAATTCGCAATTATATTTTTGTGTTTTTGTTTAAAAGGTGAAATAATCACAATGGAAGCAATATAGACAATAAGAGAGAGAGAGAACAATCACTTGATATTGCATAATATTTTTACAACTAAGAAAGCGAGAAATGATTACACTAGAAAGCGAGAAATTATTACAACTAGAAAGTAGGAAAATTCTACTCTAGAAAGCAGTAAAAAGAATGGGAGAGAGAAGTTATCCTCCTCAACGATCACTTGGAAGACGCTCCGATCAGGATAATGCGTGTATACGATTGCTTGAATGAACTAAAATGCTTGCATACAGGTATATAAAGACAAGCATCAAACACTATGATTAAGTATTATATACTATCTATTTTTAACTTCTAATACTAATACTTACGTATATATGTGATAATAAGTAATAATATATACTATACTAACTTAACTTAATATACTAACATATATATAGTAACATATATATTATGTACAGCGACAAATAAAAACGTCGCTAACCCTTAGGAAAAAGTATATACATAACTTAAGATAAAAACTAGGGCCTATAGTGACACTTATTCTATCTGTGACGAATAATTCTGTCGGTAAATCTATAAAGTTATTTATATACATATATAGCTCAAACAATATCTGTACTACGTATACTTAATATATATACTTATTATTTACAGTATACATATATATATACATTATATACACATATGCAGGCAGTTTCTCTTCTTCTTCTTCTACTCTTTCTTCCTAGTTGTTCTTAGCTTCACTCTCTCTTCTACGGCTAACACATAACCTCTTCATTCTTTTGTGTTCTTCCTTCTTCTCCCATCTCTTCTTTCTTTCTTAACTCATTACGACCTTCACTAATCTAAAAATTGGTGTTTAATTGGTGGGCAGCACCGCTCGAGGGATACACAGCACCCGAGGATCGGGTGGGACTAGACCTCTACTAGGTGTCGCCCTAGTTCTTAATTAGGCCAGTTTAATCTTTGTTTAATGCTCAGATTTAGGCTTAATCAAGCCCTTCGCACAGTACATGGCTCCCAGCCACATACTGCACACCATTCACAACATCACACTCAATGCCAAATATATGCTCGGATCAGATGAACAGGTAATGGGTTTCGGGGCGCCCGACGCCTGACGATTGAAGAGGGGGATACACAAATTCAATTTAAGCACCTCAGTGCACTTCATGCCACACGATGTAGCACTATCTTTAGCGCCACCCAACACTGAAATTTAGCACAACTATGCTGATTTTGGAATTTTGTCCCTCAATTCGAGGGCCATATTTTATTATTAAATTAAATTAAATTATATAATAATAAAGTATTTACATAGTACTATACAATTGTATATTTAATTTAGAATTTTAATTGAGTATACTATATAAATTAATTCAGTAAAGTATACCGTTTATAAATAACTAATTTTAGGTTTTATTCCTTAATTACATATAAATTAGTTAATATATGATCTAATTAACCTTATATAGTGTTAATATATATATTAAAGTACTTAATACATATTTTTATTATATTTTACAAGTCTTATTTCTATTTTATTTACATTTAAATAGTAGATTTTGGACTGTTTTACATATAAATAAAGTTTAAATAGTAGAATACAATATGAGTATACTTAAAGTAGCTTAAATCACATAAAATATATTAGTTTAAATGTACAGTATAAGTTAACTTAGTTTTAACTTAAATTATTAATTTATTTTATTTTAACTTAATAACTTAACTAGTAACTTAGTAAATTACTTATTTATTCTACATATATAATTAAATTATGATATAAGGTTAAATATGTTCATAATATATATATATATATAAATATGTATTTACAATATCATAACTAAATAAGCTTATTTTTAGAGTTTATTAATTTATATGGCTTATTAGTACATATAAGTTAGTTTAATCAATAGATAGTTATATAATTAAGATATATACAGTATAATCTAACTTAAATACTTAGTTTACGTACTACAATATATACATAAATCATTTATATTATATATATATAATTTATTCTATAGATAAATAAGCTTCTTATATACCTTATATTTACAATTATATACATAATATACAAAGGATTTTTAGGTATTTTTGAGTTTTTTTTTCAGTTTTTTATGGGTTTTATATATTGTTTAGAGGTAGGGGATAAGAGAGAAAGAAAGAGATGAGAGATAGAATGTATTTTTGGTATTTTTATAGGTTAGTGTCTTTTATTAAGTTTTAAGGTAGGCTGATCCGTCGGTTAGTATGTTTTACCAAGTCGAGGGTTAAGAATGCCTTGAAACTTGACATATGTGGAGAGAAATAGTTAATCCTACTCACTACATCTTTATTTATTTTTTAAAATTTTTTAAAAGTATTTTTATTTAATTACAAAGTTGGCGCATTTTAGGATCTTCTTAGTGTTTTAAAAGGAACCTAAGACCCTAAATTCTAATCTATGATGAGAATAGGCAGTAAATTGCCTCAGTTAAGCCCTAGACACCATATAAGAGGATATTCACTCATATAATCAATTTTTTTAGTAAATTTCACTTTGATTTTTCAGTTTGTACAGATAACACATTAATTAGCTGACAAAGAAAGAATTAATCATGAAGCAAGCCATTCCAAGTTAAATTTAAATCAAGTACAAGTACATGAGGGCTTATATACATAAGATACAGCATTAACAGCATGTCAACTAATTTAAACACTGAAAACTAAGCCTTCTATGCTACAAAATTTCGTCCACAAGCAGGAGCAACAGCTGCAGCAGCAACTGACAGCAGCTGAAGGAGCTGCTCCAGACGTCTTAAACATGACACAGAACCTTGCTGCAGGGAATTTAGATATCAGAGAAGACAATCTGCAGCGAGGAAGAACAAAACCTAAATCCAACTAAGTAATTCCTAATTCAGTCACTTATATCCCAGATTAGATTCAATAGAACCTTATCAAGGATATAAGTGGACTAGTTAAGGGGATACTTAACTAGATTTGGTGGGAATGTAGCTGCAACTGCAGCAATTTGCTATAATTATGGGATTTATAAACACAAAAAGGAAATCACTTAAAGAATAAATCTGACAAGGGTTGAAATTCACATAAAGAACGACTCGGAAATACAAATCAAAATAACTTATCAGTAACATTTCGTCAAATTAGATCAGAAGAAGAGCTGATCTAACTCTTTCTAATGCTAAGGACAGCATGTAGAAAGAGTTAAATCAGTCAATTTAATACACAAACTCAAATGCCAAAGCTCTGTAACCTTAAGGAATATTGAGAACTCCTTAGGTTAAGAATCAAAACTTGCACTTTACAAACAACACATGAGCCTCAAATCACAAAAGTGATTTTCCTTAGTTCTATCAAGCATTCAGGGCATTGAAATTCTCGAAAATATCAGATCAAATTATGGCTCATTTGAGGTGAAGTTTGTTTTCAGAATCACCTCAGATTCCCAGCCAAATAGTGAATCACATCAAAAATGTTTCAGTTTGCTCGATTAAAGCATTCACAGCCCAAATGACTAAAAACCCTTACAATATGAAATCCAAGAAAATCCAATAAACTGATTCTATTTAAAACCCAAATCAAAGGCTTTTGTGACAAAAGTGGGATGAATGAGAAGCCTCTAATGTGGCTCTTGACGCTAATTTCAGATCTGAGGTTGGACACCATTCAGATCTGAAATTAGATCTAATGAATGGGTGAATTGCAAGGTAAAATCGAGAAAATCAGAAATGATATGAAAAATATGTAGAGAGAGAAAATCATGATCAATGATTGTGTGAAACCGTCCCCTCTGATCTGAAATGATCAGAGGAGGTGAGGGGGTGAAGCTAATCTAATTCTACTTCTAATGCTAAACTAACACACGCGACAGATCAACACTACTTCTAAATCTAATTCTATTGCTAATCTACCTAACTACTGCTATAGCTAAACTACAAAGCATGAAAACTATTCTAACAGGAAGAATCGGACCTGTGGGTCCTTAGCCGATAGCTAAGGAGGAAGAATGGAGGGGGATGGTGCTCCAGCGGAGGGAAAATCCTTCTAGTGAAGCTTCTGGGTCATCCTCAGGCATGCGTCATCCTTAGCGACGAGGAGAGTCGGAGAGAAGTGGGAGAATTCACAGCCGATAGCTGTGAAACCTAGGGATTGGTGGGGAGGGGTTGTTGGAGTGGAAGAATGATCGCTAAGAATGTTGGAGGGAGTGATCCCTTGTGTACGCAACGCTGAGGTGTTTAAGTAGCCAGCAGAGTGAATCAAGGCACCGTGTGAAGGAGGTTAGGCGACGAGGGCACCGGCGACAAGGACGAGAGGAGAGAATGCGCGGGCTGTTAAGTCAAAATCTGACTGTAGGATGAGATCTGGGTGAAAAGGTGACCATACGTGCCGAATGGCGTGAAGGTTTGATTCAAATTGAGCCACAGATCAAGCGATCAAGGGAATGAATGGCCACGACGGTCTTAGTTCATCGCGTGAACAGTGCACACGAGCTGCAGGCCTGTGTTGGTGTAATTGCAGGGCACACCCCTCAACGAGGGGGTAGAACAACTGCAGACAGACCCATAAGTGACAGAGACTTGGTTATGGAGTGGTCCTTAAGGACTTACAAAGAGGTCCCTGCGGGTTACAAATAGGTCCTAAGAAGTTTTCTAATTAAGGAAATGTGATGCATGAAGGACCTAAATGTAAATCTTCGATATCAAGGCCTTAATGATGTCCAAATGCCTTCAAGTTTTCATATAAGCTTAATTGAACATTTAAGAAGTTAATTATACTTTTGATTTGAACTTTTAAACTTGTTTGTGTGTTCAATTTGCACTTGGATCACCGTTTGACCTTTTTCTCAAGAATATCTCATTTTATGACCTAATTATGCAATTTTAACACAGAATTAATGTTATAGGTATTTTTCTTTGATTTTCGCACTTAACCCTTTTTATGTGTTAGTTTGACATTATTTAATATAGTTTCTAGCTTAACTTAGGCTTTTTAGCTATGATGAGTCGCAACTCATCATGGGGCCATTTGTAAGGAATTCAAAAAGCTAAGGATTTGAATGAGATAAAAAGAATCTGAATATAGTAAAATGCAAACTTGGTTAAGATGATCTTAGATTGGACCCAAATTTTGGTATAAATCTAATTTTGACCTAAGGAATCAATGGTGAAGTTAGATTTAGGTTTTGACCTCGTTTGACTGGATAATTTATGTAAAAATCAAAATTAAGGTAAATGTTAGTCTAGGACTCTATTTTGGGTCAAGACGGGTTTTAATGGTCAAATTGATGGTACCAAATCCTAGGAAATATTTTTCTATGAATTTTAGAGGGTTTAAGGTTTGAGAAATCATTTAATTCTCAAAACATGTAAAAACCCATTTCTGTTTGCGCTAATCCACTTATTAGACTCTTAAGACTATTTGACCCTTAATTAGCCCCTAAGAAAATCCGTAATTGTACTGCAATTGAGATATACTATTAAAACTGCAGTTTTACCTTTATTTTACTGTATTTCCCTCAAAATGGATTTACAGTGAATTAAATCTCTCTAGAGGTTATGTAGGAGCATTTAATGATTTAATTAGATCAAATTGAGCTAGTTATGGCTTATGATGGTATCCCCATCAGAGGGCACCGGTTGTGACTGGCTGACGCTGGTTGTGATTGGTCGGCGCCGTGGAAGAGAATACCTCTTGTAAGAGGGCGATGAGGAAAGAGAGGGTCTAGAGGGCTTCTGTCGATATCACGAGAAGTTGAGGAAGGTAAGGAAGGCAATCTTGCTGCCTATGGTATGTGGCAGTAGGGGAGGAAGTCAAGGGAGAAGGCATCGTCGGAGCTAGTCGAAGGAGGCCAGAGGGAGAGGTTTTTGGCAAAGAAGTGCGGCCAAACCAAGCTAAGGAAGAACGGTCGTGCATTAAGGAGATTTATAGAGCTTCAGGGCGAGCTCTAGATAAGGAAGGAGGGTTTCCATAGCTTGAGATTGGACGAATAGGATCCCTGATTCTCGTGTGTTCGCATGAGCAATTAGCAAGGAGTTGGGACTCAAAATTGATCCCAGATGATTCTCTTATGTGTAAACCTCAATCCCACCAATTTTGGTGGGATTTGGTATTGATTCGAGTAGGCTTAAGAGTGGTTAAACCTTACTTGGAGGTCGAGTTGACCTCAATGGAGGCAGGGGCCTATTTGTGAAGAAGATGACAAACCTAGGGACCATATTGCAAGGATTTCAAAAGCTAGGGGTGTATATGAGAGAAAAAGAGTCTGAATAGACTGAAATGAAAATTAGGTCAAGATGAACTCTGATTGGGACAAAATTTTGGCCCAAACCTAATTTGGACCCAAGAAATATGATGATGATGTTGGATTTCATTTTTGACCAAGTTTGACAGAGCAATTTGCGTAAAAATTTAAATTAGGGTAACTTTTTATCTGAGATTCTATTTATGGTCAAAGTAGGTTCCCATAATCAAATCAAGGTTACTAAACCTCATGGAATATTTTTCTATGAATTTTAGAAGGTTTAGATGGATTTTATCTTGACCAGAACCTCTATTATTTAAGTAGATTTGAAATTAGGGCTTTAGGATTTAAATTAGTTCTTGAAGTGCATGAAACTCTATTTCTGTCTGTATGGACCCTCTTATCAGACTTTGATGCTCATTAAACCTTATATTAACTCCTGGAAAACCTTGTGATTATTCTGCATTCATGATATGCTGTTAAAACTGTAGAATTAACCTTGATTTAGTGTTTTACTCTCAAAATGGATATATAGGGAATTACGACTCTCCAGCGATTATGTAGGAGCATTTGTCAATTGATTCTAGCTAATTAAAGCTAGTTATGGCTCATGATGATTTTATCATCATCCCACTACCATTAACAAGCTCCTTGGAGCTTCTTTAAATGACCTCGTCGCTAATCCTCGCCGCCAACTGAGGCCATGGCTCCCTTCCCTATCTCATCGTCGAGCTTCCCATCACAGAAGCTGGACCTTCTAGCTGCTTCGTCGCTCTAACCAACTCACTAGACTTCCCCTTCTTCCTCGCATTTGACCAGCCAACGTCGGACGCAAACTTACCCCCTCGTCGTCCCTTAGGTAACTCTCTATCTCCCTAGCTTCTCATAGAGTAGATTAGGCCCATCAAATGTAGGAATCAACGACTCCATTGCCTCACCTCTACGTCATCTTCCTCCACGCCGGTGCCAACTCTGGCGACGTCCTCCTCCTTGTTTCGTGCACCATCCTTGTACGCCGACCACCGTGGAAGCACTAGTAGGATGAGGGGAACAAAAACCCTCAACCAATTGAAGATTTTGTCGCCGATTTGCCAACCCACCGAACAACACTGCTAGCCACCACCTTCATTGGGTCCACCACGACTCCTCCGACTGCGTCGTGCCAAATCACCATTGCCATCACCTCTAGTGTGCTCCAACGAAACCCCTCGAAGCTTTGGCCGAGCCCAAGGACTTCTCCCTATGCTCGACCAACATCCGCTGTTGCCACCTTCTTCTCTGACGTCGATTATTGCTGTCCACCATCCTTGCGGCTGTGAAGCTTTGCGAGAAGCTTTATGGTGCTCCAAGGAGGTTTTGCACCTCTGCCACACAGTCTGAACACCTCCTCTGACCTCGCTAAACACCTCCTCTGTTGTTGCCTGCACGCACGAAGAAGGGGCTTGAGCTCCTACATGCTAGTAGCAGGGACCCATGCGCGGGAAGAAAAGAAATTCAGAGGGACCTATTCAGTAAATTTCAGGGTTCAAAGTGCAAGACAATCTTCATTTGTAAGGATTGATTCATAAATTAGTTTGGTTGATTGAGGATTTACTTTATTATTGACTATCTAATGGTCTCATTGCATTATCATGTTGTTAAGGATCATTGACCACTCAATTTCATTAATACTTGAATATTGTTCTTTCTAATTGAGCTCTCAAGAAAAAAAAAAAATCTTTTGACATTTATTCTCCATACTTAAATCTTGAAGGTCAAAGTGTCATTTGGAACTTATTCGATTTTTAAAATTCACACTTAATATAAGTTCGTCACATTCTTTTATAAATAATTAGATAGTGGTATTTGCGTAACATAATTGCTCTTAGCGAACGATCCCAGAATACAAACTTTTTGTTTCAAGAATTATAAATTTTTAAAAGTTGATATGTGTAATTCGATTGTACTACGACGTGATTTTAACGAAACTTATTTTGCGCATGTCAATATCTTCATGCTCTTCTCTTGTGTACGAACAAGCCTTAGGTTGGTTCCTTAAGTGGCCTTAATTAGACGTCAGAGGAATCTACTTAAGGTCATTTTCGAGGGGCATATTGGAGAAGTGTAGGGAAATGCTACTAAAATTTCTCTAGATATGAGTTACATGTAACAAGTAATACCTAGTTGTAATCAAATCTTCGGGAATGAGTTATCAAGTGAAAAGAATACTTAAATTATACAATCAATTGTCTACTCCTATATTAACTTAGTGACGATCGCTCTTTCGTGGTGTTAAAAATATCTTCGTTGCAGTATTACCATGAAAAGCGATTAAGTGAATTTATTACTCGAAATTTAGAATGTTCCGAAGTCAAACTCAAGAAGCAAACTTAATTCTAGAAGTATACAAATTCACAATTAACTATAATATACTACTTTACAAAAATTAAAGAGAGAGAGAGAGTGAACAAAAAAATCCTTTTCTCTCTTTCTTTTTTCTTCTCTTTTCTCTTCCTTCTCTTCTTTCTCTGCCCTTTTCTTTCTCAGACGCCTTATCTGCCACTTGCTACAGTGCCTTTGCAGGTTCTTCTCCTCTTGGCTTCTTCTTCTTCTCTTCTCTGTTCGGCCTTCTTCTTCTTCTTCTTCTTGCACTGTGCCTTCTCCTTCTGCAGTTGGCTTCTCCCCTTCCTGTCTTCTTCCTCTTTCTTCTTCAGATCCTTCTTCTATTGCATCTCTTGGCTGCTTCTTCTCTTCTTCTTTTCTTTGCTGTGCTCCCTCCTCTTCCTTCTTCAACTTTTGCTGCTCTATGCAGCTAAGTCCTCAGCCACTCCTCCTCCTTTCTTCTTCTCCTGCTTCCCTGCACATTACAAGGTTAGGCAAAACCTAACCCCTACTCACCCCACGTCTCTCTCTCTATTTCTTTCTCAAAGGTTCTCTCCTAGAGCATTCGCGGGTATACGGGTCGGGTAACGCGCCTGGGACCAGGCCCACTGGTGTGCGGTGGTGGGCGAGTAGTGCTTGGTCGGGTAATCGGGTTCGGCCCAGGCACGCGGGGCGTGAGTGCAGGCGAGGGCAGGTGCGAGCGCGTGGCGTGCTGCGTGCATAGGCGAGGGACCTGACCCCTGTGTATCGAAGGCGATAAGCGTAAGGCACTTTTTCAATTTATTCGGCTGCGGCTCTTCAAGGATTTCCGAGGTGGGACTAAATGTCCCACCCGCTTCTACGCTCGCATTCGCAGGAGACTTGCCCCAATTGCCACAGCCTCGGTCGCCTGCTGAGACAATTGCTTGGCTGTGTGAGTTCGCGACACCAATCGACTCCTCCTGGGACTCTGACGCCTAGAGAGCATGACCTGGAGCTCGCGAGCAAGCTTCTTCACGCCCGCATCAATGGCGGAAGAGGGTTGAACCTGCACTTCATGAATATGACCTTGCAGCCTTATCAAATCACTTGGGGAGCTTCGCTGTGTTACGACGAAGGTGAAACGGTGACTGGCTGGCCGTGGGGCGGCCTAGGCGTCCGTGCCTAGGTCACTCTGTGGTTGTGTTTGTGGGGTTGTTCGGTGGAGGTATGGAGTGTGTGTTGCGAGCAGTGAGTGGGCGGAAAGTGGTCGGTGGACGAAGGTGCAACTTCTGAGGTGTTTGGCGAGGTGGATGGGTCAGTGGAGTGACGTTAGGTCTGGTCGGAGGTGGAGAAGGTGGAGATGGACAGTGGATGTCGAGGGGTTGAAACAACAAATTAACAGGGGGAAATAAAGGAGAGAGTAAGAGAAACTTAGCTATGAGTCCAGAGTGAAGGGGGAGGTGCGGAAGTGGCGAGTGGCCAGTGCTGCGGTCGCCGGAGACAAAGGTGCCAGGGGAGAGAACGGGGACGAGGAGAAGGGGTCGGAGAGTGCTCGCTGGTATGGCGCGGCGCTGCAGAGGATGGCGGAGTTAACCCTGCCACTGGTATGGTGGTAGGGCGACGAGAGAGGAGAGGAAGAGTCGCCGAAAGCTTCGGGCTGTTGGTCGGAGTGTGGAGGGGACGAATTTGGGGGAGTTCTCTGGCCAAATCGAGCTTGTCGGAAACGACAGCCCCTGCTACTCCTTAAATAGGTGTTGGAGAGGAGGGAGACATGAGGAGGAGGCGTGGGCAAGCCGTCGGAGATATGGCCGAAAAGGAGACCCATGCGTCTCGCATGTTCGCACGAGAGGTATGGGTGTCGGCAGGGCATGGGCGGGGGTCCATGCGGAAGAAGACAACGCAGAAGACTCTCCTTTCGTTTCTAGGGCTGGTCCCCATACCCTACACGGCGCCATCCTTCGCCTAAAGTCGCCAGAGGCATGGGTTGCTGTTGCGGGTGGCAGAGGGGCTTGTTTGAAAAGAATGAAGGGAAAGTTGAGGGGTTAAGTGCTAGGGTTCAAAAAGTTAAGGGTCAAAAAGTAATTCTTGAGGACTAATTTGTCAAGTAGGTCAAGGCAAACTTTTCTTAGGTCCAAATTTTTATATAACCCTAATTTGGACCTAAGTAATCCAATGGTGAAGTTGGATTTTAGGTTTGACCATGTTTGACTGGTCAATTTGCACAAAAATCTAAATTAGGCCAAAAATTGGGTATGGTTCTCTATCTAGGTCAAGATAGGTTCCAATGGATAACTTGAAGGTTCTTAGCCCTAGGAGATATTTTTTCATGAATTTTAGAGGATTTAATTTATTTTTATCTTACCTGAAACTTCGTGAATTAAAATAGGTTTGTTTTAGGGTTACAAAATGTAATTTAATTTGTAGAAGCCGCTATAACCCTTTTTAGATTAAATTATCCCACTTTCTCTCTTATTAATCCCATTTGACCTGTATTTAGACCCTTAGAAATCCCATTTGTGTACTGCATTGGTAAAATTACAGTTTTACCCCTTGTGAATTGCTTTATACTCAAATTATAGTTCTCTGATTTAGGCTTTGCCTTAGGTTTTGTAGGAGCTTTTGTGTACTTATTTAGGTCAAAATGTGCTAGTTAGGGTTCATGATGAGGTTCTCATCACTTAGGTTCCTCTACATTTAAGGTAAGTCTTGGATTGAGTTGTTGGAATTTGATTACTTTTAGTACAAAAATGGAGTAATCACATTTCTAGACTGGGCTTATGATGTGAATAGGAAGAAATTTAGATGCGGAGAATGCTTGAATATATTTTTTTCTTGTGTAAGAGGTGTGCAAATGGATTTCTACTTAATAGAAACATTGCATTCAAGCATGTGATATATAATGGTTAGTGGTTATATTACATAGTTTGGACAGCTCATGTTGAGAGGATAGAGTACATTTACTCTAGGAGTTATGTTGTGGAGGAGCATTGTAAAGACTTAGGCCTAAACCCAAGTCAAATGAGGAAAATTAACTTTGACAACTTATTAGGTATGAGCCTGGTAGACTCATAACAACTACCCAAAATGCTTTAACCCAAGCTGATAAGTAGTAATTCGCAACCATTATAGTCAACTAATCATTTTCATGAGTTTGCCATATGGGACTATCTTTCGTGGTGTTACAGGTAGGGTGAATATTATGGTGATGATCATGTTAATGGTATGTTGCATAAAATGAGAGCTGCAAATGTTTGAAATATCATCGGTGACATTTGCTTTCCTTTGAGATACTCCTTGCACTTTTTTTCACATGTTAATATGTATAAATTTTTTAATTAATAAATTCATACGTATTAATGAATAGATATATTAAAACTATTGCCATAAAACTGTAGTATAATGAATGCTATATATTATGTTGTTAATAGTGGCTCGGTATTGTAAGTCTCATGCCACGAAATTATATTATTACACCAATGATGTAATACCAATGTTATATCAATCATGCTAATTAATCAAACAGCATTTTTAATTTTTTTCCTCGAAGTCTAATTAAAGATCTATAGCATCACCCAAGTGCTAAAATCTGGAGTTATAGCTTTGATGACTTGTATTTGCAAGTATACAGAAAAATATATCGTATTTAAAATGCTGTTAATTTCCGAGTTTAGTCGACATCTACGACGAACTATATACGTACCCCAAGAACGAAAAAAGTGAGCATTTAATTTACATGGAAAATAAAGTGTAACCGTAAACCAAAAAAAAAAAAAAAAGGAAAAAAAGAAACCCGGGAAAAGGTGCCATGCATGCATGCACATGCATGGAATCGAATTCGCATGTGACGTGTTGACCAAGGCCTCCAGAATTAAATTTGTGGGACAATAGTCCACGTCCCACCGGGAGTGCTAAAATATATATATAATAAGCAAGTCACGTAACGTGGCGAACGGCATGTTGCATGGGAATCCAAGATGGCCCCATGCAGACCGAAGGGAACTGCCGAAAGCGATGACGGTGACGCACGCACGGCCGGCGAAGAGCCGACGGTCGTACAGCTGCAGGAAAAGCGATCAAACGTGTCTATCCGTAAGCTTTTGAATATCCATCCAGTATCATTGCTCCGCAACCAAAAGGACGGTGGGGTGTCTAATATTAAATACAAGATTATACAAATATGACAGAGAAAGGTGGATCATATCTACATCTAGTCCATTAATTAAAAATTACATCATTTTTAAATATATATAAAATAGGGCATTTATAATTACATTATAATTACAAAGGAGAGTGTCCAGCAAACTTACAGAATGTTAAAATTTGATCGAATCTTTGTATGGTAGCATTATATTCTTCTATTACAAGTAGGAGATCCAGTAAGTTTGTCATCACCACCTCACCGATCACGAGGTTGGCCATGCTGGAAGGTAGCAAAGGTTCTAATGGTTGAATGTCAAGTTTTTTAACTGTGATTGCTTCTTGAGTATCAACATATCTGATCTGTACGTGTCACCCTAAAATACTTGAATTGGTAGTGGATTTGATGGATTTGTGCTGCACGACTCGACATAACTCCTAAAATGGGACTATATATGCTATACCAATGAGCTAGTTGACTTAGTAGGAATAAATAAATTACTCTTATAACAAGAAACAAATGTAGTGTACTATTACTCTAGTTGGCTGGGTTTTTAGCTACTCCTAATCTTTAGTTTTATTCCTTGAAACTTGAAATAGCCCAACTAAGTCCCCATGATTTAAGATTGACCTTTTAGTCCTATGTCAATTTACCCCATCAATTTCCACTGGTTTAGGCTTATTAACCAATTATATTGATTAACGCTAATGCTTTAATAAGTTTCCATTTTTATTAAGAGGGGATTTGCTCATTGACCACTTAGGTTATTAAACCAGTTAATCAACCTTTCCTACTGAAGGAGATTGAGATGTACCATTTTCGTTGATTCACTTGTACAAATAAACCTTAAGGCTGGGAGGTTAAAAGCACTCATGCATGGCCCTTAGGCAAGGATACCTGATTTGGGTATCGGAACATTGACTAATTGTTAAACAAGTCAAGCTTAAGGGAGTGACCTTTTACTTAACACTTGAGATCCTTGGAAAGCTATTCCACATAGGTGCTCGAATACTGGTTTAATTGACCTTTAAATCTTTAGTGATGTAAGTAGATGGACACTTAGAATGTTTAGCTCTTGATAACAACAATGTATATTGGGTGTTCCAGAATACCAGACTAACCTTCCCGCCACTTCCCAATAGGAAGGAGTGCTTCACATCTAAACCCCTTTATGGTACTCAATGTCTTCTATACAAGCAGGCGATGGCTAGGCTATTGCCGTAATACCACTTGCACGAATCTTCGAGCCTTGGTTGTCGATCCTCAACCAATTGTTCCGAAAAACCAATGGGGGCCATCTAGTTTTGGGTCCATTATAGGTATATTCCTTCTACCAACTTCTCCTTGGGACATGATGGTAACACCATCATCCTCCATTTCTAGCTCAAATTGGCTAATTTCTTAGTACAAATTCACCTAATTAAACCATTGAGAGGGTATAATTCAGTCTTCTCCAAATCAAAAGGAATTAATCCAAATTAGTTAATTTTGCTATTTTAATAGGCTAATACAAATCTAGATTAACTAAAGAGTAAACCTACACTAAATTGAAGGTCAACTAAGCTCAAATTCTTAATAATTAGGCCTACATTGATTGATTCATGGTTTCTATTAAGATTGAAAGATAAATCTCAAATAAAAATCCTAATTACAGCTCCACTTAAATTAACAAGATTCTAATGGAAATAAATATAATCTAAACCTTTTAAAAATCATTAAAAAATATTTACAAGGCTTAGAATGATCAATTTTGCAAAATAAACCTAATTTGACCTAAATCAAGGACCATGGTTAACTATTAATATATTTTGAGTTAATTTGTAAATTGACCAACTAAATTTTATCAAAATCCAAAATTGAAGTCACTATTAGATTTCTTGAGTACTAATTAGGTTACCTAAAAAACTTGGACTCAATTGAACCTTATTTTGACTGACTTTACATATTGATCCTTAAATCTAGAATCCCTTTCATTTTAGTCTAATTTTCGTTCATTAAGGTCCTTGGCATCTTCAACCTCTTGCAGCTCGTGAAGAACACCTTCAAGCTCCTATAGCCACATCTTCAGGGATCCCATTCCCTCGATTCCCTCAAAGAGATCTCACCAAATTTGGTGAAGAGGATCCTTGTCCAAATCCGCGTGCACTAACACGATTTCCAACCAGTAATTCCCTCTTTCGACCCCTTGATTCACGGCCAAATTTTTTGCAAAATCATGCTTCTAATTAAACCTTGTCAAGGACTCAATTTCGTCTCATTTAGCGAGGGCAATGCTCTATAAAGCACCGTCGTGATTCATTGACTTCTTTCGTTGAGATTTAGGTCGTGATCTTGCCCTTCTTCACTGTGACCATCGTCGTTTTCGACCCCAGCAGTTCCTACGATCTCCTTCTTCGCGTATACTCTGATTACAAGGGCTACGCTCCTATCTTCCTTGCATTCGTCCAGTCTCTGCCAGCCACAGTGGGGCTCCTTAGACCCTTTCCTCGCCGTCGGATTTCTTCCTCGAACTCTCCTCCGTCACATTGACCAGCCATAGCCAGATGTTTCCCGACCTCCTCATCTCCTCCTAGGTAATGCTTTCACTTCCTCTTGCTCGATAGTGTAGTTTAGGTACCAAAGGTCTAGGAATTATCGCCAATTTCTCCCATCCTACTCGTCGTCTTCCCCATGTTCGATGAAGGTTCGGTAAGGACCTTCACTTCACCCTGTTCGCCATCTCCGCTCGCCAATCACCTCATAAGCATCGCCAAGCCCAGGTGAGCAAAAGCCCTTAAGAAATTGAGGCGATTGCTCACTGGAGCTATTTACCCAACTTCGCCCTTCTTTGCCTTCTTCTCCGACTTCGGCAGGCCACTGCAGGTCCTCCCACACCAATTTGACAATGCCATCACCTTCGTCGTGATCAAAAGAAGCCTTTGATCCATTTGCCTGATCTTGAGGACCACTCTTTTATACGATCGACCTTTGTTGCCTACATTGTCTTCTGTAACCACGGCAATGCCTCTTTGACCTTCAAGATCCGTCAAAGCTTCGTGAGAAGCTTCCTTAGGCTACGGCGAAACTCTCGAGCCAAGTACTTTGCTCGGAGACCTTCCCCCACCCTTAGATGATCTCAGCCACCTCCGAACTATCACTCTCTCGTCTTCTTCAACTTTAGCCATCATTGTCTGCCCACCTTGAGCTCCGAAGCTATCTCCAAAGCTACCTGGGGTTTGCGTGACGCTCTTGAGCTACTTGATGATCTCTCAGGTCTCCAAAGCTTCCTCGGTCGAAGACCTTCTCTTGTCATCCATGACCTTCGACGCGGCTCTGATTTCGTTGGTCAGCACAACAAGGGGGACTTTAGTCCCACATCGTGCACCTACAAAGCACGCAAACACTATATTTGGGTTCCCTTCCCTTAGCATGTCAGTCACATATGGAAGGGTTCCCCATTGGGTATATATAAACCCATAAGCCCAGTATGTACATATATATAGAGAGATTTGAGGCCCACTAAGGGCGGCCCATTAGGGTGAGCTTAGGCCCAAGGTTTAGAGGGTTGGTTTTGCATTTAAAAGAACAAAATAAGATTGTGTCCGTAGGTCCCAAGAAGTGTTTAAGTTCTTAATGGGCTTATAAAGAAATGGTCTTTTTTTCACTAATCATATACATTTTTTTTTGGAACTCAATTGAAATTTTTATTTTGAGTTTGATTACTATTTTTTCTAGTGTAATTCTTTTATATCAAACTCATATGCTTCAAATGGTTTAAATAATTTGATGGTGATAAGTGGCATTTTAATTTTGTTCCAAGAGAATGACATTGGACTCTAACTTCGAGAATATAAATTTAAATATTGATTCACTCCTATTGACTGTTCTTTGACACATTCTTAAATTTTGACTCAAACGTTATTAACAGGACTTTGGTTCCCTATGAATCCAATGTTTACCACGTCCAAGCTTTGTCTCCTATGCATCCTCTTAATATTTAACTAGCTAGTTATATCTTACCCATGGTTATTAACCATTTAATAACCTTCCTTGCATAAATCATCTACTTACGGGCTCATACCCTATTTTGTTAGCTCATTAGCTAGTTCTCATACTTAGTTATACATAATTAATTACATATACATCTTAAGGTATAACTTCTAGGTTCTAACTAGATTCCATTAGGTGCCATGACGTCCTTTGGAACCTACACTTGTGTGAATAGGGTTTTTCCATTCACTACTAGAAATGTCCCATTTAATTGTTGAGTTTCACTTGGCTTATTTTATAAAGGATGGGTTCATATTGCCAATAATGCCGGTTTAGCACCTATTTTCACTTAAGTACCTTATGGAATGAGGCTCAATTCCTTAATTGGTTCTTTACTGATTTTATAGTCAATGAGATATTGCTTTAGCTAACATCTAGCTTAACCAATCATCAAGACATTTTCAAAACTAAGTTGTATGGGTACATAATTATGATAATGGGAGTCTTCCAAGCCCTTCACCTTATTCACCACATAGCTTTAACCTTTAGGGTTTTCATTTCCATTCATTAATTACTGAATTTGGTGTAAACATACCTAATTACCTTGATACAAATCATTCATGGAGATAAAACATTCTTGCATAAGGTCCAAACTCCTACTCAAACATAATAATGAAAGATAGAGATTTTAAGGTCAAATGATTAATCAATTTATCCATGAAAACATGACTAATCAATTCCTCCTAAAGTCCCTTAAAAAAAATTAACAATGTGCACCCAACTACAACCGTTACAAGTCCTGATCTGAGGGCCAATATTGATACTAAACTTGTGCACTGATACTCATAGCTTGCTGGCCGCTAGATCAAAAGTTTAGTTTTGAGTTCGACTTAGCCTCGAATTGCCCAAGTTCACCCTTTTTCACCCATTTTAAAAACACTTAAAATAATGAACCCTAACTTTCTCACTACCCTTTAAGCATCAATTTAAGCATCTAAAACATGCATAAATCATGGCTTAAAAATCATATATCTCTTCATTCTATCATCATACATGAACATGCATGTCAATTTTAGGTTAGTTAGTACATAGCAAGATCTCCACATGAAATATCAGAAGGGCTTAATCTGCCCGTTAATTAGACATGCAATCCCTTAAACAACAAGAGAAAGACAAGAGAGGATTTTATTCATGTCCCTACCATAATTTTAGGTTCGATCTTTTTGTTCTTTTGGTGTTACTACAATAGCTAGCAACTTCTTCCATTCTTCCTCCTTTCCTCCCTAATGGCCTGATTGGACCATGTAAATGAGGATCCTACTGTGGATAGATTTGCCAAATCGCAGTCTAGTAGGAAGTGGTTGAACTCCTTCATGCAACTGCTAAATGGAATGTTTCCATCGTACTTTTCTCCTATCCATCGGACAATGTTAAAATCTTCCAAAATGATCCATAGCTGATTCACATTTTTCTCCTTGAATCGGAGAAATTTCCACAGCCCTCTTTATTCCTCCATGGAGTTACTCGCATATATGAAGGCGACCACCAATGAGCATCCACCATTGTTAATGGCTAAAATGGTCATGGCATATCCTATGCTTCTTAGTAGCTCCACTCACCCCTTCTCTTCCCTCCATACCATAGCCACTATGACGTTGCATGCCATGTCTCTGCTAAGGATTGAGTTGGCGATGGCCTCCCACTTGTCCCTTTGAATTCTGGTTTCTAGTAGCCCGACTAATTCCTTGCCATCTCTTGGAGGAGTCGTAATTACACCCTCCTTTTCCCCAACTCACAGAGACCGTAGGTGTTCCATGTCACCTCGACAGGAATGGTGGGGGTGAGGAGTGCACCCTACATGACATTTTCCTTTTGCCTATTCTTGGTTGAGTTTTTAATTTCCTTAGTCCCCTTCGACCCCTTCTTTAATGAGCTCTCATTCTCCCCCTTCTTCTTGGGGCTGTTGCACATTCCCCTTGGCGAGTTAGGTGGGTCATGGCCTGAGTTAATTAGGTCGAACTTTCAAAAACATTGGTCCAAGCTCCGTTTCCAAGAATTGGGCTGAGCTTGGGTTGACCGATGGATCAAATGTAAAGTACTTTAAAATTGACTTCTTTCCTCTGACTACATCTAGTTCTACAGCAGTTGGATCACTAAGAAGCTTGACGTCGACGAGTTCAAGACCGTCCACTCCTACGTCGACCAGGGCCTCCTCCTATGTTATATGCTAGTAGTTGAGCCCTCTCAATCCCTATTAATAGCTTTTAATGTATTACTTCGTATTATGTTAACAATCAATTGTCAAATATATTGTCCCATATGTCACTCTAATTAAACATGCTTATACTAAAGGCCCTTGATTCATGATTATAATAAAAAAAAATAAGATTGAGGATTAGACGGTGGAGGAGGTGAAGTTCTTGTATCTTCATGGCATTGGCAAGTTGGCAATAACGAGCGGTGGAGACAATGGACACATTGGGCAATAGTAGACATAGAGTTAGAAAATGACTGTTGGACTTCTCGTTCTTGTAGAAGTAAAGATTTTTGGGAAGTAATTTTTGAAAGTTTGAGATAATTGCCAACTAGGCGAGAGATTTGACATTTAATAGATGTAATTGGAATTTCAAAATGAAACTATTGGAGTTTGAGATTTAAAATATTAACAATTTATGGATCGGATAGTATACCCATTATATGATTTAAGTTGAGCAAGTCAGGTGGATAGGATCCCTCCAATTTTTCTTTAGGAACCACTCCCTAGCATCATTGGAGAGTAAATCTTCTTATCCTTCTTTTTCTTTTTCTTTTTTTTTTTTTTTGAGTAAAATTGACTTCCCCACGGTAGAAGCCGTGGGCCCCACGTCGCACCACTCTCATCGGAAACGTCATGCGCCGCGTGGTTAAGATTAATAAATCCGGGACCCGTCCACCGGTGCTCCCTCCGGTCTCCGCACGTTCTCATCATGGATATCCCCATCTCCTTTCGAGGAATAACACACCGCCCCATGGGCATTGGGGAATGGAACCATCTTCCTCGGTGGGCAGACGCGCCCTTTGGTCTTTCCCATGAGGACCACCGGTTCCCTCTGGGATATCCCCCACCGTCGATGCACTCCGCCGCATGCAGCCACGGGCTTCGAGCATCCGTTTTAGGTACACCGACTACATGCAACTTGACGTACTTAATTTGGCATTTGCCTAAGTTACCCATTGACTCATACTTTGTTTAATTTGGGTGCATGCACCTTTATCACTTTCACGATTTTCCTTTTGCAATTTGCACCGCATGTTCAAATGTCATCTAGCTATATAAGTTATTACGTCGGGTGATCGATGCAGTCATTCACAAAATACGTGTTGCAATTGAGTACTGTTTCTTTTTCCATCTTGATCGAGTACTGCAATGCAGTAATTAGATATCTTGACGTTCTTTTGCCAATGTCCTGGTGTAATATGTCGATCTGCAAGAAGGACTCTGCAGATATGTTCTCGGGAGCATGTGCAAATTATAGAAAAGTCATCGTAAAACTTTATTTACATACCTCGATCCTAAAAGAACTTCACTCTATTTGCCACGTAAGTCTTCCATGTATGGGAGCCTCAATGTTTTTGGACCAAAAAGAAAGTATTAATATTTGGTACTTATTTACCTTTTCTAAATTTTGTCCACCTCACGCACTCTCTCTTGCTTCTTATTCATTCCCCCTCTTTAATTCCCCGTGAATAGAACCGGTTATTCTCCTTCTCCTGTGATGATGACTACAATTCCCTGCCCTATTATACAATAGTTAGACTCATTGTCTAAGATACCAAGTTTAGAGCTTTCAAGCAAGATTAATCCAGTCTCAACTTGCTTTGCACCACGAGTCACTCTACCTTCATGACCTCGTGGTTAACGTAGAATTATGATGGCTACACTTTTAGGGCCGGGCCAATGGTGGCAAGGTCTCTAACCTTAATAAGTTAATCTGGTGGTAAAGGAGCTTACATATGAGTTGCGGCTGCCCAGACTTGAGGATGAAGTCTAGTGATAGAGGCTCGGGGACCAACCGGTTCTTCTCCTTCCCCATGTTCCCCATGCATGCTACTCTGTTTTGTATTAGCATGAAGAGGAGTTGCGGGTATAAGAAAAGGATGCACCTTTTGTTTGTGGGTCTTTGAATTGGCAATCGACAATGAGAGCCCTTCTTAGTTTTGTGAGTTTCTGCCATATTGCTAGAAGCACGAGGTGAATATCACGATTACTCTATCCTCTACCATTGATTCTCCCTCCTCATATTTATTGTTAATTGCATACATTTTCAGGGGCATAGATCTAAGAAATCTAAAAAGAAATACAGGAATTTGATGCACGGTGAACTAAATTTGTCAAAAAAATTAGAGGCCTTCAACAGTACAAGTTGGTCTCAAGTGTTTCCTTGGAGGAAAGATTTATTTGTGGTTAATGATGCGACAATTCATCCCTTAAGGAATATTCCAATTTTTTTTATGTGGGAAATAGGAGGTGCAAGGATAGGCTTACTGCATTGAGTCAAATGAGCCAAACATAGCTTACCTTGAACTTGAGTTCAATAAGCCCAAAGCTCAAGTAAGCTCAAGTGAAATAGCTTAAATTCAGCACATTTGGCTCGAGTTGAGCTCGCAGGATAAACAAGGTAGCTGCCTTTGGCACTCATTGCAAATTCACTCTTGAGCTAGATGATGGGTTTTTGATTAGTTCATCCTCATGGGATTATGACCCTTTCTCATCTCTCGTAACATGTGTTGCTACCGTATAAGGGACATAATGACTTGATGCCATCCTTATTTTCCTTTAGTTCAATATCGACAGTTTGCTTAGGGATCATCACCTGCACTAGTTTGGATGAGCCAAACGAGCAAACTTATCTTTGACACTTTATTCTTGATGAGATTCTTGGTAGGCATTCTACATGTATAGAGCTTTCTTCCTGATAGCTTGTCCTTGCATATGCATGTTTTTAAACTCTATATATATAACCTCATTGAGTTAGAAAGCCGAGCTGTTGGGTCAAGTTAGCATTTTGAGCAAAGCTTGGCTCAATCTCAACTTGACAAGGAAATCAAGCTCAAAAGTAGGTTTAATCTTGGCTCAAATGCTTAATAAGCTAGACTCACAAGCCATTATCTAGTGAAGGGCAGGCTAGAATCATGGAGCCCAAGCTGGATGTTGACCCTACATGAAACCTTTACAATTTTCTGTGTAGATAATTAAAACAATTATCATAAAAGAGCAATGCCAAAATAAATTTGCCAATTTTGTGCATGTACATAATAAGAATATCTTAAAGTTGATGTGGAAACAAATTCTTTATCAAGTCTATATGAATATAAAGGTGATGAGGGTTAAAATTACTTTCCATTCTCCATCACCTATGCAAAGCACAAACGACTCTCTATTCAGTGCATGAATTTCTACAATGATGTTCAAATATTATCTTAGGTATTATAAGGTGATGTTTAAACGTCATTCCTTTTATGTGTGACGATGTGTAATCATCACCTTTGATTCATGTAAATGTCATGTTTACAATTCTAGGATGACATTTAGATGTGGCTTTTATTCACCTAAGACCTGATTAAGTGAGGTAATGAATGACATGTTGCATTGTTGTGGGCAAAGTTCAAACATCACCATTACATATTTTGGATTGTATCAATTTTGGTGTTGTTCAAATTGTATAAGATTTTATTATTTCTCATTGATGCAGACCTAAGATGACGGAGTTATAACAACATTTACAACAATGTCTATATGATGTCGACATAGATGTATGTACAATGATCAATGACTGGTCTGCCTATAGCCACGTTAAATAAATGTTGTAGTAGGTTAATTTTCTGTAGCGGAGAATCTACCTCAACAGAGGGACCACCAAACCGCTCAACTAGGTTTTGAATTACCTTTTGATTCTACTTAATCATATATGTGGATTGCTTGTGAATTTATAATTATTACCGTTTAAAATTGGAATCTTATTGATCGAGCATACATGTCACCTTCACCTTGTGTACATTTCGTATGCACATTTAGAACCATTTAATTAGATTTAACGGGATGAATGTTTTATAAAGAAAGCAGAAAAGTTGAATGCTGATGGAGTACAATTGTAGATGGAGACGTCAAACGCACATGACCCTCTGGTGATGCATCATTCACGGGCAAACATTTACTTAATTTATGGCAAGTCCAGAACCGTCTTAGATCAAATTAATAAAACTTAGGCGATGGTGCATCAAACCAACCCATACGAAGCTTCCAAGGAGTGTCTATAAATTAAGGATGGGTTGACTGTTGTCTGCCTGCATACACATCCGTCATCCTTCCGCGAAACGAATGCCATGAGGTTAAGGTTAAGGAGGGAATCGTCTTAGCTGTCCTGGGCTGACTATTGGAAAAATAAATATAAAACTTTTTTCCTATAACTATTTTTTAAATAAATTTTATGTCTTACTATTTTTTTTTTAGAATTACTTAAATATTGTTCACTTTAATATATTATTGATTACGTCATTAAAACTCACGTTGTTTTCATATTTATCGTTACATTAGTCAAGTAGTTAAACTTAAAGATTTTAAATTAAAATATAATAAAAAAATATTTTTTAATCTTAAAATATTTATTTTCATCCCCTTCCCTTCTTTCTCTCCTCCAACCCCTCCCTCTAATAGTGTGGAGGTAAGGAGGTGGTTGGAGGTGGAGGGGTGGTTAGAGGTGATCGGAGGTGGAGGGAGGTGAAGTGGGGAGAAAAAAGAGGAGGGGGGGAGGGGTTGGGGTTGGGGTTGTAGAAGAAAAATTAAGATTAAAAAATAAATTTAGAAGATTAAATTTTTTTATTATATTTAAATCTAAAATTGTTAAATTTAATAACTATAATTAACCGAGTAGTAAATAAGAAAGTGACATTATTTTTTTAATGACACAATTAGAAATATAGTAAATTAATTGATATTACATTAAGTAATTTTAAATTATTTTAATGATATTTATGTGAAATTTTTTTATTTAAAATAAAAAGCATAATTAAAATTTATTTAGATCGTTTACATCGTCTACCATCCCGATTTGCGTTGCACCAGCTAATTTAGTTGGATGGTGCAATGCTCGTCCACTTTCCAGCAAATCCCATGTTGCTGTTGTTGTCGTTGTTATTTTTAATTGCCTTATTTTGATTCCAAGGGTAGAAATTCCTATTTTTACATACTTACGCATTTATCCGTGCGAAATAGTTACCGTGCATCTGGGATGTCGGTTCGAGTTCAACTTGGTGATTTGAGTTTGTTTACATCAACCAGTGCATAGGTCGATAACGACGCATAAGACAGATTAAAATGATTGGAAATGATCAGGAGGAATATGACTTGGTTTTAACAATTTATGGTTGATGCATGATAAAGGGGGGCTGTACATGATTCGATAAGATTGTAAGAGACTATATTATATTAACGAACGTAAAGCAGGTTGAAGAATCAGAATTTCATAAATCAAGCGTCCAGCTAATTAGGTATGAATGTGTTCTCAGTTCCATAAATCTCTCCATTTCTTACAGTTTATCCTCCAAGGAACAAGTTGGATTGATGTTATATATACATGTGGAATCTTGTACTTATGTTTCACATAAATATTTTCTTGTCTCGTTCGTCTGAGTCTACTCTTCCCTGACAGGCATTCTAACAATTCCCCTTTTTCTGCATTTTGTCGTTAATCGTTTGTTCAAACCACCCACCGATAAATATAAGTATGCACTTTTTCCCTAATTTGTCCTTCAAGGAACAAGTTGGGGCAACGTTATACATGTGGAATTTTGTAGTTATTTATGATGCGCATAAATGTTACCTTGTCCCTTTCCTTTAGTTGCATTAATCTAATAATTATCTTTTTTAGCTGTTTTTTCTTAATTATTTTTTATGATCATTCCACCAGTAAATATAAGGATGCATTTTCCCACTAATTTCTCCGCAAATAGAAGCCTCTATCTTAATTCGTCATCTAAAAGGAAACACATTCGTCGATCCCTTCATGCAGTGCAAGCTCTTGGTACTTTTGTTTCCCATTACTAATCGCGTGAACGACCTTCGTATGTGCAATCCATCGAATGCATGTGAGCTGCACTCGGTTGTGCGTGCGTACGTACGTCCATATTAGATGCAGGCAGCTGCACCCCGCTGCATCGCGCGTCTTTGCTTCTGGTGCCATCAAGGTTTTTTCTTGTTTTTGTTTTTGTTAACAAAGGTTTTTCATTTTTTTGTCTCTTTTTTTTTTCTTTTATTTTATTTATTTATTTATTTTTGACAAAGAAGGGTAATTGAGCATAATAGGCGTAAGATTCTATGTTGTGACCTCTGCGTGTCAACATAGAGGCTCTATCACTCTAAGCCCGCATTTGGCAGTGGGATTAGAGTAGGATTAGGTATTATTTGATGAATTAGGAGAGAAATAAGGGTGGAGCTGTATAGATTTTAAAAAATTCTTTTTTGTCACATATATTCTCTCTTTACATCACATCAAAATTTATTAATATTTTATTTCCTATATATGACTCAAAAAATAATATCTAATAACTACAATTCATCATATCAAAATGCATTAACTTTCTCTCCTCTTTCACAAAATTAACATATCAATCATTAACAATCTCACAAATCATTACAATCCCACCAATCATTATAATCCTATGAACTAAACACCTTCTATACTTATTTCACGCTTATTCTATCCTACTGTAATACTATCTCCTACTAAACACAACCTAATTGATTGTTCTCAAGTGTTTATGTGCCTATATATCATATATGACAAAAGATAGACGGCTGATTACAGGAAAATCCAAAATAAAAAGTGTTAAAAAGATTGTTGGAGCGAGGGTGGAACGAAGACGTTCTACTCTCTTCTTTATATGACATGACCTACCCTCTCATAAAATATGATGTGATTTTCAAATACATATTTTGATGTCGTAAATATGTATATATATATTATGTTAAACAATAATTTTTTCAAATTATTTCCTTCATGCGGTAGTTAGGTTCCATTCTGGAACACATACCACTATCAGCAACAAATACCGGATATTTAAGATTTGTTCCAACGGATCTTACTTATTTTATCCTCTTGGTTTATTACCCAAACACGCCTAGTATGGTTGCATAGGGTACATACATAAAGTGGATTACATTGAGTGTCTTGGGCTCCTTTTAAATGTTGGTTCTCTATCTTTGTTTCACTTTTTCCTTGATGGATATTATTTTTGTTATTTGAGGTTACGTTGAATCTAGATTCATCGCAATAAGGTGTTTGATTAGCTTCTTTTTATTGTTATTCATCTATTAGGGTGATTTGTTATCGGCATCGGTGACATTTTATTATATTTATTACTTGACGCATGTTCTTTTAGATATCAAAATTGATGTTTAGAGTGTTTTTTTTTATCTTTGTATGGTTGCTTTGGAATTCTCCTTTCTTGAGGGAGAGTTACTTTTACTCTCTTAAAAGAGCGTAGGAAAACTTTCTTTCTTACCTATGAGGATGCACCCTAGTATCAATTTCCCTTCCTTTAGTGGAAAATTTTTCTTTCAAGCAAACAAAAAAAAAAAAAAAGGATTACATTGAGTGCTTTAGTCAAGGTTTCTTATATAGAGTGCTTTTTAGGTGACTTCAATCTCATCTTCCAGGCAATAACTAAACCTATAGAGATAAATTTTTGATTTGCGAGCAAAAGGAGCATTATTGGGGAGTAAATTTGGGAAAGCGGATAGGAATTGCGATTATTTGGCAAAAGAAGCAATAGATCGATGGAACCTATAAGGTCCGATCATCCAGCGACCTATCCCTCCCATACACCATGTTGCCACCATCGCTGGCAGTTTGATAGCTCACAACAAAGCAAGAGATCGTCACGCATTGGTGATTCCAAACAACAAACGTGCATGTGAGGGTGATATATACGGAGGAGATATAGGGCCTAAGGGTGGAGAGGGGAAGTCTCACCTATTGAACGACTAGGTCGCTCTTTTACCTATTGAACAGTTTGGAATTTCAATTCCGAAAGGACATCGATTTTCGAAGTGGAAGGAGCGATTGCTGGGAATTCCAATTTCGAAAGGGCAACGGCTTTTGATGTGGAGGGAACGATTGATGGGACCACCAATACAACATTTCAGCAGGTACCTCCATGTCAGCTGATACGCATGTTTTAGCCATCAAGGTAGACACCATACCAAATAAAACAACAAGAAAAATGTGATGATAATACTGATAATAAAGGTTACATATTTGAAAAAGGAAATGTTCGCGGTCGAAGTATTACTGGCCGGTAGCTTCTATTATAATATATTTCATTGAAAATTAAAAAAATATGACAATTTCACGTTAATACATTTTTTTTCATTCTACAAGTAAAATATATTCTTTGAAATATTCTTAAAAAAAATAGGGTGAAAGATTATACGAAAAAAATAAAAAATATATATAAAACATCATATAAGGAGGAGTGGGTGAAAGGGTTTGGTGAAGGAATGAGGCGAGTAGGTGAGGTTGTTGGATCATCAGGCTCCCGCGACGTCCCTTGTGTCCCATAGTTGGTAGGTTGGTGGGCAAGGGAGAGAGCATCAAGTCACCAGATTAAGTTTACGGGATCATCCAGCGATCTATCCGCTGATGTCCCTTTTGGCAAACTTACGGTACTCAACGACAGTTGCAGCAAAGGAATTATTTGTTTGTCGTTTGGAAAATGTTAATCAAGTGGTTGACATTTCGACTATATATATGCCTCGATCTGCCGAACGATTTGCATTGATCGTGTGGTGTGGTGAACTTAACTTATAACTCGCCTTTGACTTGAGGGGGAGGTGTTCATGTATCGTATCTATTAGAGGCCGGCCGTTGTATTTTTAGTTAATATGAGTGGGTCAGCGTACATGTAAGACGCCTGTACAGTGATCATCCATGTCATCATATATATAACAAACTCATATACCATCTATAAATAACTGATGAATCGATCCATATTGGATGTGATTCACTCATTTTCAACCTCAACACTTTGGGGTGGATTACACATGCATGTTTATAGAGTATGAAAGTACTTTTGCTATGACAAAGGCCAAATGGTCAAATGTTGATTCCCTTGCAAACTATGAGAAAGATTGAGAGAGAGTAGACTTTGTTAATTAACAGACTCTATCCCTATACCCTTACTTCACTGATACAAACCCCTTAAACGATCGTCCAATGCAGGTGGTCAATTACGGACCAATCACAATCAGCATCATAAGGATCCCGTTCACATTGTTTCAATTCGGAAACAAATCAGCAAAAGAAAGAAAACCACATAATGGACAGAAAATAGAGCGTCTCCATTGAAGAAAGACTTACGGATCTATAGATACTTTCCCTCGTATCATTAAGTATAGCAAATAGTTCTTCAAGTATTTCATCAAAATCCAAACCCATAATTTGTCCTCTTTCAGCTAAATCAGAAATTACTCGACGAGCCAGAATTATATTAACAGATATTTTCAATATATACGTGGTGCAGCAAATTAACGATGGAGATGGGAGATAATGTGGTTGTAGATTCTATATGCAGATTAAGAAATGGAGAACGTAGCATAAACTAAATCATCACTCACTCTACGTATCGACCAAAGCACATATATAGTGCTACTGCATACATCAAGGACATGATAGTTGGTTTGTGTCTTTTCTGACTATTCTTGAATTAAATTGTGGTGTGCTACCCACACGCGTGTGCTCTCTGATCATCTTCTTCTCGATAACCTGTGTATGTATCACCGAGGATGTGCATGGAGTGACAAGTTCCAATAATGTAGTGAGGAGCTCAAATGTCGATGTCGAAATAAATTGGATCTAATCCATCAATATTCGTGTGTGCTATACATCTGGCAACAGACTAGAGGATGGAGGGAGGGTACATGAAGCTTCCTCAAATTTGGAAAGGGGCATATGTCTCAATCTTAACCATAGATTATATATATTAATATTGGACATATAAGAATGCGCCACCGCACGATCTCATATTTTCTAACAGAGGATAGGGTACGCATTGATGGTCCCTATAAGATACACATACCTTTTCAGTGATATCATGACATTTGGTCCCAACTCAACTACTACCACGTACTACAGCTGGTTACTTCCCGCGTAATTGGATTTGGATATGCAGCACAACTCCACTCCCTTCATTATAATTAGCATGTGACCCCTCGTGTGATGTGGATGCATACTGCCAATGGATAAGTAATATAGTTAGGTACCTTAGTTGTAATATATATTAGGATGAGGCGCTGCCTTGTGTGGTGATGTACGTGTCCCCATAGTGACCTCGGTTTAAGATGATGTAAGTGTTCCTTGGACTCTCTCTCTCTCTCTCTCTCTCTCTCTCTCTCTCTCTCTCTCTCAAAGAAAGAATCTGCATGGCAGTGGATCTAATTACGTAACACGATCGATTGTGTGCAACGTGCCTACTGAAACGCCTATTTTAATACGACATAAGCGGTCTAGATATTTTAGCAAAACTCTTGTGTCTATATGCATGGTTTGATAAGGATGTTTTCTATATGATATAGTGATGTTCATCTCAATAGTTCTACTCCTCAGGATCGAGTTTCACTTATGTTAAGTTCCAACACGTCGCGACCATGAAAAAATCTACTTGAAACAGAATCTTGTCCTTCCTTCAAACGGCCGGATATTCTCAATACCATGACTAATGGTATGTAAGCACATTAATCATGACATTGTAGCTACAGCTAACACTTCAGCATAAGTTGTACATTAACTTTTTATATATGTGCTGTGTTAATTAAAATGTAAAGAAAGGTGGTTCATATAAAGACTGGTAAGTGGAAGAGTATGGGTTTAAAATTTGGAATGAGCACCTTTTTGAACTGGCGAGATGCTGTAGACTTGTTTGCACTATATGCATTCACTTTCATATAGGAGAGGCTTTATCATCGAACTTTCATATCAAACACTTGTGAAGAATGCGTAATCAAGATACGCCGACGTATCGGATATGTCTGAGATTTGTGGCCAAGGCATTCTTTCACAATTATGAAAATAATTACAAATAGCCATATTCACTTTATTAGTAAAATTAAAATCACAGCTCAAGGATATATATATATATATATATATATATATATATATATATATATATTCGGATGCGAATGAGATATAGCTTGGAATAAATAATTAGATTATGAGATATGTTCCGACTGTATTTTATACCCTGACGAATAAATTTAAATGATAGGACCGTACCGCTGAAAATCTGCATTTCATTGCCATTAAATTACACGAATCTGTGGAATCCAACTAGCGCTATCGTAATCCATATGGGGAGCTTAGATCATTGTCGAATTGTTGATGGAATATTCTCCAGCTGTGCTATATATTAGGTGGAGAAATTTGATGTCAATCGACTACCTTTGGTGACACTTTGGTTGCTCACGCATTGGATCGATCATGCAACCTCGAAATAATGTATCAGAAGGATTTGTCAACGGATTATTTGTGAAACAAGCTTCCAATTATGCCAAAACGATCAAAACATAGTGTCAAAAACGTGTGCCAAATGGCAACTATGGCATGCTCTTATCATATATATACTGTATGCTACGTTACGGACATACAAGTCTTGAAATTACGACAAGGGTGCGTACTATTACGTAGAAGCCCTCTTAATTAAATGGCAAGTGATGTTAAAGTTGCTAGGGCTAGAAATTTTAAAGTGAGCTTTGCTCTCCAGCGACAATATATATATAGTGACGCATATCACGTCATACATGTCCACAGTCTGATTAACATTCATTACGCTTTTTGGAATCCATTTGCTGACGTTTGTTTGACAAGCGATGTTGAAGTAAACACGTAGTTTACGATCGTGCTTACGGACGTACATTCACTGTAACAATTGTTATTAAATCAAATACTATGTCACGCTCTTCCTTTGGTAGAATATGCGCTTACGTTTTTCGATCGAGTAAGTTAAGATTTTAACCTGTTCCTTTAGGGAGGACCTCAATACGTTGCTCAACTGGTTAACGTACGTTTTCCTTAATTTGCTGTTCTTTATTTCAACTTCTGGCACAACTTTTTCTTTCGTTTTTCTTTTGCAAGTGAGAAAATTCATTGACGGCAAAATAAGGTATATGATATGCGGGAGCTCATCCAGGATCCATTAATACTTTGGTCCAAACAGAAATGAGTTAGAGTATGAGTAGGTTTAACAACAAATCTATAAGCTTTAGCTAAAGAGAAAGAAGGATTGCCCTAAAGCATTCATATATATTTTTGTGTCACATACCTGAGCCTCTAAGGTGGTTGTGATCAGGTATTAACTTGATTGACTGGATTAACTGCATCTGATAGAATTACAGCTACCAGCAACCAATGATTTATGGTCAAAAGCAGACTATTATGAATAGGACAAGTTTCCACCGTTGCACTACTCCCTGTATTAACTTTTTGAGCAGACGTAGAGCACCCGTTTTCATCTAATAATACAGCCGCAGTCATTGAGTGATCATTACCCACTGCTGCATCCACTACAATTGTAGACATAGCAATAGTTGTAGAAGGTTGTATTGGCGTTTCATCAACATTGGTGGAACAATTACAATTTGAGCGTTCTAGGCTGTCTCCATAGAAAACACACATCTTCCTTGCAGCATTAATAATAGTCTTGGTGTTAGGAACTTCCCCTTTCATAACCACGCTGCACCTATGAGTCCACAAGGTATATAAGACATAAAAAACAAGCATCCTACTCATCCCTGCCATCTCAAGGAGTTTGGAAACCTCCTTAGAAGCATCCCACCATGAACCTAATTGAGGGAAATTTGCAATCCCCCGATAAAACCATAATACTCTACTACATGTACACCCTCTAACAAGGTGGTCCCAATTTTCATCCATTACAGCACAAAAAGGGTAGTAAGTATCATCAATATTGATTCTTTTGATAAGAGTAGTTCTCAAAGGGATCACCCCTGCAATGACTTTCCAAAGAAAGAGGTTAACTTTTGACAATATTTTTCCCAAAATCCAAATTTCCTTACAATGCTTTACCTATGCTGCATCTAAACCATTTTGCACATTCAATTCACTAAGCAATACCATTCATGCAGATTTAAAGGAAAAAAAATTCCATTTAAATGTGGTTTCCAGATAAGATTTTATTCTCCTTGATGAATATGTGTATTAACTATACTTATTACACCTCATTAGAGAAGCAACTTTGTATTTCCCTAATCTTCCAACTGCTATCCTCTTTGTTTATAAAATCCGACAATAAAGATATATTCAGACCCACACCATTGATAGAGAAAGAATTGGACTCACTTTCTAACCAAGGATCTGACCGAACATTAATTTTGTACAAGTGACGACTGTGATCAAGTCAGCATGAGGATCCATCGAGTATCATTTTGCATAGACAACCTCGACAAAAGATCATCTGTCGGTCCATTATCGTCATCGTCTACATTTGCATAGACAACCCCGACAAAAAATCATCTTTCGGTGCATTATCGTCATCGTCTACATAAGATGGCTAAATTGAAATTTGGGTCTCTTTGGGTGAAATGCATATGTATTGGCAACATGGTCTTTTACCTAGTGATCAGTACATTTCTGTCACGTCATCGAAGTAATGGTAACATGGTGGACTCTCGAACTCGGATTAAGTTAGCGCTTACCTTTTCTTGATCAAACCTGTCAAATACATATTTATTGACGAGTCAGTAAGTCTAAGTCCTTTCCTCTCATGACTCGTCTAACTTCGAGGAAGCTTCATTAATTCTCTGCTTGAGGCACATCTAGCATTTCCCAGTCGTACGATATTTTCATGGACGATCTGTTGGCAGTTTGGTAATCTAAATTATAGTTCAACACGTGATCCCTTGGCGGTCTGCTAAGGTTTTATATTCCAAGCAATTCCAGCCCTGGCAACGCAATAGCGTTTACTAATAGTAAGTAATTTCTGATGTCCATAAAATACAGTCGATGTATATTCAATTAATGGATGATGATTACATGTTTAGAAAGTTGGAGTTTATTTTCAACTAATGAAATTGGAGAATTATAACTATCAATGATCCATGGGATCCTTTTCTACATATGTGTGCATCCGTGCATGTAGTACGATGCTTTTGCATGTTAAAGCCTAAATCAATGAAGCCCTTGCGAACTGTTTTAGTGGAAAAGCAAGATATTCGTCCCTGTACGTGGTTGCATTTAGATGAGTGTTAGGTTTCATGATTGGATAAATTTTAGAAATTGTTATGTCGTTGAAGGTAGTGAGTTTGATGATGTGATAAGCAATAGGGATTGATGTCTTACCCGAGTAATTTAATTATACAAAAAAAAGGGTAATTTATTTAAAGAGATGATTGCGATTTGTTTGTTCTGTATTTGATATGAGTTATCTAATGTAGGTTTTATGTGTAAAGTAAAATAAGTAGTGATCACATGTAAAATGACTAAATGTGTATCGTAAACATGGATGAACATGGCATCCTTTGTAAATCTTGTCATCCACCATCAATTGTTCACTTTGTGTTGCATTAAACATTATCCAATTGTATAGATTTGCATAATAAAGTTAGTGACGATCTTAAATGGAAATGGTTAGACATGTCATGCCTAAGAAGGTGACAAGATAGAAATGAGCATGTAGCTATTAGTAACAAATAAAATAGAACCGATCAACAAAGTTATGAACCTATAGAGTTATGTAGGGTTGGACAAAAGAAATAAGTAGATATCGCTAGCAATGCGCACACCGCACACGAACAAGAGATGTCATTCCTAGATTGAGAACAAAATTATAATATCTAAGGTTTCGGGTTTCTTCATGTTAATTATTCTAAGCTTTTATGATATGTAAATTTAATCAATGAACCCCCAAAATTATTAGGCTGACTAGATGTTATATGGAAGGAACGCAAAAAATAGTGATTACCAAAATTGTCCCTTATTCTTGACATTATGGTTGAATGTTGCTTAACCTTCAATCATTGCCACCATGCTTAACTAGGTGATAGAGCAAAATTGTGCATTGTGAGATAGGATTTCACGTTGATTGTCATGTTGTTGTTTACAAAAAAAAAAAAGGCCCTATAATAAAATAATTAAGGTTGGGACTAAAATTGTAAACCTAACTTGGGTAAAGGAAAGAACAATACTTGAATTGATTCCATACATGTTGCTAATTGAGTAGCGCCTGGGGTACATCAAATATGTACCTTCCCCCTCTCTCTACAAAAATATATATAAGCCTCACCTTTCCAAAAGATATTGATCAGTGGGGCCTTTTTTTGTGAAGGAAAGATCTACACATCTGGGGGAAGTTTGATAGGAAAAATATATCTGCGGAATAAATAGAATAGTAGGGAAAAATTAAAATAAATATATCAAATAAGTAGATTTTTGTCATTTGAATATTAAGTAGATTAAATTTATTTTATAGAAGCGATAAAAAAGAGTTCACATTGATTTAATATTTCTAAATCCAACGTAAATTGAAAATAAAAATAGATTAACTCTCTCAATCCACCTATTAAACTCGTCCTTGGAATGCACGGGCCGCATACGGTTAACACCACTGTTATTATTTTTTATTCAAAATCGTGGAAACTTGAGGAGTAGGCCTGTACATATCTCCAAGGAATTTCCGAAAGCTCTCCGGTGTAATGTCGCTTTTTTTTTTCTGTCATTCTCGTGAGGTTGGTGGCGAGGAAGACTTTTTCAAGAGAATGTGGCCAGGAAGTCCTGAGAATACACAATCACATAATTCCATTGGCAACCATTTAGAGAAGATAAAATAATGCTAACAGCAGATGGAAGTCAACCGCCACGTGTCTCGTATTGGGGGGTCTTGTTCCGCAAGCAAGGAAACGTTGTCCGTTGGACTGGGACGACCGAATGTCTACGGACATGAACGATGCGTACCCTCGTCCGCTCTTTCGAGACTCTTGCGTTCGGTCGCCGTACGGCACGGGCACGCAAGCGGGGGTAAAGATGGGGGAACTTCGGATGGACATTCGTAATATTTCCATCACATTTTTGCGATGCACAGTTTCCCACTACATTGGTATATTTTTGTAATATTTCCGACCAAGAGGCACAGGTCATATCCAAGGAGGGCATGGAGAGGGATGATGACATGTGAACCTACGCTCGTACCTATATATTTTTGTCGAAAAGAAAAATAAGAAGTGTGCACTGTAGCATATTTTTCAATGTATAAACGAAAGTGATGACTTCAATGCGTGTCTTGGAATTTTATATTGATAAAAATTATTTTTTATTAATTAAAAATTATATTAGTGTGTTGATATGTGATTGTTTGAAAAATTTCTATATTAATATGTGAAAATATATGAAACAATTTATAAAAATAATTTATCTCATGTTAATTTTAGAATAACTTATCATAGGTTATATTTTTTTAATTTGAAACAAAATATCATTCCCATTAAATAAAATAATTTTTATCTTGATTAATTATCCTTCTCACCAAATTAAACCTAAAGCTAATAACTTGGTCTTTAGTGGTCCGCAAACAAGTGGACCCATTTTAGAAGGCACCAAGGTTGAGAATAAAGTTTCAGACAAGCAATTACCTAGGATAGTAAGAATAATTACCGAGTTCATGCCCCAACAAGGATGCTAAGTTCGGTGGGGGAGATGTTGGTCTCCAGTGCACTATTTCAGTGGAGTATAGAAATTTTGATTCGATTTAGTATAGAAATGTCATTTAAGCCTTTGTATTGGGTTTAAGCTAGATTTAGCAAGGTTCGATTTGAGTTATTCTCAACTTTATGTGAGATCTAAATAGGACTAAGTGTTGGATTACATGCCCTCCCCTTGAGGGCTTAGTAGGACTTTCACAGTTGAAACGTCGGCCACATATATGATTGGGAGAATTGGGAGTAATAGATGTTTACATGCTAGATGGTTTGTCGTTATTTTAGGTTCATTGTCAAATAATGGTGATGGCCACATTGGTCAGCGGTCACATTGCTTTGAGATTTTGTACTTGCTTTCCGTAAGGCCTAATACTCCTAGTTGCAGTTTTATTACTTGCTTGCTTAGCTGTAAGGCCTAAGGTCTCTGAGTAGCTCACAGTTCACACAGTGATTTTCAACGGCTTTTGCTCTTATTGCCCCTTAGCTTTGTATCTTGTGAAGGGATTTTTAGATGCTCTGTTCTTCATGTTTGCAGGGGGTGTCGCTCAATTTTATTATTAGATTTATCACTTTAATAATAAATTATAGGATAGATAAAATTTTAACAATTTACCTCCTTAAGTACTTGTGAATTTTTTATATTTGAAAAAAATAGTATTTTGAGATTTAATTTAATTAGACTATTATTATTTTTTATTAGATAATATTATTTTTGATATCTCCTCGTATCTTTAAGATGAGCATAAAGATCAGAATATTTTTCAAAGGTCTATCATTTCTCTTTAGCTTGAGTCTGATTAGGACTCTACGATCATATGTTGAATTTGTTATTCTGAATGTACGCAAAGTAAACTCATGTCTCTAATGTATTACACACTATAACAATAGGCGGGTTTTGCAATAGTTGTAAATTATTGACAATTTCCTATAAACCGTCACAAAACATCGTTGCAATATATCGCATCCCTGTTTTTATTTGGTAGCGGTTAAAATCCCTTATCATCGCCTTCTTAGCATGCGTAGGCGAGTATGAAAGGATATTTTGCCGATGGGTTTGCAACCGTTGCTAAAATAAATTATGAATAATTTTAAATTAAACCGTCGCTAATTTTTTTGGTAGGAATCAAAATTACAAGCCAAAAAATTACCTACGGTTAGGGACAATTTTTTATTAAACCATCCTCTATTACAAATGGCGACGGTTGGAAAAATGTGACCAAATGTACTCAATTGTCGCCAAGGATTCCCCGTGGCAAAATTGTTGGAGAACCTAATTATCCTATGGCGACGGGTTTACATTATAATCATCACTAATAATACTTTAATTTTTTTTAATAAGCAACTAATTTCATTAGTATTAGAATTAATTACATATAACAAATAAAAGATGCTCGAAAATAACCTAAGTTGTTCAAAATATTCAATAAAAAAGAATTATAGAATGGAAGTAATTTATATATATATAAACGAGGTTCAAATATTACAACAATAATAAAGACGGGAAGAATATAAAACATATACACTACGTTGGGCACCCACGCCACCAGCCCAAAAACTACTATCATCATCATCGCCATGGCTCGGAATGTGGAACAACGAATCACTAGGTCCATCACCACCTCGTAGATAGAACAAGATCTCCTCTCAGTGGTTGTTGTACCACTCTAACAACTTTTCGTAGCACTCCATCCTGTGAGTGGTGTCTTGCAGCTGTGCGGTGACCTCATCTAACCTTTTCGCTCGCTCCACATCTCGACGCTATAAGGTCTCAACATCAATACGTAGACTGTCGACGTGAGCGGATGAGGAGAATCCTTTTCTACCATACCAGGAGGAGATTATCACACTCCTCCCACCGCTATAGACAAAGCCTCCATGCTTTGGAGGCATCATGGTCCTGAAGGCATCTTCTAGTGTCTGAGGGGTCCGCGGAACAGTTCTGGAGTTCTCGTCCACAACCTCAAGAGGATGGATCAAATCCATTATATGACCCTGTATACATACATACATATATATATGTATGTATTTAATTTTAATATAATTGAAATTAATATAACTGACTTTTAATTTCTTACATGTGTCTCCTAATATGTTGGATGTATCCATGCATGTGGGTCGTTGAGTGTTTCTTTATTATTAATCTGCTCATAGACTCCCACTCTAGTTAATTAAGCACCCAGGTGTGCCTCTGGCTGAAAATGAAGACATATTTTCATCTTCTTTTAATTTAACTAAATTTCTTTAATTTTATTTCAAAATATTAAATTAAGAAACTTACATATCTGTCCATTAATGAGTAAATACTCATTCGACCCAACCAGTGGGTCTAGGTAGGAGCTTGGGCCCTGTTGGTCTTGTTCTTCTTAATTTGCTCCAGTAAGAAATATAAATTTTATTACTAAAAGATTATGTAATTATTCGTTATAAATTGATATTAAAAATTAAATTTGAGACTATTTATTTACCTCTATTACTGAATCTCTCTAGGGCTTGCAACACTCTCTCCAAATGGTAGCTGCAATCGTAGGAGGTATGTTTCTCGATGCCTCCTTATATGGCCTATTGTTAAAAAAATTACCATAATTTTACAAATTTTTATTATAAATTGTTGATTATATATAAATAATTAAACAAATTGAGAATCGCTAAAAATATAATATCGTACTCTTGATCTCCTCTCTCCATCCACGATGTATCCTATTTGAATGCTACAAGATAGCCTTGGGCGCGGGATTCTCTCCCCAATCAAAAGTATGATGTATTCAATAATATATAAATCGATTATAATTGTTATAAATGCAAACAGATGAATTTTACATTTATACTTATAATTTCCAAATAATGGATGCCTTTAACTTCTTGGTGACCCTCCTCCAGTCGAAGTAGGAAAGTAGCACGGTTCCCTAAACAATTATGGCTAATTAGCTAGTAAAGCTGGGGTAGTTTTTCGCTCCCTTAGCTATAGTAATGGTCACCCCAATCCTAGTGCCCTCAGGTAGCGTGTTGAAGTCCGCATTTCGTGTCGAACCTTGCATGTTTTTGCTAACTAAAAACATGAAATAACATATTTTAGAAGATTAAATAAGAGAAACAAAATATGGTAAACTTTTAAATAAAATTATACTTTAAAATCTTATCAGCATTGGTGCCTAGCTGAGTAGCAGGCTCTTGAGATGTGCCAGTTTGAGTATCTGCTTGGTTAAACGGTTGTTGTACCTCCCATCCTCGATCCCCTCCTACCTTATGAAATCCTTAGGATGAGTCTCACATTGAGGATTCACCTCAACATCATGGGTATTTGGGCCTAATGTTTGAAAGGAACGAGTGGCGTCTTACCTCCACTAAAAAGGTGACGACTCTAGGCTAAAATATGTGGAGGTAAGTACTGGAGATAGTGGAAGGGAATTTGGTAATATTGGGTATTGGGAGGAGGCTGGGAAACAAGAGATTGGAAATAAGAGGTTGGGACTATGCCTCCTCCCTAACCTCATGGGTAGGTGCCTGATGGAGGTTATGTAATGATGATGATGGTTCATATAAAGAAATGTCATTGTTGTTGTAGTATATGTTAGAAATACAAACCACTATCACGACCATTTTATTTAATTACCTAATTTTTCTGATTTATTCCAAGTCATTCACTAGGACGCAGTTATTGATATATATCACTCTCTAGGTCTAAAATTATTCTTTAATTCCAAAAAAAGATTTTATGTCCAACAAAGAATGAATGAATGTATGCTTGATTTAATTATGCACAAAGAATCAATTAAAATGCTTGTAAAAATTAATTACAAACAAGCATCAAATACTTCATAACTATACTCTAAACTATCTACTTATAAGTTATATTGTCAATACTTTCATTTATATACCATACTAACTAATAATGCACACTCTTCTTACTTAACTTCATATGTTAACATATACAGTAACAGATATAGTAGCTACAACGACAGATATAAACATCGCTGGACCCTAGAAAAACTATATACAAACTTTAAGAAGGAAACAAGGATCTATAGTGACATTTATTTCACCTTCAATGACATTTACTTTGCCAGTAAAAATATGAAGTTATATATATCTATATATATATAAAGCTATACTACTTATACATATACAAACTATTTACCTTATACTTATTTATTTACAAATACTATCTATACGGATATCTGTTATATATTATACATATATATACTCCCTTCCTCTCTCACATATATTATTTATTTAGGTTTTATTCCTTAATTATGTATAAATTAGTTATTATATGGTCTAATTGACCTTATACGGAGTTAGTAACTATGTTACAGTATTTAATATATATTTTTATTGTATTTTGCAAGCTTTATTTCTAATTTATTTCCACTTAAATAGCACAATTTTAGACTATTTTATTTATAATTTAAGTTTAAATAGAATAAACATTATAAATATACTTAAATTAGGTTAATTTACTTAAAATATAGTAGTATAACTAAACAGTATCAGTTAACTTAGTTTTAACTTAAACTACTAATTTATTTTAATTTAATCTAATAACTTAACTATCAACTTAATAAATTAAGTATTTATTATGTAAATATAATTAAATTAAGGTACAAGGTTTAATATGTTTATAATATACATATATATGTCTATACAGTATTATAACTTAATATGATTATTTATAGAAGGTATTAATTTTCATAACTATTTAGTACATATAAATTAGTTTACTTAATAATTAATTATATATAGTACAATCTAACTTAAATACTTAAATTATATACTACAATATATACATGAGTTATTTATATTATATATATGTATAATTCACCTTATAGGTTAATAATCTTACTATATAGCTTAAATATACACTTATATACATATTACACAAAGGATTTTTAGTATTTTTAGGGTTTTTTAAACTTTTTATGATTTTTATATATGTTATGGAGGTGGAGATGAGAGGGAAAGAAATAGATGAGGAGAAAGAAATATTTTTGGCCTTTTTATATTTGGTTTCTTTTATTAAATTTCATGGTATATAAAACCGTCAACTGGTAAATTCTACCAAGTTAGGGATTCTGATTGCCATGAAACTTGGTATGTATGTAAAAAAATACTTAATCTTCATTGAGACAGGTTTATTTTATTTTTATATTTTTTTATATGATTTTCATTTACGTCCAAAGTTCACACATTCTAAGCCTTTTAAAGGTTTCCTAAAATGTGTTAAGGCCTAGAATAGATTCCAGGAGGTCTAAAAGGCAGTCAACTGCCTTAACAGTCTCAGCACACTATAAAGGAAAGGATGTAAGCATTAAGCATACAATTCATTGTGGATTTTAATTAATTTTACTTGATGGACAGTTGAGCTTAAAACTAACTGACAAAGAATTTAAATCAATATTATAAGCATTCAAATGAGCTTAAAAATTCATTTAGTTTACATGAAAGCTTGTACAGAAGTTGAACACAACATTATTCATTAGGTAGCTATTTAAAACTTAAGCTCTTGTCCATAGGGTTTATCCAGATAGAGATCTTCTGGTGAAACAGCAGAAGCAAATCTTAGCAGAAGCTGCAGAAAGAGACCCCATCATCACACCAAGTTCCTCTTCAGATGTCTCAACTGCTGCTGCAGTTAACTCATCCAAAGAAAAACAAGTTTGCAACAGTTAGTGGAGATTAATTCCAACATGTACCTCCTGATTTAGCTTTTTTTTATATCCCAGATCAGGTCATGGATAGCCTGATCAGGGATTTAAAGGAGTTAATCCAGGGAGCATAGGTTGGAATTAAGGGGGAGGGAATGTAGCTACTTCTGCAGCAAATTGCTATACATCTGGGATTTAAAGATAGAATCAAAAATCACTCTAAAGAAAAACTCTGACAATGATTTAGTTTCTAATAAAAATCACTCATGAATACAATTCCAACTCAAAATCCCTTGTCAATAAAATCTTCATCATTCAAAACTGAAAGAGATCAAATCTAGCTCTTTCTAATGCTATAGACAGCATATAGAAGGAGTTGGATTAGTCTATTTAAAATCTAAACTTAAATCCCAGATACCTGAAACCTTAAGGAGTATTGAGAACTCCTTAGGTTGAAAATCAGAGTTCTATTTTGCAAACAACTCATGAATATTGGATAGAACCTCAAATCACCAACGTGATTTTCCTTAGCTCTATCATGTATTCAAAGCATTAAAATCCTCATGAAAATCCAGATCAGATTTTGGCTCCTCTGAGGTGAATTCTAACTGCAGAATCACCTCAAACTCCTAGCCAAACAATGAATCTAATAAAAGATATCTTAGTTTGCTAGATCAAGACATTCAAAACCCAAAATGAATAAAAATACTTGAAATTTGAATCCGTAAAACATCTGGCAAACTGATTTGATTTTGAAATTCAGATTAGCGGTTTTTGTGACAAAATGGAATGAATGGAAAGCCCCTAAAATGGATTTTGATGCTAATTTCATATCTGAGGTTGAAAACTATTCAAATCTAAAATTAGATCTAATGAGTGGGTGCATTGCGAGAAAAATTGAGGAAATCAAAAGTGAAATGATAGTACGTAGAGGGAGAAAATCATGAACAGTGACCGGGGGAAATTGTCCCCTCTGATTTGGAATGATTAGAGGAGGTGAGAGGGGGAAGAAAACTAATCTAAATCTACTCCTGATACTATTCTAACATGCACAGCAGATCAAAATAAATTCTATATCTAATTCTATTGCTAATCCATCTGACTAACACTATAGCTAAACTACAAAACAGTAAAACTATTCTAAAAGGAAGAATGGGACCTATGGGTGCCGATGGCTGAGGAAGAAGGGAGGGAGGTGAGCTCCAGCGGAGTGAAAAGCCAGCTAGCGAGGCTTCAGGATCGTCCTCAGGTGCTATGAGGTCTTTAGCGACGAGGAAGGTCGGAGAAAAGTTGAGGAGTTCACAGCCGGTGACTGTGAAATCAAGGATGAAATGAAGAGAGGAAACTAGAGTGGAGGAATGATAACTAAAAGAGTAGGAGAGAGCGATCCCTTGCGCACGCGACCACTGAGGTGCTTAAATAGCAATCTCAGTGGCTCAGATCACCGCGTAGGGGAAGATTGACGTCAAGGGCACCGGCAGCAAGGATGAGAGGAGAGGAGTGCATGGGCTGCTAAATTGAAATCTAACCATAGGATAGGATCTGGGGGGTTGGGTGAGCATACGTGTTGCTTCGAGCGAAGCTTCAATTCAGATCAAGCCGCAGATCAAGATCGAAGGAGAATGGATGATCAAGATGCCCTGAGTTCTTCGCACGCACAGTGCGCGCGAAGTGGTTCCAGGTAACTGGCTTCTAAAGGGCAAATTGCAGGGAGGCCCTTTTGTGAAGGGGTAGAACATTTATAGGCAGGCCCATAAGTGGTAAAGAATGATAGCTGAACAGACCCTAAGGGCTTTCAAAGAGGTCCCTGTGGGTTACAAATAGGTCCGAGAAAGTTTTCTAAGGTAGGAAATGTGATGCATAAAGGACCTAAATGTAAATTCTAAGTTTTAAGGCCTTAATGATGTCCAAATGCCTTCAAGTTTTTATATATGCTTAATTGAACATTTGAGAAGTTAATTATACTTTTGATTTGGACTTTTAAACTTGTTTGTGTGTTCAATTAACACTTGGATCACCATTTGACATTTTTCTCAAGAATATCTTGTTTTATGACCTAATTATGCAATTTTAACACAGAATTAAGGTTTTAGGTCTTTGTCTTTGATTCTAACACTTAACTCTTTTTATGTGTTAATTTAATATTGTTTAACCCAGTTTCTAGCTTAACTTTAGCTTTTTAGCTATGATGAGTAGCCACTTATCATACCCCCATGCTTAGGTTTTGCTAGTCTCTTAGCAAACAATTCATTAAAGTGCAAAACAATTTAAGTATCAGCAGGGTAAGTGTGATGAGATATCTTTTCTTCTTTCCATTTTTCTCAAAGTTTTAAGTGTTTGAAGATGATATTTAAGCTAAAAGATTTTCTGATAAACCAACTGTGTTTATGTTTGGACATTGTGAGAACCTTTTTGCTTAGAAAGACAAACCAGAACTCAAGACTTAAATGACATAGACCATCTCTCAACTAACACGGACTCTTGATATTTAAACCTTAAGTCGAATTCCAGGACTCAGGGGGTTTTATAGAGATTCAAAATGCTATGAGGTTATGACAGTGCTTTGTGATGAGTTAGGACTAACCAGGTGAATTCTAAAAGTCAATCCTAGGGTTTCACCTCTTTTTAAGTCCAGGTTGGTCCTAACTTCAGCTCATGTTTTCAGATGACTCTCAAGAAATGACGAGTACTCAAACCCAACTCTTATTGTGTTTGTGGCTTAAAGAATTTTTAGTGGAAGAACAGGGTATTTGTATTGAACCCTGAAAATATTTTTGGTGGAGCATTTTGTATTTGCAGACTTGAAAAATATACTTGACTTATTCAAAAGAACTTTCTTTTTCTGTCAGTATGTCTCCGACAACTTTATTTGGTAGAGCGTACCTTATTTGGTGGGCGAGTTTTTTTCTTTTTGGTGGAAAGAGCTTCTCCTAGACACAAGACTAAAGGTTAGGACAAAGAGTCTACCTGCACGCACAGGTAAGGACTCTACCTTCCCTAATGAACACTAGGGTTGAATTTCAGGTTCAAATGATTTTTCCTGACATTATGTAGTGTAAGCCAAGGTTACTTAGACTTCTAAGTCAAAGCAAACCAGCGAATCTTGTACTGATGACTCAGGTACAAGAATATGTCCCAAAGTTAGGAGAGACTGTGGTTTATCTTGTCAAAGCTTAAAGTATATTAAGCCAAAGCTTGAATCAAGCTACAGTGGCCCGACAAGTCAAACCAGCAATGGTTGAATGTACATAAACACTTATTTTATTTTTATTTTCAGCTAGAAGATCATAATTAAACACTTATTTTTCTTCTTTTAAAGCTTTTTCTCTCTCCATAAAAATTTCTTTGGATTTCTCCCTTGATGATAGAGTGCATGTCCCTTATTGTATTTTTGGAGTTTTTGTGTTTTGTCATTTTTTTTTTGTATTCTTGGCTTTGTATTTGTATTTTTTTTTCAAAATTTTTCAATTTTTTGGTATTTTTGATAATACTATACTATAGGTGTGTCTACAATTGCATTTTAGTTGAATGGTTCACCATTTACACCGCCCATGCTTAAATGTTGCAATGTCCCCATTGAATGAATAGGGTGGATGCAGATGCATTATCTGCTTTTCACTATCCTAGATTGGGTGACAGAAGGAAGTCGGAATGAGGAGATAAAATCTCTGTGCGGATGATTTCAAGTCTGATAAAAGATCAGAGTGGAAAGTCAGGTTAGCAAGTGAAATGCATGACATATGTGTCAATGAAAATATGCTAAAAATGCAAAGATAGACATCTAATGCAAATAAAGGTAGAAATAAGAAAGGTGAAAAGCAACTATATACAAGGACAGGTTTTGCTAAGTTTAATGTCTTCAGCTAGGCGTAAACCCAGTTGGTAATTCAAAATGTAGGAGTGAAATGGTGGAATTGAGAAGTCTGAGATCATGTGGCTAAATGAAAGGTTTTAGTATTTGTCCATTGACGGTAAAAGGTTCAGATTTGTCAATTTCAGTGATCTCAACTGCTCCATTGTCAAAGATTCTCATGATTTTGAAAGGTCCAGTCCATTTGGATCTTAGTTTCCCTGGAAGGAGTTTTAGTCTAGAGTCGAAGAGAAGGACTTTTTGACTAAGGTGAAATGATTTCTTATGAATGCGACGGTCATGGAAGGCCTTAAGTTTATCCTTATAAATCCTTGAGCTTTCATAAGATTCATTCCTTAACTCATCTAGCTTGGAAATTTGTAATCTTCTATAATCATCGGCCTTCTCTAGGTCCAAGTTTGATGACCCAATAGGCTTTGTGCTCAAGTTATATTGGAAGATGGCAGTGTTTCCCGTACACAAGTTGTAACGACCCGATTCCCAAATTCCTACGAGACACAAGAATCGGACCGACTCGACTGATCCCAAGACCCAGTCGTCCAACGAGAAAGTAACCAAAAGAGCAATAAAATAAACCACATTCACCATGTATATAACTAGCAGTAACAAAATACAGCAGTAAAGAAAAGAAATACTACAATATACACCACCACAACAGTAGAGAAATAAACATATACATAAACATGAAGCTTGCAATGGAAAGAGTACAGGGGTAACAGAAACTACTCACTACTACGAAAAGGAAAGTACTGTGGGTACAACAAGTAACACTACTAGGCCCAGCGCCATCTGTAGTCGCCGACCCTGGCTGTTCAATACCTAGTCCTGAAAAGGTAACAGGGGTGACACGTCAGCGAAACGCTGAGTAGAGTGGCAACTAAAAGCTAGAAGAAGTAGTAGAGTGGAATGTAGCTGTTATATTTTTTACTGTCTTTCTTTATATTTTTCCATTTATTCACTATTGATTTATTTCTCAGATCCTTCTCTTGATCTTGAATGTTCCTCGTGGGAACGATCTTGATTGCAATCTTTCCCGAAAAGTAAAAGTAACACGTGGTGCTCTCCTTGCCGGGAGAGTCCCCTGTGGTGTTCCTACCCTCAGTCAACCACCCCAAGGTCGCTGACAGACGTAACGGTGACTACGGCACGCGCGATAAATGTACGGGTAGCTACCCTGCACTGGCACGCAGTCAGTCGTTTCCGTTAACGGGTGCACCCAAAGCATAGCACGGAACCAGTATAGGGCAGAGCCCTCTCAATTACAGGGGTCCAGCCCCTCCACAGTAACCAAACAGGGGTCTTGCCCCTCCAAAGTCCGCGCACCCTCGCCTGACTACCCTGGTTTGCCCAGTGGGCCTAACAAGTCGGTGTAGGAGGGCTAGCAGAACCCCGGGGCCCGTAGGGTAGCTAGTGCTCTCCCTACACTAGTAGCTCTCCTCGGTACTGTGTACACGAGAGCCAAAAGTCGGTACAAAGTGGCCAGACCTAACCCCGGGTCCCTGGGGTGGCTAGCTCCGCTCTGCACTAAACAGGGGGACAGTTGCTCTCTTTGGTACTCCGTACTCAAGGGCCAGCTCACTTCCCCAATTCTATTCCATTCACTTTCCAGGAGTTCTACTCCTAATTCCCATAGGGTTCAAGCTCTTTTAACTTAGCCAATTTAGGTTTCACCGTTCCAGCTTTATATCCATATACCCCATGTTCTTAACCATAATTATTCATTCATAACAGGCAGCTGTTAACTAATTTACAGGCAATTATTATTTCCTGTCTACTTTTCCAAGACTGCAATGTTTATATATTCAACTAGTTTTCCAGTCCTAGGATTCATGCCGTACCCTAGGATCTATCATTCAATCTAGTTTTCCAGTCCTATGATTCATGCAATACCCTAGGATTTATCATTCAATCTAATTTTTCAGCCCTAGGGTTCATGCAATGCCCTAGACTCTATTGATTATTTCCCAATTTGCATAACTTTTGATAAATAATTGAAAAGGCCACTCTACCCCAAGATCGGGAGTATTGGGGGCGAGATCGGCAATCCCGCGCTCCTCCGCAACCCCCAGAGCCGTAACAGAACATGGTCCTAACACAAGGATCAACACAAGAAGTTTCTCAGAACAGTATACAATTACTGTAAACAGGTAGAGGAAATAAATCTGGAAAGAACGAAACTTGAAACGCGGAAAACAAGCTTCGAACGGACCCTAAACGGGTCAAAAACGACGAGTCTGCCCAAAATCAGACGTCTGGAACTTCTTCCAGACGTCTTAAAAGGTCGATCAGGTCATACTTGGGTCTGCGCAGTCCTTTAGATGTCCAGAAGCCCGCTGGATCGTCTGGACTTAATTTCCAGACGTCCAATTGTCAACTCGGATGTCTGGAGGTCCTCTCCGTCGTCTGGTACTGTGCCCAGACGTTTGATCTGTGTGGGATGGTGAGCCCTCGCACCCTCCCAAACAACACCTGCACACACACACACACTCGCTCTCATCACGAAGAGGTGCAGAAGAACGCGGCGGACGGCTGCATGGCCGTACACGTGTAAAAAGGAGAAGATAAGAAAATATTGTACCTGTCTGACGTCTTCTGCGTCGTCTGGACATAATTCCTGACGTCTGATTCTGGGAAATTTTCCCAGAATCAGGACCCTTCTCGCTCTCCGCCCGCAGCGCACGGTCGTGCTGCGCTGCATCCGCCTACTGCCCGAGCTGCAGCAGCCCCTCTACGACACCCCACGCTCGCTGCTCTCCCGCTGGTCGGCTCTAGCTACCCGGCAAGCTCGTACCCTCTCGGTCGAGCTTCTATTTCCTCTTGCAACAACCCCTCCTTCCCGCATGCTCGGAGCAGCCACTGCTGCCACTCTCGCTCCCTCGCGCTCTCGCTGGCAGGGAGAAGGAGAAGAAGAAGGCGGTGGAGTGAGGGTGAGGGAGGGGAAGGCGCTATTTGAAGGCAGCGCGGGGAGAGAGAGAGGAAGGCTGCATCGTCTGCAGGGAGGGAGAGAAAAGAGAAGAACAAAGGCAGCAAGTTCAGTCTGCGTGCGCACACGCGCAGACACGAACCCGTACGCCGAAAAAATTTAATACCAGACATCTGGGCCACTTCTCAGACGTCTTAAACTACGTCTGATGCCCTGTTCATAACACAATTCTAAAAGGAGACATGCCTAATGGGGTTTTGTGAGCTGTCCTATATGCCCACAACGCATCAGAAAGGCGGGAAGATCAATCCTTTCTATCTGGTTATATGGTAGTCTGTAAAATCTTCTTGATCTTTCGGTTGGACAATTCAGCAAGTCCATTGGTTTGAGGGTGATATGTTGTAGCAATCCTATGTGACACCCCATACTTTTGTAGTAGGGACTGAAAATATGTGTTTCTAAAATGAGACCCTCTATCACTATCGATAGCTTTTGGTACCCCAAATCTAAAGAAGATGAAATCTTGAACAAATTGTGTCACAACTTATGATCATTAGTCCTCTAGGGGATGGCTTCTATCCATTTAGAAACATACTCAACTGCTAACAAGATATACTCGAAGCCATAAGATTTAGGAAAAGGTCCCATGAAGTCAATGTTCCAAATGTCAAAGATTTTGCACACTATAATCGGACTCAAGGGCATCATGTCCCGGTGGCCAATATTGTCGAGAGACTGACAGCGTGAATATGCCCTACTATATTCGTGTGCATCTTTAAAGATTGTGGGTGAATAAAAATCGCTCTGCAAAATCTTTGCAGCAGTCTTTTTGCCAGAGAAATGACTGCCGCACGCCTGGTCATGGCAGAACGACAAGATGATTTCTATCTCCTTATCAGGGACACACTTCCTAAGAATCTGGTCTTTGCAGTGTTTGAAAAGCCATGGTTCTTCTTAGTAATAGTGCTTGGCCTTGGATCTAAGTCTGTCTCTTTGATGTCGAACCCAATCAATGGGGAGGATTCCAGAAGCCAGGTAGTTGACAATGTCAGCGTACCAAGGAAGATCAGAATGAATGACCAGCAATTACTCGTCAGGAATGTGGTCAGAAATAGGCAAAGAAGGAGAAATCACTTCAAATGGAAGGCGGGATAAGTGGTCAACTACCACATTCTGCTTTCCAGTCTTTTTACGAATCTCTAAATCAAATTCCTACAAAAGTTGGATCCATCTAATCAGACGAGATTTCACGTCCTTCTTCGCGAGAAGATGTCGAACTGCAGTGTGGTCGGTGTAGACTATAATGTGGGAACCTAAAAGATAAGGTTTGAATTTTTCCAGTGCAAATACTGCAGCTATCAATTCCTTTTCCATGATGCTGTAATTCCTCTGAGCTTCATCTAAGGTCTTGCTAGCATAATAGATGACTGTGGGTTTCCCGTTCAGTTTTTGACCAATGACAGCCCCTACTGCATAATCAGAGGCATCACACATGATCTCAAAAGGGTGAGACCAATCTGGAGGTTGCAATATTGGTGCCTTGGTAACCAGATCACGAAGTGTCGTATAGGCACGAACACAATCGTCAGAGATCTAGAAGTCTACATCTTTAGAGAGGAGATTAGCGAGAGGTCAGGCTATTTTCGAGAAATCTGCTATAAAGCGACGATAAAAACCAACATGCCCGAGAAAAGATCTAATCTGTTTAACCGACGAAGGTAGTGGTAGTTCAGAAATCAATTTTACCTTCGCACAGTCAACCTCTATTCCTCTCTCAGAGATAAAGTGACCTAATACTAGTCCTTCTGATACCATGAAATGTGAATTCTCCCAGGAAGGTACCAGATTCACATTTATGCATCTTTGCAGGACCTTAGTCAGGTGGCCTAAGCATGCATCAAATGTGCTCCCAAAGACCGAGAAGTCATCCATGAAGACTTCTAAGCAATCACCTACCAAACCGGAAAAGATTGCAAATATAAATCGTTGAAATGTAGTAGGTGCGTTGCACAATCCAAAAGGCATCTCACGGAATGCAAAGGTTCCGTAGGGGCAGGTGAACGTCGTTTTTTCCTGATCATCGGGGTGAATCGCCACCTGATTATAACCTGAATAGCCATTCAAAAAGTAGGAAAATCAATTCCCCGCTAGTCTTTCCAGTATCTGATCAATGAAGGGTAATGGGAAATGATCTTTCTTCGTGGCCTGGTTGAGTTTCTGGCAATCAATACATACTCGTCACAAACTAGAAATACGTGTAGGGATGACTTCTCGAGAATTAGTTGTTATGATGGTGTGTTTTGCCTGTTTGGTCTGTATTGTTATTTATATTTGTTGTAGTATATGACAAAACAGTTACCAGCTTAATACAAATTTTTTATTCGGAATGGCAAGTTTTCCCGAGGTCGAACTCAGGGAGCAACTATAATTCTAGAAACATAAATTCACAATATAAGGTTTTACAAAAATTTAGAGATAGAGAGAGAGAGGAGCAAAAGTCTTTTTTTGTTGGCTTCTTCTTCTTCTCTCTTCCTTTTCTCTTTTCTTCTTCTCTTCCTTCAATCTGCCTTCTTCTCTCTTCTTTTCTTTCTGCGGCTGTGGAGCTTCTGCCTTCAGCTGCTAAGTCTTTCTTCTTCTGCTCTGGCCGTTCCTCTTCTTTCTTTTCTTTCTCCTTCCTATCTTCTTCTGCTTCTTTGCTTCTTCTTTCTTTCTTCTTCTTTCTGCTCTGGCCGTTGACCTCCCGTCGTCTGACCTGGTGCTCAGACGACTTAACTATGCATTTGCTACAGTGCGGCTCCTTTTCTTCTTCTTCAGCTCCTCTCCTTCCTTTCTTCTTCAGCTGCTCAATGCGGCTAAGTCTTTCAGCTGCTCCTCCTCTCTTCTTCTTCCTTCGCCTGCTTCTTCTTCTTTTCCTTCTTCCCTGCGCGCGCACACAATGATCAGTGCAAAACCTACCCCTACCCCTTCCCCGCGTCTCTCTCTCTCTCTGAATCTCTCTTTAGGAAAGCTCTTGCCTGCTGGAGCTGAGGAAGAAGATGCCCAGGTGGGGGTTATCGGCGACGAGGAGGAGATCTGAGGGCGCCAGCTGGTACGGCCTAGTGCGGGACGACGGGGCAGAGTGGATCTGCTACAGGTAGGGCAGCAGAGCGACGAGGAGGCGGAGGGAGGTTCCCCGGAAGCTCTAACGTTCTGACCAGAGAGGGGAGGGATGAATTCTAGGGTGTTTCTCTGCCAGAAGAAGCTTAAAGGAGATGGCAGACCCTGCCGCTCCTTAAATAGGCACTGGCGAGGAGAGGAGATCGAGGAGGCGACGTGCCAAGCTCGCCGGAGCTGAGGACGAAGTGGACACCCATGCCTTTCGTGTGTTCGCACGAGAGGCACGGTCGATTGCAGAGGTCAGGGGAGGGTCCCTGCGACAGAGGATGTCGCAATGAACTCCCCGCTTGTTCCTGAGGACGGCCGCCCTGCCCTGCGTGGAGCCATCTTCCGCGCAAGGTCGCTGGAGGTATGGTGCTACGCAGAAATGGCAGGGGGGTCCGTTCTGCAAAGAATGATGAAAAGATAGGGGGCAAATCGCAAGGGTTTCAAAAGATAAGGGTCAAAAAGTAAATTAAGAGGATCAATTTGTAAAATCAGTCAAGATGATATTTTCTTAGGCCCAAATTTTTATACCAGACTAATTTGAACCTAAGGATTTTAATGGTGAAATTTTATTTGAGGTTGGACCATGTTTGACCGATCAATTTGCACAAAAATCCAAATTAAGTCATAAATTGGGTATGGTTCTCATTTTAGGTCAAAATAGGTTGCAAAGGCCAAATTGAAGGTTCTAAGCCCTAGGAAATATTTTTCCATGAATTTTAGAGGGTTTATTTGATTTTTATCCGACCTCGAACCTCATGAATTAAAGTGGATTTGTTTTAGGGTTATAAAATGTTATTTAATTCCTAGAAGTTGCTATAACCTTTTTCACATCAGATCATCCCACTTCCCTCCTTATTAAGCTCATTTGACTTGTGTTTGGATCCTTAATTACCCTATTTGCACATTGCATTGGTGATATTACAGTTTTACCCCTTATGATTTGTTTTATTCTTTAACTCAGAATTCTCTGAGTTAAGCCTCTCTTTAGGTTTTGTAGGAGCTTTCTCACACTTATTTGGATTAAATTGTTCTAGTTAAGGTTCATGATGAGGTTCTCATCATACCCCCATGCCTAGCTTTTGCTAGTCCCTTAGCAAAATTTTAAGGTTTCAACCTTTGTTCTAGACCATGAAGTTCTTAATGAGTTTAAATAAGTGTTTTTTCCTTTTGTAACCTTAGGTCAGAATGCCATCCATAGGCCTAAAAGGTACTCTAGTACCAACCAAGATCCTGATCTGTCTAGCCTCAGCCTCAGTCCTTAGCAAAGGTTTTTAAGGCCTATAAGAACTAACCTAAGGCTTATTGGACTTTGTGCTTAAAGCACCCGTACTTGAGATAATTTTAGCCCTGGCTCAGTTCGTAGTGAGTTTTGTAACAAAGAGAGGTAGAAGATTTATATGTTTGGAGAGTTTTCTCTTTCTTTTTCTTTTTAATTCCAGCTTAGGATTAGCTTTTCAATACGGTCTGTATCAGATTCCTTGTCCCCATCATCAATCCTCAAGGGTTCCTGGCAGTCGATGCTTCGAGATAGCACCGCCCATGGTAACCCCCAGAACCCTGGCTGCTGAGATTTAGAGATAATCCCATCCATGGTGTTCCGTGACCGAATTCAGACCTTGGCAATTGACATTTCGTGATAATGCCATCCATGGAATCTGAACCAGCAGAGTGCTTACATGCCCCTGGTAGGATATGTAAATATCGTAAGAGACAAGTACCGAGGAGATGATATTTTGTTACGTATCTTCGAGGGGAATTTCCCACCTCTCCGCACTGGGAACTCGTGCAAATCAACTTGTGTTGATCGGCCGCTCCTACTCTAGGTGTCATTTTCAGAATTTTTGCAACGCTACTGCGTGATTTTGATTTTTATGCTAACTGAACCAGGCTGTGTGTGAAGTTAGGGTGCTTAGGTTACTGAGTCCCGTAGACCAAAAGTTAGTTAACGAGGCCAAATACTCCCTAAGCCTTGGACCTAATACTTAAGCTTTTCATTTTCCTCAACCTCTTGAGGAATGTCTAGATCTTAATGGGTACTAAGTGTCTATCCAAGAATGCCTAGGATTTGCGTTCTTACTAATCTCACTGTGCACTTTCCATTTCCTTTTCCTGAATGAGGTCTAGAACTTAGGTTAACTCCTTAATTTCTTACTAATGACTATCTCTTTTCTTTCATTTTGTGCTCCTTTTTATCTTTTTGTTTTTTTTCTCCTCCTCTTTAGTAATGTCCACAAAATTTCTTTCCTCCTCTCATTTTATTATTCTTTTTCGATTTTATTTTAAATTTTTATGGAGTTTTTGGCATATGTGAATTTTTTTGTTTAAAACCTTTTCTTACAGGTTTTGCACTTCCACCCCCCATGCCTAAGATTTGCAATGTCCTCATTGCAACTTAGGAGGGTTTTTATTCAACTCAGTTCATACATTAGGATAGATGTTTTGATGAGTGAATGGGTCGGGGTGACAGTTGCGGACGATTTCTAATCTCAGATGCAAGCACCTGAGGTGGAGTCGGCTGTCCTAAAGGGTGAACCTTAAGTGCAAAGAGGTGTCAGAAAAGGTTTCGGGTTTTTTTCAAAAGGAATGACGGGCTGCCTCCCGTTGAGCGCTGAGTTTTACGCCATCGGCTGGGCGCAATATGCTCAGGGAAAATGGAGGATAAATGATGATTCAGCCAAATCTGTAGAGGTTACATCAATGAACGGTTTGAGTCTCTGATCATTCATGATGAAATGTTTGGAAGCATGGCTGGGCGGACTGATTTTGACGGATCCATTTCCAAAAACCTGTCGGACTAGGTATGGTTCGACCCATTTGGATCGTAGTTTCCCAGGAAAAAGTTTGAGTCGAGCATCAAAGAGTAGGACCTTCTAACCAGAATGAAAGATCTTTGTAGATATGTGCTTGTCATGGAAGACTCTAACCCGCTCTTTGTAGATTAGCGAGTTCTCGTACGCATTAAGGCATAACTCATCGATCTCGCTGATCTGAAGCTTTCTGTGGGTTCCAACATTAGAAAGATCTAAATTACAGCTCCTTACTGCCCAATAGGCTTTGTGCTCCAGTTCGACGGAAAGGTGACATGCCTTCCCGTACACCAGTCTAAAAGGAGACATGCCTAATTGGGTTTTGTGGGCGGTCCTATAAGCCCACAAAGCTTCCGGAAGTCGGGACGACCAGTCCTTCCTATCAGGCCGAACAGTGACCTGCAGGATTTTCTTGATCTCCCGATTTGATAGCTCAGCTAGACCATTAGTCTGGGGGTGATAAGGAGTGGAGATTCAGTGAGACATCCCGTATTTGGTCATCAATGACCTGAACTGAGCATTTTTGAAATGGGTCCCCCCGTCAAAGATGATAGCGCGAGGAATCCCGAACCGTGAGAAGATATTGTGATGAATGAATTTGAGAACGATTTTATGATCACAGGTTCAGGTCGGTATGGCTTCAATCCATTTGGACACGTAGTCCACAGCCAGCAGAATGTACTCAAAGCCATCCGAAATAGGAAAGGGGCCCATAAAATCAATCCCCCAAATATCGAAGATTTCGCATACGAGAATCGGCTGCAAAGGCATCATGTCGCGATGGCTCATGTTCCCCAAAGTTTGGTAACGAATGCATGCCTTGCAGTGATTGTATGAGTCCTTGAATAAAGTGGGCCAATAAAAGCCACACTGGAGGATTTTTGATGTGGTTTTGTGCCCAGAGAAGTGGCCACCGCATGCCTGGTCATGGTAGAAGGAGAGAATATCATTGATTTCACCTTCCGGGACACATCGCCGGATGATTTGGTCAGCACCTATGCGGAAGAGGTACGGATCTTCCCAGAAGTAGTACTTGGCATCAGAGCGCAATTTGTCTTTCTTACCCTTCGGCCAATCAGACAGGATCTGATGAGATGCCACGTAGTTTACTATATTAGCAAACCATGGAAGTCTAGTACTAATAGTCAGTAGGTGCTCATCAGGGAAATGCTCCGTGATGGGTCCAAAAGGATTGATGATCTCAGAAGGAAGGCAAGACAAATGGTCAGCTACCACGTTTTGTCTTCCCACCTTGTCGCGAATCTCGAGGTCGAATTCTTGCAAGAGCAAGATCCATCGGATTAGTCGTGGCTTCGCGTCCTTCTTGGCAAGGAGATGCCTCACAGCCGTGTGATCCGAGTAGATGATGACATGGGAACCTAGGAGATAAGATCGAAAATTTTCAAGGGCAAATACTACGGCTAGAAGCTCTTTCTCCGTAACTGTATAGTTACGCTTAGCCTCGTCAAGTGTCTTGCTAGCGTGGTAGATGACCACGGGTTTCCCGTCAACTTTCTGCCCCAGAATCGCTCCTACAGCGAAATCATATGCATCGCACATGATCTCAAAGGGTTGAGACCAATCAGAGGATTGTAGGATCGGGGCCTGGGTGACTCGGTCACGAAGGTTCTCAAAGGCTTGAGTGCATTCCTTAGAGATCTCAAAGGGTACATCCTTAGAGAGAAGAGTAGTCAGGGGGCGCGCGATTTTTGAAAAATCAGGAATGAAACGACGGTAAAAATCGACGTGCCCCAGAAAAGAACGGATGTCCCTGATCGAGCTAGGCATAGGATGTCGAGAAATTAGATCAACCTTGGCTCGATCCACTTGGATGCCTTTCTCAGAAATAAGATGTCCTAGGACTATCCCCTCAGGCACCATAAAATGGCTCTTTTCCCAGGAAAGAACCAAATTAACATCGATGCAATGCCTGAGTATATGAACCAAGTGCTGGAGACAATCATCAAATGATGCCCCAAAAACTGAGAAGTCGTCCATGAAGACTTCCAGATAATCACCTACCATATCAGAGAATATGGCAAGCATGCACTACTGAAAAGTTGTGGGTGCATTGTAGAGAACGAAAGGCATCCTTCGGAATGCGTAAGTTTCGAAGGGGCAGGTGAACGTGGTCTTCTCTTGGTCGTCAGGATGAATAGCCACTTGGTTATAACCGGAGTACCCGTCAAGAAAGCAGAAGAATCGATTTTCTGCTAATTTCTCAAGAATCTGATCAATGAAAGGCAGTGGGAAATGATCCTTCTTCGTGGAGGAATTGAGTCATCGGTAATCTATGCAGACTCTCCACGAGTTGGCTATTCGGGTAGGTATGATTTCTTCGATTTCAGCCATAATAGTGGTGAGCCCAGCCTTTTTAGGCAAGACCTGAATTGGGCTCACCCAATGACTGTCGGAGATCGGGTTGATGATCCATGCATCTGACCACTTAATGATCTCCTTTTTCACGACTCCTGCAGATTGGGATTCAAACGTCTCTGCATCTCGTGGGAAGGTCGTGCGCCCTCTTCTGAATAAATACGGTGTGTGCAATAAGAGGGACTTATTCCAGTCAAGTCATCGAGAGTCCAACCAATAACTCTGCAATGTTGCTGGAGAACAGCAATCAGACGGGATTCCAGATCAGGGGTAAGCTTGGAGTTTATAATCACAGGAAAAGTCTGATTAGAACCCAAAAAGATGTATTTCAAATGATCGGGAAGGGGTTTTAGTTCAAGGATAGGGTTATCAGCAGCATGGTAAGTGTGAGGTTCAAGGATAGGAGTTATGGGTTTATCTAAATCAGGGTCTGACTCCTCTAATTGTGGTTTAAGATCTTTCTGTGGTTGATGAGGCATAATCAGATTATTCTCAAAATGTGTTTCATCAACCAAAGCCCTAATATCACAGATTTGCTCAATGACGCCGCAACTGATTCCTTGTTGGGCCTTAAAGATATCAATTTTGAGAGTCTGGTTCCCAAATTTTAGCTCTATTTGGCCCTCCTCACAACTGATGTTGGCTCTAGCAGTAGCCGGGAAAGGTCTCCCTAGAATGATCGGTGTATCCCTAGGGTTTTCAGGTGCGTCCATGTCTAAGACTATAAAGGATACAAGGAAATAGAAATCCTGCACTCTTACAATAACATCCTCAAGAATCCCTTTCGGTGACTTTATAGATCGATCTGCTAACTGTAGTGTCACCTCGGTCGATTTTAGCTCAGATTCTTCTAGGTGGTTAAGTAAGGATGTGGGTATCAGATTTATGGAAGCACCCAAGTCTAGCAATGCTCTGTCAAACTGGGTTTCACCTATTTTACAGGAAATCAGGGGAGTACCAGGATCTTTTGCCTTGGGTGGGAGTCTGCTCAGGATTACAGAGATGGCTTGCTCTGATAGTACAATTGGACTCCCACTCTTGGTTCACGGCTTACGCTGAGGTGTACACATTCTTCAAGAATCGTGCGTAAGCCAGTACGTGACGAATTGCATCTATCAAGGGGATGTTTATTTGGACCTGCTCAAAGAGCTTGACTAGGTCCTCCTCAGCTGCCACGGGTTTGGTTGTCTTCTTTCCCTTGGTTAAGTCCTCGGGAAATGGAACCTTGGTTGGTTCTTCTAGGATAGGTCCAGGTCTTTGATCTGGGACAGGGATATGAGCATCCTGGATTACTGTTCTAGGGTTTGGATCACTACCAGGCTTGGAGTGGTTTGGATAAGGTGGATCTTGGGTTTCCTTAGCACTGCGGGTGGTCACAGAATTCAGTCCTGCCTGGTTTTGGTTAGGGTTTGATAGGATGGGTTGCTTCTGATAACTTGCATAAGAGGTGGAAGACTCCATCCCGTCAGGTGAAGGAACAGAGGGGGCCTGATAAATCATGTGTGCTTGGCTCAGGTTTAGGTTCATAACGTGCCTCTGGGTCGGCACGTTATTAGGGTTAGGAAGAGGTTGAGAAGGAAGTGTGCCTAGTTGGCGAGAATTTGCCAACTGGGCTAGTTGGTTTCGAACCTCTGTGATTTCGTCCTTGTGTTGCTTCTGAATAGCTGCATTCATTCTCTGAATGTCAGCCAGAGTCTGAATGATGAGGGACAATTGGTCTTGGTTTGGCCCTGATGGATAAGTTGCGTTGGGCCGAGGCTAAGGCGGCTGGTAAGGACGAGGTGGTTGTAGGCGGGGCTGCATGGGTGGTCTTTGAGTTTGGGAATTTCCTGCCCACTGAAAGTTAGGATGGTTTCTCCATCCAGGATTGTAAGTATTAGAAAATGGATCATTCTGGATGGCGTTGAGGTCCTCGCAGGTCTGAGGAGCCTCCAAAGAGTCAGAGAATGGGGGAGTGGAATTCGCCTGGCTAGTATAGAAAGGATCGGAGGATCCTCCGATCCGAGAATCAGATGGGGGCGGATACGGATCCATCCCAGGAGAAGGTCGGTGGAGAATGTTTTGCACAGTCTCCCGTGTGGAAGGAGGCTGTGCAAAGGAATTATGCGTAGAGGTGGCTCGCTGCAAGTGCTGAGTCAGCTCATTCACCTTCTTCTCGATAATAGAGACCTTGTCCAATCGTCTGGCCATTAGTTTCAGGTCGACTGATGCAGACAGGCCCTGCGTCTCGTGTGCTCCCCTAAGGTTTGTTGATGTGCGGGTATTCGTCCTGTCGAATAATCCCATGGAGTCATTATTGATAGAGTTCTCGCACATATTTTCGAGAATCTCCCACACGGTGTCCTCATGTTGACCCATGATATTCCCTCTGCACGTTGCATTGACGAAAAGCCTAATATCTTCACAGAGTCCCTGGTAAAAAGACTAGACTTGTTCCCATTTAGGAACTCCGTGATGGGGGCACTTCCTCATGAGATCCTGAAAGCGATCCCATGCCTCATGGAGAGGTTCTCCCGTTTGTTGCGTGAAGTGGGTAATCCGATGGTGCAAGGCATTGGTTCGACCAACGGGAAAGAACTTCTTTAAGAACTCGGACTGAAGTTCCTCCCAATTGTTGATCGGTCGGATCTGTGTTTGGTACCGATGAGCAGCCTTGTCTATAAGGGAAAAGGAGAACATCTTCATGAGGATAATATCCCGATTTTGTGCATCTGACCCAAAAGTTTGGGCCAGATGCTTTAGCTGTTTTATGTGCTGGAAGGGGTCTTCAGAATTAAGCCCATGAAATTTAGGTATGGCATGAATCATATTGGGCTTTAATTCAGAATCAGGGCCTCCAGTCGGGATTATGACTCAAGGCTCAATAGCCACCGCAGCAGGATTATAATGGTCCCGCATCATGGGATGCTGCGGTGGGTGCATGAAATTCTGGAAGAGGTCATTGAGTCGCTAGAGCTGGTGCTCCAGATTGTTCTCTTCCTCAACTGGCTGAGCCATTGTGGAAAAAGAAGGTGAGTTTCTAAGGTGAGTTTCGGAGGGGAGGTCTATGTGAAGTGTTGATTGCACAAACAAGGGTACCGAGGCTCGCCCTCAAGGAGAGTGAATTTCTAAAGGAGGTTTCAAGGACCTCCTACCAAACATACATTGATGGAGAGGATGAGTTTAGCAGGTGCTGGACCCAATCAAGACACCCAGAATGTTGGGTGACTATAGAGGTTCGGGGCAGATGGACCCCTTGATCAAAAGATTGTTCACCTGAGAATTACTTGGGCAGCCAGAGAGGGTGAGTCCCGCGAAGACCCCTACACGGTAGAGCGTCCCCACGGGTTACAGGGTTTCCCCCACTCGACCTCTCTTGTCACTGAGATTCTAGGTAGACCAGAATGGGGATCTTGACCTCTTAAGTCTACCACTTTTAGTTAGGATCAAGTTGCTTAGGTTTTCACTTGAACTTTAGCCTTTTGAGTGCAAAGAGTGACCTAAGTTTAAAGTTGGTTGACCCAAGGGGTCAACTTCACCTGCTAGTTCCTTGGAGAGCTTATTAGGTCTTTGTCTTTTAGGGTTCAAGTGTTTTTAAGAGCCAAATTTCTTAGGGTTTCCTTGAATAGGTTCTTTCAAACAATGGCTTGGGCACATTTCTTTTGGGGATTCTCAATTCTTGCTTAAGAAGTGTCTCTAAAACCCTAATTTTGAATCTTATGTTGGCTCTACTTGGTCCAGTTTACTTCCTTTAGATTGGGTAATTACGACTCAAACAAGAAGGTGTTAACCCTAAATATCCTTAATTGATGTACAGAAATATTGTGTTGAAATTGAAAACATGCAGCTTCGATGATTTACTAAATATGGAAGACAGGTTATACCTATATTGCTTGTTCTTTCTTTTTCTTCCTCTTTAGAATTTAGGGGTTAAAATGAGAGGATAGAAAATTACTTGTCCTAGGTGTGGCTGTTGTGCGGCTGCTTGTTGTCCTCTTGATTTCCTGTGCCTCCACAACAAAAGAGAAGAGATTAATAGAAACTCAAAAATAGAGAATTTATGGCTTCTAGAATAGCCGTTGCTCCCCGGCAACGGCGCCAAAAATGCTGGTTGCAAGTTTTGCCTTTGTTGTTATTTATATTTACAGTCGTTGTAGTATATGACAAAATAGTTACCAGCTTGACACAAATTTTTTACTCGGAATGGCAAGTTTTCCCGAGGTCAAACTCAGGGAGCAACTATAATTCTAGAAACATAAATTCACAATGTAAGGTTTTACAAAAATTAAGAGATAGAGAGAGAGAGGGAGCAAAAGTCTTTTTTTGTTGGCTTCTTCTTCTTCTCTCTTCCTTTTCTCTTTTCTTCTTCTCTTCCTTCAATCTGCCCTCTTCTCTCTTCTTTTCTTTCTGCGGCTGTGGAGCTTTTGCCTTCAGCTGCTAAGTCTTTCTTCTTCCTTCTTTTCTTTTCTTCTTCTGCTATGGCCGTTCCTCTTCTTTCTTTTCTTTCTCCTTCCTGTCTTCTTCTGCTTCTTTGCTTCTTCTTTCTTTCTTATTCTTTCTGCTCTAGCCGCTGACCCCCCGTCGTCTGACCCGGTGCTCAGACAACTTAACTATGCATTTGCTACAGTGCGGCTCCTTTTCTTCTTCTTCAGCTCCTCTCCTTCCTTTCTTCTTCAGCTGCTCAGTGCGGCTAAGTCTTTCAGCTGCTCCTCCTCTCTTCTTCTTCCTTCACCTGCTTCTTCTTTTCCTTCTTCCCTGCACGCACACACAATGATCAGTGCAAAACCTACCCCTTCCCCTTCTCCGCATCTCTCTCTCTCTGAATCTCTCTTTAGGAAAGCTCTCCCAGAGCCAGGTAATCGGGTTCGGGTTGCGCGCCCGGGACCAGGCCCATCGGCGTGCAGTGGTGGGCTAGGAGTGCTTAGTCGGGTAGTCAGGTTCGGCCCAAACCCGCGAGGAGTGAGCCGGGCGAGGGCGGGCGAGCACGTGGCACTCTGCGTGCGAGTGAGGGACCTGACCCCCGTGTATCGAAGGCAAACAACCCTATACACGTTTTCAATTTAAGTGTGGGCGCAAGGCCACACACTTACGAGGTGGGACTAAAGTTCCACCTCCAATCTGCGCGCCTGCAGGCGAAACGACGATTCCAATTGGGGTAGCAGCTAGCGTTCGCGACCCAATCGCAAGCCTGGGCGTGCTCGCGGAACCAACCCGCACTGCTTGGAGCGCGCGCCTGGGCTGGAGACGTCCTGGAGCTGCTTGCGAAGGAGCTTCAGCAGCTCTTCAATGGCGGCGAGGAGGCGCTGACTTGAAAACACAAGGACAGCCTCGCGGCCGCATCAGATATCATAGGGAGCTTCGCCAGAGGGCGGCGAAGGTGGTGCGAGGGTCGACGAGACACGGGGGCGCCTGTGGAGGTGCGCCTAGGGCGGATTATATGCGGAAGTGGGTTTGTTCGGGGGGTGGTCGGGCGGTGAATGGTGGTGTATGGAGTGGGGGAAACAGTTGAGTGGATTGAGGGGGTGCTTCTGGGCTTGTCGGCGAGGGGTGAGGTGGTCTGTGGAGGTGGAGTGACCTCGCCGGAGATGGTGATCGGAGATGGAGCAAATGGAGGTGGAAGTGGCAGTCGGTGGATTAAAAGGGTAAATCAGGAAGGGGAAAATGTAAAGGAGAGAGAGAGAAAGATTCCTACCTACTCAATCGACGAAGGGGGAGAGGGAGGCGTCTGGCTCGTGCCTGCCGGAGCTGAGGACGAAGATGCCCAGGAGGGGGTTATCGGCGACGAGGAGGAGATCTGAGGGCGCCAGCTGGTATGGCCTGGCGCGGGACGACGGGGCAGAGTGGACTCTGCAGCAGGTAGGGCAGTAGAGCAACGAGGAGGAGGAGGGAGGTTCACCAGAAGCTTGGGCGTTCTGACCGGAGAGGGGAAGGATGAAATCCAGGGTGTTTCTCTACCAGAAGAAGCTTGAAGGAGACGGCAGACCCTGCTGCTCCTTAAATAGGCACTGGCGAGGAGAGGAGATCGAGGAGGCGACGTGCCAAGCTCTCCGGAGCTAAGGACGAAGTGGACACCCATGCCTTTCGTGCGTTTGCATGAGAGGCATGGTCGGTTGCAGAGGTCAGGGGAGGGTCCCTACGACAGAGGACGTCGTAGGGAACTCCCCGCTTGGTCCTGAGGACGGCCGCCCTGCCCTGCGTAGCCATCCTCCGCGCAAGGTCGCCGGAGGTATGGTGCTGCGCAGAAATGGCAGGAGGGACCGTTCTGCAAAGAATGATGAAAAGATAGGGGGAAAATTGCAAGGGTTTCAAAAGATAAGGGTCAAAAGGTAAATTAAGAGGACCAATTTGTAAAATCGGTCAAGATGGTCTTTTCTTAGGACCAAATTTCTATAATAAACTAATTTGAACCTAAGGATTTTAATAGTGAACTTTGATTTGAGGTTGGACCATGTCTGACCGGTAAATTTGCGTAAAAACCCAAATTAAGTCAAAAATTGAGCATGGTTCTTATTTTAGGTCAAAATAGGTTCCAAAGGCTGAATTGAAGGTTATTCACTCTAGGGAATATTTTTTCATGAATTTTAGAGGCTTTATTTGATTTTTATCTGACCTCAAATCACGTGAATTAAAGTGGGTTTGTTTTAGGGTTATAGAATGTCATTTAATTCCTAGAAGTTGCTATAACCCTTTTCAGATCAGATCATCCCACTTCCCTGCTTATTAAGCTCGTTTGAACTGTGTTTGGATCCTTAATTACCCTGTTTGCACATTGCATTGGTGAAATTGTAGTTTTACCCCTTATGATTTGTTTTATTCTTTAACTCAGAATTCTCTGAGTTAAGCCTCTCTTTAGGTTTTGTAGGAGCTTTCTCACACTTATTTGGATTAAATTGTACTAGTTAAGGTTCATGATGAGGTTCTCATCAGATAGTAAGTCTAGCCTTCTTTGGCACAACCTAAACAGGACTTACCCATCTACTGTCAGAAATGGGGAAGATAATTCCGTTATCTAACCACTTAATCATCTCATTTTTCACCACCTCTTGAAGTGTAGGGTTCAATCTACGCTGGGGCTGTCTAGTAGGTCTAGATCCTTCTTCAGTGAAAATCCTATGTGTGTAGTAAGAAGGACTAATGCCAGTCATGTCAGAGAGGCTCCATCCTATAGCCTGTCTATGTGCTCTCAGGACAGATAAGAGTCGTGATTCTTGATTAGATGATAAGAAAGGGCTAATAATCACAAGATAAGTCCGATCAGGTCCTAAGAAAACATACTTAAGAGAATTAGGGAGAGGTTTGAGCTCAACAGGTACAGAATCAGAAAGAGCAAGTGTGGAAGTTTTTGGAGATCCTAGAGACACTAATGGAATAGGAGGTTAGTCTTCAGTCTCTAAAGTGGGTATCTCAGTGAAAGTCAAGTCAGAGTCCAAAGAGTGTTGAGGTTTTAAATTTAGTGAGTCAATTAAGGTATCCTCAACCAACCGATCCAAGGAACAGATTTCCTCAATTAAACTACAAGTCGGTCCACTTTGGGCTTGAAAAATATCAATTTTTATTTTCTGATCTCCAAACTTCAATTCTATCAGGCCCTCCTTACAATTAATGTTTGCCTTGGCCGTAGCCAAGAAAGGTCTTCCTAAAATGATAGGTGTCTTCTGGATATCCTCAGGTACTTCCATGTCAAGGATTGTAAAGTCTATAGGAAAGTAAAAATCCTTGACCCGCACTATAACATCTTCCAACACTTCTTGAGGTGTCTTAACTGACCTGTCAGCTAATTGCAGGGACACCTAGGTTGGCTTCAGATTACTAACCTCGAAATGTGTCAGTAGAGAGGTTGGGATAAGATTGATGGAAGCACCTAGGTCAAGTAGTGCTCTGTTAAATGTGGTGTTACCTATGATGCAGGATAAGAGAGGGGTGCCTGGATCTTTCATCTTAGTAGGGAGGGTACTGGATATAATGGAACTAGCTTGTTCCGAGAGGATGATTAGACTACTCCCTTTTTGAATCCTTGCTTTACGCTTAGGTGTACATAGGTCTTTTAAAAACTTAGCGTAAAGAGGTATGTGGCGAATTGCATCCAACAAGGGGATGTTTATGTGGACTTGCTCAAAGAGCTTAAGCAAATCCTCCTCAGGTGCCACACAGGTCTTTTTCTTTCCTTTCCCCTTCTTCTTTAAAGCCTCTGGAAATGGTACAGAAGTGGTGACAAGAGGGTCATTCATAGGTAAAGGAGAAGCAGGAAAAGGTGGATCTATGGTGCTTTTACCACTCCTAGTTACTATGGCATTTAGTTCAGCCTTAGATGTAGATGGTAATTCAGAATTATGTAGCAGAGGTGGTTGGGTTTGTATATAGGAAGAATTTGGGTTAGTGTAAAATTCAGTGTCGTGCAAGGGTTGTGAAATGACATGTGCTTGACCTTGCACTGCCGGTCGTGGTTGGACATACCTCTAGGAAGATATGTTCCTAGGGTTGGGTTGTGCTTGAGATGGAAGTGAATGTGGTTGACAGGATTCCGTCAGGTGTGATACCTGGGCTCTCATCTCAGCTAAGGCCGCGTCCTGTCTCTGCTGCATAGCAATATTCTGCTGTTGCATATCAGCTAGAGCTTTCATGATAGACCCCAACTGGTCATCTCGTGTAGGCCCAGGTTGAGAGTATTGGACAGGCCTGGGTTGGGGTTGCTGGTAGGCACGCGGTGGATATCCGTGTGATTGTGGAGGTGGTGCTCAGATCAGGTTGTGCTGTGGTGGTGCAGAAGGTTGTTGAAAAGAAGGTCTCTGTGAATTTCCCGACCACGAGAAATTTGGATGATTACGCCATCCAGGGTTGTAGGTCTATGCAAAAGGGTCATTGTGAATGGCATGGAGCTCCTCCAAAGCTCCAGAAGGTGCAGGGAAGTCAGTGTAGGGAGGAACAAAGGTTCCTCCAACCGGTGAAGGATATGGAAATGGAAAATCCGATAGTGCAGATTGTGTCACAGAAAGGTTATTCACAGTTTCCTTCCCTGTGAATAACTGGGAAGTAGTGTTTTACGCCGGTGACTGAGAAGGAGATGATGAAGGTTTTGAGAGAAATTTTCATACTTCATCTACTTTTTCTCGATTAAGCCCCACCTTATCTAGTTGACTAGCCACTATCTCTAAGTCTTTGCTACTGGATTGGGCTTTGTGTACCCCCATATGTGAGTGGGAATGTGAGGACTTTCTATTAAATATCCTCATCGAAGTACGAGGCACGATTTTGCTTCCCCTAGAATTTCTTGATATGCTTCAGATGTAACAGAATTTTCATTATCTTTTTTCCCATCAAAGAAATCACGAGGCATGATTTTTACTGGTATGATCCACCCATTCTTGCTATTATCAGGCACATAAAAAACTTATGATACTTGACAGGATAGTGTAAATGGTTCAATTGTTTGAAGAATTTGCCGGTTCTTATTTAAAATGATAAAACCATGTTCATTACCTTTTTTGAAACCAATTCCTTTCTTAAGAACATCAAACCAATCACACTTAAATAAAATTACCCTGTGATTGTATCTGAAACTCATCTCCACAATTTCAATGATTTGCTCGTAGTAGCCATTACAACCCATTCCAATATCGCAACTGACAAGAACTCCAAACTGTTTCGATGCCTTCACATCATCAATTGACTTTATTTTTAACTTGAATTCGTTAATTATATACCTAGAATGATAATGTCCATAAATTAACGGAGTCTCTCATATTACATAAAAGTCATCCACCCAACATGAGTCATTGTTTCTTTCATCTGATACACACGCTGCTTAAACAAATTGCGGAATTGCATCTCCTCAAAGCCATGAGGTGAAGATTGTTTAAATTCATCGAAAAAAGGATGGATATCGAGAATTTGTTTCAAGATATACAAGTATGCTAACTGTCGATCCATTAAATCGATCATTCTATATTCTATGTGCAGGATCGACCTTCCCCTCGTGTCAAAACTTGTTAGAGAATCATCATTTATCTTGTTGTATTCCCCATCAAAATTTCTCTCCAATTGATTGAATTTGTTGTCTCGATTGAATCTATTGTTGTAACGACCCGATTCCCGAGTCCCTACGAGACACGAGAGCCGGACCGACTCGACTAAACCCAAGACCTGGTCGTCCAACGAGGAAGTAACCAAAAGAGTAGTAAAGTAAACCACATTCAGCATGAATATAACTAACAGTAAGAAAATACAGCAGTAAGGAAAGAAACCACTACAGTATATACCACCACAACAGTCAAACAACATTCATAACATAATATGAAACTGCAGGTAAAGAAAAGTACAGCGGTAACAAAAACTACTCACTATAGTGGAACCAAAAAGAGGCACAAGAGAATAGTGGTAACTCTACTGGACCCTACTTGGCCCAGCGTCCTCTATAGCCGCTGACCCTGGCTGCTCAACACCTGGTCCTGAAAGGTAACGAGTGTAACACGTCAGCAAAACGCTGAGTAGAGTGGCAGCTAAACTAAAGAAACAGTAAAGTGTACAGTAGCTGTTTTAATTTTCTTTCTTCCTTTATTTACGTCTTTCTATTGTTTCAAAATTTATCTATTTCTCAGATCCTTCACTTGATCTCGAATGTTCATCGTTGGAACGATCTTGATTGCAGTCTTTTCCAAAAAGTAGAAGTAGCACGTGGTGCTCTCCTTGCCGGGAGAGTCCCACGTGGTGATCCTACTCTCAGTCAACCACCCCAAGGTCACGGACAGGCGTAACGGTGACTACGGTACGCGCGATAAACGCACAGGTAGCTAACCCGCACTGGCAAGCGGTCAGATGTTTCCGTTAACGGGTGCGCCCAAAGCACAGCACGGAACCAGTACAGGGCAGAGCCCTCTCAGTAACAGGGGTCCAACCCCTCCACAGTAACCAAACAGGGGCTTTGCCCCTCCACAGTCCGCGCACCCTCGCCTGACTACCCTGGTTTGCCCAATGCACCAAACAAGTCGGTGTAGGAGGCTAGCAGAACCCCGGGACCCGTGGGGTAGCTAGTACCTCCCTACACTAGTAGCTCTCCTCGGTACTACGTACACGAGGGCCAGCAAGTCGGTACAAAGTGGCCAGTCCTGACCCTGGGTCCCTGGGGTGGCTGGCTCCGCTCTACACTAAACAGGTACAGATACTTCCCTTGGTACTACGTACCCAAGAGACAGCACACTACCACGTCTTTCTTTCTCAGTTCCATTCCTTTCTCTTTCCAGGAGTTCCACTCCTAATTCCCCGTAGGGTTCCAGTTCTTTTAACTCAGCACATTCAGGTTTCACCTTTCCAGTTTCACATTCATACATCCCATATTCTCAGACATGCTCATTAATTCATAACAGGCAGCTGTTAAACCAATTTACAGGTAGCTATTATTTCCATTCCACATTTTCCAAGACTGCAGTATTCATATATTCCACTAGTTCTTCCCATCCTAGGATTCATGCCATACCCTAGGATCTTTCATACAATCTAGTTTTCCAACCCTAGGATTCATGCAACACCCTAGGATCTACCATTCATTATAGTTTCTCATTCCTAGGATTCATGCAATGTCCTAGGTTCTATTTATGGTTCCATAATTTAACAGATTACACCAATAAACTTAAAAGCCACTCTACCGGATACAACAGGCGTACTGGGGGCGTGGTCGGGAATCCCGCGTACCTCCGCAACCCCCGAGACTGCAACGGAACGGGATCCTATCACAAGGATCAAACACAAGGAGTTTGTCAAAACAGTATACAACTACTGTAGACGGGTAGAGGATTTAATTCCGAAAAGCACACAACTCGAAATTTGGAAAACGGACTCCGAACGGGAACTAAACGGGTTGAAAATGACGAAACAGTGTAAAATCAGACGTCTGGAACCTCTTCCAGACTTCTTAAAAAGTGGATCAGAGGTTACCTTTGTTCTGCGTGGTCTCTCAGACGTCCCGAAGCCTACGGGGGCGTCTGGCTTAGTTCCTAGACGTCCGATGGTCACTCAGGACGTTTGGAAGTCGCTCCCGTCGTCTGGCACCACTGCCAGACGTCTGATTCGCGTTGGATGCGAATCCAGAACCTGCGCGTACCCATTTCCTCTCTCTCATAGTACGGTCAGTCGAAGAAGAGGAAGAAAGACGGAAATAACTCACCTTTCAGACGTCTGGACAGTCCTCCAGACGTCCTCCCAGCCGTCTGGTTGGAAACTCAGATGTCTGATTCTGGAGAAAATTCCAAAATCAGGGCACGACTCGCCCTTCGCTCGGCCGCGCCGTGACTCGTCCGCCTGCTGCTTGAGCTGTAGCAGGCCTCATGCATCACCCCGCGTCTGCCGCTCCCCCTCGCCGGCCGGCCCTAGGAGCCCCGGCAAGCTCGCCCTCACGGCCGAGCGCCTCCTCTTCACGCGCAGCACCTCCCCCCGCACTCGCCGCGGCTGCCACCGCCGCCGCTCACTCACTCGCGCTCGCACTCGCGCACCGGATGGAAGGAGAAGCGGAGGTGGTGAGAGTGTGGGAGAGGGCGAGGCTTTTTAAAGCATCGCGGGGAGGAGAGAGAGAGCGGGACAGGGGGCGCAACCTGCGGTCGCAGGAGAGAGGGAAAAAGAGAGAGAGATGCGCTCGCAGGTCTGTGCGCTCATGCCCGGAGAAGAAACCGCTCGTGTCGAAAAAAATTGAATCCCAGACGTCTGGAAGGGGTTCCAGACGTCTGGTCCGACGTCTGGGACACCTCCAAGACGTCTTAAAAGACGTCTGAAGCCGTGCGTTTGTAACAATATAACAAACTCAAAGGAAGTTTCGTCCCCGAAACTTGCGCTAACTAGGGTGCGGGAAAAACGTCATAGTAACCATAACAAACTCAAAGAGGACCGAAGCCGGTCCGAAAAGACGTACCCGCGAAGAGCTCCGGGTACCGCTCCCGCATTGCCGCCTCAGGCTCCCAGGTAGCCTCATCGTACCGCTGGCTCCTCCACAAAACCTTTACCAGGGGTACTTGCTTTCGTCTCAAACTGCGGACGGCTCGGTCTAGAATCTGCACTGGCCACTCGGGGTAGGTCAGGTTGTCGTCCACCTCGACGCTCTCGTGACTCAGTACGTGACTGGGATCGGCTACGTACTTCCTGAGGTTGGACACGTAGAACACGTCGTGCACACTAGAAAGCTGGGGAGGGAGGGCAAGCCTGTAAGCAACGGGTCCAACCCGCTTTAGGACCTCAAAGGGCCCCACAAACCTCGGCGCGAGCTTCCCTCTCACTCCAAACCGCTGCAGGCCCTTTATGGGCGAAACACGGAGAAAGACGTGGTCCCCAACCTCAAACTGCACCTCTCTGCGTCTTCGATCCGCGTAGCTCTTCTGTCTGCTCCTGACAGTGCGGAGCCGCCTGTGGATCTGCTCGACTACCTCCTGACTCTGCCGGATCAACCTGGGACCAACCTACCACTTGGTCGCCACCTCAACCCAACTCAAGGGTGCCGTACACCTCCGTCCGTACAGAGCCTCGTAGGGAGCCATGCCGATGCTCGAGTGATAACTGTTGTTGTATGCAAACTCCGCCATGGGCATGTGCTCCTCCCAAGAGCCCCTCCAATCCAGTACACAGGCACGTAAAAGGTCCTCAAGTGTCTGTATCGTGCGCTCAGACTAGCCGTCCGTTTGGGGGTGGTAAGCTGTACTAAACCTCAACCGCGTCCCCAGGGCCTGCTGAAACTCAGCCCAAAACTGAGACGTAAAGCGGGGATCCCGGTCGGATACGATCTCCCGCGGAACTCCGTGTAGTCGTACCATGTCGCGGATATACCTCTCTGCCAACTGTGCTGGTCCCAAAGTGACTCGGATCGGTAGGAATCGTCCCGTCTTTGTCAGTCTATCCACAATTACCCAGACAGTGTCGTGTCCTCGCTGGGTAATAGGTAAGCCCACCACCAATTCCATGGTGATGCTCTCCCACTTCCACTCTGGCACTGGAAGCGGCTGTGGCGGCCCTGCAGGCCTCTGATGCTCGGCTTTCACCTGCTGGCACACTAAGCACTGCTGCACGAATTCACCCACATCCCGCTTCATCCCCCTCCACCAAAACTAGCGTCTCAAGTCGTGGTACATCTTCGTGTTTCCGGGATGTATGGTGAATCTGGAATCGTGTGCCTCAGTCAGGAGCTCTCTCAACAGCTCCTCGTCCCTGGGAACGCACAACCGTCCCCTCAGGCGTAGCACCTGGTCTGTGAAAGAGAAGTCCCCTGGGTCTCCCGACAATACTCTGTCGCGCAAGGACTGCAAGTACGAATCGGTCAGCGGTCCTGTGATGATGCGGTCTATCAGCTCTGACCTAGTCTGTCGTGTCACCGTCACTGCCCCACAGTGCCCCTGTAACTCCAGGGGTCGCCAACTACCCACCTCCTCCAAAAGGCTCCAACTCTATAACTGTAAACTGGCCAAGTGTGCGGGCGCCTTACAGCTCAAGGCGTCAGCCACCACATTGGCCTTTCCTAGGTGGTAGGAGATGCTGCAGTCGTAGTCCTTCAGGAGCTCCAACCAACGTCTCTGTCTCATGTTGAGCTCCTTCTGATCAAAAAGGTATCTGAGGCTCTTGTGATCTGTGAAAATTTCAAAGGTCTCACCGTACAAGTAGTGCCTCCAAGTCTTCAGCGCGAAGATAACAGCTGCCAACTCTAGGTCGTGGGTAGGGTAGGTATGCTCATGGGGCTTCAGTTGCCGCGAAGCGTAACCGACGATGTGACCCCTCTGCATGAGCACACCTCCTAACCCCTACAAGGAGGCGTCCGTGTACACAACGAACCCGCCACTACTGTCAGGGATGGTGAGCATGGGAGCCGAAGTCAACCTCTCCTTCAGCTCCAGAAAACACGCCTCACAGGCGTCTGTCCAAGTGAAGGGCACGTCCTTCCGGGTCAACTGGGTCATAGGACGCGCAATCTGTTAAAAACCTCTGATGAATCGTCTACAGTAGCCTGCCAGTCCCAGGAAACTACGAATCTCAGTGATTGAACGCGGTCTCTCCCACCTGAGTACTGCCTCAACCTTGGCTGGGTCCACTGCCAAGCCGTCTCCAGAGATCACATGACCTAAGAAGGTCACCTCCCTCAACCAGAACTCGCACTTGCTGTATTTGGCGTACAACCTACGTCGTCTCAGAGTGTCTAGAACCATCCGCAAGTGCTGTCCGTGCTGCGTCTGATCTCTAGAATAGATGAGTACATCATCTATGAAAACCACCACGAACTGGTCCAAGTACGGTCTAAACACCCGGTTCATCAGATCCATAAAAGCAGCGGGGGCATTGGTCTGCCCAAACGGCATGACCAAAAACTCGTAGTGTCCGTACCGGGTGCGGAAAGCTGTCTTGGAGACATCGGTCTCCCTGATCCTCAACTGGTGGTATCCCAACCTCAAGTCGATCTTGGAGAACACTGTGGCACCCCGCAATTGGACAAACAAGTCGTCGATCCTCGGCAGTGGATATCTATTCTTGATGGTGACCCTATTCAGCTATCGGTAGTCCACACAAAGGCGTAGGGTACCATCCTTCTTTTTCACAAACAGTACCGGGGCTCCCCAGGGAGACGCACTGGGCCTCACGAAACCCTTCTCCAAAAGGTCCTGCAACTGAGACTTAAGCTCTCGTAGCTCAAGCGGTGCCATCCTGTATGGCGCGGTGGAGATGGGACCAGTCCCTGGTACTAGCGAGATCTCAAACTCGATCTCGCGCTCGGGTGGTAGTCCTGGTAACTCGTCCGGAAACACGTCAGGGTACTCTCTGACCACCGGGATGCTTTAGAAGTCTGCCACAGGGTTGGGCTCTGCCACCACACAAGCTAGGAAGCCCTCACACCCCTGGCTCAAAGGTCTCGCCGCCCGAAGTGCCGAAATGCACCTGAAGCCTCGTCCACTGGCTGTCCGTGAAACTCGAAAGAAGGCAACTCCGGCATGGAGAAGACAATCTTCCTCTCAAAACAATCTACCAAGGCGTGGTAAGTGGACAGCCAGTCCATCCCCAGAATCACTCCAAAGTCCTCCATCTGTATCATAATCAGGTCAGCTGGCAAGCTATGTCCCCCGACGCTGACCTCGCAATCCGTGTACACCTCTTCAGCTACAAACAGCTGACCACTCAGACCTTTGATTACTAACGGATTTTCTAACAGGATATAATCCTGGTCCAAACTAACTGCGAAACTGGCTGCGACAAACGAGTGCGTAGCGCCGGAATCGAAAAGTGTGTAAACGAGTCTGCCGGAAACTGAAACCATACCTGCCACTGCCGAGCCTGAAGCTCTGGCATCCCTGTGTGTCAGGGCGTTGATACGCCCCTCAGCTCTAGGTGGGGACAAAGCAGCCACACTCTGCGTCGGACGGGCAGGTGCTGGCCGGTACCCTCCTTGTGACTGCTATCCTCCTCCTCGCGCCTGGTAACCGCGGCCTCCTGCGCACCCTCCAATGCTCTGCGCGGGAAGTATCTGCTGACCTCCTGCCCTAGACGGGCAGTCCCTCCTGATGTGGCCCGGCTGGCCACACTGGTAACAGAGGGGAACCTGACTCCCGCCCTCAGTGGGTCCCTGTTGTCGACTAGGCGGGGGTCCGGTGCTGGCGACTGGCCCCTGTCGAGGGCCACTGATGGCCCTGAAAAATGTGACGGCTCTCCTGCGGACGCAACGTGTCTCCTTTGAGTTCTCCTAACACGCCTAGTGTGACGGTGGAAATCTCGTTCCACCACCAACTCCCCTGTCGTACGCTCGGAAGGGGGAGGAGGGGGTGGCGATGTGGGTGGAAGCTGAAATTCTTCTCAAACCACCTCTCGAATTAGTTGGACGAGGTCTGGAGACGGTATGCTCAGGAGAAGAGGAGGGGTAGTATGTACTCCAAGCCTGACACATATGTCCCTCGGGCCTCGACCTCGGCCGCGCCCGCGGCCCACCCTCCTAGTTCCACGACGAGGCATCTCCTACAAGGAGACGCGAAACAAAACGGAACACGTCACTGCGGAACAATACCTAACGGAAATGTCTAAGAGCTCAAGTCAAAAGGTATGTTGTGGTGGATACTCTAGCTATAGACATGTGAATTGGTTATTTTCCAGTCAGTTGATTCACTTCTCGGGACGACCTTACTCTGATACCATTTTGTAACGACCCGATTTCCGAGTCCCTACGAGACACGAGAACCGGACCGACTCGACTAAACCCAAGACCTGGTCGTCCAACGAGGAAGTAACCAAAAGAGCAGTAAAGTAAACCACATTCAGCATGAATATAACTAACAGTAAGAAAATACAGCAGTAAGGAAAGAAACCACTACAGTATATACCACCGCAACAGTAGAACAACATTCATAACATAATATGAAACTGCAGGTAAAGAAAAGTACAGCGGTAACAAGAACTACTCGCTACAGTGGAACCAAAAAGAGGTACAAGAGAATAGTGGTGACTCTACTGGACCCTACTCGGCCCAGCGTCCTCTGCAGCCGCTGACCCTGGCTGTTCAACACCTGGTCCTGAAAGGTAACGAGTGTAACACGTCAGCAAAACGCTGAGTAGAGTGGCAGCTAAACTAAAGAAACAGTAAAGTGTACAGTAGCTGTTTTAATTTTCTTTCTTCCTTTATTTACGTCTTTCTATTGTTTCAAAATTTATCTATTTCTCTTATCCTTCACTTGATCTCGAATGTTCCTCGTGGGAACGATCTTGATTGCAGTCTTTTCCAAAAAGTAGAAGTAGCACGTGGTGCTCTCCTGGCCGGGAGAGTCCCCCGTGGTGATCCGACTCTCAATCAACCACCCCAAGGTCACGGACAGGTGTAACGGTGACTACGGCACGCGCGATAAACGTACAGGTAGCTAACCCGCACTGGCACGTGGTCAGTCGTTTCCGTTAACGGGAGCAACCAAAGCACAGCACAGAACCAGTACAGGGCAGAGCCCTCTCAGTAACAGGGGTCCAACCCCTCCACAATAACCAAACAGGGGCCTTGCCCCTCCACAGTCCGCACACCCTCTCCGACTACCCTGGTTTGCCCTGTGGGCCAAACAAGTCGGTGTAGGAGGCTAGCAGAACCCCCTGGCCCGTGGGGTAGCTAGTACCTCCCTACACTAGTATCTCTCCTCGGTACTACGTACACGAGGGCCAGCAAGTCGGTACAAAGTGGCCAGTCCTGACCCCGGGTCCCTGGGGCGGCTGGCTCCGCTCTGCACTAAACAGGTACAGGTACTTCCCTTGGTACTACGTTGGTTGCTTGGGACCTAGGATTAAGAGGGTCAACATCATAAACGAGGATTGCATGCATAGTCAAGGATGAAAGTTGTAAGTAACCATCACGACTGGCTAGATAGAGTACGACGAGTACATGTTCTTAAATGGATGAAATCCGTCGCTTGTAAGTCTCAATATGACATTATGTGAATCCTATACAAAAGACAAATGTCAGCTGTTTAAATTTTTTCACACCTCTGAATCTGTTGGATGGTGAATAATGCCGTCTTTTGACTTGTTTTCGTGATGTCGCCTTATCCACGTTGCAGTCCTATTAGGAAAAAACAGCCGTTGAAACCTTAGAATCAACGAAAAGTAACGAAGAACCTTTCTGACTTGTTTCATCTCTCCTTTATACCCTTCCTTACTACATTCCGGGCAGGAAGCCAAGCTAGCGTATTCGTTTCTATATAACACGCAGTCATTGGGAGATGCGTGAATATTCTCACAATTTATATCGAGTACTCAGATTTGTTTCTTGGTTTCATACCATAACTCTGGCACACCGCTGAGATTATTTAACAACTTCCGTATAGACTGAAGCACCTCTGACATCAATTTCATTGTAGCTCTATTCATAACTTTTATCTAATATAATTTCAAAAGGAAGGACAGCCTCGACATCGAACTTATTCTAAGCACGATAGGCTCAGATGCCTTCATCGCATCATAAAATTTATTACAGCTATTGAGTTGTAACGACCCGAGCCTCGCCAGCTAACGAGACCCGAGTAACCATGTGTTAACACTGGCATAAACACTCACAAAATCGCAGTCACCCAACACAGAATCATAAAATATAAACAAAGCCAGTAAACAATTCATATTGTAAAATTTAAACGAACATAAATTGAATACTAACCGAAGAATTTATCGTAGTATTAGTCGAAGAAGATGTATAACGGAAATCTCCTAGCGAACTGCCAAGTACACCTGTGTAAGGAACCCAAAAACACGTCAGAAAAAATTGAGTAGAGTAATACAACTAAATAAGTAACTCAAGTAATAGAGTGCAATAAGAAGGCACTATCATGATAGACGTGCACTATCATGATAGTTCGTCTGTTTACAATTTATTTTATATCTAGTCCCTTTTTATGGAATTTGCCCATATTCTTACTATTTTCAAACTGTCAATCAATGTCTCGCGTATGAGACGATTTCGTGTAACTTCCTGTGGTGCATGATCGATATAAGCCACCCTCTTGGTCGAGAGGGCCGTTTAAATTCATCAAGTCGCCTTGCTCCGTCACCCTGGGGTCATCGTGGGAAAGGGTGGCGGCTACATCATGTAGCGTGACCACATACAAGCATTGTGTACGCTAAACTACAGACAGCCAATGACCCACCCATCGACCGAAAGAACTGCTCTAAACCTCGAGCCTTGCGACTCTGCTATCCCAGTTGGTCGCTAGGCTTAACCAAAGAGTAGTAGGGAAGGTAGCAACTCCTTAAACCAGCCCCTAAACCTGGTCTGAAAAGACTTAAAGCTACAACCAAAATCCCGGCAAGTAACGTGGCTGAAACCGATCCTTTTATTCACCCGACATATTCGTCGTATTATCTGTCCCATTTCCAGATAGCTATTTTCCTTATCTTGTCAATTCCGATACCCCGTAGTAATTTTGTGTTACTAATTCCAGGGTTAACAATCTCTCATATTATGTCTTAATTTATTCATTCGCAAGAAATCTCATCTTTGCCAGAGGTTCCATACTATTTAGACAGTTTTTAAAGACATTAGAAATTGTTTTATGGAAAACGGGTTTTGTTTCATGTATTTGATGACAGGGGTGTATATACTTGCTAATTCATTATTATTCACGTAAATCTCTTTTTTTCTTATTTATTGTACCATAAATCAGGGAAAAACCAGGGGGTTCCAATCTCAGCAAAAAGGAGAACACACGCTGACTTAGGCGGTATATGGAAAAATATTGCATAGGATGGGTCATAGATACCCGAAAAATCGGTTGAATTGAAAAAGAAGTAGACTACTCTATCTAATGCCACCGGAGGGTCACGTTGACTCCGAACCATGCACATAGAGCTTGGGGCAGTATTCATGCCTGCCTCGAAATTCGCGCACGCACCGGAGAAAAAACCTAATTCATACAAACCAAAAATAGGGTCGTAAACACCTAATTACATTTATAATTTTTCAATAAGGATAAAGAACTCAAAAGTGGAAATAAATCACACAAACGCGTAATACACGTCGATACGATTCCAACGGTATCTTATTTGTCAAAATCCAAGGTCAGGAAGGTCTCGAATCAATCAAAACAGCACAAGGGGGTCCATACTTAGGCCGATCTTGCCCTCGCACGCGCCGTTGGATGTGCGTGCGCACGTGCCATGCTCGCGCAGTTGCATCCGTGCGAGTTTTGCGGATTTGCACCTGAGTCCCTAAAAGTAATTTTTTGATTTTAGAGAAGGTTTTTCTTTTCCCTTCCTCTCTTGATTTGAGGGAGTTGGAGGCTATGACGACCCAAGGGACACAAGGGGTCATTAAATAGGAATTATGGGTGGTTGGGATTAGGATTAGTTGGGTAAAATACCCAAATTACCCTTAGGGTTGGGTTCAGCTTACATTTAGGTCCTTGGTGATTTCTTCTGGCCATAACTTGACCTATACAACTCGGAATCGCACGAAACAAGTGTCGTTGGAAAGCTTGCAACAAGAGAAATCCAATGGTACCACATATCAGACCCTTTTGGCAATGTTGAGTAAGGGTGCCTTGAAATATGCATTTTTGGCAAATTAAGAGGGTTCTGACAACAACACCAAATCCTATCCACGTTTTCGGGTTTGAACTGACTCAAACCATGTTGAAATGACTGGAAGCCTAGATTTTGGAATGTTGCATGACTCCTTCCTCATCATTTGTAATATCTGGATCAGCTTCTGTCATCTCATGCATCATTTGATCGATTTGATTATCATCATCTTCCTCTTCATCAAACTCATCTACTTCCATTATCATCGTCTATTTCACTCCATGTGTAGTGCATTTTGTGTAATGCTACCACCAACCATTATAGATCATATGCTGTAGAACTGTGTTCTTATTCTGGACAAATCCATTGAGACACTTCCTACACGGATAGAATATTTCTCCAAAAATTCTCCACATCTGCATTGTTTCTTATCTTCATGGAAGGCACAATCTAGGAATGAAATCACTTCACTCTTATATTTAGTGTAATCCAAATCCCTCAGACTAATCCTAGACTTGTCCATGATAGCCTAAAATTTTTATTCCAAAGAACCCGAACATTAGAAATAAATATATAGAAACGTATTTGTATTTTAAAGAAGATTTTCACTTGATAGCTCATACTCGAAGATTTGATCACAATATTACTTGTTATATGCTACTAGTGTGTGAAAAGATTTAGGCAACATCTCTCCGCATTTCTCCAATATACCCCCTAAGACTAAACCTTAACTACGTTCCCAATAGCTCCCACTAGAGGGCACTTCAGGAACGAAGCTACGATTAGTTGTTATACTAGGGAAAAGCGAGAAAATACATCTGAAATTTCTTTACCCACTAGTTACATGTAAGAAGTAACCCTAAGTTGTGATCAAATCTTCAAGGACCCCTCTTAGCTCAGAACTTCTTTGAACTAAGGACGACGACACTTATGGCATGTTATAAAGATAACGCATCGTGCATGTAAGTGAAATATACACCCACTCTGCATCATCTATATAACATGATCGTAAGTCTCGACGAGCTAATATTTTGACACCATTATATCCCTCCCACAACCTATTACGTAAGAGTTAGAATTCCTATTGTTTGTCATGAAATGATTCTAGACTAAATCATATATTCTAAAACTTTATAATAGATGAAAGTTATGCCTTTTATTCTATTTTATTTTATTTTTACAAACACAAAATCATCCCATAGAATTTACTTGATAAATATAATCAACCAAAAGTATAATCAAATAAATGAATGTTAAGCCAATATGGTTGATTAAAATAATTGATATCCATGTAGTTCCTCAATTTTATCTTTTTATTTCTAGGTAATTTAAGCATAAAATTTTGCATTGAATTTCATTATCTAGTGACTAACATCACAAAGACTAAGAAAATTATATGATAAGCTTTAATGGATGAAAATCAATTACCACTATACTACTATCAACAGTCTTGAATTTACAAAGTCAAACCACTTGCGAGAATTTTTTTTTTTCATATACATGGAATCTTTCAACAAAAAAATGGTAAGTGGTTTGTTTATCAAGTAAGTTATCTAGAGTAAAATTATCATAATTTTTGGGATAGAAATAAATGCACCGATAATGTTATTTTTGTATTATTTTTCATATCATTGCCTGATCATGGGTTCATTTACCCCTCAACCAAAACATGAAAATGAACTCAACAACTTCATAAACCAATTAAGGTCTTCATCATTCAAATCATCCAAGGAGTCCCCATAATAGGCAACAAAAGCGAGTAAAACTAAAAACAATATATATTTCACAAAAATATATATTACTTTCTAACATTAACTGAATTAGAAAAGGGGCAAAGGGGTTGCGTGTGGGGGGGGGGGGGGATGGGGGTTGCAGGGGGTGGACATCGATGTTGGGCATGACAAGGGGCGGCGTGCAACTGTAGGGAGTGGAACGAGGGGTGTAAGGGCAATGGGGTGGGTGGCGGCAAGGGCTGGAGGTGTGGTGGGGCAACCAGGGGTGGAGCAACAGCAGTAGTGGGGTGTGAGGAGGCAGAGGGAGGCGAATGAAAGGGGAGGGACATCGGTGATCATCGACGGGGTGGACGGGGGGAGGAGCGAGCATGCGTGGCTGCGGTGGCTGCTGGGGAGGGGGTTGGGGATGTGGGTGGAAGGATGAGGGCTTGGGATATTGCCTTGCCCCGTGGCAAGGTCGACGATAAGGTGAGGAGCAGCAAGCAATGGTCTCACGTCACGGTCTGCTGCCGATTAGGAGGAGAGGAGCTGCTGCAGGGTCTGCTGGAGGCATGATAGGGGAGAGGCAATTGCCATCGCGCGAGTCGTAAATATCTTGATTTTAGCAACGATTGTCATCAAAATCGTCACTAAAAATCATAAATGGGTGTGCCTAGTGGCACTTTTATATTTACCTTCGCTAATTTAATTGCTTTTACACTAGTCGAAGACCTTCAATGGGGTGCGCTTGGTGACGGTTGCAAACTAATTATGCAAAAATTTTTGCAGGTGAGAAAAAGGAGCGGGCACCAAATCATCCATTAGCGATGGTTTTAAAAATAACTGTCATCACTTGGTGAATATTTCAACTACGCGTGAAAAATGAGCAAGCTCCAACCCAAGAAAATGCGATTGTTACATAAAAAATCGTTGCTAAGCCTAACCACGGGAACCAACGAATGTTAAGGTTGGCTGGGGAAACAGGGAGGAGGCTTCAGGCAATGATTATTTAGATAACCGTCCTTAAAGGTAACAATTAGCGACGGTTATCAAATCGTCGCTAATTAACCGTTGCAAATCTTGCTTTTTGTAGTAGTGGCATACACCTATGTAACAGATTTGTGTGATTCTTTCTAGAGATCATGTGGCTTCCGTCCCTTCCTACATACACTAGCTCTCTAGTATTAACACAAAGGTGGGTCCATCTACCAAATATATGTGTTTGTAAACAGAGACGCATATCTATCTCAGGTGTAAGGATACACATTCTTCATGACAACATCTTTGTTGTCTTATATTTCATAAAATTATCTCCTTAACCTGACCCACATGATAGTTCTTAAATATTCATTCAAGAATATCAATCAAGTGTTAAAATCTAGAAAGGATTTTCATCTCAACGTAGACCAAAAACATATGATCGAATCAAATAATTTTTTGACGTACTATTAGATCCTCTAAACTGTTTAGATCTTTGAATCAAGACATTGGCTCGTTCAATTTAGCCAAGTATGTAACCTTAATTGTACTAAGGGACCCAAATCATTAACCAGAAAAATAATCAAATTCTCTTTTCAAATAAAATGTAATCATATTATAAAAAATCAAATGGCTTACTTGGGGCATACAAAATTTAACAAAAATCATATGTAAATAGGTGATGGGTCAAGTGGTGGTGGTGTTAAAACCTAGAGGGAGAGAGCGACAGGTCAGGTGGTGGGTTGTTGAGTGGGGGTTAGGGGCTAAGAGAGGGAAGATGGGTGAGGGTTACTTAAGAGCATGATTATGAGAGCTCATCATCGTGATTAAGGACAAGAGAGGGTGTTGCAACCATCAGGGAGAGGAGAGGGTGTTGGAACTTGCTAGAGCTTAGAGCCTAGGTGTCGCCTGGAGGTGAGAGAACTTGCAAGAGATGGTAGATGTGGGAGATGACAGGAGACACTAGGGATGAGGGGGATGTAAGAGATGAGAGTTTGGCCTGTTAGGGACCTTCGAGTGGGTCACGCGGCAACAAAAATAATCTCAGTCATTGTCTGGATATCATCTTACAACTACGAATAAATTATATAAATGTTTATATACATGTGTGTAGGTGCACATAAATGTGTGTAAATCGAATTAATCCAACCTAATCCATTGTAACTTTTAATCCAATACAACCCATTTGGATCAAGTTGAACACAACCCATTTGCATCCATTGGATATTAATGGGATACTCTACCAATGAATCTGTCCCTTGATCGTGCTTTAAAAAATAACTAAAATGATGTAAAAGGTATCGACTTGCTTGCATTAACCGTGGGCGGTGGGCCCGCTCGTACTAGTAAAGTTGTCACAGAGGAGTCCTAAGAGTAGTCGAAAGTGTCCTAAAAGGTTTGTTCAAATATTAAAAGCTCTTCCACCCCTTCTCCATCACTACGCGTACAGAATCCCGTTTCGTTACACAGCACTACACTTATCCGTCGCCGTTAAACGAAGGTACGAACGGCCAGCTGATATTCCGATGTTGTTCATCGTGCGAGATTAGTTTCCGTTCCAACGATCCATTGCAATCTCCACAACAGTAGATTGTCTCCAACTCGAATTGCTTAGGGAAAAGTGATGTTAGGTGCTTTAATCCGTCGCGTTTTGAATTCAGAATATATAGAGACAAAAATACACAGCGAAGCCGTATGCTCTGTCAAAGAGCCCAACCACCGTCACGTTGAGTGTTTATACTAAGAAAAACGTTTTGTCAAAGTCTATTTTCAAGGTAGAGTTCACGTCCTCTCTTAGGATAAAAAAAAAGATACAGATTTCTAAATTGTACATGTACTGTTGAACGATACATATGCTGTGAAAAGAAATAATTGAAATGAGAGATTTGAAAAAGAATTTAGGTTTAAATTTGAGTTATAATAAGGCTTTCAAACGATTTCTTTGAGATCTAATTTGAGATAATGGATATATAGAATTTTATGTAAATTTTTAAAAGTTACCCTACACATTTGTTTGGAAGTCGAAATGATATTTGGTTGAGTCAACTTGTGATTAATTATTTGGAATACAGTGAAATAACATGAAGAATTATCCGTTGAATTAAATGTATATAAAAAATAAATAAATAAAAATATATATATTTTAAATGTTTTCACATAAATAAAATATTAAATTAAGAAAGTTAAATATTATTTAGTAAAATTCAGAATAAAATAAAGAATAAATAATATGTAATAGTATAAATAAATAAAATGAGAAGAGATTAGATTTTACTCTAATCGAAGTATCTATTAAGATTTCCCTTAGAGAAGATATCGCATCCTAAAATATCGGTACGTCAGGATCAGACGAACTCCTCTCAGGATACGACGATCTACCTTTAAGATCAACGCACTTCGATCGCGAACGACCTTGAAAACCACTGTAGGAGAACGAAGCCGAGGTAATTTGGTTTCGTACCAAATTTCCGATTGATCTACTAATTGAATGGTTTGATCAACCAAAAACTTCTAGTGGATCTTTTAATCTCCTTGTGCCAGATCGACAAAAGTGATTGCTGATTTTTCTACTAATCTCACGTCGAACGAACGAACCAAGAAAGTGAGACTAGAACGAAAGATAGAGGGAGAGAGTGGAGAGTGCTTTTATGCTTTTGTTGTGTCAAATGAGAGTTCTCTCGTGACTCTTATATTATTACAACCCGGTCACGACTCCCTACAGAACCCGAGATTGGCTTGCCTCAACTAAATCTCAAGACCCAGTCATCCAACGACAAATAACCAAATGCGTAAATCATTCCACAACCACACATGCAATATAACTAAGCAAAAAAAGATAATAGACAGGAATGGAAAATAGAACGGAAAATCCCAAAAGTATAACATGCCACGAGTGGAAGAGTACTATTACAGGCATAGTCATCACAACTAGAACAGAGATATAGCATAAACATAACAAAAACAATTGAAGGTTCCTACTAGGAGGGGGTGACGTAATAATTGCGGAAATAAATATAAACAATATCACAAAATAGGCAATCACAAAATGTACACAGGTATTTTTAGGTGGAAACCCAAACCGGGTGAAAACCACCACCTAACCCTCTCGAGTTAGGATTTTCCGATCAACCAAGTTGATCAAAATCCACTAAACGAATCACTTTGAACGAGGGTGATTCAACCTCAGTACAACCACGCTACAAGTACGAGGGTAGCGTTCCTCAACCCCTTCTCTCCACGAGAAGGATTTTGTCCCACGAAGGAGACGGGGATTCGCAAAGCGAATACCCAACCAAAAGACAAAGATAAAAGAAACAATAGTCCTATAGAGCCAACAAAATAATTAAACCTAGCTTCTATAGGAAATAGGAAACTCCCCTTTGCAAGGAGTGCGTCGACGATGACGCGGTGTGTGTGCCACGCGATGGCGCTACGTCGCTCTCGTTAACAACGCCGGGAGAGCGGGTGCGCAACGGTTGAATGCTCTCAAGAAAATGGAGCTTGAGCTTGGAGAGCAAGAGAGTCTTTTCTTTGGACACAAAAGGTTTGAAAGTGTATTGCAAGGTGTGTGTCTTAGTGTGTATATGTCTCTCTAGGTGTGTATGTCTTGTGTGTTTGTGTTACAAAGGTTCCCCTCTATTTATAGAGGCCTTAGGAAGGCTTTGGAAGGCTTGGAAAAGCTTCCATAGCCGTTGGGTGCAAAGCCCAAGAGAATCAGGCCGAAATCAGGACAATGATTGCATTTGACAGGGTTATCAGACGTCTAACTCTGGCATTAGACGTCTGGAAGGCCACTTTAAGACGTCTGATTTCAAGGTCAGACGTCTGATTCTATGCAGGTTTCTCCCTGACTTGAATCAGATCTAAACAGGGTTTTTGTGCAAGTCCATCAGACGACATACAGGACGTCTGGCACTATGTCTGGACGTCTGGAAACCTACTTTTACTGTGGGAATTGATTTCCAAACGTTGCAACGGCTAGAAAATCTCTGAGAAGAGATTTTGGGTCAGCCGAGGCAAAACGGTCATTTATCAGACGTCTGTAAAGTCATATGGACGTCTGATAAGGCTCTAACGGTCATATTCTTGAGTGTCTTCTAAGCCAGCCAACGGTCCACCAATTGGACGTCTGGCAAAGTCATCAGACGTCTCCTAAGACGTCTGGTCTAAGGTCTGGACGTCTGATTTCCTCAGACAGAACTAACTATGTCCAGCCTAACAGTTATCAGACGTCTGAAACAACAGTCAGACGTCTTAAAATTCTTTATCAGACGTCCGATTTTTGGATTAGACGTCTGGAAATGCTGTTTGAGCCCTATATTGGTTTTCTAGGTATTCTACAGAAAACCTAAGTATCCTAGGGTTGTGCAGGTGTTCCTAGGACTACTTTTAGGGTACTTTGAGGCTCTTTAACATAATGTTCTAAGGAATCAAAAAGAGCAAGAAAATAAATACAAGAGATACATGAAAGGATAAAAAAGAATCTATCCTATTCTTCTTGTCTTCCATCTCCAATCTTTCGCTCCACGCGAACCTCCTCTGTTTTCCTTCAAGCTCCTCCAATCCGTCCTGGATGCGAGCTTGAACTCCGTCTAAATACGTCCACATTTGCAATTGACCTGAAATCTAGGACTCAAATTGCAAATGTTAAATAACACGTGTTTTGTTATCATCAAAACAAATGATCGTGGTGCTCTAGCACCAACAATCTCCCCCTTTTTGATGATGACAAAACCGTAAATAATAATGCATAAAAATCCTCCCCCTTTTTGACATTATCAAAAAGGTTTAATTGATTTTACATTTCCTATAACTCCCCCTTAAAACATGCTCTTCTATGAATTTATTTTACCAAAGGTAATATCCTCCCCCTTTTTGTAGCAATGCGATAGCTATTATTTTTCTCCCCCTTTCTAAAGGAAATTTAGCTACCTTATTTCTCCCCCTTAAAAATTGACAATTAGCTCATAAAATTTTTAACTCTAAATGCTACTGATAAAAAGATAGGGTAAAGGGTTTTACCTCACCTACCATGGCCAATAAAATGGCCCGAATGGTGGTGGTGGATGCCACATCGGATGGGGCTCCCATCCGTAGCTTGGAGGCCCGGGCATTGGCGCCGGTCTCCAATCTGGTGGTCGACGTGCGGCGGGTCCGTCGTTTGTTCGCCGTCTTGTCGGTCTTCTTGTTCTCCTCCTTGGTCTACTCATTGGTTCTCCCAACTTGAGTTGACCAACCTTGAGCTTGTAGGTCCAGTCCTTTATGTTGTAGTCATCCCTGAACCCTACAAAACAAGATTCTAATTTTTCCTTCGGTATCCAAGTGAGCTTGGATCCGGATTTGTTAGAAGGTCTCCTTGATGGAGATCCTTTCTCAACCTTAGGGCTATAAAACTTGTCTACTTTGTTGATTAATTTGTTAGAATTTTCCCTAAGACATGCAATTTCTTTTTCTATAATGTTCATTTTAGTCTTTAAATCTGAAATTTCTAATTTTAGACTAACATTTTCCTCAATCAATTTATTATTTTCATTGATGAGGTTATGATTATCTAATAATAGGTTATCATCCTTAGGACTAGCTTCTATGTCCTTAAGTTGTTTTTCTAACCTATCATTTTCATTTTTAAGAAAACTAAGGTTCTTCTTCATGCTTTTGTTTTCTATTTTTAGTGATTTACTAATCTCGAATAATTCATTAAAAGCTTCTTGTAAATCAAAATTTACCTCGTCGTCGGAGTCGCTTCCGCTTTCACTGTCGCTATTGGTTCCTCTAGCCATGAAACCAAAGCAAGTGGTTTCTTCTTCTTTTTCTTCTTCTTCTTCCTCCGAGCTGGAATCCTCATGAGTGCCTTCCAACCTCCTCCATATCTCGTGGGCGGTGGTGCACTCTTGGATTTTCTCGAACTCTTCCGGACTCAACGCGCAATACAGGGCATTCATTGCCTTTGCGTTGAGTGAAAGATCTTGAATCTGTAGCTGCGAGTAGCCTGCATCCGGTCGCTCCGGGATCTTGTATGAGGCTTCGCAACGTTCCCATAGAGCGAAGTCCGTGGCTTGAAGCCACGTCTTCATCCTCAACTTCCAATATCCGAAGTCCCTCCCGTCGAAATAGGGTGGTCGGACGGTGGATTGCCCTTCGGAGATTCTGACTGCGGCTATGCTTCCCTCCATGATCTAGATCCTCGCCGGTTTGTAACGCCGATTTCGCGAGACCTGCTCTGATACCAAATGAAGGTTCCTACTAGGAGGGGGTGACGTAATAATTGCGGAAATAAATATAAACAATATCACAAAATAGGCAATCACAAAATGTACACAGGTATTTTTAGGTGGAAACCCAAACCGGGTGAAAACCACCACCTAACCCTCTCGAGTTAGGATTTTCCGATCAACCAAGTTGATCAAAATCCACTAAACGAATCACTTTGAACGAGGGTGATTCAACCTCAGTACAACCACGCTACAAGTACGAGGGTAGCGTTCCTCAACCCCTTCTCTCCACGAGAAGGATTTTGTCCCACGAAGGAGACGGGAATTCGCAAAGAGAATACCCAACCAAAAGACAAAGATAAAAGAAACAATAGTCCTATAGAGCCAACAAAATAATTAAACCTAGCTTCTATAGGAAATAGGAAACTCCCCTTTGCAAGGAGTGCGTCGACGATGACGCGGTGCGTGTACCACGCGATGGCGCTACGTCGCTCTCGTTAACAACGCCGGGAGAGCGGGTGCGCAACGGTTGAATGCTCTCAAGAAAATGGAGCTTGAGCTTGGAGAGCAAGAGAGTCTTTTCTTTGGACACAAAAGGTTTGAAAGTGTATTGCAAGGTGTGTCTTAGTGTGTATATGTCTCTCTAGGTGTGTATGTCTTGTGTGTTTGTGTTACAAAGGTTCCCCTCTATTTATAGAGGCCTTAGGAAGGCTTTGGAAGGCTTGGAAAAGCTTCCATAGCCGTTGGGTGCAAAGCCCAAGAGAATCAGGCCGAAATCAGGACAATGATTGCATTTGACAGGGTTATCAGACGTCTAACTCTGGCATCAGACGTCTGGAAGGCCACTTTAAGACGTCTGATTTCAAGGTCAGACGTCTGATTCTATGCGGGTTTCTCCCTGACTTGAATCAGATCTAAACAGGGTTTTTGTGCAAGTCCATCAGACGACATACAGGACGTCTGGCACTATGTCTGGACGTCTGGAAACCTACTTTTACTGTGGGAATTGATTTCCAAACGTTGCAACGGCTAGAAAATCTCTGAGAAGAGATTTTGGGTCAGCCGAGGCAAAACGGTCATTTATCAGACGTCTGTAAAGTCATATGGACGTCTGATAAGGCTCTAACGGTCATATTCTTGAGTGTCTTCTAAGCCAGCCAACGGTCCACCAATTGGACGTCTGGCAAAGTCATCAGACGTCTCCTAAGACGTCTGGTCTAAGGTCTGGACGTCTGATTTCCTCAGACAGAACTAACTATGTCCAGCCTAACAGTTATCAGACGTCTGAAACAACAGTCAGACGTCTTAAAATTCTTTATCAGACGTCCGATTTTTGGATTAGATGTCTGGAAATGCTGTTTGAGCCCTATATTGGTTTTCTAGGTATTCTACAGAAAACCTAAGTATCCTAGGGTTGTGCAGGTGTTCCTAGGACTACTTTTAGGGTACTTTGAGGCTCTTTAACATAATGTTCTAAGGAATCAAAAAGAGCAAGAAAATAAATACAAGAGATACATGAAAGGATAAAAAAGAATCTATCCTATTCTTCTTGTCTTCCATCTCCAATCTTTCGCTCCACGCGAACCTCCTCTGTTTTCCGTCAAGCTCCTCCAATCCGTCCTGGATGCGAGCTTGAACTCCGTCTAAATACGTCCACATTTGCAATTGACCTGAAATCTAGGACTCAAATTGCAAATGTTAAATAACACGTGTTTTGTTATCATCAAAACAAATGATCGTGGTGCTCTAGCACCAACAACAATTACTGCATGCTAATGGTACTCACTACAACAAAAAGAAACCTCCGTAACGGAAAAGGGAAGAACACTACAGCTGGGCTCGGTTGGGCCCAGCACCCTCTGTAGCCAGTGGCGCTGGCTGCTCAACTCCCTGACCTGAACATGGTTATATAAATCTGTGGTCAGTTAACGAAAAGTGGAGTGGTGGTTAAGGCATTTACATGCAATTAAATATAAAGGAAACAAGCAACTAACTAATCATTTAATTTCCAGTTATGTATTATTTTTTTTTTCCATTTAAACATCCATGCGTTTCCGATTCAATTTCTAGTACGAGTCCATTCATTGATCAGATTCTCGAGAAATTAGCGGGAAATAGATTCTTTTGCTTTCTTGACGGATACTCCGGTTATAACAAAGTGGCTATTCATCCAGATAACCAAGAGAAGACCACTTTCACCTGCCCCTTCGGGACGTACGCGTTCCGAAAGATGCCTTTCGGTCTCTACAATGCACCCGTTACTTTTCAGCGGTGCATGCTTGCCATATTCTCTGATATGGTAGGTGATTTTTTGGAAGTCTTCATGGATGACTTCTCAGTTTTTGGGGCATCATTTGATGATTGCCTCCAGCACTTGGTTCATATACTCAGGCGTTGCATTGATGTAAATCTGGTTCTTTCCTGGGAAAAGAGCCACTTTATGGTGCCTAAGGGGATTGTCCAAGGTCATTTAATTTCTGAGAAAGGCATCCAAGTGGATCGAGCCAAGGTTGATCTGATTTCTCGACTTCCTATGCCTAGCTCGATCAGAGACATCCATTTTTTTCTGGGGCACGTCGGCTTTTACCGTCGTTTCATTCCTGATTTCTCGAAAATCGTGCGCCCCCTGACTACTCTTCTCTCCAAGGATGTACCCTTTGAAATTTCCAAGGAATGCACTCAAGCTTTTGAAAACCTTCGTGACCGAGTCACCCAAGCCCCGATCCTATAGTCCCCTGATTGGTCTCAACCCTGGAGATCATGTGCGATGCATCTGACTTCGCTGTAGGAGCGGTTCTGGGGCAGAAGATTGACGGGAAACCCGTGGTCATCTACTACGCTAGCAAGACACTTGACGAGGCTCAACGTAACTACACGGTTACGGAGAAAGAGCTGCTAGCTGTAGTATTTGCCCTCGAAAAATTCTGATCCTATCTCCTGGGTTCCCACGTCATCATCTACTCGGATCATACTGCTGTGAGGCATCTCCTTGCTAAGAAGGACTCAAAGCCTCGATTAATCCGATGGATCTTGCTATTGCAAGAATTAGACCTCGAGATTCGCAACAAGGCGGGAAGACATAACGTAGTAGTTGACCACTTGACTCGCCTTCCTTCTGAAATCATCGACCCTTCTGGACCCATCACGGAGCATTTTCCTGATGAGCACTTATTAACTATTGGTACTAGGCTTCCATGGTTTGCTGATATAGTAAACTACCTGGCATCTCGTCAGATCCCATTTGATTGGCCAAAGGTCAAGAATGACAAGTTGCGCTCTGATGCCAAGTACTACATCTGGGAAGACCCGTGCCTTTTCCACATAAGTACTGACCAAATCATCTGGAGATCTGTCCCAGAGGGCGAAGTCAATGACATTCTCTCCTGCCATGACCAGGAATGCGGTGGTCATTTCTCTAGGCGCAAAATCGCATCAAAAATCCTCCAGTGTGACTTTTACTGGCCCACTATCTTCAAGGACGCATACAGTCACTGCAAGGCATGCAGTCGTTGCCAAACTCTGGGCAACATGAGCCACCGTGACATGATGCCTTTGCAGCCGATTCTCGTATGCGAGATCTTCGATATTTAGGGGATTGATTTTATGGGTCCCTTTCCTGTTTCGGACGGCTTCGAGTACATTTTACTCGCAGTAGACTACATGTCCAAATGGATCGAAGCCATTCCGACCCGAACCTGTGATCGCACGATCGTCATCAAATTCATTCATCAGAATATCTTCTCACGGTTCGGGATTCCTTGTGCAATCATCTCTAACGGAGGGACCTATTTCACCAATGCTCAGTTCAGGTCACTGATGACCAAATACGGGGTGTCTCACCGAATCTCTACTCCTTACCACCCCCAAACTAATGGTCTAGATAAGCTATAAAATCGGGAGATCAAGAAAATCCTACAGGTTACTGTTCGACCTGACAGGAAGGATTGGTCGTCCCGACTTCCGGAAGCTTTGTGGGCTTATAGGACCGCCCACAAGACCCAATTAGGCATGTCTCCTTTCAGACTGGTGTACGGGAAGGCATGTCACCTTCCCGTCGAATTGGAGCACAAAGCCTATTGGGCAGTACGGAGCTGCAACCTAGATCTTTCTAAGGCTGGAACCCACAGAAAGCTTCAGATAAGCGAGATCGATGAATTACGCCTTGATGCGTATGAGAACTCGCGAATCTACAAAAAGTGGGTCAAAGCCTTCCAAGACAAGCACATATCTAGAAAGATCTTCCACCCTGGTCAGAAGGTCCTACTCTTCGATGCCCGACTCAAACTCTTCCCTGGGAAACTGCGATCTAAGTGGGTCGGACCATATCTTGTCCGACAGGTTTTTGGAAATGGAGCCGTCAAAATCAGTCCTCTCAGCCATGATTTCGAACCTTTTATCGTGAACGGTCAGAGACTGAAACCGTTCATTGATATAACCTCTACAGATTTGGCTGAGTCGCCATTTACCCTCCATTCTCCCTGAGCTTACTACGCCCAGCCGATGGCGTAAAACTCAGCGCTTAACGAGAGGCAACCCGTCATTCTGAAAAGCCCGAAACCTTTTCTGACACCTTTTTTGCACTTTAGGTTCATCCTTTAGGACAGCCGACTCCACCTCGGGTGCTCGCATCTGAGATTAGAAATCGTCTGCAACAGTCACCCCGACCCATCCACTCACCAAAATACCTGTCCTAATGCATGAACCAAGCTAAATAAAAAATCCTCCTAATTTACAATGAGGACATTGCAAATCTTAGGCATGGGGGGTATGAAAGTGCAAAATGAATAAAAACTCATAAGAAAAGGTTTCAACATAAAAATTAAAAAAAAAGGGGGAAGGAGGGAAGAATTCTTGTGAAGGAGAGAGAAAAAGAGTTGAATGATAAAAGGAGCACAAAATGAAAAAGAAAAGGGATAGTCATTAGTAAGAAATTAAGGAATTAACCTAAGTTCTAGACCACATTCAGGAAAAGAAAATGAAAAGTGCACAACAAGATTAGTAAAAACACAAACCTTAGGCATTCTTGGATAGACTCTTAGTACCCATTAAGATCTAGATATTCCTCAAGAAGTTGAGGAAATTGAAAAGCTAAAGTGTTAGGTCCAAAGCTTAGGGAGTATTCAGTCTCATTAACTGACTTTTGGTTTATGTGACTCAGTAACCTAAGCACCCAAATTCACACACAGTCTGGTTCAGTAAGCATAAGTATCAAAATCATGCAGAAGTGTTTCAAAATGTTCTGAAAAGTCACCTATATTAGGAACAGTCGATCAACACAAGTTGATTTGGACGAGTTCTCGGTGCGGAGAGGTGGGAAGTTCCCCTCGAAGATGTGTAACAACATATCATCTCCTCGGTGCTTGTCTCTTAGGATATCTACATATCCTACTGGGGGCATGTAAGCACTCTGCCGGCTCAGATTCCATGGATGGCATTACAAGAAGTGTCAATTGCCAGGATCTGAATTCGGCCACGGAACACCATGGACAGGATTATCTCAAAATCTCGAAAGCCAGGGTTCTGGGGGTTACCATGGGAGGTCCCTTGAGGATTGATGGGGACAAGAAATCCGATACAGATCGTGTTGTGAAGCAAATCCTAACCTCGAATTAAAAAGAAAAGAGAGAGAAAACTCTCCAAACATATAAATCTTCTGTCTCTCTCTTACAAAATGTACTGCTAACCGAACCAAGGCCAAAATTATCTCAAGCACAGGTGCTTTAACCACGAAGTCCAATAAACCTTAGGTTAGTTCCTGTAGGCCTTAAAAACCTTTGTTAAAGACTAAGGCTAAAGCTATACAGATCTGGATCTTGGTTGGTACTAGAGTACCTTTTAGGCCTATGATTGGCATTCTGACCTAATCAAGGATACAAGAGAAAAAGCACTTATCTAAACTTAATAAGAAATTCATGGTCTAGAATAAGGGTTAAAACCTTAAAATTTTGCTAAGGGACTAGAAAAAGCTAGGCATGGGGGTATGATGAGAGCTTCATCATTAACCCTAACTAGCACAATTTGATCTAAATAAGTGTTCAAAAGCTCCTACAAAACCTAAGGAAAAGCCTAACTCAGAGAATTCTAAATTTAAGAATAAAATAATTCATAAGGGATAAAATTACAATTTTACCAATGCAATATACAAACAGGGTGTCTAAGGGTCTGAATACAGGTCAAATGGACTTAATAAGAAAGAAAGTGGGATAACCTGATTCGAAAAGGGTTATAGCAACTTCTAGGAAGTAAATGACATTCTGTAACCCTAAAAACAAATCCGATTTAATTCATGAAGTTCCTGGAAAGATAAAAGCCAAATAAACCCTCTAAAATTCATGGAAAAATATCCTCTAGGATTTATAACCTTCAATTTGGCCAGTAGAACCTATTTTGACCGAAATTGAGAACCATACCCAATTTTTGACCTAATTTGGGTTTTTGTGCAAATTGACTGGTCAAACGTGATCAAGCCTAAAATCAAACCTCACCATTAGATTCCTTAGGTTCAAATTAGCTCTATACCAAAGTTTGGACCTAAGGGAAGGCCATCTTAACCTACTTTACAAAATGGTCCTCTTGAATTACTTTTCGACCCTTATCTTTTTGAACCCTTGCATTTAGCCCCCCATCTTCTCTTTCGTTCTTTGCAGAATGACCCCTCTGCCACCCCACGCAGGTGCCCTTACCTCCGACGACCTTGCGCGGAGGATGGCACCGCATAGGGTATGAGGGCCACTCTCAGGAACGAAAGGGGGGTTCCCTACGTCGTCCTCTTTCACAAGGACCCCCTACCATGGCCTGCCATTGCCCACTCCTCTCGTGCGAACGTGCAAGAGGAATGGGTCTCCATCTTCAGCCAGCTCCGGCAAGCTCTCCACGATCTATCCTCGAGAATCTCCTCCTGCCAGCTGCTACAAAAGGAACGGCAGGGCTCTCCGGTCAGGGCAAGCCAGTTTTGGCTGAAGGAAACCTCTAATCTTCGTCTCCTCCTCCTCCGGTCAAGCGCCCACAGGCTCCGGTGACCCTTCCTCCTCCCCCTCGTCGCTCTGCTGCCACACCTGCAGTAGAGTTTACTCCGCCTCTTCCTCCCGCGCCAAGCCGCACCAGCTAGCGCCTTCCAGATCCCTTCCTCGTCGTCGTTAGCCCCCATCTGGGCATCTTCGTCTCCGGCGTCAGCAGGCACACGCCGAGCGCCTCCTTCCCACCTTTCGTCAGTTAAATAGGTCAAAACCTTTCCCTTACTCTCCCCTCAATTTCCCCCTCTTCAACTGTCACTTTTAACCCCTCGACTGCCACTACCACCACCATCAGTTCCACCTCCGGCCACCAACTCCGGCGAGGCCGCTCCACCTCCACAAGCCATCCCACCCCTCGCCGACAATCCCATAAGCATCCCCTCACTCCACTAAACATTTTCCCCCACTTACACCACCACTCCACACACCCAGAACACCCCCCCGAACACACCCACTCTTACGCACACAGTGTGCCCTGGGCACGCACACTCCGGCCTCCCCATGCCACGCCGACCCACGTACTTCCTTCGCTGTACTTTGGCGAAGCTCACTGAGATTTCTGACGTGGCCGCAAGGTCGTTTTAGTGTTTTCATGCCACGCCCCCCTCGCTGCCATAGACGAGAAGCTTGGAGCAAGCTCGCAAGCTGCTCCAAGCCTCTCCAGCTTCAGGCGTAAGCCACATGCGACGCGGAAGACTTCCGCGAGTGTGCCCAGGTCTTCAATTGGGGTCGCAAGCCTCTGCTGCTTCCCCAATTGGATGACTCTTCCTCCCACAGGCACTCGAGAACGAAGGTGGGACTTTAGTCCCACCTCAAAAGTGTGTGGGCGTGCGCCCAGACATAAGAGGAAAAAATGCTCTACGTTGGTTGCCTCCGATAACACTGGGGTGAGGTCCCTCACCTATTCACCGGATCTCGTCCGCAGCACTGCCCACGCGGATCTGACCCGCGACCCGATTACCCCACTCCTGAGCACTCCTCGCACACCACACGTACGTCGGTGCGCCTGGACCAGGGCACGTGACCCGACCCGATTACCCGGCTCTGGGAGGGCGTACAAAAGAGAGATTTAGAGAGAGAGAGATGCAGGAAAGGGTAGGGGTAGGGTTTTGCTTCGCATGTGTGCAGGGAATAGGTGAGGAAGAAGAAGAAGAGGAAGAGCGGGCGGTGAGGACTTAGTCGCAGAGCTCCAGCAGCAGAGAAAAAGAAGGTGAAGGAGAAGCCGTAGTGAAGAGAAGAAGAGGAGGAAGCTGAAGAAGAAAAGAAGACAGCAGACTGAAGGAGGCATTGTAGCAACAGCACCGATAAGGCGTCCGACACGAAGAATCAGACATCCAGATCAAGGAAGAAAAGAGAAAGAAGAAAATCAGAGAAGAAGAGAAGGAAAGAAGAAGGAAGAAGGAGGACGGAGCTGCTGAAGAAAAGAAGAAGACACAGAAGAAAAGAAGAAAGAAGAAAGAGGCAGCAGCTGAAGAAAGAAAGAAGGAAAAGGTAGCTGCAGCAAAGAAAAAGAAGAAGAAAGAAGAAGGCAGACTGAAGAAGAGAAGAACCGGCTGAAAGAGAAGAAGAAAGAGCGAAGAAGAAAAAGCCAAAAAAAGAGAACTTTTGCTCACTCTCTCTCTCTCTTATTCTTTTTGTAACAAAATTGTGAACCTTTATGTTGCTAGAATGACGTGTGCTCCCTGAGTTTGACCTTAGGAAAGTTTTAATTCCGAGTAATAAATTGTAAACTGGTGACCGTTGTTTGTAATATACTATAACGAATTAATCATTATAAAACCGCCAAGAGCAAGAAACACAGCATTCGACAATAGCCACCACTCGAGCTGCTCAACTCCTGAACCTGTAAAGGGTTATGAGTAAAAGGAGTCAGCGAACTTTGAGTAGAGTAATAACCAACTAACTAAAGCAGTAAAAGCTAATAGGTAGTTTATCTTTTCCAATTACTTTATTTTACAAGTCATTCATTTTTACCCATTGGGTTATTTTTCAGATCTCTTTCTTGATCTACCATGTTCCTCGTGGGAACAACTTGATTGCAGTCTTTTTCGAAGAGTAGAAGGCACACGAGGTGCTCTCCTGGCTGGGAGAGTCCCCCGTGGTGATCTTACACCCAGTCAACCACCCCGAGGTCACGGAAAGATGTAGCGGTGACTACGGCACGTGCGATAAACGCATGGGTAGCTACCCCGCACTGGCACGCGATCAGTCGTTTCCGCTAGCGGGTACGTCCCAAGTACAGCATGGAACAGTATAGGACCTAGCCCTCTCAATAATAGGGGTCTAGCCCCTCAGAACCAAACAAGGGTCTCGCCTCTCCACAGTCCAGACACACTCATCTGACTACCCCGGTTTGCCCAGTGGGCTTAACAAGTCAGTGTAGGGTGGCTAGTTGAACCCCGGGCCCTGTGGGGTGGCTAGCTTTCTCCTTACACTAGTAACTCTCCCTGGTATAGTGTATGCGAGGTCCAAAGAAGTCGGTGTAGAGTGGCCAATCCTTACCTCGGGTCCCAACCCAAGGGCGGCTAGGTCCACTCTACACTAAACAGGGGACAGTCGCTCTCCTTGGTACCGCATACTCAAGGGCTAGCACACCTCCCACTCACATTTCCAATCTATTCCATTTATCCACAGGAGCTCTACTGCTAATTCCCCATAGGGTTCATGCCCGTATTTCTGATGTTATTCCATACCGATTTCCTCATTCACATTTCTATTTTCATATTTTACATATGTAGCTCGTATTTCCACAATTTACATATACAACAAGAAATGTCACAGATATCTGTTTAACTAGCACAGGCATTTCATATTTCACAGGTAGCACTTGTTTATTAACAGGCAGATGTTCATATTTTTATTCATTCATTTAATACTGCAATCTCAAACACGCATACAACAGTGCAAGTATTACATGTCCTAGGATTCATACCACATCCTAGGTTTCTAGTTATCCAATTTCACATAAGCATTCATGTTTAATAATTAAATAAAGGGGGAAACCACTGTACTAGACGACCCAAGAGTATTGGGGGCTCGAATGGCAGGCTCACGTGCCTCAACATACCCCGAACCCGCAACAGAATGAAGTTTTATGCCAAAGAACATAACACAATGGAATGTTTAGAATAGTATAAAAGGCCTTCAACAAGTAGAGGAACTCCCAAGGAAAACACCGATATCTTGTTTGCGTAAAACGAACCTCAAACAGACCCTAAACGGGTCAAAAACATGGCTGCAGACCTAAATCAAACATCTGGCACAAGGTCTAGATGTCTTAAAAGTAACCAGAATCTCATCTCAGGTTCTGCGTCAACCTTAGACGTTCAGAATTCCTGACCGTCTGAACCTGCTCCAGACGTTCGACTTCTCCTCCGGATGTCTGGGAGTGCTTCTGGTCATCTGGTAAGCTGTCCAGACATCCGAAATGCGTGGGAGGGTGTGCCCTGCGCCTTCCCGAAGCTATCTCTGCACACGTCAGACCAAATCTTCCACAATTAGCTATGCATACCATAGCAGCGGTGCGGCCTACATGGCCGTAACCGCAAGAGGGTCGTACCTTCACGAAGCTATGCTTTCAGATGTCCGGTGTTGTCGCCAGACGTCTGATTCTAGGAAAATCTCAGAACCAGAACCACCTCCTGCTCCTCCTCGCCACTGGCAGCCTCGGCTTCGCCTCCTCGTCTGCAGCTCTGGCTACAGCAAGTGTCGGGGACAGCTCCCCCGACGCACTCCTCCAGCACGCGCCGCTCTAGCCGTGCACCCTCCGATGAGCTCCCACGAGCTCACAAGCTCAAGCTCTTCCTCTTCTCCTCAGGTTGCCTCTCCTCCTCGTCGCTCGCTCCCGCGCTCGCCCCTCTCGCTGCAGTGGAGAGGGAGGGAAGGTGGCTGTGGTGGAGTAGGGAAGAAAGGAAGGGGGGAAGAGGGGTTTTATAAGGGTGCGCTAGGGTTCTGCTATGGAGAAGAAAAAGAGAGAAGAGGGAAAAGGCGGTCTGTTCGCAGTCAGCGCGCAAACGCGAAGCTACGTACAACTTTTTCAATTTCCAAATGTCTGGGAGTGTGTCTAGACATCCGACCAGACGTCTGACCGACCGTCCAGACGTCTTAATGGGCTCAGAACAAAATGGGTCTTTACAGTATGGGAACAATCTTGATGCAGTTTTCCCCATGATGTAGGATGTACACGTGGCACTCTCTTGGCCAGGAGAGTACTCCATGGTAGTCCTACACTTGGTCTACCACCCCGAGGTCATGGCCGCGATGTAGCGGTGACAACCGCACGTTCGATAAGCACACAGGTAGTTATTTCGCACTGGACGCGGTCAGTTATTTCCGCTAACGAGTACATCCAAACGTACAACACAGAACCAAAATGGGGTGACACCCTTCAACGGTCTGCGTACCCTCTCCTGGCTATCCCGGTTTGTCTAGTGGGCCTAACAAGAGTCGGTGTAGGGGGCCATTCCTAACCTTGGGTCCCAACCCAAGGGGCAGCTAGCTCCTCCCTACACTAAAGTGAAAGTAGCTCTCCTTGGTACCGCATACACGAGGGCCAGCTCACTTCTCATACCCAAAGCCGTACAACCAACCAACCCGTAAGGAACATGTTCCACACACATTAGATTTCCATATCACAGTATTTGACTCCCCTTCTGGTTCCCAGTAGGGTTCGTACATCAGTATTCATCTTTTTCATGATACGTCATATGTTTCCATTCGCATGCCGATTTTCGATTGTATAACAGGTAGCTCATGATTTAATAAATGAGGCAAGCACCACAGCACTTAACTATTCAATTGCTAACAGCAAAGACCTTAACATGCATTTCAGAGTAAAACAGTGTGTCTGGTACTTTTCTACCCTAGGGTTCAATCAAATCGTTCTAATATAGCATGCACTTTCATCATTTAAATCGTAGTGTTAAAGAAGACCATTCTACCAGTGTATTCGGGTGGAATGGGGGCTCAGACGGTAGATCCTGCCGTCTCCGCAGGTCCCGTATACACGACTGATTGGAGATCTATACCACCGACCAATCATGTCAAATGAGTTCAAAATAGCATAGGTACGACACTAACATGTGGAGAAATCCGAATGGAGACCAACGATACTTCATTTGTGTAAAATCGACTCCGTTTGGGCTCTAAATCAGCCTAAAAACATGTGTACTGACCAAAATTAGACATCTAGGGCGAGTCCCAAACGTCTTAAACGAACGCAACAGCTCACCTTACCCTCCTGCGCCTGTATCCGTTGTCTGCTACCCCGCCAGCCATCTGAGGGTGTCGCTAGACGTCTGACACTGATCATGATCGTCTGGAAGGGCAGTCAGACGTCTGAGATGGTCTCTGGACATCCAAAAGTACTTCGAAGGGCGCGCCACGTGCCTTTCCAAAGCCTCGTACCTGCGCAAGCACGCACAGGTTTAAAACGCGACACATATCAACTGACGTGCAAGCATGCAGGCTCGTGCAGGGTACAAACCTCGCACTTTGCATGCCGTTGGACGTTCGGTGTTAGCTCCGGACGTCCTGCGGCTTCGTCAGACGTCTGTAGAGCGTTACAAACGTCTAATATTGCAGAAAGATGATTCTGCAGAATGCCTCGTGAAGCTTCTCCTTGCGAGCTCCTGCTGCTGTGTTCGCAGCAGCGGCGCCTTCCACTCGCAGGTTCCCCCTTGCGCGGCTTCTCCTCCCTCTCGAGCTCCTCTCCTCGCACGTGCACAGCCCCTCTCCCAAGCTCCACCGAGCTCCTTACTCCTTCCGTTGCGCCTCCTGCTCCTTCCCTCACCCACTCTCTTTCTCTCCTTCGCCCATGCTCCTCTTGCTTCCCTCCTTCTTGCCCACTCTTAGGTGCAAGGGGGACAGGAAAGAGGAAGGGAGGTTGCCAGTGCAAGGTGGTGGAGTGAAGGTGGAGGTGGTGGTGGTGGTGTGGAGATGGAGAGGGTGGAGGGCGTGTGGGGGGTTTTAATGGAGAGGGTTAGGGTTGGGTTGTGGGAGATGGAGAGGGGAAAATACGGGGTTGCCCCTGCAAGGTTTCCTTCTCCCCAACATAGTCCACAACTAAAACCTAAGGGGTTTACAATTGCACTCACACCCCTACCCTTTCGGGAAAATCTCGAACGACCCTTTGGAAAGGTCATTTAATATATAGAGCCCACGACCCGACATTTAAAGAAATTCCCAATTTATGGAAACACAGCAATTGATTGACTAATTAAGTTCATTGATCAACCAAAACAATTTAACCGATCAAATTTCACCAATTGATCGACTAAACCAAATGATCGACTAAAACAATTGGTCGACCAATTTTACATTTTGATTGACCAATCCAAGTCAAAATCGTGAGATTAAAAATCCGTAGCAAAAGGAGTCCAAGCTCCAAGTTCCAAATTGATTCTCACCTAAGCTTGAGCTCAAGCCGAAGTCGGGGCGGGGCGCGCGCGTTCATGGTCCCTAGCCCCACCTCTCACTCTTTGCTACATAAGCTATGGGAGGCAAAAGCCTTTTACACCCACCAAGAGGTTTGTCCACTTCCAATATGTGACTAAAATCCTCTCCCAAATCTCACTGACTTCAACATTAATTTTCACGTTACCGTATAACAATTGCATCCCAATTGATGCAATTAGGCTCTCAAATCCAACAATCCCCCACAAATTCATCATTAAAATTCAACAATAAATTCCTCGGCTACCACACTCTCCTTTCAGTAAAGGTACCTTCTGGTTTGAATCCTTACTTGAGTCATTCACCTTCACCACCATAGGAATAAAGTGAAACTAGTCTTGAACTCTAGACCTTTGATGTGGGGTGTATAGTGGTGACCACAGAATGAAGTTCTTGGTAATAATCATCAAGGTTGGTACTCTTAAAGGTCATGCACCCTTTCATGTTTCATGAGTGTATTTGGAAAAGACCATATTCCCTTACCTGCAGCCTACAGTAACACTTACATAGGTGGTGTTCTCCAAGGATGCAGTGCTAACATCCAGCCATAAAGGCTTGAACCAGAGCCTTTACTCCTAAATTTGTAACTTAAAGCACTTAGGCTTCCAGGGATTGAACTTAGATGTAAAAACATCTAACAATGAGTGCCAACCAGCTTCCCATATAGCTTGTTGTTACCACATTGAACCTACTTTGTGGGAGTCTGCTGCGGGTGAACTCCCAATGGGTCTCAGTCCCATCCCAAGCCTAGACTCAAGGACTAAAGATCTATCAAGTCCTTTAGTAAATGGATTTGCTGTGTTATCCTTGGATCATATAAATTTCACAGCAATCACTCCTTGAGGCAAAAAATCCCTTACAGAGTTGAGTCTAATTTGGATATGTCTCCTTGTTTTTTCATTAAACTTTGAACTCTTAATTTTTGCTATAGTAGTCATGCTATCACAATGCAAAGATATCGCAGGAATTGGCTTACCCACCATAGGCATTTTTATAAGAAGTCCTTTTAGCAATTTGGCCTCAATTTCAGTTGTATCCAAAGCACATAGCTCAGCCTAAAAGGTAGATCAGGCTAAAATAGTTTGTTTTGCAGACTGTCAGGAGACTGCACCGCCTCTAAGGGTAAATACATACCCTGTAACACCATTACTCTCAGAATCCTCGATTTGGCCAATCCAACTTACATCAATATATCCTTCCAAAACTGAAGGATATTTACCATAATGCAAATTAAGGGAAACAGTTCCCTTTAAGTACCAAGTACTCGGTCTAAGGCATCCTAATGAGTATGGTCATGACAGCTTGTGTATCTACTCAACGTAGACATGGAAAAAGAAATATCTGGTCTAGTATAGTTAGCCAAATACATCAACCTTCACATAATATGTGAATATCTTAATTGTGAAACAGGCGTTCCACTTTTGTTCTTATAGAGAGTTTTTGATGAATCAAAAAGAGTGCTTACAGCTTTGCCATCTTCATAGCCAAATTTCTCAAGAACCTATTTAACATAATGAGATTGAGAAATAGCTATCCCCACGACTGACCGAATGAGTTTGAGGCCAACGATCACATTTGCAACACCCATATCCTTCATCTCAAACTTATTACTCAAGAACAACTTAGTTTCATTCACAATTCTAATGTCTGATCCAAACAATAATATATTATCTTCATGATATAGGCATAGGACAATACACATATCACCCTTAATCATAGAGTAGACACGCCTGTTAGATTTGTAACCTACAAAGCCAAAAGATTGTATAATCTTATCAAACTTTTCATGCCATTGCTTGGGTACTTGTTTTAAACCATAAAAAGATTTAACAAGCTTGTAAACCTTTTTCTCGTTCCCAGGAGCTATAAATCTCTTAGGCTAGTCCATATAGATCTCCTCAAGATCACCATGAAGAAAGGCAGTCTTCACATCCATATCGTAGATAGTGAGATTATAAATAGAAGCTAATGTAATAAGCATCCGGATAGTAGTTATCCTAATTACTGGAGAATAGGTATCAAAATAATTGATTCCTTCCTTTTGCTTGAACCCCTTGGCAATAAGTTTAGCTTTGTATTTGTCAATAGATCCGTCAGGCATGAGTTTTCTCTTAAACACCCACTTGCAGCCAATAGTAGAACACCCTGGAGGTAAATCAACCAACTTCCAAGTGCTAATAGAGATGATTGAGTCCATCTCATTCTTAATGGCATCTTTCCAATGTTTAGCTTCAAAAGAAGCAAAACCATCACGATAAGTGGGGGGATCGCTCTTGATTTGGTAAGTAATAAAATCACTTCAAAAATCCTTGGCAATTCTTGGTCTTTTACTTCTCCTAAGTTTAAACTCTTCTACTTGATTGGGTTCAGAAGGGGAAGCGATAGTCCCCACATTAGACATCCTCTCCACTTGATTAGAAATAGAACCACATGTGGTGGCTAGATCATCTGAAGTTACATTTTGAGGTAATCCAGTCTTCATAGGCAAGACATCCTCAAAAAATGTAGCATCGCGAAGTTCAACAATAGTGTTAACATCTATATCTGAAATATCATATTTTATAACAAAAAATCTATAGGCATAGCTAATATCAATGTAACCTAGAATGACCGTGTCAACTGTCTTAGGTTCAAGCTTCTTCCTCTTGTGTTTTTGGATAACCACTTTTGCAAGCCTCAAACTTGGTTTCCTATTTATCTAAATCTCAAATGGACTACTTTCCTTATGCTTGAGGGGAACTCTATTTAGAATATGGCATGCCGTATTCAAAGCTTCCCCCTACATGTAAGTAGGTAATTCTGAGCTTTGCAAGAGAGTGTTAACCATGCCAGTTAGGGTTCTATTATTTCGCTCTGCTATCTCATTTAATTGAGGGGAATATGACTCTGTTACTTCAAAAACTATACCAAAATCTTAACATTATTCATTAAATAAATTAGACGTATATTTTCCTCCTCTATCTAACTTCAGTCACTTAAGAGTTTTCTCAGTTTATGTTTCTACTTCTTTCTTAAAGATTAAGAATTTACTTAGTGCCTCATCCTTAGACTTAAGCAAATACACATAGCAATATCTGTTGTTGTCATCTATAAAGGTGATAAAATACTTTTTATTGTCCTTATTTAATACACTGTTAAACTCGCAGATATCCATGTGCACCAAATCTAGAACTTCAGTATTTCTAATAATAGAGTGAAATGACTTCTTAGTTTATTTAGCCTACACAAATATCTCGCATTTCTTAGTTTTATTTATGGTGTGCTCAGGAATCATATTTAATTTAATCATTTTTTTTAAAGAATTGAAATTTACATGACACAATCTACCATGTCATATATAACAAGATTCAATATTACCTCAAACAGATTGAATTGCATGAATACTATCATTATTCGGAACATTTCTAGATGATACATTTACATCACATCTCACTCTAAATAATAGATCAAAATTTTTCAAATGCCCCTTTCCATAAAATATTCCATGTCTCAACATAACTTTATTACATTTAAAGTTTAACTCAAAATCCTCTTTAACGAACAAGGAACTAGAAAGAATATTCTTTTTCACAGCAGGAACGTGCAACACCCTGCGCAGTGTTCAGACTCACCCTGAGGAAAACCTCAAGTCCACACGTTCGAATCCCAGCACCTTGGCTGCAGAGTCGTTCCCTATCTTCACGGTCCTGCCACTGCAAGTCTGAAGGAAGAAAAGAACGATTTATCAGTACAAATATGTACATTGACTCCAGTATCCATGAGCCATTTAGTAGGATCGTGAATAACATAGAGTTTAGATTTTATTAAGACATACCCATCGCTAGCCCTAGCCTCCTTAGTGGTCACATTTACCTGAAGATTCCCACATGTGGTCTTCTGTTGAGCTTTATTAGAAGGACAATCCTTCTTCCAATCCCTAACCTGCCCACAGTGCCAGCATGGTTTGTTCTTGGATCTCTTCTAGATCTTGGGTTTGGCCTTCATTTGTTTTTATTGTTCTTATTTTTATTCTCCTTACCCTTAGATGTCATTACGTTCAACTTAGACTCCACAGGTATTGTAGGTTTCAATTTCCTATGCTCTTTCTCAATAGCAATGGCTATTGTGAAGTCATCAAGAGAAATTTTTCCCTTCCTATGCTTCAAAGTAATCTCGAAGTCCTCCCAAGATTTTGGAAATTTCTCAATGATAGACCTAACTTGAAACTTCTCAGGAAGCTTTATTTCAACCTCTACTAAACCATGGAGCAATAGCAGAAATTCGTGTGCTTGCTCCGATATTGATTTACCCTCCGCCATTTAGAATTTAAGGAATTTTGCAACAGACTTTTTTTCAATACCAAGATCCTTAATATTATATTTTTTGTCCAACTCCTCCCATAGCCCCTTCGCAATGGACGTGAATGTACTGTACACATCAAATAGCACATTAGACAATGCCAATAAGATGCAATCATGACAAATATGATGACACTCATTCCACACATCCATCGCCTTTTGGCCTTCAGGAGTGGGTTTTTCCTTATCCAAAATTAGGCTATCGATTTCCAACACCGAGATCAAACTAATAGTGGTCAACCAAATTTTCATGCATTGTTGCCAACGCTTGAAATTTTTCCTACCAAATTTCTCTGGTATACATGATAAGTCTACACGTGATTTAAAAGTCATTTCTGACTTTCCAAATATTTTAGATCTAAGCGATACCTTCTCTAAGATTGTTAAATTAAACGCATATAGGAAATAAATAAATAAAAATATATGCATTTTCAATGTTTTAGCATAGATTAAAAATATTAAATTAAGCAAGTCAAATATGATTTGGTAAGATCTAAAATAAAATAAAGAACAAATAGCATGCAATAGACAAGTAAACAAAACGAGAAGATATTAGATTTTACTACGATCGAAGTGCCCATTAAGGACTTCCCTTAGATAGGGTATCGCCCCCCACAATACCGATGCGTCGGAGTGTGACGAACTTCTCTCAGGATACAATGATCCACCTCCAAGATTTAGCATACTCCGATCTTGGACGTCCTTGAAAATCATTTCAGGAGAACAAAGCCGAAGCAATTTAGTTTCGAAAAAAATTTTCGATTGATCTACCAACTGAATGGTTTGATCAACCAAAAACTTCTCGTGGATCTCTCAATCTCCTTGTGCAAGATCGATAAAAGTGATTGAAAAATTTTCTACCAATCTCATGTTGAGCGAACGTACCAAGAAAGGGATACTAGAATGAGAGAGATGGAGATGGAGAGATTGGAGAGAGCTTTTCTGCTTTTGTTGTGTGTCCAATGAGAGCCCCCTCGTGACTCTTATATAGAACCCACGACCCGACGTTTAAGGAAATTCTCGATTTATGGAAACACGGCTATTGATTAACCAATTAAGTTCATTAATCGATCAAAATAATTTAGTCAATCAAACTTCACTAATTGGTCAACCAAACCAATTAATCGACCAAACTAAATTCATTAATCGACTAAAACAATTGGTTAATTAATTGTACATTTTGATCGATCATTTCTGGTCAAAATCGTGAAAGTAAAAATCCATAGCAAAATGAGCTTAAGCTCCAAATTAATTCTCACCCAAGTTTAAGCTGGGTCGGGGCGGGGCGGGATGTGCGCGTGTGCATGGGTGGTCCCCAACCTTACCTCTCATTCTTTACTACATAAGTCATGGGAGGCAAAAACCTTTTATATCCACCAAGAAATTTGTCAACTTCCAGTATAGGGTTAAAACATCTCTTAAATCTTAATGACTTCAACATAAATTTTCATGTCACCATATAATAATTACATCTCAATTGATATAATTAAACTCTTAAATCTAATATTATCTTCTTTATATAATAAAATAATCACAACTTGCTTTATTTTTTGTGAGATATAATAGGAAAGGTTAACTCAAGAGATAACTTATCTTGCATGAGAATCTAGATAAGTTATCTCGGTTTAACTTCGAGTGACTTAGGTTAATTCAACTCGATAACTAGATTAGATTCTTCATATTTCTATAGGATAACCCATCAAATAAACTGTATCTAAATATATTGACAATTCTTAGTTTGATTTTGATTTGACCATGATCTTTGATTTTGCTTATTCGGTACGATATAACGTGTTCCTCAGACAAGCTTAAATGAAGAGCGCACATACATTTCTTTGGATTTCGATTGAACTTTTCTCCTTATGGTCGACGATTTGCAACAATATTGTCTTTATTCGATGAAGAGAGAAGTCCAGCAATTCTTACAAATGCACCTTCTGACGTCAATAAAATAGAACAAAGTCAATGCATAGAGAGATAAGGCAAATAGGAAAGAAAATAACAAAATATTCATACTTTTTTTTTTAGGGTTAACTATGCTACAGTTTGTTTGAAGTAACCATACATTTTTTAAAAGAGGATTATAATAATAAGTAAGGGAAGCATACCAAAATAAAAAAGAATCACGATTAAATTCAACCCCAATTCATGCACTTTTCCTTCATCCTTCGAAAAAGCTAATATTTCAGTCTTAAATTTCGCCAGTGATACGGATAAATATCACCTTTGATTTTTATCTGTATACTTAAAATTCATCAACGATATATATTTTTGTGAGAAATCACGTGAAAAAGTGCGTGAATGGCAAAGTTAATCCACATTTTTGCAATAAAAAAAGATAGTATTATTTGGTGATTTTTTTCTTGGTGCCCTGAAATTAAATCCTTTAATATTACTTATATTTTATTTCCAATTAACCTTAGCGCAAATTAGGCATTGGACTTTCTAAGCTTATTTTGTTGGGTGGGTATTCGCCGGACACATATTCAAGAAATTCACGGGATGGCAATCGATGTTTTCCATTTTTTTGATAATAAACAAATCATTATTTCTTGAAGTAGCGATCAATGTTGACGTACTTCAATGCATATGATAATAGATTTTGTATCTATCATTCCTAAATGAATCTAACCACTCGTAATCGAAGATTTCCTGAAGTTTGATCGTTTTTTTGTAAAAATGTAAAATATGAAGCCAGGAGCAAAAGTCTCTTTTCGGGCTATGTTTCTTAACAAAATTAAGGTCTTCTCGAGTCCTCTAAAACATTCATGTTTCAAAAGATTTGGGGAAAGAAATTTAGCTTTTCAACTAAGCAGACTGTCTAAAATATACCGCGAACGTCAAAGAAGAGATAAGACGGTTCTTAAAATCAAAATCTAGTGGTTGGTCCAGTGGTTTAACAATTGACTTCCACGTGGAAGACTGCAACTAAAATTAAAAGCTAAAGTGAGGAATATCTAAACAACAAGATATGGTGGAATTAATTACAGGCTGAATAGTAGCAAGAAATTCCAATTCGATGACCAATGGTCAATAAATTCGAGCATAAGCGTGTTCCTTGTAAGAAGTCAAAATACACACCTCATGCACAAGACATAGCATGAGTAGGAAATTGCACTCGCTGTTTTGATGCTGCCAAATTTATGCGCTTCTTCCCATCTGAGAGGCATTCCAATAATTAACTTCCTCTACCCCCTCTGTAGCATTCATTTACCATTCCTAACGAATTTTTGTCATCATTTTTAACGTTGAAATGGTATTTCATGTATAGCCGGCATCAATTTAACGTCAAAGATGGTTAACCTTAGGTTGACGTTTAACCTTAACATTACCATTATTTCTATACAGTGATAATTGAGGAATAATGTACGTGGGATTCAAGCACAATAGCATATGATTCTTTTTTTTTTTTTAAAAGGTTACATATGCTAAATTCAATCATATAAACTACAAAGGACTTAATGTAAAGACATACTAATGAGTTAGTTTGTTGGAATAAATGAAGAAGAGATCCCATACGACAAAACAGAAAAAATCCGAAGGTATGTATAAAAACATCATTATACTTGGGAGCACATTTCTCAAATCTTGAACAAAATACCTAACAAGTTGTCTTTACACAGCATGTCCAGCACTTCTGTGTGATGCACGGCTAGTTTAGTTGAAGTGGGAATTCCATGATAATTTCGCTCAAGTGGGGCACCTCCACCGCTTGTTTTGGTTGTTAGAGCAAGCAGTTAGAAGAGAGGAAATATTGATTGTGATGTCACTTAAGAGATGGCAATTTCGAAAGAAGGAATATTTCCTTCACCGTACGCGTGAATAAATTGTCAACGAGTTGTTTGTGAAAACGCACGAACCCTTGGTCACAAAGTCACCCAAATTATTTTCCAAAAAAACAAAGTCACCCAAATTGATCTTTACAATGACCTTTTGCTGACAGAAATTTCATCTGTCGGAAAAGAAATCGTCGATGAGAGCTCTAAGTTTGAATTGGTAAGAGAACTCCTTTTTGACTGCTGCTTTCTACCGGTGCATGTTGCCGTCCACGCATAGGAGGTCAGGTTAAGGCCAAGCACGCCGATCGTTCTATTCTTACGATCCATGCGAATGTGTAGGTTGTAATTTGGAAGTTATCATAGTCTTCAGGTGCAAGATTACAGGAGATTTACTAGCCTATTTTGTTGACAAATTAATCTTGACTTGTTTTTTTGTTTGAGGCACACGAAATGTCTTTTGTTCATTTTTCTCCTAATTAATGAAGCATGTCAAGCTCGACCATACCCGAAGATTTCAACTAATGGTAGTGCGTGTCCAGCGTATTTTCTGTTTGTTACCTTTGGCTTCTTGCACTTGGCATTTGGCATTACTTATAGAACTAATTATATGCTTGTGGTGCTTGTGCACTCATATGGCAGAACACTGTCGGCAAAGGTTCTTAAAGTTCAACTTATCCACCGTGTATAGCGTCCAATCACCCTTGATCAAGTACTTCATTCACATTCGGAGAAAAATCGTGGCTAACATACTAAGTATCCGCTGTATAGGAAAACAAACGTTAAATACTTCAGAACTAAGGGCTGATTTATTTGATGATCTCCTCGTTGCTGGAATTATTAGTGGGTATACATATGTTGTTATATTAATATATATTATATACTTATATATCTATAAATATACCTATTATGTAATCCAATATATATTAGATAAATTATACTTTAAATAATATGAGATTAATTACATAGAAACTCTTTGTGAAATAATAATTTATTGATGGGTAAAACCATCAAATCTATTTTAGCGATTATGGTCTCGGGGATATACGAATAATTGGTGGTTTTGGTTTCCTACACCTTATCGTAGAAAATATGAGGGTCCTAGGTGGGAACTGAAGGGACATTACATCATAACGCCTTTTTCTTTTTTCCGCGCTTATTCTTTCTCAATCCCTGGAAGCATTATCACCAAAAACCTGTTGAGTACCTCCGCGAGAATCAAAGGATCGTTGCACGCATCCTTCTTGAGAAGCCTAAGCGATGGATTCAAGTATCCATTTCGTTTTCTCTTTCATTTTAGATTATTAATGCATATAAAATCGGTGATTATGAGATTTGCGAAAACCTTTCCAATAATTTGTTTATATGTGGATTTAGGTTTCCCATTGGGTTTTAATCCATTAAGACATTAAAAGATGCATTGTGCAACGATTGATATTTTTGAATGATTGCGAATACACAAATGCAAAAGGTGACGCAACAGATAATGTACAAAGGTGTAAATGTGATCCTCCCTTGATATATCTATCTTTTACGTAAAAAAATAGTGAGTTGTGGTGGGATCTACCACTGTTAAAATCAATAATCATTTTACACGAATGAAAACCACTGAAATCACTTTCGAAATCACTTTACATATGTGCAAAAATCATTTTACACTTGTGTAAAACCACTAGATCACCTTCAGAATCACTTTGCACTTTCAGAATAATTTTGTATCTATGTTAGATCACTGAGAATAATTTATTTACCGATGAAAAATAATTTATAATTTTATATCTACATTAGATCACTTAAAATAATTTATTACCGATATAAAATGATTTATTACCTATGTATTTCAATTTAAAGTGATGTAATAATTTTTTTCAATACATTAAAATACACTACGTAACAAATATTACACTATTTTATTTTTTGATATTAAATATTAATTATTAATTAAGAACCACGTTTACAACCCCTACGTCTCAAAATGGATCACCTGGTACGTTTCCTTGAATTTTAACTCTTTGGATACCTTTTTACTGGAACAGTTCTTTCCTGAGTGATGGGTAAAAGAATTCGACGTTGACCTTTCCTGCTATTTCATTTATTACTTTATGGTCATTCATTTCAAAGCGAAGGGTGAACCGACCAACCCGGAGGGGTAGTTGGTGGTTAAGGGAAACCACGTGGGCTTTCATGTACCGTACTTAAAATAATTCCCATCTGCTTTGGTCAATTGTATTGGCCTTTTGGCGGCCATGGCACAAATCCAATACATGTGCATGTCCACGCAACATGGCACAACTCCAATACAGGAACATATCCAAGAAATTTAGCGAAACAAGTCCAAAATCAGTATCGAGATAAACAGTGGCTGCTTGCTAATTTCGACAGTGAGGACATCCGCTCGAATCTTACCCTACACTTATCCGGAGGCCGTGTGATGCGGGCCATACGACTTCCTCATGTTACGCTACAGTCAATTTGAAGAGTTCTGGGTACAATAAATAGACAAAAAGATAAACAGTGGGTGCCATTGACCAATCTTGGAGTTTTCCTCCGTTTTGTACCTTTTCTTTCCAAACAAATCGAGCAATACTGATTTATATATATATATATATACACACACATGACAATTGAATACCTAGGTCTAAGACTGGAAATAAAATAAATAATATTCTTTGTCGAGATGTCGATATCATGGGAAATTGTGGGTTCATCCTATTATTATTGTTCCAAATACAATCTGGTTCGTTTCTCCTCATTTCCAAACCAGGAAGGGGAAGAAAACAAAGGAAACTGGAAGTTTCGCCTTTTGTCTAAGCATTTGGGAAGAAACCGTGTGAATTACTTCCAACGTGAACTTTTTTTTCTCGCACGAGATCTACAGCTAAATGCACCTCCTGTCCCTTCCCAATAATCAAACACCACTCCTGCCTCTGGGTCTCTGCCTATAAAAGCGTGCGACCACCCTCCTCCCCACTCCCAACCACTTGCGTACTCCAAGCACATTGATCTTTGTTTACCGAGTCTCCCACCAATGGTTCCTCAGATGCAAAGGGAAAGCATCAAGAGATAGAGAACTGCCAACCTGTCCTTTCTTTCCCCACAGCAACAGCACACCGACCCCTTTCATCTTCCCCCCTTCTTTCTCTTCTTTGGTTCATTGCAATCTCCACTTCGTCGTCGCCAGATTTTGTTCTCAAAAGTGCCACCCTTTGGGGGTCCCTGAGAGGTAATAACCCATGTGCTCTCTTGGGTTTCCTTTTTTGTTCTGCTGTGGTTTGAGAATTTGGGTCACTTGGGATTTGGGGGATCATCGTGGTGGAAAAGAGTTGGCTTTGTGTTGTTCTGCATTCTTTGTCTCGGGTGCTGTAGATTCTGTGGGAAATGGTTTTTTTTTTTTTGTGAATGGCCAAGTGGGTTTCGACTGCATTCAGCTGAATACGGCTCCCTTGTTAGATCCAACTGGAGATGCGGCTTTCAGGCGTTCCCCTCCCTTTTGATTTTTTTTTTTTTTTTTTTGGAGGAGATTTTATTTTTGCTGGTTATTGCTGGTTTCTTTTTTTGGGTTCATGGACTTTTTTCTTTTCAGAAGTTAGTGCTCGTAGACTTTTGTAAAGTTTTGCTGCTGATTGGAGCACTCTTTTGTCATTTTCACATGTCTATGACAATCGTAAAGGACCCACTGCACCTGAAAAAAGTTGGTAGTGGCATATTTTTTAGTGCGTTGCCTATGTTCTCTGGGTCACCTTCTGGCCTAGTCGGATCCTCTCCCTATGTAGATCAGAGGATGGGTTTGGAGATTCTTTTTGGTATTTCCTTGATGGTTTCCAACATGATTTGGGTACAGATTCGATCCCTCGAAACTGTATTCTTTTGTTCCTGATTCCATCTTATTCTCACTACAATTTTCTGGATTGCAGTATATTTCTTGTAAAGTGATAAGTTTGTTTGTTGTGCTTTTAAAAGTAAGGCTTTTTATGGGCATAAGTGTAATGGCCTGCTAAAACTGTATATTACTAAGTGCAATATCAGCTACTTGGATTTTTATTCCTTTTTGTACTTTCACATGGATTAATTGATTGATGGGGAGAGTGATTTTAACTTTATGCATTTCTTGCGAAACGGTTGGATACCGTAGATCAAGGAATCCTACAGTGAAACTCTTAGCTGGGGATAATATCATGCCATTTGGTGTGACTCACGTTTGCTTTTTATTTTGGGATGCTGCTCTTCATCATTTACTGGATTATCCCCGAGTTGGCATGCACTCGAACCTTTTTCCCTGAGGCATTTTATTGTTTTCTAATTTCAGGAACAGACTAATCTTCCCAGCAGATCTTTCATTTCGGTTGCTAGCAAGTGCTTGACCGTAACTTTGGTCTACTTTGAGACCATATGGGATTATCTCTTTCCTGCCTTCATTATGGTCCACTGCATGAAAGGCTTCTTGCGTTTTTCTGGAATTTGGCTGATTTTAATCATGGAAATAGCAATGTGAGTGGCCAAACGCCAATTCTGAGAGCTTTAGGGTCTGGGAAGATGCTTATTGAAAGGTCCCTGAGCTTGAAAAGGATGGAAGGTGGTAAAAAGGAGCACCTTTCTAGAAGGGCCAGCCTGAAAAGCTCAGAATATGACTCCCCGGAGATGGTGCTTGAGCCAACCACTCCTCAACCAAGCAGCCCAAAGCATGAAGCTGCCATAAAATTACAGAAGGTTTACAAGAGTTTCCGCACAAGAAGGCAGCTTGCAGATTGCGCTGTTCTTGTAGAACAACGCTGGTGAGTTTTATTGACTTTACCATTATTAGATTTTCATTGGAACTGCATTATGTAATTGACTGTAATTGTGTTGTGCCACATAGGTGGAAATTGTTGGACTTTGCATTGTTGAAGCGGAGTTCAGTGTCCTTCTTTGACCATGACAGGCCTGAGACGGTTGTTTCTCGGTGGAGCAGAGCTAGAATGAGGGCAGCAAAGGTAATTCTAGTTCATTTTTTGTGTTGTGTCATAAAGGCTATCCATACAACAAAGTTGCTCATATTCTTTCTCCGCATTTGCAGGTTGGAAAAGGATTATCAAAGGATGCAAAGGCACAGAAACTCGCTTTGCAGCATTGGCTTGAGGCGGTGAGTATTTATATATGACTTTACTTCTCTTTAATGTAATATATGGTGTGTACTTATTTCTCTTATTGCCTCTTACGTGGGACATTATGATGGGCAGATTGACCCTCGGCATCGTTATGGGCACAACCTTCATTTCTACTACCTCAGTTGGCTGGAATGCAAGAGCAAGCAACCCTTCTTTTACTGGTGAATTATCTATAGTAATTTTCTTCATGTATGGTCTAAAACCATTGGTAGCGTCTTCAAACTGATCTAATAGGTGGTTTGACCTTGCAATCACAGGTTGGATGTGGGGGAGGGGAAGGAGGTCAATCTCCAACACTGCCCAAGGTCAAAGCTTCAACAACAATGCATCAAATATCTTGGCCCAGTATGTCCTTTTTTGTTTATTCCATTAGGTCTCAAATTTGATACATTCTGCCCTTGAAACTAACCATTGATTGTCCTAATTTGCAGAAAGAAAGGGAGGCATACGAAGTCATAGTGGAAGATGGGAAGCTCATCTACAAGCAGAACAGGCAACTTCTTGATAGTTCGAGTGGCTTCCCGGGTTTGAAGTGGATTTTTGTTTTGAGTACTTCAAAGAACTTATATGTGGGACAGGTTTGTATCTTCTTTTAAAAAATTTTGACAGATTTATAAGGCTGTGTTGTGTTTCATTCATTCCTTGTTTTTTCCCATTTTACAGAAGAAAAAAGGCGTATTCCAGCATTCAAGCTTCTTAGCAGGAGGAGCGACTTCATCTGCTGGAAGGCTGGTTGTCGAAAAAGGAATCTTGAAGGTAATCAACCTAAATTTTCATCCTTGAATGACTATTCATATCCATGTTTTCTTGTCTAAATTGCTTTAATATATGAAAAATCCTCGTTTAATTTATATGACCTTCTTGGAATGTCCTAATTCTCGTTCCCTGTTATCTTTTCAGGCTGTCTGGCCTCACAGTGGGCATTATCGGCCCACGGAAGAAAACTTTCAGGAATTCGTAAGCTTTCTTACAGAAAACAATGTGGATCTCAGCGATGTGAAGGTGAGGGTCTTGCCTCTCGCTTCCTCATGTTAATTATCTAGATGAAAATTGAAAGTGCCACTGATAGGATTTTTTTTTTTTTTTTCAGAAAAGCCCCATGGAGGATGATGAGGAATCATGGGGTAGATCTGAGAGCAGTTCTCACCTTAGAAGGATCTTATCTTGTAAGATGTCATCGAAACACTTGAGAACTGTCAGCTATGATAAGATCGACAGTGAGCAGCCTTCTGAGGTTCAGCCACCCCATGCCTATGATGGCCAAGAGAATGATTTAGGTCCCATATGTGATATGCCTAAGAAAAGCTTCACTGCTGAGTTACGAGACTTCAATGCAGTGAACATTCAGAACGTCTACAAGGGATCCGAGGGAGAGACAGATGAGGACATTGATGATAATGGTGGTGGCACCAAATCTGGTGAGGGTAGTGATTCAGCCAATACTACAGAGGAAGCAAGGCACTTGCAAGAGACAGCACTGCATGGGAACGAAGAGGTGGAGGCCCGAACATCTTCGAGGCAGCGCTACATGTTCCACAAGAAAAACCTGTTCGAAGAGGATCATGATGAGGATGGGGAGCAACATATCCCCAAAGAATTGATACTCCAGAGGATCAATTCAACAAAGAGAACAAAGTCATTGCAGTTGGGAAGGCAGTGGTCTAGCGGGGTCGGCCCTCGAATAGGTTGCGTAAGGGACTACCCTTCACAGCTACAATTCCAGGCCTTGGAGCAGGTGAACTTGTCTCCAAGAACCACAAAACACCTGTTATTGACATGTTCCACCCCAAGAACCTCAGCAAGCTCAACCCCAAGGGCCTTAGGGACATCCTTGCAGAAACATCACAGCCTTGACAGTACATACTGTACATAGAATACAGTCTGCAGTCAAGAAGGACCAGTGAATTTCTCAAAGCTGGTTCTTCTTTTACATAACAATTTTCTTAGTTTTTCATTGTACAATTTTCTCTGCAAGCTGTTACAATATTTTACTTTGTTCATTTTTTAAGTTCCTTTTAGTCTGAAATTTTGTTGTATGACAGAATTGTCAACTTGCTGTACTTATAAGAATTTAACCATTGAGAAATTTTGAATCAACTTTTTAATCTTAAAAGTTCAACTGTTTGCGCTTTCTCTCCGATAAGGTTCTGAAACTGTGGGCTTTCAACCAAAAGTAGAAAATGTTAATTTTAGGATTAATGCCATAATGGCAAGAAGGCTAATCATTCCAGTATGGTTCATGCAATCTAATGTATGAAATTAAAGTTAGTATGATAAGTGTGAAGAATAGGTGGAGTTACGACTCCTACTTATGAAACAAGAAAAATTTTTCTCCGTATGGTAATTAGGGAATAATATTTCTTAATTGATTTAAAGTGGTGGAGTAGTGTAGGAAATTCGTCTCTTCAAGAGGTGAGTTTACAAAAGTATTTTTTTACATGAAACTCACCTTTTGAAAAGGAGAGTTTCCCCCTTCACAACCCTTGCCCCTCTGTGTTTGGGGTTTAAGGTTTTTGATAAACTCGCCTCTTCAAGAAGTGAGTTTAGTTTACAAAGAACTTGTGTTCTGAAGAGGCAAGTTTATATGCTATAACTCATCCCATCTCCCTTCCCCTTCTCCTCTCCTTTCATTTGTGCTTGACCTCCTTCTGCTAATGTTGCCGCTGCTGTTGCTGCTGCAACGGTTGTTGCTGCTGCCAATGTTGTTGCCACTGCGGGTGTTGCTGTCACTGCTGCTATTGCCGCTACGGCTGCTGCTACTGCTGTCATTGTTGCAGGTGCTAGTGTTGCCGCGGCTGGTGCTGCTGTCGTTGTTGCTACCAGTGCACCTCACATCGCTGGTGCTGTTCTTGTCGTCGGTGGCATTTGCTCCCCTGCTCCTCTCCTCCGGCTGTGCTGCTTCAACGATCTCCACCCTCGCTGCTGTTCATCTTCATCCTTGTTGAAGAGTAAGGTAATACTCAATTTTTGTTGTGGATGTAAAAGCCTTGCAAGTCAAATTATTCATCATCACAAGATGCTTGTAACGTCTGATGTGTTGTATCGAAATCCTTAATCCTATCATAAGTTTCATAAATCAGAATTTCCAATTGCTCAAGCCATGATGCTTCCATTATTGCCATGGTGAAAGGCTTCTTAGAAGTATGCTTGCATCGTATGGCCCTCGTTGCAAGTAAACTAGCCATTTGTCAAGAAGATTGAGTAAGATAGATTGTACCTGGTCTTGAATTAACTCTTGAACCATCTAATTATCCTTAAGTTAGCCGACGAGCATAAGTTTTATTTGAAGGTGTGATGCTTGACATCTATTAGTACTTTCGAACCATCACAACACCTTATAATCTTGTTAGATGTTCCTACCTCTTGCAAGGAAGAGAAAATATAGTAAAGTAATTAGGGTTGAGATTTATCTCATTAAATTCCTTAAATGTGATGTTCTGAATTGTCATTTAATCTCTTTTATGAGTTGATTTGTTCAGGTTATTTTGAATGGCTGAATTTGTGTTGGGTTTGGTTTATTATGGTGGTTTCATTGTCTTAAATGCAAACGAAGTGCAATATGGCAGGGATCCATATAAGAGGATAAGGATATATACGAATTGAAGATTTAAGGATTTATTGAATAAGATTTGCTCGACATTAGGTATTGATCGAGGGAGTAATCAAGTGAAGATTAATCATCGGTTTCCTCGTTATGGGGGACTGATTTTTGTTTAACTAGTGTGAGCGATGACAATGATTTCGAATGTTTGATCGATTGGATAGTTGAGGCCTAGAGAGGGAAGATATTTACAAAACTTTACATTGAGGTCGAAGGCGAGGGTTTTCATACACCTCAACCACTGAATGTAGAACGACCTCCACAAAAACCACGTGTCGCACCTCATAGGCAGTTGTCTATTCTAAAACATCACCTTGAGCCGCTTCATGTACGGAATGAATGTCATATGGGTGATGTATCCCTTGACAGGCAAAATGAAGTAGAACATACAGTTCAAGAGAATGAATGTAGGGTAAGACACATTTCTTAAGTTGTTGATGACTTTTGTGGCTCACCTCTTGAGAATGAAACAGACGAAGAAGATGAGTTGAATGACAGAGAGAATGTCCAGGTGAATGCACCATCTCATGTCCCAACCCGTAATAGAAGGGTGTGTCAGTTTGGCTTTGGTAGCAGGCATGACAACAATCAGTTACTGGAGGATGGAAATGTGTTGTTTTATGGCAATTTGCCACCTTCTCTTGAAAGAGATGACTCTAATGAATGCTCCCATACTGGAATAAGTCATCCAAATACTTAACTGGTCAAGGGGATGACATTTAAAACAAAGCAGGATTTGGTGTTTGCAATTAAGAAATTTCACATTGAGAGTTACGTGAATTTTGAAGTTCGAGAGTCAAATAGAAATGTCTAGTCATTGATATGTGCATGTAAATCTGAAAGTTGCACATGGAGATTGCGTAGTCATTTCAAAACTTTTGATCACAGTGGGTATTGAGCATTTTGCATGGGCAACACACTTGTGACCATATCCAAGACAATGAAAGTCACCCTCAACTCGATTACAATTTCATGGGCCGGTACCTAATGGGTTATGTTAAACGGTCACCTTTGGTTAAGGTAAGTTTCTTACTTGAGGTAATTGATGAGAAATTCAAGTACACAATCACAAGGAGAAGGGCTTGGAATGCAAAGCGAAAAGCCACTGAATTAGTCTAGAGTGAGTGGGACAAGTTCTATGAAGACCTGCCATACCTTCTACATGCCATTAGAGATTCAAATCCCAAGACATTCATAGATATAGAATCAGTTGATATGGATGACACAAACGACGTAGTCTTTATAAAAGCTTTTTGGGCATACGAACCGTGCATTGAAGCGTTTAACTATTATCGACTAGTTATTTCTATTGATAGCACATATATTTACGGTAAATACAAACATAAGCTACTGACTACATGTGGTGTGGATGTTGATCAATATATTATGCCTGTTGCTTTCGCTATTGTGTATGAGGAGTCCACAAACACATGGTGTTGGTTTCTTAAAAGAGTCAGATTTTGTCTAATCCGTGATCGGGAAGATCAATTTTGTATTATTTCTGATCGCCATTGGAGGGATACTTGTTGCAGCTGCTAGTGACGATGTTAGGTTATGTCATGCTCATTGGAGGTTTTGTGCACGTCACGTTGGAAGCAATTGTAACTCGTTTGTGAAGAATGTGCATCTGAAGAAGTTAGTAATGATAGTTGCATTGCAATCTTCATCACTTAAATGGGAATTTTGCATGAATACATTGAGGAACATGAGCGAAAACGCTTCCAAATGGTTTGAGCATGGAATTGATAAGCAACAATGGATGATGGCTTATGATGGTGGATATAGATTTGGGAACATGACGACAAACTTGAGCGAGAGTTATAATGCGGTTCTGAAAGAAGCTAGGACATTGCCTATATGTGCCTTAGTTAGGAAAATATTCTACAATTGTGTTGTGTACTTTGACAAACATTTTGAAAAAGCACATGCAACAATGGGTAGTAGTGAGAGATATACCATATATGCAAATGATATGCTAGAAAATTAGATGAATATAGGGGGAAGCCACAATGTCACTCGTTTTCATAAGATTCCTGATCTATACTATGAAATTTTGACTGGTAGGCGTGAGACACCATACGGTTTGAAAGAAGGGAACTTTTACAAAGTTGACATAAGGAATGCGACGTGTATTTGCAATAAGTGGCAAACATATAGAATCTCATGCTCACATGTATGTACAGTGTTGACATATAGACGAGTTGACATCTGTACAGCTGTCGCCCATTGGTACACCTAGGAGCAACAAATGTTAATATACCAAGGGAAATTCGAGCCAATACCTGATCCTAAAGGTTGGCAGTCATAAGTATTTCAGAAGCACATCCCTTTGGGGGAAAAGAAACTTGATAAAGGGCATCTGAAATCGTCTCGTATTCACAACAAGATGGATATTCGAGAAAGCCGACAAAGCAATAGTTGTCGTGTGCATGCAAGAAGGTCATACCAGAATGCATTGCTCCCATTTACAACACGGAACCTTGTCGTCCACACAACAAATTCCATCGATAAGCACTTGTCGACATAGTAGAAACATCAATAAATGCAGTGTTTGTAGAATTACTAGTCATAATAGGAAGAATTGTTCAAACAAAGGTAAATGCATTGTTTGTAACAAATATCTTTATATCAATAATGTCTCACATTACATTAATTACAATGTCTTATTAATATTATTTTTCTAAAATTGTAGACGGAGGCGGGACCAGTTGAGCCATTTATTTATACGGCCAAGACGTGCATAGGTCCACATCTGTATGGGACAATATTATAAGTATTAAATAGTCTTTTATGCATTTCATCAGTAACTCTCATTTACTTTAATTATAAATATCTCTTCCATTAACGAGTTTTATATTTAACTTACATAGGTTTACTCAGCATTGAGATGTCGTCGATGTGATGCTGTCATGCGATCTATACCAGTACACCCATGAGTTGCCTAGCTTGTACAGGATGTAGGGTTTGGAGGAATCTTAGACTTCGGTTTCATATCATTGGATTGACACCTAATCACAGCTTTAGTGGATTGCTGGAGGCTAGAGACGCACACATTTCATATGGGTAGGGGTGAGATGACTGTCACATTGGAGGACATAGCTATCATCACTGGTTTACCGGTGGTGGTTCGGTAGTTACAGGCGTGACCTCTATGCCTAGTTGGAGAGGATTGTGCGATCGGTTACTTGGAGTGGTACCGGGCAAAAGCCAAATATCTGGTTCTAAGGTGCAAATGACTTGGTTGAAGGAGACCTTCACACACATGCCAGATGATGCGGACGATGAGACTTGTCTTAGATACGCACGAGCTTACATTTTGCATTGCATGGGCGACATTCGTTTCCCAGACAAGTCCGGGAACTACATCTCATTGATATACTTGTCTTTATTAGAGGACCTGCAGGTAAGGAAAATTTAAAGTTATCGTTACATGATTTATAGCTTAACTTTCGAACATATTTACATCTTTCACTTGTGTTTTTTTAATGCATATCACAGGCTGCACGACCGTATAGGTGGGGAGTCGCATTTTTGGCGTATCTCTATTGCCAACTATGCTTAGTTGCCCATACGGGGAGTGACAAGATTGGTGGAGCCTTGATCGTGGTGCAAGTTTGTGCGTGTGAGAGGTTTCCCCACAAAGCACCTATCGTGCATCGTCGTCCTAAGTGGTAAGGACGACCATTGGGTGCTCGTTGGGTGGCTGCTTTCGATGTTCGGAAGCAGTCAATCGACTTTACGATTCTATATAGGGATGCATTTAACCTCCAAAGTGCCGAGCAGGTATATAATTAAACGATTCGAACATATTTATTATGTAAGCAAAAATGTTTTAATTACCAAACTTGTGTGATAACGCAGGTTTTATGGCAGCCTTACACGCAGGAAATACAAGAAAACCTGCCTGAATATTGCCTAGCTAAGAGAGAGATTTGGTCTACACGAGTCCCCTTGATATGCTTCCATATAGTGGAGCATCATTTCCCAGATCGTGTCCTCAGCAATTTAGAGGTCTTTAGGGTGTTCCTTCGGAATGTGATTCTGAAGACAACCTCTATGATATAGATTTGAGGGGGAAATTTGAGATTGATTGGCGTGAACACCATGCCTCGTACATTCAGGATTGGGGGGACGAGGGTAGAACATATCATTCTATTGACATGGATGGATAGCCCTATCGCTACACCGGAATACGAGAATTGGTATAACAACATCACTAGGAGGTTTATCAGTCGACTTGGTGCACTATTGGATTATAACGTAACTTCTTATATAATTCTTCTTCATAATTACATAACAATTATAGAATAATGCTTGTTGGTTATATATCTCGTCATTATTGTTGGCTTTTGTATTTCAATATGTGGGTTTGAGTTCGCGAGATGACACGTGATCACTCGGACTTTGCGGACATCAACATCCTAGCTTGCCAAGCAATAGAGATAAACAACAACACATTAGCACATCATTTCAAACCCCCTGAACCTCAAGCACTAGACAGTGTGGATTATGAACCTGTAGGAGGGTGTGGGAGGGGACGGGGACGAGGGCGAGGGCGAGTTCAAGGACGTGGCAGAGGAAGGGGCCATGGGAGAGAACATGGGAGGGTACAAGGAAATGATCCTAATCCTGTGTCGGAGGCGCCACACCCACCACCAGAGGCGCCACAACTTCCAGCAGAGGCAGCAGACCATCCACACCCACCACCAGATGCACCACAACCTCCAGCAGAGGCAGCAGACCATCCACAGGAGGGCTCACACCCACCACCAGAGGCGCCACACCCTCCACCGGATGTGGAACATCCCTATGATCGACAGTCTCATTCTTAGGTATAAATGGCTAATAAATATAATATTCTATTCCTCATGAACTGGTAAATTATCATCAATTATTTTCATGCAGCAATCTATGCATGAAGACCCCTCACAGTCCTCTTAGGCTCACTCAAAGGTAGAACCCCAACAAGATATACAAGCCCCATTTCAGGTAATATAAGTCTCTTGTACATTCACAATTCCATTCTTGTTCATATTATTTGACACACTTGCAAATTTTGTATGTAGCAACCTATGCAGAAAGAACCCTTCAGATCCTCTCAGGCTCAATCGGAGGTGGAACCCCACCAGTATATACAAGCCCCATTTCAGGCTATGTTACTCTTGAGTATTATCATTATTCCATTTTTACAAAATTTTTAACACACTTTAAATATTTTCATGCAGCAACCTATGCAGCAATAACCCTCATAGGCCTCACATCTGTAATCGGAGGTGGAGATCCACCAGGATCTACATGGTCAATCTAAGGTAATATATTAGGATTTTTTCAACATTTCCGATCTCACCAATACATTAACACTTCAATTATTTTTCTTGCAGCAAACTCAATCTGATGATCTATTTACAACTCCAATCCTTGCGTTATCTACTGTCTCCGAGATAACACCAGGAGCTCCGCTTACGATAAAGGAAATAGATATAGAATCTGGGGAAGGGACCTCAATAGTTACTGTTTGTGCCCCACCGTCACCTCCAACTGCTCCGGATTTCGACACAATTGGCACACAAATTGAAGATATTGATCGACAGACTCAGTTAGAACGACTTCAACACGATTCTCAAAGGCCTCGAAAGTTATACAGAAGACAGAGAAGGGGACAAAATTAATTGTTCCTCTTATATCATTTGAACAAAACATCAATGAAAGTTGGTTGTCATACTTTCATTCCTTAGTTTTAATTTAAATGCTAAGTTGGTGTGTGTGATTGCTTTATTTTTATTTAAATGCTTAGTTTGCGTGTGTGATCGCTTGGTTTTCATTTGAATGTTTGGCTGGTCTATGTGATTGGTTAGTTTCTATTTAAATGGTTTGTTTTCATTTAAGTCTGTGTGAAATGTTTTAGCCTTTACATATTGCATGAATGTGTGCAAGGTTTTGATTGCAAACTCGCGTTTTGCTGCATTCCTTCATTGGCTAGACAAACTTTGCAGCAGTACCAGCAGCATAAATATTGCAGCAGTAGCTGCTGCAATATTTCCAGCAGTAGCAGGTAGCATAAAAAAAAAAACAAGAAACTCGCCTCTCACCTCTTGAAGAGGTGAGTTATGTACAATTGCCAAACAACTAAACTTGCCTCTTCCAGAGGTGAGTTTCATATTGCCCTCCACCCAATCAATCAGACGTCTACTACTATTATTAGACGTCTAATTTCATAATATAAGTCGTCCGGAGAAAAAATTAGACGTCTGAAAATATACTTTTTTGATTATGCTCTTCCCTGAATCCATTGGATCGAAATAGGGATTTAATGTATAAGTGTCAAATGACATTCCAGACTTCTTGAAGAGGAAAAGGACGTCTGAAATGAACTATAAGAAACTCGCCACTACAAAAGGTGAGTTCCTCAATCACTCGCCTTGAAGTTCATACCCAAGTGGGAGTGGAAGATGGAAACTCACCTCTTCAAGGGCGAGTTCCTCAACAACTCACGCCACAGACTTGTGCGGAGGGGGGAGTGGAAGGTCAAAACTGCCTCTTGAAGAGACGAGTTTTTTGACCACTCACACCGCAAATTGTTGCACAGGTGAGAGTGGAAGGTGCAAACTTGCCTCTTAAAGAGGCAAGTTATTCAACCACTCACGCCACAGATTTATGTGCAGAGAAAATGGAATGTTGAAACTCGCCTCTTCAAGAGGCTAATTTCTCAACCACTCACGCCGTGAATTTGTTGCTTGGGGGAGAAGTAGAAGATCTAAACTCACCTCTTTAAAAAGCAACTTTTGTATAAACTTAACTACCACAAATTTACCGTTACCGTTATAAGAGGTAAATTCACTACCATTTCTTCTAAATATAAATCCCTTATAGTAATTAAGGAATGTCATTCCCTAATTAGCTCACGGAGGAAAATTTTTCCCCTCCCCTTCGCCGCCTCCTCTCGAGTTCACCACCTCGACCTCCTGCTCAAACCTCGGGATCAGCTCCTCCCATGGCGACGTTGTTGCTCGGCAACTCCCCGCGTATTCTCGACCCCACCTTCTCCCGCCCTTGCCTTCGCCGCCTCCTCTCGACTCCGTCGCCTTGGCCTCTCGCTCCTACCTCAAGATCCTCTCCTTCCACCTCCCCTGACGGAGCAGACCGATCTGCCACACCGCTGCCAATGATCCCAATGGCAAAGGGGATGGGGAAGAACACCCCCTTCACGTGTTGCTCCTTCAACCCCCCTCCCTTTCCCCAACCCACCCCACCTCTTTCTGCCCCCTCCCCGAACCTCCTGTGGTCTCCGCAATCGACTCGAATCTCCCCCTTCCGGCACTTCCCACAGCCTCCAAAACCCACCCGACCTCCTCCCCCTCTGGTACCTCCACTCCATCTCCTACCCCTTCCACCTTCCATCTCTTGCAGGTTCCCCATCTACCCGACCTTTTCCCTCCCCCTCCTCCACCACCACCTCCCCTCCTGGCACCTCTGCTCCACCTCTTCCCCCTTTTACTCCCTCACATCCTGTGACCTCCACAACTCAGCCAACCTCCACCACCCCCCCTCCCCGCCCCCCCGCTCCAACCTTCTTTGCACCGTCTAGGAGAGAACCGTGGGCTCTTCGCCTCAACATTGAGCCGCCATTGAAAAGGTATTGGTTATTGTGCAGGTCTGTGTGGAAGTGTTTGTGGTGTCACGCAAGTGTTGCATACAGGCTGTGCAAGGTTGGTGGTGGAGCTGTTAAGGCTTGATGGTAGCTAGAGGCTCAACAGCCATCTTTTGTCTTTTGTTTTTTGGTACCCCTCCCTTCTCCTCCACCACCATCAGCACCACTCAGACCAACCTTTCCACTGGCCTGCCCTCACCCCTGTGAGTGCCTGCGCCCTCCAGTAGCACCACCATCTTAATCACTATAATCCAGTATTATAGATTTATATTTTTTATTACAATTTTCACAGGGTACTACATTCACAAGGGGAAGGCGATGCTCACCAGGGAGCCGAAGGCCCTCGAGTTTGCCCCTCTAAATGTATCATTACTTTCATGTCTTTCTTTTCTTGTAACTATTTTGAATCTTTATTTTTTCTTCTGATATGTTTTGATTATGGTGGTGGTGGTGATGGAGGTGTCGATTGCTGTTTCATGATTTTCATCGTAGGTGGGTGCGATACGATTGGAACAGGAAGCAAATTATGCACATCAGTTTGTATTGAGCTCTGCTCTTTTTTTCACCATACCCTTCTTCATCTCCATCGTATACTTTACTACCGCTGAGATGGAATTGGTGGCGAGGTGGATTTGTGAGGGAGAATTGTCTATTATTTGATTTGTTGGGTTGAGAACTTTATGCAATGAGTATTTATAGAGTGAAATTGTTTGAAATTGTCCTGTAACTGCCATTGTTTACTACAAGATATCTAAACTGCATAAGTTAGGTAGCAAGATGATGAATGGAATAAAGGTTTTAACATGGGGATAATTAGTGTTCTTTCTTAAACCTCTCTGTCCATTAATTTGGCCAGATTCATATTAAGAATGGTAACTTACTACTTTCTTTTACATGAAACATTGTGATTTGCACCTCTATTGCATCCTTGGAGGGCTTAGTGAGAAGGTACAAGGAATACAGTTAGGATGAGCTCTACCTCTTTCTTAGTGGCTATATAGCAATAAGCCACTCAAAATTAGTGGAATAAGTATCCAAAACAATGAGAACAAAGATTCAAGACAACTATATGGAAAATTTGCATCTTACAAGCGGAATGATGGATAACAATGTCCCCTAGGAAATTAAAACATTCTTTGAATTTAATGGCATCATTATATATTCTAGCTAAATAGGAAACCACGGTTAGAGCTGCTCAATGACATGGCAAAATGGGAGGTTGTTGCCCAGGTAGATGATGACATGGTGAAGCTTTGGAAATTTTGAGGTTGCAAATGAGGATTCATGGGATGTGGGCTGGAGGTGGCTCATGGAGGGTGGGAAAAGCTTATCTAGAGGTTGGGGTGACTGCTTGATGCAGTTAGACATAGTTTACCATCGGAGTTGGTAAGGTTGAAATGACAGTGGTGCCAGTGATGGTGTTGTTTTTGAGTGTGGGTATGGGTAGTAGGGTGATGGATCTGCTTCAAATCCGAAATGAGCAAGTTTTATGACAAAAAAGAATATTGATAGAGAAAATTCTTTTTTCGTTTCATTCCACATTTCTTTTAAAGAAGTTCAAAGATGCTACAAGAATCTTAGACAATATTATTTTTTCTACATCTGAAACACTACAAACATCCTCAAAAAAATAGTAATTTTGCACTTGTATTCACATGTAACACAATTTTATTTCCCTTTAACAATAAATTTGGCTTCTGCAATAACATGATTTGGATTTGGATTGTTCATTTCTATGTAATAAAGTTGCTTGGATATACAATTGTTTAATAGTGAATTGACAAGCATTACACAAAAAATATACCATTTACCAATGCTTAAATTACAATTGACTATGATAGAAAATAAGATTTACATGCGGTAGATAGTTGATCGCAAATGTATGCAAGTAGGAGTGGAACCAAAAATTTAGGTTTGGAGATGCTAAGTCAAGAAATTATGCAATTAAGGGTATAAAACATGGGATATATAATACACTAAAATTAAAGGTCGTAGTATATAATTCTTTAAGAAATTAAAAAGTTAAGAGAATCAACTCTCTTTGCTTGCCTCCTCATTCCACCAAAATGTAATTAGGTATGCCCTTAATTTACCAATATTGTAAGAGAAAAATAAGTTTACCCATACAATCACACGACACTTTAGAATTAGAATGATAATATTGTTAATATCTAAAATAAATTATTTACTGATTTAATAGTTGAAACTCATCATTTTTGAAAATATTAATATTTAAATTTAGTAAAACTATTTGTGAGGTTACACATTACTGATTTCTGGTTTATTATTTTTCATCATTTCTTTTCTATTCTAGACATTATTATATTTATTTTCAAGATTTTTGTATAACATTATTAGGCGATATATGATGAGTATCTATTAGAAGTGCATCTTTTTTACATTCTAACTTTCATATATTTATTGTTTTTACGTGTAACCTTAGTCTAGATGTTAGATTTTTTTTCATTGTAGTCTTAATTTGAGTGATATATGAGTAAAGAGAATAAAAGGAATATCTCAAAGTAAGGATGATATGTTTAGAAAGGAGTCAATGTTATTTTTTATTTGCAAAAATAATTTTCACTTACATGAGAACAAACAAGAATGCTGTAATTATTTCAATGTTTACCTTTGTTAGTGTATGAATTTAAGTTCTTTGTTTTTTTTCTTCTTTTAGTTATTGTATGTTTTATTTTGCTTATAAGAATAATTTCTCTTACGTTCCTTGGTTGATCCTTTGCTCTACCATTATTTTGTTTTTCTTGAGGCAAATAATGCTTTGGATTCCTCCTCCACCATTCCAGCAACCATAAGAAGATAATTCCTCTTCAATTATGTGTTTTAGCATCATCTCACCAATATACGACCTTTCTAGCCTTTGCTTATCTAAATATAATTTTACCTGATCTAATAATCTATCTATGACAATCCTGCCGCGAAGCGTGGGTCAGCTGACTAGTAGAACATGAAAAGTAAGATAAAGTAAGATAACCTTATGCAGTTGGGTCTCAAACCACTCATAAAACAATAGAACTTTAGTAAAGTTATAGGTTCTTTTCTTTGGATGAAACACAGAGAAAGTAAAGAGAAACCTTGTCATTGCCTCCCTCTCTCTCTAACCTATGTAATCAGTAAACATGAAAAATGAAGTGCTTTAATTATCTACTTCAAGATCTTGTTTAGAATGATCTCGTACAATTTGATTGTATAGAATTATAATTCTTTTTATTGAAATAGATAATTGAAATAAATCAAATAAGTTAATATCAAAGTATCACTGTTGAAATACTTTAATTTACATGAAAACCCCTCTCATGAGGAGAGGGGAGAAAATCATAGGAGAAGTACTCTTATGGGTGTGATCTTTCATTGTTTCTTTTTAAAGGTAAATAGGGGGTACAAGGCTTTTATATAGGCTACTACATACCTCTTTCTTTCCCACCCTTCTACGTGGGACTAAAACATGTAATTGGATCTCTCATTATCCAATTACCTAACAACAAACATTCATCTCTCTCAATGCTCTCTCTCAACTTGGAGCACGGAATGCTCAACTTGTATAACATAATTCCTTACTCTTACAAGTAGAACACAACACTCAATTGACGTAACCAGGTCAAGGCTCTCCATGGCAAATGACAATAGCTGCGTCTGCATTATTGCTTGTAGGTGGGTATGTTGATGTTGACACATTAGTGTAGGGCTTAGGCTGGAGTATGGTAGCTAAACTGCTGAAGCTAGCTCTGATTGGTCTCTATCTAAGAGACCTGAAATGGTGTTGGTACCTTCCCCATTGGAGATCTCAGAGTTGGGTCTTTTTCTGGAGACCTTGAGATTGGGCCTCTCTAACACAATAATTCGATAACCTCTTCTATACGGAAATTTCTCAATAAACTTCTCTCATATAGGAATCTGGAATATGTTTCTCTCATATAGAAACCAATATTATGCTTCTCACATGTGGGGACCTTGAAGAATGAGTCTCCTTCATATATGGTCCGCAATAGGCTCTCATACATGCTTGACATTCCCCCTTTCTCGCATACTCTATGGGAAAAGAAACAACATATAAAAGAAAATAAATAAAGAAGAGCTTTTCCTCATCTTCTCTTCCACTTCAATTTTTTTCTTTCCTCTTTTTTTCACTTATTATTTTCCTTTTATTTCACCCTTTTCTCTCCCTTTTTTCTCTCTCTTTTTTCCTCTTTCTATCCCCCTTCCCTTTTTCTAAAAAAATAAAACTCACCACCCAACAGAAGTGAATAAAAAAAGGAATGGGAGCATATGTAAAACAACCAACAAAAAGGGCAAAAGCTCCGAAGAGAAACCCTAACAAAGTAGCTGAACAACAAAGGAAGGGTTCCTTATTTAGCAGCTGTAGAAGTAAATCCACGAGAGATCCTTCCACTAGTGGGATTGCTATTGAGATCTCGACCCCTCGCAAACTCCACCCGTCGATCCTGAAATTGACCTTCCTCGATGCCCCCTTCTCATGCACGAGGAGTCGCTACAACCAGCACACCACCTACGTCGAGAATAACACCTTGATCGGCCTGAGCTTCTACTAAGAGTGCAGGTAGCAATGGCACAAGCTACAAATTGCAATCACCTTCCAAGAGTTGGAGCCCATTGTATGACGAATCGTCAAAGCTATCCTTCGAGGACCTTATCTCCACCTTCTTCTTCAACATCATTTCTAGCACCTTCTTCTCATTCTTCTTCTTTGGCTTCTCCACCTCAACTTTCTCTTGGTTCATTGCCAACCACGATCAATGACAGTCAACAACACTCGGTCAACAGCAAGTAGGCATGTGTAATGATGTCGCACACAAGGATCTGAGCGTGTTGTGATGGAATCTACGTTTGGCGCACAATAGTTGATCTGCGATAGTACGAGCAACGATCAAGTGATGTCGTACGCTAGATGATCCACACTCTTTGCAACGACTTGAGATCATTTAGATCCCATGAGATCTACTTGGTTGATCCTTATTCCTTGAGTTGGATTATAAAATCCCATCAATAAAAAAATCCATAATAATGTCAAACAAAGAACATCCAAAAAAAAACTTGAAGAATAAAATTCAAAATTGAGTTACTCTGATATCTAATCAGAATAAAATAGATAAAATAATATTAAAGCATCACAGATGAAATACTTGAGTTTACATGAAATCTTATCTCATGAGGAGAGGAAAAAAATCATGTGAGAAGCACTCCTATGGACATGATCTTGCAATGTTTTTTCTCAAAGATAAATGAGGGGTACAAGAGCCTTTATATAGGTAACCACACACCCCTCTTTTTCCTACTCCACTATGTGGGTGTAAAAACAACACATAATTAGATCTCCCAATTATCCAATAACAAACATTCATCTCTCTAAACACTTTTAACTATATTGGTTTAGATTTACACCATTTATATGCTATCATGGTTTGAGTAGAAACTTTTTCAGAGTACTTAAACTAGATTTCAAGCCTAATCATCCAAATGACTTCCATGCTTCATCGATCATTATGAGTCAATTACTTGAAAAATCCCTTTTTATAGGAAACATGGAAAAGAAGTTTGGGGATATCAAAGCTAAGTGGATCCTACTGATTCATAGGAATCATTGGAATAGAGATTATGTCTCTATTTAGAGATGAAAGACCAGCTGCTTATTCCCAGCAGGATCCTTAATTCCACAATTGCGCAGCCTTCTTTTATAATATGTTGGAAGGTTAACTGTTCTGGGCAAGGGACGGGCAAGGGGATGAGGTTGAGGGGGTTCCCCCTATTTTAGTGGTAGGTAAATGGCATCTTAGTGAAGAAATAAGCCTTATGCCATTTTAAACACCGTGTGAAATGTTTTATGCCAATTAATTGAATTCTAATTTGGTTTCAATTGGATTTTGTAATCTTGTTTTTAATCAAACTGTTTCACAATTAGCACATTGGACTATAGATTTTGACAATTGCATTTCTGATGCATTTAGGTTACAATCATGGCAATGCAACAAATAAAGGATGATGGTTGTAACAACTCACCTAAAAAAGGCCATTTCCTATTCGCTGATATTGGAGTTTGGAGCATTTTCAGCTATTCGGATCAGGTATTAACCTTTTGTATTCCATCAAGCAAGAGAGACAATGAAGCAACACATAAACATACAAAGTGGTTCATAAGGGCCTCCGTAAGGAAAGAGTATGTTTGCATCAAGTGGGTTCTAGCCGGCTAATTCCATTCGTTTTTCAAACATTATTCATTAGTATAAGGTGAAATTTCCATTGTGGAAGAAGCCTCAGTCTAATATGGCTGGTGTAATATTTTCATGGTGAAACATTCAAGGAAGTGCTTGATCGCCATGGGCGTAGCTAGGAATAAATTCGTGGGAAGGGGAGATCATGGGTAAACGAGACTTAAATACGATATGTTAAAATAATATTTTGAGAAGGGCGTTTACAATTTAAACAAATAAGTACAAATAAAAAAAGAATATGAGAATATCATGTCTACGTAATTAAAGACATAGCAAACAACTGCACAAATTATCTACTTTGATAGAATTATCTCTCTTTTTTCTTTTTTTAAAAATAAAATCATCTATAGTCCCTTCAGAAATTTTCTTTCTAAAATAAATTAATCATTCAATTCGTTAGAAAGTTATTTTCCATCTTACTTTTAAAGTACGTCCAAAGTCAACTGAGAATGCACACCATATATTAGCAGCTAAACTTGGAAGGATTTAGATTAAACGGATAAATTTATCTAATAAGAGAATAGAAAAGTTGATTATTTAGCTTCCGCCGAACTTTGACATTGCTTGGGAATGCTAACAATTGATTAGATAGCCACACAAATTAACTAATCAACTTATTGCCTAATCGGTCGACCGTTTGTTTAACATGTTATCTAATAGTTTTACATTGTGGGGGTGGATTTTGAAACAATGCCTCAACTATTTTTCTCTTGCCCCTTGTCCAAGCTTATTTGGCAAGAGGTTTGGGGTACTTTCGTTGGAATGTTTCCCCACTTCTTGCTTGGGAGGACGAGGCTTCTAGAGGAGGTCTTAGCATGTGGCTATTTCCTTAGGCTATGTTCTTTACGTGGGCTGTTTGGTAACAACCACATGCCCCCCTTACAACTTCTTTGTGCATCTGAAGATGTATTAGAGGTCTAAAAGATCCATAAAGTTCTTTTAGTGCTTCTTGATTTTTTTATTGCTAAGCTTCTCCCTTGGGAGGTTGTTGGGACTTGTTTCTATTTTTGATCTGTTAGACCTTGAGTAAATATTTTTCATTTTTACTCAAACAATCACTTTACTTTCTCATTCAGCTTATTGACTAGTTGTCCAGTGGACTATCTTTTACCAACATTACTTGCCTTTTTCTTCAACCAGCAAACTTCTTTGTGACCAACCAACTATGCCTTTACGTATGAAAAAGATAGGGTGGTTGTTAAACATCTATCACTTTATCACATCAAATCTAGACATTAATGTCTTTAATGGAAAATCGTTAGCTTCCAGTTTCTACTGCCTTAGTGGGACCTATTAGTCTTTTTATTTATTTGATGCAAGAAATCAACTAAAAAAAGTTGTGGACTTCTGTCCAAAATATAAATGCAATAAAAAGAAAGAAAGAAAGATAGCAAGTAAGGGCAAAAAAAGGGAAGAATACACAGAGAACATAATAGGAAGAGAAAAGTATTTGTTTAGTGAAGATTTAACTATAGGGAGAGAAGATGTTTATGTTTAGTGAAGACTCAGTTAAGTTATTAATTTAGTTAAATCCCTTTAAATATCCAATATTATTGATATGTACTTCTTTAAATTGTAGTATTTTCTTTCGGATAGAATTTTGCTTAATCCAAAAACTCAAAGGAGAATCTATTTAGAATGGGGGACTAAAATCACTGCAACAATTTTTATGCCAATTGACGACAAAGTTTATTTAACCGATGTCATTAAGTGATGTCGTTATTAGCGTCGTTTTTTTTCCTGTCAGTTAAAAGAAATATCTGACATCAAAATATTATTCGACCAACGAACAGATTGGATATTTCGACGTCGTTTGACAATTAACGAAAATTTAATTTGCCATTGCTTATAAAAGAAGAGACGATGTTTGTGTATCATTTTTTCCTGCCTTTACACACCTTTTCTTAAGTTTTGTCGTTAGTTAAATAAATATATCGTCGCTTATATAAGCAACAGTAAAAATATTTTAGCCTTCGCTTCTCTTAATAAGCGACATCATATAAGGTTTTAAGAAAATCACACCTCTTTTTTGCCGTTGGTTATTCAAATAAGCAACGATAAATGTAATATCTTAGTTATTGCTTCTCATAATAAGCGACGGCATATAATGTTTTAGGAAAATCACACCTATTTTGTTTTACCGTTGCTTATTCAAATAAGCGACGTTAAAAGTACAATATTTACAGTCTTCATTAAACTTTAATGCCGTCACTTTTTTCCAAAATCGATAGCACATCTAAGGTTTTGTTTTTAATTTTAAAATTATGGGAATTGCCTACTAAACCTATTTAAAAGACCTACTTTTATAGAAAAATATCTAGTAAAAATGAATAGAAGTTTATATATCATAAATATAAAGACTAGTACATAAAAAGTATGAAAATGAAATATTTACACAAAAAGGTAACATGAAAAACATAACAAAAGGAAATAAATAAAAATCAAAATGCTGTTGCCTCGATGCCACCAGCTCCACCTGCATTACCCAGGTCGTCATTGTCGTCGTCTCGTCTGTAGATGTTGGGATCTGATGAAGACAGATGCTGTAACTGTCCCTTCTTCTGAAGAATGAATAGAAGCATCTGAAGCTTATCATCCGTCATACTCATCTATGACTATATGACATCCATCTGATTTTTCATCTCTACCTCTTTTTTCTCCTTCTTTGCCTCTCTCTTCTCTCTCTCCTCTCATTTTTATAGTGTGTCGATCTTTTAATGCAGCTGATCGATGACACTAGATGAGACAACACCTTTCCTTCCATACCAGTTAGACAAAGTGTGCATCCTTCCCGCACTACGAACAAAACCACCGTGGTCCGGTGATATCACTCTCCTAAATGCCTCATCTAGATCCAAAGGCTGTTGGTTCCTGTTGGAGGTCTCGTCAGTGAGAGGATGTAGCAAGTGTATCATTTACTCCTAAATGTATTAAAAAATATTATTATAATATATATATACACAAAGTTATAAATTTTTTCAGTTTAGGAAACTTACGTGTTTCTTCGAGTATGTCTCATAAATCTACTTACGAACACCCTCAGCTGCAACCTTACTATGGGTGACCTCGTAGATAACCATTATATTCATCTCCCTCCCATCATGTGTAACTAACAAAGCGTTTTCGCGTGTGTTTTGAAATACGTTGTCGAATTCGTAATATAGTTGCATTAAATCCTTTAATAAAAAATATTTAGTTTTTTAACGAATCTCGCATAGATTTTCTCTTTTATAACTTGAATCCTAGTCGTACGTCTTTGAGAGGCATGGGAAATGAGTTTTAGATTTGGATCCGCTTTTCTAATCTAAATCTAACTTAACCTAATCTTTTCGGTCTTTTTTGTATTTTATTATTTTTTCGTATGTTTTATTTTTGTTTTGAAAAGCGAAATGAGACTTAGATCTAAATATACTAGCGAAAACCTAATCTTAAACTAACTAATGAGCATGTATTCACAATGACAAACAAAAGCATATCACTGATTATTCAAAGAAAAATTAATCATGCATTAACTAATTATATAAAGTTGCAAAAGAATACATAAAAAGAACTAAACTAAGATAATACTAGGATCAACCAAGAGAGGCTATGAAGAAGCCCTCCATCTAAGAGGAGAAAGAGAGGGAGGGCATGGGCTCATCTTCCAAAGAGAAAGAAGCGGATGTGTCCATGAAGAAGAAGAGGAGAAGAGGGTGGTGGACCCTTTCTCTTCTAGTTGTTCTTAAAGCCTTGGAGGAGAGCACCCTAGAGCTTCACTTGGTCTTCCATGGAGGAACACTTTGGAGGACCTTCTTTAGGCATCCATGGAGGACGTCTTGGAGAGGAGGAGGAAGAGGACGGCCTTGGAGGGTGGAAGGGAGGGTGTTGGTGGCCGCAGGTTGAGGTGGAGGAGAAGAGAATGGAGTGGCCTCCTCTTCTTTTTGCTTAAATGGGAAGTGGCTTCCTAAAATAGGTAGTCACCACCAATTTAGGATCTAGGTTTGACGCATAGGTTTTAGGGTTTGGTTTTGGTAGGAATAGAAAAGAAAGGTGTATATGTTTAAATTTCGTAGAGTGATGTTGTGTGGGTTTTGGTAAATCTAGGTTAGGTCAACCTAGATTAGGTGGGTATGGACTTAATTGGGCTTAGGAGAGTCTAATTGGATATGAGTGAACCTAATTGGGTCTAGCTCAAGTCTAATTGGATGTGTGTGCGTGATTAGGCTAAGGTAATCCTAATAGGTATGAGCCAATTAGATCCTGGGTGGGTCTAATTGGGTTCAGGTGAACTCAATCAACTGTAGATGCACCCAATTAGGTATAAGCTAGTTTAATTGGGTTAAGAATAGGATAACTAAGAGTATGGATAGTGAGATAGGCCTAAGAGGTCTCTAATTAGGTTTCCTAAGGTATTTGGTGGGGTTTCTAAGTAAAAAGAGGTAAGCTCGAGCTTCTAGCACCAAAAACAGGAACCATAGAAGACCTCCAGATGTCTAGACAAGTGATTAGACGTCTTATACTCCAAAATTGGACATCTAGAAGTTAGGTTGGACGTCTAATTCTGTGTCAATGCGAGTTTTGACTTCTTGGAATGAGTTTCTGGAGAAATCAGACGTCCAGCCTAATATTTGGACGTCCAAAAAGGTGTTGGAGAGTGGGTTTTAGGTTTGCTAAGGTAGGTTTTTGTTCTTAAGTGTTTGGGAGAGGGATAAGGTGGATAAGATCATGGATAGTGTTATCCATGTTTTGGGTTCTAAGGTTAAGATGTCTTAATGAAAGTGGTTTTGTGTTTAGGAAAGCTGTCCTAAGGTTTCTAAGGGTAGGGATAAGGCTATCCTCCTCACTCCTCTTGTCTGGATCAGTTTTCTTCTCTTTTTATTGCCTTATTTCACTCTATCACTTTAGTACCTATAAATAAAAAGAAAACATTAAATAGCAAGATATCTCATCTTATTCTATATAAAATGATGCAATGCATGATATGCGTGATATGAATGCAATATTTACAAATTAAGCTAGGTTCTAACATTATTTAGGTTGATTAGGACATATGATTGCTGTGCAATCATACCCCCATGCCTAAACTTTGCTAGTCTTTAGCAAATGTATGACTAAGTTATTTACAAGTTCGCTCCCTAAAAGACTGCTTATTCTCTTTATCAAAGAGTTTGACTAAAGATTTTTCTCTTTTTGTTCCATCCAGAAATCTAGAAATCTAGACAATCGTGAAAGTGTAGTGATGGTAGCTTAAGTAATGGACCCAAGTGAAAAGCCAATTCACACTTAAAGTTCATACTTGACCCTTAGTAAAAATTCTATCGGGATAAGCAAGCTCTTCCCTCGGGGATATGTAACAAATAATCTATAATTTTACCCTAGCTTCTTAGCTTAGGTAAAAGATGTCTGAGTCGATTGATTTTATATTTGGTGGCTCACACTCATCTGGTGCTATATATAATCTTATACTACAGATTCTAAATTTCCAGACTATCAAATAAATCAACCTAGAGAGAGGCTAAAAACTACGCTCTCTTTAGTTCCTTCCTACTCTCTTTTTCTTTTCTTTTTCTTTTCGAGATCACAATCTCACCATATTTTGTCAATGTGCTCAATATTTGGTGGCCTCACATGACATTAACACCTTGATTAAAATTCTGATAACCCTACAACTAAGTCAGAATCCCTCAGCTCGTATTCAGGCAATCAGAAATACAGAAAGGTAGGTACGGGTCATATTTGGTGGATCGCAATGATAGTGGGTTTTGTTGCCTCAATGTAAATGACTTAAAAGTGAAATGAATAGATAAACGTGAAATGACCCGCTGCCCTTTTGGGTTATTTAAGACGTTTGGATTAGTCGTTAGACGTCTGTCCAGACGTCTAAAGTAAAAGGAACCGTACCTTCTTTCTTTTCCACGTGCGCTGCACGTGTATCCCTCTCTCTCATCACCCCAAACCCTAACCCTTTACCTATTTAAACCCCCACTCCCCCCCACACCACTCTCTCCATCCCCATTGACCACCACCTTCATCCTTCCCTCCAGTCAGCCGCCTTCCTTCCAGCCACCAGTGCGGTGTGTGGCGAGGAAGAAGAGAGAGAGAGGGATGGGACGTGGAGGAGGAGAGGTGAGCTCGAAAGGAGCTCACGAGGGAGCACGAGAGCATGAGAGGAGCTCGTGCGCGAGGAGGAGCTCGCGAAGGTGGGCTTTGCGGCCTCCTGAAGTTGCTGACATCGCAGCTGTGGGTGGCGCGGAGGGGTTTCGTGGGGAGAAGAAGGCTCGCGGAGGTTCTGCATACTGAATATTTTCCAGTATCAAATGTTTGGAGCACATCCCAGACGTTTAGAATAGCAGAAGGACATCTGGAGCTAAAGCTGGACGCTTGAAAGCACGCTCAGTGCTAAGGTACGTACTTTTGTACGGTTTACGGCTATGCAGGCCTCACCGCAGAGATTGTTCAGCCATTTTGAGGTTTGCACGAACGTACACAGGGTGCAGGGCGTTGGAAAGGCACGAGGTGCGCCCTTCGAGGTGCTTTTGGATGTCTGGACACGTCGCCAGACGTCTGACCGTACCTCTAGACAACCGGAAGGAGAGTCCAACGTCTGGAACTCACCTCAGACGATCGCGGAAGGGTTTGTACGTCTGAAGTAGCCGTAGGAAACCCAAGGTGAGTATTGACGTCTTTTAAGACGTCTGGGACCAGACCTAGACGTCTGATTTTGGACAGTGTGAGTATTTTTTGCCCGTTTAAGACCAAACGGAATCGGATTTCCGCAAACGAACTACTGTTGTTTTTTGCTTAAGTTTCTCTACGAGTTAGTGTCACTTGTATACGGTTTTGGACTCGTTTGATGCGATCGGTTAATTGTATAGGTCTCCAGCCAGTCGAGTACGCGGTGAACCGCGGAGGCGGCAGGATCTGTGATCCGAGCCCCCATTCCTTCCGTGTTTGCCGGTAGAGTGATTTACATTAATATTAAGATTTGAATAAATGAACTGCATGCTTACAATAACTTTAATGAACCCTAGGATGCGAATGAACCCTAGGGTAGGAACAGATGAGTGTGGTTTGAGTTATACTGTGTACTTGAGATACATGTAGAACCCTAGGATGAGAATAAACCCTTGGGAAGGAACAAGTGAATATGACTAAGCTACACTGTTTACTTGAGATGCGTGTACAACTTTAAATGATAGCAAATGTATTGGTTATTTTAATGTGATGCTTTGTCAATTGGAAAATCATGAGCTGCCCGTTTTAAGAATGGAACCGGTAATGTAAATAGAGAAATATGAAAGACTGGAATATGAAATGAAAGAAATATCAGTATGAACCCTACAGGAAATTAGGAAGAGAGCTCCTGTAGACGGGAAGTGAGCTGGCCCTTGTGTACGTGGTACCAAGGAGAGCCACTGTCTCTTTTGTGTAGAGGGGTACTAGCTGCCCGTTAAGTTGAGCCCCAGGGTCAGTCCTAGACACTCTACACCGACTCTGTTTGGCCCTTGTGTACGTGGTACCGAGGTGAGCTACTTTGTGTAGAGAGGGAGCTAGCCGCCCCAGGGAGCCCAGGGTTAGGACTAGCCGCCCTACACCGACTTTTGTTAGGCCCACTGGACAAATCGGGATAGACGGACGAGAGTACGCGGACTGTGGAGGGGCGAGACCCCTGTTCTGTTCTGTTCTGAGAGGGCAAGGCCCTGTACTATTCCGTGCTGTACCTTTAGGCATACTCGCTAGCAGAAACGACTGATCGCGTGCCAGTGCGGGATAGCTACCTGCGCGTTTATCACGCGTGCCGTAGTCACCGCTACGTCACGACCGTGACCTCGAGGTGGTTGACTGTGTGTAGAATTACCATGGGAGACTCTCCCGACCAGGAGAGCATCACGTGTACCTCCTACATCATGGAAAAGACTACAATCAAGATTGTTCCCGTGAGGAACATGCCAAATCAAGAAATGATTTAAGTGAATAAAGGAACAATAAATTAGAAGTATTTGGTTGAACTAAATGAAAATGGGTAATTAATTAATTGCATTGCTTGTCTTAATTAGATGTAATTGACTAAATTACCACTCTACTCAGTGTTCGCTGACTCTGGAAATTTTATAACTTTGTTCAGGTAAGGGAGTTGAGCAGCCAGCACCACCGGCTGCAGAGGAAGTTGGGCTCAGTCGAGCCTAACCTTAGCTGTGTTTTCTTACTATTACCCTAGCTTCTATTGTCGTAGTGAGTATTTTGTTCTATGTAATACTGTTTCAGTTACTTTTCTACTGTACTTTTCTCTGTCGTAGTTATGATGGCCTGTAATATTGATAGACTTTTCGCTTTGTTTCTTTTACTATCTCTTATTTTGTTTCTGCTTAGTTACATTACATGTATGGATGTGAATTATTTCCTACTTTTGGGTTATTTCTCATTAGATGGCTAGGTCTTAGGATTAGTCGAGGCAAGTTAGTCTCGGGTCATGTAGGAATTTGGGATCAGATCATAATAAAACGCAATTATGAACTCAATACATCTTTTTCAGTCTTTTTCTCTATTTTTTTTCTCTTTTTCCTTTTTTTCTTGTTTTCTTCTTTTTTCATATATATTTTTTTATGTTTTTCTCTTTTTTTTTTCTTTTTTTATTGCATATCCATGAGCACAATACAATACAACACTCTCAGATGTTATTCAAGAGGCATTATTAGGGATTAGTGATGTTTAAAAGGATATCAGGTGACTTATTTGGTGGAAGTGACTATTCTCGACATCGGGAAGGAGACAAATGGGACAACGTATTTTCTGACCTTTAACATTAATACCCTCCTTCAGCAGAGGATTTCGTAGATGACGTGACCATCCACCCTAGTTGTAGTTTTATTAGGAGTCAATCTCTACGTATCTGCCTTATTTAGTGGCTCTCAAGAATTCTTACAAGATTCGTACGCAGGAATTTGAGAGTGAAGACTTTGTTAACTTTAAGTCTTGTTATCTAATTATCCAGAGACTAGGAATCCTTACACTAGACTTAGAGCATTAGTAGACATTTTACTCTCACCTCACAACTATTTGGTGGATTTACTGGAAGATGGCTTTCTGACTTCCTAACCACTATCAAAGGGTTTAGGAAAAGAATCAATGCTTCTTCTCGACAAACTAAAAATTACCATTGGTTTTCATAATGGATCTATTGGAAAATCTACATGCAAGTGTAAGCATTGTATTGGATTCTAGATTCAGAATCATCTCAAGAATAAAATCCCTAATAAAACTTCCTTGATAAAATTAATGCATGAATGCATTATATATAAATGCTATGTATAACCTTTCAAAGTTACACTTTGAAGTTTTCCCTAATTCGGGTTACATTTAGCCCAGCCCTAAATTTAGAACAAAAAGGTGAGTGGATGAGTCGGAAATGGTTGTTGCGAATGATTTCTAGCTCCAATGCGAACATTGGAGGTGGAGTCGATTGTTCTTAATTTAAGGACCCTAAAGTGCAATTAACATGATGTACGAAATGTTTTTCCGAAAAAATTTTCACTTTACATATACTACCCACCCCCCCGATGCCTACTTTCTTGCATGCCCTCATGCATGAATATAATGAAAAATAAATTAAGACAGAGAGTATATGGGTAGAAATCACTTGGAATAGCTCTTGAATTTTTCTTTCCGCTTATTCGAACACTTAAGTAGTAAAATAAATATGAAGGAAAATATGCTAAATATGCTATATATAAGTGCTGAGATTAACGCCTTCAGCTAGACATAAACTCAAAAATGATATATCAATACAGTATTGAGAATAACGAGTAAAATGATAAGAATTTTAATGTCATTTGCCAACAGTGAGTTGCAAATGCGGACCAGTTGCCCATGAATTCTGAGCCCAAGTAATCGGAAAAATATGTAGGTAGTTTTAGCCTTCCAGTTCTTAATTCATCATCCGATTCAGCCTAGAAGTTAGGTAAATTCCATAGTCAATTACAAGAGACTATCTCATTTCTTTCTTTTTTATTGCTCCTTTCTTTCTCTTTTCTTTTCTCTCAATTATTTTTAATTCAGCTCACTTTGATCTCTCCTCTCTCTCTCTCTCTTTTTTTATGAAACTCCTCCATGAATTGATTCTCACAGCATCTTACACTTTAATACCCCCATCATAAGATTTGCAATATCCTCATTGTAAATTAGGTAGGTTTGAGTTTAGTTTAAATTGTACGTTAGAACAGGTAAGTCGTGAATGTGTTAGAATGACTGTTGCGAACAATTTCTGGCTCTGATACAAGTATCAAAGGTGGAGTCGGCTTTTCTAACGGACAAACCCTAAAATGCACTTTGATTTCAGCAAAAAGATAGGTCAGAAGGTTCTCGGGTTTTTTCAAAAATGACAGATTGGCTCCCGTTAAGCGCTAAGTTTAATGCATTGGCTGGGCACAAGGAGCTCAAAGGATATGTCATTTGTCGTAATATGATGAGTGCTAAGAGAAATATGTGATCGTGGTAGATGGGAATCAGGTGGCCACAAACGAGTATCAAATTATGATGAAGAGTCATTCCAGAAGGTCTATGATATGGGTCAAGTCGATTCATTTCTGGGTGGCTCTTATGGAGTTTTTGCGGAGGATTCACTCGGAAGATGTAGTAATCATGGGGCTCTGAAGTAAGATTGTCGTGAATCCAGGACCCAACAGAGGTGAATCTAGTTAGTATAGCCCTGATGTGTGGTTCCTCTTATGCAATGTGACCTAATAGATCATTATTCAATGAGTCATCTTGATTCTTCTCTAATGGGTGTAAGATCAATTCCTCTAAAAATGACTCGAAGATTAGGTCTTCTAATGAATCTTCTCTGTAGTTTTCATCCCAATCAAAAGTGAATGTCTAGAGAGTGCCTTTTGGATCTTCCAACTTTAACTCTATAAAGGATTCATACTTTGGGTTGTGGCCACTCTCAGTATATACCATGCCCGATTCTTGGAGATTCTCAAAACAATCATCAGAATAAAATGTCTCCAGATCCATGGAATAGAAATCCGAATCCCGTCGAATGTCAACCTATTCCTCGAAATCCATGTGTATGTCCTCAAGATCAAAGGTGAAAGCCTTCAATACTCTCAATTCGCTGGAATCATGGTCAGCTAAATCAAGATCCTCCGTCATGCGGAAAAATTCTAGTTTTGGTTCTTGGTTTTCTACTATCGAAATGATCATGAGATCCTGAATCAAATCTAGTTGTTCTACCGAGCACTTAATTTTCTTTTCCTTTAGAAGATGCCTCAAAAATATTGATCTCAGTTCTCTTCTCTCCAGAGCTAATTATCATGTGCCCTGATTCACAATTAATTATGGCTTCTGCAATAGCCAGGAAAGGTCTCTCCAAAATCAAGGGCATATCTTGTATTTGTTGTGGCGCATTCATGTCAAGAACTAGGAAATTAGCTAGGTAGCTGAAATCCTTGACTCTAATTACCATATCCTCTACTAGCCCAATCGGGGTGATTACGGTTCGATTAGTTAATTGCAGAGTAACATCGGTGGGTTTTAGTTGTCCTATTCGTAGTTTCTCAAATAGGGCGGTCGGGATTAGGTTGACTGAAGCGCCAAGATCCAGTATAGCCCGCTTGAAATTTGTACCAGCGATCTTGCAGGGGATCAATGGGGTGCCTGGATCGGATTTCTTAGGAGGTAGATTGTATTGGATTATGGCACTCACCATTGCAGACAGTACTACCTTCCCTTGCGAGGGTTCCTCCATCTCTTTTTTATATAACTCAGGAGAGGTGGAGTTGACAGTGAGGATATCTAGTAACAGGATAGTGACTTGTGTGTTCCTTAATGGTCCCGTTATGTTAGATTCTGACAGTCCTCGATTGTGGAGTTGGGATAAGATTTAGGATAGGGGAATGGATTGGCTATCTTGGGGGATGGGTTTATGTTTCCACCTCTTGGTTTTGTCCTTGGCCTTGTTGTGTTGATCATGGGTTGGGTGAGATTTGGGAGATGGGCCTCAGGGCTTGGTCTTGTGATCTTTTCTCATGTCCACAACATTGATCATAGCACAGTCATGATGCGGAAGCAGAGAGAGAATCGGGCCCTGTTGCTGAACAGTAGGATAAGTCATGGTATGATTCGGATTAGCTAAGGTGGATGCTCCAAACACGCAGGTTTGAGTCGATGGGCCAGCTGAGTGTAGCATAATTGACCCTTGATTTGATTCACCACGTGTTTTGGGTCGACATGTTGTTTGGATTTAGCAGAGGTTGGGAAGGAAGTGCACTAGGCTGGCGAGTCCACGGCATCTGTGCGAGTTGATTTCGAACCTCTGTGATCTCATCTTTGTGCTGTTTCTGCATAGCCGTGTTAGTCTTCTGGATGTCAGCCAGGGCTTGCAGAATCATGCTCATTTGATCTTCCTTGCTAGGCCCAGATTGATAATTCGGATTAGGCCTAGGCTGATCGGGTTGATATGGGTGTGAAGCCTGTGGTCGGAGTTGGAATTCAGTTCTTGTGTTCTGAATATTTCCCGACCACGTAAAGTTGAGATGATTGCGCCATCTAGGTTTATAGGTGTTAGAGAATGAATCATTCTGAATGGCGTGGAGATTCTTGCAGGCCTGAGGAACTCCAGAGAAGTCAGAATATGAGGGTTCAACGTTCCCCCAACTAGAGTAGGTAGGTCTGGAGTTTCTTCTGAAACTAAGATCAGGCGGGGGTGGATACGGGTCCATCCCCTGGTGAGAGTGGTGGTAAATGTTATGCACAGCCTCTCTACCTTGGGGCGATTGCTCATATGTGTTCTGCTGTGCGACAGTGGTTATTTGCAGATGTCGAGTCAATTCGTCTGCCTTTTTTTTCGATGATCGAGACCTTATCCAGGAGACTAGCGACTAATTCCAGATCGACGGATGCGAATAGGCCGTAAGTCTCATGTGCCTCTCGTGTGTTTGTTAATGCACGAGTGGTCGTCCAGTCTAATACACCCATAGATTCATTGTTTATGGAGTTCTCGCACTTGTTCTTGGGAATCTCCCAAACTGTATCTTCATGCTGACCCATGATGTTGCCACCACAGGTTGCATTGACAATAAATAGCCTGGTATCCTCACAGAGTCCCTGGTAAAAAGACTGGACTTATTCCCATTTACGAACTCCGTGATGGGGGCATTTCCGCATGAGATCCAAAAAGCGGTCTCATGGCCTCATGAAGTCGTTCTTCTGCATTTTGTGTGAAGTGTGTGATTTGGTGCCTCAAAGCATTCGTTCGACCAATTGGGAAGAATTTTCTAAGAAATTCAGATTGGAGTTCCTCCCATGTGTTGATTGGATGGGTCAGAATCTGATACCAGTGGGCAGCTTTAGCCATGAAGGAGGAGAACACCTTCATGAGCAGGATGTTCTGATTCTAAACAGGTGGCTCAAAGGTCTGGGCCAGATGTTTTAGCTGCTTGATGTGCTGGAAGGGATCTTCGGAGTTCAAGCCGTGAAATATTGGGATAGCATGAATCAGATTCGGCTTGAGTTCAGTATCAGGTCTTCCAGCCGGGATTTGCACCCTAGGTTCGATTGCCATTGCAGCGGGATTGTAATGATCTCGCATCTGAGGATGCTGTGGTGGGTTCATGAATGCCTGGACTATATCATTGAGGCGTTGTAGTTAATTCTGGAGATTGGGTTCTTCTTCTTGGTTCTCCATGGATGTAGATGAAGGAGATTTGGCCTCAGAAGTAGAAGAGTCGATAGAGATGTCAATCTAGTCGAGTGCTAGCACAAACAATTGAGTTGAGGCTAATGGTGGCCTCAAGGGTGGTCTTAAGGACCTCCTCCCAAACATGCACTAAAGAGCCAGATGAGGGATGGAATGTGTAATAAACCCAATTGAGGCACCTAAAAAATCTTTGGATGACTAAGGAGGTTCGAGGTGGATGATACCTCTAAATCAGAAAGTCACTCACCCGAGAATTACTTAGACAGCCAGGAAAGAAGAGTTCTACAAAGACCTCTACACAGTTGATGCACATAGAGATTCGTTGCGAAAAGATTTGAGTTTCGAAACCCGTCGTCGTAGTTCGATTCACGAGAAAATCCGTCGATCAGATAATATTTATAACCGAAACTCGAGGTGAGTCCCAGGTTGAACACAAGGAGGCGAACATTTAGTTTTATGAAATCCGCGTTTCGCTTTTATTTCTTTTTGTCATTTTTATCTTTTATAATTTTTTTGGTGTTTTTGTCAAGCAAGAGATCTGATAGATGGAAACATTATCTAACTAATCTACTTGCAAAATATAAGAGAGAGAGAAAATATCAATATGTTGATGAACAAATGTTTCCTATAGCTATGAAAGTGGAAAAACTATACAAGAAAGTTATAAAGTTAGATGGAGATGAGAAGAGTCCCTCTCGAGAGTCGCTTGGAGGATAACTCAATTTGTCGGTGCCCCGAAGAAGGTGGTGAGGAGTGGGACGAAAGGGGAACGATGGTGGAGGAAGGAGGATGGGGCAGGATGTCATCACAGCGAGGATCTTCTTCCCGAAGGAGGTGAGAGGACGGCCGCGGGATTCTCCACGAATTGGGATAAGAGGCGGGAAAATATTTGATTCTACTTTAGAGGAGCATCTCGGGCTTGAGACAAGCTCTCTTTAGAGCCTTGGAGGTGATGAGGAGAGGAAAGGAAGAGGTGAAGAAGAATGAGAGGGGTAGGGGTCCTTTTATAGTGGAGGAAAGGATCAATTTTGTATACAGGACATTTAGTGACGGTCATAAATGTTGCTGACGATCCACCACAAACGTTGCTGAAGACAACCTTGTGCCCACGCTACCGCTGCTTCCACATGCGCCCATGCACGCTTCTGCACTACTGCATGTGCGTGCCTCTGTGTGTGTGCGCATTCCTGCGCTGCTGTGCACGTACGGTGGCTCGTGCATTTGCATGGGCGGCCTGGGTTGCGCCACGTGGTGTGATCTGGGTCATCCATCTTCTTTCTTTAGTAAGGGCTGCTACAAAAGTTAGATTGAGTCGATTTTCACGTTGTCGGGTTATGATCGTTGTCCCGAATCCATCCGTGCGGTTGGATTTATCGTTTAAAGCTTCGAATTGTGTCACCTAGTCCCTCGATCGTTGATTTTCCTCAAACTGCATATGGTGCTACGGGATTCCGATCAAGGCGTTTTCAGAGGCGTTAGACTCCGATTGTCATCTTGATCAGATCTGTATGCTCAGATCGTCAATCCGAGGGTCCAAATTAAATCTCCTCTCCTGGCCATAAAAGGATGCAATTAACCTAAAATATACACAAACTACTCTAAATGTAGAATGATGCATGCTATGCAATATTTATAGTGTGGAATGCAAATCTAAGCCTAGAGGCATTAATAAATAGGCATTTTAACCTAAATGGATTTGTTTACATCAACGGTAGCCCCATTGGTTATAGGGTTTCCCTCACCCGACCTTCCTTGTCACTGAGAATCCAAGTACACCCGAAGGAGCAAACTTGACCCCTAAGTCTACCAATTTTATTCCTGAATATGTGCCTTCAATGTCACTTGAACTTTAGAATTACTTGTGATTTGTGACGTAATTTGGAGGTTGGTCAACCCACAAAGTGGGTTAACTTCACTTAACCTACCTTAAAATTTAGGATGAGTTGAGTAAAGAACCCAAAATCACCCTAAGTGATTTGCAATCATGTTATTAAGTCCCAAATTTTAGTGATTGAAGTAATTGTTAAAACCTTTTTTTAGGGTTTGCTTGATTATGTTAATTCAACTAAGGCTTAGGTAACACACGATGCGGAAAATCAATTCTCTTTTAATTCTGGCAAGTGTGTTTTCTTGGAACCCTAAAATGGAAACCCTAAGTTGGCTCTATTTTCCAGGTCCAATTCTTTTCAAAATTGGCACCTAAGGCTAAATTAAGAAAGTGAATAGCCCTAGGCACCTTTAGTCCCTAATAGGTGCAAATATTTGGATGGGGATTTCTAATCAATCAAATCAGGCAACTCAGATGATTAAGTTTATGAAATAATGCGAGTTGATCCTAAGTGATTCTTCTTTTTAAATCTTTCCAGAAATGAGGGGCTTAAGATGGAAATGAAGTTACCTGCCTCTGGGGTGGTTGTTGCGTGGATGTTCTCCTGTGTACCTCGCACAATCACACAGATCGGATAAAACAAATTAGTATTAAATCAGAATTGTAATCTGTAAATGAAATGAGCATTGCTTCCCGGCAACGACGCCTAAATGTTTAGGCATGAAAGTCGTCTTTTAGAAATACGCGTCGTAGTATAGGATGAAATTCGCACAAATGCTTAAATTTATAAACTTGAAATCAATGTGAGTCCGAGGTCGTTCGTAGGGAACAATTAGACAAATCAATTCAACTAATCACAATATCAAGAAGAATATGCGAAAATAATATCTAATGTAATCAGAATAATATTGCTATAAAATCGGGATTCAGAGTGCAAAAAGATGGAGTTAAAATGGTGATTTGAATTACAAAATTAACTCTAATATTAAGCTTAACAATCAACTCAAATAATTGAACAGTAGCCGTAATCAAATATTCTAAATATCCACTGCAGTATCATAATAGGACTAGCACAAGCACAAGGCTCAGACGTCGAGAAAGGCACACAGACACCTTAACTCAGCACCTCAGTAGGGACACAAGGGTCTCACAGTACTAGGCACAAGGGCCTCTCAAGGGCTTAACAACAGCTAAGTGTTGAGAGAGGAGAGGAAGAGGATGATTCCTAAGGCAGCAGAGCAAAACCCTCCCCCCTCCTCTTCAATTCTCTTTCCTGTTTCTCAACTCAAACCCAGGTGAACAACATTGGATATATGGGTATCCGAGTAAGCGGACTAGGGACCAGACCTACCGGTGTGTGTTGTAGGTGAAGTGTGTGCATGTGTGGCGAGTGGGACCTTACCCTTTGTGCTGTGGCAAAGAGCCTCTATCATTGATTCCTCTTATCTGCCGTTGCGATCTTCAAAATCCCTGATGTGGGACTAAAGTGTTGCCTCCTTCGCATGAGCTGCAGTTGGGTTGGTGCTTTAATTGAGATCGAAGCTGCTGCATGCTGCCTTGATTGAAGACCTGGAGCTGTTCGTGGAAGTGTCTTGCAAGTCTTGGAAGTAGCAGTTAGGTTGGGGATGGCCGGAGAACTGCTGGCGAAATCAGAGAAGGTTGTTGCAGCGGAGCTCCGATCAGAACTGAAAGCATAAAAACAGCCTCGTGACCTTATTAAATTTGCTCAGAAGCTTTGCCGTGAAGTGGTGAACGTGACGGTGGTGGATTTAAGGTGTGTGGTGCTCGGTGAAGTGTTGACGGTGATAGAGGAAGAGTGTGTGGGTGCGTGTCTTTTGTGGGGTGCGTGAGAGATTAAAACTCGAAATTTCTTTGGGGCTTTTGATCTATGAGACGAGATGGAGCTCGCGGACTTGGTGGCAGTCGGTTCGGTGATCTGTGGTGATCACACGACGTCACCGGAGCTTCACCGGCATAATGGAAGACGAAGGTGCTGCGATGTGTGTGAAGGTTGAAAATGAAGTGTGGGTAGATAAAAATGAAGAGGAGAGGAGGAGATCTGGGGGAGCTAGGAGACAAAACGGAGGGAGCTTGATGCCGGCTGTGATGGGCCGGCGTTGGGGATGATGAATGCTCCGGTGAGGGAGAACATCAAGTCGAAGGGAGAGAGGGCTCTTGCTGGGTACAACAAGGAGCGGAAGACAGAGGCTAGAAGGTCCGCTCTACCTATCGTATGTGGCAGAGGGCAACGAAGCCAGAATAGAAGGGTCGTCGGAGCTTGGTCGGAGCAGGCCGAGGAAGGAAGAGAAGAGGGTTTTTCTGGCCCTAAACCGCGTTAAGGAAGACTGTCAGGCGACGGGGGTCTTTTTGAAATGCCAAGGACGAGCTCTAAGCTTGGGAAGAAGCTTGATTAGCTCAAATTTTCATGGAGGAGAATCCCTAAAAATCTTGAGTTCGTTTGAGCTTAGGAGCTTGATTTGGAGGTTCAGATGTGGTATGCCAGATTGGGCAACTTCTTATGGATCTTCCCTCCAAGTTTGGAGGCAATTGGATCTGATTTGAGGGAGAAAACCTCCCTCGATCCTTGCTAAAGATGTGTTCCTATCGCAAATGAAGTCTGGGACCAAAGTGAAGAAAATGATGAGAAGCTAGGGGTCCCTTTGCAAATAATTCAAAATCTGAGGGGTAAATGTAAGAAATGGAGTTTTAAAGGGCTAAATTGCAAACTAGATCAAGATGGACTCTGATTGGACCCAAATTTTGTTATTAACCTAATTTGAACCTAATGAATCTAATGGAGAATTTGGATTTCAGTTTTGACCAAGTTTGACTAGCAATTTGTACAGAAGCCCCAATTAGGGTAAAATTCTATCTGAGACTTTGTTCTTGGTCAAAATGGGTTCAAATGGTCAAACTAAGAGTACCAAACCTCTTAGAATATTTTTCTATGAATTTTAGAAGGTTTAGGTGAATTTTATCCTGATCATAACCTCTTTAACTTAAGTGAGTTGATCATTAGGGTTTTATGTGTTATTTCGGTTCTCGTAATACACGAAACCCTGTTTCTGTCAATGTTGACCCACTTTTTGGGCTTTTAAGCTCATTTGACCTTCATTTAAGCCCTGAGTGAACCCATGGTTATTCTGTGTTTCTGATATACTGTTCAAATTATAGAATTAATCATGATTTCTCGTTCTTCTCTCAAATCCTAATAATATGGAATTACGATTCTTAGATGATTATGTAGGAGCTTTTGTCAATCATACTGGTCGCACATGGGATCGGTTTGTATTTGTATTTTATTACTCGAAAATAGAAAATCTCCGAGGTCGAACTCAGGGAGCAACACTTGATTCTAGAAGCGTACAAAATCATAATTTACACTATATATATTGTTTTACAAAAAAGATTAAAGAAAGGAAAATTGATTCTTTTCTTCTCTCTCTCTTTCTTCTTCTGTATGCTTCTCTTTCTCTTTTCAGATGTCTGACTCCAAGGGTCAGACGACTTAAACTCCACTTGCTACAGTGTTTTGCCTCTTCTTTTCAGCTGCCGCTACTGCTGGTTCTTCTTCTTCTTCTCTGTTGAGCTGCGCCTCCTTTTTCTTCCTTTCTTCTCTGCTCTGTGCCTTTCCTCTCTCTTTTCTTTTCTCTACTCTCTGCCGCACCAAGTCCTTTCTTTCTCCTCTTCTTCTTCTTGCTGCTGCACTCCCTCCTCCTCCTTTTCCTACTTTCCTTCCTGAATAGTGCACGGTTAGGCAAAACCTAACCCCTACCCTCCCCACATCTCTCTCTCTCAAATTCACTCCAGGGTTCTATCTCCTAGAGCCTTAATCGGGTATGCGGGTCGGGTAACGCGCCCGGGACCAGGTGCATCGGCGTGGGTGGTGCGCGAGGTGTGCACAGCAGGTTAGTCAGATCCGGGTGCCAGGTCCGCGGGGGAAGTATCGCGGACGAGGCGTGGTGGGGGCGAGGGACCTCACCCCAGTGTGTTTCGAGGCGATAAGCCTGAAGCACTTTTGCAATTTATGTGCGGGTGCCCGCCTGCAAACTTCTGAGGTGGGACTAAAGTCCCACCTGCGTCTGCCTGTGTGCCCGCAGCTGATTGTGCGAGTGAATGCAGCTGCAGCTGAGGCCCCTGACGCTGAGTGAAGGCCTGGCTGTATTCACGAGGGGATTTCGCACCTTCTGGACCTAGAGGCCTGGGTTGCTAGGACCTACGCGAAGCCTCAAGCAAGCTCCAAGCGGCTATGCCAATGGAGGACGACGTCGCGACCCTGAAATCACAGATACAGCCTTGCGGCCCTGTCAGATCCTTCAGCAAGCTTTGCCTGCGCACGGCGAAGGTGACTCGAGGGTCATCATGGTGTGAAGACGCCTGTGTGGGTGAGCCTAAGGCTTACTGTGGCCGTGGAGTTGGGTGTGTTCGGTGGGTGAGTATGGAGATGTTGGTGGTCATTGGAGGGGTGGATAATGATCAGTGGGTGAAGGCGGAAGTTCTGAGGTAGGTGATGAGGCGTGCGGAGGAGTGGAGTGATGGTTTCACCTCGCCGGAGGTTGGCCGGAGATGGGGAAGATGGCAGTGGATAGTGGCTGTCGAGGGGTAATTTGTGAAATATTGAGGGGAATTGATGAGGGGATAGAGAGGAGTAAGCCTAACCTAATTAAGTGGACGAAGGGGGAGAGATGGCGACTGGCAGTACCTGCTGTCGCCGGAGAAGACGATGTCCAGTGGAGGGAGACGACGCCGATGACGGGGCTAGAGATGTTCGCGCGGGTGTTGTGCGAAGCGGAGGAAGATGGTGAGGACAGCTCTGCCACTGGTATTGTGGGAGAGCGACGAGAAAGATGACGGAGACTTGCCAGAGCTCGCTGGACTACTTGACTGGAGGAGAAGAGGATGAAATTGGGGTGGATCTCTGGCCAAGTCGAGCTTGAAGGAAGCGGCAACCCCTACTGTTTCTTAAATAGGTGCTAGTTGGGGGGCAAATGCGAGGAGGAGGCGTAGGCTTCTCACCGGTGGCATGGTCGGAAAAAGACTTATACCTCTCGAGTGTTCGCACGAGAGGTATGGTGGCCGACAGGGTATGGGAATCGGTCCATGCAGAAGAGGACAACGCAGGGAACCCTCCTTTCAAGTATGGGGCCGGCTCCCCAGGTCTGTGCAGTGCCATCCTCCCCGCAAAGTCGCCGGAGGTATGGCCTCTGCAGTGTGGGGGCAGAAGGACCTGTCTGAAGAAAGATACGAGAAAGGTAGGGGGTAATTGCAAGAGTCCACAAAGCTAAGGGTCAAAAAGTAATTATTGAGGACCATTTTGTAAAGTGGGTCAAGGCGACCTTTTCTTAAGTCCAAATTTTGGTAGAAGTCTAATTTGGACCTAAGGAATCCAATGGTAATGTTGGATTTTAGGTTTGACCATGTTTGACTGAACATTTTTCATAAAAACCTAAATTAGATTAAAAATTGGGTATCGTTCTCAATCTAAGTCGAGATAGGTTCCAATGATGAAATTGAAGGTTCTAAATCCTAGGAGATATTTTTTTCATGAATTTTAGAGGGTTTAATTAATTTTTATCTTACCTGGAACTTTGTGAATTAAAGTAGATTTATTTTAGGGTTACGGAATGTCATTTAATTCTCAAATTTTGTCATAATCCTTTCCTGATCGAATCACCCCACTTTTTCTCTTATTAAGCTCATTTGACATATGTCGAGACCCTTAGAAATCCTGCTTATGTACTGTAATGGTAAAATTATAGTTTTATCCCTAATGAATTATTTTATACTCAGATTTCCAATTTCCTGATTTAGGCTTTCTCTTAGGTTTTGTAGGAGCTTTTGTACACTTAATTAGGTCAAAATGTGCTAGTTAGGGTTCATGATGAGGTTCTCATCACATACCTGACTAAAAGTGGCTTGTTACGGCCTATGATGGTGTTCCCATCACCGCCTCATCCTCGGTAAGCACCGCTCCTCCAGCCCCCTCCCCCCGTCGTCCTCCACCTCCACATGCACGCAGCCACCGCCCTCCTCCTCAAGGTGCCACCCCGGCCACGCCATCTCCTCCTCATCTGGCTGCCCCCTCTATTCTCCTCCTCTGCCTGCCCCCTTCATTCTCCTTCGTCTCACAAAAACCTCCTCCGCATACCACCACCGTCGACCCCTCCACCCCCTCCCATGCCAGCCGACCCCCCTCGTCCTCCTCCTCCATCCACCCTAGGTTAAAAATTAGGTTAATAAATGTAATTAATTCAATAAAAAATGTGATTAAATTTATGTAATTTTTTATATTTTTTTGTATATAAATTTTTGTAATTTGATTTAGGTATCTCGTGTCGTCAGTCACCTTCTCTCCGATTCACGCGCTTCATTGAGGTATCAAATTAAGCTGTCTTAATTAATTTGTGAATGAATGTGAGGTGAACCCACTTAAGTTTAGAATATGGGGTGTATCAACTTGATTAATCTTATGATATGAGGTGTTCCCACCTGATTTAGTAAATTGAATTTGTTTGATTGACTGTGAGGTGTACCCACTTTCTGAATGCTTATTTGATAGTATTTTTGTGTTAATTTATTATGGTTAGAAGCTTATTTTATATGGAAAGTTCAGTGAAAATTTTTATGAATTTAAGAAGTTAGGAAGAAGTAACGAGAGATGAGAAGGAAAGAGAAAGGAGAAGTGATGGAGTAGGAGAGGAAGAAGGAAAGAGATGCGTAAAGAAGAATATGAATTAATGAAGGGAAGGAGGAGAGGAAGGATGGGGAGAAGAAAGGGAAAGAGAGTATAAATAATTTGATAGGAGAGGAAGCAGAGGGAGAGAGATGCATAAAGAAAGGGAAGGAGGAGAGAAAGGATAGGGAGAATAGAGAAAGAGAGTAGAAAAAAGTGGTAAGACACGGAGGTATAGGAGAGAAGGGAGAGGAGGGAAAGGGAGGAAGGATCTATTTTTATTTTGTATGTATAACTAATTTTTTTATTGTAAACTTTATGATTTTATTGAATTTATATATAAACACATTTGCACAAATCTAGGTGCAAATAAGGCCAAATAATATGTATTCTAGCCCTAGGTTACAAATTTTGGGAGGGAATAATCGTGTTAAAATACTTGCCTGTCGACACTTATTATCATATTATATGAACAATGCAGCGTATTTGTATGCCTTACTTACATTCACGAAGCTTTGCCTTTATAGCATACCATAAGAGTCATCGTCCTTTGTTTAGAGAAGTTCCTAACAAAGGGGGGTTCTTAAAGATTTGATCACAACTTAGGGTTACTTGTTACATGGAACTAATGTCTGGAGGAACTTTGGTAGTATCTTCTCGCTCTTCTTCGATATACCAGCTGATCTTATCTACGTTCCTAATGCACCCTTAAATGGGAGTTATTGAGAATGTAGTTAAGGTTAGCCTTGAGGGGTATACTGGAAAAGTACAAGGATATGCTGCCGAAATTTCCCCAGACACTGGTTACATGTAACAAGAAACGTTGTAATCAGATCTTCGAGGATGGGCTATTAAGTGAAAACCTTAATCAAAATACATACACTGTTATAAAATCAGATTATAATTATTGGGTGGTTTTATTTCATTTCTGTAGATTATCATGGATAAATCTTGGATTAGTTTGAGGAACTCGGATTACTCTCGATATAAGAATGGAGTGAGAGAGTTCCTTGATAGGCATTTCATGATGATAAGAAGTCATTCAGACGAGGAGACAAGTTCGATAGGATTTTTTGCCCATGTAGAAGGTACTTGAATGGATATTCGCATGATAAGAACACTGTATACGAGCACACGATTTCCAATGGTTAGTGGTAGCATTATACTAAGTGGATTGCTCATGGAGAGAATTTTACAGAGGAAGTCAGACGATCTTCGATAGATTTCGATGACACAACTGTTGATATTGAAGCTGATGACATCGATGAAATGCCTGATGAAATGATAGCAGGAGTTGAAGATCAGGTTAGTGAGGAAACTTCTAATCAGTTTTATGATGCTATTAGGGCAGCAGATGAACCTATTGCTCTCGATATCACGTTTATTTCAAAGTTGTCATTTCTTTTTAAGTTATTTAGGATGAAGGTTATGAATAGAGCAGCCTCTAAATTGATGTCCGAGGTGCTTGAATTCATTGGAGAGCTTTTAAATGATCTGAAAGGTTATCCAAAGATATGGTATGAAACAAAGAAACAGATTCGTGGACTTGGTTTAAATTGCGAGAAAATTGTCGTTTTTCTAAATGATTGTGTTATACAGAAATGAATATGCAGAGTTGACTAGTTGTCCACAGTGTGGTATTGAGAGGTTTAAAGTGGAAAATTCACTAGATATAAGGGCCAAAAAGCAGTTAGTGAAGGTTCTACGTTACTTTCCATTGATTCCCAGGCTTTAACGCCTTTTTATTTCAAGCAGAACTGTAAATTTGATGACATGGTATAACGATAGCATGTCACGAGATGGTCGCCTTCGTTATACCATAGATTCAAAATAGTGGAAAACGTTTGATAGCACTCATTTAGCATTTGCAGAGGATGCAAGAAATGTTAGATTGGGTCTTGCAAGTGATGGGTTTAATCATTTTGAGAACATGTACCCATCCTATTCAATTTGATCAGTTGTGATGGTAACTTGCAACTTACCTGCGTGGTTTTATTGTGATCGTCATTTATGATGTTGACCCTCCTCATCCCAGGTCCAAAGCAGCCAAGAAATACAATTGACGTTTATCTTCAACTACTGATAGATGAATTGAAACTATTGTGGTGTAACGACTCTCGTGCATATGATGCACACAGAAAAGAATTCTTTAATGTGCACGCTGCTTTATTGTGGACCATTAATGACTTCCTCGCAAATGCAAATTTGTCGAGATAAAGTACAAAGGGAAAGTCTGCTTGTCCAATGATCAACAGGTTTTGGCGAAAAAAATCAGGGTTTCGAGAACCCGTCATAGCTCACAAAACGCGCTATCAAATATAATTTATAACCGAAACTCCAAGGGTATCCCAAGTCGAACACAGGGAGGTGAAGTTTACTTTCATTGAAATCCACCCTTCGTTTTTTTGTTTTTAGGGTTTTGTGATTTTTTTTCTTTTGCTTTTGCAATAAAGAAACAAACAAGATAATGTCACAAATTGAGATGGAAACAAATCTAATATATCATGCAAATGTTTATTACAATAAGCTAAGAACTACAAAAGTGATTGGGGTGAGAGGAAATCTCCCAAATCGGTTGTTTGGCGAGACGATGACACTTGGCGGCAGCTTAGATTAAGGAGGTGAGGCGTTGGACGACGGAGGTGAGATGTAGGAGGATGCCGGGTAGACGAATGCTTCACCAAGGCTTCAAAATGGGGATAAGGAACATGAGGTAATCTTCTACTGGAATGGAGGTGGAAGGACGGCTTTATGGCTTCTTATGAAGGTGGTGGGATGGAGGACAAATATTTGGTGGGATGTAGGAGCATTACATTAATAAGAGGCCTTTGGAGCTTGGGAATAAGCTCTGATGGAGCTTTGGTAGGCTGCTAGAGCTTAGGAGTAGGTGGGAGTAAAGTAGGTAGAGATAACTAGGCAAGGGAGATGTATAGGTCTTTATATAGTGGATGGGAAGGGGTTAAACATGGACATAGGGTCATTAGCGACCTCAAAGACGTCACTGTAGGTCCAGCTTAAGCATCGCTGTAGCCACCTCACGTCCGCCCATGTGCGAGCTGTGCTGCCCCTCTATCATGCACGTGGATTGCGCTAAGGCCCAGCTGGCGTGCACCCAATTGTCGAATTGGGGGGGGTCTGCGGGTTTCAAACCCGCGCCCCTCAGTGGCTGGGTGCCCAACCAATGCACCAAGTCGTCCAAATGGTTGAGATGACGTCAAAGGGCGCGCGGTGGAGGAGGGCTCTCAGCCGTTGGATTTGCATCCAGTGGCTGAGATTGCTTGTTGGACATCCCTTTGGTGGAACGTCGGGCAACCTTGGGCGCTCCAGATGGTGCCATTGGCACCATCTGGAACGTCCACCTTTCCTTTCTTGCAGAGGATGCCACGATGCTCGGATCGATGTGATTTCTGCGTTGTCGGATTGTGATCGTCGCTCCGAATCAATCCATACGACCAGATTCTTCATCCGAAGCTCGTAAAGATGTCGCATTGCCTCCTAGCCATAAAATGTCGGAATTACTATACAATATACAGAAATTATCCTAAATGCAATGTAATGCATTTTATGCTTTATTTATACTTATGGAATGAAATGCTAGGCTTAGAAACTATCATAAAGAAGCATTTTATCATGAATTTATGCGTGTTTGTCATCCAGTATGTATGGATGACACTCATTATCTTCAACTACCTGAAAGCAGCATATTCTGTTATTTGGGACACCATACATTTCTGTCTGTTTCGCATAGATGGTGAACAACAATGTTTAACAAGTTCAACGGAGAAACTTATCAGTGTTCTTTCAAGAATCTGAGGAATAAGCTAAGTATAAATTAAATAAATATGTCAGGTTGATAAATAATGGAGAAATTACAACTTGACAACATACAATTAAGTCATCTATTTAAGAAATTCAATTAGCTTTGAAACATACAGGTTTTAAAAAGAATAGCATTTTCTTCATGGAACTCCCATATTAGAAAGATCTAACTATCCGACATAATCTTAATGTGATGAATATTGAGAAACAGTTTGGATGTGTTCAACTTAACTGATAGTCCAAAGGATATAGTGAAAAAGAGAAAGACAATAACTTTAGGCATTCATCCAGAATTACATGTTATTGAAAAAGAAGACGGCAGTTATGACTTTCCGGAAGTGATGTAAACACGTTTATATCACACAAACTATTTATTCATACATGTTCTTAGGCATATAATTACATCATACATTATAAATATTGTATAGCATGCATCATCTTGCATTTAGGTTAGATTATATAAAATTTAGGTTAATTGTCTCTTTTTATGGTCAGGTGACAGGACGACATTTAATCGGGACTTCGGATTGAAGATCCAACCGCACAGATTTGATCAGGGCGACGATCGAAGTTCAACGACTTCAAGATCGTCCTAATCGGACTTCCGTAACATCTGATACAGTCCGAGAAAGGTTAGAGGTTAAGGGCCATGATGGTATAAATTCACACTTCAAATGACAAATCCGACTACATGGACGGATTCGGATTGACGATTGCAACCCAACGGCGCAAAAGTCGGTCCAATTCGACATCTGTGGCAACATCTACAGCTCATAAAAGATGGACGGCCAAGATGGCGCCACGTGGTGCCATCCCAGCTGCCCAACGCTCGCGAAGGCCTCTCGCTCCACCTCTCCAAGCGAACATCAACGCTTGATCTCGATCGTTGGATGAAGATCCAAAGGCCGAGATCGGCTGTGCACAAAAGCTTCCGCGCGCCTCAAAGGCACACGTAGCGCAGCAGTTAAGGCGCTGCGTGAGCTAAGAGCGCCCATTCGATTTGCAGCGTTGTGTCCTCCTTGTGCACGTGAGCGAAATCTAGCCGGTCAATCAAGCGCCAACGGCTCAGATGTTTTGATCGGCCAGTCGCGCAAGATGATGCCCGATCTCACATGAGATCGGATGCGTAGGAGGCGTGATTGTGAAGGCGAGCAAGCGTGGTTCTGAGCCATTGATCTTTGATCCAACGGCGATGAAAGAGGCTGCGTTGCCTCTTAACTTGCGAAGAGGGTGCTAGCAAGATCGCTCCTAAGCCGTCCGATCTCACGATTAGACGGTTGAGGATTTAAGAACGTGGATGAAGCATTGAAGCTGGAAAAGGAAGCTGCGGGCGTGTGCTTGTGACCAATGCCTATGTTCAGGGGCTTTAGTGATGCTTAAATCCGTCACTAAAGATTTTAAATTAATGTTTTCAAGTAAAAAATGACCAAATTACCCTCAATTTCTACAACTATAAAAGGAGACCCCTACCACTCGAATTTCTCATCCCTTCCTTTCTTCTCCTAGCCCCTCCAAAGCTCTAAGAGCTTGTCCCAAAGCCAAGATGCTCCTTTAGAGTTAAAAATATAACTTTTCCACCTTCTCACCTCCTTTGTGGAGCATCCAGTGGTTGTCCTCTCACCGCCATTTGAGAAGCAGATCCCACTGTGACATCGCCCTGGCCTGTCCTCTGTCGTCCATCTTCGTTCTCCTTCGTCCTGCATCTCACCACGTTCTTTCGGGTGCTCCATCAGCGCAGCTCGTCCTCCAAGCAGCCGTCGAGGAGGATAACTTCTCTCAACCTTCTCTTTTATTGCTTTCTAGCGTAGATTTCCAGCTTTCTAGTGTAATAAGTAGTTGTAGTGATTAGTTGTAATGAACATCACTTGGTGGTTATGAAATTCATGTTGATTCTACTTCTATTTTGTCTTTATTTGTAATATTCTCTCTCTCTTCTATTTATTATTCTTTAAGTAGATAGTTTTTCCACCAGCTAATATTCTTCGTAACAAACAAATCAAATGTGATTTTTAATCAAACGTTCGCCTTCCTGTGTTCGACTCGGAATTCCTTTTGAGTTTCGGTTAAATTATCTGTTGATGGTTTTTTTTGCAAATCACATTACAACGACGGGTTTTCAAAACTCAAACCTTTTTGTGTAGATTTGCCACCTCAACATTTTGGTACCATTGTTAGGGAGGCGACGCTCTTTGATTTTTCGCGTTTCCCGCCTTACTTATCTTTTACCTTAATTCTCTCCTTTCTTATTGTGGTTGCAGGTACTCTTTCGAGGTGAGCAAAAGTAGTATATTGAAGTAAAGTGCTGTTGAAGGGTCTGTAAGTAACCCTACCTCCCTACCCAATAGATTTCATTCCATCACCTAATAACACAAACCTTAATTAACTTAAGAGCTTTCATAAACTCGAAGGTTAGTTTTGATTGTTGGTTTGACACTTCCACCCGCCTCACCCTCCGCATATAAAGAAAAATTTTAAAAAAATCTCACAGAAGTACACAACCTCTTCTGATTCTTCATACTCAATTGGTAACCTGATCTTTGGGACTGGTATACTCATGAACACATAATTGAGTAGAAATCAGATTAGGTAATCACTTGTGTTCCTAATTAAGTAGTGCATCAGGTCAATTGTTTGAGATTTTTGGGTCGCATCACTTTAACTAAAAATGACTCATCAAGATGCTGCCACATAAGATCAACTTTTAGGGATTTACTAGGCACTCCACATTCTTTTAAGCTTTAAAGGAAGACATCTTTACCTATGCTTTCAAAACTTAGTGTGCTAACTAAACTTGATTGAATACACCTAAAGATGAATTTTGAAAGCTATTAAGCAAAATTTAAACCCTAAAATTCACCACATCCAACAATAATCTTTCTTGAAAATCATTGGTTGTGCATGCACACACCTATTAATCAAGTATTAAGGGCACAACCCAGATAAAGGGTCCATCACATTCCAAAGCACATTCAAATCTAACCCTAATTAAAACAGAGTACACGTTGGCCTTAAGGATTGGACTTATTCTTCGGAGCCAGATTGAGATTTTTTTTATTAGTCTGTTTCTACCGTTCAATTTAATATCTAACTAGAGGAGCAGAATCAAACGATCACGGTTGGGGAGTACACTAAGAACTGGAGGCGCAAGCCAAAGGAAGAACCTTTTCCCCAACCCCTCTCTCTAACTGGTTGGCTTGACCGAAAAGAAGTGGATGAAATCGTTTCTTTATCGCAAGACGAGTTCTGGGATACTGTAGGTCTTTAGGCTAGCCCACTTAAGGATATGTTTAATTGTTTGTATTGCAAGCATCTTTCTTCCTCCCATTCTATCATGGATCCTTTCACATTTTATTCTTACTTCCAGTCCTACCCTCCTACTACTACTTATTCCCAAAATGATTATTATTCCAACCACAATTATTATCATCAATCTTCTAGTTGGGATAATCCTATTTGGGAATATAGTTCTGGACCTCCGTGTTCAGGGTCTAACCCTAGACACCATGATCTTGATTCTTATCGTTCTCTGAGCTACATCGATTATATATCACTGCCCTCATTTGGACAACCTAATATGATGTACAATCAAGAAGGATATGTTGATCCTTACCCTTCCCTAGATTACATTGCATATAGGTCATCACCTCTTTATGGACCTCTTTATAGATTTACCGCCTCAATAAGAAGCCATTTACAGCCTAAATAATGATGAACGAGAGAAAATTTTCACCTTCTTGAAAGAAGTACGGGTGTCAAATGGCTATTTTTCACAACTTTCTTTATGTGCAAATGATGAGAACCTCATCATGAACCTTAACTAGTACATTTTGACATAAGAAATCGAACAAAAAGATCCTACATAACCTAAGGGAAGGCCTAAATCAGGAAATTGTTGAGCAGAGAATAAAACATTACACAAGGGTTAAAAATGTAATTTTACCAATGCAATACATAAATAGGATTTCTAAGGATCTAAATACAGGTCAAATGGACTTAATAAGAGAAAAAGTGGGATGATTTGGTCAGAAAAAGGTTATGACAAAATTTGAGAATTAAATGACATTCTGTAACCCTAAAAAAACTCACTTTAATTCACGAAATTCGAAGAAAGATACAAATCAATTGAACCCTCTAAAATTCATGAAAAAATATCCCCTAGGGTTTAGAACCTTCAATTTGGCCATTGGAACCTATCTTGACCTAGATTGAGAACCATACATAATTTTTGACCTAATTTGGGTTTTTGTACGAAATGTCTGGTCAAACATGGTCAAACCTAAAATCCAACTTCACCATTGGATTCCTTAGGTCCAAATTAGGTTTATACCAAAATTTGGACCTAAGGGAAGGTCGCCTTGATGCACTTTATAAAATGTTCCTCAACAATTACCTTTTGACCCTTAGCTTTTTGAAACCTTGCAAGGGCCTCCATATCTTTCCTGTCGTCTTCTTTAATCGGGTCCCTTTGCCACCCATTTGCGCAGGGCATACCTCCAGCGACTTTGCGCAGAGGATGGCACCACACTTGCATGGGTAGCCAGCCCCAGATTTGAAACGGAGACTCGCTGTGTTGTCCCCTGTCGCATGGGCCGGCTCCCATGCCCTATCAGCCGCCATACCTCTCATGCGAACGCGCGAGAGGTATGGGTCTCCGTCTGCCCATGTCTCCGGCAGGATGTTTCCCGCCTCTTCTGCGCGCTTTACCTCCGGCCAACGCCTATTTAAGGAGCAACACCCTCGGCCGCATCCTTCAAGCTTGTTTTGGTTGGAGAATCCCCCTTAATTTCGTCTTCCTCATCTCCGACCGTCTACTTGCAAGCTCCAGTGACTTCCTCTTCCTTCTCTCGTCACTCTGCCACCATACCGGTGGCAGAGTCATCTCCGACGTCTTCCGCCGTGCCTCGCCATACCAGCAGGTACCCTCTAGTCCCTCTTCCTCGTCGCCGTCTCTTCCCGTGGGCGCCTTCGTCTTCGGCGACGGCAGCACAGCTGCTCGCCACCTCCGCCTCCCCCCCTTCGTCCAGAGACCCATAGATAAGTCCTCTCTCTTTTCTTTTTATTTTTTCCTTATTTATTTCTGTTATTTCGCCTCATCGCACACACACCACCGCCATCTTCTCCACCTCCGGCAGACCACCGGCGAGGTGTATCCACCATTCCACACATCCACCCACGTTGCCAACCACCTCACAAGCTCCGCCACGACTCACTGATCATAACCCCTCTTCCCATTCACCGCCACACGCTCCCAACACTTCCCCCGAACACACCCATCTTCACAGCCACAGGGTGACCTAGGCACGCATGCCTAGGCCACCCCGCACCGCACCGACCATCGTGACACCTTTGCCATGCCAAGGCAAAGCTCCTTGTGTGTTTTGAGGAGGCCGTAAGGCCATTTTGCTTGTGGATAGGGTACAGGTCTCGGCTGCCATTGGGGAAAGCTCGAAGAAGCTTGCAAGCTTCATCCTAGGCGCCAGGCATCAGTCTTCAGGTCCCAGACACGCGGACCTCCCTCGCGCACGTTTCCAGCCTAGCAATTGGAGTCCAAGTCCCCTGCATCTGCTGCAATTGAACAATCACCTACTGCGGAAGCGCCTGCGAGGGAGGTGGGACATTTAGTCCCACCTCGGAAGATTAGGAGAGGGTGAGGCGGCATAAATTACAAAAGTGTCAGGGGCTTAGCGCCTCCTGACACGGGGTGAGGTCCCCTCGCCCACTAATAGTAACAAAGGTAGCGGCAGTTGGGTTTATATGTTATTATAGTTTACAATCGTTGCAGTACAAACCAGCTACCAAATTATTATTACAAATTTTTACTCGGAAACAGTTTTCCCGAGGTCGAACTCAGGGAGCTACTAGAATTCTAGAAATATAAAAGTTCTCAATTAGGTTACAAAAATAAGAGAGAGAGAGAGAGAGTTCTCTTAGCTTCTTCTTCTTCTCTCTTCCTTTTCTTTCTATCCTTCTCTTTCTTCCAGATGATCTCCTTCTCTTCTTTTTCCTGCAAAGTCGTCCTTTCTTCTTCTTTCTTTTCTTTTCTTCTTCTGTGGCTGTGGTAATCTTCTTCTTCTTCAGCCTTCTTCTTTCTGCTTCTTCTCTTGCTTGCGGCTGTGTCTTCTTTCTCTTTTCTTCTTTTTCTTCTCTGCTTCCTTCTTTCTTTTCTTTCCTTACAGCTCCTCTTCTTTTCTCTTCTTTATGTTCTGGCTGCTGCCCTTCCGTCATCTGATGCAGTGGTCAGACGACTTAACTGTGGGTTTGCTACAGTGCCTTCCTTTTCTTCTTCTGTTTCAGCCTTCTTCTTCTTCAGCTGCCCTGAGCGGCTAAGGTTTCGGCCACCTCCCTTCTTCTTTCCTTCCTTCCTTCTTCTCCTTCTGTTCTTGCACGCTCACACGATAGTTAGAGCAAAAGCTACCCCTACCATTCCCTGCGTCTCTCTCTTTCTCAGATTTCTCTCTTAGGACCGCTCTCCCAGAGCCAGGTAGTCGGGTGCGGGTATCGCTCCCGGGACCAAGCCCACCGGCGTGTAGTGGTAGGCGAGGAGTGCGCAGTATGGGTAATCGGATCTTGCCCAGACCCGTGGGGCGTGAGCGCAGGCGAGGGCGAGCGAGCGCGTGGCGCGCAATATGCGGGAAAGGGACCTGACCCCTATGTTCGAAGGCGAATAGCCTTAGACACTTTTCCAATTTAGGTGCGGGCGCTCGACCACGCACTTCCGAGGTGGGACTAAAGTCCCACCTCCCAAATTAGCGCCTGCAGCTGAGGAAGCCGCAGGCAATTGCGGCAGCTCGCGAGGTCTTCACCCCAGCTGCAGACCTGGGTATCTTTGTAGAGGCAACCCACGCAACTTGCGGTGTGCACCTGGGCGAAGAGCGCCTGCAGCTACAGGTGAAGGAGTTGCAGCAACTCAGTAATGGCAGCGAAGGGGATCCGACCTGAAAGCAGGAATACAGCCTCTCGGCCCAGTCAGAATACGCAGGGAGCTTCGTCAGAGTGCGGCGAAGGCAGTGTGGGTGGTGGCGAGGCGCGAGGGCACGTGTGGAGGTAGCCCTAGGTCGGACTGTGGCCGGAGAGATGGGTTTGTTCGGGGGGTGGTCTGGTGGCGTTTGGCAGTGAATGGAGATGGGGAATCGATAGAGTGGAGTGTGAGGGAGCTTGTGCGGTGGTCGGCGAGGAGCAGGGGTGTCTGTGGTTGTGAGATGGTCTCACCGGAGGGGGTGATCGGAGGTGGAGAGGATGGTCTGGATAGTGGTGGTCGGGTGGTCGACAGGGTAGTTTAAAAGAGGGGAAATGCAAGGGAAATAGAGAGGAAGCTATTTACCTAAGTATTGGACGAAGGGGGAGTGTGTGGCAGCTAGCTCGTATCTGCCAGAGTTGGAGAAGAAGGGGCCCTGGAGGAGTGTGGCGACAAGGAAGCAGGCGGAGGGCGCCGGTGGGTACAGCCCTGCGCAGACGAGAGGGCAAGGCAAACCCTATTGTAGGTAGGGCAGCAGAGCGACGAGGAGGAAGAGGAGGAAGTCGCCGGAAGCTTCGGGCCTTCTGACGGAGGAGGAAGGGATAAAGTGGGGGGTTTTCTCCGTCAAAGAAGAGCTTGAAGGAACTGACAGGGTCTGCCGGTCCTTATAAAGGGGTTGGCGCAGAAGGAGGGGTGCGTTGGCGTTGTGCCAGCCTCGCCGGAGCAAGGCCGGAAGGGACACCCATACCTTCCGTGTGTTCGCACGAAAGGTAAGGTGGTCGGCAGAGAGCATGGCCGGGTCAACCCTGCTTCTGTTTTGCAAGGCGGTAACCCTTCTCTGCGCAATGCCATACTCCGCGCAAGGTCGCCGGAGTATGCTGCTGCGCAGAGTTTGCAGGGAGGACCGTTCTGCAAAGAACGATGAAAAGTTGGGGACCGAAATGTAAGGGTTTCGAAAGATAAGGTTCAAAAAGTAAATGAAGAGGATCAAATTGTAAAGTCGGTCAAGGAGGTCTCTTCTTTGGCTCAAGTTTTTATACAAGATCAATCTGAACCTAAGGATTTTAATGGTGAATTTTAATTCTAGGTTGGACCAAGTTTGACTGGCTAATTTGCATGAAAATCCAAATTAAGTCATTAATTGGGCATGGTTTTCTTTTTAGGTCAAAATAGGCTTCTAAGGATAAATTGATGGTTCTAAACCCTGGAGATTATTTTTCTATGAATTTTAGAAGGTTTAGTTGATTTTTATCCTACCTCGAACCTCATGAATTGAAGTAGGTTTGTTTTAGGGTTACAGAATGTCATTTAATTTCTTTGAGGTTGCTACAACCCTTTTTAGATCAGATCATCCCACTTTACTTCTTATTAGGCTTGCTTGACCTGTGTTTGGACCCTTTATTACCCTGTTCGCCAATTACATTGGTGAAATTGTACTTTTTACCCCTTATGGTTTGTTTTCTTCTTAAACTCAGATTTCTCTGAGTTAAGCCTTTCGTTGGGTCATGTAGGAGCTTTTCCTCACATATCTGAGTTAGATTGTGCTAGTTAGTATTCATGATGAGGTTCTCATCATACCCTCATGCCTACCTTTTGCTAGTCCCTTAGCAAAACTTAAGGTTTCAACCCTTGTTCTATACCATGAAGTTCTTAATGATTTCAGATAAGTGATTTTTCATTTGAAACCTAGATTAGGTTAGAATGCTAACAATAGGCCTAAAAGGTACTCTAGTACCGACCAAGATCCAGATCTGTCTAGCCTCAGCCTCAGTCCTTAGCAATGGTTTTCAAGGCCTACAAGAACTAATCTAAGGTTTATTTGACTTTGTGGTTAAAGCACCCGTGCTTGATATAATTTTAGCCCTGGCTCAGTTCGCAGTGCGTTTTGTAAGAAAGAGAGATGGAATATTTATCTGTTTGGAGAGTTTTCTCTCTTTTTCTTTTTAATTCTAGCTTAGGATTGACTTTTCAACACGGTCTGTATCAGATTCCTTGTTCCCATCATCAATCCTCAAGGGTTCCTGGCAGTTGATGTATCGAGATAGCATCGCCCATGGTAACCCCCGGAACCCTGGCTATTGAGATTTCGAGATAATTCCATCCATGGTGTTCTGTGGCCAAATTCAGACCCTTGCAATTGATATTTCGTGATAATGCCATCGATGGAATCTGAACCAGCAGAGTGCTTACATGCCCCCAGTAGGATATGTAAATATCCTGGGAGACAAGTATCGAGGAGATGATATTTTGTTAGGCATCTTCGAGGGGAATTTCCCACCTCTTCGCACTGAGAACTCATCTAAATCAACTTGTGTTGATTGGCCGCTCCTACTCTAGGTGCCCTTTTCAGAATTTTTTGCAACGCTTTTGCGTGATTTTGATTTTTATGCTTACTGAACCAGGCTGTGTGTGTAGTTAGGGTGCTTAGGTTATTGAGTCCCGTAAACCAAAAGTTAGTAAACGAGGCCAAATACTTCCTAAGCCTTGGACCTAATACTTAAGCTTTTCATTTTCCTCAACCTCTTTAGGAATGTCTAGATCTTAATGGGTACAAAGTGTCTATTCAAGAATTCCTAAGGTTCGCGTTCTTACTAATCTCACTGTGCATTTTTCATTTCTTTTCTTGAATGAGGTTTAGAACTTAGGTTTTTTCCTTAGTTTCCTACTAATGACTATCACTTTTTTTCTCTCATTTTTGTGCTCCTTTTCATTTTTTTTCTTTTTCCTTCCTCCACAAAATTTCTTTCCCCCTCTTATTTTATTATTCTTTTTCAAAAAATTTTTTAATTTCTATGGTGTTTTTGCTATATGTGAATTTTTTGTTTAAAACATTTTCTTACAAGTTTTGCACCTTTGATCCTTAGGACAGGATTCGCAATGTCCTCATTGTGACTTTGAGGGGTTTTTATTCAACTTAGTTCATTCCTTAGGACAGATATTTTGGTGAGTGAATGGGTCGGGGTGACTGTTGCGGACGATTTCTAATATCAGGTGCAAGCACCTGAGGTGGAGTCGGCTGTCATAAAGGGTGAACCTTAAGTGCACAAAGGTGTCAGAAAAGGTTTCAGGTTTTCAAAGAGAATGACGGGCTGCCTCCTGTTGAGCGTTGAATTTTACGCCATCGGCTGGGCGCAATAAGCTCATGGGGAATGGAGGATAGAAGATGATTCAGCCAAATCAGTAGAAGTTACATCAATGAACGGTTTGAGTCTCTAACCGTTCACGATGAAAGGTTCTGAATCATGGTTGAGTGGATTGATCTTGACGGCTCCATTTCCAAAAGCCTATCGGACCAAGTATGGTCCGACCCACTTGGATCGCAGCTTCCCAGGGAAAAGTTTGAGTCGGGCATCAAAGAGTAGGACCTTCTGACCAGGATGAAAGATCTTTCTGGAGATATGCTTACCATGGAAGGCTTTAACCCGCTCCTTATAGATTCGCGAGTTCTCGTACGCATCAAGATGTAGCTCATCGATCTCACTGATTTGAAGCTTTCTGTGGGTTCCAGCCTTAGAAAGATCTAGATTACAATTCCATACTGCCTAATAGGCTTTGTGCTCCAGTTCGACGGGAAGGTGACACGCCTTCTCGTACACCAGTCTAAAGGGAGACATGCCTAATTGGGTTTTGTGGGCGGTCCTATAGGCCCACAAGGCTTCTGGAAATTGGGACGACCGGTCCTTCTTATCAGGCCGAACAGTGACCTGTAGGATTTTCTTGATCTCTCGATTTGATTGCTCAGCTAGACCATTAGTCTGGGGGTGATAAGGAGTAGAGATTCGGTGAGACACTCCGTATTTGGTCATCAGTGACCTAAACTGAGCATTTGTGAAATGGGTCCCCCCGTCTGAGATGATAGCACGAGGAATCCCGAACCGTGAGAAGATATTGTGATGAATGAATTTGAGAATAATTTTATGATCACAGGTTCGGGTCAGTATGGCTTCGATCCATTTGGACACGTAGTCCATAGCCAGCAGAATGTATTCGAAACCATCCGAAACAGGAAAGAGGCCCATAAAACCAATCCCCCAAACATCAAAGATTTCGCATACGATAATCGGTTGCAAAGGCATCATGTCGCGATGGCTCATGTTGCCCAATGTTTGGCAACGACTGCATGCCTTGCAGTGTTTGTATGCGTCCTTGAAAAGAGTGGGCTAATAAAAGCCACACTGGAGGATTTTCGATGCGGTTTTGTGCCCAGAGAAATGGCCACCGCATGCCTGGTCATGGCAAAAGGAAAGAATATCGTTGACTTCACCTTCCGGGACACATCTCCGGATGATTTGGTTAGCACCTATGCGGAAGAGGTACGGGTCTTCCCAAATGTAATATTTGGCATCAGAGCACAATTTGTCCTTCTTGGCTTTCGGCCAATCAGATAGGATCTGATGAGATACCAAGTAGTTTACAACAATAGCAAACCATGGAAGTTTAGTACCAACAGTCAGTAGGCGCTCATCAGGGAAATGCTCCGTGATGGGTCCGGAAGTGTTGATAATCTCAGAAGGAAGGTGGGACAAATGGTCAGCTGCCACATTTTGTCTTCCCGCCTTGCCGCGAATCTCGAGATCGAATTCTTGCAACAGCAAGATCCATCGGATTAGTCGGGACTTCGTGTCCTTCTTGGCAAGGAGATGCCTCACAGCTGTGTGATCCGAATAGATGATGACATGGGAACCCAGGAGATAAGATCGAAAATATTCAAGGGCAAATACTACGGCTAGTTACTCTTTCTCCGTAACTGTATAGTTACGCTGAGCCTCGTCAAGTGTCTTGCTAGCGTAGAGATGACAACGAGTTTCCTGTCAGCTTTCTGCGCCAGAACTGCTCCTACAGCGAAGTCAGATGCATCGCACATGATCTCAAAGGGTTGAGACCAATCCGGGGATTGTAGGATTGGGGCCTGGGTGACTTGGTCACGGAGGTTTTCAAAAGCTTGAGTGCATTCCTTGGAGATTTCAAAGGGGACATCCTTAGAGTGGAGAGTCGTCAGGGGGCGTGCGATTTTCGAGAAATCGGGAATGAAACGACGGTAAAAACCGACGTGCCCCAGAAAAGAACGGATGTCCTTGATCGAGCTAGGCATAGGGAGGCGAGAGATTAGATAGACCTTGGCTCGATCCACTTGGATGCCTTTCTCAGAAATCAGATGTCCTAGGACGATCCCCTCAAGTACCATAAAATGGCTCTTTTCCCATGAAAGAACCAAATTAACGTCGATGCAGCGCCTGAGTATATGAACCAAGTGCTGGAGGCAATCATCAAATGATGCCCCGAAAACTGAAAAGTCATCCATGAAGACTTCCAGATAATCACCAACCATATCAGAGAATATGGCAAGCATGTACCGCTGAAAAGTCGTGGGTGCATTGCAGAGACCGAACGGCATCCTTCGGAATGCATACGTTCCGAAGGGACAGGTGAACATAGTCTTCTCTTGGTCCTCAGGATGAATAGCCACTTGGTTATAACCGGAGTACCCATCAAGGAAGCAGAAGAATCGATTTCCCGCTAATTTCTCGAGAATCTGATCAATGGAAGGTAGTGGGAAATGATCCTTCTTCGTGGAGGAATTGAGTCGTCGGTAATTTATGCAAACTCTCCATGAGTTGGCTAATCGGGTAGGTATGACTTCTCTGGTTTCAGTCGTAATGGTGGTGAGCCCTACCTTTCTAGGCACAACTTGAATCGGGTTCACTCAACGACTATCGGAGATCGGGTAGATGATCCCTGCATCTAACGACTTGATGATCTCCTTTTTCACGACCTCCTGCAGATTAGGGTTTAAACGTCTCTACATCTCACAAGAAGGTCGTGCGCCCTCTTCTGAGTAAATATGGTGTGTGCAATAAGAGGGACTTATTCTAGTCAAATCATCGAGAGTCCATCCAATGGCTCTGCGATGTTGCTGGAGAACAGCAATCAGACGGGATTCCTGTTCGGGAGTAAGCTTGGAATTTATAATCACAGGAAGGGTCTGATTAGAACCCAGAAAGATGTATTTCAAATGATTGGGAAGGGGTTTCAGTTCAAGGACGTGGTTATCAGCAGCAGTAGGTGGTTCAGGGTAGATGTGAGGTTCAAGGGTCTGTCTAAATCTGGATTTGACTCCTCTGATTGCGGTTCAAGATCTTTTTGTGGTTGATGAGATATAATCAGGTCATTCTCAAAATGCGTTTCATTAACCAAAGCCCTGATATCACAAATCTGTTCGATGACACCGCAATTGATTCCATGTTGGGCCTTAAATATATCAATTTTTAAGGATTGATTTCCAAATTTGAGCTCTATTTGGCCCTCCTCACAGCTGATGTTGGCTCTAGCAGTAGCTAGGAAAGGTCTCCCTAGAATGATTAGCGTATCCCTAGGGTTCTCAGGTGCGTCCATGTCTAAGACTATAAAGTCCACAGGAAAATAGAAATCCCGCACTCTTACGATAACATCCTCGATAATCCCTTTAGGTGACTTTATAGATCGATCTGCTAATTGTAATGTCACCTCAGTCGGTTTTAGCTCAGATTCTTCTAAGTAGTTAAGTAAGGATGTGGGTATTAGATTTATGGAAGCACCCAAGTCTAGCAATGCTCTGTCGAATTGGGTATCACCTATTTTGCAGGAAATCATGGGAGTACCAGGATCTTTAGCCTTGGGTGGGAGCCTACTTAAGATTACAGAGCTGGCTTGCTCTGACAGTACAATTGGACTCCCACTGTTGGTTCGCGGCTTACGCTGAGGTGTACACGCATTCTTTAAGAATCATGCGTAAGCCGGTACGTGGCGAATTGCATCCATCAAGGGAATGTTTATTTGGACCTGCTCAAAGAGCTTGACCAGGTCCTCCTCAGGAGCCACAGGCTTGGTTGTCTTCTTTCCCTTGGTCAAGGCCTCGGGAAACGGAACCTTGGTTGATTATTCTAGGATAGGTCCAGGTTTTTGATCTGGGTCAGGGATAGGAACGCGTTGGATTTCTGTCCTAGGGTTGGGATTACTACCAAGCTTGGAGTGATTTGGATAGGGTGGATCTTGGGTTTCCTCACCACTACGGGTTGTTACAGAATTCAGTCCGGCCTGGTTTCGGTTAGGGTTGGATAAGATGGGTTGCTGCTGATAGCCCGCATAGGAAGTGGAAGTTTCCATCCCGTCGGGTGAAGGAACAGAGGGGGCCTGATAAATCATGTGTGCTTGGCCCAGGTTTGGGTTCACAACGCGTCGCTAGGTCGGCACGTTATTAGGGTTAGGAAGAGGTTGAGAAGGAAGTGTGCCTGGTTGGCGAGAATTTGCCAACTGGGCCAATTGATTTCGAGCCTCTGTAAGTTCGTCCTTGTGTTGTTTCTGAATAGCCGCATTCGTTCTTTTAATGTCAGCCAGAGTCTGAAGGATGAGGGACATTTGGTCCTGGTTTGGCCCTGATGAAAAAGTCGGGTTGGGCCGAGCCTGAGGTGGCTGGTAAGGACGAGGGGGTTGTGGACGGGGCTGAAAGGGTGGTCTTTGGGTTTGGGAATTTCCCGCCCACTGGAAGTTGGGATGGTTTCGCCATCCGGGGTTATAGGTGTTGGAGAACGGATCGTTCTGGACGGCGTTGAGGTCCTTGCAGGAACCTCCAAAGAATCAAAGAATGGGGGAATGGAATTCCTCGGGCTGGTATAGAAAGGATTGGATGACCCTCCGATCCGAGAATCAGATGGGGGAGATGGATCCATCCCAGGAGAAGATCGGTGGAGAATGTTTTGCACAGTGTCCCGTGTGGAAGGAGGCTGTGTAAAGGGGCTATGCACAAAGGTGGCTCGCTGCAAGTGCTGAGTCAGCTCGTCCACCTTCTTCTCGATGATGGAGACCTTGTCTAATCAACTGGCCAATAGTTCCAGGTCGACTGATGCGGACAGGCCTTGCGTCTCGTGTGCTCCCCTAAGGTTCGTCAATGCGCGGGTATTCGTCCTGTCGAATAATCCCATGGAGTCATTGTTGATGGAGTTCTCGCACATGTTTTCAAGAATCTCTCACACGGTGTCCTCATGTTGACCCATGATATTCCATTCGCAAGTTGCATTGACGAAAAGCCTGATATCCTCACGGAGTCCCTGGACTTGTTCCCATTTAGGAACTCCGTGATGGGGGCAGTTTTTCATGAGATCCTGAAAGCGATCCCATGCCTCATGGAGAGGTTCTCCCGTTTGCTTAGTGAAGTGGGTAATTTGATGGCGTAAGGTATTAGTTCGACCAACGGGAAAGAACTTCTTCAAGAACTCGGACTGAAGTTCTTCCCAATTGTTGATCGGTCGGGTCTGTGTTTGATACCAATGAGCGGCCTTATCCATAACGGAGAAGGAGAACATTTTCATAAGGAGAATGTCCCGATTTTGTGCATCTGACCCAAAAGTTTGGGCCAGATGTTTTAGCTGTTTGATGTGCTGGAAGGGGTCTTCAGAATTAAGCCCATGAAATTTTGGTATGGCATGAATCATATTGGGCTTTAATTCAGAATTAGGTCCTCCAGTCGGGATTTTGACTCGAGGCTCAATAGCTACCGCTGCAGGATTATAATGGTCCCGCATCATAGGACGCTGCGGTGGGTGCACAAAGTTCTGGAAGAGGTCATTGAGTCGCTGGAGCTGGTGTTCCAGATTATTTTCTTCCTCAACTGGCTGAGCCATTGTGGAAGAAGAAGGTGAGTTGGGTTCGGAGTTGGAGGAGAGGTTGATGTGAAGTGTTGTTTTCTCAAACAAGGGCACTGAGGCTCGGCCTCGAGGAGAGTGAAGTTCTAAAGGAGGTTTCAAGGACCTCCTACCAAACATACACTGTTGGAAGAGATGAGTTTAGCAGGTGCTGGACCCAATCGAAACACCCAAAATGTTGGGTGACTATAGAGGTGCGGGGCAGATGGACCCCTTAATCAAAAGATCAACCACCTGAGAATTACCTGGGCAGCCAGAGAGGGTGAGTCCTGCGAAGACCCCTACACGGTAGAGCGTTCCCACGGGTTACAGGGTTTCCCCCACCTGACCTCTCTTGTCACTGAGATTCCAGGTAGACCAGAATGGGGATCTTGACCTTTAAGTCTACCAATTTTAGTTTAAGATCAGGGTGCTTAAGTTTTCACTTGAACTTTTAGCTTTTTGAGTGCAAGGAGTGACCTAAGTTGAAGGTTGGTTGACCCAAGGGGTCAACTTCACCTATTGATTCCTTTGAGAACTTATTAGGTCTTGTCTTTTAGGGTTCAAGTGTTTTTAGAGAGCCACTTGCTTAGGGTTTTTCTGAATAGGTATTTTCAATCAATGGCTTAGGCACACTTCTTTTGGATTTTCTCAATTCTTGATTAAGGAGTGTCTCTAAAACCCTAATGTTGAGTCTTATGTTGGCTCTAATTTGGTCCAGTTAGCTCTTTGTTGGGTAATTTGGGCTCAGGCAAGAAGCTGTTAGCTCTCAAATACCCTTAATAGTGCGTGCAGGAATAGTGGTTTGGAATCGTGCAACTGTTACTAGGTATGAAAGACAGGTTATACCTATATTGCTTTTTTTTTTTTCTTCCTCTTTAGAATTTAGGGGTTAATAGTGAGAGGATAGAAGTTACCTGTCCTTGGAGTGGTTGTTTGTGCGGCTGCTTCCTAATTTTCCTGTACCTGCACACAATAAGAGAGGAGATTATTAGAAACTTAATAGAAAATTTATGACTTCTAGAATAGCCGTTGCTCCCCGGCAACGGCACCAAATAATAATAACAGAGGTAGCGACAGTTGGGTTTATGTTATTATGGTTTACAATCGTTGCAGTACAAACCAGCTACCATATTACTATTACAAATTTTTACTCGGAAACAGTTTTTCTAAGATCGAACTCAGGGAGCTACTAAAATTCTAGAAATATAAAAGTTCTCAATTAGGTTACAAAAATAAGAGAGAGAGAGAGAGAGAATTCTCTTGGCTTCTTCTTCTCTCTTCCTTTTCTTTCTATCTTTCTCTTTCTTCCAGCTGATCTCCTTCTCTTCTTTTTCCTGCAGAGTCCTCCTTTCTTCTTCTTTCTTTTCTTTTCTTCTTCTACGGCTGTGGTAATCTTCTTCTTCTTCTTCAACCTTCTTCTTCTTTCTGCTTCTTCTCTTGCTTGCGGCTGTGTCTTCTTTCTTCTTTCTCTTTTCTTCTTCTTTTTCTTCTCTGCTTCCTTCTTTCTTTTCTTTCCTTACAGCTCCTCTTCTTTTCTCTTCTTTCTGTTCTGGCCGCTACCCTTCCGTCGTCTGATGCAGTGGTCGAACGACTTAACTGTGGGTTTGCTACAGTGCCTTCCTTTTCTTATTCTTCTGTTTCAGCCTTCTTCTTCTTCTTCAGCTGCCCTGAGCGGCTAAGGCTTCGGCCACCTCCCTTCTTTCCTTCCTTCCTTCTTCTCCTTCTGTTCCTGCACGCTCCCACAAGAGTTAGAGCAAAACCTACCCCTACCCTTCCTCGCGTCTCTCTCTTTCTCAGATTTCTCTCTTAGGACCACTCTCCCAGAGCCGGGTAGTCGGGTGCGGGTATCGCGCCGGGACCAAACCCATCGGCGTGCGGTGGTGGGCGAGGAGTGCGTGGTATGGGTAATTGGATCCTGCCCAGACCCGCGGGGCGTGAGCGCGGGCGAGGGCGAGCAAGCGTGTGGCGCGCAGCGTACGGGAGAGGGACCTGACCCTTGTGTTCGAATGCGAATAGCCTTAGACACTTTTCCAATTCAAGTGCGGGCGCTCGGCCACGCACTTCCGAGGTGGGACTAAAGTCCCACCTCCCAAATTAGCGCCTGCAGCTGAGGAAGCCGCAGGCAATTGCGGCTACTCGCGAGGTCTTCGCCCCAGCTGCAGAACTGGGCGTCTTTGCAAAGGCAACCCACGCGACCTGGGGTGTGCACCTGGGCGAAGAGCGCCTGCAGCTGCAGGTGAAGTAGCTGCAGCAGCTCGGTAATGGTGGTGAAGGGGCTCTGACCTGAAAGCAGGAATACGTCTCGGCCCTGTCAGAATACGCAAAGAGCTTCACCAGAGTGCGGCGAAGGCAGTGTGGGTGGTGGCGACGCGCGAGGGCGCGTGTGGAGGTAGCCCTAGGTCGGACTGTGGCCGGAGAGATGGGTTTGTTCGGGGGGTGGTCGGGTGGCGTTTGGCAGTGAATGGAGATGGGGAATCGATAGAGTGGAGTGTGAGGGAGCTTGTGCGGTGGTCGGCGAGGAGCGGGGGTGTCTGTGGTTGTGAGATGGTCTCGCCGGAGGGGGTGATCGGAGGTGGAGAGGATGGTCTGGATAGTGGTGGTCAGGTGGTCGACATGGTAGTTTAAAAGAGGGGAAATGCGAGGGAAATAGAGAGGAAGCTATTTACCTAAGTATTGGACGAAGGGGGAGGGTGTGGCAGCTGGCTCGTATCTGCCGGAGCTGGAGAAGAAGGGGCCCTGGAGGAGTGCGGCGACGAGGAAGCAGGCAGAGGACACCGGCGGATACAGCCCAGCACAAACGAGAGGGCAAGGCAAACCCTGCTCCGGGCCTTCTGACGAGGAGGAAGGGATAAAGTAGGGGGTTTTCTCCGTCAAAGAAGAGCTTGAAGGAACCGGCAGGGTCTGCCGGTCCTTATAAAGGGGTTGGCGCAGAAAGAGAGGCGGGCTAGCGTCGTGCCAGCCTCGCCGGAGCATGGCCGGAAGGGACACCCATACCTTCCGCGCATTCGCACGGAAGGTATGGTGGTCGGCAGAGAGTATGGCTGGGTCCCTGCGACGGTGGACGTCGCAAGGAACCCCGCTTCTGCTTTGCAGGGCGGTAACCCTTCTCTGCGCGGCGGCATACTCCGCGCAAGGTCTCCGGAGTATGGTGCTGCGCGGAGTTTGCAGGGAGGACCGTTCTGCAAAGAACGATGAAAAGATGGGGGTCAAAATGCAAGGGTTTCGAAAGATAAGGGTCAAAAAGTTAATGAAGAGGACCAAAATGTCAAGTCGGTCGAGGTGGTCTCTTCTTAGGCTCAAGTTTTTATACAAGACCAATCTGAACCTAAGGATTTTAATTGTGAATTTTAATTCTAGGTTGGACCAAGCTTGACTAGCTAATTTGCGTAAAAATTCAAATTAAGTCATTAATTGGGCATTGTTCTCTTTTTACGTCAAAATAGGTTTCTAAGGTCAAATTGAAGGTTCTAAGCCCTAGAGATTATTTTTCTATGAATTTGAGAGGGTTTAGTTGATTTTTATACTGCCTCGAACCTCGTGAATTGAAGTGGGTTTGTTTTAGGGTTACAGAATGTCATTTAATTTCTTTGAAGTTGCTACAACCCTTTTTAGATCAGATCATCTCACTTTCCTTCTTATTAGGCTTGTTTGACCTGTGTTTGGATCCTTTATTACCCTGTTCGCCAACTACATTGGTGAAATTACAGTTTTTACCCCTTTTGAATTGTTTTCTTCTTAAACTCAGAATTCTCTGAGTTAAGCCTTTCTTTGGGTCATGTAGGAGCTTTTTATCACATATCTGGGTTAGATTGTGCTAGTTACGGTTCATGATGAGGTTCTCATCACCCACCATGGCTCGTCCGCGGCGCACACCTATGCGGACCTGGTATCCTATCGGACTACCCGTGCACTCCTCACGCACCACCCCCGCCGGTGCGCCTGGTCCTAGGCACGCATACCCGACCCGATAACCCGAGAAAGCTCTGGGAGAGCTGTCTTGAGAGTGAAATAGAGAGAAAGAGCTGCAGGGAGGGTAGCGGTTAGGTTTTGCCTAACCGTATGCCTGTGCAGGGAACAGAAGAGGAAGCAAGGAAGGAGCGGCTGAGGACTTAGCCGCGAAATTAGCTGCAGCCAGAAAGAAAAGAAGAAGGACTTGGAGGCGCAGAGAAGAAAAGGAAGGAGGAGGAGCAGCTGAGACATAGCCGCAGGAAAACACAGAAGAGAAGGAAGAGAGAGAGCAAAGGCGCAACAGAGAAGAAAGAACAAGTCAGAGGAGAAGGCAGAGACAGAGCAAAAAGGGAAAAGAAGAGAAGGAAGCTGTCGCAAAGAGGAAGGCCTGGCAGCTGAAAGAAGAGAAAAAGAAGAAGCCAAGAAGAAGAAGAAGCAGCAGCTGAAAAGGAGAGCACAAGCACTGTAGCAAGTGGTCACTTATGGCATCTGATCCTTGGAGTCAGACGTTTGAAAATAGAGAGAAAGGAGGACAAAAGAAGAAAGAGAGAAGAAAAGAGAAGATACATTTTTATTTCCTCTCTTTAATCTTTTTGTAAAATAGTACATTATAAATTTTGATTTTCTACACTTCTAGAATCAAATTTTCTCCCTGAGTTCGACCTCGGACAATTTTTGTATTCGAGTAATAAAATAAAATCAAATTGGTCGACATCTTCCCAAGTTTGCTCCCTGAGTTCGACCTCGGAAAATTTTTGCTCTCTGTTAAATTGCACTATTAACATCTTGAGCTTAATTTTCATCATCCTAAATGAAGGCCAATGACAAAGGCCAACAAAAATGCAATGAAAAGAGCCCAACTCCCGTCCATCTCGCAACATCTCACAACAAATTAAGATCACCAACTTCCAATCGTGGTGAGCATGTAAGAGTTCCAAGGTGTTGTTTATAGAGGTAGGATCACAGGAAAGAGAGTTTATAATCCAAATCATCCATCCTAAACAGATGGATGCTACAGCTAAAAAATTGAGTTGTATATAAGGTTTGTGGAGCTGAGCTACATATAATTTTTTGTAGGCCAATGAGCGTTGGACTTTGGAAGTAATTAAGTGAGAATAAATCTTGGTAAAAAGAGAACTATCAAACCAACAAGCATGCACACGTAGCTTCTATGATAAGAATTATCATCCTTATAATGTTTTGAAAAATCAAAAAAATTCAAAGTAAAGATTAATTCAATAATTAAGTTGCGCATGTGTGTTTGAGCTTAGCATCCATGCAAAACAATAAAAAAGTCAACAAGAAAGCGATTGGGAAAGGAACTAAATTAGATTAGTTATCGTAGATTCCTGCCTGATTGGGCGCCCAAATCAGATTGGGAACTAAATGACAATAAAAAAAGGCTTGGGCGACCAAGGCAATTGGTTGTGTGCATAAACTAAGTTATAAAACTAAATGAATATCCGAGGAAGCTACTATTGATGCAATGACACAACGATCATTAATTTTGATGATAACAAAACACTTGTGATTTAACATTTGCATTTAAGTTTATGTGTTTCAAGAAAATGTAAATGAATACAAGTGTGAAGGAGTTTAAGCTCACATCCATGGTGGATTGGAGGAGCTTGATAGAGGAAAAGGAGCTTCGCTTGCAGCGAGAGCTTGGAGAAGGAAGGAGATGAAGAATATGATATAAAAGCTCTTTCGTGTAGTTTGCATTCTTGTTTTTATTTGTGTTGTACTTTGCTCTTTTATTCTGTGGATTCATATAAAGAGCCCAAAGTACCCTACCTTAGTCCTACAAAATCCTACATCTCACTAGGACTCTTAGACGAACACTTAGAAAAATTTGAAAACCAAAATAGCCTTCAGACAGCCTGTTCAGACATCCAATATGGAGATCAGACGTTTCATCTTGACTTTTAAGACGTCTGACCTTTTGTCCAGACATCCAAAACACTTAAGCTAGAAACCCACTATCTGTCTGCCACCTTCAGACGTGCAACCCATAGTTCAAACGTCTTACAAGATGTTTGAAGCCATTGCCATACGTCTAACTAGAGGATTGTTGGCTTATCAAGCGTGATCTTAGAGGATTAATCCTTAATCTAATTTGCATCTACTTTCAAAAGTTCGTAAAGTATCGCAGATATAGACGTTAGGCTAAAATCTGACCCAAATCACTTTTGTTTGACCACATAGCCGTTTGAGCCTTAGGAAATCAATTCCCACAGATAATCCTATTTTTAGATGTCCAGACTTGTTGCTAGATGTCCGACCTATCGTCTGTGCAAGTTAACCCTACAACCTTGTTTCGATCTTGTTAAAATATGAACTAATCCATCTTAGAATTAGATGTCTGACTTTTGTCCTAGACATCTCAAAAAGCATTCTTAGACGTCCATCTTAATCAAACCCTTATTAGATCTTCCATCCTTCTAGATCAGATGATTGACCCTTTGATTACACGATGACCAAGATATTTGACTATAAAATCAGACATCTGATAACCTTGTCAGAATCATAAATTACCCTGATTTCGGCTTAATTTACCTTGGACTTATTTCTAACGACTGTAGAAGCCTTCGAAGGCCTTCTAAACCCTTCCTAAGGGCCTCTATAAATAGAGAGGCACTCTTCCTTTGTTAGATACACCATGTAATACTACTTTCCAACACATTTGTGTTAAAGAATAGATTATCAAGTAGAGAAGTGTTGTTGTTCTCCAAGATTTTCTAGCATACACTAGAGAGCACCATCATCATTGTGTACCTGCTCTCCCATTGTTGCATAAGAGAACGCCGTCGTGCTATTGCGTAGATCACACACTCCGCGTCATTAGCCGATGCACTTCCATCAAAGGGAGGTTTCCTCTTCCTATAGTAGCTAGTTAAATTTATACTTTGTGGCTCTATAAGATATATTGTATTTGTCTTTGTTTGGGTATTCACTTTACGAATTCCTGTCTCACTCGTGAGACAAAATACTCCTTGTGAGAGGGGGGGTTTGAGGTACGCTACCCTCATACATAGTAGCGTGGTTGTAAGAGGTTAAGTCACCCTCATTTAAGTGACTTGATTAGTAGATTTAATCAACCAGGTTTATCAGGAAATCCTAAACCAAGAGATTTAGATGGTGATTTTTACCTGGGTTTGGATTTCCACCTAAAAATCCTTATGTACTTGTGTGATTGCATATTTTGTGTGATTGTCTATTATTCCGCATTATATTGGTTTATCACGCTCGATCTAACCCCTTTCATTAAGGAATTTATAGCTATAACATATGGAAACAAGATTATTAAAGTGCCAAAGCTATAGGAATGATATTTCCAAGGAAAACAAGCACGGAAACGAAGAAAGAAATCCTAAATGAGTAGATGCTAATTACTTAAGGCAGAAACCTGGAATGTGATTGAGTTGATATGCGATATAGTCACATAACTTATTCTTCTCACATGTAGAATGTGTGATTTACTTTAGAGTGTTTATGTTTATGTTTATATTTTACTGTAAAATGTACGATTTTCTACCATGTAGTTTGTGTCATTTTCTTTATATGGGATTTTAAAAAATATACGTAATATAGGTGAATCTTTGCCAAATTTTTTTGAGATTTTTTAATTTTATTTATTTCTTTCTTAATATTTACACAAATACTTTTTTTTTTAATGTATATGTAGATGAAATTTAAGAAATTTACTAATAGGGATAAGGATATGACCAGGACACCTTAACGGGTAGGGATGAGACGTAGCCTCCTTCCACCTAGCCCCCTTGCGCCCAGCCATCCCGTACCCAGCCCCCCCCGCACCCAGTAGGACCCTCAAGCTGTGGTAGGGACCAGTTTTACTAGTAAGAATTATCCGTAATATCTTATTAAAATTTACTTCTAATGTTTTAATTTTGAATTTCTTATCTGGTAATAAAAAAAAGGACGGGGTCCGACAAGAAATACACTTCTAGATGCATTTCTAGAGGGGACGGGAATCAAAGTACATATCAACGAAGCTAGAAAAGATCCAGACTATCTTCCTTTCACCAGCAGACTAGCTAGGATGGTAAAAGAGCTCGTCTCCCTTTGTTGTTTTAACTAGAGGAGGGTCTCCGAGGAGATTAAGAGATAGCTTATTCGTAATATGGAGATAAATAGTTATATATTAATGTATATATATAAGTTTAATTTAATAATATTTAATTCATTTATACGATTTTGTAATATTGTTGGCGATTTTTTATTGGGGTGATGATCTAAATATCACCAAGTACATCCTCAATCATCCCACAAGACGACATCATGGTTGGAGCATGGCAGAGAAAGGTGAAAATTGTAATATTTTTTATTTTTTATTATTTACTTAATTAATTTCTTTAGACAATTTATTTGTATAATTTATTTTAATAATACAATGTCGTCTAATGAGGAGGCCTTAGGTAACATGACTCCTAAAATAGCAACAAATGTGTGGAAAGAATGTTGTGAGCATTGGAATAAGCCTGAGACGGTGGTAATTATAAATAGTTTTAAGGGCATTTGGAGATAAATGATTTATTATTTTCCATTACAATATGTCATATGTACGGGATCAGGCGTAGAGGAACAAAACCAATAGGGCCAAAGCTCCACTACAGACCCATTATTTGAGTCGAACTAGTATATATAGAGTTAAGGCAAAATATGTAAGTAATTTCTTACAATTATGTCACTTTTATGTTTTTAATTAAAGTTTTAATTATAACTATTACCTACAATTTGAAATATATTTACAGGCACATTCACACGATGGTGGCACGCTCGATCGGGTTGGTGTGTATGAGGTTACTCATAACAAGGCTACCATTGACGGTGGGCGAACATGGATACATAAAACATAACAAACAAAGCATGTAACTAAAATTTATTTATCCACTACTTTAATTTTTGTACTTACTTTAATATGACAATAAATTATTGTAATTTATAAGGAAAAATGATAAACTTAATCAGTTCCCCTCCAGATGCCTCTTTCGGCACTCAGCAACACCCTCCTATGACACCTGAGGAGGCTTTTAGGAGAGTCATGCCTCAGGAGCACGGATGCTTCATTTGTAGTGGAGGGAGGAGTCAAACGATCTCCAGCTGGTATGGGTGGAAGGGGTCAGCGACATCAGCCGTCATCCAACAGATACAGACACAGGTCCATGATGTTACCTCACAGTTCCACCGGCAAAGTCAACTTTGTAAGATGCCAAGAAAATCATGGAGAGGGAGAGGAAGGAAATGGAGTAGCAGAGAGCAGAGATGAGAGAGATGATTGCATTATTACGAGCCACTGGTCGGGATCACACTTCCTATCACTACCCGCCTTGCAGAGACGACGACCTCGATGGTTGTGGAGCAGAACAGGGGGTAGGAGCTGAGACATAGGTTTAAATTACTTATCTTTTTGTTAATTAGGTTTTGTATTTTGCTTAGTTATATGTATATTTTAACGTTATGACATACTCTTTTCATTAGGTTTATATATATATTTGTTGCATGTTGTGTATGTGATATGTGAAATTACACTAGAGGAGGGGTGAATAGTGAGTTTTGAAAATATCGCAAGTAAAAAATACAATCATAAAAAAAGGCACAAGATTTTTAATTGAAAACGCAACCTGGGTAAAAACCACCACATAACCCTCTCGAGTTAGGATTCCGATCGACTGAGTCGATCAAATCTACCAACTCAGTCACTTAAACGAGGGTGACTGAATCTTAATACAACAATACTACTTTGAACGAGGGTAGTGTCCTCAAACCTCTTCTCTTCACGAGAAGGTTTTTGTCTCACAAAAGAGACGGGAATTCGCAGGCGAATACCCATTAGATGACAAAGTAAAATTACAACACAAACCTATGGAGCCACAAAGTAAATGATTGAATTTAGCTGTTATAGGTGAAGGAACCTCCCTTTGCTGGATGTGCGTTGATTTAACGACGCGGGTGCGTGAACCACGCGTAGGCTCTATGTCGCTCTCGTAATCGCCGAGTAAGAGCGGGTGCATGGCTGGACAAAGCTCTTAGGTGTGGAATGAAAGCTTGGAGAGCTAGAGTGTCAAGATCAAATTGACACTGTAGGGTATGAAAGTGTGTTGCTTGGTGTGTATTCACAATGTAAGGGTTCTCTATTTATAGAGGGCCTAGGAAGGCTTTGGAAGGCCTTAGAATGCTTCCATAGCTGTTAGGGTTGAACCCAAAGCAAAACAGGCCGTAATAAGAATCATTTATAATTTTGACAGGGTCATCAGACATCTGGTCCAAGTATCAGAATCTAGAAATCTAGTTTAAGACGTATGGGAACTAAGTTAGACGTATGATTCTAGGTGAGTTTCCTTCCTAACTTTCATCAGACCTGAACAGGGTTCTAGTGTAAATCAATCAGACGACGTACAGGACGTCTGTAACTAGGTCTGGACGTCTGGAAACCTAATGCACTTCGGGAATGGATTTCCCAAGGTCCAAACGGCTATATTAGTCTAGGAAAGTTATTTTGGGTCAGTCGAGGCTCGATGGCCACATATCAGATGTCTGGGGTCCTTTACGGACGTCTGATAGAAGCCTAATGGTTATTTTCCTCAATTTTTACTTTATTAGCCAATGTTCCACTAATTGGACATCTGCCACAACCATCAGACGTCTGGACTAAGTTATGGATGTCTGATTTCAATAGACAGAATCTATAAGTCCAACCTAAGTTATTGGACGTCTGCGTCAATAGTCAGACGTCTTAAAAGTCACTATTAGACGTCTGATTTCCAGATTAGACGTCTGATAATGTTGTCTGAAGCCTATTTAGGTTTTCTAGTTTTTCTACGGAAAACCTAAATATCCTAGGGTTGTGCAAGTGTTCCTATGACTACTTTAAGGGTTCTTTGAGGCTCTTTAACAAGTAATCTAAGAAAGAAATAAAGAGCAACGAAACAACAAAAGAAAGAGAGTACAAGATACAAGAATGGAAGACTTTTATCCTATTCTTCATAACATCACGCTTAAAGCTTCTGCTCCTCGCGAAGGCTCCTTCGTTCTCCGTCAAGCTCCTCCAATCTGCCATGGATGCAAGCTTGAACTCTGTCTAAACATGTCTCCATTCGCAATTAACCTGAAAACTAGCACTATAAAGCAAATGTTAAATGACACGTGTTTTGTTATCATTAAAATAAACGGTCGTGGTGCTCTAGCACCAACAGTATATTGTATGTTTTGTATGTTGCATGTTATATGTTGTGTATGTTGTATACATATATGTGTTTAAGGTGTTAAAAAATTCTATAATACCTACATTTTATTTAGTGAACAAAAATACACAAATACACGACAATTATATTAACAATCGTTGTTTAGATATACACGACGATTATTGATGTAAATACGTTTATATCACATAAACCTTCTATTTTTGCATGTTCTTAGACACCGAGTTGCATCATACATTATAAATATTGCATAACATGTATCATCTTGCATTTAGGTTAGGTTGTATAAAGTGTAGGTTATTTTTTCCTTTTTGTGGTTAGGTAACAAGGCGATATTCAATCAGGACCTCGGATTGAAGATCCAACCGTATGGACCTAATTAGGGTGACAATCGGAGTTCAACGACTCCAAGATCGCCCTGATCGGACTACTGTAGCATCAAATGCAGTCCGAGAAATATCAAAGGTCAAGGGGCCAGGATGGTGTAAATCCATACATCAGATGACAAATCCAATCACACAGATAGATTCAGATCGACGATCGCAGCTCAACGGTGCGAAAATCGGTCAAATCCGACATCCGTGCCACCATCTACAAAATATAGAAGATGGACGGCCAAGATAGCGCCACGCGGTTGAGAGAGAGGGCAACTGTGGTTCCTTGGGCCGGTTGGGCGGCTGGGATGGTGCCACGTGGTGCCATCCCAGTTGCCCAACTAGCCCAAGGAACCACCGCTGCCCTCTCTCTCCTCAACCGTGTGGATGATCTCAACCGTTGGATCAAGATCCAATGGCTTAGAGAGCTCACGCCTAAATGCGTAAGCTCACCTCAAACGCGTGCGTTCGCGACGCGGAGTTCGCAGGTTCGAGACCCCACGCGCTCAAAATCAGAGCAAGAAGCGGGCACAGTTAAATTGAGTCGTGCGATGCGTGATATACGGCGATGGAGTGGCCACGTGGCACAACTAGAGGTGAGGAGCGCTGCACACGCGATTAGACACTCATGCAAACACATGATCACATGCGGGAGGTGTTATCAAGGCGCAGGCGCACGCATGCTAAGCCGTTCAATCTTACAATCGAACGGTTGAGGATTTGAGATCGTGCGTGAGGCGTTAGGCGTGCGGGAGAGGAGACGGTGGGCGCGCTTACACGTCGCCCACATTCAGGCCTTTAGTGACGGATAAATCTGTCACTAAAGACCCGGACATTAATGTTTTGATGATGAAAGACCTAATTGCCCCTCAAATCTTCACCTATAAAATGCCCTACAACCCCAACACTTTCTTCATCCCTTCCCTTCTTCTCTCACTCCCTCCAAGGCTGTAAGAGCTTGTCCTAATCCCGAGATGCTCCATTAGAGTTAAAATTATAATTTTTCCACCTTCTCATCCCCTTCGTGGAGGATTCCGCAGTGGTCCTTCCACCGTTATTCGGGAAGCAGTTCCTGCTACGACATCGTCCTGCCCCGTTCTCCGTTGTCCCTCATCGTTCTCCTTCGTTCCGCATATCACCACCTTCGTCTGGGCGCTCCGTCGTTGCGGCTCATCCTCCAAGTAGCCATCGAGAAGGGTAACTTCTCTCTACCTTCTCTTTTACCACTTTCTAGTGTAGATTTCCTTCTTTCTAGTGTACTGAGTTGTAATTGTAATGAACATCAGCTTGTGGTTATGAGATCCATGTTTATTCTATCTCTATTTTCTCTTTATTTGTAATATTCTCTCTCTTTCTTATATTATTTATTCGTTAAGTAGATAACTAGTTTAGATTCAATTCGACCAGCTAATCTGCTTCGTGACAAATAAAAACAAACGCAGTTTTTAATCAAACGTCTGCCTCCTTATGTTCAACCCGAAATTCTTTTCGAGTTTTGATTAAATTTATCTGTTGGTTTTTCTCACAAATCGCACTACGACTGGTTTTCAAAACTTAAATCCGTTTGCGCAGATTTTCCGCATCAACATTTTGGCGCCGCTCTTATTGTGATTACAGGTACTCTCACAAGATGGGCAAAAGCAATTGATTGGATTAAAGTGCTGTTGAAGGGTCTGTAAGTTTACTCCCACCTCCCACCCAATAGTTTTCATTCCACCACGTAATAACACAAATAAAAATCAACTTAGGTGTTCTTATAAACTCTAAGGTTCGTTTTTGATTGTTTGTTTGTCACCTCTACCCACCTGACCCTCCACATATAAAAGAAAATTTTTTTAAAAAATCTCACAGAAGTACACAACGTCTTCTGATTTTCAAACTCAACTGGTAAACCGATCTTTGGAATCGGTACACACACCCAAACACATAATCTAGTAGAAATTAGATTAGGTAATCACTTGTGTGCCTAACTAAGTGGTGCATTAGGCTAATTGTTTGAGTTGTTTGAGCTGCACCACTTCAATTAAAATTAACTTATCAAGTAGCTGTCACATAGGTTTAATTGTTAGGGATTTACCAGGCACTCCACATTTTTTTAAGATTTAAGGGAAAATATCTTCACCTATGCTTTCAAAACTTGGTGTACCAATTGAACTTGATTGAATACGCCTAAAGTTGAATCTTAAAAGCTACTAAGCAAGATTTAAACCTAAATTTCACCACATCAAACAATAATCTTTCTTGAAAATCATTGCTTGTGCATGTACACTCATATCAATCAATCATTAAAGGCACAACCCAAATAAAGGACCCATTACATTCCAAAGCACATTCAAACATAACCCTAATTAAAATAGAGTAAACGTTGGCCCTAAGGATTGGACTCACTCTTCGGAGCCCAAACCAAGATTATTTCGATTAGTTTGTTTCTACCGTTTAATCTGATGTCTAACTAGGGGAGTAGAATCAAACAATTGCGGCTGGGGGGTACACTAGGAATCGGGGGCGCAAGTCAAAGGAAGAACCTTCTTCCCAGTCCCTCCCTCTAACTGGTTGGATTGACCAGAAAGAAGTAGATCAAATCATTTCTTTATTTCAAGACGGGTTCTAGGAGTCTGTAGGTCTTTAGGCTAGTTCACTTAAGGACAGGTTTGTTTGTTTGTATTGAAGAGCACATTTCTTCCTCCCGTTCTGTCATGGATCCTTCCATATCCTATTCACACTTCCACTCCTACCCTCCTACTACTACTTATTCCCAAAATAATTATTATTTCAACTAGACTTATTCTCATCCATCTTCTAGTTGGGATAATCCTAATTGGGGATACAATTCCGAACTTTCATATTCAGGGTCTAACCTTGGGCACCATGATTGCAATTTCTATTCTTCTCCAACCTACATCGATTATAGATCATCGCCCTCATTTGGACAACCTAATATGATCTACAATCAAGAAGGATATGCTAATCCCTACCCTTCCTCAGATTACAATGCATATAGGTCACCACCCCTCTTTGAACAACCTGAAATGGCCTATTATCAGGGAGGGTATCAAGAACTTCAATTCCTTGACTTCCCCAGATTGAACCCAAACCCACCAAACCCTAAACCAAATCATTTAGTTCAGGTTAACCAGGTCTAAGATAAGGTGTTGGCTAACTTAAGGAACACCATACAATCTTTAGATGCTAAGCCAACACCTTGCCCTAAAGAATTAGAGCCCCTGATTGAATGATTGACGATCTTAATAAGTATCTATTGGATTGGCTCCAAGATGTTATGGATAAGGGTCGGGTGAGTTTTTACTTAGGAAGTTATCGAAATTGAGGATGGAATTTGTGGTTGCTTTACTTCAATCTTGGGATGATTTCCAAGATGAACCTCCTTCAGGAGAGCCAATGTCAGAACCCGCTCGGACACCTGTTAGGGGGGACACATGTTACAAGATCGGGATTGACCAGATTGGTCTAAAGCAACCAATTAAAGATGAATTGATTTCTTCACCTGAGATCCTTGAGCTGAGGTACGAGAAAACGTATGTCTATATGGATCAAAAAGTGATTGATGATTTTGAGACATACATTAATGAGGATTTAGATTTCTTTCATTCTGAAGGTGAAAAATCATTATGCGAAGTCTCACGTGCATTTACAAAACACGATTTCTGTGAGACGACTGGGCCTGAGGAATTCGATGAATCATATGATGGCCCAATAACTGAGGAAATTGATCCTATTGGGGCTCACATGGTGGATTCAGATTCTCACTTTATGAAGGATTCAATTCATAGCCCCGATCCTCAATCACAACCCATAGAGTTTACTGACGAATTTGATTTTGAGATCACTAGACCCAAGTCAATTCTAATTCAGTCGCATCTTTTAGATTTGGAAATTTCAAATGGGGTGATTAACATGCATGAGGTCCTGAAATTTGAAATATTAATTACGGAGAATAGGAAGTGGGAAATAAAGCTTGGGAAGTTAATTCTGGAGGAAGCAAAAGATTGAGTCTACGGGTTTTTATTTGTCTAAAACCACCAACTCTCTACTAGGACCCTTATGACATCTTTGATTTAGAGGATGTTCAACCCAAGCGCACATTCATTGATTATCCTTTTGAGCTTGATTTCTCTATAACCTGACATTTTGGATTTGGGTTGCATCCTCACAAATCGCAAGTCGGACCCCACTCGCATGTTGATTTTAAATTTTGGATAATTTTTATCCAGAGCCTTAGATATACTCGACCATGGGGCATGAGTCTGTGATGAAACTACATTTACATGTGATAATTAGTTAATTTTAATGTAGTTTCATAGCTTAAAATAAATCATTAGCATAATAATAGGGTTAATAGATTAATTAGTATCTTTACATACAGTAAATTTAAATAATGTTAAATTACGCATATTTATATATTATTACAAGATTATTCTATTTATATAGTTAATGCAGATAATACAAACTTAAAGGAATCCTATTATTATAATGACGTGGTTAATCCATTCCCATTCTAAATCCATTTTTTTTTATTCAACACTTTATTTCACCTAATTTTAATTGACGTAACCATTTTTATCCATTTTTCATATATTATTTTTATTCCCTCCATCTTTCCCCCTCAATTCCCTTATTTGATTCAAATAAAAATAATCACACACCCACATTCCCGTAATTTTTCCCACGACTATGTGTAACCTCCCCACTCCCTCTACTCTCTCTCGTAATCGTCTCTCTCTTTCCCCAACTCCCTCTCCCACGAAAAAGGAAAACCACCTCCTCCCCAGCTCTCACAACCGCCCCCTCTCCTCCACGAAAGACCGCCTCCCCATTTATTTTGACGAGGCACCGAAGCCATCTCTCTCTCCCGCTCCCTCTCTGACCCTCGTAAACTCCCTCCTACGAGAAACATCCCCACACCGCCACCCCCCCCACCATTAACCCACAGGCACCACCTTCCCTCCTCTTCTCATTTCCACCGAACCCCTCTCCCTCTCCTTCTCCCTCAATATCTCCTCCCTCATCTCCTTTTCCCTCTACGTAAACCTCCCGAACTCACACCACCAACAACCCACCACCAACAACACCTGCAAAACGCCTTCCTCTCTCCCACTCCCAACCTCTCCTCCCCATGCCAAGCCACGCTGCTCCCCACTCCCATCCTCGCCACAGCACCTCCAGCGCCGGCATCATCATCCCCATTTCCTCCTCTTCGGCCTCGTCGACGTCAACGTCCAGCCAAACCGCGCTGCCGTCCGCCCGCGACCACCGCCGACCTCGCCGCCCTCTCCTTCAGTTCCTCCTTCCTCTGCGCAAACACCCACTGCCGACGCCACCCACAGCCAGCACCGACCTCCTCCTCCTCTACGGCCTCGTCGACGCTGCGCCAATCGCCATCCTCATCAACGCCTGACTACCGCCCCTCTGCCCTAACCGCGCCGCTCTGCCTGCGACAGCCGGCCTCGCAGCACCTCCAGCGTCGGTGCCATTCTCCTCTTCGGCCTCATCGGCGCCCTGCTCCTCATCTCCAACATGCCGCCAACTTTTCCTCCCCAACGAGCGTCCATCAGCCATGGCCTTCTCTCCTCTCTGTTCCACGCCATCGATAACCTCGTCATCGCCTCCTGTGGCTGAGACTATTCTTTCTCATTTTTCCTTTCTTCTGAATTTTAATTTTATTTTTATACTTTGAATGTAGTAGCCGTAAGTTAGTAATCGTGCATTTACTGTCTGAAATTCTATACATTTAGAGTTGATACATTTTTAATCTCGTTTGTTTAATGTGGTCAAAGTTATAGGTGAAAATAGTAAAATATGAAATCTTGTATTTCTTTTCTAAATTTTAAGAGTTATGATTAATAAATTTCTCATATGTTTTATTCGTTTGTGTAGCTCCATAGTCAAATGTGCTTTTAATTGTAGCTTTTGTTGAATAAAAATTTACATTAAAGTTCTATATAAATGGATAACCTAATTTTTGTTGGAATTGTTATTATTCAGTATTAATTTAGATTGTTTGGTTTAAGTTAGTAGTTAATTGTTAGATGTTGTTTCAAATCACTCGTACTATCTTTTGATAACTTAATTATGAATTATTTAGAAGTCTCTTAGTGAAACGACTTGGGTTCACCAAATTTCTAATAGTTCGATATAAATTTTAAACTTGACGTTCTTATCGCGCTACAACAACGTGTTTTAACTATAGCGATTCGAGCACGTCAGTCTGCATCACAATCTGGTCCACATCTATGGAGATCTTTTCCTAGCAGGTCCAAAGTTAGATTTTCTTATTCTGATTCTAACTTATACCTGTGAATTCTTTATTTCTTCTTCTTTGTATAGTGTGCCTAGCTGAATGCACTAAATTCAGCACGTATACAGTTTGTTATCATCTTAGAGCCAACCTGTTATTCACGCAATTCAGGTGCTTTCTACTCTCCTTCACTCTATTTCATGTCTTTTTAATACAATGAGGATATTGCATTAAATAAGTATGAGGGGTGGATATTCATCTGTAAATTATTTCGTCAGCTCCATAGATTCTTTTTGTTTTCTTTTTGTTTATTTAAAAAAAAAAAGTTGAATTAGGAAAGATAACTTAGCCTTTAGAAAAATTTCAATCTTAGAGAATAAAATTGTATGATTTGAACACTAAGACCTTTTAGGTCTTTGGGTTTAATCAGCCTGGGTGTCCACTAAAATGTGGACTTGTTTCTTGAGTCTTCGCCATTCTAAATTCATATTTAATTAGTTAAAAAAGTTGAGGTGATAAGTACATGACTTATCAGCCCGCCCTCTAATTGGAGGGGATTCTAAGTCTAAGTATCTACACACTATTTGCACTGACTCGTTTTTCGACAGTTTTAATTGAAATTGGGTAGCTAATGAACCTTCTAGAATGGTATGGCTAGCAAGTTATCGTGGGTAACAGCCCATTAGTAGATTGTCCAGAACCCAGTCACATGACCATTCTTCTCCTGTTGCTTTTAGGTAAATCTTATATCAGGAAAGTCACCTACTTAAAAAAAGAAAAGAAAAAAAAATCCAAAAAAAAATGGAGAAAATAAAAGAAAAAGAAATAAGCAACACTTCACTGCACGAGTATGGCTGGCAAGTTATCGTGGGTAACAGCCCATTAATAGGTTGTCCAAAACCTAGCTCAAGAAATGCATGTAAAATCCAAAACACTTAGGAAGAAGTGGAAAAGTAGAATAAGTAGGGGAGATATACACTAAGTTTGCCCTTGTGTTGACCACATAAAAAAAAAAGTAGGGAGAAAGCTACCGGTCGAATAGATACACCTTTAGGTAGAATTTCTTTTCAAGGTCACTTAGGGGCGTGGAAACCCGAAGTTCGTTCTAATCGCCGATCAGTGAGTTTATCACATTTTACACAATGATGCTTAGAACTTAGGATTCTCTTTGAGTCTTCGGTGGATTGAGTGGCCGTAAAAAGTTACTCCGAAACCCTAAACTCAAATATCAAAAAAATAAATAAATAAAAGAAAAGAAAAAAAAGATCCCCTGCGCTGTTGTATCTCTCTAGTTCAGGTTGAAGTTGAAATTCATAAGCATTAAAAAATAACTATTGCCCAAGAAATCCGACCTAATTCTTTTATAAATAGCATATAGTTTTGCTAGGGACTAGCAACAGATAGGCATGGGGTGTGATGTAAATATGTTTATATTACATAAACCATCTATTGTTACATGTTCTTAGACATAGAGTTGCATCATATATTATAAATATTGCATAACGTGCATCATTTTGCATTTAGGTTAGGTTGTATAAAGTTTAGGTTAATTTTCCCTTTTTGTGGTCAGGTAACAGGGTGATTCAATCGAGACCTCGAATTGAAGATCCAACCATACGGATCTGATCAGAGCGACGATCGGAGTTCAACGACTCCGAGATTGGCCTGATCGGACTTCCGTAGGATCAGATGTGGTTTGCGAAAGATCAGAGATCAAGAGGTCAGGATGGTGTAAATCGGTATATTAGATGACAAATCCGACCGCACGGATGGGTTCAGATCGACGATCGCAGCCCAACGGTGTGAAAATCGATCAAATCCGACATCTGTGGCACTATCTACAAAACATAGAAGATGGACGACCAAGATGGCGCCACGTGGTGCCATCCCAGCCGCCCAACCGACCCAAGGAAATGTCGCTGCCCTCTCTCTCAACCACGCAAACGATCTCAATCGTTGGATCAAGATCCAACGGCTCAGAGAGCTCGCGCCTAAATGCGTAAACTCGCCTCAAACTCGTGCCTAGCGCGTTAGGCGAGCTTGCGTTCGCGACGCGGAGGTCGCGGGTTCGAGACCCCACACACTCAAAATCAGAGCGAGAAGCGGGCGCGGTTAAATTGAGTCGTGCGATGCACGATGGACGGCAATGGAGCGGCCATGTAGCGCGCCCAAAGGCAAGGAGTGCTGCACACGTGATCAGATGCGCATGCAAACATGTGATCACACGCGGGAGGCGCTATTAAGGTGCGGGCACACGCATCCTAAGCTGTCCAATCTTGCGATCGAACGGCTGAGGATTTGAGATCGTGCGTGTGGCATTAAGCGCATGGGAGAGGAGACGACGGGCGAGGTTGCACGTCGCCCATGTTCAAGCCTTTAGTGACATATAAATCCGTCAAAAGACCCTGACATTAATGTTTTGATGATAAAAGATCTAATTGCCCCTCAAATCTTCTCCTATAAAAGGCCGTACGACTCCCACACTTTCTTCATCCTTTCATCTCTTATCTCACCCCCTCCAAAGCTCTAAGAACTTGTCCCAAACCCGGGATGCTCCATTAGAGTTAAAATTATAATTTTTCCACCTTCTCATCCCCTTCGTGGAGCATTCCGCGGTAATTATCTCACCGCCATTCGAGAAGCGGATCCCGCTACGACGTTGTCCTGCCCCGTTCTCTGTCGTCCCTCATCGTTCTCCTTCGTCCCGCATCTCACCACCTTCGTTCGAGTGCTCCGTCATTGCGGCTCATCTTCCAAGCAGCTGTCGAGGAGGATAACTTCTCTCTACCTTCTCTTTTACCATTTTCTAGTGTAGATTTCCCGCTTTTTAGTGTAGATTTCTTACTTTCTAATGTAGTGAGTAGTTGTAATTGTAATGAATATCAGCTTGTGGTTATGAGATCCATGTTTATTCTATTTCTGTTTTCTCTTTATTTGTAATATTTTCTCTCTTTCTTTTATTATTTATTCTTTAAGTAGATAACTAGTTTAGATTCAATTCGACCAGCTAATCTGCTTCATGACAAATAAAACAAACGCGGTTTTAATCAAACGTCTACTTCCCTATGTTCGACCTGGAATTCCTTTCAAGTTTCGGTTAAATTTATCTGTTGACGGTTTTTCTCCCAAATCGCACTACAACGACGGGTTTTCAAAACTTAAATTCATTTGCGCAGATTTTCCTCATCAACAATTATGTTAAAAATCGTCGTTTAGTACCAGTACACGACGGTTTAACAACCATCGTTTATGGTTCACGTGTACATCTAACCTCCAAAATAACGTCATACATGACGGTCAACCAAATCGTCGTTTAATGATACTTAACGATAGTTTGTAAGATAACCGTTGTTTATATCGATATACGACGGTTTCTCTGACCGTTATGTAGAGGACAGTTTAAAATTAAAACCATCATGTATATACTAACGCGACACACACTTCACGATGACAGAATACAACGGTTTTCACTGATTAGGCAACTGTTTTGAATTGTTGCGAAAAGCATTCATCCCTGCTGTGGTGTGTATTGTGATGGCTGTGGGGTAGTGTTGGTGTAGAGAGTGATTGACGATTGTGGTGTTTGTAAGGGTGTTGACTGCAAAGTGATGGCTGTGGTGTTGTGTTCGGTCAAGGGAGGAGTGATATTAGTGTGGGCGTGTGAAAGTAAGGTGATGAGTCCACATTTCGGTAGAGTTTTCCCTTAAAATAATAAATTTTTCTACAAACCTGCATCCATTCAATGAAACAAATAAGTGGATACACCACACATCTATTCAAATAAAATAAATAAAGAATACAAGTGGATACACCCCACATCCATTTAATGGAATAAAAAATAAGATGTAGGCATACCCCACAACTAACAATTATGCCCACATCTCACAAAAGCTTCTAATATTATTCAATTAAATTAAAAACATTAAAATTATCCTTTTAACAACAACAGCCTCCGAGTATACCCACCATTAATAACCTATAATGTCAAAAATAAAAATAATTAAATAACACATTACAATCTTTCTAAAATAATTTAAATAAATAAATAAAAACCGTAGTGAGCAAGAGTGACATATTTTGAACATGTGTGCGTGATAAGTTTTAAGTTTTAGTGTTTTTAGTGTATAAAAAATGCCAGTCTAAGTTTAGGTTTCTTAAATTTGAATATAAATTAGATTTAAACAAAAGGTCAAAAATTGTTACTAACCTTAGATATCCACATTTATTGCATTTAAATTCATATGACCTTCTTTCGTTAACCCTTAATATGCTTCATTCTGTGCCTTAAAATGATTGTGCGGTACTCTTCTTATTAGTATAACCCCATCCCCTTTGGCAATTATCAAAAACGTAGAAAACTTGTGCCGCTTAACATGTCAATGTAAACGGTTCATCAGACTGAAAAATTTGACGATCAGGGTTTAAATTCAAAAAATTATTTTTTATCAATTTTGAAATCAGTGCCCTCTTTAAATACATCAAACCAATCACATTTAAATAGGACAACTCTGCGATCATATTTTTTTGAAACAGAACTCTGTGATAGGGGTGGGGTAGGGGTGCGCCCACTCCCTATAAGGTGCTTCCTATGCAGGGTGCACGGGTTCGATCCCCCGTGACTTGCCCAATCGCGCATAGTGTCCTCATGGGGGGATGCATCGCTGATGTTGTCTCCGCCTCGACTCGACATCGGAGAGTGGCCGTGGCTAAGATCACGAAGGTGCTCCGTGGCAAGTGAAAAATTCGGGGGCCCTCGGGAGGGGGGTGGGGTCTCCCCCCTCCCTCCCCTTTTAAAACTCTGCGATCATATTTAAAACTGATCTTCATAATTTCTTTGATTTTACTATAGTATTCATCTGAACCGATGGAAAGATCTAAATCAATAACTTCGGCCTATTGTGTAACTTTTATATCATTAATTTCTTTTATTCTAAATCTTAACCCACTTATTATATAACTAGAGTGGTAATATGCATAATGTAATGGTGTATTAGCAATTACATTAAAACCTAATATCCATCGTAGGTTATTATCCTCTTTCAATTGATTAACTCAGCCTTTAAACCAAACTAAGAAGCCAAATTCAGATGTCTTTGAAAGAGGTAATCAATTAAATTCAGGAATTTATTTTAAAATATGCAAATGTGCCCAACGTCTACCATTTTCTGAAATTTTCTTGTACTCTGTATAAAGAATAGATCTTCCTCTAATATTAAAAATTTGCAAATATTGTTCAACACTGTCATTGTATTCCTTCTCATAATTCCTTTGAAGTTTATTAAAGCGGTTGTCTGTTTCATTCATGTACATTAAGGTAAAATTTATACACTCCACGAGATAACCTTCTACAATTGAACATTCTGGTCTTATTCAAAACATAATTTTTAAGCTTTTTCAAAAATCACTCAATAGGATATATCCATCTGAATTGTATAGGTCCACGATTCTCGCTTCATTTGCAAGCTGCAACGTGAGATGAACTATTACATCAAAGAAGGCTAGGGGAAGAATCATTTCATCTTATAGAAAGTAATGACTATTTGTTTATCCCAGTGATCCAAGGTATCATTTTGTAATGTCTTCGAACAAATAGCTTTGAAAAATTTGCTTATCTCTGTGAATGAATCAACAAATGACTCAAGCAGTATCTCTCGTATCGCAAGTGGAAATAATACTTGCATATAAATGTGGGAGTCTTGACTTTTTAAACCAAATATCTTTTTTTGCGTTTCATTCACGCAACAAAAAAGCTGCGACGAAAAGCCATCTGGCACTCGAATATCCTTTAAGAAGGAGAACAATCTACTATTCTGATTCGGATTCAAGCTGTAAATAGCAGGTGGGAAGTACCCATCCTCCTCATGAATATGCAGCTCTAGACGTATCCCCAAACTCTTTATTTCTTTTCTTGTTTTCACTGTATCCTTTAGATCATCGGATGTTATCTATCACAAGTTTTTCAGTGTGCATAACATCTAAATTATAACGTATTGTAAAATCTTTTCAATATGGCAGCTTCATAAAGAAAATACTTTTCTTTCGAAACACATAATTTCTCAAGGTCATCTGATCTTGGTTGAATGATCGACTCAACCGTATCTCACCCATTTCTTGTAATCTCTCCATTGTAACCTGACCTGGCAACCTGATAGACTATGTACTAAGTTTATTTTTTGGATTTTTCTTTGAATATCGACACATCCTGCAATCAAATTTATCCATGAACTATGACGTTCGCTATCTATGTTCAATGGATAGAAATCTGTGATAACCTAAGTAACAAAACTTCTTACTTTTCGACAATCGTAGGTAATGAATATCTTCCATACAAATTAGGCAAGCAAGCTTTCTTTCAGTGATCCAACTGACAAATTTACATACGTCGGGTTGTCATTTATAGCCTACAACAGTGCTACATGCATATTGTAGAATTCTCTCTTTTCTGCATCATACATCTTCACGTCTATGTACCACAATTATTTTATTTCATCGATTAATGAATGAAGATAAATATTTATTGCATTTCCTGGTTGTTTTGGATCAGGGATTAATAGGATTAGCATCATGAATGACGATCTCATATACAACCAGGGAGATAAGTTATAAGTGATTATTACCACTGATCATATAGAGTACGATGAATATATGCTCTTAAATAGATTGAATCCATCGCTTGTAAGACCCAACCACACTTTCCTTGCTTCTAAAGAGAATGAATTATTTCTTTCATCAAAGCTCTTTCACTCCTCTGAATCAGAAGGATAACATATTTTTCCATCTTGAGATTTAGACTCTTGTTGCCATTGTCATCCACCGTGCAGTTTTTGTTAATATAAAAAGGCGTTAACGCCTAGGTGTCAGTGGGAAGTAACGAAAAATCTTTTGAGGTTGTTTCATCTTACTTTCATTTTTACCTTCCTTATATCTCTCATGTATATAATTAGGATAGTTACTCAAGTTTGCGAATTCATTTCTGAAAAGAATACAGTCATTTGGACATGCATCGATCTTCTGACAATCCAAACTAAACTTACGAATCTGTTTAGTTGCCTCGTACCATGAAGCTGACAAACCATTAGGGTCAGCAATAAACTGAAGTATTTCTGACATAAATTTAGCACTAGCTCTATTCATAACCTTCAGTTGAAACATTTTCAGTAAAAACGACAACTTAGACGTTCTTGTAACACGAGGAGCAATAGGATCCTCAACCGCCTTAATAGCATCATAGAATAGATCACAATTAAACGGATCTTCCTCATCTATATTTATATTTTCTCCTACTCTCATCTCGTTCAACATTTATTGTATTTCTTCACCTCCACTATCAGCGATTTTCTCGTTAATCTCTTCGTCAACAGTGTTCTCATTGTTTATGACTTTCCTAGTAAAGTCCTTTCCATGAGCAACCCAAGTAGTATAATGCCACCACCACCCATTACAAATCAAATGCTTGAGTACAGCATTACGATCATACAATGAACCATTCAAACATCTTCTGCATGGGAAAAAGATATTATCAAGTTGATCTCCTTGCCTAAATATTTTCCTATCATCATCAAAAGCCCAATTTAGGAATAAAATTACTCCATCCCTATATCTGGTGTAATCTGAACCTTGCAATCCAATCCAAGATATATCCATTATAACGTAAAATTTAATGAAAACAAATCACTTTATTAGGAAGGAAAGGGACTGAATGATATGTATCTTATTTAAGATTTTCACTTTATAACCCATCCTTAAAGATTTGATCACAACTTAGGTTTGCTCGTTACATGTAACCTTAATGTAGTGAAATTTCGTTAGCTTCTCCCTACACTTCTCTACTATACCCTCCAATACTAAGCTTAGCTAAATTTCCTTTAACACCCAGTTAAGGGTACTGCAGAAAATTAGATAAGATTAGTTGGTATATTGGATAAGTGCAGGAAGAAGCAATCAAAATTTTACTGTACAAGGTTACATGTAACGTGCAAAACTAAGTTATGATCAAATTTTTAAGGACCTTCTTTAGTTCGGTACTTCACCGAACTAAAGTCGATCGAGTCTTATGGCATGCTACAAAAGACAAGACATCATGCATATAAGTGAGATATACGTACACTTCCTGCATTGTCCGTATAACACGATCATAAGTCTCGACGGGTGAGTAATTTGACACAATTTAACTCGGAGGACTTTTATCGTCAGGGTTAGAATACCTAATGTTTTACTTCGCGTGAATATATCTTCTTTAGCAAGTGTGTGTATCTAAGCAATAATTAATTTGAACATTAAACGTATATTATCATTTAAATAAATAAAAATCATTAAAATTATAACTCTAAATAGTGCAACCTCCAATAATACTCGTTAGCGGTAACCTGTAATTTCAGAAACATAATCAATTAAATAACACATTATTATCTAAAACTTAGTTAAGAAAATGAAGAATCAAGCTCCAATAATAACTAACTATATAATAGCACTAATATATAGTATATAGATTTATCTTACTCTAAATAAAGAAAATAAAACGGGCAAACTACATAGATAGATAAAAGGTGGTGATATATGTATATATTCTCTTGTCTTACTTTTTCTATCAATAATGATAACGATGGAATCACAAGATCAGCTCCAAACTCACATTTACAAATTACAACGTTATTCATCATTAACACAACATTAGTATTGATCGATGTATCAACAATGTGCGTATCTATCATACTTCTATGCATTACTTTAACATCTGGAGAGGAAATATTAGTCATTAATCGATAGTAATTAATCAGCTCATAACGTCAGTGTTTTGTATGCCAAATGCAGTACTACTGCTTAAATTTACAAATATATAGAAAACACTAAACCATATATGCAATCTTATGCATGGAATCAAAATATTAATTTCATGCCTAATCTTAATTTGAGTCAGATGATCAATGAGAAGAAGGAGGTTGGGGAGGAGGAGTTAGGATGGGGAGGAGGAGGGGGCGAGGGCTGGCGGAGGTTGGCGGAGGAGGAGGAGGGGCGGGGGCTTGCAAGGAGGGGGAGTGGGTCGATTGCAGGAGGAGGAGGAAGAGGGGCGGAGGGGGTGGGGAGGAGGAGGATGAGGAGGAGAGCTAGAGCATTCTGGGAGGAGGGACTAACGTGAGGTGGGGGAGGACAGTGACGAGAGGCAGCGAGGAGGAGGGGCAAGGACGAGAGGTGGCGAGGAAGTTCACGAGGGTTTGGGTTGAGGAAGATGAACAATGATGGGAGGAGGCTCTGCACGTGGGTAAATGAACTGATATATGCTGAAGGTTATATTACCAAGCGATGGCATAAGTCGCTTCAAAATTTTTCACCATGCACCCAAATTCCTAGGCATTTTAACAAAATACATTCGTCATCGCTTATATCAAAAAATGGCAGCAAAAACAATTTAGAACTTCGTCTCTCTTCTTTGTTAACAATGAACGAAGAGGTAATTTTACATCACTCCTTCGTAGTTGCTATTTAAAATGACGGCAAAGAACCGACAGTAAAGCTCATCTTTGTAGTAGTGAATCTTACCAGATCACATACACAAAAAAGAAAAATTAATAAGGGAGAGTAATGGTCCTACCCAGCTTTCCACCTTTTTTCTTACCATATAGATTAAGGTATTGCCCAATTGTAACTTTGTAGATTAAATATATTTTCCCAAGGAAATATGATTACCTAATGCACGTCAATTACAAGTCTATTTTTGTAATTCTTGATTGGACCCCTTGATACAACAACTAGCATGTTTAATGACATGCCAAGTCTTCAAAGAAAAAAAAAACACCTAAAAACATGCTTGAAAGGAAGAAAAGGGAGAGTGAATAGTTTTTGTTAGTGAATCAAAGTAGCTGAAATGAGAAAACACATTAAATATTGATAGTCTAGAAATAAAGGTTCGGGAAAATGAGTCTAGAAATAACCTTACAAGGAATATATTGCAAGAATTAACTTATCTTCTCAGTAAAGAAAAATTTTCACAATATGAGCACATTGCTAACATTCTAGCATAGAAAACTTAAAGAACAAAGACAATAATCCTATAACCTTTCTTAGAAAGAATAATATAATAATTCATTCAAATTTAGTTTAAATAATAAATTTTTAAGTAATAAGTATCTTCTTTATAAGAAGTCAAAACCACTTTAAATTAGGAAATGATCTATGTGTTACAAAAGATGACAAACTTACCCAAACATACTTCAAAATTTTGGTTCAAAAAATACATAGAAAGTTGCTCAAAGGAATCAAGAGAGTGAAACATCAACATAAGTGAAAGCATTTTTCTTCTATAGAATTTCAACTTGATAATGCAAACTTAGTGACCTATCTATCTATACTTATTAAGACATCACAAGAGGTCTTTAGAAGCCAAGGTTACCTTAGATGGAGGAAGGATTCAAGTGCTAAAGAAGATGGCAAATTTACTCAAACATGCATTGAGAATCCATCCAAAAAGTATAAAAATTGCATAAGCATGAAAGGAAAGAAAAGCGTTAAGAACATAGGCAAAGGATGAGCAATTCTCGAATATTTTAAATAAGAACCTATTCATAACTTTAAGACATCACAAAATTTCTAAGCCATTATCATAAAAATTATAATACAACAATATTTAGGTCACATAAAAATTCCAATGTAGAAGATATATCTTTTAATGTTCTATTATTTTTATTTAAACGAAAGGATTGATTGGTCAGGATTTGAATTGAGAGCGATCCTTTAATTGGGCTTGAAAAATCAGTGGAATTAAAGGTAAGACTATTTTGTATTCAAAGCATTATAAAACCAACTTGGTGGTTCTATAGGAGTGCATGCACTCTAAAAAAAAAAGCTGCCACAAGAAAAGCACTAGCGGCTACGCTGAAATATCAAGAATGAAATAAGGAAGGAACAAATAGTCACAAACACAAGGTAATTGATGATCGAGTTCTAACTTTGGAGGCACTATCTCTCTCAAGAAATTGAATCATTCAAATATGTTAAGAGAGTATGAATAATATGTAAGTTTTAGTACATGAAAAATATATGCTTCATTTACTTTGAACATTAACGTGCTTTACATGTTTTATGGGGCTTAATATAAATAAACTCTCGCTTAAGATCTCTGAATATGCTTCCTTATTTTACTCAAAAGATACTTGTCATAAATCTTACTTATCAAAGAAATTCAATAAAAAGAAGTTTACTAGAAAAATTTAGAAAGTCAAACTCAATTACTAATCTTATTATGAAATCTTTTAATTTTTTCTATTTCTTCTAATGTAGTTCATGGAAGTTTGTCAAACTCTATTAATTCTAATGAAGTAGGCTACTCTTGAAAAAGAAAAAGCAAAACGATTAACTAAGTAAGTATATAAATTTATTTACAAATGCCTTTCTCTCTCTCCACACTTTTTTCTTTTCACAATTCCAAGTTTGTTATGAATTGTTGTCTAAATTCATCAATCGCTTCATCGTGGCCTTCCCTCAGCCTCCAACGGCTTCGTGGCCTCTAACCGCTCCATATACACGTATGCGTGCCCTCGTCCTCTCCCGCCATCTTCCCTTTTATCCCCAACGACCATCCCAATGGAAACAGCTCTACTTCTCACTCCCCCCACCACTCCCCGCCTCCCCTCTCGTCTCTCCCCGAACCCTAACTTCCACCTCCGCCCCTCCCCTTCCCACCGCCTCCGTTGCCACCTCCTCGCCCGCGCCGCCGCCGCCGCCTCCTCTCAGGCTGTCGATGCGGATCCCATCGGCCCCGACGCAGCGGCAGCGGCCGCTCCCGAACGAGCGCGAGAGGATTTCGATTGGTACTCGCAGTGGTACCCGGTGGCTCCGGTGTGCGACCTCGACAAGAGGAGGCCGCACGCGCGGACGGTGATGGGGCTCGACGTGGTGGTGTGGTGGGACCGCAACGAGGGCCGTTGGCGGGTGTTCGATGACCGCTGCCCTCACAGGTTGGCTCCTCTCTCCGAGGGGAGGATCGACCAGTGGGGGAGGCTCCAGTGCGTCTACCACGGCTGGTGCTTCGATGGCGAAGGCAGCTGCAAGCTCATACCGCAGGAGCCACCCGAGGGGCCTAGGGTAAAACAAAAAAGATGTTCTTTTGATTGTTATTTTGCGTTCGCCGGAGACGATCGAGGAAGCAGTTGAGAGAATGGTTTATCTATCGACTTGAAGTGTGCAAAATCATGAATGGATTCGTGAAATCTCTCCAAATTTGATGATTGCTAAGTAAATTATGTCAGGTGATACTTGCGAAAAGCGTGAGTGGCATGAGGAGAATCCACAAAAGAGAATGAATTTGTGTCTGGAAACTGAAAAGTGAATTTGTAAAACTTGGTCCTTTCTGGAACTCAGCTTCTTTATCAATATTTAGTTCGTATGTTATGTTTCACATTTTATTTTTGCAATCTCTTTAACCATTTTTTCCTTCCGGGCTTGATATTTGCAACTTTTTAATCTGGTCCTGACATTTAGAATCGCATTTTTCATGGGAAGTTGATGTTTGTGCTATAGCCAAAATCTGAATCCTGGAGTTTAGGAGATTGGCTGTGCACGGATAGAGGTGCTTTTCTTGGACATTCGCTGAATTAGAATGTTTGTAGGTGAGCAGTTCTTTGGCTAGACGAAGATATGTGACAAAAAATGATAATGTTTGTGCGAGTCTTTTATTTGATCCTCACCCAAAGAAAGAAATCTTGTCATGAGTTTTCAAATGACATTCTTATGGAAACACGGCAAGCGATGGGGTTATTATGGAAGAGATTGAGGGGGAGAGAGGGGGTGAGAGATAGAATTTAAGATGGAGGGGAGACAAAAGGAGAGGGAGAAAAATGTAGGTGGCATGATATTTAAATTGAATATGTAGATCTAGTGGAAATGGATAGAATAGGTAAAGAATAGAAGAAGGGTTGGTATGATGGGGAGGAGAATGAGGGGACTGAAGATGGTATGTGATCGGGAAATTTTGGCTTGAAAGATGATAACAGAAAAATACGTCGTCGCAGTATAAAACTCGTGGTGGAAAAATCTCAGAGTAAAAATATTTATCAGTGAAAACTAATCACTAAAAGTTAGAGTGTTGCATCCACAGGGAGGAACAGACCAATAAACTCACATATATTTCAAGTGCATGTTCACAAATATAATAGATTAGTTGCATCGAAATAATTAAATTCAAATCTATAGAGTGTCATGTAAACATGAGAGACATTGAGAGATTAAGAGATAGAAAAAGAGAAAAAGAGAGAATGAGAGGTCACACAAGCCATATCACCTCAATAAAATAGAGTATCTTGAAAAATCACATTTGGCAATGGCATAGATTGTAAATTTTAATAGCACCTTCACCGTAGAGAAACAGGGGATGTGTTCCCCTTGCATGTGCACGTGGAGGTAGGAACAATTGGAGGTGCGGAGCTCGATGGAGGTCATCCGTGGCGAGACCTATGCATGGGCAGTGATGGCACGAGAGACGACGGCCGGTGGTAGCCAGTCGGCAGGGAGGAGACCGGCGGTGGTGTGCACTATCGGTGGTGGAGTGTGGACTGAGGTGTCCTTGCGTGTGGCCGTGGTTGGTTGGAGGTTTGAGGTTGTTGTGCTGGTGACATTGGCGGAGAAGATGGTGGCTGGGAGGGGTGGCTGTGAGTAGGAGGTGACTAGTCGGCGATGGGTTCCTTGCTGTGGTTGCACGAAGGAGAGTGGTTGGGGGCCGTGGGTGAGTGGAGGCATAGTTGAGGTTGAAGTTGTTGCTGTGATGACCAGAGGACGCCGATGGTGGTTATGTCGAGAGCGGGTGGCCGGCAGTAGTGGTTGTTAGCCGGTGATCGGTGATAGGTTTGGGTTCTTTTGAAGAAGAAGATACAAAGGAGGAGGTTGAAGAAGGAAGAAGACGGTGAAGCCAAGGAGGCTTATGGTCAAGTATGCTTGGCAGACATGGTGGTTGAGAGTAACTCATGTGGTGTCGAGGACGGAGGAGACGTGGTGGTGGTTGTGGTGCTCGCAGTAGCAGGAACGTTAGGGAAGGGCGTTGAGGTCGTACGGCGGTGGTTCGCAGTGTGGAAGTCGAGGAGTGTGTTCTCACCACGCTTGTCGAGAGGAAGCACGGTTGCGGTCGAGGTAGTGAATGTGATGCAATGGTGGATCGGCTGCGGTTGGCACACGGTGATGGTCGTGATCGTGGAACTCACGATAATGGAGTCGGCGGTGGAGGTGGTCTGCAGGTGTGTGTTTCAACTAAGAGAGGCTCTCTCCGTAGGAGGAAGATGAATGTCGAGGACGCAAATGACTCACAATGGTGGTGCTATTGGTGCGTGGGGAGAGGACATGGAGAGGGAGCTTGGAGGAGAGCAAGATCTCCCCTACCGTGGAGGAAGAAGATGACTTCCGTGGTCCTCATGTGCCTGTTATAAAGAGAGAGAAAAGACAGAATAAGAGAGAGAGAGAGAGAGAGAAATTTGAGGGGAAAATAAGGAGAGGAATCAGGGATTGTTGCCAAAAATATGAGTCATTATTTCCTTCTTAAAGTAAGCTTGCCAAAAATGATAAGACTGAAAATAAAGCAAGCTTTAAGAGAGAATCTATGATGATTTTCTTGCCCTTTTAATGTTGGAAAAAATCAAATGTCATGATAACATTCCAATTGAGATGGGATACGATGAATTCATGCCATAGAAATGAGTATACATTAATTAAAGATGGATGTATGCAATACCAATTAAAGAAAAATGCCGGATTGTCAACACACGAGCTTAAATAATTTATCGATGTAGTGCATACTCTAAACTGACTTCTCATCCAAATAATCATGTACTTAAGCTTAATTAGAGTCTACTAAAGTGGATCTATCAGTATGTACATGGCTATTCACATTCAGTTTCTCATTACTCAAGTTGTCAATGATCTACTGGTAGGAATGAGGACAATGCTGTCCCTGTTACTCTTAATGAGAGAATTGGACCTACACCAACAAACATTGGCTCCTAAAACCATTAGCTATGATAAATTCTTATTAATTTGACTTTTCCCCCTCCTTGTCCTTTGATGTTGCAAGAGCTATTGCAGAGAAGTATCCTGAAACAAAGTGAATGTAAGAAATGCAAATGATGTGGGCTCATAACAAGGACATGGCTGTAAGATTATAGTCATAATGAAGAAATGGCTTATGTTACCAGTTAGTGTACATGCCATCAAATACAAGGAATGTGGAGATTGTAACACCTTTATTGAGTTTCACCTTACTATGTATTGAGATGAAACCAAACCATGTAGGAGTTAAGGAATTACTTCCTAGCATGCGGTTAAGCATTTTGGGTTGTCCCTTTGCATCCATTTGGTGAACCAGCAAGTTGCTAAGCCCATTTTTGTTTGTTGATTCTAGAACCTATTCAGATAGTTACACCTGAGGCATTCTATGAGGTTCCTTCATTAAATCTCCTCATAACTGCCTACATTTTGGGGAAAGAAAATCTCATTACTATCTAAAATTTCTTCTTAGGTATAGTTGTTTTCTTATGTCTGATTGTTAACTAGAACCAACAATTTCTTTGGTTGATTGTAGTGGTAAATTTGCAGTTTCACACTTTCAAAAAGGCCTGTGCTGCTGCATATCCGAGTTGTGAACAGAACAAAATTGTGTGGTTTTGGCCAAGCACTGATCCCAAGTACAAAGATATTTCAATTGAGAAAAAGCCTCCCTACATCCAGGAGCTGGATGACCCTTCATTTACTTCTCAAATGACAGTTAGAGATTTGCCATATGGGTATGCTCTCTGATGAATTTTCAAGATAGCTTCTTGATCATTAACTTTTGACATAATCGGCTAAAGAATCGATTCTTGATGAGTCTTATGTTAGTTATTTTACTTTACCCTAATAATATATGTGCATGACAGATTTGCTTGGTTCCAGTACTCCTCAACATGTACTATGGTGCTACACTGAATCACTGATAATGGCATGGCATCAACTTCTTTGCTCTAGATAAAGTACCGCAATTGAGTACCACAGAGATGAAGACATTCTCTAGATTAATCACCCTGTATGATGCAGCTGTCACCACCAGTGTTTCATCAATCAATAATATATGTGCCCCTTATGATGGTGCCTAAAAAAGTTGAATAATGAAAACCAACTTAAAGACTAATAAGATTAACACACTTGGTTTACATGAAAAGGTGCTTCTTCCATTTCTAGTTTCACAGCAGATGACATCTAGTTGAATGCAAGGTGTTGTCAAATGGTGAAACTTCAGGAGGGAGAAGGGTTGGATTGTAATCACTGTCCAATCGCATGGATGGGCTTTGGGAGTCAAGGTAGTATGCTTGTTGGTCATCCTAAGGTGCTTGAGGAATATAGTAATAGGAATGCTTACTATGCTGGCTGTAATCAGAAAAAACAGATCGTGGTCTCCGTAGCCATGGTAATGGAGGATGGGGCTTTATCAAGGAGAAGGGGAATCATGCCTAAGGTTAAAATTGAAGAAAGGAGCAGTGATTGTATGGAGGGTCTAACCAAAGAGGGGTTTGATGTTTGCAGGCAAAGTTGTCAAGGCGTTAGGTAGCTACAAGGCGACAGGCTCCTTAATCGCCCGAGGCGAGAGGCGACAAAAAGGCGATTGCCCGATTGAATTGAGGTGACAAATCTTTTTATTTCTTAAAATATTGAATATGTCTAATAAACTTATATGGTAACATTGACTTTCATAAGAAATATGTGATAATATTATTTAAGTGAACAAAAAAACAATGATCCTATCATATTTAAGTAACAATAACATATATATTTATATTATCATACAATGTGTAAACATATATATTACATTTATAATTATAAGTCAAAACAAACAACCTAAATATATATCATATGTATCTACTAAAATAAAATAGTGACATATTTATTTTGAAGAAGAAAAAAGGGTTAATAATGGAAACCCCTAGCCTGGAATTAACCCTCCACTGCATTAATAAAAGGAGTTAATTACATCAAAAATTATAAAGAACATTATAATAATAAAGCGCTCCCTCTATTGAGACTCTCACTCCATTGAGTTTGAGCTAAATGCACTATAATAAAGTGAAGGCCTTCCTCAAGGTAAAGGCATCCACCAATGGCCCACAAATGCTAGCTCAAAAGGTTGTCTTCAAGTCGTACTCAAGACAATAACATGTATTATAATATGCTCTATTTACAATACAATACAAACTTAATACTATAACTTATACATATATTGTTATATATCATTAGACAGTTGTAGACAATAACAAATATATACATACATACATCGTTAAACTGCAATAGATCATAATTATATCATTATAGACTTACAACAATGTCTATGTATAACTTAACTTATATATATATGTCTTAACAAACAAACAATGGTCTAAGTTAGGAAGAGAAGGTAAAATTGAGCATATAAAAGCTGTCAATAACATATATGTATGTATTATGTATATACAAACATATCTATTATATATGTAACTTAAGACCAAATAAGAGTCTTATAGTCTTACCTAAAGTGAATTAGGAGTAAGGCGACAAGGCGCAAGGCGACAAAAAAGGTGACTAGGCGATAGCTTGGATGAAGCCCCTAGCCTAGAATAGCTATAAGGTTACCGTTGGCTTTCTCGCCTGGCCTGGTAGCCCGATAGCCTGAGGCGATAGCCTTGATAACATAGTTTGCAGGTGAGAAACTTTGAAGTACGATGAAAATTAAGATATCTATGGAAAATGAGGGTTGGATTTCTAAGTGAATCTCTTCCTTTTTGGATTGTATTAGTAGTACCTGTCCTTTAATTGAGTTGCTCTCAGGTTAATTGGATGTTCCTTCTATTCTTCTTTTACTTGTCCAGATTTTCATGCAGGCTGTTTCCCTTGTTCAACAAGGTCGGAAATTGAATTGGACTGCTAGTTGCTAGCCCTCCTCTCGTGCCATTCCTTCTCTATTAGTTCATGTTTCTATGGATGCTGCTTTTGTTTTGGATACGGTTCCACCTTTTGTAGGTTTGTTTGGATATGGCATAAATTTTATCCCATGTGGATATGATAACTTGTAAGATAGGGGAGATTTATAACACACACGCAGATCCCCATGCAATTTGATTTGAGTGCTTGTGTTGGCAACATTCACTACACCCACCTCTATGTGGCCATTACTTGCACTACCCTTGTATACACCGTAATTCACTAGAAGTACAATCTCATCACTATTTATCATATTGTGGAGATTTGTGGAAGCGTGATAGCCTTGACATGTGGAAGATCTCACGCGTGGAGGGCGATGGAGAGAGAGTTGGCGAGAGAGGAGAGGAGTTGAGAGATATTGGAAATATTATTGTATTCAACTCAATTTAAAAAAAAAAAAAAAAGATCTCTCTATATATAGAGAGATTAGAAACAGTAAATGACTCAACTAAAGGGCTAAAAACAGTAAGTAAATCTCCTAACTCTAATTATCCCTACAACAAACATATTGAATTTGACAAAACTTGGGCCTAAAGCAAACTAGACTTGACCCTTAAGAAATCAACTAAGGTCGACGCCCCTCCTTGACCGACTGGACTGTCACATGGCAGTGCCACGTGGCTTCTTCATTCTTCACACGTGCTATTTATCTTACCCATGACACGTCAACTATCCCACCTACTTACCCCACATCGAAACGAAAGTCTCTTTGAGGAATAGTTGGCATTTGAAGTGGAAAATGAAATTAAAAAGAGACCAGTCAACTTTAAAAAAAAAAAAAAAGTGACCAGTCAAAAAAGGTTGTGTAACTTGTGTTGGACGTCTCAAGGATGGGGCCTGCAATGATGCCTAGTATTTGTGACTAGGAGGTCAAAAGGGAGAATAAATAGGTGAATTTTTACACCAAATTTGGACTGTCAGATTGGGATCCTCAAACTGTTGCCAAGGAGATCCCTTGGTGACAGGTACAATTTGGTAAAAAATGCTAGAAAGTTTAAACTAAATACCTATGAGCACCTAATTATTGCCATTGCTTAAATTTTCACAACTGTTTGGTCACATTAACTGACCTTCTAATATACTATATCATACTATAATGCATATTTTATTTCCCAACGAAAAGTTCAAAATTTCAGTCATATATATACATATTCATTAAGTATTAAATGGCAGCAGCACATACAACAAAGCATGGTAAGATTTTAGTGCAAACATATACAACATGCACGCATCATGATATATGTCAACACTTGCCTCTGCCACCATTCTGTTAGGAAGTATGTGGACAGCTAGTTTGGTGGGCAATGCCAAAATCATTGTAAAAACAGGGACAGTGGAAGTGCGTTAGATGAAGGCATTACTAGAAGGAACAATTTAATCTTGGCATCGTGGAATGGCTTGAACCTTGGCTTCAAACTAATTCTTTATTTCATTTAGAAAAGACTTCGTTAAACCCTACTTCGGACTCTAGGTCTCTCGGAAATCACCAGGGAAGATGTGGCAAATCATCAATCATAACCAAATAAAGCTCATCTCCTTGACAAGACATGCGATGCTTAAATAAAACATATTATTTAAGATTTAACCAAAAAGAAATGAGGCATGGTGATGCTTCTCTAAGTTGGCTTCCTTAAACTAGAGGATGGTAGAAGGAGAAACATAAGAGATCAAATATGGCAACTTAAAGAGTGGGAGATGACCCAAATATGCCACTAGAAGCTAGACACAATTCAAGAGAAAAAGGCTAAACAAGCAAAAGCAGGTGATTGGAGAAGACGATGAACTCATGTGTTCCAATGACCATAACAAATTATTCTTCCCATGGATCATTTTTGAAATGTGATAAGGGAAATTTTCGCTTGGCAACTAATGCTAATAATAGTGATAGTAATAATAATATTAAGAATAATAATGTGTCATAGTATCAAGCGTGGTGAAAAAATCCCCGATCAAAAAAATATAATCATATATGCACGAATCAAATGTTTAATCAGTTCAAACATGCATTATATCGAATAAACCATGTAAAGAAAAATCTTGTCTCCACATGGAGGCAAATACGCATATAGATTTCAAATCTTTTCAATGTCAAGTCCTCAACTAGAGCATATAGCTGATTTATTAGAATGGATATAATTTCACCAAGGAGGTAAATAATGAGCACATGTAGGCAAGATTCATACAAAAATCAAAGTCGAACATATGGATTTCTCTTCATGCAATGTAATAAATAGTAGAAATAAGAATCAGATAACATGAAAATAAGAGATGACCCTGAACGTCGGTGTCATGCTGAAGTGCTTGTGCTAGGCTGAGCAAGTCGGTGAATGTAAGAAGAGGTAGCAACATGGTGCGATGGTGACATAGCTGAGAACATAATAGCAATACAGAATCTTGGTAGCAAGATTGCGGAGTTGAGGCGGCGTAGGGTGTGCACCCTATCACCGTACACGCGAGTGGAGATGATGTCGAGGAAGAGTCATGGTTGCAGTCGTCGTGGTTGCAAGTGGAATCGTAGTGGTGGTTGCTCATGGTTGAGAGGGACAAAAATGAACGTCCTCCCTACTGCTCACGATGGAGGGAGAGTCAAGGGTGCGGTCGTGAGTAGAGTTGCAATGGTGGTTGTATTGATGCTAAGAGAGCAACACGATCTGAGAGAGCATGAAGGAAGGGAGGGCGTGGTCTTGCTGTTTGTTGGTGCTCAATTGAGAGAGAGGAGGGGTGTCCTGCGTGATCAACGAGAAAAATTGAGGAGGGCATTGTGAGGGACCGAGGGTATTGATTGCATGGTGAGAGAGGGATCATGAGGAGGGAGGCACGTGGCTTGTGTGTAGGCGTACGAAGAGAGAGAGAAAAATGAGAGAGTGGTGATGGGTGTGTTGCCTCGAGAAAGGGGGGCAGTGGTCTGAATAAAAAATGACGAGAGGAGGAAAAAAATGAGAGGGGGGTGTGCGGGGGTCTAAGAGAGAGAGCGCGGGGGGGTCTTCTTGTGCTAGCTATGTGTGCATCATTCTGCCTTATGCGTTAGGCATAAGAAGACAGAGAAAAAAGTGAGGGTGGCTGTCAGCGGTCCCCCCTGCGGTTAATTGAGAGGCCTTCCAAAAATGAGAGGGAGAGATTTTTATCGAGAGAATAGTACTTTTTCTACTAGTGATTGCAAGAAAAATTTTCGTTGAAAATAATTTGCTTCCAAACATAGCACGCAGCCAATTATGACCTCCACAATTAAGGGATTATTTAAGGAAACACAGGAGATTGAGGTAAGGTAGCGTGGGTTAATTGTCACGAAGGACGTGGCCAACCTGAGTTTCTTTTGAGCCTAGCTGCCAAAATTGCTCCCGTGATGTATCCTGCATAACAATTAAGTGTACAGACATAAAACTACGCATAATATGTGTAGGAAAAAATACTTCCTGGGCTTAACTAATTCTAGTATAAAGCACACTCGAATTCTAGTTAATCTCTCAAATAAAAATTACCCAGGCTTTATAAGTGTCCACTGAAGTGGGCCTATCAAAATGCATAAGAGACAGGGTCACCATAGCTCAACAGTTTAGTTTTCGTACCAGTGGAGAACATGCCAAGTGGAAACCCTAGAATAAGAAAAACATTCAAGTGGCGTATGCTTGGAATCAAACACACGGCAAAATCTCTCATTAGGCACCCACATTATGTGAGCAATATGCAAGGTCTGTAACTTGGAAAATATGCTATCATTTTTACTCATGCACATCTGGATACACCTGAATTGACAAGCCACTGCTTTTCTGCTATTGCTCACTACAATTAAACAAGAAAAATATGCACCTGAAGATCAAAAGGAAAAATAGCAGGGAGCGAGTCCTATATTGAAAAGTGATAGCCGTGGAGGATTCTGCCTACAAAGTAATCCTCTACAGAAATTAATCATATTTTGCATGGCTATCACATCTATGTATCTGATGACTGAGAAGGCTTGTAAAAAGGTAAGGTAGACTTATGTGCATTGAAAGGTCACCCATTTTCAACTATCATTTTCCTTGTTTTGACCTTGACATAATATGCTGTTCCTAAGTACCGTGATCTTTACCATGTCCTTGAGTGCCACGGCCTTTACTATGCCCTCAAGTAGTGGATAGACTACCATGACTCCTACCATATGCTACTGGATGATTAATATCTGTGCATCTATAATTAGAGTAGGTACTCCATTGTTAAAATCTGAAGAAATATTAGAGTCCATGCCACTACTGCTGTCTCCAACCAGAATTTCATGTCTGTGTCCTGTAGGAGTCACACTTGCCTTTCAAATATTGGCCTGAGAACTAAATAATAATGTGCCATTGGCGTAACATGCTCAAAATATCTTCTAATAGATTCAAAGGACAACCTGTATTCTCCCCTAGGTGTTGCCTCCTTTCATGCAATCCAACATCTCCTTAGCATTCTCTAATTCATAATATCATCACCAATTCTGAGGGATAAAACTCTTCATGGTCCATACCTGAATGATGCTTGTCCTTCTTTATGGTTGCATACATGCTAATCTTCTCTATCAGCTCAAGTTCAATGAGTCAGTGCTTTTCGTCACAACCTTCCGTTAACATCATAAAGACCTTTGGGTATTGTTGGTATTGTCAAGCTCCATGGTAGATCCAAATGTTTCAAGCACCAATATTTTGACTTCTCTCAACGCCTCTAGCAATGTCATGGTTGACGAGCCATATATTTCTGACTCCATATGCTGAATTTGGCCTCAAGGCACATCATTTGTCTCGATATTTTTTTTTTTAAAGGGAAAGGATAGTTATCCAAATGATAACCACCCAAGATCATTTGTCTAGATATGATATCATAGTCAAATATATTTCACATTAAATCTTGATATGATGGTGAGATTCAATTCTCGCCTCATTCCAGTCACAAGATAAACCTATTATTCCTTGATACAGTGCACCAGTAGCCCATGTTGTTCTATGGTCACAAAATGGTGGCAGAGGGTATCTAAGCATATGCATCCAGCGTTTCTGCCCTACAACCCAACCACATTATAAAACTATTCATGTGTGTACTATCTTCATTTGTATGTGCTGCCTAAATGCATTATTTGCACTTGCATGCACTATCCTGCCATAACATCTTTAATACCACATTGAAGACTCACGAAAAGTGAGATGCGGTCATAAGAATTAGGAATTATTTCTTTTTTTTAAAAAAAAGTGATAATTACTATTTAATATTTAGGCTTAAGCATTTTTTTGTGGCTTTCTTGGGTTTATTGGGCCTAAATACAACATGTTAAGGTCAATTTCTCAATTAGGCTCTGATTTAGGATTGTCATTATGAATGGAATTAGAAATGAACTCCTTCAATATATGAAAAGGGCTACCCTAGAGGTGAAGCTACCACCACTACCTAGAGTAAAGTAACGGGTCCAAATTGCAACAAGGACATTGAATATTTAAGTGGAGGAGATTCTAAGCGGTAACTCTCCAAACAGTACCACCTTGAAATCTTACAAGAGATGAGATGTGATTACAAAGGGAGGAATGCATAAATTTTACAGCTTTTACAGAAGTTCTTTCCCCTCTAAAGATGACACTATTGCATTCTACCCAAATACACCAAATCAAGGTAGCAGCCCTTCGAAGAGATCCCTCGTCAACAAGAGGCAAGTGGATGCTGGTTCAGAAGTCAGACTCCGTGGTGTGTTGGATTGTGGCTCATACATCATGGAAGACCAACACTCTTGCAAAAAGGGGCAGGTGAAGAACAGGTGGTTCATGTCCTTGGTCTGGCTACTACAAAACACGCAACAATCATCCAAGTTAGGGGCCCAGCATCGCTTGTAGCTGAGGGTGACCAATCTCCTCCTCAATAGCCACATAAGGTCTTTCACCTTAAGTGGCATATGGACTCTCCAAAATGTTTGACAATCAGAAGCTAGCTCTCGGTCAACCTGTAAGATGTCCTCCAGAAACTGCAAATACGCAGTGTTTTGGGACTTAAAACATTTTGGGTGGTCATCTTAGGTCCATTGGGACTAAGCCCAAAAAATTGTCATACAGTTCTGGTGTTTGATTGGGCTCCGATCTAGGCTTGAATTGTTATATTTTTGCTGCTGTTGTCTGTGGCTGTGAGCACTGTCACACAATGCTGGTGCCTCTGCATGTGCATCATGCTGCCTGCCTTATGGTACACCTCACTTGCCTGCATTATGCTGCCGTTGTGACAAGCCTATACCATGCCTGCTAGTCTGTTGCTTTTTGATTCACTTGAAAAAGAGGAGAAAAAGATGGATAAGACTGCCTCCTATTATACATTGTCAAAAAATAAAGTGTTCCACGGTTTGTGAAGCTCTTCTCCTCTTTAAACAGAGGATTAGGGGAAAGCTGCACAACAGTGCTCAGGAAATTTGACAGTAAAGAAAAGAAAGACAGCGAACAAATGGATGTCTAAACAAATATGTGTTAATGAGATGTGCAATACTTTTGCAAAAGAAATGTTAATGAATAAATTATGAATTGGAACAACACGTTCAATTATTTTGTTTGGGTTAAAATGGTGTTAATCTGATGGATTTGCACCTGGCTGTGTACCTTTGGCCAACCATACCCTGCTGACCCCATCCTGGTTAACTTGGCTAGCTGGGTTTGCTAAACTTCCTCCATCCATACAAATGTCTGGTACCAGACAAAATCATTGGAAGCCACATATATAAAGGAAAAGTTTTCTTTTTTAGCATGGCAAAATTCTGTATCAAGAAGGTAGCAAAATTATTTAGTTTGACCACGTGACACTTATAGAATTTATCGTTACTTGGCATGCACTCTTTTGGTTCAAAACTGAAAACACTTTTCTTGCACTCCATTGGACCAGCTTGCCTTGATTTCTATGGAGACATCTTTATGCCTATTTTTGTGTAATTGTAACTTATCCAAGATAACCAAAACAGTGACTCTGAGGGACCCATGGAAATTCTGTGTGAAATTTTAATTTAAAGGTGAAGTCCTTGAGAACCACAGGGAGATCTGGTGCATTCAAACATCTTTATGGTTGCCATGTTTCCTGCTTTAATCTCTCTTAAATATAGTTATTGTGTCATTGCTTTTCATGGAAGACCTGATGATATTTTTGCCAATTCAGATATGAAGTTTTAATTGAAAATCTCATGGATCCTGCACACGTTCCATATGCTCATTATGGGATAATGAGATTTCCATCTGGAGATAAAAGTAAATTCAGGTACAATGCATTTTGCTTATATATGTATATAAGTAATGCTTCTATAGCAATTTCTATTGATGGTCAAGTAGGGGCCCGAATGATTGGATTTTTCCATATCCTTATGCATTTATAAAAGCAGATTAAGATGTAGATGTCGATAGAAAAGCATGCTACCATGTTGTTAAACTAGATAACAAGTGCAGATTGGATATAAATATCAATGCAAATAGTTTACATATTATCTTGTGTGTGTGTGCACACGTGCATGTGCTCATGTCTATGTATGCATGCATGCATGTATACACAGACACTAAAATGAAATATTAAACATAATCTTTTTTTAAGAGAATTAAACATAAGATAGATAGTAAAAGATATTTACCAACTGTGGAGAATCAAAGGAATGTCTTGCATTCAAATGAAACCCTAGCTCTCTTTTATAGAAAAGATAACAGGGCTAATTACATAAGTACCCCCTCAATATAAATAAAATATCATGTAACCCGTTACAACTCAACACTCTCCCTCAAGTTGAGACGTATATGTCAATGAGGCCTAACTTGTCGCTCGAAAAATCATGGTGTTTCCTCTTGAGAGGCTCAGTGAAAATATCAGCAACCTGTAGCTCAGAAAATATATGAGGTACTTAGCTTGCCCTCCAGCACTGCATCCCGTACAAAATGGCAATCACCTTCAATATGCTTCGTCCTCTCGTGAAAGATAAGATTAGAGGTAATGTATGTCACTGACTTATTATCACAATAAAGTGGAACTGGGGTATCAACCACTATCCCTAGATCTCGCAGTAAATCAACCATCCACAATCTCACACGCAGCCTGTGCCATAGACCTGTACTTTGCCTCTACACTGGAGTGGGCGACAACACTTTGTTTCGTGCTCCTCCAAGAAACCTAATTTCCTCCCAAATAGATAGCAAAGCCTAACATAAGTCACCTGTCTTGTACTGATCCTGCATAGTTTGCATTAGTGTAGGCCACAAGATCAAGCATGCTACTCGTCCTGTAGTACAAACCTCTCCCTGGGGTATCCTTCAAGTATCTCAAGATGAGACACACATCATGTCAATGGTTGTATTTGGGACTCTGCATAAACTGACTAGCACGTCTAACAGTAAAGCTACTATTTGGTCAAGTAATGGTCAGGTAAAACAACAAACCAATAATACTGTGATACCTGGTAATATTCTCAAACAAGGGATCTAACACATTAGGGGTAGGACTAGCTAGTGCCTCGATCGGTATCCCTGATGGCTTGGACCCAAGTAGTCCGACCTCAAGAATCTGTAAGGTATACCGTCCTTGTGATAAGGACAAGCCATCCTCCTAACGAACAATCTCTATCCCCAGGAAGTAACGAAGATCACTTAAGTCTTTGGTGACAAAAGTAGAGTGGAGAAAAACTTTCATCTCTATTATCCCATCAATATCGTCACCTGTTAGGATCATGTCATCAACATAGACTGCTAAGATAACAACTCTCCATGCTCCATGATGCTTAATCCTCCTAACAAATATAGAATGATCAGTAGTTGACCTCTAGAACCCAATCTTCTTGATCTCTAGGTTGTGCCTCTCAAACCAGGCTCGAGGACTCTGTTTAAGGACATAAATAGTCTACCGTAAGCAGCAAATCAACTCCCCTTGACTATCATAGCCTGATGATTGTCTCATGTAAACTTCCTCAGCTAGATCACCATATAAAAAGGCATTCTTTATATCTAACTGATAAAGGGGCCATCTCTTAACCACAGCAATTGATAAGATCCTAATGGAGGTGATATGAGCAACAGGCGAAAAAGTCTCAAGGTAATCCACCTCATATGTTTGGGTGAATTCCTTGACCACAAGTCTTGCCTTATATCGTTCCACTATCCCGTCTGACCTGTATTTCATGGTGTACACCCATCTGCAACCAACAACTGTTACACCCTCAGGACATAGAACAAGATCCCAAGTCTTCCTAGTTTGAAGTGCATGCATCTTCTTGTCTATAGCAGCTTTCCATCTTGGATCATGGAGAGCCTGAACAAAATATGTGGGAACAACTATTGTGGTACTGGCAGACGCAAACTGCCTGCCCTCCTCCTGGAGATGAGATATAGTAGTATAAGGAGAAATAGGATGAAGCATGGTGTTGGGTCTCCTCTGCACAATCTCCTCCTCACCATCTGACTCACCCCCATCTGGTGGAGTAATAAGCTGAGCTAGTTCCTCATCTATAATGTTATCTAGCTATGATCTCCGCTGATATACCTATGTGTCCTATATAACCGCCTCTATAAACGAACCCTCCTCTGAGAAGTAGGGGACCTTCTCAAAGAAGGTTACATCAACAGTAACAATATATTGCCTCCGAACTGGGTCATAACATTTGTAGCCCTTCTGGGTTCTAGAATACCTAAGAAAGACACTTTGTGGCACGAGGAGCAAATTTATCCAGACACATTCAAAAACTCGTAGAAGTAGTGGAAAAATCCTGTCACACTCAGAATGTATAACCTGTTAGGGAATCTGATCATAAAGTACTGAGGATGGTAATTTGTTAATCAAATAGGCTGTAGATAATATAGCATCTCTCCAAAGTTACTTAGGAAGCTTCATATGAGACATCAAGGTTCTAATAATATCAAGCAAGTGGAGCAACTTGCGCTCTGCAACTCCATTATGCTGAGAAGTGTGTACACAAGATGTCTGATGAATGCTTCCCTTGGAATGAAACTCTTACTGCAAATCACTATACATAAATTCTAATGCATTATCATTGCAGAAGACTCGACTAATCATACCATACTGTGTCTGTATCCCAAACAGAAACTGCTGAATAATGATAAGAGTCTCACTCCTGGCCTTCATCAAGAACACCTAGGTCAATCTGTTGTCATCAATCATAACTACAAAATATCGGCGTCCACCGGCGGTGGCAACTCTAGAGGGGTCCCAGACATCACAATGCTTCTGAAAACAACTCAAAACTAATGCCAGCATCTCTCCCTAGATAGCTACCCCTGTGGTGCTTCCCTAGTTGACAATCTTCACACTCTAAGACCAAGGAATCAGGTAGCTGTGGGTATATTTGGCGCATTTTCTTTATAGAAGGATGCCCAAGTCTGTTGTGCCAAAGTAATGGATCACAGGAAATAGACACTACCCTAGCTAACAAGATGGGTGTGTCTAAATAATATAGTCCACCCTTTCTATTCCACCACTAATAATATCACTCGTGATTCAATCTTGGAAATAACAATGCCTTTTATCAAAGATAACACGGCATACAAGATCTCTGCAAATTTTACTGACCGACAGAAGATTCATGGGAAACTCAGGAGCATAATATATTTGTTCTATCATCATCTTGGATGTAGCGTCTACACATCCAACAACAGTCACAGGGGAAGTTGCTCCATTGGCTACCCGTACATCATGAATTCCATGTGAAGGCACCGGATTCTTCAGGTGATCTCTGTCTCCAGTAAGATTCATCGCCATCAATGGGAGGCATGAGAAAAGGCTTATCACGCACTCAAAGCCATGAACAAGGCAATCACTGATAGCAGTAGCACTTGCTGCCGACAATCGCGAACACCAACCGGCAGTGCCATCGGATCGATGGCCACCGCCGCCTACACCACCACTACTCCACGCAGTGTCACTTGTGTTGCCCGCGCTCCATGCAGCGCCACCTGCGCCGCATGCTACGTCGTCAGTCCATGCGCCACCCATGGTGGCGGTGCCACTGTAGATCATGTTCTCCATCAGATCAACCTAAGTTGGTGATCTAAACATGTGCTAGATTTTTTGTGAGATATCGAGGCACCAGTCTAGGACCGATGCTCTAATGTCATGTGGGGAATCAAAGGAATGTCTTGCATTCAAATGAAACCTTAGTCCTCTTTTATAGAAAAGAGAACTAGGCTAATTACATAAGTACCCTCTCAATATAAATAAAATATCAAGTAACCCCCTACAACTCAACACTAACAATACTAGGAAAGGGCATAAAATGTTAGTTAATGTGAGGTATGAAGATATTTACAAGTATGTGTGTCATTCAAAATGCATAATGGATATTGTGAGGATTTGTGGAAGCGAGATGGGCCTTGGCATGTAGAACATCCCACACGTGGAGCGTGGAGGGCGAGAGAGAAAGAGAGGGTTTGCGGTGTGGAAGAAAGAAAGACAAAGGGAGTTGTTATGATAAAATTGATTTATTGCAACTCAACTCAAAATAATAATATCGATCTCTTTTATAAAGAGATCTACTCCTATTTCCTAAAACAACCCAAATCAAATCAAATTAAATCAATCCTAACAACTCAATCAATCACAATTCCTAAATTATCTCTTCCTAACTCTGGACTCCTATTACTTAAAACAAAATTGTCACATATGGCAGAACTTGGCATGCAAGCCACCCAACTAGACCTAAGGCCACATGGCCTGACTTGTTGCCATGTGGCAATCCACGTGGCCAACTTTATTCTCCATACTCTCCCTCAAGTCGAGTCTAGGAGGATAATGACTTGTTCAACTCATGTTGAGGCTAGAGCACCTACCATTTTTCATCTTCGAGCTCCAAACTCTCAATCTTGTCATTAGTAGAAGTCATGGTGTAATCTCTTGCAACCTGCAAAGTTGTTACCTCTTGAACAACCTCAATAGTCATTGTGATGGCTACCATTGTCTTCTCTTTTTCTTCTTGAAACATGGCTTGAATCTTTTCAAGATCTGCATGTGTAAAGGAATCCACACATGAGGTGCTAGTAGCTCGACATCCTAGTTTCCCAAACTAATCCCAACATTGATCTTGCAGATGATTGGTGTGCTCGCAATGTTGCCATGGTGGATAGACTCGATCCAAGCCTTGACCACGTCCTCTTTTGTGTCGATGATGAGGGGCAAAATGTGCCATCGACTTATAACTTCGCACGTAACCCGTATAAGGATCCAGACACCCAGACTCAGAGTAAACAAGTGAACCTTGCCTAGCCCGACCTACCTCCATTCTAGCGGATCCGGATACAGGCAAATACAGCCTTTCCTAAAGGCCCAGTGCATTCAAAGTCAACAAAGTACAATAACAACGCCCATAATGCTCATGCCTGCAATAATCATGGGATTACCGATGCAATTAATGTTCTGACAATGGACGAGCCCGAACAACGGGCTCACCAAGGAACATGACAAGACCGCGAAGATCTCGTAGGATTTCCTAGCTGTAACGACACTCTATAACTACAAACAGAGAAGGCCTTTACAAGGGCCTCTTCATGCAATCTAGGAGAGATGAACTCCGAGATTTTGTAATAACGCTATTTCTAGTGGATTTTCTGGGAGCCTTTCCCTCCCCCCAAATGTACACCCTTTGCGGTGGAACTGGGTAACCAATCTCCTTGTCTTTCTTGTGATTGCCTTTTGTGCGATTGTTCAGTTGGATCCTCCCTATACCGAGGAACCTGATCAATTGGCGTCGTCTATGGGAACGACGATCGTCCTTTGACAGCCTTCCCTGTTCGAAAATCTTAGTAATGGCCCCAACCACTCGCAACTCCACTTGCAACTTCGCTCGCAGCCACCCTGAGAAGGACCAAGTCAAGTCCAGCGTCTCCATGTCCAAGAGGCACCATCGGCACGTCGATCCCAATAAAAGGAAATTGGTACAACCCGAACAGTTGCTTGAGGCCCCTGAGCGAGACCCCTTTCTCGAGATGCAAGTGAAGGAGTACAAAGCTAGATTGGCGACCTTGAGGGTGGAGCATCAGTCTCTCGCCGCCCAACTCCTCGAGATGAAGCCGATCCGAGAGTCCCGCAAGACTCCCCTGAAGGAGCCCTAGAGTTCAAGCCCCATCGACAAACAGTCGAAATGGCGGCATGTGGTAAAGGAGGAAAACGTCGGCCTATGTGAACAGCTTGAAAAGCTAAAACACGAACTTGGTAACCAGCGAGGCGATGTTCCCCTCATCTCACCAAAAGCTCCACCCCTGCCTTTGTTGGGGAAGCATTCGGGTGCTCAACCCCTTTCTGGCGGCGGGGGCTCCATTCCTGAGATCATCCGCCAAGTCACCCGACCAATGAGGGGCATACACCTGCGTACATACGTCACCACCTATCCGTTCACAGAGGAGGTGATGACAGCCCCCTACCTGAGAAATTCAAGTAGCCTGTCATGGCCTCGTATGACAGGACGATGGACCCCAATAGTTTCGTTGAGAGCTACCACCAGATGATGGTGCATGGTTGCCCCAACGGAGTATTCTGTCGAGTATTCCAGTTGTATCTGTCCTACATGACCCATGAGTGATTCGACGACTTGCCAACCGGGCAGATTGCCTGCTTCCATGACCTAACAGACAAGTTCTGCTAGTACTTTGCCAGGCAACAAAGGGTTAGAGACAACCCTGAGAGGCTGTCGGAAGTCAGACAACCAAAGACTAAGCCCTTCCGATCCTATCTGGATTGGTTCAAGGCGTAGTATTTTAAGTGCAAGAGAACCCATGATGTGATAGCCGTCCAGTACTTCAAGTTGGGCCTCCTGACTCAAAGGTTCTGGTACGACATCAACGACTGCCCACCAAAAGACATGGCGGAGCTCTGGGACAGAGGCACGAGGTTCGCGGAGCAGGACTCCTTCCGCTCCAACAGCTGGTTGGCTGAGGGACATGGCGATGACGCCAGCCCTATGGAGGAAAGGAGGGCCTCTAGCGAGCACGCTCCAATGCCCATCCACGGAAGTGGCTGCTTCTACAAGCGAAGGGCCCCTTTCCCCGATCAAAGGAGCGAACGACCTACCAAAGGTTGCAACTACGAACCCCGCCAAACAAGGTGGGAGTCCTTTAAGAAATACACTCCTCTGGCCGTGAACTAGGCAGACGTGTCGGTGGAAATCTGGTCCACAGACAAGGACCTGTTGCCCCCGCCAAAGCTCATGATGAGGAGGGCTGACTCCGAGCCCTACTATAAGTACCGCAAGGCCTAGGTCACACCACCAAAGACTACCAGGATCTGCGCGATCAGATTAAGTCCCAGATCCAGCACGGGAACCTGGTTCACTTCGTCAGGAGAAATGAGAGCCAAGACAGAGGCAAAGGGCCCATGGAGGGCCCGGAAGACTACATAAGGAGAAGCTCTAGCAACTTCGAGGAGTCAATGTGGTCTTCACAAACTAGGAGCTAGATGAGTCAACAGCCCGCTCGACCGAGCCGGCGGTGTCACCTTGGTTACCCCCGGTAGAATACCATCGCCAAGTCCTAGCGGCGATGCCTGCTTACCCCGAAGGGCTAACCTCCTATCGCCTGAATGTATTAACGCAGGGGTCAAGGTAATCTTCGGGGTTAACGTTGCCCTAGGCCAACAAGCCACTCCTCCCGAGTTGGCTTTTCCGAGTGCCTTCCCCACTCTTCAGTGGGGCAAGAGTATAGTCAAGCAAGTGGCGTCCCAACTGTTTGCCTCCTTACCTAATCCGGTAGAACACACGGACCTGCTTCTAGTGACACTCCTCTTAGCAGGGCAGCTGTAGCCCAGGCTCTTGGTGGACGAAGGCAACGCAGTAGACGTCTTGTTCACAAAGACGCTGCTCAAGCTTGACTTCCGAGAGGAGCATCTCTCTCAATCGACCCACCTGGTCGTGGGCGTTGGCAACCACAAAGTAATGCCAAAGGGGGAGATTAGTCTTCCCTTATCCGTTTGTGACGGGGACAAGCACCTCAACCGAATGGCTACATTCATAGTAGCCGAGTAGATAGCAACATTTGACGACATCATTAGCGGCCCATCAACCCACGCCTTCTGCGTAGTCCCCTCCTCATACTTCCAATTCAAACTTTTCCACTCCCCCTGATGAGTAGGAATACTATACGGGGATCAAATGGCTGGATGGGAGCTCCTGAGGATCGAGCTGGAATATCCATGGAGCCAAAACCCCCCAAATCACATAAATGTGGGAAGAAGAGGAACTAAGTCCAGGCAATCCAGCAAAAGGAAAACTCGGCTGATCTGCCGGCGACTTCGGGACTACAACTAGGCTCTTCAGCCATGGCTATACAGCTTTTTTCCTCATGATGTGACTAAGCTCATCGAGGTCAGAGCGAACCTTGATCCCTTCGAGGTCCAAGAGTTACTCTTGCTCAAGCCCAACGTGAACATTTTCGCTTGGCCCGTAAACGACCTATTGGGAGTCGACTCATCCTTGATTCAGCACCACCTGAATATCCAGGTGGGCACCCTCACGGTCAAACAGGCACACTGGCACAAGTCAGTCGAACATTGGCAAGCGGTTGAGGCTGAAGTCCAAAAGCTCCTCGAAGATGGATTCATCGAAGAATCCCTATATCCGGCATGGCTCTCAAACATGGTGATGGTGAAAAAAGCCAACGATAAATGGTGCATGCGCGTAGATTTCACCAACCTCAATGAAGCATGCTCGAAGGACAAGTTCCCCCTACCAAGGGTGGACACTTTGGTGGACTCCTGTAGTAGACAATCTCATTGCCCTTCCTGGGCGCCTATAACGGGTACCACCAGATCAACCTTGCTTTAATGGACAAGCCCCATACCTCCATCACTGATAGGGGTCTGTTCCAATATAAAATCATGTCCTTTAGCTTGAAAATGCTGGAGCAACTTATCATCGCCTTGTAAATATGATTTTCTAAAAAATAATAGAAAAATCATTTCTAGTGTATATAGATGATATGCTTTTAAAGGAATCCAATTTGCCTCAACACTTAGAATATTTGGCTGAGGTGTTCCAAATTCTGAGGGACACCCGCCTTTGCTTGAACTCCAAAAAGTGTACCTTTGGGGTCTCAGTCGGTAAATTTTTGGGGTTCTTGGTCTCCAACTGAGGGATCGAAGCCAACCCTGATAAGATCCATGCGATCATGGACTTGCAACCGCCAAGCACCTTGAAGGAGATGTAGTCGGTGGTCGGCAAGATCGCTTCGGTTCTTGTCTCGATCTTCCAACAAATGCCTCCCCTTCTTCGAGTGCACAAAAAAGAGCAAAGGCTATATTGCCGCCCAGTGGACTCCTCACTGTCAGAAAGCTTTAGAGGAAATCAAAGCCACACTCCAAAGTCCCCCCGTCTTAACGTCTCCTAAGCCTGGGGAGGTCCTTTCCCTATACCTGGCGGCTTCCGTATCGGTCATCAGCGTTGTTCTAGTCAGCAATCGGGAAGGAGCATAGCGACTCATATACTTCATCAGCAAAACTTATCAAGGTGCAAAAGTTAAGTATACTGTCATCGAGAAACTAGGGCTAGCTCTGGTCATCGTAGCCAGGAAGCCATGCCCTACTTATAAGCCCAGACTGTAATGGTCTTGTCAAGCTACGCCCTGCAGCGAATGCTGCATAAGCCCACAAGGTCAGCACAACAGATCAAATGGGCTATGGAACTAGCGGAGTTCGACGTCAAGTACCAGCCGAGAAGAGCCATCAAAGGACAAGTCCTGGCTGATTTCATGACCGAATTCACGGACCCGGATGCCTCCCTCACGCTCTCCTAGTAGCTGTATGTTGACTCATCTATAACAGCCAGGTCTGGGGTCGGTATAGCCTTAACCACCCCAGATGCCGCTATTTACAAGTATGCCATCAAATTGGATTTCCCTGCATCCAATAACTAGGTGGAGTACGAGGCCATGCTGGTGAGCATTCGAGTGGCCAAGTCCAGAGGCATCACCTCATTGGAAACCTAAACGGACTCCCAGCTGGTCGCCAACCAAATAAATAGTGAATACCAAGCTCGGGATCTAAACATGATCTTGTATGTCGACAAGGTCAAGGAAGAGCTGGCAGATTTTAAGACTGTCTTGATCAGGCGAGTGCCCAGAGCCGACAACTCCCTGGCAGATGAAGACTCGCTGCTGCCATCCCGCTAGGGCAAGAGGAAGGTATTTGCCTCCAGATCCTAAAAGAGTCAATTGTACTCACTCCCAAGATATTCATGATAGGGCAGTCCATCTCCTTGATGATGTCTATCATCACTTTCCTGAACTCTGACGAGCTTCCCCCAAGGGAACCACAGCCCAAGGCATTCCGCCTAAAAGCCTCAAAGTACACCTTGATAGAGGGACAACTGTACAGGAGGGGGTACTCCACCCCCCTGTTGCACTGCTTGGCAAAAGAGAAAGTAGAGTAGGCCCTTTAAGAAGCCCACGGAGGCGTGTGTGGGAATCACAAAGGGCATAAGGCACTCCTGGCCCCACTATTCTAAGCGGGCTACTTCTGGCCCCAAATGAAGCAACACTGTAAGGACTTTGTGCTCAAGTGTGATAAGTACCAGTGTTTCGCTACCCTGCACCACTTATTGCCTGGAAAGTTAGTGCCTATGATGTCACCCATCCCCTTTGCAAGGTGGGGCATGGACTTCATTAGCCCCTTCCCGCCAGTCCCGGCTCAGAAGCGGTTCATACTGGTGGTAGTTAATTACTTCTTCAAATGGGTCGAAGTTAAAGCTATGGCCAACCCAACAGCTGATAGAATTATCTCCTTCGTCTGAAAAGGCATTATAGCTCGTTATGGGATACCCCAGTGCATTGTCACAAACAATGGCACCCAGTTCTCCTGCAAAAACTTCGATGAATTTTGCACCAGTTGGGGTATCTGCCTACGCTTCACGTCCGTCGGACATCCCCAGGCAAACGGATAAGCGGAGGTAACCAATCGCACCATCATCTCAACACTAAAATGCCAGCTAGATTCAACCAAAGGGAGATGGGCGAACGAGCCACCAGATGTGCTGTGGGGCTACAGGATTTGCCAGAGAACTTCCACAGGCCACACACCATTTAGCTTGGTATACGGCATGGAAGCCCAGTTGCCTATCGAAACATTCCTCCCTACCTACAGGACACAACTCTATGACCCCACCACCAACGATGATCAAGTTTGCCTATCCTTAGACCTCATAGATGAACTAAGGGATAAGGCTTCAGAAGATCGCTCAAGCATAAATAAGCGATTGCTACTACCTATAATAGGCGGGTCTACAAGCAGGCATTCTCCCAAGGGGACTTGGTCCTACGCTAGTATGAAGTCTCTGTCAAGTAAGTCAAGTGGGAAACTAAATGCCCATTGGGAAGGACCCTACAAGGTTCGTAAAGACAGTCCAACCGACTTCTATGAGTTATAGACCCTAGGTGGCAAAAGTATCCCCCGTACTTGGCATGTGAGCAATTTACGTTTGTATCATGTATGAATTTTGACAAACAATAAAGATAGAAATTTTCTTTTTCATTCCAAAAGAGTGTTGCCTGTTAAATTCCAAAGAAAAAGAAACAAAAAGCATAGCAACACGAACAAAAAGCTCATAGACTCCCCTCCCAAGCCCCAAAAATGTCTCCCTCGGGCGTTGGCAAGAGGCAGAGCGGGCTGATCACCCCTGAAGGCGGCTCGATGGCCCCTAACAAACCCGGCTAGTTTGCCTCCTCTTCAAGAGCCAGTTGGCCTGCAGGTAGCTCCACGAGTTTTTTATTGGTAATAAAATCAACAGCTTTCTGACGGTCGTACTCCGACAAAAACTGGTCCATAGACCAATTACATAACTCCTCCATGAGAGTATGCTTCCTCACAAGGAAAGACTACACAACAGCTAGGATATGTTTCCCGATCTCCTTCGAGAGATCCTCCCGGCTTGCCTCCATGGATGGATTTTCGACGAAAAACGCCATCACCGCCTCTTCATCCAGCTTCGACTGTGCAACATCCTCCAACTCCGCCACCCACTAGTTCCTCTCCTCCGTGATCTGCTGGGCCTTGTCGAGGTCGGCCTTCAAGTCCCCTACAGTCGCTTCGCCTTTTCTAGACTTGCTCTCATAAAAGCAAGTCTATCAATCGAGGCACTCAGGCGAATACACTTTTCCTCAAGAGCCCTCTTGTACCCCTCCACGAACGAGGAGTGTTCTGTCCTACGCACTTGCACCTCCTCCTTCAAGGAAAGGACTTTGGTGCAGGCAAGCGTGAGGCACTCGGACAAGCCCTCCAGAGCCACGACTTCAGTCTGGTGCGCTCTGATGAAGCTTTCCTCCAGCCTCCCACCAACATGTAGGGCCCTCCTCAAACCAGGGAGGGCCTTCTTCAACTCATCCTCTAGTTGGGCCACAACATTGGCCACCTGTTGCTCCAAACGGAGCTTGTGCAAGGGCTCCTCTGTCGTCTTCTCTGCCTTCTCCCAGGCGGCAATGGCCTCCACCACTTGGCAGAGCAAACTCCTTTGCTCTACCTTGGCCGTGATGGCCCATTTGGCGACCATATCCACCACGTCAACATTGTCGGCCGGACCAGCAAGGTCCAGAGGAGCGTCATCGTGCAAAATGAAGGAGGTCCCAAGCATCTCAGCCTGCAACCCAAAAGCGTGTCAGGATAAAAAAGCTCTAGCCAGAGAAAAACTTGACAGAAGGCCTCAGGAGGTTTACCGCGCGCATACAGTAGATGTTATTGAAATTCATGCCCCTAGGCTCAGAGGTAACCCAAGACAGGGCATCATTCAGATGCCTTAGCACCTGTCGTTCTAAAGTAGGGGCGCTACTTGATGCACCCAGCCGAACCAGCACCACCTGACTGGGTGCGGGGTCACTATGCACCCTCCAGCACGGATCCAACAATAAACCCGACTGTTTGGCCAATCATCCCTGAGCCCCCTGGCCAAGGGGATCCACCAAGACCCTCACACCTGTGGAGCTTCACCTATAATATGGCTGGTCGAAGACGCTACCGGTGGTGCCCACCTCTTGCGCCAGCAGGGTAGACGCTCCAAGTGAAGTCAACGGGGCTGGGAAGCCAACATTACCCCATGCACGAGTCACCTCCAAAGGTTCCTCCAATGAGGAGTCGCTCAGGGTAATCGCCTTAGGCGGCTTAGATGGCTCCAAGGGGACAAAGGGCACACCTTCCCCCTCAGCCTCGTCAGGACTCCGCAGAAAGGATGTTGTCGACTCCTCCGCGGAAGCTCCACATGAAGACCCCTCCTGGCACGCTTCAGGGGGACTTTCGGCTCCTCTGCGGCCTCTTCAAAGGCCTCCTCCTTCCGCTTCAACCCCTTCTGATAAACGAGCTAACTCCCCTCACCCCGCTCCAAGGGCCTCCTCTCCCCCTGCTCCACTAGCTTTTCCTCGCTATGTCGCGACCTACGGCGAGTCGAGCCACTACCTCAACACTTAGGCATGTCCGATCGAGCGAACCGCCCAAAAGCTGCAACCAAAAGACCAAATTAATAACTAGTTAGCGGATGCAATATGCGATACAAAAGCTATTGCCTCCCCCTACTTACATGGCATGGGCAACGAATCTGCCACCCATGACAAAGCCTCCAGGACGTCCTCCCGCCTGAGTTCTGACCCAGCAATCAGACCAAACTTAATTATTTTGTCTGCATCCACCCATGTAGACGGGTCAAGCTCCTCGGACTGTGGCGGCTGGTCCCTCTCAGGCGAGCCTTGCCAGGTATAGGGGACTTCGAGGTTTTCGATATTCGAAAGAAAAAAGAAATGGTGGTCTTGCCCCTTCAAACTATTGGGGAGATCCACTATCTGGTACCCAGTCTTCTAGCTATACAAGGTGAGACCTGCCCCTCTTCACCTTCAGGGACATCAGCCCAAAAAGTAGATGGAACAAAACAAGACGAGGAACAATCCCCAAGTGGAGGCAGATGGCAGTAAAGGCATTTAAAATCAGCTAGCAATTAAGGTTGAGTTGTGAATGGGCGAGGTAGTAAAAAGAAAGGAAAGAGGACAAAAAGGGGTTCAAGGGTACCTGTAGACCGTGTTCTATGATGTATCTACAAATTATAAACATGTCTCTCACTCCGTCTGAACAAAGACGGGTGTGGGACCCACAAGCATGAACGACACTCCACCAAGTCCATACCCCTCCAAAAAAGACTGAATCACAAACAGACTACAAAAGTCCGACAAAAAACTATACAAATCCCTCGTCTCAGCAGAGACCCCAGAAGAGGAAGCAATGGACTTACCCTTGCCTACAAGTCCCAGCATGATAATACTTCCTTTAAAAAGCCTTGAGACGAAGATGCTCCGACGAATGACACTCTCTTATAGCACCCTTCTAAAAACGAATGCTATGCACAATTCTCCCCAAGGTAGATGGGCCATTAACTATGACCTACCACCCCTATATACACCCCCCACGGAGGGCGGTTCCTGACGCGCTCAAATCACTTTAATTAAAACATGTTGTAGTGCGATTAAAGTGTCAAGTTTAAAATTTATACCGAATGATTAGTAATTTGGTGAGTCCAAGTCGTTTTGCTGGGAGGCTTTCTAAATAATTCCTAATTAGGTTGATAAGCTTGGTTATACAATTTAAAGACAAAAATGAAAGTTAATTTGTGTTATCCTAACTAATCACTATGAGATAACAAAGATACTTAATGAACTTAACAACTAATTCAAATGAAGAGTTGATAATTTAAAGGCATACAAATATTAAAATATTAACGTGAACTACTAACTATTTTAACATAGACTAAATTACGTGTTTATAAAAACTTGACCTTAGACTTCTATTCAATGAAAATAACATACATCATCCAACCAATTAAAAAAATATTAACAACAAACTAAGCAAGATTTAAAGCTTAGAAAATTTTACAGGCAAGACCACGTCAACAACTAAAAAGACAACATTCCCATTACCATCAGAAAGATTTTTAATCTTCCCATAGACTTTGACAACATTTAACTTGGAAAAATGGAAACGTAACTACATATGTCAAACTTTAAAAATCAAAGTACAATTAAACATTCAAAATATATATTGAAATAAGAAAAAGAAAAGATGTGGAGAAAGAGGTGTCTTAGCCGAAGATGGAATCGATGTGCCTGCAGAGAGAAGTTGAGGGGAGATGCTGGCCGTTGGTGAAGGTGGTGATGGCAGAGGCAACAATTGCGTTGGTCCTTGGTAGTTGGCGAGGATGGCGTGGAGAGGAGAAGAGGAAAAAGGGGAAGGTGGCAGTGGTTGTTGGTGGTAGTGGTTGGTTATTGTTGTTGAGAGAAAGAGGGAGGAAGGGAGTTGGAGCAAGGAGAGGAGAGATTGAAGAGGGGGAACGTTGGCAGTGATGGTGGTGGTGTATTGGTGGCTGACGATGGTTTTATTGATGGGAGAAAAGAAGAACAAGATGAGGACAGGGAAAAATAGGGATCAACGTGGGTTGTGGGTCATAAGCAAAATCAAAGATGTCAGGGCCACAATTGATCAAAGTGGGTTGACAAGGAGGTAGTGGATGAAGAGGAGGATTACGAGGTGGTTTCAGGTTCGACAGTGGTGAGGGTTGGTCGTCTTTGGTGGCCGAAGGTGTTGGGTTGAAGGTGGAGGTTGAACGAGGAAGGGGGATGAAGATGGAAGTGATGCTGGTGTAGCTTGGTGGTGTAGCTTGGTGGCGTAGCCTGGTGGTGATGGAGAGATCGACGAGGAGGAAGAGGAGTGGGGGTCAGCACTGACGGTTTTGAAGGTGGTGATGGAGCCGGTGGTGATGTTGGTGGTGCTATGATCCACGCAGGGGGAAGGAGAAGAGGAGAAAAATGAGAGGAAAAAGGTGAGGAGGAAAGAGGAGTTTGAGAGGGGGAGGGAGTAAAGAGGTAGTGGGAATGGGTTGTTTCCCGGTGGTAGTGGTGGTGGTGGTGAGTTGTTGCAAGGGAAGAGAGAGAAGGAAAAATGAGAGGAGGAAGGAGAGATTAAAAGGGAGATGGAGAGATCGTGAGAAAGATAGAGGAGCTGGTGGAGATGGCAGCTTCGGTAGCGTGGAGCTACTGTTGCAGTGAGGAGAGGTTGAAAGTGGGAAAGAGAGGGAAAGTCGAGAGGTGAGGGAAGGAGGGTGGGTGTCGCCTAAGGTCTTCGGCAAGGGAGAATGAGACAGAGAAAAAGAGAGGAAGAGAGACGGTTATGAGAGAAAATAAAAGGGGAGGTTACGTAGGAAGTGGGTGTATGCATAGATGTGGGATTTTTATTCCTTTTTTATTTTTTATTTTCTTTAAATGAGATGAGGGAACTGGCGTGAAGGATGGTGGGGATAAAAAAATTAACTAATGTTATAAAAGTAAATGAGATAAAAATGAAATTGTGTTGGGTTAGTTGATTAAAAATAGGCTTTGACCCAATCAAATACTAATTAACTCAAATCGAGCTCAATTAGAGAATTAGGCTCAACATAAGTTAATTAATTGAACAGATATCTAATAGATGGTATATAAAATAAGACAAAGAAATCAAGTCACTCCTCTCCACGTAAATTTAATAATAAGACTTTAATGAACCTGCAATACCTGCATACATAAAATAATCTTGTAATAATATGCAAATATGCAGAATTTAACATTATTTAGATTTGTTGTATGCAAAGATGTTAATTAAACCATTAACCATATTATTATGCTAATAATTTATATTAAGATATGAAACTACATCAAAATTAACTAATTATCACATGCAAATGTAGTTTCATCAGTTCCCCCCTTGCGGGGCACACGTTTCAAAGAAATCAAATCCTGCCGTATCCGATGCGGATTCCAAATATGCCGCCAAGAGCAAAAAATACTTCGGCTATCATTTCGAGTATTAAATACCCTTCTGCGCATATCTACTACTGCAGAGATGGCAATCCCATCAATGATAGGCATAATACTCGAAACATTCACCTCATCATAACGGCAATTAATGCTAGTCTTGTCACACCCAAGACAAAATCCAATTCCCGCAGTGACTGGCCATCACTTGTGGAAGGTGGTGCTTACGTCACACCATTTCCCGGGTAGTCACCTCTTAAGGCCGACAAGGACCCGGTGTCGATATGCCTTTGCTCCCTCCAGAAGTCGCCTCTTAAGGCCGGAAAGAACTTAAGCGGACACACCTCACGTTCCTTTAACATTGTCGCCTCTTTAGGCTGGGAAACCGCCTCTTAAGGCTGATGGGAAATCGAGCCCTTGTGCCCACGTTCCCTTAACAATGCCACCTCTTAAGGTCAGGAAACTGTCTCTTAAGGCTAATGGGAAATCGGGCCCTTGCACCCACGTTCCCTTAACATTGCCGCCTCTTAAGGTAGACAAACCGCCTCTTAAGGGTAATGAAAAATCGAACCCTTGCACCCACATTCCCTTAACATTGCTACCTCTTAAGGCCGACAAATCGCCTTTTAAAGCTGAGGGGAAATCGGGTCCCTGCACCCACGGTCCCTTAACATTACCGCCTCCTAAGGCCGGCATACCGCCTCTTAGGGCCAGCAAGAAAATGCCTTAAAACTTTTTGCCTCATCATAAATGCTCCCCCCTGCTTTTCATACAGTCGGGACAACATTTAGGGACATACTATACTGCGAAGTTTTTAGTATCCTTACTACTCAGCGGCATTCGCCCGCTAGAGAGCATGGGCATATGATGAGAGGCAAAAGGTGCCCTCAGACTTAAAACTTCGCATGTAACCCGTATAAGGATCCGGACACCCAGAGAGTAAACAGGCAGACCCAGCCTAGCCCGACCCACCTTCATCCTAGCGGATCCGGATCCAGGCAAACACGGCCTCTCCTAAAGGCCCAGTGCATTCAAAGTCAGCAAAGCACAGTAATAGCGCCCATAATGCCTATGCCAACAGTAATCATAGGATTATCGATGCAATTAATGTTCTGACAATGGACGAGCCCTGATAATGGGCTTACCAAGGAACATGACAAGACTGCGAAGAAGATCTCAGGATTTCCCGGTTGTAATGACACTTTTTGTAACTATAAATAGAGAAGGCCCTTATAAGGGCTTCTTCATGCAATCCAAGAGAGAGGAACTCCGAGAGATTGTAATACCGCTATTTCTAGTGGATTTTCTGGGAGCCTTGCCCTCCCCCCAAACGAATACCTCTTGTGATGGAACTGGGTAACCAATCTCCTTGTCTTTCTTATGATTGCCTTTTGTGCAATTGTTGGGTCGAATCCTCCCTCTACCGAGGAGGCCGATCAGTCGTGTACCTCCATCAAAAGTAACTAGTGCGGTGTTTTCAATCACCCCAACTTCGTTGCATCTAGTTCTCCAACTTTCTCAAGACGACTGTAGATCACCTTGAGATCCATCTCCTCGTCCAATGCCAAGATTTGGTCACATGCTGGCTGGTATCAAGTGTGTAACCCTGATAGGAATCTTGTTGTTTTCCACCTCTCACATGTAGCAGTCTGCTTGTCACATCAATCATAAATCTCAAGCTCCTCAAATAATACCTCTGTGAAGATTCATGGAAGCGTGACAGCCTTGGCACGTGGTAGATCCCACACATGGAGCGTGGGGAGCAATAGAGAAAGGGCACATTTAAAGGGGAGAGGAGTTTTAGAAAGATGGAAAATATTATTGCTCAACTTAAGGGAAAAACCAAGACTTCCTCTCTATAAATAGAGAGGCATTCCTACTACAATCAACTAAAAAAGGAAAAAACTAATTAGTCTAAAATAGGAACAACTCAATCAAATCTTAAACAACTTAACTAATTTAAACTTGCAACAAATAACTCTTGACTTGGGCAACAAGCCAACACCAAAACTAAGGCCATGTACCTTTTGTTCTCGTGAACTATGGGGCCACATGGACTGTCCTCATGACAACTGTGCCATGTGGCAATCCACGTGGCTTCTTCATTCTTCACAGCCTTCATCTTCGAATAATATTTATTAATGGGAAGATCCCCTTGATTCACCGTCTAAAAGCGAGCATATATGTCGATGATCCAGGCATTGCTAGACTTCTTGAAGTATTTCTTCTCCAAGGAATCCTACATCTCGAATGCCGACTTCTTGTATATAATATTCAAGGCAATGGATGGATTGACTAAGGTTCATCGGCCAATTCATCACTTGTAGATCTCTTTCTCCCACGTCTACTTCTTCGTCGTGTCCTTGGACTCAGGCTCCTCCAGAAGGACATATAGCTTGTCTTGGCTGCCTACGAAGATCTTGAAGGCCTGCACCCATAACATATAGTTCGAGGCACCTTGAAGCTTGATCATGGTGCCTTGAACAATGACTTCCCCTTCTCCGATGTTAATCTGATTTCAGCCATCTTTGCCCTCAAAGAACAACCCTTGCGTATGGCGCCTTGTTGGAGTGCTCCATGTAAGGCACTAGATGTGTGAGGAAAGTAACTTGTTGGAGTCCCTTTCTCGTCTCCTTGGACCTTGCGTATGGCGCCAAGGTCTTTCAAGGAGTTCTTTGAGAGAACTCTCATGTCGACGAATATGCCTAAAAAATCGAGGAGCTGATGCATGTTGAGATTCTTGTGTGTAATCTCCTCTCCTCGCTACTTATTTCATATGTGGATGGACAGAGAAGCCTAGACCGATGGCTTTGATACCATGTGAGGATTCGTGGAAGTGAGATGGGCCTTAGCACGTAGAAGATCCCATGCGTGGAGCATAGAGGGCGAGAGAGAGAGAGAGGGTCGGCGGTGAGGAAGAAAGAGAGGGGGGAGTTGTAATAAATTGATTTATTGCAACTCAATTCAAAATAACAGTGTTGATCTCTTTTATTTCCTAAAACAACCCAAACCAAATCAAATCAAATCAATCAATCACAACTCCTAATTGCTAAATTTTGGACTCCTATTACTTAAAACAAAATTGCGATAGGTGGCATAACTTGGCATGCAAGTCACCCAACTAAACCCAAGGCCACATGGCCTAACCAGCTAACAGACTAACCGCCAAGTGGCAATCAACGTGGCCAACTTTATTCCCCACATATATGAAATCAATATCTCTACCCTAGAAAAGGAATGGTAGCAACTGGATATGGATATGTCCATGTTCAGTTGCATTCTGAGGGTCTCAGATCACCATGTTAGTTTGAATATGAGTTTTTGTTCCTAGATTGGCAATTCAATTGTCAAGCAAAAAGAAAAGCTTTGGTCTATAACAAAAGGAAGTTTCAGGCAATTTTTGTGAAATTTGAATATTTCTATGTTCTCTTACTGTCCATCAATTTTTGTACTCCTCTACAAATGCCGATCTAGATGTTGGTTGTGAATTTCTGTGAAACTGTTGATTAATTTTGTTAATTTTCAGTCAATTTGGGTACTTGACAAATTTTGTTTGAAATTCCAAAGTGTTCAATCATTAGGAGAGGAAAAGAAAGGATAGTAGAATTTAAAAAGCACCAATTTCATTGCTATTTCATGATATTTATCTGGGGATTGCTTATAATTGCAAGTTAAGGGGATTGATAGGTTTATCTTATGTGTCAATGCTCATTTCATGAAGTTAACTAGAGGTAGGACTGGCTTAAATAGACAGAACAAGGCATCCCTACCATTTGTCAGCATGTAGTTACTTTCTTCTTTCCATAGAACCTAATATGTACCACTGCGAGGGAACTATATCATAAAGGATTACCGGCACAGTTGTGCTTAGCTATCTTCATGTCCTTATCTTTTAATTGTTACTGTGGCATGAGCCACATGACTGCTAATCCAGGTTAATTATCCTTTTTGCTTCCAAAAAATTGTCAATTATTTCTTTAGTCAATTTATCTGATACTTTTTTGTGAAAGTACTTATCTCATGCTTTTGTGTTCACTTATAAATTACTATGTTTGAAATTTCCAAGAGATCGAGAAGGGGGAAGACCTCTTGATATCAAAGTCCTAAAGATGGATAGAGATGGTTTTTTGGCAAAGCAAGAAAGGGGATTTGCCAAATTCATAGCTCCTTGTATTTTTTACCTTTCTAGTGGTTCAAGCATAAGCAGCAACTCAAATTCATCAGAAAACAGCATAGAGGTAGTTTAAGATCTTTTGTTTTTACTTTTCAAGGGAAAGAAAGAGATTTTTTTTTTTTAATTTCATTCTCTTTAGGACTGATATATTATGTTACATTTTTTGTTTCAATTAGGATCAGTCCGCAAACCTGAAGGAGCAGCGGCAATTTCTTCTTCTTTTTATCTGTATTCCTGTTAGTCCAGGGAGAAGCCGATTGATATTGTCTTTCCCAAGGAACTTTTCTATTTGGATGGACAAAATTATACCAAGATGGGTTTTTCACTTGGGTCAAAATCTCATTCTTGACTCAGATTTGAATCTTCTTCATATAGAGGTAAAATTTTTTAGCATCTGATTTGGATAATTGCTTAATTTTCTTGCCAGCATTGTATGGTTTAATTAAGTACTACAGTCTTTCCATGCAAGCCTGCACATGTTCCCCTTCTGCACATGCTCCACGCTGTATATACAGTGTAAGTCATTGTATTCCCAGTAATGTCATCTTTGGTTGAATTCTAGGTTGATAGACTGAAATTTCAGTGCAGAGTGAATTGGGTTTAGATGCTTTCATTAGTAAGATTCATCGTTTTTCCTCTTCAAAAAGATTCACTTGTTTTGGGAGAGAAACAAAACAAAATACTATAAATTAGAAAACATGCATTTTAGCTCTTTTAAAAGGAGGAATTGAATAGGAATTCCTCAAAGTGGAGTTATTTTTGTATGCCATTTTAGTGCTAAGTTACGTGAGGGGTATACTTGTAACTCTATCCTTTGGTTGCCTCTATATATAAAGGCACCTAGGGTTTTCTATAGAAGAATGGATATTTCAACCTAACATAGTATCAGAGTAGTGGTCCTAGACACGGGTTCTGGTATCCCACCGAAAAATTAGCCTCCTCTCCCCTCCACCCAAACCCTAAGAAGCCAACGGCCTCTCCTTACTGCTGCCGGCCTCCTTCCTGTCGCCGCCAGCCCCTCTGACCGACAGTAAGGCCTGCTACTGCTAGTCAAAAGGGTTGTCGGCCCCCTTGGCTTCGCACTGCCCCTTCGTGGTGGCGATCTGACCACCTGAGGGACTTGACCAGCGCTCCCTTGTCCCTGTGGTGATGTGAGAGGTGCAGCATCCCCTCCCTGTTCACCACCAGCCACAGCAGCACCGATGCTGCTTCCCACTGATCTGCAGCTGTCTTCCTTACGCTCCTAGTGAGGAGCAGTGGCTAGGTGGCGTCTCCTCCACTCTCTTCTTCAACAGTGCAGAGGTTCAGAAGAAGGAACAAACCCTGTGGGGTCTTATCTAGCCCCAGAAGTAGTTGTTATGATCTAGAAATGTCTTTGTTCTCAGTTTTGTTGACGATTTCAGACTGATATATGGTCTGATTTCCAGCTACAGTATCTTCTCTTTGGTGTTTCCCACATGTCGGATGATATGGAAGACAAGAGTTCCCCAAGCGACTTAGGAGGGAAGACATCTACTCCAAGCGCATCCTCTTTCATGTAGGGAACTTCTATCAAGTTGGATGGAACCAACTTTCTCCTCTGGTCTACCTCATTTTCCCAATTTGTGGGGCCACACCGAAAGAAATATATTCTTACGAAAGATAAACCAGCTACCAAGTCTGATAACTGCGAAGCAAACAATGATTGGGTGGCGACTTGCATGTTGAACAGTATGAAGGAGCTTATTGCCAAATAGGTTGTCATATATGTTTGCAAAGAAGATGTAGGAGGTTCTTTATGAAATACTCTCATAAGAGCAACATCAGCCACTTCTACAGGTGATTAAGGAATTACATTCTTTTCGAAAGGGAACTATGTCCCTTGTTGAATATTATGGCGCTATGAAAAACCTCTGGGATGAGCATGACACTTATCAGCTGATCTCCATGGATGTCACTGTTATCACAAAGCAACGTGAGGCCTTTCACTCTGTTCAGTTTCTTGCAGGTCTTGGTCATAAGTTCAAGTCTGTTAAAGATCAGCTTATGACACTTGAAGAGATCCCTACACCTGCGCAGATCTATATGCTTGCCTGTCTAGACTTGAGATTTCTGACCCTGTCTCAGTCATTGATTCCTCAGCCATGGCAGCTACTGGCTGTGGCAAGGGAACCTTAGGAGGTAGGGGGAGAGGACGAGGAGCGAGAATAGGAGGCCGTGGTAAATGACGTGATTTATTCTGTGATCATTGTCACAAGACAAATCACACCGTTGACATGTGCTGGATAAAGCACGGGTTTCCTTAAGGCCATCAAGCCAATCAGGTTACTTATGGAGATGAGAGTCTGCATTATCAGGAGGAAGAGCAAGGCAATTCTCAGGTTACTATCTCCAAGGAGGAATATGACAGACTTGTTTCTCTTCAGACTACTTCCACTGCAAGTGCTTCTATGACTCAGAGGACAGGTATTGCTGCTGGCACCAGAGGTGTTCGTAAGCTATCTTGGCTCGCAAACTTAGGTGCATCTTCCCACATAACAAGAGATGTTACCCTTTTTACTTCTCTTAGACCACTAACTATCCAGAACATGTCAGAGTAGCTGATGATACCTTGTCCCTCGTAATAGGCTTGGGTGACATGTCTCTGTCAACTATTTTACCTCTTTGATGTCATGCATGCGCCAAAATTTGCCTTGAATTTAATGTTTATTAGTCAGATAACTAAAGCATTAAATTGCAAAGTAGTTTTTCATGACCATTTTTTCTTCCGCAGGACCTCCTGACGAGGAAGCAGATTGGTAGACTTGAGCAGGACAGCCTCTACTATCTTGACGTTCCAACAGAGCATCATTCCATAGTTGCTGGCTCCACTTCTGCTTTACAGTGGCATTTGAGATTGGGATATCCTAGTGTATTTGTCCTTCGCCATCAGTTTCCTAATATTCAGTTTCTAGAGTCTTTTGCTTGAGATGCTTATCAACTTGGCAAGTATCATACAGTTTCATTTCCTAGTCGTAATAAAAGAACTGAGTCTCCTTTCTCTCTTGTTAATGCTGATTGTGGGTCCCATGTCAGGTCATAAGTCTTAGGGGTTTTCGGTATTTTCTCATTATTGTAGATGATTGTACCCGTGTCTGTTGGGTTTTTATGATGAAAGAAAAATCCAAAACTCTTGTACTGATTAAAAATTTTGTGAATAAAATCAAGACTCAGTTTTCTACTACTATGCGTATGTTTCGGACTGATAATAGGCTTAAGTTTGTGAACTCTCCTTTGACTCAATTTTTTTAGTCCCATGGTATCATACGTCAAAAATCTTGTGTTCATACATTCTAACAAAATGGGGTGGTTGAATGCAAGTTGAGACATCTTGGCGTTGCTTGCACTATTATATTCCAGATGCATGTTCCTGCTACGTTCTGGTCAGATGATGTGCTTTCGGTTGCTTTTTTTATTAATCAGGCGTCGTCTTCTATGCATGGTGGGAAAATTTCCTACTCCATTTTATTTCCTAATTAAGTGTTGTTTTCATTAGCTCCTAAGGTATTTGGATGTGTGTGCTTTGTTCATTTATTTAAAGTGGATAAGCTCGCTGCTAGATCCGTTAAGTGTGTTTTTGTAGGTTATTCTAGAACCTAAAAGGGATACAGATGTTTTAATCATCTCTTACATTGGTTTTATGCAAGGATGTGACCTTTTTTGAGGATATTCCCTATTATTTTGCTACAGGACAGTCTCCTAGTGTCGTAGGATGTTTCATTGCCTATGCCTATTGTTGCACCACCAGATTCCTTTGAGCCACCTCCACCTCATGATGTCTCTCCTATTGCCTATCCTAGACATTCTGAGGTGCCTACTATAGATACTTTCCCTCAACATTTTCAGCGTAGACCTCCTACTACTCTACATGCAGATGAACTACTTTCTACTATTCTTGCTCAATTCTCTGTTGATACTGCTGATTCAGACGGAGGTCCAGATTCTACACTATCAGAGGTACCTGATGTGGATCTTCCTATTACTCAGAGGAAGCCACAGCGATCATGTGCTAAATATTATGTTTCCAATTATATGTCACTTAATCATTTATTTGCAGCAGGGAGGTTTCTATCTCTTACAGTTGACAGCAGAAATATTCCAAAAAAGCATGTTGAGGCGTCTTAGGATCCTTCTTGGACCTTGGCCATGGAGGAGGAGATGGCTGCTCTACAGACGAGGGGTATTTGGGAAATTGTTGACCTACCCCCAAGTGTTACTGTTGTGGAGTGTAGGTGGGTGTTCACCCTAAAATGCCACCCAGATGATATAGTAGAAAGATACAAAGCATGCCTGGCTGCTAAAGGTTACACACAAACTTTTGGAGTTGATTACTTTTAGACCTTTTTCTCCAGTGGCAAAACTTAATTCAGTGCAGATACTTCTCTCTGTGACAATCAACAATGGATGACCGGTTTCATAGCTTGGTATTAAAAATGATTTCCTTTATGGTGATTTAGAAGAGGTCTACATGCACCAACCCCCTAGTTTCGTGGTGGAAGGGGAGTGTCAAAAGATCCGTATGGTGAAGAAGGCAATTTATGGCCTTAAGCAGAACCCCAGGGCCTAGTTTGAAAGGTTTAATAAAGTTGTGCAAGAGCTTGGCTTCACTAGATCCACTGCAGATCACTTTGTTTTTACGATGCATAGAGCTGCTAGATCTGTTTTCATTATTGTGTATGTAGATGATATTACCACTCACGGGAAGTGATGAACAAGGGATAGAGGCTACAAAAAGGTTCTTACATTCTCAGTTTGTTACCAAAAATCTGAGAATGATAAACTACTTTTTGGGCATTGAAGTACAACATGTTAATGATGGCTTAGTATTGTCACAACGGAAGTATGTTCTTGACATGCTAAAAGGGGTAAGGATGCTGGGTTGCAAGCCTGCCAGCATTCCTTTGGACTTCTCATTTGCTACTTGTAGATTCTGAGAGTCCTTTGCTTAAGGATGTTACTAGGTACCGTGCTATGATAGGAAAGTTGTTATATTTAACTGTCACACGACCTAATATTTGCTTTGTTGTGGAGAGACTGAGTCGGTTTATGCAGTGCCCTAGAAAAATACACTGGGATGGTGTCTGTCAAGTACTAAGATACCTCAAACAAGATCCTGGGAAGGGGCTGTCTTTTATGAAGCATGCCATCTCAATGTCTTGGGGTATTCAGATGCAGACTATGTAGAGGCACATGAAGATAGGAGGTCTATCGTTGGCTACTGTACTTATGTGGGTGACAACCTTGTCACATGTAGAAGCAAGAAGCGGAATGTCGTTTCCAGATCTAGTGCAGAATCAAATTAAGTATAGGGCTATGGCCCATGCTACTTGTGAGCTCATGTGTGTGAGATCTATCTTATGTGAGTTAGGAGTGTTAGTTTCTGGCCCCACTCCCACGTATTGTGATAACAAGGTAGCAACATTTATTGTAAATAATCTTGCTTTTCATGAGAGAACCATGCACATAGAGGTGGATTGTCATTTTATCAGAGATGCTATTACCACTGGTAAGATCACCACAACTTACATTGCTACAAACGATCAGGTTGCAGATTTCTTTACTAAAGTGCTCTCCAAGAAACATCTTGAGTTGCTATGTACCAAGTTGAGCATGCTTGATGTCTATGCTCCAGCTTGTGGGGGAGTGTTGAGTTATTTTTGTATGCCTTTTTGGTATTATGTTACGTGAGGGGTATATTTGTAACTCTATTCTTTGGTTGCCTCTCCATATAAAGGCACCTAGAGTTTTCTAATAGAAGATTTCTAACCTAACACTCAGCATTGTGAGTTGAGAGGACAGTTGCGTTGTATTTCTGTTATCAAGGTTATCAAGGTGTATTTTATCAAGTTACTAGATTGAGCGTTGGTTTCAAACAGACAGATCAACCCTTCTTCCCATTTATGAGCATCTGGCTACTTTCTTCATGGGGGCTTAGGTGTGTACTTGGTTGGGACCAAATCATGAAGAACTAGAGGATTTCAACAGTCACCTATTTTATTCCCAAGGAGTTTTTCTCTGGAAGAATATCCTATCAGGGATTTGATAGACAACATTGATGAATTTCCAGTGTGGGAGATATGTAGATTTGACAACACTGAAAGTTTTAAACCAATTGCACTATTGGGGTTGGTTTTAAAACAGCATGGAGATAGTCACAACGTTTTCCACATATAGGATTAATACAGGTTAATCAAATTAGAAAGATATACCAGGCATAATACAACTACCTTTTTAAGAAGAGAAAAAGGATGGTTCCCAGAGTTAGTAGCTATCCAAACTTCCATTAAATAATCAAAAGATGTTTACATGTTCCAGCAGAACTTGGATAATCACACCGCTTCATAAACTGCATTCTCCACCCAATTTCTTCTCTTTAAACACCATATCATTTCCACCTCCCTAGAGCTTCAACTGTTGCCAAAAACTCCACTTTCAGATCTGATATCGGCATAACACCCCAGAAAGTCTTCCATACTCCAAAGAAGCCTAAACAATGGTGTGAAAGTCAACAATTTCCCACCAACCAATGAAAAGATAATCCATGTCTTCCTCAGTCGTTGCATATGATGGGAAACCCACCTTTCTATTCAGCACCTGCCACTCCTAAAAGTCTTGGGCACTAACCTCTACAACCATGCAAAGAGTCTCACCTTAAAAGGGGCATGTACCTGCCAAATGAAACAGCAAATTGCCATAAAGAAAAGCATCATTAGTAGCAACAACCCCGCACTTAAAATACACTTTCTTAACCATAATGTCACATCCACTGACACCAAAACATTCAATCTCCCTAGCATGGAAAGAAACCATCATGTATGGCCAGTGACAACAACCCATGGCCTCTCTAAAGGGCCCTCCCAGATACATCCCACCTTGACCTCATTTTGCTCCACCAAGCCAAACAACCCAAAAGGGTCTGACCTTGGTAGTTTAGCCATCCTTTGAAAAATCCAAAGGCACTTTTATTGATCAACATCAGCATGATACAACTTGCAACATAAAACACAATTAAGCATAAGCCTTTCTTGAGGTAAGATACATCTAACAAGGCAACTACCCTTTTCTGCCAATTCAAGTAGGTCCCATAGGACGTGTCATTGTACTCCAAACATCATTCTTGTTTCCCATAATTTCAACCACCCATTCTGATAGGAGGCATCATTAAAAGTTCTTGTCTTAAGAACACCTAGTCCTCCTTGTAGTGTAGGTCTGGATACCTCATCTCAAGCCACTAAACTAACAAAATAGCTCTCATCTCCTCTTAGTCTTGTCCATCTTTGTATTGATCCCTTTTTTTTCCTAAAAAGGGAAAGGAGTTATCTGGTTGATAACCACCCAGCAAATATATTGGTTAATAAAAGGCTGAAAACATGGCCAAGTTACAAGGTTAATCCAAAAGACAAATTAAAGAGAAAATTCCAGAAAGATCAAATTATAGGAATCACTGAATCTCAATAGGATCAATCTACCACTATTTCATAGGAGCCTTGATTTCCATGTATCTAACCTCCCTTGTGACCTCTCCACAAGAGAATCCAAATCTCTAACATATTGTCTTTTATCTGACAATAGTAAGTACATCATCCGCAAAGATTCTGTCCACATATTCAACATCCTCATCCTTCTCCTTTGTGCACATACCAAAAGGAAGAAAAGGAAGAAAGGCAGACATTGAATGATTAATGTCCAAGCCCATGGAGTCATTGAATAAGCTGACTAATGCAACCACATTTTCTTCTTCCTGTGCGCCTCTATAAAGAAAATCATGTCACCAGCATACTGTGGACGTGGCACGATACTTCTTGGATTCCGATCTGGCCTACATCCAAAAAAATGACCAACATCACAAGCCTGAGAAATAGTGATAATCAAGGCATATGCCTCCAAGATAAACATCATCGGTGAGGGCAACCTTGCCTCACACCTGTGGCTGAATACACCTACCAGCTAGAAGGCCATTAGCGAGCATTGGAAGGAGGAAATTGTAACACACCTCTTCATACAACCAATCCACTTCTTAAATCCCTCCTCAAAGACCGCTAAAGAAAAGACAAAGGGTGTTATATGCCTTCAAGAAGTCCATTACCTAAGGAAATGTCTTACAATTCGATCTATTCAAAGCTGTCACAACCTCAAATGCCACCAAAAAGTTCTCCTGAAGAGACCTTGCCACAAAAGCTGATTGAATAGGGCCTGCCACACTCGGGCAGATCAACACTCAACATGTTAGCCAAAACTTTCACCACAACCAAAGAAACCACATTATACAAGACGATAGGTCAGCAATCATTGATCTTTTTACAAGAACTCCTTCAAAAATAGGAGAAAATGAACTTGCTAAGTATCTCGAAGCCCCTATTACAAATTTGAAACTCCTAATCATACCTAGGAGATCCTCCCCAACCACATCCTAAAATTCCCACGGGAAGAAGCATTGAAGGTAGAAAGTAGATACTAGGTATCATGAGTGGAATTGATACTAGAAGTACACTATAAGCATCATTTTGTGGAGAATGGCTATGATAAAAATGAGAATTCAAGGTGGACATGTATCCACTATTGGAGTACTAATCAAAGACAAAGTGAACAACACACATTGGGTGAGACATGGCTTATATTGATGCATTAGTGCAAAGGTGCAAAAGGTTGGATGATGAGCCTTGCAAGAAAGCTTGAGAAAGGTTGAGTAGGTGTTGGAGGGAAACAATAAAGCATGAAATCGATATAATTTGACAAAGATTGGAATGAAGGTAAAAAATTGTATTGCTCTCTTGATGTTCAAATAGGTTTCTTCTCTTTCTTTGTTTTTTAGGGAGGAACATTCTAAAGAGAGGCTTGATCTGATGAAGGTTGTCATGTCGACCAATATTTTTGTTAAAGTTATTAGGAATTATGGGTTATAAGTTTGCTTATTTAGGATTGAGAGTTATGTTATCTTCTATTCCTATTTGCCTTTCTATTTCTTTAGGGACTACTATATAATTCTTCCACCATGACTTTCCATAAGGGCATCAGAGCAGGATTTGGGAAAACCCCAACTCTTGGACCTGCCTCTTTCTCTTCTACCAAGAGGATCCACTGACCCCTCTTCCTACCTAGGGGAGCATGCATCGCCCCCTCTTCCTACTTATGACGCACACCATTGCCTCCTCCTCTCTCTATGGCCTTTTCTTTCTTCTCGTTCTCTCTTTTGCTTTGATTTCCTCTATCCGTCATCGCCTCTCTAGTCTCTCTCTGACATGGACCAGCGCCCAACCCAATACTCTCTCTCCACCCCCTCTAGTCGCACATACCAACTAGCCAAGACCGATCCTAGCTCGATTTGGCCCCTGCACAGCCCTTGTCACCTGCTTCGACTTGCGAGGGTGATTGGCTTAACATGAACATTTTGCATGCATATGCATCATATTTTGCATCGTAGTTGATATATGTGTTTTATGTATTAAACTATGTTATTCGAGAGGTATTAATGATTGCAAGTAATCCAGGACTGCAAATGATCGATCCAACCTTGTGGATCTGTTCGGAATAATGACGGGGGTCCAACTCATCCAAGATTGCATCAATTAGACTCTCGTAGCACCCTAGGGAGTCTGCAGAAAAGCAGCATCCAAGGGGCAAATTGAAGAAGATCCGGACCTCAGATGACAAATCCAACTGTACGGATGGATCCGGATCGATGTTTGCAGTCCAACGGTGCAGAAATCAACTTAATCAGAGGCCTACGCCATCAGATATAAAGAGAAGAATGGACGGCCACGATGGCGTCACGTGGCACCATCGCAGCCGCCCCTCGCCGTGCCCCCAACCCCTGAAGGTGCCTTGCCTCGTAGCGTGGGCCGTTGGATCTTCATCCAACGGCTACGAACACGTCACATCACCACCCAGAACAGATTAATATAAATATAATTAAGTATATATTAGAAAGGCTCTGCGTAGCGCATTGGCTCGCATGCGCCCGCGTATGCGTGAGTCGCAGGTTCAAGCCCTGCACTGCGCAGAAATTGCTGTGGGTTGTAGGGGGTGCGTGCAAGCGCGCATTCGCGATTGGATGGTGTAGAACGTGCCACGTGGTGTGATTAGAGCGCACTGCGGGTGAGACGCGCGATTGCGCGAGTTGTGCGAAATCAGGAAGGCACGTGAATAGCACTAAGGATCGCGAAGAGCGTGCACTTAAGCCGTCTGATTACAAGATTGGACAACTGAGATGATGAGGCGAGATTTGAAGATGAAAATGCGAAAAAGCGGGCTGGATCGCGGGAGCTGTGCGATGCGGATCTGAGGGCGTTAGAATGCGCCATGGGGCAGCACCAGAATAAACCAACCAAGAAGAAGGATTTGGGGAAGGATTTACACGAGAAAAAAAAAGCTTATAAAAGGACCTAAGGGCCCCCCCTGAAAAAACAACTCTCTCAACTCTCTCATTCTCTTCTTCTTCTACCTCTCTCTTCTTCCCGTCTTCTCTGCCTCCATCTGAAAAATCCATTGGGCCACCCCGTCAGATTGTCGTTGCTCTCCTCAACCTCTTCAAAAGGCCACCACGAACCACCTGTGATGCCCTCGTTATGTTACATAAGTAGTTTATGTTCATGTTATAATTTGTTTCAATTCCATGTATGCAATTCATAATGTGATATATATATTGTGGTTCATTATCTCTACTATTTAGTAATTAGATTTAGAAGTACATGAAATCAAAAGCATTTTTCTACCTCCCTGTGATCGACCGGGACTCCCAGTTCCGTTAATTTTATTTGTCGAGACGTATTTTGCGCTATATTACGACGTATTCATCTTTTACATGATCTATGCCCCGAACAAATTGGTACCGTTGCCGGGGAGGCAAGGCGACTTTTGATTTCATCTGTAAAATACTATTTTTGTGTGCAAGATTAAACCGGACAAGCAGCAAACGAATCAAAGCGGGCACTGCAGAAATCAGGTGCACACATTGCTATAGAAATTCGGCCAGAAAGTAAGTGTTATCTTCAAAATTTAATAGCCGTGTTTCTATTGCTCCAAAAATCTTGAAATTCGGATTGAAATTAGATTTTCAAATTATCTTTCCAATGCCACCATTCCCAAAAAGAAATTCCATTTGTGGAATTTTTAAAAATCCATGTAGTACATATGTGTCAAATTGCTTAAAAATAGAACTTTTATGAACTTTAAAAATCAATTCTGACAAAGATACAAATCATATTGACTCGAAATTTATGAGGTGTGAAAGATAATCAAATTAGCTTTCAACATCATATTTTTATAAAATTTTTGGAGCATATTTGATATCGTTTCCAACAGAAAAATCAACACGGGTTCTAAATCCCAGATTTGACCCCTTGCTAGTTAAAAATTCATAACTATTTATTGGAAATAGTAAAAATTCTGAAAAAAAACTCTGAAAAGTTTATTGAAAAATGAATCTTCTTACTAAATTTCAAATCATTTGAATTCCATCTTTACTTGAGAGTTTATATTTGATTTATGGTCTTTAATTTGAAACAACTTAGAAGTGCATGAGCAAATAGGACCACATTGGACTAACTTGGACCCTAACGAGTCCAAAAGTTAGTCGGTGAGGCAAGTTACCTTGTGGACCGCCACCATAAATACTACATTGAAAAGACAGATTAAAATTCACAAAGATCACATCAAATAACCTGCATTTGGCTTGAAACTACTGAGTAGTTTCAACTTCTTTCGCAAAACCTAGTGTCTAAGGCTGCGGGATAGCATCAAACAACCGCGGCTGTGGGGTAATGGAACTAGAGGCAAAAGTCGAAAGAACCTTCCTCGTAGTCCCCTCATAACCAGCCTGGCTGGGTTAGCCTGAGAGGCAGGAATTCCTTGCAGTCTGTCTCTTGCCGAATTTTCTTCAACTTGAACTTGAACGAAAAATCTAGTTATCTGATTTTAAGGACCACTCTGACTAACAAGGCCTTAGCCTTGTTCTGCTTGACTACACCAACCCTTTTAGTTGGTGTATGCAAGGAAGGTCATTAAGACCTAACCTCGCAGGACCTTGGGAGTCAAACCCAAGGCGGCAGAGGCGATTTTCGCCTAACCTCTCGTCTCAACCTTCTTCCACCCAATTAGCTGAGATGGCTAATCCCGGTCCTCGAATTCGTCAGGACCCTGAAAATCAAGACCCAATGGCTCATCTCGAAGCCAGGGTTGAGGAAATGGAACAGAAATATGAGCAGAGCATCGACCGGATTCTCATGACACTCGATAGAATGCAGCACCCACCACGCGGAGAACTGCGGGACTTCTATGATCCAGCAGCAACAATCATAGCACCTCATGTCCGGATTCCCGCAGGCGGAGATGCATTCGAGTTAAAATCGAATATCATAAGTCTAATTCAGACTTATTTCCATGGAAACTCGAATAAGGATCCCTTCCAACACCTCGAAGACCTGAGTCGGATTGCAGAGTCAGTTCAACCTAGGAATATTGATATTGAAATTATTCTCATGAAGTTTTTTCCTTTTCCTCTCAAGGATAAAGCTGCTTGTTGGTTCAAGACCATCGGGAGGCCAATTGAACCTGGGAGGAATTACGTCGCAAATTCCTCCAAAAGTTCTTCCTGATCGGTCGAATAAATGCCATGAGGCGCGCAATCACAACTTTGGCTTAAGGTCCTGGAGAGAAGCTACATGATGCCTGGGATAGATTTCACGATCTTCTCAGGAAATGCCCACATCTTGGTGTACCCAAATGGCACCTTGTGCAAGTATTTTACCATGGGCTGGATGACACACATCGATACCTGGCCGATGCATCTAGCGGTGGGAATTTTCTCGCGAAGGACGAGAACAGCACATTTGAACTGTTCAAGTCCTTAGCAGAGAACTCAATGAACGCTGCCTCAATGAACCAGTTCCAGCGACCTGGACAGCAACGAGTTAATGTCCACGAAGCTCAAGCCGAATCTGCCCAAGCCGACATGGACATTATCACCAAAAAGCTGAATAAGGTGGATCTGCTCAATAAGAAGCTTGATGAATTGATTCGAGCGAAATCCGAATCTTCTGGCAACACTACTCCATCTTACTCCTCTCAAGCATCCCGAGCCCCCTCTTCTCGTACATATTCGATTACTCGGGATGTTTTCTCTCCATCTTTGCGGGATCCTGCATACCAGGAACCCGTGAACAATATGGATCTAGCACCGTACAATTAGGGTTTCGCACCACATGATGATGCAAGTGCGTATTCTTTTGATGAATTCGCATCTGAGACATCTTCGACTTACGAAGATGTCAATGCCATTCAGAGATAGGGGTGTAACAACCCGTATTCTGAAACATATAACCCTGGTTGACGCCAGCATCCGAATTTCGCCTGGTCTGGTAATCCACAGTGACCAAGTCAAGTTGTATACTACCAGACCAGACAATACGAGAATGTGCAGAACACGTATCCTAGGCAGCAGCCATTCCCGTCTCAGCAGCAACAGACATGCTCTATCTATCAGCCGCTGCACCAAGCAGCCAACTACCCTCCAAAGCGGGCCAACCCTTTGGAGTCGCTAAAGGAGGAACTGCAGGCATCTATTTGGAAATCTACTCATGACAACCTCCAAATAATGAAGGCAATGGCTAACCAAATACAGAGCATACAAAACATGTAGAACCAAATGATGCAAGAGCATAGATCACAGGGAGCTTTACCCTCCCAACCTGTCCCGAACTCGAGATATGTCCAGAATCAGGGTGCCCCGCCTAGATTCCAAGCACCACAGGGGCAGGCACACGCGGTTATGCAAGCACCTCCCACACCTCCTAGTTATGGGCTCGGTCAGCCATCTCTGCTGCCAAACCCTGTGTATCCAAACCAACCCGCTCCTCTGCCCCTGCATGGACAGCACGTCGATGCAAAAGCCGTTACCTTAAGGAGCAAAAAGACTACATAGGACCCGCTACCTAGGCAAGCGGGTAACGATTTTTCCTGCGCCATGCCACGAGATGGCTCATAACCCTCTTCCTCTAACAAGCCATCTTCATTAGATAAAGGAAAGAAGCCTTTAGGCCCTGAAATTCCCATCCCTTTTCCCACGGCCCTAACACGAGATTCAGCACGGAAAAAGGACACGTGGAATTTCAAGGACCTGAAATCTATGTTCAAGGAAGTTCACATTCAGGTCCCTCTCCTCGAAGCGATAGATCACATCCCAGCTGTCGCTAGGTTCTTTAAGGACTATTGTAGTCCGAAGCAGCAGCAGAGGATCGAACGACAAGCGGTATTATCTGAGGAAGCCAGTGCAGTTATTTTAGCTGACTTACTGCCCAAGAAGGACCCAGGCACACCATTGATTTCCTGCTTATTGCAGGATTCCCCTTTTGATAGGGCCCTTCTTGACTTGGGATCGTCCATCAACCAAACTCCCACTGTAGTATTTGATCGATTTCGATTTGGGGAGTTAAAGCCCACCTCGGTTACCATACAGTTGGCTGACCGATCTGTAAAAACATCGAGGGGGTGGTTGAAAATGTAATTGTAAAAGTCCAAGGATTCTGCTTTCCAGTGGACTTTTGTGTTCTTGATATGGAGGTTCCTCATAATCTCCATGATGCACCGATTATCCTAGGTCGCCCGTTTCAGGCAACCGCCCGCGCAAACATCGACTGTGCATCAGGGTGCATGGAGCTTGCCCTGGGAAACAAAAAGCTTAGACTGAACATTTTCAGGGCATCAACGAACTTTGATTGTGACTTGATCGAGGATGATAGTGACGATGAAGATCAGCTTTCTATGGGAACATTGGGCTCCTCTGCAGCAACCTAATGGCACATTCATCCTCATTATCAAGGGTCTTTGATCACGATCCATACGGGACTGAGACTACTGATATACACATTTCATCCCATGGATCTGGTTGTCATGGGTGTTCATCTGCTCCTAACACCCCTGATCCAGACTATCCTGTCCTATCCAACACTGATATCTTGAGATAGGATTACATGACCACTGTAGGTGGATTCTTCATAAATCAGATCAGCAAATTTCCGCTATTGTTTCCTCTCCTCCCCTGCATAACCCTCCTCCCCACCCTCTGCTACTAGAGCTATAGCCCTTACCTGATTCGCTCAAATACGTGTTTCTGGGAGAAAGTGAGACATCCAGTAATTATCAATGCTCACTTGACTCCAGATCAGGAACACCGATTGATCTCCGTTTTGCGAGCACATAGGGCTGCTATCGGGTGGGGCATTGCTAATCTCCACGGAATTCGCCCCTCATATTGCACTCATCATATCTACACCAATGAAGGGGTGAGACCGTCGAGACAACCTCAGAGATGCCTAAATCCGAATATGTTGGAGGTTGTCAAGAAGGAAATCATTAAATGGCTGGACGCAGACATTATCTATCCGATTTCCGACAGCCAGTGGGTAAGTCCCATTCAGATAGTGCCCAAAAAGGCGGGACTCACCGTAATCAGAAATGAATTGGGTGAATCCATCCCGACCTGCACCACAACTTCGTGGCGGGTTTGCACTAACTACAGGAAGCTAAACTCGGTTACCAAAAAGGATCATTTTCCTTTGCCCTTTATTGATCAGATTCTAGAACGGCTAGCCGGGCGTAGTTTCTTCTGCTTTCTAAATGGATACTCCGGGTACAATCAAGTCGCAATCAACTCGGAAGACCAAGATAAGACTTTTACATGTCCCTTTGGAACATTCGCCTTTAAGCGGATGCCTTTTGGCCTTTGCAACGCACCGGCTACTTTTCAGCAATGCATGATGGCCATCTTTTCAGACATGATCGGGGATTGCGTAGAAGTGTTCATGGACAACTTCTCCGTGTTTGGAGACGATTTCTTGTCTTGTCTCGATAACCTTACAAAGATTCTGAGGAGATGTATAGAAGTTAACCTAGTACTTTCATGGGAAAAAAACCATTTTATGGTGAGGGATGGCATCATACTGGGTACAGGATCTCCTCTAATGGACTCGAGGTCGACCGAGCTAAGTCCGAAATCATTTCGCAATTACCTCCGCCTAGCTCTGTCAGGCAAATCAGATCATTCTTAGGGCATGCCAGATTTTATCAAAGATTAATTCGAGATTTCTCGAAAATTGCTCGTCCATTAACGAATCTTCTGGTAATCGACACGCCTTTTGAATTCGACTCCTCGTGTCTTAGCACTTTCTAGACCTTGCGAAACGTTGTCTCCAGTGCACCTATTCTCCAACCCCCCGATTAGTCGCTCAACTTCGAGATGATGTGTGACGCCTCCGACTTCGCTGTCGGAGCTATTCTTGGCCAATGTCAGGAGCGCCATCCATTTGTAATATACTACGCCAGCAAAACGCTAAACGAGGCTCAGCGTAACTATACAATCACTGAGAAAGAATTGCTGGCCGTAGTATTCGGGTTGGAGAAATTTAGATCATACTTACTCGAGTCCAAAGTTATCATCTACACTGACCATTCCGCCCTCCAGCATTTGTTGGCAAAGAAGGACGCCAAACCTCACCTTATCAGATGGATCCTTCTATTGCAGGAGTTTGATATTGAAATCCGTGACAAAGTCGAAGCACATAATGTTGTGGCGGACTACTTGTCTCGGCTAGACCCAGACTACATTCCATACTCCCCGCCAATATCAGACCGATTTCCAGATGAGTCTCTACTATCTATCAACTCTGTGGAGTTTCCTTGGTATGCTGATATAGCAAACTATCTTGTCGCAGGCAGGCTACCTGTGGGATTATTCAAGGATCAAAAGCTCAAATTTATATCAGAGGCTAAGTTCTATTTTTGGGACGACTCATTGCTCTTTCGCATTGAGGCTGACCAGATCATCCGTAGATGCGTCCCTGATTCGGAAATCTCTAGTGTGCTATCCTTTTGCCATAGCGACGCTTGTAAGGGTTATTTCTCAAGCCGAAAAATCACTGCAAAGATTTTGCAGTTGGGATTTTTCTGGCCGACCATTTTCAGAGATACACACGAGTTTGCCAAGTGTTGTAAGCGATGCCAGGCAGTCGGTTCTATGACCCGAAGAGACATGATGCCTCTCCAATCCATTCTGGTCGTAGAAGTGTTTGATGTCTGGGGCATCGACTTTATAGGCTCCTTTCCGAACTCACATGGCTTTGAGTACATAAACCTCGCAGTAGACTATGTCTCAAAGTGGGTAGAAGCCATCCTGGTAAGACGAGCTGATCATAAGACTGTTATATCCTTTGTCTGGGAATTTATTTTTGTGAGATTCGGAGTTCCCCATGCCCTGATAAGTGATGGGGAAAGCCACTTCATCCATGCCCATTTTAGATCATTATTGAAGAAATACGGGGTGCAGCATCGCATTGCTACCTCGTATCACCCACAGACCAATGGGCAGGTTGAAATATCAAACCATAAAATCAAGCTTATCCTTCAAAAGACGGTTAGACCTGGAAGGATTGGTCCGATCGATTGATCGATGCACTATGGGCATATCGGACCGTGTACAAGGCCCCGCTCGAAATGTCACCATACCGCATGGTGTATGGAAAGGCCTGTCACCTTCCTGTGGAGCTGGAGCACCGTGCCTTTTGGGCGGTGCAAAAGTGTAATTTTAACCTCGAAGTCGGAGGTTATGAAAGGAAGTTCCAGCTCAGTGAGTTAGAGGAGATTAGGCGAGAAGCATATGAAAACGCAAAAATATACAAGGACAAGACAAAAGCTTTCCATGATCGACACATCTGGAGGAAAGAGTTCGCACCTAACCAGCAAGTTTGGTTGTTTGACTCCTGACTCATTCTTTGCAGGAAAGCTCAAGTCCAAGTGGACTGGGCCATTTCTGGTGGTCCACCCGTATCCTAACGGGGCGGTCCAAATTAGAGACCCAAAATCTGGGCACGTTTTTACGGTTAATGGCCAACACCTCAAACCATTCTTTGCCCAGGAACCTCATCCTGCTGACAAAACGATACATCTTCTTGAGGACGTATGACTGATGAGTTGCCCAGCTGGAGGCGTTAAACTCAGCAAGTATACATATATACATAGCATATTTCATTTTCGCATAATGTTTTACATATTGTTCCACATATTGTGTATGGCATTGCAACAATGGCGTGAGCTGAATGATAACTCAGAAGCAGTTTCAAGTGATTTCTATTCACATACACCATGCCTTATTTCTTTTATTCATGCATGAGGACATGCAAACACTTAGGCATGGGGGGGTAGTTCATAAAAATTGAAAATTTTCTTCCAATGATTGGGAGATTAGATCATTTTATCAAGAAGTTTTATTAAAGATTTATTCTTTAATAGATTCCTAGACATAGAATCCAGTATAATTTCATACTTGCATGTAGATTTTGCAATGGATCATCTGCGAAAATCGATAGACATCTCTAATTTGTTGAGAAGAAGCGATGCTTCTTCTCCTGAACCCTTGGACAACAATCAGGAAGTCAGGTGAACTATCTTCTAATAGATCCATCAAAACATATGTGAGGTGAGAGTAGAGAGTACTGGTGCTCTAAGGCTAGTATAAAGAATCTTTAATAATTGAATAATGACACTTGGAGTTGGACATAGTTTTCGCTCTCAGTTCTTGTGTACTAAATTTGTGAGAAATTCTATACAAGAGCCACCAAATAAGGCAAAAACACAGAGAGCGGGTTTTAATAAAACTATGACTGAGGTGGATGGTCACGACCGTCCTCTACGGAATCCTTGGCTGAAGGAGGGTACAGATATTAAGGTCAGAAATACGTCGTCCTATCCGTCCCGTACCCGATGCCAAAAAGTACTTCCACCAAATAAGCCACCTAAAATCCTCTTGGTCATCCCAAAATTCCCCAAGAATGCCTCACGTATAAAAGTACGTATGTCGTGTTATGTTGTGCTGATAAATACAGCAGTATGTCGTGTTGTGGCATTGTGCCTATAGAATTTCATACAAAAGAGTTGTTTGCTCGAAACAAAAAAAGGGGGAAAAAGAAGCAGAAAAAAAAAGAGAAGATAAATAATAAAAACAATATTATGTGAAACAGTTGCGTAATGTGAGTCAAGTTTTGAGGTAAAAACACCTACCACCCTCACGAACCACCAAATACAGCATTAACCTACTTCTGTATTTCTGACCGCCTGAATACGAGCTGAGGAGTTTGACTTAGTCATAAGGTTATCAGAACCTAATTAAAGTGTCATGCCATGTGAGACCACCAAATACATTTGCAAATCTGGTGAGATGTGAGCTCAGGAAGAAAAAGAAAAAAAAAAGAGAGAAGAGTACAAAAGATTAAAGAGAGCACAGATTTTCCTGCCCCTATCTAAGTTGATTTATTCAATAATTTGGAAATCTAAATTCTGAAATACTAGTCTCTAAGAAACACCAGAAGAGAGTGAGCCACCAAATACAATCCAGTTAACTCAGACATCTACCCAAACCAAACACCAGGGCCAAAATCAGAAAATATTTTATAACCCCGAGAGAAGAGGTTCGCCTATCCCGAAATAATTTTACTAGGGGTCTAGTACAAGCTTTAAATGTATATCGACTCTTCACTTGGATCCATTGCAGAAGTTACAACATTATATATTCATAGTTATCTGGATTCTGAATTTTTGGATGCAGCAAAAAGAAATAAATCTTTAGTTTAACTCTTGGTAAAATGTATTTAGTCTTGCACTTGCTAGGGACTAGCAAGATTTAGGCATGGGGGTATGATTGCACAACAATCATAGGACCTAACTCGCCTAAATTAAGCTAGAACTTAGCTTAACATAAACATTCTGCATGCATACGCATTGTATTTTGCATCGTAGTTGATATATGTGTTTTATGTATTAAACTATGTTATTTGAAAGGTATAAATAATTGCAGGTAATCCAGAGCTGCAGATGACCGATCCAACCTTATGGATTTGTTCGGAATAATGACGAGAGCCAACACATCTAAGATCGCATCAATTAGACTCCCGTAGCACCCCAGGGAGTCCGCAGAAGAGTAAGAGCCAAGGGACAAATTGAAGAAGATTCAGACCTCAAATGACAAATCCAACCGTACGGATGGATCCAGATAGACGTTTTCAGTCCAACGATGTAAAAATCAACTTAATCGGAGGCCTGCGTCATCAGATATAAAGAGAACGGATGGCCACGATGACGCCACGTGGCACCATCACAACCGCCCCTCGCCGCACCCCCAACCGCTGAAGGCACCTCGCCTCGCAGCGTAGGCCGTTGGATCTGCATCCAACGGCCACGAACGCGCCACATCGCCACCTAGAACAGATTAATATAAATATAATTAAATATATATTACAAAGGCTCTGCGTAGCGCATTGGCTCGCTCTCGCCCGCGTATGCGTGGGTGCAGGTTCGAGCCATGCGTTGCGCAAAAATTGGTGTGGGTTGCAGGCGGGTGCGTACAAGCGCGCATGCGCAATTGGATGGTGTAGAGCGTGCCACGTGGTGCGATTAGAGCGCACTACGGGTGGGACGCACGATTGCACGGGTTGTGCGAAATCAGGAAGGCACGTGAATCGCGCTAAGGATCGCGAAGAACGCTCGCTTAAGCCGTCCGATTGCAAGATCGGACGGCTGAGATGATGAGGCGGGATTTGAAGATGAAAATGCGAAGAAGCGGTGCAAGATCACAGGAGCCATGCGATGTGGATCTGAGGGCGTTAGAATGCACCATGTGGCAGCACCAGAATAAACCAACCAAGAAGAAGGATTTGGGGAAGAATTTGTACGAGAAAAAAAAGCTGATAAAAGGACGCACGATTGCGTGGGTTGTGCGAAATCAGGAAGGCACGTGAATCACGCTAAGGATCGCGAAGAACGCTCGCTTAAGCCGTCCGATTGCAAGATCGGACGGCTGAGATGATGAGGCGGGATTTGAAGATGAAAATGCGAAGAAGCGGTGCGAGATCACAGGAGCCATGCGATGTGGATCTGAGGGCGTTAGAATGCACAATGTGGCAGCACCAGAATAAACCAACCAAGAAGAAGGATTTGGGGAAGAATTTGTACGAGAAAAAAAAGCTTATAAAAGGACCTAAGGGCCCCCATTAAAAAACAACTCTCTCAACTCTCTCTCATTCTCTTCTTCCTTCTACCTCTCTCTTCTTCCCGTCTTCTCTGCCTCCGTCTGAAAAATCCATTGGGCCACCCTATCGGATTGTCGTTGCTCTCCTCAACCTCTTCAAAAGGCCACCACAAACCACCTGTGGTGCCCTTGTTCTGTTACATAAGTAGTTTATGTTCATGTTATAATTTGTTTCAATTTCATATATGCAATTCATGATGTGATATATATATTGTGGTTCATTATCTCTACTATTTAGTAATTAGATTTAGAACAAGTGCATGAAATCAAAAGCGTTTTCCTGCCTCCCTGTGATTGACCAAGACTCCCAGTTCTATTAATTTTATTTGTCGAGACGTATTTCGCACTATACTACAATGTATTCATCTTTTACGCGATCTACGTCCCGAACAGAGGGCCATCCTTGCCTCCACCTAACTAATTTTGGTCCACCCTAACCAGACCAACCAAGACCAATCCATCCTTGATCGATCTTCACCTTGCCTGATCCTACTCAATCAGCCGATCAGACTCACCCTTGACCAATTTTGTGCAACTCACCTAGTTTGTCTGACCAGGTCCACCTCATCCTACGTGCACCCTTGTGTTCTTATGGCTAAAGTGGAATCTTCCGCAGTGACTTCTAATGCCAAGATCTAGGCCTCCGTACTTGTTTAAGGAACCACAATCAAGTTATTGGGTTTCTCCAACTACGTGCCTAGTCCTATGCCTTCCCCATCTTCATGATAGGGAAAAACAAGTTGCACACACTGACTGAGAAAGCACTTGACTCCAAAGGAGAGATATAAGTAGGAAAAAGATAATTTTCTTGTCTTGAATTGGTTGATGAACAACATTGATCAATCGATTGCAGCCAACATGCTTTATAAGGAGTCCGCGAAGGTGATCTTGGAAATGCTAAAGAAGCAATACTCCCAAAAGTTGAGTAGTGTCTGCCTCATAGAGATCTACTATATGATATGGAATACTAACTAGGGAGAACTACCCTTAAGTATTTCACTACTCTAGAGGGATTATTTGAGGAACTTGCCATCTATCAACCTATTTACTGCAAGAAGCAAGTTTCTAAGTGCTCCCAATGGCAAAACTACAAGTTCTTGGGAGGTCGGTACCATCCTGCATGCGATCAAATTCTCTCATTGGAAACAGTGCTAGATTTGGAGACTCTATGGATGTCTCCAGAAGATTAGCGTCGAAGTAACGCCTTAAAGCCCTCCTATAGCGACTCCTAACACTTCTACCCCTGTGGCTTCTAGAGGGAGAAGTGGACATCAAGTTGGATCTGGTGAATGTGGACATGGACAAAGTCACGTCTTCTCCCCTTTCATTCATTGCAAACAAACAAATCACCCGTCAAAAAAGTCCTAAGAAAAATTTGGTAAACCTTTCTAGTCTAACCAATTGACTGCATCTGAGACTGTTATAACTGAGTCTTCCATGCCCTTCACTGCGACATGGATGGACTGTCTAAGGAACCTCCTGAAAGGCAATGGTTCTTCTACTACAACTATTGCGACTGCTATTGATGTCGCTTCAAGTTTGTTTGCAATCCTATTCCTGAATCTAGACATGCTAAACCTTTTGGAATTGGAGATGATGATGATCATTGGTGGGGGAATTAAGCACCTTGCTCATCTCCTACCTTTAATTATTGACTATTGCCTTGTCGATTTTTTCATCTCAAGGGTGTTTCTTTGCAGCTAACCCCTATCTTCCTCCTGCGTGCTATCTCTTGCCTGCCTACCTTCTACGACTTGAATGTCTCTATCCAGGTTTTTTTCCTCTTATCCAAGTGGGAAGGGTTTACACTAGTGAAACATTGAAAGACAACTACCTGTCCACTTAACGATCTACCTACCTGCTCCTCCAACCTAGTGATTACGTCCTTTGGAGGGAGTCCAATTTTGCCACACCTCTTACAAATTGGGTGTTGCATACTCCAACTTGGGAGAGGGGGGTGTTAAGTTATTAGGAATTATAGATTATAGGTTTTCTTATTTAGGATTGAGAGTTTATATTATTTTCTATATCTATTTAGATTTTCTATTTCTTCAGGGACTACCATATAATTGTTGCACCTTGAATCTCTATATAAAGGGGTTAGGGTTCTCTATTTCCAAAAAGATTGCTTATTATTCTTCCACATTTGTAATACTCCATATTTTGGCAACCCTTTCGGTTTATCTTTATGGTATTCCTAATTTTATTGTTTTAGTGATTTTTAAATTGCAATTCTAATTTACTTTATACAGCCAATCTCGTGTTAACTATAAAAGGAGGGGTTTGGATATTTTGGAGGTTTCCATTTTTTCGGGCTTAATCTGTCTCATTTTCCTATTTCGATTGTAACTTGTATGGTTTCTTGCTTGTTTAAATCTGATTTTAAATTATACAAATGAAGGAGAATAATAATGATTTTTCAATTGCAGTGCTAATTTACTTTGAAAACCAGTCATGACGGTGGAGACCATATTCTGCAATATCTTGTTAACCAATTTTTTCCTTTTTGTTGCGTTTGTTTATGGGTTGAGTTTGGATATTTTGCAATTTTTTATTATTTTCAATAGCCGGGTTTTAATTTGTCCCAATTAGCTATATTGATTATAACTTGTATACGTTGTTGCTTGCATAAATGTGATTTTTATGTGAAAGTGATAGTAGAAAATACATACATAGTTATTGCTACGACTCGATTTCTAGATCTTTATAGGATCCGAAATCGACTTACTTCGACTAATCTTAAGATTTAGTCATCTAAAAAGAAATAATAAAAAAATAGGAAAGTAAACTACATTCACATATGCAATATAACTAAGCAGTAAAAACGTACAAAATAGTAAAGGAAAGTAAAATTGTTATTCCATTACATACTGCCACAACAGAGACAACGGAAACGAAAGTAACAATAACAACAATAGCTAAAAGCCTGAAACTTACTACAACAGTAAGGAGGTACAACAAAGAAGTGTAGGAAAATTACGGTTGAACTCGACTGGGTCCAGCACCTTCCGCAACCGGAAGCTCGAGCTACTCAACTCCTGGACCGAACAGTGTTGTGAAAAAGACGGAGTCAGCGAACGCTGAATAGAGTGGTATCTATACTATCTAAAGCAGTAAAAGCAACAAGTTTAATTCTCTTTTCTAGTTATTTTACTTTATATGCATTTCATTTTCACTCATTTTCCTTAAACTTTCATATTTTCTTGATCTTGCATGTTCCTCATGGGAACGATCTTGATTGCAGTCTTTTCCGAAGAATAGAAGGTATATGTGGTGCTCTCCTGGTCGGGAGAGTCCCCAATGGTAGTCCTATACCCAGTCAACCACCCCGAGATCATTGTCAAGACATAGCGATGACACGCGTGATAAACGCACGGGTAGCTATCACGCACTGACACGCAGTCAGTCATTTCCGCTAGCAGGTACGTCCAAAGTACAGCACGAAACAGTATAGAGCCTAGCTCTCTCAGAAACAGGAGTCTAGCTCCTCAGAATGAAAACAGGGGTCTCGCCCCTTCACAGTCTGCGCACACTCGTCTGACTACTCCGGTTTGCCCAGAAGGCCTAACAAGTCAGTGTAAGGTGGCTAGCTAAACCCCGGGTCTCATGGGGTGGCTAACTCCCTCCCTAAATTAGTAGCTCACCTCGATACCGTGTACACGAGGGCCAACAGAAGTCGGTGTAGAGTGGCAAATCCTAACCCTTGGTCTCAACCCAAGGGCGGCTAGCTCCGCTCTACACAAAAAGGGGACAGTCACTCTCCTTGGTACCACGTACTCAAAGACTAGCACACTTCCTATGCACATTCTAAATTTTTCATCTAACCACAAGAGCTCTACTCGTAATTTCCCATAGGATTCATGCTCATGTTCACCACATTATTCCGATCCAGATTTTCCCATTCATAATTCAGTTCTCGTTATATACAGGCAGCTCGTGTTTTCATAATTCAATACCTGCAACTAATGATTTCACAGGCAATTGTTCATTTATCTCAGGCAGCTTATATTCTAATAGGTAGCTCACAACTATATTACAGGCAATTGCTACCAGTTTAACTTAATCATGTATACAAATACAATCATTCAGTACAATTGGTTCATTCATTTCTCTATCCTAGGATTTATGTCACATCCTAAGGATTCCAGTTGGCTAATTCCACATGCACATTCTTATTTAATATGATTAGCAGAAGTAGACTACTCTACCAGACAATCCGGGAGTAATTGGGGCTCGAACCGCAAACCTAGGCATCTCTGTGAGCCCCAAACACGTAGCAGGCGAAACCCTATACCATGGAATACATCACAAAGGAGGATTCAAAACATTGTACAAAAGTTTCTAGTACGTAAAAAAACTCGCAAGGAAACTGCAGATACTTCGTTTGCGTAAAACGGATCCCGATCGTACCCCAAACAGATCAAAAACGTGTCTACTGACCAAAATCAGACGTCTAGAAACAAGTCCAGACGTCTTAAAAGATACAGAACCTCACCTCAAGTCCCTACGGAGTCCTCAGACGTCTAGGACTCCCCTGTAATTGTCTGAAGGCGGTTCTAGATGTTGGACCACTCCTCTGGTCGTCTGGAAACACCTCCAGTCGTCTGGTGAGCTGATCAGACATCCGAAAGTACATGGGAGAGTGTTCCGTGCTCCTTCCCAAGGCTACTCCTGCGTACGACAGCGTAGCCACCCAAAATCAGACCGACATATCTTCTGCGGTGCGGCCTGCATGGCCGTAACCGCGAAAAGAACGTACCTTCGTGATAAAAGAGCTTTTAGACGTCTGGTCTTGACTCCAGACATCCAGATGTTCCGCCAGTCGTCCGGACTTCTCTCCAGACATCTGATACTGGAAAATTTTCCAGTATCAGAACTCGCTCCCAGCGCTCTCCGCCACGCCTCTCCCCGCTCCACCGCAGCTCCCGCTGCTGCAGGTCGTCGAGGACACCGCTCCGAACTCCCTCCTCCCGCATGCACCCGTGGTGGCCGTGTGAGTTTCGATGAGCTTCCACCAAAGCTCCTAACTTCGGCCTTCTCCTCCTTCACTCTCCTCTTTCTCTCTCTCTCTCTCTCTCGCTCACCCTCACTCACCTCTCGCAGCAGTGAAGGTGGGGTGTGGTGGTGGTGTGTGGAGTGGAGGGGAGAGGAGGGGAGGGGTCTTTATAGGGGCTGTAGGGATTTAGGGTTCGGGTAGGAATGTGGAGAAAGGAGAGAAAGAAAAGGCACGTAGGGCGCAGTACGCATACAGAAATTTCATTTTCAGACGTCCAGGAAAGAATTCAGACGTCTGGACAGACGTCTGTCTGAGATTCCAGATGTCTTAAAATGTTAAAAGTGGGACGGGTCTTTACATATGTGTGTGTGTGTGTGTAGAGAGAGAGAGAGGATTACACTAAGTGTAAGAAAAGTATCCTATATCCACGTTTATATCTTTGCTAACATGTAATTATTTGAAATAAAGTTTTGTAAGATGAAATCATTCACAAAAAATAATAATTTGCCAAATTTTCTTAAAAAAAATAATTCTTTCAAATTTCATCCAAGAATGGATGTTTTAAACTTTTTCATCAAGTCAAATTTTGACAAAATTTAGACCATTGAAAAGTATTGAAAATCGATAATTTCTGATGCGAGGGAAGATGTGTCAGATTGGATTGCAATTTGATACATAATACCAATGTCGTTGTACTATTGTTGTAACTAAGTATTGATGATAGCAGTAGCTCCTCGACCTCAAGCCTCTTTCCTCCGGCACATCATGATTCTCGCTGCAGTGGGTCCTCCATGCTTGAGCTCTTCACCATGATAGGACTCTTTCATGCCTCCCTGTGCTAGCACTATCATTCTTTATGTTGGCATCGAACATTGTTGGAAATACAATGATGGGTGAGACTTAAACACTACCAGATTTGATCATAGTGGAGAGATATTAGGCTATAAGGGGGTAGAGGGATGGAGACATTAATGGTGTGGGAGTGTAAAGGGAGGCGAGGGGAGCAGCACAAGTGGAATCGGTGCTTTCATTTCAAGTAAATGGTGACCGCTACTATTGTAAATGGTGAAGCAATGGAACTCAAGCTCGTATTGTTTTTGCTCAAGGAAAAGCCTCTCCTTAGATGGTGCACGAATCTACTGAAATAGTCATAAATACATATGGGCCTTTACCGTTCTAGAAAATAAATATGAGCCTCTGTTGACTGCCGGCTCAAGATCTTAAGGAGCACAAGTTCCATTCATGAATTGAATCTGGCCTTTGAGGATGAATTCGTCAATGGAGGTGGCAACGTCATTGAGGTTGAGGAGGGGAGGCCAAGGATGGCATGGCAAGACCTAGGGAGGCAGCAGCAACATATGTGTAGTGTGTATAGCTAGCGTGGGACCAAAGTAGTAGACAGAGTGAAGAGGGCTATAGGAGGTGTTGATATGGGTGGAAGATCTTTTGGCTTCATTGGTGTAAGATGTCGTGGATGAGGTGAAGGTCTGTGCTATTCTAGAGCCTGCTAGCACTAGTGAGTCATTATAGCTAGTTTTTGGTGGTGAGATGTGGGAGGAGATGGGTTGTGGTTGTGGTGGGCCAAGTTATTTTGGTCTAAAAAGCAATGAAAGTGTGGTCTATACATTCCATGTGATACCATAGGAGGGTGATCGTCCCAATCTCAAACCATAGGGTGGGAATTGCCTCTCAGCCCAAAACCACAAAGGCTAGGGGATTTTATTTTAGTCCTTTTCACATACTTTTCATCTCATGCATTATTATTGTTATTGATGGCTTGTTCCGCCAAAAAATACCATGTAATTCCAACCCTATAGTATTAGCCTGGTGATAAAAGGTTCAGTTGGAATTTTATCAGATCAGCCGACTAAGAATGAATTTGAAATAGCCCTTTTGTCAACGATTGGAATTGGTTTTGGTTGGCTGGTCCATTCTTGATTCCCGGATGTCTAGTTCCTTACGTATGCTTTGCATGCATTTGAACCCTGTTTCTTATACATCCTACAAAATAGATATTGGCTATTAGCGATGCCATTTTTCTGTTATTGCCGTGTTCGTCTTGCAGGAAAAGCTGCTAGCTGAAGTTGGCCCTTCAAAGTGGACAAAGGCCTGTTTTGTCCCAACTACATCAGACGGCATTGTAGTTGGCTTCAGAAAATGGCTAAATATGTACTCAAATGGTCATGTTAATTGGGGGAAGAATATTCAGCCATTCCTCCCTCCAACTCCTCCTAGAGAACAGCTCATGGACAGGTCATTGCTTGCTCAGAATCAGAATAACTAAATTCCTCCTTTTCTGGCCAGGTTACCTTTCACAAGTATCTCTCGTAAATGGAATAAGATTGATGTTTTCTTGGCCTTTGATTTTTGCAGATATTGGTCGCATGTAGTACAGTGTAGAAGCTGCAGTGTGGCTTTGAAAGGCTTAAAGGCCCTCGAGGTCGCCCTTCAGGCTGCTTCCGTACTTTTCATTGGTCTTGCTGCTGTTGTCAGGCAGAACACCCTCTCAATGCAGATGAGGAGTGGTGTCGTGTCTGCAGCCGTGCTATGCTTCTTGGCATCAAGATGGCTCGCTCATTTTATCTACAAGAACTTCTACTACCATGACTATGAGCATGCTTTCAGATGAGCATTTATGTTCATGCTTGGAGGGGAAGATAGATCCCCACCTCCATGAGATTGGATAAATTCACATTAGTGCCCTCGTTCGGCTCCTATACCTTTTCGTGTTACTTGCCATTGGCTTGTCGACTTCTATGTCATATTTATACGAACTTGACTTGCTTTTTTGTCACGGGAAATATTTTTAGATTATTATGTGAATATAGTATGCATATATAGATCTAGTTCAAATTGTAATTTTTAAAAGTATCATGGTAAAGAAATGTAAAAGTTTATGTAAAATGTCACATATCCTTTCAGATATGATTGTCGTTATGTTACATGGATAATACTTTAATATGATTGTTGATATTTTATTTATAATTAGATGTTGAGGTGCAATATCAAAACATTATCTATAAAATTTGATTTATAATTAAATGTTAATGGTGCAATTTAGTTCATAATTGAAAAGTCATTGATGTAATTTAGTGGAGATGTGAGTTGAAAAATATAAAAGTTGACGTATTGTTATAAATGTGGTTCTTTTTTTTTATATATAAAAAAAGTGCTGACATGTGATGGGATTTACCATTGTTGAAATCAACAGTCAACCATTTTCATAGGAGTGAGTATTTGCGTAAAATCATTTTGCACCTTTAAAAAAATTTTACACAGGTGTCAAGTAAGATTGCATCAATGTAATATTTTTTTGGATAAGTGTAAAATTAAATTCTAAGTGTTTCTTCATATATAGCAAGTGACCATAAATTTTAGACTTTAAATCTTAAGGGAAAAAATCATCTTTCAAGTGGAAAATTATTTTTCATACGTGAAATCACTTTTCATAAATTTAAATCTTAAATTTATAGGTTAATATCACTTTGAATAGGTGTAAAATTACTTTGGATTGATAAAATTATTCTTAAAATAATTTATCACTGATGTAAAATTTTTTATCATCTGTGTATTTTTTAAGGTAAAGTGACGTGGTAATTTTTTAAATATGGTGAAGATTATCATATAATAAATTTTAAAATTTTTATTTTTTTATATTAAAAATCAATTATAAAATAAATTAATATTATATAAAATACGAAAATAATATCTACGTCATTTTTTACCTTACCGTTTACGTTTTTTTCCTTTTCAGCTTTAGTTAAAAGTTAAAATATCACCTTCATGGCTAAAAAAAATACTGGTGCATTTTGTTTCAGGATTAAATGGCATTGATACAAATCTTTTCTAAAAAATATCACTAGCTCATTGGAATGCGGGGGGGAATTTGCGTGAATTTTCGTGTCGGCGTGCATTTGTACCTTTTAAACAAAGAAAAAAAAAAAAAAAACGGAGAAAGTTCTACAATAGCATACTTATATTTCTTTATGATCCTCGCAAAGATTCCGAAGATCCAAAGGGTCCTATTGTTTTACAACGCCTGCTGTATACGGTAGGAAATCTGAGCCCACTACATGCCTGCCCAAACGTAGCAAGGGGAAAACAGAAACGAGAACCAAGTATTACACATGTGAATCAGGAAAGTGCTCGACGATGGCTATCCTATGGTACCTTGAAAAGGTTTGGGGAATTGTCAGAAGGCTCATTTGAACTGTTGTATGTCATAAAACTAAGACTAAAACCATAATTTTAACAAATGCGTAGTCTCCAGGAGGCAGTTATGGCGTGTTGGAAGAAGACAAAGTGCCAACAACTAAGTGCAAAAGGAAGAGGAATTCGCGAAAATAGTTTAAGCACGTCGTACGGTAGTAGAATAGCTGCTGCTGCAGAATGTACATGTTTCCATCTATATCGTTCTCGACTTTGCTAAAACTCAACACTGCTTTTATAGAGCTTATCGTTGATTTTTACCTTTTTTTTTTTGTTTCCATCTATATCGTTCTCGACTTTGCTAAAACTCAACACTGCTTTTATAGAGCTTATCGTTGATTTTTACCTTTTTTTTTTATAAAAAAAAAAAAAGTTCCTTCGCCATACATGCACCAGCGAGTGCTGTGCCCACGCATCGCTGAGGTTCTCGTAGTCACATTCAATAGCCAAGCATCGAGTAAGAATATTCTTTCTTCCCTCAAATTTAGAATATGGAATTTTCTCAATTATTATAATGATACAAGGGAAAGTAATCGGATCTGGTAATAAGGAAAATCGGATGTTGACGCCAATGATTTGACTCGTCAGAAAATTGATGGTAAGAGTCCAAAACCTAATCAAATAACGTATTAGTCCAAGGGCCTTCTTCCAAACAGACCTCGAATCAAACACTCAAGTCTAACCTTAAGGTGTCTAGTTTTGACATTACACAAGCATGGTCCTATAATTGACTTCCAAAGTCAGATCATATAATCTCATCTGAACCCAATGTCTGACATTCCAAATTGGAAGCTTCTACAGGCTTCTAAGCTCAAAAAATCGTAGCATTTAGCATTCAATTGTAGAAAGAGTTTCAGCTCTACTTTACAATGGAAGCCACAAGAGCACGTACGAACGACAACCATCTTGCATATAAGTGAGTTTTGTGGCCCTCGGATAAAAAGATTGGGCAATGATTGATGACTGGCGTGGGACTCGATTGTTTCATAGAAAGGGATCATGGTGGCCCGGAACCATGACTTCTTGCGGTGAAAAAATGATCCTTAATCACCAAAATGGGACAGGTAAGAAGTAATTGCTACATAATATATGGAAATGACCCCCACTATCTCCATAATACCAAGATCCCAATGCCAACAACTGGATGTTTAATGAGCCAACTAATGCACATAATTGACTTGGAAGACGACCAAGGTACACATGTCTCGTGATCTTAAATTCAATAAGATCTCCAAAGATCATGGGATCACAGTAGTTTCAAAATCTCGAAAGTTAATCAGCACATTAACATCCAACTTGGTGGGTGATGCTATAGGCAGAAATAACAACTTGGTTGTGTAAAAAAGACCTTGTGCCTCCTATAAATGGCAAGAAATCATTTTTGCAGCCAATCGGTATACTTATTTTTATACAGTGCACGTGGAGGTTGCTCTCCCTAAGACTGGGCTTTGAGAGAGTGTGGACGTTGTGAACCTCTATGTATCTATATGTACTTGAGAGTTCGACGATTGTGGATGCCTAAATAGATATGCCCTCAAGGGTACAGGCAATTTCTTGCCTTTTAAGTATCTTAATGTTGTGGATGTAAATATTTCTTTTTTTTTCTTGTAAGATAAATCCAATCCATCGAGACTATGTAGTTATCAACTTGTTTAGGATGTTTTTCTTTTTTTATTTGCAAATTATCCCTCTATTTTAGAATGGGTCAAGTCTTTTACCCTTTTCGTGTTTAGATTGTTATAGCAAATTATCTCTTTGTTTAAGATAAGTTCAGCCTTTTATAGCTTTTAGGTTGTTAAAGTTCTTCTATAATGGAGACGGACGTGTCATGTAGAAAGATAAAATGAAATAAGGTAAAATTTGAAGTCCTTCTCCAGTACCCTCCTCCTTTCCCTTCCTTATATCCAAGTTCATTTTTACGCCTTTCCTTTTAAAATCTCACACAGCTTGCGTGTGTTTTCATGTATTTCTTCTTTGTCCTTCATCACTTTCTCAACCACTTGCTCTTTCTCCATCTACATCACTTGTCTACATGGTGCCATCCAAGGATCAGCTTTAGCATCATCAAGAACAGCTACACCTTTCTTTATATAGGGTCTAGATTTTTTCAGATAAAGAATTGAACTCGTATGTGAAGATTGATTGGGAGTTGTTTGGTAGGAAACCTAGACCCATTGACTCACTTTCCCCAAACATGTCAGATCCATTTGGTAAAATGACCTAGCTAAATCGCGTCCAATCAACACAGAATGGACAACTTACAAGACTATGGGAGTAGATTGTTTCAGTAAACAATTTTATTTGGACCATCTACAATTCTAAGTTGAGGACTCTAGCCCTGATTAGGCTATTAGAAAAATAAAATCCCAACGGGTTTCCCTCATGAGTTGGAACCAACATATGGTCGTTATTATCACCAAGAAGATTTTGCACATCTTTTCTTTGCCTGTACGCTTTCCCAGAAAGTGTGGTGCTACACTAACATCAGTTGGATAGATTTTACGAATGTTCAAAGGTTTTGGGCAACCTTCAAAAATGGGATATATCGCAACTAAATACAAATGTCCAAAGATCTAAAGGCAAGAGGGCCAAGGGTTTGGTTGTGTTATGAGGAATCTGGTTTTTGTTAGGTAGGAATGACGTTATTTTGAGTTGGGGGAGGGGGGGAGTGTGGAGAGGGGAATGACCTGATGTTCAAAATGTTGAATTTGGGAGGCCTATTGCATTAATTGAGATGCAAAATGGAGGGTGATGATATGGAATTCATATTGAAATTAAAGAGATTTTGAGATAGATTTTTACTGTCACATTGTAAGTGGACAAACCTCTTGATAGGTATAAAAGGTTGTTGCTCCCATAACTCATATATCAAAGAGCAAGAGGTAAGGTTGGGACCACACATGCCTCACCTTCCCTTGTCCCAACCCGATCTTTAACTTTAGCTTAGACTCATGTAAGAATCAATTTGGAACTTAGATTTCTTTGCTACAAAAATCTCCTTGATTTTGTGAATTAATTGATTTATTAATAGGTTAATTAATCTTGTTGAATCCTATAACGTTCACTCTAGGTTGCATGCTCTATATAAGAGCCTATCTCCTCTCTCTATCTCTCTCTCTCTCAAGGTGCACAAAAGACCAATTTGGTCGAAAAATCTACATAAGGAGTTGGAAGAAGTTGACGACAATTGATCAATCAACCATTTGTTTTGATTGATTAACCAATCCAATTGGTCGATCAAATTATCTCGGTTGAATTCTTCTGAGGTGATTTTCGAAAACATCCAAGTTCTGATTGAGTCAATTCTTAAAAATGGATCGTTATATCCTAGGATGAGCTCGTTAAATCCCAATACACTGACACCTTCTCTAAATGAAGTCTTACACAGATGTTTTAATCACGGTAAACTCTAATTTTTCTTTATTTTGTTGATTGATGATGTGATATGTTGTTTACTCTATATTTTATTCTAGATTTTTTCATTTAAAATTTATTTTAATTAACTTACTTGGTTTAATACTTAAAATTTGTGCCAAAACATTGGAAATATATATATTTAAATATAGCAATTATTACGTAATTACTTTTGTATATTTCATGTCTATTATATATGCATGATTTTCGACACAAAATTTTACCTCCTATTTCCACTTTGATTTCTTCAAGGGATAAGTTTTTGTAGCTTTACTGATCCTCTATTATATAAAGGGTCGTTAACCAAGCACTGTACGTATTAATTTGTGCATTGCTCACTTCTATTTTTTTTGTTTCTTCAATCTCTCTCTCTCATTTGCTACTACTGTCTCTCATCTCATTTTATTTTATTTTCCTCACATTTTATTTTTCTTGCACACTATTTAGCAGGTACATTCATTTCGAATTCCATCTTTGTCATCAGCCTCTTTTTCTTGTACTCTTTCATTAAAGACCAATATTGAGTATGTTTATAAGAAAGTGTAGAATCATACATATATAAATCGGGTAATATAAATCAAATCTAAGATGCTGATTGGAAATCAAAATATATCAGACAATACATTTGTAACGCACGGTAGTTATTGATTTCCAATTAGTATTTTTAATTTTTCACCGATAAAAAATCAAGATACATCAGACAATACATTTTATAACATGTAATTTATTAATTTTCCATCGATTTAAAATTAAGATATACTAATTAAAAATTATATTAAACTTTTATACTCTCACAGCAAATCACGCATTAAAAGTTAATTTATATTAATATTGATGGGTGACCATCAAAGCCATGCAAGAACGCCACCCCCTTATTTCATTAATTTTTTTTTTATCCCAAAAAAACCTTTATGTTACGTGGGATGAAGCAGCACCAGTGAGTGCCGACGAGCATGCGCAGCCTTACCCTGCATGGGATCAAGCAGCACCACAACACACATACGACAAAACCTGTGCTTCTTCTGAACTCCCGTCGCTCTATCCATCCATACAACCGAATCGACGGACAGCAGCTACCACAAGATAATGGAAACAGCTCTCTTCCTCCCCGTTCCCTCCACCCCATTCCGCCCCCTCCTCTCCTCCCGTCTCTCCCCAGTCCCTAACCTCCCCATCCGCCGCCACCTCCCGGCCCGCGCCGCCTCCTCGCAGGCCGTCGATGATGCCGGCCCCGAGGCCGCCGCCCGGTTGCGAGCGGGGGTGGAGGAGTTCGATTGGCACTCGCAGTGGTACCCGGTTGCTCCGGTGTGCGACCTCGACAAGAGGAGGCCCCACGCGAAGACGGTGATGGGGCTCGACGTGGTGGTGTGGTGGGACCGCAACGAGGGCCGTTGGCGGGTGCTTGACGACCGCTGCCCCCACCGGTTGGCTCCTCTCTCCGAGGGGAGGATCGACCGGTGGGGGAGGCTCCAGTGCGTCTACCACGGCTGGTGCTTCGACGGCCAAGGCTCCTGCAAGTTCATCCCCCAGGAGCCCCCCGAGGGACGCCAGGTGAAAAAAATAACATCTGTATATATATATAAAACAAACGAAAGTTCCTTTCTTCACTTCACGTTCAGTTCATATAAGCAACCATTGATTGACTTTTATGTTACGGGAAAAGATGCGAGAGGTGACGAGATCGCCACGGGAATGCCGTGACAAAGGAAGCTCACACCCAAGAGGGTACCGCTACTCCTTGGGAGGGATCTGACATCAAAATGATTGTTGTATGTTCTTACGGCACATGGAAGTGGTGAGGGAGGGCAGAGCAGTCCAATGTTAAAAGCAAGGTCTCATCCCTTCAAGAGGGAACCTTGCCACTCCTTTATGGTACCGTTTGTTTTGAGGGATTGATTATAAGGGATTAATTTTGTAAGTGGTAGAATTGTGAAAATTTTCTGTTTGGGAGAAATATGTGTCAAATGATGACGTGTTTGAGAAGATTGGAATTGGATAATCCAAAGATGGAGGGCTGTATCCGGGGATTGTTATAACATGGAATTAAAAGACCTAAACACAGCATAACTGGCTCAATCTCTGCAAACAAATAATGCGTATATTGTTGGGAGTTTTGCTCATAAATGGTGTACAGAAAGCGTGGAGATTGTGGATGGCCATGTATTCGCTCATTAGATTCGGGAAAGATGGGCCATCCTCTAGGTGCTAATCTCTAAGAAGGAGATGGGTGTCCCAGATAGCAGTTATTTTGCAATCCTTCAGCCTAATAGGAAGTCACTGCATGGTGGGTGTAACTATTACCCCTATCTCTAGCAGCAAGTTTCATCAGAAATACATGCTCCTTAAGAGTGCTTGTGATTGCTTGCAAGCACTTCCAGCACGAGCTTCTTTTCCCCTTTGTGAACTTCCCACCTTAGGGGATGAAGGGATAGTGCAACCTCCATTAGCGTTGATCGGAAGATGGGCATTCTTGTCAGATAGTTGTACTAGAATGACAAAAGAGTGAAGGTCGACAACAACCATCTATGGTACCTGATCGTAATTTTTTACCATATTATCATAGTAACTGTGATAGGAAATCAAATGGTTTAAGTTCTCCACCTCCTTCCTCACAAAATGTGGCCAATGTTGCCTTCCACAAGCCAAACTATACCATCCAAGCCGTTGTTGTCTTTTTCCGCCAGAAGCCACCTTTAATTTGTTCTGTTTTAAGTTTGCCCTCATGGAGGAACTTTTGAGCAAGAAGTATACATGTATACATGTATTAAGATGTTCTTCTTTTTTCTTTTTGTGAAATGTACATGTACTAATTATTAAGGCAGTACATGCCATCACTCACCTTTAGCAGGAGGGCTAGAATACTATATGTATGTTTAGGATCTTCCATGGAAGGGTTTGGGCTAAGATGTTATTATTCTGGAAGTCAGTGTTGCATTTATTCTCACCTCATTAGCCGTCGGTTTCTTGGTGAATGCATCCTGCAAATAAGATGAAATAGAATCTTTGCTGTGAAGTGTTTGGCTTCTGGCAGGACAGTGAAATAGATTGCTTTATGATAAAATGGAATGCTTTTATGATAATAATCTGGGCTAATGTATCACCTCATTAGCCATCAAGTAACCATTACAAGTTGCAGTGGCAAAACTTGAAGTGTCAACCAGAACTTTAGGCATATTAAATCACAAGAAATAGAATTCTTTATAATGAAAGGCCCAGGTTCTATCTAGAGGGATATCGTAAACATACAATTGGAAAATACTACTTGCAGTGATAATGTAAAATATAAAATAAGGAAATCCTTACTCTAAAAAAAAGAAAGAAAATTCTTCTGCATGATAGAATGACAGTTTGACTTTAAAAAAACACTTCAATTTCCAAAATTAACCTAAGTTTGGAATTCAATTGAAGAGAGATGCTTTCTTAGTCAAAAGTGGCTGTGATTGCATCAATTAATCTAATAAAGTTCACAGAGATAAAACAGGAAAAATGTAATGGTTCTTTTTGTTTATTTGGGCCATTGTGCCTCTGAGAATGTTAGCTTTGGAGATTCCAACTATTTTGTTAACTTGATATACCTTTGCACGTTGACAAGAGCAATACCCTTTTTTTTGAGAAAAGGCAAGAGTGATATTTATCATTGCTAATGAGACATTGGCTTTTGGCTAATTTAATTCACTGGACAGATAAGCTAGTGGATCTTTCTGTTATGCAAGCAAGATGGGGAGGATTGGCCCAAATTATATATTTACCCGTGCTTATACTCCTAAGTCGTTTTTGTACTTTTTTCCTTTTCCTACTTTGTATAGGGTTAAGAGAGAATCACAAGGGAACTCTCTTCTATCTCTACTAGATAGATGATCATGTCCTAACTATGCAAAAATCTGTGTTATTTGTGTAACTATTACATATCAGCGGTCCGACAATTTGACATTATTGGTAAAATTTGCAGTTCCGCACATCCAAAAAAGCTTGTGTTGCTTCCTATCCAAGTATTGAGCAGAACAAAATTGTGTGGTTCTGGCCAAGTACCGACCCCAAGTGCAAAGATATCTCAGAGCAGAAAAAACCTCCATACATGCCTGAAATTGACGACCCTTCATATGCATCTCTAATGGGAAATAGAGATATTCCATATGGGTAATGCTCTTTAGCCAATCACAAAATAGATGTTGTAATTTAGTATCAAACTTCATAGATTACCTGCAAGTTCCTTGTGCTTTTCTAGCATTGTTATGAGCATTGAAAATGTTTACGCTATTCTTGTTTGATCCCTTTCATACCAATTTTTATTAATGGCTAGTTTATTTGTAGATTCAATTATCTCTTTTGATTAATATTTTGAAATAAGTTGCTTCTTATTGATGTGTAAGTGGGCAAAACCAGAAAAGTTGGCCTAATCACAATCAAAAGTTAGGGTTTTTCAGAAAGGAATTACTTAGTCTTTGAGGACTGGAATGAAATTCGTGTTACTTGTACGTATATTGATTCAATGATCAAAACATCAGCTTCTTAGAATGAAATATTGCATACTTGAGCGTGTAGGGACTAGAGAGTTGGGCATTATTAGCTGTTATCCTCAAAGGCATCAGGAACAAAATGATTCCATATTGGACCCATTCCTACATTTTCTTTCTTTTGTTTTTTTGGAAAAGCACCATTGCATTGCATTTTGAACTTCTTAAAATTGTAGGCTTTCTTTCATATTCTTAGATTTTGATGCAAGTAGGCAGTTCTCAATTATAAGCTAGAAACCAAGGAGGCAAGATTCCCAAAATCTAGTCAAGGGAACTTCCCTCCCGTGGTTGATTCCAAATTACTACCTTTGTAACTTGAGATGGCTTGGCTGTGACAAATATAAATAGATCAGGAGTTAGTCATTAGTTGCAAAATTAGCTAAGTTTGTTGGTGGTTAGGGGTTGTTCTATTACTCTTGTAAGGGATGATAGGGAACTCCTCTTCATCTCTACAAGATGGAGGCCCTTGTATTTCTGAACTAATCAAGGTCGAAGGACCTAATCAAGACAACGAGCACGAGTATGGGAAAAGATTAAACCATGTTATCGCTCGGGAATTGGTTGCCCAATTTTACCATGAAGGGTGCATGTCTGGAGAGGGGCCGTAACCCTCGAAATTTTCACTATCTCGATATGGTATGTGAGTCTTTGGAGTGCAGGGTAGCTCAATTAAATGGCTCCTCTCAAATATAAGGTTCTCTTTTATAGGGTATAAGGCATGCATCCTTTGGGAGAGCCCTCTCGGGCTGCTTCTTGAGGAGGTACATGCATCCTATGCACAGGTTAAAAGGACAACTTGTGCCCGACTATTAGCCTCTTTTAGGCCTTCCCTACCATCGAAGGTGCAACCTTTGCAGAGGTGACGTAGAGTATGTCGCATATTATTCTTGTGCGCAAGCCTTAAACAAAAGGACAAAATAGCCAAAAAAAGACCAAAAGGAGGTCTTGGAGAGGTAGACTCCGACGTTGCTGCTAAAGTTCTCTAGTCGTATTACTCTATCGCCTCATCTGGCCTCGCCGTTTGGATACTTGATGGGCTTGGTAGGTGGTCTAGCTAAGTGAGTTGAGTGGCTTGAGCGGTGACACCACATGAGATACTTTAGCTCTTGTCTAGCAGATCCTAGCGAGTTGCCTAGGACTCACCGTCTCATATGAAAAACTCGAGTGGAGGCTTACTTGGGGATTTACCTTGCAAAAGTCAGACGATTGTGTTGGCTACTCATGCTTGGCTCATATGGTTGGGTCTCCTTTACGAGATTCTGAGCTTTGAGCTTGCCTCTACCTTAGCTAAAGGCTTTGTGGGCCTTTGCCTGATGGGCCAAACTTTTCTTTCCTCATCATTTGCTCCTATTCTCGTAGTCTTCTTTGTAAGCTATGAGAGTAAAATATCTTCTGCCCATTTTTTTTGTAACTCCCCCTACCCCCAGCAGTCACCACTCGTTTCGCTAAGAGTAGGTGCTCTTTCGCCTTTAGAGGGGGAGGGGGCCAGGGGGGTCATCGTGGTTTGCTCTTTTGGACATTTGGGTGATGCCTCGAGGGTTCTGCTTTTGTCTCTTCATCTTCCCGAGCAGACCGACCAGCTGTGGCAATGCAGGTTTAGGTAGACTATTCAAGTAGGTTGGGGGATTCGAGTGTATTGGAATGCTAGTAGACAAGCCAACTCAAGTGGGTTGGAATTCGGGTGAATTGGAATTCAGTTGGATGGCCTGAGTAGGTTGACTTGCTCTGGTAGCTAGAGCTGTCCACTTGCCACTCAATAGGGATGGTTTTCTCGTAAGCCTCTTAGGCTTAGGCTTGCCATGGTAAGCTCGTTGCCCCCGCTTTCATTGCGTTGATTGCCCGGGTAAGCTTTTTTTTTAATTTCTTCAATCCTCGTTTGCCGTCAGTGACTTTCTTTTGAGAAGCTGGTTGGTTGGGTGCTTTACGAGGGATTTCCTCCTATATCAACATCGGGGTTGTCCCCCCTGTCTCTGGCAGCTTCTACTCAGCGTTGCCGAGGGGAGGTTCATCCTTCGCCTTTACTTCTCGCGCAGAGGAGAAGGTGCCAATTGCCCCCATTCTCGCTCCTCACATGGGGAGGTCTTGGCAATTATTCTGCTCTGATTTTTGGATGGTGCTTCGAGGGTCCTACCCCCAGCACACACTTAAGGGATGTTGCCACTCATAGTGCAACTGATCCCAGCCCCCAGTTTAGGAGGGTTTCTTGGGTTAGGTGGTTGGTTCCACTAGGATTTTTAGGCGGATGGTGGCCAACCATCACCTCTGCCATTTGCCTATAGTGGTCAGGCTTAGGACGTTGTCATGTCGTTCAAATTTCTCAAGGCTTGGGTGGACTTGTGTCCATCCTTCTAAGCCTAGGAGGTTGTAATGATAACACCTCATTTATTAGTGATGTAACATTTCAGGGTGTGAACCACTCTTGCATTTGTTCGGATGACATTTTAATTGTCAATTGATCATTTTCGCAAGTTGTCTCCTTTTCACATGCTTTAGTCCCATCGCACTTATTGCAGACTCGACATTTCAGGGCGATTCCTGGGAACGTACACCCACTCCTTTGCCACCTCGCTTGTAAGTAAGGACCGTGTGGGGGGGGGGGGGGGGGGGGGGATGCTCTTGTCGCTACTTCTCCTTCGAGGATGGTTTTAAGTGAATTGCTTCCTAAGACAACAAAATTGCATTGGTTGACACCTTGTCAGCCTACGATGCCATCTATTAGCCTTGTTGAAGGGCTCACTTTTGCAGCGAGCACCTTTTTATTACTCTTTCCTCAGATGAAAAGACCTCCTCTGAGAGGGTTCTCACCTTTCTTGCCCTTGTTAGTGATAAGGGCTTTAAGCAAAGGGTTGTGGAACGTGGATTGGGCAATTGCAGGAGTATAGTTGTGGGCGATTGGGCGAGACTATGCTTGCCTAGAAGGGGTCATGTCCCTCACTTGGATCGTTCAACATCCATCATGATTGCAGGCCTTGACTCAATCATGGCATTTCCTCTGCCTGTCTTTTCATGTCTTTGCCCTCCGAGGTAGGGACGGTCTCGGTAGGGTGATTGGCTACTATGGATGTGTGTGTGTGGGGGGGGGGGGGGGGGGGGGCTTTGAGTGCCTCTCCCAGCAGGTGTCATCCCACCTTAGTAGGGGTGCCTATTCACGGGCGACATTGCTTAAGGATACCTTGTCTTGCTTGGCAGCAGGATCCTCTAGCGAAAGTTACCTCAAACGACTACCAAAGGTTGCTAGGTCTTGGGCAGGGGCCTGAGATCAGAGCCCGACTAGTGGACTTGACGAGTCCACACACGGGCTCCGATGACGAGCCGTTCACCGAGTCAAGCTCAACAATGTTGGAGCGGCTGTAAATGACCTTTATCGACGAGGTGCAATCAAACAGGGGAGGGCCTTGTGCTTCTCCATGGTGCCTTTTTTTTTATCGCTTGCATTGGTTCGCTGTAAGCTCGTTTGCCTACCTTTGCATTGTACAACGAAAATCTTCTCTCTCTTCCGCCTCGCTTTGTTTCCCTTAATGTGGCTGTTGAATTTGCTAAGTGTTGTAGGCATTCACTTTAGGTGGGGTTGGTTTTAGTTGGGCTTTGTTCTAGATGTAGTGAGGCCTTCGGTTTATCACGTGTCACAAGTAGGGGATTGGATGGCCATTGAGCGTTGCAAGCTCGTAGGATCCGATAGAGTTTAAGGCAGTGACCCGGTAGGGTCCTTCCCAATTAAGTGCAGATTTGAGGCTTTTGCTTGCCTGAGTATCAAGTTGCCTATGTTGAAATGCCTTTGCTTGACCCTCTCATTATAGTACTTAGTGATTGATGTATACTCAGGCAATCATTCAGGAGCATTTATTTCTTGATTCCAACTAATTCAAGCTAGTTATGGCAAATGATGGTCTCATTATAGTACTTAGTGATTGATGGTAACACCATCAATCACTAAGTACTATAATGAGACCATCATTTGCCATAACTAGCTTGAATTAGTTGGAATCAAGAAATAAATGCTCCTGAATGATTGCCTGAGTATAGTAATTCCACTTAGATCCGTTTTAAGGAGAAAGCAATAAAATATGGTTAATTCTGTTGTTTTAACATCACATCACAAATGCAAAGTAACCACGGGATCACCCAGGGGTTAATTAGACGTCAATTGAGCATAAAAGATCAAAAAGTTGGTCCACACTGATAGAAATAGGATTTCATGCATTTCGAGAATCAAAATAATACACAAAACCCTAATTCTCAACCTCACTTGAATTGAAGAGGTTCTGGATTGGATAAAATTCATCTAAACCTCCTAAAATTCATAGAAAAATATTCTAAGAGGTTTGGTACCTTTGGTTTGACCATCTGAACCCATTTTGACCTAGAATAGAGTTTCAGACGGGAATTTACTTTGATTTGAGCTTTTGTGCAAATTGTTTAGTTAAACGTGGTCAAAACTCAAATTTAAGTTTACCATTAGATTCCTTGGGTCTAAATTATGTTAAGACCAAAATTTAGGCCCAATCAAAGTCCATCTTGACCTAGTTTACATTTCAATCCCTAAAACCTCTGTTTCTTACACTCAGACCCCTAACTTTCGAAATTCCTTGCAAATAGGGCCCTAGTTTTCTTGTCTTCACGTTTAGGTCCCTGTCGCCATTGATGAGTCAATCGACCCACAACCAACTTTGACTCAAGCCAATCCTCATCAAATCATCTCCAAATCCTACTAAATTTGGTGCGATTGGAGTTTAGACCTTGAAGAATCATTTGAACGCAATCTGAGACCTTGATTCGAGGCAGAAAGACCATGCGAGCTGACAAAAATTGTGGGTTTCTCTTGATTCCAAATCCGTCTCTCATGGCCTCTTTCCTTGCTTTAAAGCATGGATTTGAGCTTTATAAATAGAACTCTAGGTTTCAGTGTATCTAGCAGTCTGGTCCAGGCCCAAAATGCTTCTTCCCTTCTTCCTCCGACCAGCTCCAACCGCGACTTCGGCGGCCCTCTAGCCTCTCTTCCATGCCTTCAACGGCCAAATTGGAGGCACCAAGCTTCTCCTCTTTTCTTTGTGACCAGAACCAATCATAGTTCAGCCACTCCAAGCCCCTTCCTCACCGCCATTCCTATCACCGAAGCATCCGTCTTCTCCACGGCCGGCAAGTCATGTTTGCGTGGAACTTCCATCCCCTTCGTCCATAAGTAGCCTCTCTTTCTCCTCTCTCCCTAGCTCCAATTTAACCCTCTCTCCTCCTAATTCACTCACCGTACCACCCTCACCACCTTCATCTTCCCCACGGCCGACGAAACTTTGGCGAGTTCGCACGGCCTCCACACCGCTCCAAACTCCATGCCACCACCTCCACTAGCTTCGTCTCACCTCCACCTTCAAAACCCTTAAAGAAATTCCACCAATTGCTTACCCCTTTGCTCCATCGAACAACCCACCTTCCGTTCATCATCTCCATCACCGTCACACCACCATACACCCCCAAACACCACAAGAACACAACCATCACCTTCGCTACCACTTGGCGAAGCCGCTGAACCTTTTAATTGGGGTAAATGGCCCGTATCTTGATTTTCAGGTTCTTCACCGGACATCTCTGCTCCACCATTCATCTCCGCCGTTGTCTGCTGTGCTCCATCGACCCTCAACCTAGATGCCACTACAGATTAAAGCGGACTTATTTGCTGAAGCCACCTACAACAATAATTGAGAGAAGAGCGGTAGCAGCTGCTGCAATTGGAGCAGCTTCCTCACTGCAAAGCGCACAAAGGGCTAACCATATGGTCCTACATCGTGGATTGCAACCACCGCAACCACGCATAAGAGGAATTCGGTGAGAGGACTTACCACCTCCAAACGCACAGGGTTGAGGTCCCTCGCACGCCCCTACGCATGTGCTTCACACACGCCCTTGCCCGCGATCACGCCCGTAGGTCTGGGTTGGATCTGTTTACCCGGTTACCTAGGTCCGACTTGGTTCTGAAAGAGAATTCTAAGTGGGGGAGGGTTTTGCATTGTTGTGACATCGGGAATCGTGCCCGCCCCCTCTCCCTGCTCAGTACTTAGCTTTCTGAGGCTTGTGAGGCTCTTGTGCCTCTATGCTGTGGTTGCCTTTGGTTCTGCTGGTACTTTTGAGGCCTTGGCTTGGTTCTGATTGTTACTATGTGGACATCACGCTGACGTGGAAATTAACATTAATGGTTGCAGGTTACTGTGATTTATTTGAGATATTGATTTTAGCTTAATTGGAGGTTAAATTTGGTGGTTCAAACCACCATTTTTATCCTTTTTTTTGCACTCTGATACCTCACATTTTATTGATTATCATTTTGATTTCAATTGCATATTATTCTTGATATTGTGATTAGTGATTGATGTGTCATAATTGCTCCCTGCGAATGACCTCAGACTCATATTTATGTTTCTCGAGTTTATAAATTTAAATGCTGTAGCGATTTTCGTCACTATACTATGATGCAATCATTTCCTAAAATGACGACTTTCGCTCATCAACAGTGATAGCTTCTTCGTATGTGCCCTACTTGTCCTCTACTTTGTGTTTGGTGGCTTCTAATAGGTCGAGGGCAACTCGCATTTGCTCCTCATTCTTTGCGGGGTAGTAGAATTGGACTCAATAGGACGAGAGGCCTACTTCTAACGAGGTCCAGGCCTTTTGCTTCATCGATCATGTTGAAGGGGGTTTCATTGATGGCAACTTTCTACCCCCTCCAATATCCCTATAGCACATGGGGTGATTCCTTTGCCTACTTGGCTTCCTCTTGATGACAACAATGATGGTCCAGCTAGTTTCATCTGCCTGATCGTTTGCTTTAGGGTGAGCGACGGAAGTGAAAGTTAGCCAGATACCCCAGTTCATGTAGAAGTACTTGAAATGTTTCGACGCAAATTGAGTGGTATTGTCTGCCACAATTATGTGGGGGATGCCATAGCAGCACATGATGTCCTTACAGATGAAGCTTGCCACCCATTTTACGATGGGGCTGGTTTTGGCCTCTGCCTTAACCCATTTGGAAAAGTAATCAATTGTTACTATTATGATCTTCTGGGTGGGCGTCACGAGGAAGGATCCGATGAAGTCCATTCACCATCGTGCAAATGACGTGGCATCATTACAAGTGTCATCTTTTTAGGCAAGGCATGAGGGATGTTGGCAAATATCTAGCACTTGTCGCACTTCTATGTATATCCCTTGGTGACCTGAGTGGTCTGGGGCTAGAAGTAGCTATAGTAGAGGATTTTGGCTGCCAAGGCCTTTGGTCCCTCATGGTTGCAGTAGACACCTGCATGTGCATCTAGGAGTGCCTACTGCGCCTTCGCGGGATTCAGGCATCTGAGCAGGGGGGTTGAACCCCTCTCTTCTAGAGAATGCCATCAGGGTGGGTTTCAAGCGAAACACCTTTTGGCTAGTTAACTTCAATCAAGGTAATTCTTGAGGATAAGGTATATCCATGTAGCATTGTCCTGGTTGATTGCCATGATCGAGTTTAGGCGAATGAAGGGGCTTGCCAACCCTTCTAAGTTGACATTGTCATCCTCTCTTGGCTGGACATAGGAAGCGATCTTCACTAGGGCATCTGCAAGGGATTGTCCGTGTGGGATGCCCGATTGGTGTGCGTCAGGTGGAAGTCTGCTAGGGCTGGTTGGGCTTCTTCTGTGTAAAGGGTCATGGCCTGGTCTTTTTTCTGGAACTTGCCTTGGACTTGTTGGTTAACTAGCTGGGAGTCTGTGAATACCTCCACACCAATTGTCCCATCATCTTGGCTAGGCGAAGTCTTGCCAAAAGGGCCTCATACTTCGCTATGTTGTTGGCTGGAACATAAGGTAGATGCCATATTTTTCGATAAATCCATTCAGAGATGCAAGTGAGATCCCCGCGTTGGCGTTTCTTTTGTTGGATGCGGCAATCTCTTCTAGAGAATGCCATCAGGGTGGGTTTCAAGCGAAACACCTTTTGGTTAGTTAACTTCAATCAAGGTAATTCTTGAGGATAAGGTCTATCCACATAGCAACATTGTCTTGGTTGATTGCCATGATCGGGTTTAGGCGAATGAAGGGGCTTGCCAACCCTTCTAAGTTGACGTTGTTGTCCTCTCCTGGTTGGACATAGGAAGCGATCTTCACTAGGGCATCTGTAAGGGATTGTCCGTGTGGGATGCCCGATTGGTGTGCATCAAGTGGAAGTCTGCCAGGGCTAGGTGGGCTTCTTTTGTGTACAGGGTCATGACTTGGTCTTTTGTCTGGAACTTGCCTTGGACTTGGTTAACTAGCTGGGAGTCTGTGAATACCTCCACACCGATTGCTCCCATCATCTTGGCTAGGCGAAGTCCTACCAAGAGGGCTCATACTTTGCTATGTTGTTGCTTGGAACATAAGGTAGATGCCATATTTTTCGATAAATCCATCCAAAGATGCAAGTGAGATCCCAGTGTTGGCGTTTCTTTTGTTGGATGTGGCATTCATGTGTTATTGCCATGCAAGGTTCGAAATGCCAATTTTGATGCCATTTCAATAAATTTTCAAGTGCGCATTTCACTGGTATGTCAAGAGCATGCCGTGGAAATGCTCGTGTTTCGACATTAGATTTCAATGATTTCGATGCCCCAAATATAATCCATTTCAAAGGCATGTTGAGGGCATGTCGGAGGCACATCAACGCATGTTGACAAAAATGACAGAACTGGGCAAAATGATTGGAATTTTAGGAATAACTATTTAAATGGATAAATATTTCCATTTAAGCCCTAAACTGTATCTAATACTTCCTATTTAAATGGATAACTATTTTTAAAATTAAGGACTACAAGAGAAAAAGTGCTCATGCTAATTCAAAAGGGGATATATTGGTGATATATTGTTTATATTAGGGAATTTTGAGAAAATTACTAAAAATGATTTGAAATGGGTAAAATGTTACAATATGAAAAAAGGATAGGCTCTAGAAGATCAAAATTATATTTGGAGGAGCCCTCCCACGGTATGAATCATCAATATCTTTCTAGTTGGTGATATTTAATACATAACTCGTGCAATAGTAGCAGTAGTGCAGTGCTGCAACATCCAACCAGTAGGCAATAGTAGCAATGGTGTGTAGCATTCATCACATGTGTGCGACTTAGCAACAAGCAACAATGAAAACCGACATATCGTCAGCGTGCAAACAATTTTGGTGGCATGTTGCTGGCATGTCAGAGACATCCCTACATTTTGGTATGTTGTGTTGATATGCCATCTCGTAAAAAACCCTCGTTTCGCTAGCATGCTGGGGGCATTTTAATCATTGTCGCCAGGTTCCATCAACTAAGGTCGAGGCAGGTGTGAGTTTCGCCACGAAATTGGTGAGAACTTATCCCTTCACTACCAGGCAGGACTAGTATTTGATGTTGTACTCTGCCAGCTTGAGCACCCATCTCATTTAGCGGGGAGAGTTGGATGGCTAGCAGAGCATCCTTTGCAAGGGTTAGACTATTAGAACCGTGATTGTGTGCGCTTGGAAATACTATCATTACTTTCTGGTGGCATTGACAAGGGTGAGGCCCAACTTCTCGATGGGGGGGTACTCGGCCTCTTCTCTTTGATAAGTCTTGCTTACAAAGTAGTCTACTGTTTGTATTCCTCCTTTGTCCTTTACCAGGGCCAAGCTTACGACTGAGTCAACGGCCGCAAGGTAGAGGAAGAGGGGTTCTCCTTGGGTATGGGTCACAAGGACGAGTTGGGATCAAAGGCACTCCTTGATCTGCTCAAGTACCTAATGGCATCGAGGCATCCACTGTTCGACTGAGTAGCCCTTCCCCATTTTCAAGCATTCAAAAAATGGGAAGCATCTATCAAAGGCCTTCAATAGGAATCGACCTAGCACGGCTCTGCGCCCAACCAACGATTGCACTGTATGCAGGCTTTTAAGCGGCTAGAGATCCATAACTGCTTGAATTTTGTTGCGATTGGCCTCTATTGCTATGTTTGATACAACAAAGCCTAAAAATTTACTAAAGGAAACCCCGAAGGCACACTTCTTTGGGTTCAGCTTCAGGTAGGATACCTTAGGCTTTGGAATACTTTCGTTAGGTTGGCTAGGTGTTAGGGGAAGTTGGGGCCCTTAACGAGCATATCGTCAATGTACACTTTAAGGGATTTCCTGATTGACTTCGTAAAGACAATGTTTACAAGGCACTAGTAGATAGCTTTAATGTTTTTTAGCCTGAAGGGTATGACATGGTACTCAAAAAGTTCCTTGTCGGTTACAACAAAGTCGTGCAGTCTATTTGTCTTAGCTAGACATCTAGGAAGGACATGTGTGTTTGTTCGACACACAAACACACATTCACCACTAATGCATCAATCTTTAGTAAAGGGAACTCGTCCTTGAGGCAAGCAGTGTTGACGTTGGTAAAGTCCACGCATCTTCGTCACTTCTCATATACCTTCTTGACAATCATGACGTTGGAGATCCAGTCGGGGTAGGTGACCTTTTCTATTAAGCCTACTTAGAGGAACTTCTCTACCTCCTCGATTGCGACTTGTCATTGCTCGACAAACTTGTGTTGTTGCACCTATTTGATGGGGGCGAGAGCCACGGGTGATGTTCGGGCGATGCTTGATTACCTGAGGGCTGACACCAAGAGAACTTTGGCAAACCATGCTAATATGTCAGTGTTCTCCAATAGCAGGCACAGGAGGTTCACCACTTGATCTTCTTCAAGGTCCATGCCTATTTGGACAAAGCTAACATGGTTGCTACGGTAAAATTGCACCATTGTGGTGGTGGAACTTGGTTGGACACTCTTTAGGGGGTCCTTTATTAGGATGCTTTCCTCTTGGGTCCAGCAATTGCTACTCCCTTCTTGCTCCATTTTTTAGACTTTGGGGTGGCCCACCGAACTATTCGCTCAATTTCTTGGATGAGAAGCTCCCTGCCAGCAGATTGGTCTCCATGGATGATGCTAATGTTTGCTAGAGAGCGGAAGATGATCATTTGAAAGTAAGATGCTATCACCGCGAAGGCGTGCGTGGATGGTGGCCTGATCATTTCGTTAAAGGTGGTGGATAAGTTCGCTACTGTGAATGTTGTTGTTCGGTTTAGGTAGTAGTTGCCATCCCAGAGTATAACCTTGTGGTTTTTGAATCCTACTATCAAGAAGCGAGACGAGTTGAGGTCTGGCTCCTCAAACCCAAGCTGAGTGATGGTCTTCATAAAGAGGATGTCGATGGTGCTACCTTCGTCGATGAGAAGGTGGAGTTGATTCCTCTTGACCACTTTGAGGGTGACTAATAGGGGGTTTTTGTGTCGATCGGGGTATGGGAGGCGTTGGAACATGTCTAAAGAGGCCTTCTCAACCTCCTGGTAAAGGCCCCTAGTATTCCACTTCGAAACAACTAGGGTAGCCTGGACCTGGTCAACCAAACTATGGGCCTGGGCACCTTCTCTGAAGATTGTGTCCATCATTCCTCTCTCCTAATTGTCGGGTGGAGTGTGTTTGGCGAGGTGATTGGTTCGTGCTAGGTCATCCTTCCTTATTGGCAGGTGATGAGGTTTAAGGCTTCAAGGTAATATTCCTTAGGCAAGAGTTTTAGGGTAGGCCCTTCTCTGGAGCTAGGGATGTCCTCACTTTCTTGGGATTTCCTCCACTAGCTCTATGTTTGTGTCTCGGAATTGCTAAAGATGCCCCTGGTGAAACTCCCCTGAGTCTTTGAGTGCCTCATCCCCTAGTCCACCTCGTTCCTGTAAATATCCTAGGCGAGGTCCTCTTAGATCTAGGATTTGATATGGTCTTGACAGTTCTTTGTAGAGTGGCCCTTCACTCCGTGGTAGTGGCAATATAGGTCGTTCGTGGGAGGGTGGTGCAGCGATGGTGGAGGTGGGAGGAGCTCCTTTTGGTTAGTGTTGAGGACTTCCGGCAAGATATCTGCCTGGTTGCAAGTCAAGGGCGTGTACTCTTGGTATGCATCTCTCCTCAGCTGCTGTGGATGGTGGTCGTGTTTGTCCTTGTGGCGGCATCTGTTGTCCTGGTCCTCTTGATGGCTTTGTTGGTTGCGGTCAAAGCAACCCATCCGGCATTTACCTCGCTTGTCGGGTTCCCTGTTGTCTCAGTGCTCCGCGTTCCATCCAACTGCCTGTCTCTCTTAAGGCTCTTTGAGGATCTAGCTCCCTTCAGGTAAGAGTGGAAAGGCTGTTCACGATCCACGTGGTGATTTGTGCGATCCCACAGCTCCGCCATGTCACATGGGGAGAGGTCTTGCATGCTGTTCCAGAAATCCTAGTCTAGGAGGTCCTGTTTGAATAACAAAATAGCTATCTGGTCAAGAGGCCTCCGGCAACAGAAGATTGATTCTTGTATTGGGTAAGGTAAGCTCGGAAAGCCTCCCCTTTTCATTAGCGGACCTCCGGTAGCTTCTCGGGATTTTCCCAAATCTGTTGTTGCCTGGAAAAGTATTGGCAAAACTTCTTCGCCAGCTCCTGGAAGTTGCCAATCTGTCCTCCGGGTTGGTCACTGAACCACTCGTGGTCATTGCTAATCAGGAGGGAGGGAAACACTTGTCACAATAGTGTCAGGGCAACCGTGGATGAGCTTATACTGCCTGTAGTTCTCGACGTAGTTCGTTGGGTTGGTGGTCCTTTCATACTGGGGTAGTAATGGGTATTTGAAGCATTACGAGAGGGAGCATTCATCACATCCTTTGTGAAGGGGAAGGTCGTTATCTACGGCCTCTTATGGAACCCCCTCATCGATTAGGTGACTTGCCAAACGAGGTCTGGCACATGGTACTCCAGGTGAGAGTTTGATGGGTTGAAAGTGGATTAGGAATTTACCTTCGAGACTCTGGGTGGCTTCTCCAGCTCTCTCTTCACCTAGCGGTGGATCAGCTGGCACAACTCATCCAATTGTTGTTGGAGACCGGTGTTCTTCGCCTCAACTTAGTGGCCACAATGCTCGTGCGGCTCCTTGAGTAGGACCTCCTTGGTTGCAAGGGTCTTTTTGGCTTTGGCTACCACGTCCTTCTGGGCTTGGGTGTCCCTGATCGTCTCCACTAGTCTGCGCACCTTGTTTGCAAGAGATCGAGGGTGTGCCTAATGGCACTTCTCCTCCTCGTCCGCCTGGCAGTGAGTGTCGACGGAGTTGGCCAGAGTTAGCCGAACGATGGAGTGAAGCTTGCCAACAGTGGGTTTTTCCATGCGTGTGTGTGGGGCACGAACGGCTCTGATGAAGGCTTGGACGGTTGTGTAGTGTTGAGGCGAGTCCAATGGAATTGACGGTGCGTCGAACGGAGGGTTGTGGTGGCGGCGGCTTGGAGAGGGAGCTCGCCGGTGTTGGGTTCTTTGGGGGCCATCGATGGTGACTTGGTCAGGAGTTGGAGCTACTGCTATTGCGGAGGTCTTGAGCGAGGAGTCGAGCGGGTGGTGCGGTTAGGAGTTGGACCTGCTACTGTTGCGGTCCAAGGTGGCATGCGGTCGTGTTGCATGGTTGGAGGTCGCGGTGGTCATTGGAGGTCTCTTGAAGTCATAGATGGAGTCACGGTCATGGATGTTGCACAGTGATGAAGCATGGTGATGAACGTCGAGGCAAAGGAGGCTCGCGGTGGTGGTCACGACACATGCCACACGTTGTCACCATGTGGCTTGCCACGTTGCTGCGAGGAGATCCGAGGAGCGAGACGCGGTCGGTGGCTCACGATGGTTGATGGAGGCACGGTCAGAGGAAGAAGAGGATGCTTTCCTCCATGCAGAGGAGAGGGCGTTGAAGGATGAAGTTCAGGGGCTCGTCCTCTTGTTATAAAATGAAAGAGGCAAGAGAGAAAGAATAAGAGAGAAATTAACGGGAAAAGGAATCTCATAAAATCAGAGATGCATCAATGTGATTTCTTTACAGACAATTGATTCCTAATCATCAAAACTTTCCTTTTTTTTTGCTCATGTGAATATGGTATTCAAATATTCCCAAAGAAGAATAAGTTTTTGCGATATATGATTAAGCAAATGCATATACATATGCAACGTATTTCCACAAAATTGCATGAATGTCTAAATACAAGCTTAATTAATTTTCCATATAATGCATGCCCGAAATTTCATTTCCATCTCAATGGTAATGCACTTAGGCTTAAGTTTAGTCCACTAAAGTGGACCTATCAATTTCCTTTTATAGGGTATGAGGTGTGTGCCCCCTAAGGAAGCCCTCTCTGGTTGCGTCCTCGAGGAGGTACATATGTCATGTGCACAGGTTGGGGGGGCAACCTATGTTTGACCGTTAGCCTTTTTCAGGTCTGGCCTACCATGGAAGGCACAACCTTTGTAGAGTTAGCACATAGCATGTCGTATATGATGCTTAGCATGCAAATTATAACAAAAAGATAAAATAGACAAAAAAAAACCAAAAGGGGGGCTTGGTTGGGTAGACTTTGGTGTTGTTGCTCTGGTTCTCTAGTCGTTGCTTTACTTTGCCGCCTCATCTAGCGTCATAGCTTGGATGCTTAATGGGCTAGCCAGGCGATCCAGCTAAGTGAGTTGAGTGGCTTTAGCAGCGAGGACATCGCCCAAGAAACTTTGGCTCTTATCTGGCAAATCCTAGCTAGCCACTTGTATGACTCTTCGCCTCGTTTGGGAAATTCAGGTGGAGGCCTACTTGGGGATTTGCCTAGTGGAAGTCAGACGATCGTGTTAGCTGCTCGTGCTTGGCCCGTATGGCTGGGTCTCCTCCACAAGATTTTGAGCTTTGGACCTACCTCTGCCTTAGCCAAGGGCTTCGTGGACCTTTACTCGATGGGTTGGACTTTTCTTCCCTCAGCAGAAAGATACGTTGAATAACATGGATGATTTTTCTATTTTCAAAGTATCCCCGCATCCTATGCATTGCTGTCTTTTTCCTTCCCCCTTTCTCCTCCTCCTCAATTTGAAGAATTGAAAAGCTTCCTGAAAAGGATGTAAACTTTTGGTCAGAGACATCTGAAAGGGTTTAGTCACCATTTGGATGCATGCAAGGCCTCGGCAAAACAGCCTGCAGCAACAATTGCAAAGATCAAATGGTTGATAATTCCAACCATGACGATGAGTCTGACACAAGTCCATGGAGGTATGATGCAATTCAATACTTCAATCTGTATAAGATCCCATAAAGACGAAAAGGTTCCTACAACGTCTTTGCATCTACAAAACAAAGCATCACAGAGGTTTTGTGACTTTTCATCAGAGAAACAGAGGCCCAGCTGGAAGGATCTTCTAGTTGTAATGAAGATACAGTTCAATTTGAACATGTTGAAGTTGAATCTTGAGAACAGGAAGATGCAAGCATGATCAATCACACATTTGCACCATTTGCACAAGGATTTACATGGAAATCGTCCATAACGGGAAGGAGAAAATCACAAGAGCAAGTTCCTAGACCTCTTCACTCTTTAGAGGCCAGGGATCTTTCACTTAGAAAACAAGAAGAGAGGGGATCTACAATATATAGTATCCTAGCCTAGGTTCTATGGATCCACCCCAAGGTCCATATACTTGTTTACAATAGAACTTAACACTCCCTCTCAACTCACGTTGGGCATGGATGTCAAACATGCCCACTTTGCTAGCATCTTCCTTAATTATGTTGTGGCAAGTCCTTTAATGAAGACATCGGCAATTTCATCACCAAATTGAATATAAGGGAGGCACATCTCACTAGAGTCAATCTTCTCTCCCCAGGTAGTTATCAATTGGATAATCGCCCTTTCTCTTTTCAAAATAAAGTTAATGTTCTCTCATATGAAGTGTTGATCCAACTCTACATGCTTGGTCTTGTTGTGAAGAATTGAATTGTTCATCAAATTTATAGCAACTTTATTATCACAATAGAACCTCATAAGCAGGCCCAAAGCATTTTTGTGATCTTGGGTGTCATAGTCCGTATTCTGCCCTTATATTCAATCTTGCACAAACACTCTATTTTTTGCTTCTCCAAATAATGGGATTGGCCCAGGGAAGATCACGTAACCTATAGTAGATCACAAACACTTTGATTTTTCTTTAAGTAACAAATTATTCGGTCCATAACCTTAAGATGAACATATGAACTAAATGCATGACATTCATAGCATACACTCAAGCTTCGTAGTTTGTTTCAACAAGTCCAAAATGTATTTTCTTTGATATAACAAGAGCCCATCGCTAGATCTTGCAATCTCAATTGTAAGAAAATATTTAAACTACTTAGATCTTTAATTTCAAACTCTTTGACGAGTCTTTCTTTTAGGTTCTGGATTTCTTTAGAAGCATCACCTGTAATGACCATACCATCAACATACACCAAGAGAAGAGCAACTTTTATCTCCAAAATGTTTTATGAACAAGGTGTGATCTTCATTTCCTTGCTTGTAGCCTTAATTTTTCATGGCCACCCTCAATCTTTCAAACCAAGCCCTTTGGAGACTATTTTAAGCCATAAATAGATTTTCTTAGTCCACAACACTTCCCTTATTCATATCCTAGTGCCATATGCATGTAGACTCCCTCCTTGAAATCCCCTTTGAAGAATGCATTCTTAACATCCAATTGGTACAATGGCCAAGAATATTGAATTGCCAAAGCAAGAATTGCTTGAACTAAGTTCATCTTTGCTACTGGTGCAAAAGTCCCTAAGTAATCCAATCCATATTTTTGTGCGAACCCTTTTGCCACCAATTGAGTCTTGTACCTATCCACCTACCCATCTGTTTTATACTTGATAGTATATATCCACTTGTAGCTTACTTTGTGGGTGTCCTTGGGTATATCTACCATTTCCAAGTTTCTTTCTTTATCAATGTCTTCATTTCCTCTTTCATTGCAACCATCCACCGAGGAACAAGTTGTGCCTCTCCAACATTTTTAAGAATAAAGGAAGGAGAAAGAGAACAAAGGAAACACTTGTACCGGGGACTAAATCGAGAGAAACCTACATATCTACCAATATTGTATCTAAAGCAATATCTGCGTATCTTTCAGCCTTCCTAATTTCTCTTCTTTAATGTCTTTGGACAATGCTATCATGGGATGCAGTACTACCATTATTTCCATAACCTGTAACTTCAACTTTAACCTTATCAAGTTCAACAATAGGAATATGGATGCCATTGGCCATTGGTGTTGGATTTTGAGATGAAAAGGGAATGGTATCTATGTTGGCATTCTTTTTAAAATGGGAATGCAAATAGGGATGTTGATACCTTTTTCCATATATCCTGTCTCTACTTTCATTACTATTATTCTCCCCCCAGCTGTTACAACAATTTTCTATCCCATTTCCACTTTCACTGTATCATTGTTCATAACAGAAACACGGATAAGAGAAATAATCCCATGCTCATTTGTTTTCTTAGTCTGAGGCTCATTAGCTTTTCTAGTTTAATACACTTGTCTACCATTTTGATTCTCATCTCCACCCTTTGCCCTACCATTGAAATCAAAGGTGTCAAACTGAATGCCACAATCCTCTTCACTTTTGTTGACCCTTGAAGAGGATTATTGGCCTGAAAATAAAATTTAGTCTCTAAAAAGGTAACATTTCTTGCAACATCTTCTTCTTGTAGAGGGATCCAAGCACTTGTAGCCCTTTTGTGTGTCAAAGTAACTAGAAAGCACATCTTTGGTGCATCTTGAGTCAAATTTAGACTGTCTAGGGTACAAGACATGTATGTAACACGTACAATCAAAAACCTTTTGTGAAAAAGGAAACAGATTTCTTTTGGGCCTAAGGAGATAGGAGTCTTCCCATCGAGTACCCGACTTGGCATACAAGTTATCGGATATGTTACTGTCAATATAGCTTCAAGCTAGTAACACTTGGGAACTTTTCCTTGGAGTAACAAGGCTTGTGTCACATTCAGAAGGTGTTGATTTTTCCTTTGTGCAATGCCATTTTGCTGAGTATATGTAAAGCCTCGAACTTGAATTCTGGATCCATTTCGGGTTTAAGCACATTAAGACGAATCCATTGATAGTTGTTGGGTATGAATCAAGTCTGTGTACCCTGAAAATGAGAAAAATGTGTATTTTTTTCAAACTTGATCAACCCTCAGTGAAACTTGCTTGAAACATGTCATATTGGGTATCGTTGAATTTCTCTCGTCGCAAGCTTTCCAACTGTATTTGTTTCGCAAAATTTGAGATTCATACAAAAAGTTACTCAACAAATACGATAAATGGATGAGAGATATAAATAAACCAGTGACGAAAAACCCCAACCCTAAATCGAGATTGTGAACCTATAAATGGGAAACTAGGGCAAATCCCTATCATTAATAACCTTAGGGCGGTGTACTTCTCGAGAAAAGGAGAGAGAAGAGAATAAAGAAGGAAGAAAAGGAGAGAGAGAGAGAGAAGAGAGAGAGAGAGAGCATTCTCTCATACCACAATAGAGATTGGGAGAGAGGGTGTGACCAGGAAAAATTATTGCGTGGGGCCCACGAGGATTGAAGTCACAAGCAGGAGTGGGTAGAGTTGCAAGCGAAAGGTCAACACGTAAGGTGCAAGTGCAATTCATGCACGTGAGGAAGTAGAAGCGTGCATCAGCGTGTGTGTGATGAGAGCAGGGCGCATGGGGCCCAAGGCGTTGACACGCAGTTTAGCAATGCACATGTACAGGTTCTCATTTTGCATTTAGATTCGTCTAGGGGCCAAATGATGCCCAATTTTTGTGTTCTTGGTACCGTTGGAATCGTCTTGGCGCGTACTATGTTGTGGTAAACTCAAAATCCAATTTTGGAAAATGTTCTACACGTGAAATTTATGAAAAACCCTATATTATGATTCAAACTTATTTTCTTATGTGCCCTAACCCATAGTTGATCCTCGAAGCATGTACGAAGCACATGGATCTTCAGGGGATTTACGGGGGACCTCATGCATGTATTTTAAATCGTGACCCCTCAGTGACATTACGTAGGGTACTCCTAATTTCCTCTCAGTGAAAATTTGTTATGCTCTTATCTGTGAAAATTATCGTTTTGTGTGCGTTCTCTTCCCTTTTTCTAAGTTTTGAAGTCCAGAAAACTTATGTTGAATGGCTATTTCTATTTGGTACTAATAACATTGAAAATTGATGTTGAATTGGATTATGAGATTAATTGGCTTGCCAGATTGGTTGGATATCAATTAAATGCTAGTCTTATACCGTCTCGTTGTAAAATTAATATACTTTGGTGATAATTAGTTCTTGAATGAAATGAATATGGGAAAACTATTCTAATGGAACCTGAGGAATATGGTGGATTAAAGCAATATTATGCCAAACCCTTAATATTATGGTAAATAACAATTCGTGGATGGCTTGTATATGGCAAATTAAACTATCTGCAATCCAGTCGTGGTAAATGAATAAAGTTGATGTGATGGGATATGAAAATTATGGAGGAAAATGCTACGTGGTAATCCATGTGGTGTAGTGGCCACATTGACAGTCTATGTGGCAGTGGTCATGTTTTGGGTCCAATAAAGGGTCGCTAACCCTAGGTATTTAGGGAGTTGCTTGGAGTGTAAGTTTTACCAACTTGTGGCACTTTGTTTAGTAGATAATTAGAAATTTGTTAGGATAATTAGGAGTTATTGTTTTGGTAAATTGAGATTGTGATTTTCTATTTTCCTATTTTTAGATGTAGGATTCTCTCTATAAAAAGAGAGGAATACCACCATTATCATTTGACTTGAATACAATAATATTTCCATCATTCTCTCAACTCCTCTGCAACTCTTACGTGGACTCTCTCTCTCCGACTTTCACACGCATAAGGCTCCGCACGTGGATCCTCTCCACGCCAAAGCATCGTCATGCACATCATTCCTCACAAAAATGAATATGGATGACTCGATGGTTTTAATAAACCGATTTAGCTAAGCTTTGTTGGTGGATCAGGGAATGGGCTTGCCTACTTGCGTATTTGTGACAGGCCAATTGGCCAACCGAGCAACGAGGTAGGGGTACGTCAATGGATATGTATGTTATTATGTTGGGATATGTACCCACGTTGTGGCAAGGGCTATCTATGAGCCAATGCAAGTTGCATCTGTGCGTATAGCTCATACTATGCAGCTACCAACTTACCTATGCTAGGACCTCAAGGCGATGAAATGGGATGTACAACGAGTGCGTGGTTTCCTCCTAGCCAAGAGGACACCACTTGTCATACGTCTTGGCATATCATAGCAACATCTTATGCCTTCTGAGGGACTAATATATGATGAATACGACTATAATATTGAAAGTGACACTTGTCAAGATAAATTGGAATTAGCTAATTAATGAATCGATAAAGAATAATTATAAGGATAAGTTACTTTCTTAGTTTTTGCTTGTACTACTCTACTCAGCATTTATTAACGTATTTTTCAGACTCCGTACTCAGGTATATCCTGACAGCTAATGTTGGCAGGTACTTTTGGAGCTCATCTATACTTGCATAATTACAGTCTACGTTATTCATTCTGGTCAGTAATTTGTTCATTAATTTAATTAATTCTTTATGAATTATTTGTTGGCTATTTTTAATTTTATGATTATATGTTGGGTGATTTCGATTTTGTTTGAGCTTGTTTGTTGTACTCAACAACTCGGATTCCACTCGATTAGTCCGGATGGTGTTTCCGTGTTGTCACAATATAGGAGTATGATGTCTCATGTACAATCTCTTTCTCTTCGAAGAATGTCATCAGAGAGCTCTTAGTGTATTCGCGGGCATTATCTTATTTGAACATTCAAACTCATATGGAACTGATTCTCAACCATGTTAATTAAACTCAAAACAAAATGAGGAATCCCTACTTAACTCATCATCAAGTAAAAAAGTGTGCATCTATAATGGTCATCAATAAATGTGATGAAGTATTTGTATCCCATCTCAAAATTGACATTTGTAGGTTCCCACACATCTTAATGAGCCAAAGAGAAATGTGTAGTTCTTTTAAGTTCGGATTTAGGAAATGAAACTCTTCGATGTTTTGCAAGTTGATAGACATCACATTGCACATCTTGCAAATTGATTCCTGGAAAGAAAACTTATGCAAAGTTAAAAAAACTGAGATACCGAAGTCATTTGTGCCATAAGTAAAAATATTTAATCATAGTGCTGCTGGCATAGCTTGAACTACTAAAGTAACCTTTCCAGGCAAGTTATATAACCCATTACATTCAAGTGCACTCTTAGTTTCCTTTTTCTATTTTGAGATCTTGTAAGACATCTATCTTCATAAAATATCAATTTGCACTTCAATTCCTTGGAGTTCTTGTTAATTGACAACAAATTTAAAGAGAGATCCGGGACATGGAGGGCATTATCAAGGCAGACCATGCTCAAGAGATGTATACTACCTTTCCTAGCCACCTTCACACTAGAACCATCAGCATCAGTGATAGTTTCTTTTCCTGAATCAAGGTTGTACTACGAAAATCAACACAGATTCTCAATTATGTGGTCTGTAGTTTTGCTATCAACAATCCAATCGTCTGGGAATGGAGCATTATCATATGTTCTTTCTTGAGTAACCAAAGCACAACTAGAGTCTTCTATAGACTTCATAATTGATGTCTTAGATCTCATTATCAACAACCACAAATGCATAATATATCCATACAAGCTAAGAAGCAAAAGCACCAATAATAAACACAACCACCTGTACCCCTTGTACACCAAGGCCGTGATTGGTTACCTAGTTAGTGAGATAACTCGACACCTAACCCCGTCGCAAATAACCAGCATGTGAGGCATATGAGCCGACGCAACTTTATTCCACGGATGCTGCAGAATAAAGTTAACCCAACGAACTTATTTCGCATGACGCATAGAAAACCCATCCACTAATTTCTCACATCCACTAATCTCTGCATTCTTTTTTTTTTTTTAATTTCCCGATCTTTCTCTCTCTCATCTCTTTTTTTTCCTCTTATTTCATTCTTTTCACACTGTTTATCACGTTCGTTTGTTTCAAATTCCATCTTCGCCATCGGCCTCCTCGTCTTGTGCTATTTTATTAGAGAATAATATTGAATATGTTTCTACGAGAATATAAAATAATACACATACAAAATCAGACATCAATTGAAAATCAAAATACACTAGGCAATGTATTTTGCAACATGCGGTGTGCTTTGATTTTCAATCGGTGTTTTTTGTTTTTCATTGGTTGAAAATCAAGATACACCGGGCAATACATTTTGCAACACACGGTGGCACTCTGGCAGCAAAGCGCGAGCTAAAAACTAGTTTCTTTTATTATGTCATTATAAATTTCCGTATAACTGGGTTACCATTGACGTATGGCAGGATTCTGGTGAAAGATTGGGCTCCCCAGGTGGAGACTGGAGGAGAGATTGGAAGGGTGGGTGTCCAAGCTTTTGTCAAGGGGTGGAAGGCTGGTCTTGCTCAAGGCGATTCTGGCAGCAATGCCGTCGTATTTCACCTCTGTTCTGAAGATGCCTTGACAGGTTGTTGGGAAGATAGAGAGACTTATGAGGAATTTCTTTTGGTCCAACCAGGGGACGAATGGACCAGGTGCCAGGTTGGTTGCGTGAGAGGTCTGCAGGCCGTTGGAAGAAGGGGGGCTCAGGGTGAGGGACCTGGGGAGGTATAATGACAGCCTGTTGGCGAAATGGGTGGGAAGCCTCTTGGAATGTAGGGAGAATTTGGTGGGCAAAGTGTTTGGGACGGCTTATGGTGGCCCGGTGCGGTGGGATCTCCTGATATCTCCGCCGAAGGATGCTTCTCATTTTTTGAAAGGTCTGTCGATGGTGGCCCCTAGGGTGCGGAATTGCTTTGTTCCTGTGGTGGGAACGGGGGAGATTTTCATATTTTGGCAGGATGATTGGACAGGACAAGGTGTGCTTGCTAGAAGATTTTAGAGGTTGTTTGCTTTGTCCCAGAACAAAGAGGCATCTGTGGCCGAGGTATGGGAAGATGGGTGGTACCCTCATTTTGTAGGAAACCTGTCAAATGCGAGAACTCATGATTTTCAGGTTCTGCTTGAAGAGTTAGAAGGGCTGCAACTGGCTTTTGGTACGGATATGTTTGGTTGGGATGAAGTTGAGTTCTCGGTAGCGGCTGCCTACAGGAGATTGTCCACTGGAGATCCCATGGTTGAGTTGGATCTGGTGAGGGACTGCAGACAGATTTGGAAGGCCGCGTGTCCTTTAAAGGTCAAGATTTTTGTCCGGCTACTTAGGAGGAGAAGGCTTGTGACCAAGGTTTGGAGGACGAAATGGGCTCCTGGAGAAAGTAAGGTCTGCCCTTTGTGTGGAGGTGGGGAGGAGGAGATAGACCACCTTTTTTTCACTTGCCCGTTTGTGGTGCAGATATGGGGTAGGGTGGGAGAGGGGTGATGGGAGTGTTGATCTTTCGAAGATTTTTGGCACAGCTTCAGAAGCGTAGGAGGTGATGTTGGACGGATCGTCTTCCGTACAAAGGAGAAGGCTAGACCGTTGGCAGTGCTATGGGGCATCTGGTTGGACAGGAATGCTATGGTCTTTAGGGGCCAAAGACCTTATGTGGAGAATTTTGTTGAGTTTGTTAATTCTTTGTTTAATCTTTGGTGTGGTTCCTTGCGAGTAGGAGACCTTGGGGTCTGCCTCTTGTATTGGCGGTGGTTGTTGATTCTATTATTTATATATCTGGGTAGTTATCACTCTGGATAACTACCCTTTTCTTTTTCAAAAAAAAATTCCGTATAACTACTATACAACTACAATTGAAGAAAAACAACAAAAAATTTCCAACCCCAACTCCACAAGGGCAAAAATGTCTATTCTATCTTTTCTCCCAACATAAATTAATATAAACTACAACTTATTCTACCAACTTACTCCACTAACCAAACACCTCACTACTTTATTCCTTTACTTATTCCACTAACCAAACACCTCAGGCAGAATAACTTCACTATTTTTTTTTCACTTATTCCACTAACTAACCAAACATCATAACCTACTTAACCCACCATTTATTCCACTCCTTATACTTATTCCACAAACATAACCTGCCAACCAAACAGGGCCCAAGCGAATAACAACCAGGTGTGAATGATCGCAAATGAGACCACCCATACCACTTCTCGTTGAAGAGAATACAATCGAATGTACAAATCTCATTAAGAGAGAGAGGTATACCTCAACCTTCAAGTGTTGTATAAGGTTGATAAATCACCAACTTCGAAGATCAGGTCGACAAAGAAGACCTTCGATGGGTCGAACCCCACAAATAGAGTTCAGGTCGAACCTTTAAGAACCCAAGACACAAGTAACGAGTTTACATAGAAAACTCAAAGGCTCCAAACCTTAACCGATCGTTAAGCACTTCAAACAGAGATTTGCATTAGACCTCGAGACTTTGCTAGAATGATGCCAAGGGTTGTCAGATTGTTTTCGACACAAACTGGACAAAGCAACAACACCGCCCCACCTCAGATGGTAGCTAGGGCACCAATGGGAGCCCAAAGAGGGTCCCAACCAGTCCTTGGGGCGTGGTTCACGCCTAAATTTGATTTTCAAGCGAGAACCACCCTAAAAAGCAAGATGATTGGGTAATAAGAGGGTTGACCGAAACTTCTGTTGTTGCCACTACTGCTAACGTCATCGTCGGTGACATCGTCAAATTGAAGATCGCCTCCAAAGGGCTACTAAAACCTAGCTCCACCTGTAAGCATAGCGAGGAGCCTCAATGATGATCAAAGGCCCCTCAATGTGCAAGATTTGTGTAGGAATCCTAGAAAAGTTCAACCATAAACATGAGAGCTCGATCAACTGAGCTCTGATACCATGTTGAAGTCGAATCTTGAGAACAAGAAGAAGCAAGCATGATTAATCACATTTGCACAATGATTTACATGGAAACCCTCCATAATAGGAAGAAAACCAAGAGAATAAGTTCCCTAGACCTCCTCACTCTTTACAAGCTAAGGATCCTTCACTTAGAAAACAAGAAGAAATGGGAGCTAATATACAGTACCCCGGATTATATGGATCTACGCCAAGGTCCATATACTTGTTTACAATAGAACTCAACAAAACATTACAAGCAAATATGAGGCAAAATTAGCTAGCTTTCCTTATAATGGATTAGATGATCTTATGATTTGAAAATAAAAAATATCAAGATGAAATATATTTTCAATGTCATAACAAGAATTCTGATGCCATTAGAGTACAATTTTCAGCCATCCATCTTGAGATATGTGCTTTGGACTTTTATTAGTCCTTAAAACAGTTTAATCGCTCTCTCTCTCTCTCTCACAAACGGGTCTTTCCAAGGACTTGAAGATCAATGATTTGGAGCAAATGGTATGCACATAATTCTACACTCGTTAGCCTGGACATGAGAACAGATGGAAAAGGAGCAGAATTATTTGTGCTACTGAAGATAGAAGATGAATCCATTAAGTTCCCATGTGCCAATTCCACAGTGGCTAGTCTGGTTATATAAGTCTCATTAATGCAGATCTTAAGGGTGTGTTTCTTTCGCAGTAATAGAATTGGAAGAACGGTATCATATTGGGAATGGAATGGAGTAAGAAATGAAAGGAATAGGTGTTTCCATTACATTGTCTGGCTCAGTGTAGGATCAGAATTGTCAAAGAGGGAATTACCTTTCAAGTATATGTACAAGCTTGCAGTGATAGGTAACAGTATCTAACATTTCTGCTAACCCATGATTTTTGTAAATTATGATAAGTTTGAATTTAAACCTAAATAAAAAAAAGTGTACATATTAGAAAGCATTGGAATTTCATTGATTGAAGAAGGTACCCTCAGATGGTGACCTTCATAGTGATTGCGTGGGGTAAAACAATCAAGACATGCCCTACATAAGCGGCCTATTGAAATATACAAGTTTTAACAAGCATGTATATAAAATTCTCCACTAGCATTGAATCCAGCGATCAGCTTGTACATAATCCATAGCTTCTTCAGTTACAACAGCTCAATCTCTCCACAATTATTCAGCCGCTTGTTTTCGTCTCGATCATTGATGGAGCCTGAATGAGTCATCACAGCAAATAACAATTTGCTAATTGCTGAAGCTGGCAAAAGAGAAGCAAAACCAACAACGTAGGTTTGGCACCCACGTATTTAAAGAAATTGTTCATAGCCCATCCTACTTAAGGTGAACAGAAATCAAACATCAAGATTCTGAAATGGAGCCTATTCCTCGAATTCGCTAAACTGATAAAATTTTAACAAATTCAAGTAATGGTTTGGAAGGTTCAGCCGGCAATCACTTCACACACTTTAGATAGGATTAAATCTCTTTTACAACTATTTTTCTCGGCAGTCAAATGCTGTGCCAAGAATTTTAAGGCCACATCGACATACAAAAAACAGCACCCAATCTTAAAGATGAGAGTGCAGCCATTATGTGGTGCATATCAAATCCTTAAATGTCTTGGTTCAGTTTCTTAGAAACTTCCAATCCATCATGATTCCTAGACACCCAATCTTACATATCTCACAGTTGAAGCCAAGCATGATACTTGGATATAAGTGACCCATCCTCTGCCTGAGACTTTTCAGCAGCAAAGAAACCTCCCTGGCCTTTCTCAGTTTCCATCTTCCCAACCTTGGGGACAAGGTTTGTCTTAGGAATCAGTCGTTAGTTCAGAAGTTGAGTTTGTAGTTTGGTTGACATTGTTACTGTTGGAGTTGGCGCGCAAGTGGGAAGCGTAGAGGCTGATTGGCGTGGAAAAACAGTCCGAGATGGGACTGTTTCCACGTTGGAAACAGGGACGAAATTCCCTGTTATGGCTGCTGCAGGTTGGCATGGATTTTGAGGAAGAGAGAGGGCCTCCACACGTGGAAGAGAGAAGTAGAGAGGAGAGGAGTCTTTGGAAATTGATATTCTTATTAATGGACTCAACTCAACATAGTAAGGAAGGCTCTCTATTTATAGAGAGAACATATCCCTAAAAATAGTAATCAAAGATTTTATCCTATTGAGAAAGATCTTATCTTATTAGGAAAGTTCTTATCTCCTAAAATAAAACCCAAATATATTCCTAAACAAGACACTTCACTAAAAATAGAAAAACACCAAAGTTGGTGCACCAAAATTGGTTCAACTGGACCCTTGCTGTCAGTTTCTAATGGGTCTTCAGATGCTGCCAGGTGGCACTGCCATGTGGCAGTGTCACATGGCCTGCTCCAAATCCCAACACTCCCCTTCAAGTCAAAGGTTGGGAGGCCGATGACTTAGTCTTCAACTTGTGAGGCTATACGCCCCACCATTCTCCTTCCTCATTATTAAAATTTCCTTGTGACTCCTCGGAGTCCACAACAAGACCAATTGCAACTTCAGAGGTAGTTGCTTCTTCTTCAGCAACCTCATAGGTGGTGGCAAGGATTTTTTCAAGATTTAATACAATGAAGAAAGTGAGATCCTTGTCACAAGATGGGTAGCCAAATTTAGCCTAGCATGTTTTAGAATCATGATTGTTACGCCCACAATGTTGGCATGGAGGAAAAGTGCGACCAAACCCACGTCCCTTTTCATGCCCAATTCCTTCCTTGGTAGCAATCAAGGCCGTGGTCTCAGATTTGCCTGCACTAGGTATCTCGGCTAGACTTGAGATCTCCAATTTCTCGAGGTGACTGTAAATCGTCTCGAGATCGACGTCCTCCTCCATAGATAGAATTTGGTCACGAGCAAGTTGATATCGAGGGTGAAGTCCCCCAAGAAACTTGAAGGCTTGCCATTTTGCTCGTGAGATGGATTGTTTGTCACAACATGCTGGCTTGTAGATATTGAGTTCCTCGAATAAGCTCTCCATCTTTGCATAGTAAGCAGCAAGGGACAGATCACCTTGACTTGTGTTCCAGATGCACCAATAGATGTTTGCAAGCTTAGCACATTCGGCCTTCTTTGCAAATTGCCTCTCGAGGGTATCCTAGATGTCCTTTGCTATCTCCTTGTATAGCATGTTGGAAGTAATATTAGAATCAATAGAATTCATGAGCCAGTTCATTAGCAGATAATTCTCCCTCTCCCACTTCTTCTTCTTGGTCGCCTCTTCTGTCTTTGGCGCATCTTCAAGGAGGACATGTACCTTCTCCTGTTCACCAACAAGAATCTTAAATGCACATGCCCAGAGAATGTAGTTAGAAGAACCAACTAATTTGATTGTGGTTCTGTGCACGAACATCTTGGTCTCACCAGAAACTTGTATTTCCGAATTTGTCATCATCCTCCACGATAGTTTGAATCGGAAAAGTCTTCAATTTTGGTTAGGGGTCGGGAAAGTCTTTGGCCTAGCCGGAAAAGATTTAGGCTTTTAGACAAGGTCAGGAAAGACTTCGACCTAAGTTGAGGTTGATGCAGTTCAGTGGTGCAATGCTACACTCCTTATTCCGATTCACACGCGTGGAGAGAGTAATGGCTCGGAGCATTACTGCTCTGATACCATGTTGGAGCCGGTGCGCATGTGGGAAGCGTAGAGGCTGATTGGCGTGGAAAAATAGTCCAAGATGGGATTGTTTCCACATTGGAAACAGGGATGAAATTCTCTGTTATGGCTACTGTAGGTTGGCGTGGATTTTGAGGAAGAGAGGGCCTCCATACGTGGAAGAGAGAAGTAGAGAGGAGAGGAGTCTTTGGAAATTGATATTCTTATTAATGGACTCAACTCAACAACTAAAGGCTCTCTATTTATAGAGAGAACATATCCTTAAAAATAGTAACCAAAGATTTTATCCTATTGAGAAAAATCTCATCTCATTAGGAAAGATCTTATCTCATAAAATAAAACCTAAATATATTCCTAAACAAGACACTTTACGAAAAATATAAAAACACCAAAGTTGTTGCACCAAAATTGGTTCAACTGGACCCTTGCTGCCGGTTTCTGATGGGTCTTCAGATGCTACCACGTGGCCTGCTCCAAATCCCAACAGTTACAATTGTGAAGGATGAGAAAGAACTGTGTATATCTTTATAAATGGGAACCCCCTTGTATTTGTGAAGGATATGTTGAATAATGCGGATTATTCCCCAATTCTCTGATGACATCTTCTTCTTTGTTCCCTCTACTTTGCCAATTCTTTTCTTTTTTACATCTGATCTCTACATCAGATTCTATCAGGTTGTAACCTCCGGTGAGAACAGGACGGGGGAGGTTGAAATGTGATGTGGCTGATTTAAGAGCAAGAAAACCCTGGGATCTACATTACTCTATGATATGAACTAATCTGGATTAGTTCATTGGAGGGGTATCTCTCTTTTCAAAGAGTAGCCTAATGAGAAATTATATAGAGATCTAGAAGCAAAAAAAGAATAATATAATAATTAACTAATTATTGCTGAGAATCAAGTACTATGACAAAAGTCAATATCATTGTTTTTAACAATTGCCTCCTGGTCTACTTTTCGCCTTCTTTTCTTAATGAGCAAAAGGAGAAAAAAAAAACACCAAATGCAAAATTTATGGATGTTGAAATTAAATGACTTTTGTGAAATCAATTTAGGTAAATTGCACTATAGCAAGATTACCATTGTGGAATCTATTTTTTAGTAAGCAAAATGTTCATGCATGTGCTTGCTAGGTGAAGGATGTAGAGAGGGTTTGGGATTCAGAGTTCATTAGGCATGGCAATATTGCGTTTGGAACCAGCAAAGATGTAGTATCAAGTTTTGGCAATGATTGGATAGCCACTGGGCAAAGGAGGTGACCGCACATAGTACTTTTTTTGTTTTTTGTTTTTTGTTTTCTTGTGGGTTTGGAATGGGGAATAAAGGGGCAATGGAGGAAAGGTAAAGATTACGGTTGGGGGGTTTGGAGGGGGAGGGAGGAGTATAATGACGCTGAAACAAATACTACGTTGCAAACTGAAGAAACTAAGTGGTTAGTTTCACAGGTTGAGGGTTTAAGTATTTTGAGTGGTTACCTTGTTTTCCATTGGCCCAAAATCTACCAAGGTATTAAGGTTGGTTGTTCTTACTAAGGCTCGAGTCCAAGCCTAGGTTGTTATAAATAGTATTGGAGTTGAATTGCCTTTTAGTAGAAGGAAATAGCTTTCAATAAAGCGAGCTACCACTGGTAAAAGAAGACTAGTGGGAAAAGATTACCTAAGAGATGGAGTTGCCACTACTACTTGAAGGAAAGTATACCATGTCCCAATGAAGAGAGGACAACAACAATAACAACAAAACTTTTTCCCACACTACGTATAGTTGGCTACATGGATTTTTTGCCTCCGTGCATATATATTTTAAGCCATTTCTAGTCTTAGATTTAAGTAATATGGATCATGCTTAATAGTTTTCTTCTAACGTTTCTTTGGTCTTCCTTACCCCCACCTAGAAAGTTCAATATCCAACTCCTCACATCTCCTTGCTAGGGCATTTATTGGCTTTCTTTGCAAATGTCTAAACCACCTTAGATGTGTCTCTTTTATTTCACCCTCTATCATTACCACCCCAACCTTTTTTTAAATGACCTTATTAGAAATATGGTACTTGTATGTCCATACATCTATCTTAACATCTTCATTTTTGTTACAGATATCTTTTGCACATGCCTATAATTAACGGCCCAACATTCAAAACCATATGACATAGCAGGTCTTACAATTGCTCTATAGTACTTTCCTTTAACTTTCAAGAGAGTCCCTCTTATCACATAAAACACCGGATGCATCCCTCTATTTTAACTACCCTGCATTAATTTTATGCGTACCATCTTCATCAATTTCACCATTCTTATTGAAAGATAAATCTCATGGATTTAAAAACATCTTTCTTCAGAATGCACTTTGCTCTGATTTTTACATCCATCTCTTCGTTGTTCCCTCTGTCATCGAACTTACATTCTATATACTCAATCTTTGTCCTACTTAGATGAAAGCCTTTAGCTCTAAGGCTTTTCTTCAAAGCTCAATTTTTTTATTTACTCCTCTTATCTTATCAACCAACATAATCTCATCAACAAAAAGCATACATTATGGCACCTACGCCTGAATATGCTTCATCATCTCGTCTGTAACCAATGTAAAGAGGTAAGGACTTAAAGTTGATCCTTGATGTAGATCGATCATGATATCAAACTAATTTGTCAATCCAACCTTAGTCCTTACACAAGTCGCAATACCTACTTGATGTTGCGAATTTGATTAGGGGAGATTGTAAATTGTAATATCTCCAAGAACGGTACTGCATAGGAAACTCATGATAGGGACCAGTAGGTTATGTTGGTTTTGCACTATTACTTGATATCTTAGGCTTAAGCATTGTATGTGTTGCCTTGAATCCACTGGGAGCAAACATAATAAGATACAACATCAATTATTCTTAATTAGGCTTTGATCAAGAAACAGGTCATTACAACAAGCTTTATTGAGCTTGAGATGAATTGAAGGTCATCAGTACGGTTAAATGTCCTTGACTCTTAAGTCCTTCATGAATGGGCCAACTCAGAGGACAATCCAGTTTTGAAGGCCATCACCTTTCCTTTAGTTTTCATTTATTTTATTTTCTTTCTTTCTTTCTTTCTTTCTTTTTTTTTTTGGAAAGGGGGCAGGATTGGTGTAGATTAACTGCACCCAACTTAGTGGCAACTGCCCTCCATAGTCCTTTCGATCAGTCCATAAAGGATGGATAGTTCAGGTCACCCACTTTCAACCCCCACACAATCTCCCCTTTCACTACCTCCTCTCCCGACCTGCATGCCCCACCCGACCTTCCCTCCTTCCTTTCCACCTCCTCCCTTTTCCAACCATTCCTCTCACCCTTTTCCCACCTCCCCCACCAGCAAGAGCCCACTTGATCTCCTCCCCTTCCTTTCTACCTCCACCTCCTTCCCCTTCCGGCCACTGGTCCACACTCCTCCCACCCCCAACTTCTGCCACCTCCCTCCACCATCCAGTGCCCCACTCGACCTCCTCCCATTCCTCTCCATTAGCTTCCCCTTCCAGCCACTCTTCTCCCCCTTTTGGCATTTCTACATTCTCTAAAGTCATGAATATCCTCTTGAGTAGAACCCTAAACTTATCAAAACCTGATATTCTTCTAAATGAATTCTTGAGTAGAACCACGACCTTAACATGAGTTTTCTAGCAGTAGGGTTCGATCACTTTACTAATTAAATGCAAAATCCACAATCTATTTTCAGTTAACTTCAAACCAAAAACACTTTTGATTGATGCTATAATTTTTTAAATGCATATTCACACTCATGAGATCAGTCATTATTTCTTTGCGGAATATTTCTAAGCAGCATACAAAGATTACCTCCAGCACCAAACTTATTCAGTTTGTGGAAGCGAACATGGAGCACAGTTAAAAGGATTGCAATTTCAGATAGAATTCATAAATGTTGTTCTTACCATGAATTTTCTGTCTTAGTTCTATCACATTCCCATGTTAGTCTTTTGGTTCGAAATTTTTAAATACAATACTTCTCAAAGTGTAGATACAATTTAAAGCAAGAACAAACTTCACTGCAACAACGGGTACATCAGTTGTTCCTTACCATGTTCCTGTTTTGGTTTAAAATTTCCAATCATGGATACTGCAACCATGATTTTGGAAACCAAATATTGTTGTGATCAAAAACTTCAACTTAGAACAGGACCAGCTGAGCTCCACGGCGATTTGAGCAAATTGGCACCCCTTCCGGCCACTCCTCTCCACGTGTGAGGGGGGAGGGGCAGAGGGGGAGGCCTGCTGTAGTATTTGGTGGAAGGGGAGCAGGACGGAGGGGCAAAGGGAGGAGGAGGACTGCTGTAGTGCTGGTGGAAGAGGAGGAGCAGGGAGAAGGAGGGAGGGGCGGAGAAGGAGGAGAAGGCGGTGGTGAGGAGGAATGTCGACAGTGAGGAGGGCGAGGAGGGACTACCGGCGCTGAGGAGTGTAGGGTTTGGATCAGGAAGGAGAGAGAGGGAAATTAGGGAGGGATTGGGGAAAGGTGAAAGTGTTGCAACCATTGGATCAGATTAGATCCAACAGCTGAGATGGGGGGCTGCACACAATTAGCCGTAACTAGACTGCACCACTCCTTTTCCTTTTCGAAAAGGATCTTTCCTTTAGTTTTGCATCCACTTCAAAATGGTTGCAATCTGATCCAACTACTATAGATTACTTAATTAGGTTATTTGTTGAATAATTCACGATGTCAGAAATTATCTACTTAAGGGGTCCAAGAACATTAATGCTTATTGAAATTTGAAAATGTAAATTGAAGTCCTTAAGATTGATATGATAAAAGGTAATGAGCCATTAATGGGAGTAGGTCTGCCTATGTCGCTCGTACATTGACTTTAAAACTTTTTCTTTTCTTTTGAAAGGAAATTTTTTATATTGTTAGAAAAATGTGATATCATTGCTAATTGCTATCCAAGTAATGCTCAATGTTTTTGTTCTTGTTAATCCAGATATGAAGTTCTGGTTGAAAATCTCATGGATCCTTCCCATGTACCATATGCTCATCATGGGATAATGGGGCGTCCTCCTCAAGATAAGAGCAAATTTAGGTACAAAAGGATCCTGATATTTAAGTTCCATTGAGGGTTGTTCCAATTGGTTTGTTACTATTACTTTATTGTGTCTGCCATGATAACCAAGAATTTTCTGAAATCTCCAAGAGACCGAGAAGGGGGAAGTCCTATGGACATCGAAGTGCTGAAGCTAGACAAGGATGGTTTCTTTGCAAGAATGTCACGTGGTTTCTGCAAATTTATGGCCCCTTGTATTTTTTATTCTTATACTGATCCACGTGCTAGCAGCAAACTGAATTCATTAGAAATCATGGGAGAGGTAGCTCTTAATGTTTTCAGATATGATTTACTTATGTTAAGTTGATTTTTCTAAAAGTTTGCAATGTTGTCCTCACAAGCATTTTTTGGTCTAACTAGGATCTGCCAGAAGAACTGAAGAAGCAACGGAGAATGCTTTTAATCTTTTTATGCATCCCTGTTTCTCCAGGAAGAAGCCGGTTGATTTGGTGTTTCCCAAGGAATTTTGCTGTTTGGATGGATAAAATTGTCCCACGATGGATTTTTCATGTGGGTCAAAATCTGATTCTAGATTCAGATCTATATCTTCTTCATTTGGAGGTATTTTTTTTTACAATAAAAGGACCTTAAGCATTAAGTTTCCCCTCAGAATCATTCTATTTATGTATTACAATTTAACATGCAAGCACAACCACTCTTTGTACATGATCATCTAATCATATTCATGTAATGTAAGTCAATAGCACATCATCATGCCTTCTTGCTTGCTTGAATATATTTGGGAAGGGAAGGAGATGTCTCTATATTCAAGGATAAGAAACCCTAGTCTCTTTTTTGTAAGAGAGGCTTGAGTGAATTATAACTACATCTAATAAAGAAATACAAATAATATGACAACTCTCTAAATATAAAATATGCACTCACACTTTCCCTCAACTTGGGGTGTAGATATCTTCTAACCCCAACTTGTCACTTAGAAACACATATGTTCTTCTTCACGACCTTAGTATGTCAGCAAGCTGCATCGTTGAAGTAACATAGAGAGTGTTGATCTTCCCTTTCATGACTGCATTGTACACAAAATGACAATCGACTTCAATATGTTTAGTTCTCTCATAAAATAACAAGATTAGAGGCTATATATGTGGCAGACTTGTTATCACAATATAGTAGAACCGGTGCTTGTACAGATATGCCAATATCATTTAGGAAGCCTACTACCCACATAATCTCACACATTGCACAAGCCATTACACGATACCAAAGTTTGAAATGCTGATGGCATGCCATCGATATGGCATTTTTTTGGGGTTGAGCATATCGACACGTATATTGTTTTGATATGCAAGCGTATCACTGGCATATTGGCATTGCCGACGATATGCCAAGTGCCGATGCCTTGTGGCTGATGCTGCTCCTACCATGCATGCTGCTATTCTTGTAGCTGTTGGCAGTGGTCGGTGGTGGTGTGACGGTGGTGATCTATTATGGTGGTGTGGCAATGGCACTGTAGCTCGCAGCTAGGGAGGAGAGACTTAAACCTACATTCTTATTGGGGCTACTCAAGTATAACCATATGAGTAAGAACTAGCTTGGGAGGTGGAAAGCATGAAAAAATTTGCAAGTGTGATTGTAAAACAAGTGGAGTCAGGAGAGACATGAAGTGATGGCAAAAAGTTTCAATATACATAACGCACTTCAAGTGAAAAAGACAAAATAATACATACCATTCAAACGCATTTCATTTACCGAAAAGTTAAGATATTTCAATGTGCAAAGCATGTACTTTGGAGACTTTACATAATTTCCCAGTAAAACTTTTGCAATTAAATGTATGCCCCTACCAAATTCTGTAATTGCACATATGCCTTCCCAAAATTGCACCATGTGACACATCAATTTTTCCATGAACATTAGCAAATTCAAATAAAAAAATAATGATTTTCTATAGTTTCACATGTAAAGTAGTTTGATTTTTTCTCCCTTCTCCCTCTTCCACATCCACCCATCCTCTCCTTCCTCCATCAGCCACCCCCTCTAAGACAAAGGTGGTGAATCTATTGCTCACCTCACATATAGACTGAGGAGAGGGGAGAAGGTGGGGTTTGTTGGTGGGAGAAAGATGAAGAGATAATGAAGGAGATGGTGAGGAGATGTGGGTTACGTTACAATTCTTACGACAGGGAACAAGATGAGGTGAGGAGAAGGAAAAAGATGAAAAGATGGGAGGTACTATGCTTTATGTGATTGGAGTATGTATTGATTCAAAGCTTATATTATCACATGTATGCCCTTTTACATAACATTTAAAAGTTTTTGGTTAGTAATTTATGATTTACTTGCAATTTTAATTATTCTAAGTGAATTTAGTCGGCATTTGACGGCATGTGTCGACACGCCGTTGGCGTGCCCTCAATACAAATAATTTTGAACCATTGATAACCTCAATAACCCAACGTCAATACATGGGCGTTTCCGTGGCATGCCCACAATACATGCACTTAGAAATTTATCAGCATGGCATCGATATCGACACTTCAAATCTTTCATGATACTTTACCTCTGCACTATATCTGGCAACCATGGCTTGCTTCATGCTCAGCCATGACACTAAGTTTCCACTAAGAAAAATTGCATAGCCAGATGTAGATCTCCTATTATCAATGGAGCCAACGTAGTCTGCATTTGAATAAGCAATCACATCAAGAGACCTATGATCTCTATAATGAAGTCCTTTTCGCGAACTTCCTTTAAGGTATCTCAAAATGAAACACATCATGCAAGTGGTTGTTCCTCAGTTGGTTCATATACTGACTGACTCGACTGACTGCAAAATTGATATCCAGGTGTGTCAATGTCAAGTAAAGAAGTTTCCCAATAGTACTCCTGTAACATGTAGCATCCTCAAACAATGGATCATCCTCCAATAATGTAGCCTTCCTCAGCATCTCTACAAGCATCTCGAATGGGTTGACACCTAAGAGTCCAACCTCCTCTAAGATTTGCATGGTATTCTTTAGGACAATGACATACTAAAGGTTTGTCTCATAGCCCCTATCCCAAGAAAGTATCTTAGCACTCCAAGATCCTTTGTCACAAATGTAGTACACAAGAACTCTTTTGTCTTATGTACACCATCCTTATCATTGCCAATCAACACCATATCATCTACATAAACAACCAAAATGATCACCTTCTGTGCTTCTGTACCTTTATCCCTCTTGATGAAGATGGGATGATCAAAGTAAGATCGACTAAACCCGATCTTTTGCTCCTCTATTTTTAGCCTCTCAAACCACGTTCTAGGGCTTTGCTTTAGGCCATATATAACCTTCTTTAGTCTGTATACACACTCCCCTAAAGCACATTACCTGGTAGCTATCGCATGTATACCTCTTCTGCAAGATCTTCATAAAAGAAAGCATTCTTGATGTCTAACTGATAGAAAGAGCAACTACTTTTGACTGCTCTAGGCAAAAGAATATGAATAAAAGAAACTCATGTCACGGGGGAAAAAGTCTCAAGGTAATCAATACCATAAATCTGCATGAACCCCTTTGCAACCAATCTCACCTTGAAGAGATCTACCGATCCATTTACTAAATACTAGACTATGCAAATCCATGGGTAATCAAGCGTAACACTTGACAGGCATGGTGCTAACTCCCATGTGCCACATGAGGTTAGGGCGATCATCTCCTTGTCCATGGAAGCTCTCCAATGAGGATCTTGGGCAACCTCAACATAGTCTTTGGGTAGAAAAGTATTGGTGAGTGCTAAGGCAAAATGTTGTACATCCTGCTGCAATTGATCAGTAGTTGTGTAATTGGACATACGATGCAAAGTACACGATCTACTAGACTTCCACAGAGCAATCGACCTATCATCAACATCTTCTTAGGCAACCAAAGGTGGTCCTTATGCTGGATATTCCTCTGTAGGCTTTGGCGTAGTGGGTAGTGCGGTATGTCTCCTATGATACACAAGACTCTCGAGGAGCAAGATCAATACTAGAACCTTCTTCAAAGTAGTATGGAACTATCTCAAAGAAGGTGAAATCTATAGTCACAATATACCTCTGGTGCACAGGATCATAGCATCTGTATTCTTTATGAGTACGCAAGTATCCCAAAAATACACACTTTACAGGGAGAGCTTGTCATGTGTCCCAAAGGCCTAAATAAAACACGTATAACCAAATATACAAAGTGGTAAAGCAAATGGTCTCTCTGACTCAGGATGCAGTGGTTGGCACGGTATACCTCCATGAAGTACTGAGGATAGGACTCGATTGATAAGGTATGTGGTTGTCAGAATCGCATCTCCCCAAAATTTCTTCAAAACCTTCATGGATACCATTAGGGTACTCACAATGAAGCTTGCCTTCTACAACACCATTCTGCTGTAAAGTATGAGCACAAGAAGTTTGATGTAGTGTTCCCTTGCTAGTAAAGAAAGACTATAGATCTAACTGCATAAGCTCTAAGGCATTGATGACAAAAGCCCTAATGTTATAAGATAATCGTTGTAGTGTGGGAAATCACTAAAGTTTTAAATTTATAAACCAAACTCGAACAATTTTGCAATAGAAATCGAGAGTCCAGGTCATTCGCAAGGAGGTGAAACCAGAGTTGCTAATGTAATCAAAACGCTTGAGGAAATATTTTTTTGGTTATTTTGTATTTTAGAATTTTTTTTTTGGTATTTTTGATATAAAGAAAGCAAGAGATGAAGTGATTACAAACCTATAACTACAAATGCGAATATGAAACATTAACTATGAAAGCAAATACTAAAACAATTAATGCAAGAAAATGAAGCAACTAGAAATTAGAGATAGACACAAGACACAAGATAATGAACTAGAAATCAAAAGACTTTATTGCTAATCAAAAGTTAATTACAACTAGACAAATGCTTGGAAAACTAGCTAGAACTAGAACAAGGATAAGAACAGAACAAGAACTACAACTATGAAAGCAACTAAAAAATAGGAAAGAGGGGAGTGTAGAAGCTCTAAGAAGGTGGTGGAGAAGCCCTTCTAATCGTCTTACCCAAGTAACAGCAGAGACGGAATGCGAAGAACTAGGGGGAAACGAAGATTGCAGAGAGAGGTGGAGGAGGGTGTGTCCAACACATGGACTAGGAAGGAGAGGAATGCCCTTTCACGGTAGTCCAAGGGGTCTATTTATAGATTTCTAGGTTGGCTTGATGAAGGGCTAGGATTAAATCGAAAGAATAGATGGCTAGGATCAAAGATAGGATTGGTTCTAGTAGGTTAGGATTATGGGCCAAGATTCAATCAAGGGAGTGGATGGAGGACCAAGATTAAGGGATAGATGGCCGGTCACTAGGGTGGTTTTCTAAGGTGTATGGCTGGCCATATGGTGGACGGGTTGAGGCCATTGGATGAAGATCCAAAGGCTAGGATTTAAGGAGATATGGTGGCTATCTCTAAGCTAATTAGGTAGGGGTTTGGATAGGATTTGTAGGTGGTAAATCAAGGACCATAGGATCAACAATAGATGGTGGAGATTGACCAAGTAGCCTGCTATAGGCTTCTAGAATAGGCTATAGGTGGCGCCAATTGTAGGGTTGTTGGTGTGGATTTAGGACTAAGTTTTGGTAGGTAAATAAGGACCCTAGGATCTAGGTTTAAGGGTTGGGATTTAAGGCATTTATTGGCCGTCCATAAAGGTATTATTTCATTGTTAAGGACCGGCCAACTAAGATTGAAAAGGAAGGGATAGAAAGGTGGCTAAATGGGGTTTGTTGGAAGGGATTTAGGAATAGGGTTAAGAGGTGGGTTTTTGGTGGGAAATAGGTTAGGTTCTAAACTTATATTGGCCGACCATTTAAGGTGGGAAATTGAGGTGCTTTGCCGGCCACTTAAGGTGGAGAATTAGGCTAGGGTGGCTAAGTTCTAGGTGTGGAAAATTAGGTTCTTACTTTGGCTAGGTATAAGCGTCAAATAGGCTAAGATTTAGGAATAGGTTCAGCCTCAATCACAATGTATGAGTTGAAGTTGATTTCTCATTATTATGGAATTCCAGTTAATCCCAGACCTGGTACCTGCAAACATGCAAATAATACTCATCAAGGCACCAGATATAAGTAATGGAAAAAATTACAATTTAACCCCTAAAAATGCAATATTTGCAAAATGTTGCAATATGATTAATCTAACTTAATGCAATGCAGTACGACCCAAATCACCCTCAAACTAGCAATAGTTAGGCAGGAATTAAGTAATTAAATATGAATATAGCGGGCATTGCCACTACGAAACACTTGTATCGATGTGGAGTATCATGTCTGGATCTCTGCAAAGTACCTCTATACAATCTAGAGGATCTCAAAATGAGTCTTCATCAAGAAGACCCAAGTAAAACGATCGTCATCGCTGACAAAGACTACGAAGTACTTGTGGCCTTCAACACTAGTAACACGTGTAGGACCTCAAATGTCACAGTGCACAAGGTTGAAGGGGAAAGCACTAATCCCTGCGGTGTGCCGAGAAAACGTACTCTGGTGATGCTTCCCTAACTGACAAGTCTCATAGTCAAGGGTAGTGCTGGGTGGCAATTCAAGGAACATTTGGCGCATCTTCCCCGCAGATGGATGACTAAGTCTCTAGTGCCATAATAGTGGATCTGTTGAGATAAAGACTACTCCTGTGAATTGTGTTGGGATATCAACGAAGTACAAGCCATCCTTCTTGATTTCATCGCCAATAATCTTATTCGTTTTCTTGTCTTGAAAGTAGCAATTTTTATATCATCAAAGATGATATGACATTGAAGACCCTTGCAGATGCTACTCACAGACAAGAGATTCATCAGAAACTCAGGAGCACAATGCAAATCAAGGAACTCCAATGTAGAGGATATCTGTACGTCCCCTACGATGGTAATAGGGGAGATAGACCCATTAGCCACCTTCACTAACTTGACCCTCTGCTGTTTGGTCAGTGTTCTCAACAAGGTGGAGTCTCCAGTTAGATGAATTGATGCTCCATAGTTGATTATCCACTGCCTAGGTTAGACTCTAGGCACAATTTTCCTTCTATCAACGGCCAATGCTAGACCTTGTACCTCCAATCTCCAACAATGCGATAGGTGCATGATCTACATTCCAAAAGATACCGCCAAATTCTGGTAGAACATGGACAAATATTGGAAAACAATTCCAAGCACAAGCATAATTTGGGAGACGATCTCAAGCATGAACAAGGGGGTGCCAAGCACTTCCGTCATTGGTACTCCCACACGATCAACACAAAACAGCAGCAGGTCTGAATCCAAGATCGCCGCTGCCACACTGTACCCAATCTGAATCACAATATCAATAGCAGCAGATAAAAATCAACAACAGATTGCCAACACCATACCCAGCATCGCCTGGCAGCATACCTCCACATCACCTAGCAGCAGCAGCATCAGATCTGATTTTTGTGGGACAGGATCAGATCTGCAGCACACGATCAGATCCCCAACACCAGATCCAGTGCTAGATCTGGGACAGCAAAGGGGGGGCACAATTTGATCTGCAGCAGCACCTTGGGCACGAACCCAGATCTGGGTGATATGGAAGATCACACCATGATTGTTGTGTAAGAGAGGGAGATACTTGGTGGGATATCTATACCACCAGTCTAGGACCACTGGTCCAACATCATGTAAACGGAAAGAGTTGTCTCTATATTCAAGAATAAGAAACCCTAATGTCTTATATGAGATAGACTTGGGTAACTTACAACTACATCTAATAAAGAAATAAAAATGGCATGACTACTCTCTAAACATAAAATATGCGCTCACAATTATGTAATATCATCTTGTGTTTGGCTGCTCTGTCAGCAGACAAACATTGCCTTCATCCATTGAATTTGATTTACTTTCCACCCAACAAAATTTGTTAGAAACAGAAAAACAACAAAGTAAAGAGTTTTTATCATCTAGGAGGGACGTCACAATTTTTTTTGGAAGTGAAGATGGTTGTCATGATGAACAATTATTTATACCTTATAACAAAAAAGAAAAGAAAAATTGATTATCATAATTAGTGTTCAAGTAAGCACTCATTTATTAAGTTTGCAATAGGTCTGAGAGAAGTGTTGTATAATTATCAAGATAAAGTGGAGTATTTCTCATTAGCAGCTAATCCACTATAAATAAAAGACGGCAATGAAACTTATTTGAGTTCACTGCAAATAACTAATAAAAATGGGCCATGTCTTAAATATAAAGTAACCAAAGGACTATTACCAGAAGACATGGATATTTGATTAGAAAATACAAATAATACAATATAGGAAGAAAAGGATATTTGATCAGAAAAGAGATAACCTTTTGGACATTGTCTTTTCATCTAAACCCAAATCAGCATGTTTTGCTTGTAGATTCCACAAATAAGCAATTGAGCTTTTTTGCCTTAACAATCTCTTCTGTATGATTCACAGGAGAAGAAAATAGCTGAAGCTGGTCCCTTGAACTGGATGAAGGCTTGTTTTGTCCCGACCAAAGCTGATGGCCTTGTAGTTGGCTTCAGAAGATGGATAAAGAAGTATGCAAATGGTCATTGGGGAAATGAGTTCCAGTCTTTCCTACCTCCAACTCCCCCGAGAGAGCAGCTTCTGGACAGGTACTCTATCTGATATACCAACAAAAACTGTATTAGTTGGAGAGAGAGGGAGCGGAAAAAAGGAGAAATAAATTTGTCCTGTATGGTTGGCTGATGATCTTCTCCCGGCTTTATTCCCATACTATCCTACCACTAGTGACGTGCTCCAACCAATCATGATATCACAAAACAACCTATGCATTTTTTTGTAGTTTGTTCCCACACTCCTTGTCCCTTTGGCTACCCGGGTTATCCCACCTGATTCTTGGACAGGCCAATCCTTCATGCCAAACATGAATGAACCTACACTGTCTTCTTCTTCTTCTTCTTCGTCTTGTCAGGGGACAGGTCAATGCACTAATCCACTAAACACTGTACTAATACTCCATATGGAAGTGACATCTGGTTGATACCTGTTGCATAGTCTGGACTAAAGACCAGTTGTCCCAATATTTTGCAGGTATTGGTCCCATGTAGTGAATTGTACGAGTTGCAGTAGGGCATTGAAGGTCTTAAAGGCCCTGGAGGTTGCCCTACAGGCTACCTCGTTAGTTTCCATTGGTATTGTTGCTGTCAGGCAGAACTCCCTCTCCATGCTATGGCGAAGCACAGTGGTTTCTACGGCTCTATTATTCTTCTTGGCGTCAAAATGGCTTGCTGACTTCATATACAAGAACTTTTATTACCATGATTATGACCATGCTTTCAGATGAGCACTTGGGTAGTTTGTCGAGGTTCCTGTTATATGTACATCTGTAGTACCTAGACAGAGATAAACACGCAATGCAAACTAGAAATTAATATTTGTATAGATGAGATATGTGGACATTCACAGCAAGATGTCTTTGCTTGTGTACTTCTACGTTATTGTTTGTAACAAATTTTCGATGAGGATTTTTATTTTTCTTTAAGAGACTACTTGGTACTTTTATCAGGCATTTGTTTAGGCACTCAAGGGATACGCTTGCTCCATCTAGATGGTTCACTCGCTTCACTAACAAGAACTTTGATTACGGTGGCTGTGACCGTGCCTGTAAACAAGCGCAAAAGCTTTTCTTCAGGTTCTAACCTGTGAAGAAGCTCCCATCTTTACATCCGTAATACCTTAACGAAGGTCAATCCACGGGCCTCAACTAGCGATTACTATTCACAAATTTACGCTATCAATATTCTTACGTAGATTTAGGATTTGTGCACATTCAATATTTTTGCTTGTGTAGCTCTTTTTGGTCACAAAATTTCTCATTTAGAAAAGCTTTTTCACATGAATAGTTTCTATGTGATACGATACGGCAGGAGGGACGTCGAATGTGGATATCTACGTGAGGATAATGAGGGCGTGGATTACCACGATAACCCGAAGTCATGGGTGGACAACCAGTCTACCACGAACTGAGAGAGAGAGAGTAGTTTGGAGTAATTGTCATGTTGTGTTTTGATTTCATTCAAATATCTTCTACAAAGGTCCTCTCCTGTCACCATACATGTGACCTTTACGCATAACAAAATAAGATTATACCTACCCTAAGTCTCCCCGCGTTCATGCGTGAATTTTCTTGGGAGAGAATACCCTTTATACCTATTCCCCATAGCATTATCCACGGCTCCCAATACACTCACCACAATAATTAGAAATTAACAATCCATGACAAACAAAAATATCCTACTAATCTAGCTTGGTGAAGAAGATTGCAATGCTGTTGTTCCCGTGTCCGTCACCTATGCTCCACGTGGTTGCCCCATCACGTGTGTAATATGTCCATCGGACATCTGCTTATGTTATTGGAACTTTCTAAAGAGTAAGAGGTAACTGCTGTTCAAAGTATCTGCAACTTGCAGTTACAAGTCCACGACGTGTCACTACGCTTACGGACCCTCGCTCTGTACTTCGAGGGGCATTGTCGGAAATTTGAATTCCAAATGACGATTATCAAATAAAATCAATTTATTAAGACTAGGAGTCAATTCGATTTTACAGTGACGTACGGGATGTCAATGCACTCAAATTCTTATTCCCGTTATATCAACGAACTGGAGATCTTATCCCCATTATATTCCCATTATCGCGGATATCAATTTGCGGTCTAGCAATATCCTACTGCACCAGGCTTTACAAAAATGCGTTCCCACTGTGGAAGTCGATTGATCTTCACAGCGTTGTGTAAGATTGCACGTCTAAGGGTCGCCGAGGTGCCTGAATGCTTGAATGTGCACCAACCATACCCTCCGAATTAAGCCCCTATATCTCTTCATCTTCTCAGACATTGGATTCAAATCTAACGATCCATAATACGCACTACATAACGGTGATAGACCCGTGGCTGTGCTCCGACCCCACTTTTTTTATCTCCCCTCCCAACATCATCACAATCTCCGAACTCCTCATTTGATCGATGATGTGTCATACCTCATGCATCCCATCCCAGGTCTTGCTTGCCCGCGCCATTGCACCGTTAGGACTGACCATCACACCTCAAGTTTGCATCATCTAGCGCACAACAACCATTCGTTGTTCCAAGAACTAGAAATCTACGAAAGACATGAAAATGTATTAGCTGTTGTCCGTCAAACTCATCGCTGATCATCTACAGATTTGACTTCTTCGATTTTCTTGCAGGCACATGGGAAATGCAGATTTTATGGCTGCATTTTGCGACATGATAAGAAGTAATAAGTTGGTAGGTAGGAAAGGTGAACTTAAGGTGTTTAGTTGTATAATAGATCATAGTTAGTTGGAAAAACTTGTGGTGGTAGATATTGTATATGAATCCATGTACCTAACTTTAAGATAACCCCTCTTATAGAATAATCCCTTGAGCTATCCAACAACCAAACACTACCTATGGGAATGAACTATGATATTGGCTTCCAACCAACCAATCAACAACAGTAATACCAATATCATTCTAAAACACAACATCAGCTTTTCCGGCACCACAAACATGCAACCAAGTATTTACACGCATGACTGGATCATCTCCATCAATAATCCAGAAGCATCGGGCTTTTCCTCCCTGGTTATTTTTGTATCCATTCTGATCTTCATTAGAAGAAAGGAGAATAGAGATTGCCCTCGTGATGAAGCGGAATCATGCCACAGTGATAGAACCAGCAGGTTCCAATACTGATCCAAGTACCTCCTCAGCGTTACCTGGATGCCCATCGTGGCTGCTATGTTGATGGTGTGTCCGGTAGCCAACGATCTCTTTGCTGGAAAATGATATTCGTTATGTTGATGGTAGCCAACATCTCTTGGCTGCTACCATCAACATCGTGCCTTCAAATTACATCTTCTACATGGCACACACACGCCACCAAGAATGACAGTATCATACTCAAGCTGCAATCATTCCTGCATTTTCACAAAAACTCAGAATCCACTGTTGAAACGAAAGGGATCCAAAATAAGTGCAAGGTCATCTCCTGGTTGGGCCAAAACCAATGTGCCCACCAAGAGTGCATCTCAGCACACTAGGACGGCAAGCAGACTTCCAAAATCAAAACATTCAGACCACATTTCAGGACAAATAATATGTAAAGCTTTAATTTTCCAGCCATCAGCCTTTTGAAACCAGAAGCACCAAAGCCAAGCAATAAGCCTCATGTTTCCAGAAGCCAACTATGTGGAATAAATAAGATTTGCCCCACCAATCCATTCAATTGATTCGCAATGCACCAAAGAAGAATCGAATTCCCAGTGATGTGGGCAGTTGGTCAGACAATTCATTCGACATGAGCAAAATCCAAGTGAAGAAAGAATATAATAGAAAACAAACTCATCTCTCACTAGGTGAATCTAAGAAGATAGATCCATTTAATACTCTATTGCTTCCTCAAAGAAATCAACAATTTGCAACATTGATGAAAGCGAGAGACACTGATCAGTCACCTCAAGTAGAGGCTACTAGCGGCAAGGCTTCCGTTTATCCTCAAAGGTGACACAAGGGTGAGGGTGGTGGGGATCACCAGGAGGACTTGCGGACGCCATTGAGGTCACCACGGTCGGCGAGGGTGCGGAAGACAATACGGGACATGCGAAACAGGGAGAGGACACCGCGAGCTCGCCCAGAGAAGATGCAGCGGTTGCGGACGCGGGTGAGTGAGCTGTTCCTTGGGAGTGCCGAGAGCTTGTTGCGGAACTTCTGGTGGAGGTCCTCAGGGAGGTCCGGATCCCTCAGTAGAGCCTTGAACAGCCTCCTCTTCACCTCGAACTTGGCAAACAGCTGCCGCCTCTTGTGGTCCTGTATGTTCCTCGTGTCCATGTTCCTGTTCCTCCCCTTTTGCTAGAGCTGCATTTGGATAGCATATACATCAACGAGAGGGTATGGATATCAATTTCAGCAAAAACAAAAATACAAGCCTGCAATTGTACCAAGTATGTGAGTATGTGAGAGAGCTCACAACCAAACCACACCCAACTTTCCTATGGAGCAACATATCGTTAAAAGGTCTGTGTGTCTACATTAGGAGATATTGCTGAATATAATTGCCTAACACAAACTCAAATGCACCTGCAAGACAATTTGCAATAAATGCTACAAAATTGGCCTCAATAAGCAGAATCCCAAGTAAATGGCTGATAGAAGGGGCTAAAAAGAGGAATTTTTTGTCACTCAGACTGGCTTCTGTTCATCTGAAATTTATCTTTTCTCATCCTGAAGAAGTTATCCTCATTAGATAATTTTTTAAAAGAGAAAGGATGGTTATCTGGTTGATAACCGGCCAGAATATTCTCGTTAGATAATCAAATCCATTAGGGCATTACATATTAAAATTTAAAAAACAAAAGGAACAACACACCACCAAATATAAATTACGAACATATTTTGAGATGTGTATTTTACACAAACGAAATGTAAGCTCCCCATAAAAAAAGGGAGTGATCAGAGGTGAGCATTGATGCAAAACATCCACTACTTTTGGTTATGCATATGTTCAATGATTTAAAAACCAGACCGGTCATTGAACTGGTCGAACTTCGATTTTGATTTTTAGTGGTTCAACCAATGATTCAAACCAGTTGAACCGGTGATGATGTCATCATTTGAACGGAATTGTGAAAAATCGAATTGACCAAGCATCGGTTTGATTTGCATTGGTTCAACTGGGTTGAACCAGGATTTAATTGATAAAAATCTAAATAAATCTAGCCTAGCCTGATAAATATTGAGTGAAGTTATGCATTTATTTAAAGACAGAGAAGGGTAAAATGAGATTAAGTCTTTTCCAATACATGAAATGCAATCCAAGTACAAAACAAATTTCTTGGCTAATTATGAATTAAATGGATTTCTTTCTCTTGGTATATGTTCAACATAGGATAAGAGAGAAGCTAAGCCTTATTGATTTTATCTACAGAACCAAAACATAATAAACAGAAATTGAACTCAATCCCGCAAGCAGGCATGAAATGACCTAAGCAAACATTCAAGGAAGAAATAACTAAAACCATGGATTTAATCACACAATCTAAACAAGATAGGCAAAATTCACCTGCTAGTCACAGAGAAAAAATCATGTAACAAAACATGTAACCGAATATTAACATCTTCTAATGTTGGTATGCTAACCTCTTTGCTTCCAGCAAGCATGCTTGGGGGTAGTGGTGGGAACAAGGTAATGCTATCTACCTGAGGTGGAGTGGTTCTCGGAAGGTGGGGAGGGGTGCAACTGATGGCGATGGGGTGGTGGGATAGCGTGCTTAATGGTGAGGGAGGGAAGGAGAAAGAGGTTAGGAAGCACACAGGGGGTTGCCAGGGGTGGATGGAGGGAAGGAAAATGGCCGATGGAAGGGAGGAGGAGAAAGGAGGATGGTTGGCAAAGGGAGAGGAGGGAGGGAGGAGGATGCGCGGCAGATGGCGGGGAGGGAGGAAGAGCTCACTGGTGGAAGGGGAGAAAGGGAAGAAAAGGAGGAAGGAATCTGACCTCGAGGAGCAGAGGGAAGGAGCGGTAGTTCGACAGGGGTGGGTGCGGTGGTCCGGCAAGTCGTCGATGGCAAACGGAAGAGATGGACGGTGTCCGATGAGAAGTTAGGGTTGGCGTCGAGAGAATTGGGGAAGGGCGTTTCCGCCTTTCCGGTCAAATGCAATAGGGGGAAGAGAAGAGAGACGTGAGGTTTGGTTTTTTTTTCTTTTCTTTTCCTTTTTTTGGTAATATCTGCATGAAGATGGCTCGCTTGGTGGATCGAGTGATCTGGTTTGGCCGGTTCAATCGGGAACTTGCACCGGTTCACGTCAGTTTCATTCTTCCTTTCAAATATCGGCCAATTCACCCGTTCTGCCACCAATTTCCGGTCCAACTGGTATGACCGATTGGTTTGGTCTGATTTTTAAAATCTTGCATTTGTCTTGTTGGGATTAGAAGGGGAATGAAATTGAAAACCTCTTTATGATCCTTTTCCATCACTGGAGTGGCAAATATGGCAAGCATAACAAATCCTTGTATGATTTCATTCCTTTCAATGCCCACCTTTTTATTTGATAGCATCTCCTCTTGAAGGACTCATTTTAACTTGCATGAAACACCATGTGTAAGGATTTGAATTTTGAAGATCTTTCTGCACTTAATCAAACCATTATTTGATCTTTAGTAATGGGAAGTAAGGGGTACTTGGAACCTAATTTCTTAATTTTGATTCAAAAGATTTGATTTCCTATGAAAAGCATTAGCAAATTGACGTTGAGGGTGGTTGGTATGAGTGTTGAAGTTATTGGATCAACTATTAGTACTTGATTAGAGGGCCAAAATAACATTTTTCTCTCCTTATTTAAGCACCCCCACCAACCTTTCCTTCCCTCACAAGAGCTATACCTTCCTCCACCAACTTTTCTCACTCTCCCACTAACTCCACCACCATCAACCTCTCCTCCTTCCTCTCCTCTGCACTGATTCCCCTCCCTACTCTATCTCTAGTAGTTGCATCAACAAGTAAAGGAAATCAAACTTCATTGGAGCCTTAGTTGAAGGTAGGCCCCTCTCTCCTCCTTCTTCACTCTCCTTCTCATGTAAAGTTTGAGATTTGGGTGTTTCAAAGGGAACTTGAGGAAGAAGAGGGAGGAAAGAAGGTGTTGTTGCTGTGCAAGGGCCTTGGGAAAGAGGAGGAAGTTGCAGAAGATTTGATCAAGGCAAGAAGAAGGAACTTGACCTCCATCTCAAGGTTGGGACTTTTTCCTTGAAAGCTATTGTTTGCCTCTTGTTTCCTATGATCAAGAAAATGATAGATAGGTGATTTTTTATCTTATTATAGTAGTTATATGTCATTACAGGGATACATATATGTGATTCCCTTATATGTTAAATATTTAAGCCTTTGATGGGTTATAGGGTAACATGGAGTTTATATGGTTGCAATTGTTCCTGATGTTATTTGTGTGGGTAGGAACTAATAGAAGTTGTGTCGGAATGTTTAGGTGTGTAAGAATCACAAATAGGATTCAAATTGGGCTAATTGTGACTTAATCAACAATATAATAGCAACCATGCATGTTTCAATACTGAGATTACTATCGGTACTATCTAGACTAGTACCTTACTTTGGAGCCTGTAGGCACCAAGTATCGGTATTAAAGTTTAGTATCGATATTAAGCCTAGTTAGTATTGGTACTAAGCGTTGGTACCTATACACAACCCTACCCCAAGCCTAATTTAAACCCTAATTAGGGGAGTTGCTTGGAGGGGGTTTTAACCCTATTTCTAAGGCACTTAGTGAAGGATTCCTATAACCCAATTGTCCCTTATAATAAATGGTTGTGATGAGCTTAAGAGCTCTCTAAAAGAAGGTTAAAATCTAATAAGTAAAGGCTTAATCTTGAACTTATGAGACTAATGACTCTAATAGGAGTTTAACAAAAGAATTAATGGATTATAAGGTCTCAAGTGAAATCTAAAGAGATCCATTTAGTCTATGGGATTAAGTAATGCTCATTAAGGTCAAGTAATTGAATAAAATGATATGAATAGGTCGTGATAGGTGGATCCGTAGGATTTGATACCTCGACCTCATGAACCAAAGGGTTTAACCCTTGCGGGTTGGAGACCTGATAAATTTAAGTAGCTAATGGCTACCAGTGATCAACTTTGAAACTTGGAGAGTTCCTAGTTGCGATGACAAGTCATGGGTTTCCATCGAAATGAGGTACTCAAAGCGTAAGCTCCATAGGCACTTGCATATGCAAATGACATTGGGTTACTTAAATCCAACTTGAAGTAATGGGCACCCGCATGTGTAGATGATGCCTGGGGTACCATAAGGGTGATTGGTCAAGATCTCATCCATGGATGGACTGAGTAGACACACTCGAAGTACATGCTCTTACCAGGACCATTGGTGTGGCAATAAACCATCTGTCCAAACTCTGCTATCGATGATCTGAGTGATCATTGACTGAACCTTAATAGATCTGAGTTGAGCTTACTCCTTAAGATCTTGAGACATTGACCTAGGTAACTTCCAAGAGACCTAACTCTTCTGACTAACATCAACAATGTTCTCATATGAGGACAAGTATGCTTTACTTAAGAACCATCAGTACTGTTAGACTCTTCCCTTATCAAGGAGAGATTAACAAATTGTGATTCAAGAGAAGGATACATTTCCATCACATCTTCTAGAGAGGAATGATTATCGTATTAAACCTTTGAGGCGAGTGAGAGAATTTATAATAATAAATCATAGGGTAATTATGGAAAGGGGCAAGATACTTGGTTAGCTTGTAATATAGATACCCATACACACTATTTGTTTATCTTGGTAACATATGTAGTTTTCTTTCCACTAGGCCACTTGTCTCATTCCAGACGTGTGACCTAATTTCAAGACTCAATGCTGTAGGGCAACACCTTAGTTGTGAGCAGGTTAAAGAGTGTCTACCTTAAGCTAGTGAGACACCATTTCTACCAAGCCATTTGACACTTGGAGGACTAGATGGAGGAGCGACCACATCCAAGATCGTTGTTAGACTCTCCCACTAACTAGATGTGGGAGGCTTTTGTTGAGTTTGTCATTGCCGCTTGCCCTCTATATCAAGCCATTTGTTGGCCAAGATATACACCAGAAGTTTGAAGTTCTCCCATGGATGAGTTCGTTGTTAGTTTTAGTTGTATTGTCTTTTTTGTATTTTTTCTATCGTAGACCTTGTTTGTTTTAAGTACGTATAGCGGTTGGGCCCCACTTTTACTGTAACTTTATATTATAAATAACTTGTGGCTCCTATAAATATTGTGAATGAACAATGTGAGTTATGAATGATGTCTGGTTAGCTTTAATTTACTTTTCTATCCATTTTATCTTATACCGTGTTATTTTTATCTACTTATTGCTATGAAAACTTATGCCATGTACCAATGCGCCCACCCAATAGGAATTGGATAATATTATGATGGGCATTCCTATTGGGTAGGCACCTCTTGATGAAGGAATCAAATTCTCAAACGGAGAGGCACCCACTCAATAAGAATAATAAGTTTTATAACAAAACATTATACTTTAAAAGAATCATAAACAAACATTTAAACGAATTTTAAACAAATCGAACATAAATTAACAAAATTTCAAACTTTACACTTAAACGAACATGCAAATGAATCGAATCAAATATTTGATAACAAAAATGAATCGAACCAAACCTCACTCTTATTTTTTCTTATTGAACCTAAACCTTGAAAAATTATTATCGAACCAAACCGACCCTATGTAGGTTTGCTCAGGTTTTATTCGTTTACACCTTAATCTCTTGGTGGCTCCCTCTCCCTTCTCCAATTATTGCCGCTACCTCCTCCTTCAGTAGCCTCCCTCCCCCTCTATAGCAGTTTGAGAAAGAAAAGTTTGTAACTGTTATTTTTCTTTAATTTAGAGTTATGATATCTCATTTTATATGATTGTTAGTAAAATGTAACGTTTGTAAATTAGTTAATAATTTTACTTTAGATTTTATTTCGTATGATTGTTGGTAGAATTTTAAATAAACCTTAAACGAATCTAGTTTAGACAAAGGTAGATTCAAGTAAATTCGATTTACACAATAAATGAATCGAACCTGAACAAAATAACATAGGTTCGCTTGAAATTTAACTCGTTTATACCCCTGCTTAAGAGCGATATTTCGAAAGGATTCTTGTTCACGATGGGAGGGGGGAGGATCCGGATCGTCCAATTTCGATCGAAGGGACATCCACTGACATCACCGGGGATGGCCCCACGTGGGGTCCACTTCGGGGGGCTTCCGAACGAATCAGGCTGCATTACTGAGCAGAGGGCGTCTCTTTCCTGTTTTTCTTGCTTAACTACAAGTCTCCCGTTCCATACATCACGTGCGCTGTCTGTCCACGACGATTGGTCCCTTCGGAGAAATCGCCACCCGGTGCCTAACCATCGCTCGCTCCACCTCCTCCTCATGCTTCTTCTCTTCCTTCCCCACTCACCAGTCACTAGCACCACCTCGATCCCATTTCCCGCTACGCGCCCCTCCTCGCCTCTCTCCATCACAGGTCTCTCTCTCTCTCTCGTTTCGTCGAACGCACGTTCCACTCTCGGATCGCGGCGATCGCGCCCTTACACGATGCGGGATCGTCGCCTTCGCGAATCCAATTGAGCGTTTTCCACTCTGCATTCTGTTGATCCGTTGAGGTGATCTCGGCGTCTCCGTCGAGTGTCATCGGAAGCAATTTCGTGATTTTTTCTTGTTTTTTGTTTGAGAATTTCTCGTTGAACGCGCAATGCTGGTGCGGATTTACGTTCGGAAGCTTCGTGGAATGTCCGGAGTGCTTCTTTTGCAATGTGGAGGTTAAGATTTGAATCGTAGTGTCTTCTGTGGAAGGCCGATCGCTAGAGCACTAGAGTGTTAAGTAGCTTCGAAGAAATCTCTGATCATTCTTTTGTTTCGGTATTATGGATCGGCCTTTCAGCTTAGGCAGATCATTGGCATAGAATGGAAGTTTCTTGAGCCTCTGTCTAAACGCTCAACTGGAATGCTAGCGGGGTTTTGCGCAGATGAGATACTTGAACTAAGAGCACGTAAAGCAGCCAGCCAGGATGCTTAAACAAGCTAATGTTACAAGGGGATGGGTGGTAAATTTAGAATCTAGTTGATGACGACAACAAACAATTTTTTTTTTTTTTCGGCCAAAAGTGTTGTGTGTTTATGCATCTTTTGGTGTTCGTGGCTTGGCAAAACGAGATTAGTTGCTTTCCTACGTGGAATGCGGTTTAAAACATGTTCCTTCACATTTTGTAGATTGGACTAGCCTATGGAAAGTGGTCGAGGGAAGATTTCTAGGTCTTCATTTTGCTTCCCTTCCATGGAATATGTTCCATCAACACCTTGACTTGGTTTTACTTAGTGAATTGAGTGACTGTTTGAATGGTAACCCTTTTATTTTTCTTAAAAAAAGAAAAAAAAAACACAGAGGAAATCTTCTATTGGAATTTTGTGCGCATGCATGCTTAAGAATTTTAAAGGAAAATCATTATAGATTTCACTGATAAACAGCCATTACCAACAAGATATCTGATAATTTTCTACTCACAGAGTTGTGGCTGCAATTGTGGTCAACTACTTGGGTTTGCTGTATAAATCATACCCTAACCCTTGTTTTGAGGAGGGCTTGCTCCTTTAGCATAGTTACTCTGAGGTCTGAATTGTTTCAAAGAAGGATCTGTTCTTCATCAGCAACTCAGCAAGCTATTCAAATGAAATCACTTAGATTAACTCATATGAAGAATTAGTTCTCTCTTTTGATTTACTGATGTATAGTCTGATAAGCTTGACTATGTCACTATGATCTTTGGATATTAATATGTCATGTTGCAACTGATCAGGGGTTCAAGAACATAAATGGCTCTAGAAGTGGCTTCAGACAAAATTAACCCACGAGGTATTGCCCCATCTCTTCAGAATTTATCTGAATGTTGCCTCAGCATTCTCATTTTATTTGGATATCCCTACAGGGTGATGACAGATAAGTGCTTCTGATAATAGGATACCTGCACCATTAGAAGTCTGTGGCTGTATTTAGGAAAAAGGATTTGAGAATTAAGATATATAAATCTCTTAAATTTATCATGAAATCTTATATGGCTTAACCATGTAGCAGTCCATTAGAAAACAATTTAACCATGTGGTGTAAAAATAAAGTGGCTTTGAAGCCTGAGTTGCAACTATAAAAAATCATTTATTTTAGTTCTTACTACATATGGGGAGCAAGAAATAAGTTATGCTACATCTTATTCTTTTAATCTGGTTTACAATTACACATTCACCGCTGAGTTTTCAATATCTGCTCTGTATTGAACTTTCTCTTTATTGCATGCATGTTTGTTAAGATGTAGACTACATAAAGATCAACAGACTTGAGTGGTCTAGCAGCCGGGCAGTTGGCCTCCTACCTTAGGACATGGGTTCAAATCTTACATTCATTGAACAAAAAACTGTCACAATCGATTTTACTTATGGGCCTGATCCATTGATATCAAAAAAATCCAGCCTGGTCATGTAATAGCCACATGCCACAGATTGTTCTTAACCATTTGCATTTAAAATATACTCATCTTTTGTTTTTTGGTATAGGTGTTGCTCCCATTCATGGCTGCCTAAATTATTGCCCTGCTTCAGAGATATTTAATATGCATTATTATGTTTCATGTGTTCAGACTTATAGTAGTGTCTGAGGATGCTAAACAAATTTATCCCATCCCTCTAGCATTGATTGTGGAATAATCCCAAGAATCAATGGTTTTTGTGCTCTCTAGAGAGCATGAAAGATAATTGTTGATTTACTTCTTGTAAATTTATTTTACATTGTGATTGACAATTATTTGAACAGATGTTTGCATTGTTGGCATTGCACGGACTCCCATGGGTGGACTTCTAGGTTTTCTCTCTTCTTTGTCAGCGACTAAGTTAGGTTCAATTGCTATTCAGGGTATGCAAAGAAGGTTCTTCATCTCCATTGCTTCTGTTTTGAAACTGTGTGTGTGCATTGCAGTTGGACACATTACTGACCTGTTTTAGAGACTATGGTTATTAAGTATATGCATGTAATATTTTATATTGTATTTTCAAAAAACTGTAATATTTTGTATTATATATATATTTCTATATATATTCAAGTGTTTTTGTTGTTTATTCAAGATAATTATTTATGTCTTACCATGTTTGATCCTCATTTTGTAGCTGCTCTTAAACGAGCTAATGTTGATCCCTCACTTGTTCAAGAGGTGTTTTTTGGAAACGTTTTGAGTGCAAATCTGGGGCAGGCTCCTGCTAGACAGGCTGCATTAGGGGCCGGAGTACCCAACAGTGTGGTTTGCACAACTATCAACAAAGTTTGCGCATCGGGATTGAAGGGTAGGTATTAGTTTCTGCTCCCATGTGCAGTATTACATGATGTATCTAAAAATAATTGATGACACAGTTTTCTATTTTACTTTCCAAAGCAACAATGCTTGCTGCTCAAAGTATCCAGCTGGGAATTAATGATGTTGTTGTGGCTGGAGGCATGGAAAGTATGTCAAATGCACCTAAATACATAGCAGAAGCAAGGTCAGTTTCTGTGTCAAGAACATCTTTAGCATTTAGATCATCCAATGTAAGGTCTAATCTGACACAAAGGTTTTGTATTTGTCTCTCTCAATGTTGTCTGCAAATATTATAATTACTGTGCCTTTGGTCAATTTGGGATACTTAGATGTTTATCTTTGCATTATAATTGCAGAAAGGGTTCTAGATTTGGTCATGACACTATTGTTGACGGGATGCTCAAAGATGGCTTGTGGGATGTTTATAATGATTATGCCATGGGAATGTGTGCAGAGCTTTGCTCTGAACAACATTCGATTACACGAGAGGACCAGGTATATATTAAAAAAGCATAGGTTTTTTAGATTTTATGGTAAGTTGCCCCTGTGATTTCTTCTATAAATTGTGTACATTAATTTTTGTATGTTTACTTGGAATGTGCTTCTACTAGTTCTATGGAAGGCAAACATCATTTCCTATCTACAAAAGAGGCTCATGAAAAGTTGAAAACAGATGCTTAATATGTTGACCATGTTTGTTTGCTTGTTGAAGAGGTGATTGAGCTCCATATTTGACTAAATGGACCATTTGATGTGCTTCTACTAGTTCTATGGAAGGCAAACATCATTTCCTATCTACAAAAGAGGCTCATGAAAAGTTGAAAACAGATGCTTAATATATTGGCCATGCTTGTTTGCTTGTTGAAGAGGTGATTGAGCCGCATATTTGACTAAATGGACCATATGTCTGTTCCCTGAATTTGCTAACATAAAGAGACACAAGCCTTTGTGCTGTACACATTATAACAAACACAAAGCTGCATTTTTTTACCCATATGTTTTAGTACAAAAGAAATCATGCATGCATATCACTATGAGCTTTTTCCCCTTTGGAATACTTTTGTTATTCTATGATGCCATTGCATATTTAATCAATTCTACTATCTTCTCAATAGGATAACTATGCAATTCAGAGCAATGAACGTGGGATTGCTGCTCGAGATAGTGGAGCATTTTCATGGGAAATCATTCCGGTAATGAAGACACTAAATTTGACTAGGCCTTTACTTTGCAATCATAGTTTTCAGCTAATATCTTGCCGTAGATTTCACTTTTTGTCCTGTTCTTTCATTCAGGTGGAAGTTTCTATCGGACGAGGCAAGCCTCCAGTAGTTGTTGACAAAGATGAAGGCCTAGACAAGGTAAATCCCTTATCATTATTTGCCTTTTTCTTCTGATTATTCCTTTCTAGCCTCTAAGAATATAAACAAGGCCACATATTAGGAAGTGTGATTCATATTTTCATTAATATAGTTTCATATTTATGTTTGCATTCTCATGCATTTGCCTAGAAACTGACACGATTTCATGATCCAAACGACCTGTGATTGATTCTTTCTTAGTGTAAATTCATCTTTATATTAGTGCCCTAATTTTTATTTTTAAGTAATGATAGTAATTAAGTTATACATAATTAAGGTCCATAAAGTTGGCCACCTAAATTAGTAGTTGGTCAAGTACTCATTGGTGGAACAACAACTGCACCGTATATGGACATGCAACCCCATGTGTAGGCAATGTGCATTTGCAAGCCAAGTATTTCACATATGAGGGGGAATACTCAACTGCATTTGTGATGGACCATTCAATGTAACTAGCTTTTGTTGGGACCATCTGTTAATGTGTTAACCCATTTTAGTTTTGCTTTGTTTTAGGAACTTATGTTTTGATTGTAGTGTGTAAGTTTTTGTGAAAAAAGTGGTTGTTTTTACATTGACATTTTAACAGTAGTAAAATTTATTTATATTGTATTTTTAATATTAAAATAAATGAAATAAAATACTCATCTAAGTGCTCCCCCCACATATTGAGTGCCCACTATATGTGGTGACTTGTGTTGACAACATTGTTGGAGTTTTGGAAATAGTTCTTGTTATTGATAAAAAGAAACAAACCCCTCTTTATATAGAGAGAGAGGATAACAATAGTAATTTTACTCTTAACTAATATGAAAGCAAACCCAAATCAAATCAAATCAAAGTGATAACATAACAAAATAAGAAATCCTAACTTAACTCTTAAGTCTCAAGAAACTTTTTTTTAATTGTTCTTGTTGAGCCTAGGGATGTATTTACTATTTTTTATTCTTTTTGGACGACTGCATAATTTTCCCAAACCTCTCTATTATACAAAAGAGGCTAAGGTTTCTTTTCAATAGCAATGCATCTTTTTCCCTTCACATTGTATCAGAGCAGCGGTCCTAAGTCGATGTTCCGATATCCCACCAAATACCTATCCAAAGGATGATCGAATTACTAATAGGAAGGTGATTCGATGGAGAAATAAAGCCAAAGTCGTAGTAGAAGCATCAACGACATGGGAGAAGCATCTCCCAATGCCACAGCTGCTGTCACAGGGTTTGCTGGCGCTATTGGTAGTGTTGTCAGTGGACCCAACGCTGCCACTGGAGGCCTACTGGCACCCTTGCAAGCCGACTGGTGGCCGGTGACTCCTATCCTTGATGCCGTGATCTGCGTGATGAGCCTTCTCTCACGCCTAATGCATGTGGTGATGAGTCTTCTCACCATGGTTGATGAATCTTCCTTTATCTAGCATGATAAGTCCTCTCATGCAAGGAGGATGTGATGGGGTCGTTTGAAAGGCCCATTTCAGATCTACAAGGGCATGTGTACGCAGCCCAAGGAGGATTGAACTGGAAGAAGGGGGCCATAAGCACGTGGATAGTTGATTCTGGCCCTCTATAAATCTCACGGGCAATGTTGAGCCGTTGGTGACTCCCACAAATTTGTGTGGGATTAGTAGCTAATGGGGCCATATCATCAATCATGACGATTGGAAGTGTATGGGCATTCTCAAAGATGATGATTGAAGAGGTTCATTATGCTCCTGAATTCCTGATAAACCTGTTGTTAGTGAGTTGCATCTACAAGGACCTTGGGTGTCGTGTAGTGTTTGATGAGGCGTACTGCTACTTCTAGGATTGTCAAACATGAGAGATTATAGATGGTCTCTATTATCTTGACATGCCCTGTTGAGAGAATTGAGTGGTTGTTTAGTGCCACATTGGAAAGTGTGGGCTTTGTGTGTGAGTGGTGGCCTATAAATAGGCGTGTACTTCCTCAATTATTCTTTAAGAAGAAGAAATACAAATTAGTGTCCTATCGGGGCCTTCTCCTGTGGTTTTCTCCTTGCTCCCCGTGAGTGGGATTTTTACGTAAACCCAAGCATTAATTGATTTGTTATGCTTTGATATTTATGCTTCCGCGTTATTTAAATATTTCAACTTAATATCAGAGCGGTTTGATTCTTGGGTTATTCTTTGAATTCTTATCTTTTATCAGTATATTGTTATTTGAGTTCCAAATTTCTTTTCCATCCGGAAGAGAAGGTGGTGCAAAGGCTTGCTGCCCCCTTGTTGGCAGCAACAGTGTGTGTCACTCCCAGTGGTGTGTAGGCGATGAGATCAGAGGTGCTCCGATCTGCGTGGATGACGCCGACGACGAGCAGTGAAGGAGGCAGCGATGGCATGGATTGCGCTTCATGACGGCCTCAAGGGCAACACGATCGTTGCAGAGTAGGGCGGCAATGGAGGCGAAGTGCTTCGTCGCGAGGGGCCGCAATGATAGTGCTTTCATCGCTATTTGGCCAGCGATGAGAAAGATGACTGCCCTATCGACGGCGTTTTGCGGTAGGCCTTCTTGACAAGGTCAGGCGATGGAAGAATGCTCACCAAGATGCGATTTCAGGCGAGAATCGCGGAAGGATCTCGCTTGAGATCGTCGTACCTCGAGTGCTTGAGAGCGGCGGAGACGAAGTGGTCTCTCTCCCCGGCGATGGTGGAGAAGATTGCAGCGAGAGACGCAGGTTGATCTGGTAAAGCGACTCAGGCGAGGATTTCAGTAAAGATCTCGTGACATCGTTCGTACGGAGCGAAGTTCGAATCTGGCCGCGCATGTTGGCGATGAAGACGATTGATGATCTTGGAGAGCCCCATCCTGGTGAGATTGGAGGGGACGACGATGGTGCTTACAGAAACCCCAAGGGAAAAGGGGAGCTTCGTCATGAATCGCACGTGCACCTGTTGAGAGCCCTCGGTGATGCTACCTCCTCCATTGACATCCAACGCCACTTCGTGGGAAGAGGAGTAGTAGCAATGTTATTCGGTTCTCCTTGAACCCTATTAAGGGGAGAGGGAGTTTACAAAAAAAGAAAGAAAAGAGAGAGAGATGCAAAAAATAAAGGGAAAATGACGTGGAGTGAAAAAAAAGGGAGAGAGAAAAAAAAGGAAAAGAGAAAAAAAAGAGAGAAGGGAAGAAGGAAAAATAAAAGAGAAAAGGAAAAAAAAGAAAATGGCGTGAAAAAAAGGGGAGAAAAGAAAAGAGAAAAAAAGAAGAAAAAAAAGAAGGTAAAAAATGATGATAAGGTTTATGTTTGAGAGAAGATGTGAAGAAGTTTTCTTTAGTTTTTAATGTTTTATTTTCTTCTCGTCATTGTTTTTTCTCCTATACGAGTCTAGGAGAAAGGGGGAGTGTGGGAGCTTGTTGTAGTCACCCCCATTTGGGAGTTCCTTTTACTCATGGACTCCACATGAGAAACCCAATTCTGGGAGGTCCAGAGTTTCGAGGTCCTCAAAGGAAGAACTCATTTCAGGTTTCTATGTGGGAGATCCAGTTTCGTGAACTCCAGAGAAGGAGATCCACCTTCGAGTTCTTCAGAGGAATACCCAATTTCAGGAATACTGAACGGGGAGCCATCAGCACCAGATCTTCAGAGACAATCACAGATCTTTCAGCAGCTCCAGCCTTTGTTTCCGCCTGTGTAGAGTGGGTTTCTTTGTGTTACAAGTTGAGCATTCCATGCTCCAGCTTGAGGGGGAGTGTTGAGAGAATTGAGTGGTTGTTTAGTGCCACATTGGAAAGTGTGGGCTTTGTGTGTGAGTGGTGGCCTATAAATAGGCGTGTACTCCCTTAATTATTCTTTGAGAAGAAGAAATACAAATTAGTGCCCTATCGGGACCTTCTCCTGTGGTTTTCTCTCGCTCCTCGTGAGTGGGGTTTCCACGTAAACCCAAGCGCTCTTTGATTTATTATGCTTTGATATTTATGCTTCCACGTTATTTAAATATTTCAACTTGCCCACTTTGTTTGCTGGTGTCATTTCCATAGCCACTGATCCTTAGCTATGGCATAGGAGACTTAGACACCCATCACTTAAGAAGATGCGTCAGATGTATCCTGGTCTGCCAGACTCCTTGACTCTAGAGTGCGAGGATTGCCAGCCTGGGAAGCACCATATGAGTACATATCCACGGAGAGAAGCTGGGATGAGTATTATTCCCTTCTCTCTTGTGCACTGTGATGTCTAAGGGCCATCAAAGTACCTACTCTAGGAGGACATCGATATTATGTAGTCTTTGTGGTTGATCATAGTCGTCTTACTTGGATCTTCCTGATGAAGACTCGATCAGAGATTCCTCTGATTATATAGCAGTTTCTTTCATAGGTTCAGATCCAATATGCTACCAGTGTTAGGGTTTTCCGAAGTGATAATGCATTAGAGTTTATGTAGCGAAATGTATAAGAGCTTTTCTTTTCTAAGGGCATTATTCACCAGATGTCGTGTGCTCATATGTCCTAGCAGAATGGCATGGTCGAAAGAAAGCTTCGACATGTTCTTGATATTTCTAGGACCTTGATGATTCACATGATGGTTCCTAAATAGTTTTGTGGAGATACTATACTTACTGCTTTGTATTTTATTGATTGGGTACCTTCGTCTGTGCTTGGAGGATAGACTCCATATTAAGTGATCTATCCAGATTGTGACAGCCCTTTTCTATTCTATTGAGGATTTTTGCGTGTACTTGTTTTGTATAGGTTATGACAACCAAGACAAGTTTTCACCTTGGGCAGTTAAATGTGTCTTCCTTGGACATTTTAGAACACATAAGGGATACATATTTTATAACCCCATCCGCAGGAAATATATTGTTGCAGCAGATGCTACTTTCTTTGAGAAGATCTCATACTTCTCAGAGGAATAAACATTTATACAGGCCGCTTTGGAGAAGACACAGATTTATCATCGGAGACCACAAATTTCGCCTAATACCATGACTCATCATATTATGATAAATGAGGATGGCTCAGATATTGAGGAGCAAGCAGTGCAGAAGAAGTCCAACAGAGCATTTACTCTTCATCCTTTATCTCAGTATATAGGTGTTGCTCATCTGGAGGATGGGGTTCGCCAATTTGCCTCATCTATTACTATAGCTATTATTCTCAGAGATTTTGTTTAGGCCTCTCAGGATTTTAGGTGGCGTGCAGCAATGGATGAAGAGATGCAAGCACTACAGTCTTGAGAGATATGGGATCTTATTCCATGTCCCCCTAATGCTACCGTTGTTGATTGTAGATGGGTTTATACCATCAAGTATAAAGCTAATGGGACTGTGGATAGATATAAGGCCAGGCTTGTTGCCAATAGCTTTACTCAGACTTATGGGATAGACTATGTTGAGATCTTCTCTCCTATGGCTCGCATTACATATGTCAGGATCATCTCAGTTGTTGTTGTTAGGAGTTGGCCTTTATATCAGTTGGAAATTAAAAATGTATTCTTATATGGTGACTTATATGAGGTGGTATACATGAGACTGCCACCAGGGTACAGTACTTAAGGGAAGCTTGTGTGTCGACTGAGAAAGGCTATATAGGGGTTAAAGTAGAGCCCTCGTGCCTGGTTTAAGAAGCTTAGCTCAGAGATTGAGAGGATTGAGTTCCAGTGTTCCAGCTCAGACCATTCTATATTTGTCAGGAAGACTAGGTATGGTGATCGCGAGCGAGTTGTCATTCTTGCTGTTTATGTTGATGACATGATTCTTACTGGAGATGATCAGGATGGAATTATCCAAACCAAGTCCTTCTTACAGTCCACTTTTGTCACCAAGGACTTGGGTGATCTTAGATATTTTCTAGGTACTGAAGCAGTTCGACAAGGATCCTATCTTTCCTTGTCACAGAGGTAATATACGTTGCAGATTCTTAAGGATGTTGACTTGCTTGGGACCAAGCCTTCTGGTATACCCATGGAGTCGCTGCTTGCATATTCTTCTGAGGAGGAGGACCCACTGTATGAGGATGTCACTCGATACCGCAGTGTAGTGGGATGTTTGCTATACCTTACTATCAAGAGGCTTGATATCAGCTTTGCTGTAAGCCAGGCTAGTTAGCACATGCAGACTGCATGATATGGTCATTGGCATGAGGTTTGTCTTATTCTTAGATACCTTAAGGGGCCACCGGGTAGAGGACTCTACTGCGGAGATGGTGGCAATCTGGACATTTTAACCTACTCTGATGCAGATTATGCTGGGTCTGTAGATGACTGACGTTCTACTTTAGGCTTTGTAGTCTATCTTGGTGGAAACCTAGTCCCCTGGAGGAGTAAGAAGTAGAGTGTTGTTGCTCGTTTGAGTGCAGAGGCTAAGTACAAAGTGATGGCTCAGCCTACTTCTGAGATTATGTGGGTTGTCTTCTTTCTGCAGGACTTGGGCATTCAGGTCACTATGCCAATTCCACTTTTTTGTGACAAGTTAGCCACGTATATTTCTTCGAATCTAGTTTTTCATGAAAGTACCAAGTATATTGAGGTAGATTGCCACTTTATTCGTGATGTAGTCCTTGCAAGGAAGATTAACACTCCTTATGTCTCCTCTGAGCTCCAGCTAGTGGATATATTCACCAAAGCTCTTAAGAAGAAACGACTTGATTTCTTGTGCGACAAGTTGGGTCCCGTTGACATCTACACCCTAACTTAAGGGGGAGTTTGAGTCTAGGGATGCATTCACTATTTTTCATTCTTTTTGGATGACTATGTAATTTTTTCAAACCTCTCTGTTATAAAAGAGAGGCTAAGGTTTCTTTTCAATAGCAATGCATCTTTTTCCCTTTCTAATTTTATTCCAATACTCTCTCCTAAGTTAAAGCATGCAATGCCCAACTTGCGACATGTAGAACAAAAGTACGACTCCCCCCTAAGGACATAATTGTTGGGTTGAAGCAAGCAAGCAAGTAGTCACTTCTAACCAATGGAAACCCTTCCCTCCATGGAGGAGAGAAAAAAATTAGGTTGAGGCATTTAGGTAGATGTCAAAGCAAGCAAGAGGTAGACAAGGCCTAACTGCAAAGAAACACCCTTGAGGTGAAAAGATCAACAAAGAAGTAATCAGTGGTCAGAAGTAGGAGATGACATGATGTTTAATTCCCCTACCCGTCATTAGTAATTGTTTGTGTCCTCGAAGGGGTTGGTGGATGTAGAGGCAAGCGAAGCCCAAGGTGACATTAGTAGCAGTTGAGAAGGAAGGCTCGCTCTTCAATAGAGTCTTCGGTTTGCATTGAAAAAGAAGTATCTAATTTTCAATGGATGTAGGGGGAGGTGCTCCCCTACGATACGAATCATTCTTGCATTAGCCATTAGGAGGGGCACACATGAGAGAGAGAACGTATGAGAGAGAGAGAAGGGTCGTGCACGAGAGAGAGAGAGAGAGAGAGCGAGAGAGCCAGACGACTGTCCTCAACTAGGAGAGAGTCAGGTGGCGATAGATGGGCCATGAGACTAGGCAGTGATGTCGATCAAGAAGAGGAGTAGCCATGGAAGAGGGAGAGCCTTGGTAGCAACAGTAGGGTCACTTGATGGGATGACGATGAGAGGAGTTGAGGGCAGTAGTGACAACATCCTTTAGAGTAGGATTGCATGTTGTAGCCGAGAGAGAGAGAGAGAGAGAGAGAGAGAGAGAAACGATGGTGATAAGGGGCTTGGAGAGAAAGAGAGAATTGGTGCGTGTGTGAGAGAGAGACAGAGACAATGATAATGAGGGGCTCAAAGCGAAAGAGAGAACTAGTGAGAGGGAGAGATTGCGAGAGAGGAGCAAGTAGAGGCAGTGGACACCGTAGGCAAGAGGGGCTACACGTGCCCCTAGGCAGAGAAAGGGTTGGCAACATCTTTAGAGGGGAGAGAGAGAGGAGGGACTCAGGGTTTCCCTGCTTTGATATCATGTTGGAGTTTTGAAAATAATTCTTGTTATTGATGAAAAGAAATCAACCTCTCTTTATATCAAGAGAGGGGATAATAATAATAATCCTAATCTCAACTAATTTGAAAATAAAATTAATGATTTTGTGGTTGCTATAGAGGCATTGGCTACTTGGAGGAAGGAGAAGAAGAAAGCACTTTTGTGAAAGGTTGACTTCAGTAAGGCGTACGACTTGGTGCAGTAAGAGTTTCTTTGGGCTTCCCTCGTAAGGAGGGGCTTTCTCACGACCTGGATTGACCGGATGAAAAGGTATGTGACGACATCTTTCTCAATCCTGGTCAATGGGAACCAAGCGTGAGGTTGGGTGTAGCCTAGGAGGGGGGTCAGGCAGGGCTGCCCTCTCGCGCCTGTTTTGTTCATGCTTGCGGAGGATGCCCTTGCAATGGCGACCCACAGGTCTTGTACTAGGGATCTGCTCAGGGGTTTTGTGGTAGGTGAGGACAAGGAGATCGTTGTACTACAGTATGCAAATGATACTTTATTTCTGGTGGAGGGAGGTACCTTGGAGGCTAGAAGGATGAAAATCCTTTTGGAGCTTTTTGGCGAGGCCTCGAGCTACGGATCAACTATCAGAAATCGAGCTTTGTCCCAATGAACTTGTCAACGGAGGAAAGGGAGACGGTTGATAGTGGTCTAGGGACGGATGTGGGTACACTACCGTTGGTGTACTTGGGTCTCCCTTATCGGATTGTCACCTCAGGATGCAAGATTAGATACCTCTGTTGAAGATGATGGAGAGAGGTTGGCGGGCTGGTCCTCTAGGTTGTTGTCGAAAGGAGGGAGGTTGACACTAGTGAAAGCGATATTGTCATCCATACTAGCATACTCTCGGTGTTCAGGATACTGCGTCAAATTGAGAAGATCTTGGGGCTGATGAGGGACTTCTTTTGGTCAAATGTGGGTTTGGCAAGAAAGGTGACAAAGCTGGTGGCCTGGGAGGAGGTCTGTAGGTTGATGTAGGAGGGGGTAGGGGTGAAGGATGTGGACAAGGTGAACTTAGGCCTCCTTACGAAGTGGATTGCAAGACTGATGGGGCGGGAACATGGTCTTTTTGGGGACACCTTTCATTTCTAGCTGGATGATTGGCAGGGGGTTGGATCTGCTCTCAGCGACAGGTTCCCTCACCTATTTGGGAGAGCTGTGGATCCGTTAGCTACGTTGGGGGATTGTTCGGATGGAGTGTGGTGCCCGACCTTTCGAGGGGCTTTCTCGGACCAGAGGTGCGCGGAGTTCCAATAGTTGATCCAGGAGCTAGAGGGTTGGGCCCTAGAGGAGGGAGGTGGCACATACTTTTGGGAAGAGGGGGAGTTCTTTGTGGCGAAGGTATTCTGTAGATTGGGAAGTGTCTCAATGAGCTCGGATATTGACTTCTTAAGAGATTGTAGGCTGCTTTGGATGGCGGAGTGTTCGCTGAAAGTAGAAATTTTTACTTGGCTGGTGAGGAGGGAGAGAATTATGACAAAGATGTAGAGAGCGAGGTGGGCCTAAACAAATGATTTGAGATGTTCTCTTTGCAAGGGGCAGACGATGACATCCAACACCTCTTTTTCCAGTGTCCTTTTATGGTGCAGGTCTGGCGGAGGATGGGGATCGACTAGATCATCCCTCGAGACACGGTCAATTTTTTGTCCTTATTCCGTAGAGGAAACACCCTTGGTGGAGATATCACCTTTAGATCAAAGAAGGATAGAGCCAAGGTTTTGGTGGTGTTATAGGGCGTCTGGCTGGGGAGAAATGGGGTGTTGTTTAAGGGTGAGAGATCCTATGTTAAGAATTTTATTTCATCCATTTCTTCCCAAGTGGTGTTTTGAGAATATGTTATGTAATTTGTAATGTATGCTTTTCAAAAGAAAAAAAAAATCAAATCAAATTCCAGTAAGAACATAACAAAATAAGAAATCTTAACTTAACTCTAAAAAAAAATCTATTTTTAATCATTCCTATTCTTAATTTTATCTCTAGCAAGCATATTGCATACCGACCAATTGAGGAAGATCAATAAGGCTTCGGTGATCTGATGTCTCAGCAAATGCTACTTTATCTGGCTGGAATATTAACCATCCCTGTTGATTGGACTTCTCTTAGATATTTACTTTTAAGCTTGTGATAATTATTTGTTCCTCCTGACAAGCATTTTTTTTCCTGTGATTTTCTTGGTAGCTGCGGCAATTGAATATTGAACTTCTGCCTGGATATCTAACCTTTATCCAATATCTTTCATGGTTAGTTTGATCCAGCGAAATTGAGGAAGCTCCGGCCCAGCTTCAAGGAAAATGCTGGTACTGTTACTGCTGGCAATGCTTCTAGCATAAGGTACATAGTATTTTTATTTATGAATTGAGATACTTGTTGGGAAAAACATTTTGATGTACAAATTTGATAGACCCATTGGCTGTTATTGTTAAATTATATCCATCTGTTAACTCAGGTAACTTTATCCCATCTATTTCTGGCTTTACTTAGCTACACTAACCATCCTCTTTGCCCAAAGCGTGTATAGAAGTTAAAGAAAATTTGTAAAATATTCTAAGTACCTGCACATATCTGAAATTCGACTCTTGCTTTCCACTGATTCGGGGATTTCAGTTTCCCGCATTCCCTTCCCCTGCTTCTTCCCTTGGAACTGTAGCTTCTGTAGCCCGTATCTTCTCTTGCAAAAAAAAGAACATTCTTCTGCTTATACCCGAAAGTCTAACTTACGCATGCGTGAATGGATTGGCCATCCATTGACATGCGCTCGAGGGAACCCAAGGTAGCCCAAAATGGGATTATGTGATTTCACTCTCTAAAGAAAGGTGGTGGATTGGACTAGTTTCCTTATCGTTGAGACAGGTTCTTTTGACGTGATTCTTGGAATTGGGTAGAATTTTTTCTGGAATGTTAAATGCTTTTTCCAATATGTCGTGCCTCCTCCTGAAGAAATGTCATATGGCCATAACTTTTTAAGATGTGAGAAGGAAAATCTATCAGTTCTGGCACCTGGATGGGATTGTGTCCACTTGTGTGTGCATGTTGTAATTCCTGTAGAATCAGCTATTCCTTTTCTATGGAGCGAGGCACAATCTTGAAGGGCTTCTGTTTCTCTGCTTTGTATGCATCTTTCCTGCTTCTTTGTAATTCTTGCAATTCTGATCCAATGATCAATCCTTTGTATGTGTTGTAAAATACAAAACCGACAATCCCAGCATAAGCGAGCAATTGACATGAAGACCAAAGATTAACATGAAAAGCCCTCCTCTATGAGAGAGAGAGAGACTTTAAGGGCTGGGTATGATCCTTTTTTTTTTAAAGCTGGGTATGATATTGTTTCTTTCCATAGAATAAAGGGGTTACAAGAGATATATAGGCCACTACACAACTCCCAAAGTCCCATTTACACAAGGTGGAACTAAACTCCATATAAATCATGAATTACTCTTATGATTACAGGCTTAATTTTTAATGTTTATGATGGTACTGGTGTAGATGTAAGGAAATTACATGAAGGAAGGAAAGAAAGAAAAATTAGAGGTAAGGTTAGCTATGTGGAAGTACTATTCTAGTGGAAGTGTGTACAGTGATTACAGTCTAATTTTGCTCTAGTAATTTTGGAATAAGTTTCATATGAGATAACCCCAGTTTTTCATTGGACTAGGGTTGGGAATAACTACAAGATAATTAATGGAGCAAAGAGAAATGAAAGAGGACATAACCTATTCATAATTCTCACTTACGACCAGAATTGCATGCATCCTCCACTTGTTTCTCCTAGTATCCAGACCGGGATGTCCTGTTGCATTTGGGAATATCATGGGTACTAACCACACCCAGCCTAATGCAATAAGTATGAAGACCAACTCTGTTATGTAAAATTGTACCATGCAAGAGATTGAAAGACCAAGGATTGGAATGCAAAATTAAAACACCTTAAAATTGATTTGATCTCATACCTTGACAACAAAAAAATGATTGTATTTGTTTATGAAGATGCTTATTCGAGAGAGTTTTTTACCTTAGATTTTCCTTTTTCAGTTACTATTTGTGGGTGGGGTTTAAAAGTTACCTTCACATGGTACTTATTGGCTTCTGAAAAAGATGGTGCTTATTAACCTAGAAAAGTGCCATGTCAAGTAATGGTAGCATTCCCCCTTACAATGAGATTGTTCCAGTGTCACCTTTGAAGTTCACATCATTTTATCAGTAATGAATGAGCACAGTATATCATTCTATCTCAGTTAGGAATGAATGCAGTAAATAACAATATTTCCTGGTAAATGCTATATGTTGATTGTTACGACCCAACCCAGACTCTTATGTGGACTGGGTCGGACCACATTATCTATCCCAAGATCCAGTCATCCATCAAGCAACAAACATAAGACAACTGCATTCTCACACATGCATCATAACAGAACATAATGATAGAAAGGAAATAAACCACAATGCACCATCAGTGCATAGAAAGGAAAGCAAAGTCTACATCATAGCCATCACACAACTGACATCAAAACAACGAGAAAAGGAACTAGAACAGTATTAAGGATAAGAACATACTACAGTAACCAGGAAAGCACTATTACACTATGACTGGGCATGGCTAAGCCCAGCTCCTTCTGCAATCGGTGGGACTGGCTGCTCACTCTCCTGACTTGAGTACAGTAAAGTAGGCGGTAGCAAATAGCCGAGTAGAGTGGTGATACAGGAAACAAGTGTATAAAAGATAAGCAATAAAAGAGTGTCTGAATAGGCACTTAATATGTTTACCATATTATTGTGTCATATCAGTTTTCTTATTAGCTTTACTAATCACCCATTTTCTTGTTAGCTTTGCTAATCACCCATTTTCTCATTTGGTGTTTTTCCCACAATTCGCACTAAGACCGGATTGTTCCTTTTTATTCATCTGTCCCCTATAGGGACGATTTTGTTGCAGTATTCTCGGGATGTGGGGCATATACGTGGCACTCTCTTGACCAAGAGAATACCCTATGCTAGTCCTACACAATTTACCACCTCGGGATCATTGTCACAGCGTAACGATGACTACGACGCATGTGATAAACGCACGGTAGACGATCCCGTACTGGCACGTGGTCAGTCGTTTTCACTAACGAGTATGCACAACCAAAACAAAATAGTACAGGGTCACAACCCTCAACAACTCTACGTATCCTCTCCCGACTATCCCGGTTGGCCCCATTTAGGCCCAACAGGAATCGGCATAGGAAAGCCATTCCCACCCCAGGCCCCTATTCGAGGTCAACTCTCTCCTTGCACAACGGGGCGGTCAGCTCTCCTCGGTACGTGTGTACTCGAGGGCCAGCTCGTCCCCACATCAAAACTCAACACGGCCGATCGTGGCCCCACATCCATATTACCATCTCATTTCCATTTTAGAACTTTTCGTGCATGACCACATGCCATCTCTAGTTCACTTTAGGGTTCAATTAGAATCCTTGATTTCTACATTGTTCAAGCATTTTGAGTCCATTATTACATAACACACAATCGTCTAAATTTGCCCTAGGGTTCACGAATACTTTCTAGGTGTTGCTAACAACAAGGCTACCATAAGGGTTAGTTACCTGAAATATGTGATCCCAGGGGTTCAGGCTTGACATATGAGGCATTACATGCATTGGGTTTTCCAAGTAGATTTGTTGTATATTTACGAGGGAAGGAAACAATGTGATTTACAACAATAATTAATAACCAAATCAAAGCAACAAGACATTAAGCAATTGGTAGCACAATCCATGGCAAGATTTCTTAGTACCAACACATGACACTCATCTAGAGCAGGTAAATAAGTGAAGACCACTCTACCTCAAGGTATCAGGGGGTATGGGGGCATGGGTGGCTCACTCGCGCCTCTGGCAACCACTGAGTAACTTCTCTCAAAATACGTGCCCCTTGTGGGCACCAAACCTATGGCAGGAAAGGCTTTAAGAGGGGTTATTAGGGCTTTAATCAATTTTTCAATGTACTATGTGTGCACTAACAAAGCCAAAAATGGTACAAAAAAGTAGGAAATTAAATGAGCTTTCCAACGATACCTTTCTTGCGCGATTTAGATATCAGATGGACCCTGAACCGGCCAAAAGATGGCTTTTGGTTCATGCGAACCAGCTTGAGCCAGTCTGGCCTAGCCAATTCAAGTGAACTGACTGCGCCCTCCCCCTTGTTTCCATGTGTCACGCCTTGATTGGTGCTTCACGCAACCCACGGATCGCGTGTAGGACCCTTCCTCCTCAACCATTGTATGGCGCTGGCCGCCCATGGCCGTTCGATCACCGCCACCGCACCCTTGGGACCCCTGCTTGCGCACTAGCGCTCCCATCAAGGCGCGTGCATGCCTAAGGAAAGGGGTGTGTGCCCTATCTCTCTCTCTCTCTCCGTGCGCGTGCCAAGGTGCGCCCACACCCTTCTCCCTCTCTCTTTCTTCATACGGTTGCCAAGGTGCATCCGCACCCTCCTCCCTTCTCTCTCTTCACGTGATTGCTAAGGTGCGCTCGCACCCTCCCTCTCTCTCTTGGCTAGAGGAAAATGTGTTGCTCGAGGCGAGCAGATGCGCGGAAAACAAGGGGAAGTGGGGTTGTTTTGGAGAGTTCGGTGGGCTTTTTAAGGGGGTTTCTTAGGGTTAGGGTAAGGGGAAAAATTATAGGTTTAGTCCTAAATCACTAGCTTTTTGTGTGGGACACCCTTACCCATTAAACCTAGGGGTGTGGGATTTATACCAAGTATCTCAACGCGGAGAATAAAATACGATTAGGTCCCTATGTGACTTCCTTCTAAGCAGAAAATTACAGAGAGGCCCTAAAATTCTTGGAACTTAACATAGGCCTCTTTAGTGCGCCAAAATTGCGCAACAACCCTTAGAGTTTAGAAGAACTCTCCAAAACCATTTGACATTGCAATTAACGTGTGAAAATTGTAGTAAAATCCCTAGAGTCTAAAATTTTACCGAACAATCCTCAGACGTTCACTTTGACATGCGAAAATGATGGGACCACCCCGAAGACTCGAAAATCCTGCGACAACCCTGGGGTCAAATCAAAAATTCAGGAAAGGGTCATTTCATTGATGATGTTGCTCTAGTAAATAAACTTGATTGTTGAATCTCTGAAGTTAAACTTGTGTACACTAAAGGAGGAGGGGGGTTAGATGTATAGAATAAGTAGCACCTTTATTTGATATACAAAGTGTTGGATGCTAAAAAATTGTTAGAGATAATTTAGGAGTTAGGAATGGGAAATTAGAATTATCTCTTTATGTTTTGTTTCTTTCCTAATTGTAGGGATATGATTTAATTTATTTGAGATGTGATTTGTTTCATGTTTAGGATTAATCCCCCTCTATATAAAGGGATCAACTCTACTTGTTTTCTTTGAGAATCATAATGAAAAGTTTCTAGTTATTAAAATCTCCACATGGTATTAGAGTAGGTTCACCATGGAACCTCACATCCTCCACCAAACCCTAGAGGCGTTGCTAGATTCCACTCTACCTCGGTGATTGCATGCCACCCCTTAGCCTGTGTTGAGTGACACCATGCATTTCTAGTATTGCTTGAAGTATTGCTAAGCCTTTGAGCGTGGCGTGTCTTTGCTACATCACCCAGTACAGGGATCGAGTCGGTTCGTACTTCATGGCATGGGCCCCCAACAAGCAACAACCCCTATAGTGTGGTTGGGCAACACCACACTGGGCATCAAATTGAATCACTAAATTGGTCTTGGTCTGAGTTCTTAGTTTGGTCATCATCCATCTGACTAGTTTTGCCTTGTGTGTGTAGTGATATTGTGGTTGGCACTATGGGTGACGAAAAATTTTCAATAGTAAATTCTGAGGCCAAAATGTTGACCTTGCTACTTGATCAAGGAACCACTCTCAAGTTGTCAAGTTCCTCAAATTATATTATGTGGTCCCATGCCTTCTAGATCTTAGTAGGAGGGCAAGATAAACTTAATATCTTGACAAAAAATGTTCCAAACTCCTAAAACATATCTTGACAAAGAATGTTCCAAACTCCCAAAACAGATCGAAGTACAAGTGGGAAAAGAATTTCCTCGTGATGAATAGATTGATGAACATCGACTAGTCAATTGCTACCAACATGTTGTGCAAAGAAAAAACAAAGGATATTTAGGATATCCTCTAGAAAAGGTATTCCTAGAAAACTAGTAGTGCATGTTTGGTTGACATCTATTGGAGAATTTAGAATACCAATTAGGGTGACATGACCCTAGTTAGGTATTTTACACTCCTCGATGGCCTATTTGAGGAGCTAGGTGTCTACCAGCCTACCTGTTGCGACAAGCAGATCATTGAGTGCACTTAATGGCAGACCCACAAGTTTTTGGGAGAACTCAATACTAAGTACCACTTGGTACGTGACCAGATATTATCTTCTGATGTGATACCAGATTTAGAGACGATTTATAGTCATCTTCAGAAGATCAAGATTGAGGATTCTCTCGCTTTAGTGTTAGCTACCTCTTAGGATTCATCTGCGCTGGTAGCATCTGGAGGAGGAAGCAACGTGTCCTTTGCAGGATGTAGGAGAGGACATGGAAGTGGTCGTGAACGTTCGTTCAGCCCCTTTATCTACTGCAACTGGACCAAGCATGCATCCGATAAGTGTTGGGACAAGTATGGGAGACTTGCGTGAGTAAACAAGTCAGTACCTGAGCCATCAGATGCTTAGTCTTTCACACAGGCACAGATGGAGTGCCTTTGAAGTCTTCTAAAGGGTGAAAAACCCTATTCTTCAATAGTTGCAATTGCGACCGCTACTAGTGTTGCAAACGTATTCTTTGCTCAACTAGTATCTAGCTCGAAGGACTATGGAAGCCTCAGGTCATGTGATCGACGCTAAAGACATTGATGAGTGGTGGGAAAACTGAGCCACATGTTCAACCCCATTTGTCAAAACCTACATCAATTTTTTGTCTTCTCCTAGTGTGAAGAATTTTTGCCGATGTAAGGCAAATATCAATGCTTGGGTTCGTATCCTATATCAATATCAGTATTAGTTTCAGTTGACTGGTCTTTGTCATTTCGGTGCTTAGGATCATTTCACATATCACTTACGATTCCTGTGCTTGGGATCATCTCCCTCATGGTGCTTGGAATTGTTCAATTTTTTTTTTCAACTCTAGGGTGTTGGGTATTCACTAATGAAGAGACAATTGTCTGCATGCGTGAAGATCACTCTATCTGCCTTCTCCATCCCTGAATTACGTCAAATGGGGGGAGCTCTCCTACTAGTGCACTACTACTACAAGTTGGGCGTTGCATGCTTAGGGGGGACTGTTAGAGATAATTTAGGAGTTAAGAATAAGGAAATTAGAATTATCTTTTTCCTTGTTTTGTTTCTTTCCTAATTGTAAGGATATGATTTCATTTGTTTGAGATGTGACTTGTTTCCACGTTTAAGTTTATGATTAGGGTTGATCCCTCTTTATATAAAAGGATCAACTTTACTTGTTTTCTTTAAGATTCATAATAACAAGTTTTCTGGTTATCAAAATCTCCACAAAAATAACATGTTTCTCTGACCAATTCTATGTTGCTTATGTTTAATAATTTGTTCAGGTATAAATATTGGTCTACCTCCTAGAGTGGTAAGTTGATGGTTAAACATGTAAAATGCATTTTGGCTTTTGTGCGATAAAAAATGCACCAACTTCTTCCAAATTATACCTGCTAGGTAAAAAGGAATTTTGCAGGGTTATAGCAGGGACAACTGACTGCTTTGGACAGTATATCACGTTTCTTAGGAAGACAAATGGTAATGAAATTTGTTATAGTTGATGTGTCAGAAATTGGCAAAATGGCTAGGAGCATTGGGACTAGTAGGATAATTAATGAATCCTCTTGTAATGGAGTAGGTGCCATATTGATTTGAGGGGACTGAGGGGTCATAATTGGTCATATGACTTAGCTATGTAGAGTGACTTTAGACTGATGGAGGAAAATGGGATAGAACTCTGATTTGCTTGGCCATTTATAATCCAGATTGGAACCAATCCACTGTCTAAATATTAGAAGGTTCTTTTTCTGATTGACTAAAACAAGTTCTTTGGTTTGGGGTAAAAGAGAAACAGGTCAGTGGAATATCTTAGTTTGAATATTGCCTGACTTCCCAATTTCCTCTGTTGATTGTAAGGGAAACAGAGAGAAATATCAGACTCATTTCTAATTCAAGCTCAGTTACACCTCTAAAATCCAGATGAAATATTTGGTCCTTTGTTGAAATGTCTGATCAACATCATTGAAATATTAGGTATTTTGATCTTTGAGCCTCATAAAAAACTTGTGTCCTTTGTTGAAATGTTTGATCAAGTATTGGCTTTTTTGCATTTAGCCTCAGCACCAGTTTTGAGAAATTTTACCCAGTTGATCTATGTGATTATATATGGTCTCTCACCAGAGATCGAGTTTTTGATTTTGACCAAGTAAGTTTGGTCTTTGCATGTACAAATGTTGCAACAAAACAAACTTGTAAAATCTCGATAGGAAGCCTGATTTTGTTATTTAACTTGGACTTGGCTTGCTTTATTTTCCGCACATGACATTTTAATTCATGTGATTGTAAACTGGTTTTCCCCATCTTTATTGTTCCTCCCTTTCGTTTTTACTTTTGGCAGTGATGGGGCTGCTGCATTGGTATTGGTGAGTGGACAGAAAGCCCTTGAACTGGGTTTGCATGTGATTGCAAAGATCTCTGGATATGCTGATGCAGCTCAGGTACATAGGGATGCCGTAAATAAGTTGTACAGGACATCAGATGGCATGCTAGGTGTTCGGCCATTGTCTGTCTAGAGAATATTTTCAGATCTAAAAGACCAATTATCCGCATGGTCAATGGAATCTGAAAACTTGTAACTATTTCTTTAAAATACTTAAACTGATAATTTTGAATGATTTTGTTTCAGGCACCTGAGCTGTTCACAACTTCTCCAGCACTTGCAGTTCCTAAAGCAATTTCAAATGCTGGGTTGGAGGCTTCTCAGATTGATTATTATGAAATAAATGAAGCATTCTCTGTATGTTTGAATTGTTCTTTGGAACCAACTACTGTTCTGTTGGATGTTTCTCAGGTTGATTATCTATTATATATACTAAAACAAAGTGTTCTCCTCCACATGTTGACAAGTGTCCCGCAAAAAAAAGGCATTTGTCCTTTTCCACCATTGCATTGATGCTCCTCTCTCCTCTCTCCCATTGCATTGTTGCTGCTCTCCCATTTCTCCTTCTCTCTAATTTTATTTTTGACTTTTGAGCGTCTTTCTCCCTCTCTTTTTCATTTTCTTTTGAGTGAACTTTTTATTTTTCTTTCCCATGGGAATCACATATCTATCTTACAAGCATATATTTTGGATCAGACAAATTTGTGACCATATATATCATAATGTAGCTAAAATTGGGAAGTGTGAAAACAGTTGATTTGGTAAACAAGTAGTTTTTGTAATATTTTAGATAGAATTTGCCATATTTTTCAGCAAAAATAGGTATCATATATGCGTTTAAACTGAAAAATCTGTCCATATTTAAAGATGAGTTCCTTAACGATACATTTGCATATGACTTCTTTGTATTTTTCATTCAAGGGGTTATCCTTTGAATACATGCTTGATCATTTATCTCCTTGTGATCTACGTAACATTACCACGACTAATGACTCTTACCCAATCACTTCCATCGATGCATCACCAATTATTTATATCCCTATTTTCACTAGCAACCTATATGCACGGATCCTCTCTTTATCCATTATATATATTCCTACATCTTAAAGTTTAGCAATAAAAGCACAATGAGTCATATTCAAATAACTTTATTCACGTCAAATTGGAATTGTATCACATAGCCATTACAAAATTGCATGCAATTGTAGGTATAAAAATGAGTATAAAAATAAAATCTTTTCTATTTTTAGGAGATATGATTAAATTTATTTCATGTTATAGAGATTAGGATTAGTTCTCTTTATAAAAGAGACTTTTATGTAATTGGTTTCCTCTTGAGTTAATGTAATATTAGTTTCCAACATATCAACTCCCTCTCTCTCCCTCTCTTCTTCACTCTTAGCTGCCATCTTTCTCTTGTTCATGTGTGTAGCCCTTGTTACCAGCCACTTTCTACTGCCATCTCTTCCCACATGGAAAGCTTTCACACTCTGTATCGCACCAATCTTTACATGGTATCAAAGCCTATGATCTAGGCTGTTCTCGAGACTTTTTCTACATGCATAGGAAGGAGGAGAAAAGGCATGTTGTGCATGACTTTTTCCTAGTGGACAGCAACCACGTGTTTGGCCTTTACTCTTATCAGATCACGCATAAGAAGCCCCATCTTGTGCGTGATTTCCACGGATAACAGAACATTGTGTGTTGAGGTATCTTCGTTGACTTGTGAATTCTCTCGAAGAACTCCTTAAAGGACCTTGGCACCTTATGCAAGGCCGAAGGAGACATGTAGAGGACTCCAACGGGTGGCTTCCCTTACACATATAGTGCCTTACACAAAGCGTACTAGTAGAGGAAGGCTCGTTTCTTGAGGACGGAGATGATCGAGAACGAGAACTAGATCTGAAACGACCCTTCCCAAGGGTCGTTCAGAAATTTTCCAGAATTGTGGGGGTGTTACTGTAATTGTAAACCCCCTGGGTTTCTAATTTGTGGGCTCTGCGGGAATAGGAGACTTTTGCGGGGTCATCTTTGCAAAAACCCCATGCCATGCCCCTACACCACAATGCCCATACCTCCTACCATACCCCCCATGCCCATACCTCCAACCATACCCCCCATGCCCCATACCTCCCACCATACTCCCCCACCATACCCATGCCCATCCCTCACCCATCCATAAAACCCCCCCTCCATTTCTCTCCACCACCACAATCAAGTGAGGGAGGAGAGGAAGAACGGGGAGCGGGAGGAGCTCGAGAGGGAGGAGAGCATGGGTGAGGGAGAGAGAAAGAGAGTAACCGAAGAGGGCGGCAGGAGGTTCGCAATGCATTGGCAGAAGCTGCTGCTGTGGGGTGCAGTAGCATACAGAGGAAAGAAGCCCGTGAAGGGTTTTGCGGGGGCATTTTTCTAGAGAATCAGACATCTATTGAGTTCGACAAACGTCTGGTAAGACGTTCAGAGGTAATATCAGACATCTGATGGCGCGCAGTTTTCAATTAATTTTTCCCTGCCGAGTTCTGATCATGCATGCGTATGTCAGAGGTTGGGAAGGCGTGCTGGTGCAAGGATCGAGGTAGTTTCAGACGTCTGAGAGTGTTGCCAGACGTCTGAAGACCCCCTCAAACATCTACAAGGAGTTCCAGACAATTGAAAAAGACGCAGAGAGCAAGGTGAGCCACTGCGTTCGTTTAAGACGTCTGGGACTCTTCCCAGATGTCTGATTTTGGTCAGAGTTGTGACGGAGTCGATTTTCCGCAAACAAATTATTGTTGGTTTCCATTCGAAATTCTCTATGTTGTGGCATAATGTCTACATTGTTTTGAGCTCCTTTTAACATGTGGGTCAATGTGATAGGTCATTCGTTCTTGGTGTGCACGAGACCTGCGGAGGCTACGATATCCGTCGTTTGTGCCCCCACATCTCCCAGTTATCTTGGTAGAGTGGTTTTCACCTTAATCCCAGAGTTAATAATTAAAATGCATGCCTTAGAAATAATTGATTGAACCTTAGGTTGTGAAATGAACCATAGGAAATAAGATGAATGCTTAATCTGTTGTGATGTTTCCTAGATGTGGTAAATCATAAGCTGCCGGATTACATTTATTGAACCATGATTGAACTAAAATGCATTTTGTATACTGTATAATTAATTGATGAGATGATTGCCGAATAATGAAACCATGAGCTGCTTGCTATGTATTTAAATTTGTCATGACATAAATAGAGATAGATGTTATGCCATGGAAATCTATGCATGAACCTTACGAGGAATTTAAAAGGAAATCAAAACCTGCGATATGGGAAAATCTGGTGAATGATTGAGAAATGTTGCCTACGAGTGACTGTTCGGACTTGGTTAAGGGGAGTGCGCTGGCCCTCGTATACCGAGGAGAGTAATTGTCCCTTTAGTGTGGAAAGTGAGCTGGCCCTTGTGTATGCAGTACCGAGGAGAGCGACTGTCTTGTGTACGCGGTACTAAGGGAGCCACTATTCCTTTATTGTAGAGGGGAGCTAGCTGTCCCTTGGGTTGAGACCCGAAGTTAGAACTAGTCACTCTACACCGACTCCTGTTTGGCCCTCACGTATGTGGTACCGAGGTGAGCTACTTAGTGTAGGGAGGGAGCTAACAGCCCCACGAGACCTAAGGTTATGACTAGCCACCCCTACACCGACTCCTGTTAGGCCCACCGAGCGAATCGGGATAGTCGGACGAGGGTACGCAAACTGTGGAGGGACAAAACCCCTATTCTGTTATGAGGGGCGAGACCCCTGTTCTGAGAGGGCAAGGTCCTGTACTGTTATGTGCTTTTGGACGTACCCGCTAGCGAAAATGACTGGCCGCGTGCCAGTGTAGGATAGTTACCCGTGTATTTATCGCACGTGCCGTAGTCACCGCTACATCACGACCGTAACCTCGGGGTAGTAGACCCGGTGTAGGACTACCATGGGGGACTCTCAGCTAATAGAGTGCCACGTGTACATCCTGCATCACAGGAAAACTACAAGTGATCTTAATTAAGATCGCTCCCTTAGGGAACAAGAAGATTTAGCAATGTTATGGATCCTGATTAGAGTACTCGACTCAGAAACACATAAATGAGAAATGAAAACGAACGATAATTAGCTAGCTACTTGTTTAATTATATTTAGTTACATGTAAATGACTTAACCACTACTTTACTCAGCGCTAGCTGACCACGAATTTCTATAACTGGTCAAGGATTTAAGCAGCCAGCGCCACCGACTGCTAAGGGCACTTGACCTAGTCGAGTCTAGCTATAGTCCTTTTCTGCTGCAGAGTTTTGTTAGTAGTGAGTAGCCTATAGACTGTTCTGTTATGTTCGGTTATATTTTTACCAGTTTCTGTTGTGATGGTTATGTTCGTAACTGTACTTTTCCGCTTGTGTCATGTTATATCCTTAAAATATACTGTTTTGTTTCCTTTACTGTCTCTTACGTACTTTCTGCTTAGTTGCATTACACGTGTGGTTGTGAAATGAGTATTCATTTGGTTGTTTCTCGTTAGACGATTGGGTCCTGAGGTTTGTCGAGGTGAGCCGTTCTCGGGTTCTGTAGGGAGCCGGGAACGGGTCGTGACAAGGTCAACATCGGGGAATGAAATGTTATAGTTCAAGGCACCACGATTAAACTTCAGGGTGCCTCGAACTATATCCTATGGGTTCAAGAATTTAAGATCTTCGTAGGACATGACAAGTTGTTTCTCCGGGAGAGGGTGAGATTTATGTAATGTGAAAAATAAGCGAAAATAATGTAAAATAATCTCACAAAAATCAATCACAATTTGCACAAATAATTTTTAGGTGGAATCCAAACCAAGTGAAAATCACCACCTAACCCTCTCGAGTTAGGATTTTTCGATTGACCAAGTCGATTAAATCCACTAACGTACTACTTAAACGAGGGTAATATAACATCTTACAACTACACTACTTTATACGAGAGTAGTGTACCTCAAGTCCTTTCTCTTCACGAGAAGGTTTTTGTCTCATAAAGGAAACGGGAATTCGCAACGCGAATACCCGACCAATTTACAAAGATAAATTACAACACAAAACCTATAGAGCCACAAAGTATAAATCCTAAACTTAGCTACTGTAGGTAAAGATTACTTCCCTTTGCTGGAAGTGTGTCAGCTTGACGCAGATGTGTGAACCACGTGGCGGCACTTCGTCACTCTCGTTATCGCGGAAGGAGAGCGGGTGCTCCGCTGGATGATGCTCTCTTGATGTAGAACTAAGGCTTGGAGAGCAACAACTCTTCTAATGAACAATTGGACACAATATAGTGGAAAGTAGTTTCTTAAGGTGTGTTTGGCAAAAGAGGGTTACCCCTCTATTTATAGGTGGCTTTGGAAGTCCTAGGAAGGTTTTAGAAGCCTTAGGTAACCATTGGAGATCATCCCAAGACAAATCAAGCCACAATCAAAATCATTAATGATTCTGACAGGGTCATCAAACGTCTGGTAAAAATATCAGACATCTGAAAGTCATGTTTAAGACGTCTGGAAACTAGATCAGACGTCTAATATTAGACTGGTTCCCTTACTGGCTTTCATCAGACCTAAATAGGATTCTAATGTAAATCAATCAGACGACGTACAGGACATCTGGCACTAGGATTGGACGTTTGGAAACCTAGATAACTACAGGAATTGATTTCCTGAGGTTCAAACTGCTATATTTGTTTAAGAAAGCGATTTTTGCTCAAACAAGGGCTAACGGTCACTTATTAGACGTTTGAGGTCCTCTACGGACGTCTGATAAAAGCCTAAAGGTCATTTTTTGACTTTTATATTGTGAAGGTCAACGTTCCATTAATTAGACATCTGGCCAAGACATCAGACGTCTTCCAAGATGTCTGGACTATGGGTCGGTCGTCTAAAATCAGCAGGCAGAAAGTTCTATGACTAGCCCTAAAAAATTGGACGTCTAATTCAACATTCAGACATCTTAAAGTTCACTATCAGACGTCTGATTATCAGATTTGACGTCTGATAAGGCTGTCTGAAACTTATTCTGGTTTTTGTACGTCTTCTATGAAAAATCTAAGTATCCTAAGGTTGTGCAAGTGTTCCTAGGACTACTATGAGGGTGCTTTGAGGCTCTTTAACAAAAATCAAAGAAAGAAAGAATAAAGAGCAACCAAAGAAACAAAAATAAAGTACAAGATGAATAAGAAAGGAAATCTATCATATTATTCATCTTGTTCCTTCTTCAAGCTTTCGCTCCTCGTGAAGCTCCTTCGTCAAACTCCTCCAATCCACCATGGATGCGAGCTCGAATTCTGTCTTTACACTTGTATCAATTTGTAAGTGTCCTGAAATCTTGGACTCATGTTAAATAACAAGTGTTTTGTTATTATCAAAATAAATGATTGTGTTGCCCTTGCACCGACAGCATGTCCTCAAGGAGTCAAGGATGTGACAAAGAAGTGGGAGGAGAACTACTTGGTGATGAATTGGCTGATGAACTCAGTCAATTCATCCATCACCTCCAACATGCTCTACGAGAAGTTGGCTCATGAGATGTAGGATTCCTTAAAGAAGAGATTCTCCAAGAAGTCCAGCAATGCCCGCATCACCAACATCTACAATCGTATCTAAAAGGCTAGTCAGGGGGGGATCTTCCCCTTAACAAATACTACTCGAAGATGGAGGCATTCTTTGAAGAATTAGAGATCTACGAGCATGTCTATTGTGACAAGAAGATCGTTGTACGAGAAAGGTGGCAAGCTGCAAGATTCCTGTCGGGGTTGAATCCCCGATATCGATTAGCGCGGGATCATATCCTTACACTGGACGAGGAGTTGGATTTTGAGATGAATTATAGTCGTCTCGAGAAGCTTGGAGAATCAGATACAGGTTTCAATAGAGCGGTGGTGTCTGAAAACACTGCTATAGCTACCTTTGATGGAGGGAGCGGACGTGGAAGAAGATGTGGTTGAGGCTCAAGTCGAGTTTATCCACCATGTCAATATCGTGGATGCATCAACCATCCACAAGACCATTGGGACAAATTTGGAGGACCCACATGTGGGGCTTCTAGTACCAGATGTGTGGAGTTTCTTACTGCTGTGAATCTTGAGAAAATCAAGTTCATCTTCCTGAATGAGAAAGAGAAGACGGTAGCCGTCATGACGACTATTGAGGTTTTCCAAGAGGTGACGACTTTGGAGGTCGCAAGAGGCTACATCGTCACTTCTACCAAAGAGAAGGTTGAAGATGTGAAGCTTGAAGAAGAGTCATGGGGGCTCTAGCCTCATCACAAGTGCATCAAGTTATCGTCCTCCCAACCTCAACTTGAGGGGGAGTGTGGAGAATAAGATGCCACGTGACAGTGCCACGTGGCAGGTCATGTCCACCCTAAGGGGCACTGGCCTTAAGGGGGAGTTTTGGTTTTGCTTGGAGTCCAAGTTATGGTCTTTTATATGGTATTTTATCTTTTAGAAGTAGTTAAGGGGATTTTGTCTTTTCTATTTTTAAGAGATATGATTAAGTTTGTTTCTTGTTTTAGATATTAGGATTAGTTCTCTTTATAAAAGAGACTTTTATGTAACTGGTTTCCTCTTGAGTTAATGCAATATTTGTTTCCAATATATCGACTCCCCCTCTCTCCATCTCTTCTTCATCGTCGACTGCCATCTCTCTCTCGCCTGTTCACGTGTGCAGCCTCTGTTGTCAGCCACCTGCTACTGCCATCTCTTCCCATGTGGAAAAGCCTTCATGCTCCGTATTGCATCAATCTTCACAATATAAATCAAGTAGTATATGTTGAGAGGTTGTAGTGGGTCATATTTAGTCCCACATCATGTATTGTAGGTTTGTGTGTGTGAGTGGTGTTTATAAATAGGTTGTATCTCTATTTACTCTTTAAGATGAATAAGAGAATCACGTCCATAAGGATACTTTTCCTTTGATTTTCTCCCCATTTTTCATTAGTGAGATTATCACAAAAGCTCAAGCATTATTATCCGTCATGATTTGATATTTATGTTTATTATTATTCTGCACCTATTTATTTATCAACAATATTATTTATATTGGATTTAAGGAATAAAGAACTACCCGCAGCGTAGCACGGGTTTAACTGGCTACTTATGAAATGAATGAAGCTTTCTCTGAATGTTTGAATTGCCCTTTCGAATCTACTACTGTTCTGTTGGATCACCTATGTGTTCTTTATACAGGTTGTAGCTCTTGCAAACCAGAGGCTTCTTGGGCTTCCTTCTGTAAGTGTGCGACAATTGTGATTCAATGTTTAACTTCGTTTATGTTTTGAAGCATGGTTTATTTCCTTTCCCTCCCAACGAAGAAACCTAAAATGACAAGAAATCTTTTATGATACTTTCTTCCAATGTTTCAGTTGCATGGAAAATTGTTCGTTGGGTATTTAACTTTATCAGGCTTGTATAGTATTATTATTTTCAGAAAGAAGGATAATGTTTTGTAAAGCATTTCACTGAAGATGAACTATTGAATATCTATTGCCATATTTGTTTAAAATGTGCATTTCCATAGCCTGCAAAAAGTGCAATTGTGGCATTTTTTGTTTCTTATTCTTGTTTAGCAACACTATCCTTCCATCAATGCAACACACACAAAAAGAAAAGGTCTGAAATTTTACTTGGCTGGGAATTTTTCCAATTGCATGATGAGTTTTCTTTTACATCACTCTTCGTTGCCGGCAGGAAAAGGTTAACGTCCATGGTGGAGCCGTGTCTCTAGGACACCCTCTGGGTTGCAGTGGGGCTCGAGTCTTGGTAACACTATTGGGGGTGCGTCTTTGCTTCTGTTAGTTTTTCTGGTGTTTTATTGCCATATGTCATGTCTAGTAACTTGGGGATGCTTTACGGCATCTTTTTTTTTTGTATTATTTTTCTGGTTGAACTCTTAAGATAATGATATTTGAGGATATGTTTACCTAAGTTTGTTTGTGCACTAGTTTCAGATATGGTGTCCCGTTTTACTTGGCTAGGTATTAATCCCTCTAATCACTATTACAATATATATAACAACCATTTGATGAAATGCAAATGGATAAATGCCCAGGACTTCACACCTAAGATATTATATGTAAAATTAAAATTGTCATGTGCCTTCCTGTGTCCTCAAGTAAACCTCAAATTCTTTTATGGACTCAGATATTTTTAGGCTGGGTACTCAACTATTTTCCCAAAAAAAATCTGGCTTAACTTTATACTTTTTATTTAATTAGATAGCCATTCCTTCCGATTAATGCCTGTGTTATTATTTGTTTTTCCAAGGTGTTGAATATCTAAGCTTTCAGATATTTCCTGTCAATCAACAGGTTCTGAGACAGAAAAAGGGGAAGTATGGGGTCGTCGGTATATGCAATGGTGGAGGTGGAGCATCTGCACTTGTTGTAGAGATGATGTAATCAATCAGGTTGGTAACAACTTGAGTCCGTATCTTTTGTTCATTTATACATATTGATCCTCTATTAATAATGGTTGGGTTGTTGGCTAGTAGTTAATTGTCATGATCAAATGACACGCCTCATTTTTCTGATACCGGAGTTGATATTTTCCTGGAATATTATCATTTTTTCCTTTTTCAGATATGGAAAGAAAGCAAAACACATATAGAACATGTAAATATGGTGTTGATCCAAGAAATTTAGTGCAAGCACCGATTAGAAAATTTGCAATTCAAATTCTTTCATCTACCACATCGGAATAGGAATGGATTTTTTTGCCCTAAGGGTGGATACTTTTTTAAGCAGCTTGAGTGCAAAAATGATCACGCAACTTCAAGACCATGCAGGCTATGTGGATATAAATGCTGGAATGTCAATCAAAGACATGCAGAAGACATCAATTCTATAATTGAAGATGTCGGGGTGGAAGCTTGGTCAAAGGGATGGATTCAAGTAGAGGTTAGTGGAGAAAAATAGGTTCTGTGATACCAATATGAGATAAAATGAGACTCATTTAATTGTTTTACACGTGGAGAGAATGCCTCTTGATGAGCTAGTTTATATGGATGAGGAGCTAGATGTTGAGCGTTACAAGAGGGTTGTTGGAGGGATGCGTATTACCTGGACGTAAGTGTTGGAATTGACCCAAACATATTTGGATCGAACAAGAAGGTTTAGGGAGGAAAGAACAAAGGTTGGAAGAAAGCTACATCATTTGGATCTGGGTGTCGACCTGTCCCAACCACATTTAAATGAGGCACAGAAATCCATAAAACGAACCTCAGTTATTTGTGGTATAGGCTTAGTTGCTCCTATTGGCATTCATTGTTAAGAGTTTACCAGTCCAGGAATGAAGACTATTAGGCCCGGTTGGCAACGGGGTTAACTCAAGTTAGGGTTTCTCAAGTATTTTTCAAGTTTGCTCCATCATTTTAACATAAACCCCTATATAATAATTTCTAATAAATTTGACTTACTTTTACTATTAAAAAAATACTCATTACACATTCTACTCTTACTTTTTATATTAAATAAATATTCACTAACATTCTCTACTCCTACTTATATTATTATATAAATATCCATTAATGTTACATCAACAAATCCAATCATTTTAATCCTATATTTAACCCTTTTCTTATTCCACCATTCAAACAAATACTATTTTAACGTACACTATTTTAATCTCCTTTAACCCTGTTACAAAACACAGCCTTAGAATGGCCATTTTCCTACATTTGCACTTTCCTGGGTGGATCACGAGTCTTGTATGTTGGGCTTCAGTCAATGGCTCCTTTAGTCCCATCATTTTGAATGCTGAAGCCATGGAGCCCCCTTTCCTTCATCTTTCTTGCCAGCTCGTCACTTGAGGGGAGTACGGAAATGGATGATCCATGAAATCATCCTTGTAGAAGGAATTGGTGTTTAATGCTGATGGTTCCTATTTTATGATCGAGCCGCTCTTTGTTAATTTAGGATTATGAACTTGTCCACCTTGTACGTGATTGTAATTTGTTATCAATAGTAGGAAATAAGTAAAATGTGGCGTGAAAAGTTCAATACGTAAATATTTTGATTTTCATTTATTCCGGAAAGGTTGGAAGGATATGTGCTTTTTTCCCTGCTATAGGACAGCGAGCAGCCTGTTCCTCTAGCGAAAAGGGAATTAATGATTTATATGTCTACTTATGAGAAAAATGGGGGCACAACTTGGATGTAACCAGATGGCTAAACCAAACTTGTAAACGGGACGTTAAAAGTTTCATTCTAACATAAAATTTTGTAAATTGCATCGCTTGACATGACAAAGTTCTTAAAAATTCTTTTCAATTGGACACTTTGTACTCTCCTTCACCCAACGTGGCAATTCTTGAAAAAAATGCCTATTCAAAAAAAAAACTCTAAAAAAGGTGAGACTATGAAAAATAGTGCAAGTTCAACTTCTAGATGGAGGAGATACAACTATCCAATCAAAATGAAGTTAAACACTTAGCAAAATTTTAAAGCTCGAGGTAAAAATTATAGCCACTCATTAGCTTCACTAGTTAATATGAAGTTTTTAAGATTTCATGTTTTACCCTTTCAAAAAGATTTCATATTTTAGGTGTGCTCATTAGTAATATTTAACTTCAATGCCTATTAAGATTGTCTTATTTTCCAGTAAAATACCTCACAATTAGTATCAACTAATTACATGGCTGTATGTTGCTTCCAAATTTTTTCCTAATAAAATGCCTTGTTCTTATTTGTACGCAAATCACATCATCAATTCTCTATTTTTGTGGGTTCTCTCCTTTCTTTTGTCATTTCAAACTGGACCTCAGAATTACTTTCTACTTTGTTATGTCTTGTAAAGCAGTAATATGCAGCAATTCGCAGTTTGATTCTTCTTCAATCTGCCAGGAGATCAGAAATCTGAAGTTTGACAAAAATTGGGGAAGCGAAATTTCCATGAGCCAATTTTCAGTTCATACGATCAAAGTCTTGTTTACAATCTAAGAAAGGCCCTTCATAGAAATCTGGAAACGGATGAACAAGGCAATCTCTTGTTTTAGGACTCGTTTGGATGGGGGGAACATATGGTTTCCTCCATGTTCAGGCAAGATCTCCTGCTTGGAATGGCTAGTCCAAGTTAGTCAAAGGTCTTTCGGTCTTTCTTGATGTGGCATTAGGTAGCTTGGCTTGGCATTAAAGAATAAACTAGGAATAGCCAGTACGCACCCCCCACCACCCTCCCTCCCTTTGAACGTTCCATGATTCGACGTAATGGAATAATTTTTTATGGCAAGTTTCTGCGATCCATCTTATTTGATCATCAGCCAAGAAGTGAGCAATTCAATTGTAATTATACGGTATTGCCGCGAGCCGGGGTGATGTAAATGGTGCCAGCTGCTGTGTGCAAGTCGAGGGATCTAGTCCTGGGATTGCTATATTTTCACTACCCTAGAAATTCCTTGTCATTATGGCAATCATGCTTCCATTCGTGAATAGAGCATCCCTTTCAGATTGCTCTCAAACGGGTTTAAAAAAAGAAAACTTACGGTACTTTTGTGGTGCTCTCTGGAAAGATTCTAACTTGTTTGCTACTAGCTGATTGGAGAAACGAACCACCAAATAGTAAATTCTAGGCACATTTGAGAGGACCATGCGGTCCTTGATAGATGGATAGAATGGATTCAGTTGCTAGTTGATTTAAGCCACTTGCAATAGAAGCTGGTACTTTACGGGCATAGTTGGGACCCTCTGCTCAAACAGAGAATATGCCCTGCCTGCTGCACCTTTCTAGAGTGCCTTTCGAAGCACAAACACCATCTCTATGAGCAAGTGAAGCTTATTCTCGAGATGTTTTCCTATATAATTAATCTTGAGGATTCGAATGCCAATATTATTTAATATAGAATATCTTTTCAAAAATATATATCTAATATTGAATACGTTTCTGCAGGCCCTTCAAGCCTCGAAGTTGAGTAGAACGGTCTACACTTGAACCATTTAAATGTCTTTTTTTTTTATGTCCGTTTTCATTATTCATTAGCTCTCCTTTTGTGAACCTGTTGATCTCATTTCCGTCTTAGTGATATTTTATTACTGTCTCACTTTAAATTTCTTTCCTGTATTTTAAGGCATGACCATATCCATGACGACATTGGTTATGGACTGCTCGATGGACCTCTCTTGTGAAAGCCCATAACCCACATCTCCCAAATCCCACATGTCAGCCCTACATGCAACCTTGCACGCTCTGCTCCTCCGCCCCAAAGTTGAACTATTGTACGGTGATAACATGAAAGGGCTTCTTCACGATCAACTAAATGATATAACAGAGAATGTTCAATAAATAGTGTACAATATAGGAGTATTTCATAAAGTGCTACAACAATGTTCAACATAATCTCTACGCCAGAGAAGTCAAGTTCGTGACGTAGAATGAATTCGGTGGAGCCAAAAAAGAAATAGATCTTTGCAGCTCTCGAGTGTATCAAAGCAGTCGTATGCCGTAAAGTAAAAAATGCACGCATAAGGGTCCCATTTGCTTTTGCTGCTAAAAATAAGTTTATCGCTACTTCACACGCTTGTCAAATGTGTCATAAATTTGTGTCAATGATAAATCTGGACAGAATGGTTGAGAATTGAGAAAGTAATATTGGAAGCGATATACGGTATTTTCAAGACGTACAGAAACTCCTATAGTAAAAGATGGTCAGATTAGCAGGAGCATTGCGTCTTGGAATTGGTCCATTATTGGCATTCTTTAGTATGTAATTAGCTTATTTCAACTTTTAGCCTCATTTTCCACCTCAAGGGTGGAATTTGTTTTTCACAAAAATTAGTTGATTCTTTATAGTGACAAATGGAAGAGCCAAACACCGAAAAGCTTCCATTTCTCTCTTAATTCTACTCTTTGCTATTGCCACTCTTAATTCTTTTTCCTGAACACTAGCTATTGCTACGCACGGCAATCAATTGGTACGTGCAAAATACCGTGTATGGGAAGAAAAAAGAAACCACAAGAAAACACAACAACCAATCTATACATACGTGCCAAGGAAAATCCTACACATGTAAATGTACCAATCCATCAAGCACCATATATGGGGAGAAAAACGCCCAATATCCGGGAGAACATCTCTCTGCGTGAGTCCAAGCATGGAAGATGTTCCTCCATTTCTACAAAAAGAAAAAAAAAAAGCCCATAAATGAATGCCTTCTAAGGCAAGACATGTCATGCCAAAGGTCTTTACTTTGAAAAAGAATAATTAGACGTCTTCGTCTTTCAAAATCAACCTCTTGTGACTCTGCAATTCTTCTTGACGTGAAAAACATAAGTTACAAGGGTGTGGAAGTTAACATTTTAGAATTGCTATCTAAATTTCACTGCTAAAGAACCTTAAGTTACACAAGGAACGTACACAGCCTCGTTGACAAGCAAGCACATGCACGATAAACAATTTTCTAGGCAATGCAAGGCTTCCAGCACTTGATAAGTAAAAGCAAGATTCTCCCAAACCCGCTCTAACAAAAATAGCTAAATTGGGGAGGGCAACAATACCATACAAAAGATTTGAACTTATGCTGTGGGTACTTGAGTTTTAAAACGCTTGTATTTTTGTGCAGTGTTCGCAGAGCTTGCACATGCTGTTAGACCTTTTGCTACAATTGTCTTCAGCAACCCAACCCCTTCTTGTAACGCAGAATCGATCTAAAGAACACAAGAAACGATAAGGAAGGTAGAAATATGGTACCAAATCATGCAGATGAACAGAAGCACCTATCCACCATATGTGTGAACCATGATGCGCAGAGTAAGAGAAATCAGGTCAAATGCGACAAAAGCTTGAATTTTTTGTATTATGTGAACTCATTTTTCAGAGTCATCGTGACCGTCTTTTTCTTTCGTTGGCATGAGATAAGGCTGAAGATAATGTATGTAGCTAAAGCTCAAGGTAGAAGCAATTCAAACTCATACCATGATGAAATTAATAAAATTCCATCTATGACTCCGAAGAGATGAATGAGCTTTCTCAAAACATTTTTTGTTTCAACACCAATGCACTGTCGCTTGCAGCAACTACAAGATATTACAGTAAAAATTGTGCAGAGATTTCCAGATTAAGTTGCAAGAGCATTTTCATCCTTTCTTTGCCCTTGCCTTTGGACAAACATATTGAAAGTTAATGTGTTCGAGAAATAACATTTCCAGAATCAAATATTTTATAGGAAAGATCCAGAACTAAGCCTGGGCCATTAAACTGAATCTAGCCCAGGCCATTAAACTGAGAATAGTCTCACTCTGAATCTAGTTGATTTCGTACAATCTAGCTGGGAAAGAAAAAACAAAGACACAGATTTACATTGATGGAAAAGCACAGATAAATTCAAGGAACCAGTTAAATAATTTTTCTTCTGAAATTAGACAAATCCTAGTCACGGATAAGTGCAGATAGATGCGCTCTTAAAATTGGAAAAATAGATATCTGATTAGGCAGTAAAATAGGTATATGCCAAGAAGTCATGAATTAGGCAAATGTACTAGCAAATAAATGATGGTTCTTAAATTTAAATGCAATATAACAATTAATGACCTTTACACTTGGAAGTGGAAAATCTTGCCTGATATTAGCGTCATTCCTATAAAACTTACACGTTCGCGTCCAGAAGCATTGAATTTCTGCAGTGCAAATGCCTTGGGATCCATCTGGCCTGGTGGTTTACCTATACCTTAAAGCATCACAACGGTGTCAATTTCCCATCAAAGGGCACATCATCAGACAAGTAAGAAAGCATAGAAATTTCACCAAACCAATTCGAAGACGGGCAAATTCTCTGTTGCCTCTGAAATGGCGAATGACATTCATCAGCCTGAAATAAGAATGGTATAATGACCTAAAGATTGGCAAAGATAATAGCTACCAGAACACAACCCAAACACAGAGACAGAGCACAGAAGATCAAAATACAGAACAGGCTTAGAAAAAATACTAGGTTTTCTGTTTTGAAGAGTGGTAGAATAAAGCTAGAGATTACTACTTGGGGAAAGCTCCAAAAGTTTGAATTTGCACGATTTTAAAGAGCACCATGATGAGGCAGCTTAGTAGAGTAATCTAAAGACTGCTTTATTCACAAAAAATCTAGTGTAAATCTTCACTCCACAAAACAGGTGGAAATAGCACTCCAGCACTTGAAAAACTGTGGCATATATAACAGGACAAGGACCTATTGGGTGCCACAATCAAAAATTGATAACAAAGTTGTTTACCGATTAAGTAGATTGTAAACTTAGCACAGTGTGTGAATCTGGCTTTGTTTCAATTAAAAATCAAGCCACAATGAAGCAACCAAGTCAAGAATGTATGGAATACAAAGCCACATACAATAAGCACATTTTACATCATGCATGTGTGTGCCTGCATGTGTGTGTAGCTTTTTTTCCCTCCTATTCCTCTTATTAATCAGAAGCATCCAACCATCCATTCTTTTTTGACCTTTTCTCCTTTGATTTCCTCCTCTCCCATGCAGCATTACAAGCAAAGCAGTTGTACATGACCTATGCTTGTTTGTATATAAATACATACATATTTCGTGTATATAGAATTTTCTCCATAAGGAATCTAAGAATATAGAGAACAAATGATAAGTAAAAGAAGATTAAGTTTTGACCAAAATCTAAAAGAAGATGATCCCATAGGGGTTTAAATAGCTATAAGTTTTGGATTAGAAAGTAAGTTGGCACAGAAGGTGATCTAGGGTACAAGCTACTGTTAAACATAGCTAGTGTAAGGGTATCTTAGGGTTTTAAACCTCAAAACCATGTAGCATTATAGATGAAAGAGAAGACGTGAAGAGCATGGTCATGGAAATGAAGAGAAGAAATGAAATTGGTGGTGAACAATGGGGAGTTGGGAACGTGAGATTGAAAGGATACCATGGGTTTTGGTTGAATTCAGGATAAGGGTGGTTTGTTTTGAGTAAATAAGAAAATAAAGTTAAGGGCCATGGCAAGAACAATTTTTTTGTGAAAAGAGGCAAGAACAAGATAAGATGTTTTGATAATTCAGAGAAATAGAGAGGGAATCTTTTGATAAGAAGATAATGTGACAAGATTACTGGATGAAGTTTGTCAAGTTAGGAATGTGAGGGAAATTGTCAAGGATTCAAAGGAAAGGATAGACAAAGGGAGTAGTAGTTTTTGAAAAGGGGAAGGGTGGTTATTCACCCCCTGTTCCCTACACCCCACATGCTTCTTTCGGGATCGGATATCAACCCCCTCCAATCCACCAAAACCAGGTTTAGAGACTCTGGGAATCAAGAGTGAATGGTTCCAAAGGAGCGTCGATATTCTTTCTGTGTTGGGAGGGAGCGGCAAGGGGAGTTCCTGTCCACAAGCATATGTCTGGGGATCAAATAGCATTTTCATGCTCGACGAGCTAGGTTAGGAGCGTGTACAACAACCTTAAAGGGCAAGGCCTAGTTACAAGTCAAAATTCCAAAAGCAGAGCCAACAAACTCAACAAAATTCTCCACATAAGGCTGATGCCCCCTGAACACCACCGCATTCCTCCTCAACCAAATACCCTAGAGAAACACTAGGGGTCTAGCCTCCTCCTTCTTCATCCTTAACAAATTCCTGCCGACATTCCTATCCCCATTCCTGAAAGATCTCCACAACTCCTGAAAGTAGAATGTGCCCATTACCCTGCTGATGAGAACCTCATCATAAGCCCTAACTACCTCTTTTCGACCTAAAAAAGAGAACAAAAGCTCCTACATAATCAAGAGAAATGCCTAATTCAATGGATCACTAATCTGGGAAGAGAACATGAAACAAAGGGTAAAACTACAATTTTACCAGTGCAGTTCATCAACGGGATTTTCCAAGGTCTAAACATAGGTCAATTGGACTTAATAAGAGAAAAAATGGAATGGTTCAGTTAGAAAAGGGTTATAATGAAATTCAAGAATTAAATGACATTCTGTAACCCTAAAACAAACCCACTTAATTTTACAAGGTTCCAGTCAGAATAAAAATCAACTAAACCATCTAAAATTCATAAAAAAATATCTCCTAAGATTTAGAACCTTTAATTTGGCCTTTGGAACCTGTTTTGACTTAGATTAGGGATCAAGCTCAATATTTGACCTAATTTGAATTTTTATGCAAAATATCCAGTCAAGTGTGGTCAAACCTAAAATCCAACTTCACCATTGGATTCCTTAGGTCCAAATTAGGTTTATGACAAAATTTGGACTTAAGGGAAAGCCATTTTGACCTACTTTGCAAAATAGTCCACCTAATTATATTTTAATCCCTAACTTTTGAAAACCCTTGCAAAGACCCCCTTAACTTCTTCGTCACTTTTCACATTTAGGTCCCTCTGCCATTGCAGCAGAGACCTATACCTCCGGCAAGGTTTCGAGGAGGATTTCTCCTCGCTTCCCCAGGGAGCAACTCCCAAATATGAAAGAGGAGTCCTCTGCAAAACTCCCTACCGCTTAAGCAGCTTCCTATGCCCTGAATCGCCCCATACCTCTCGTGCGAATGCTCGAGAGGTATAAGTATCACTTCCGGCCATACCTCCAGCGAGGACTTTTGGCCGCCTCCTTGCGCCTGACCCTCTGCCCGTGCCTATATAAGAAGCACCAGGTCCGGCTGAATGGGTAAGCTCGACTTGGCCGAAGAATCACCCCAATTTCGTCTCCTCTGGTCAGGAGTCCAGTAAGCTTCGGTGAGCCCTCCTCTTTTTCGTCGCTCTGCCACAATACCAGTGGCAGAGCCACCTTCACCACCTTCCTTCGCGTCGTGCAACACCCGCGCGCGTGCCTCTAGCCCCATCGTCGTCACCGTCACCCCTCCCCTGGACATCTTCGTCTCCGACGATGGCAGATACCCGCCGTCCGCCCCTCTGCCTCCCCTTCGCTCCAATCACCACATATAAGTTCCTCTCCCCCTCCTCTTTATTTCACCTATCTTTATTTCTATTTCCAACCCCTCAACAACCACAGACCACCACCATCTTCTCCACCTCCGGCAGACCATTGGCGAGGTGTCTCCGTCACCTCCCCGCACCCATCCACCTCACCAGACCCCTCAGAAGCACCACCACTATCCACTGATCACTTTCCCCATCTCCATCGACCGCCACAACCTCCCTAAATGCCCCCTGATCAAACCCATCTCCACGGCCACAAAGCGACCTAGGCACGCACGCCTAGGCCACCCCGTGGCCAACCAACCACCGCAGCACTTTCGCCGTGCGACGGCGAAGCCCCCCTTGTGATTTAACGAGGCCACAAGGCCGTCTTTGTGAATTTCATATCCAACCCTTTTCCGCCATTGGAGTAGGCAAAGAGCAAGCTTGCTCACTCCAGGTCACCGCTCCAGGCTGAAGCGTCCCAGGTGCACAGAATTAGTCCACGAACCTTTCGCACCTAGCAATCGAAGGCTTCAGCGACTGCGTCAATTGGTCGGACATCCTCCCTGCAGGCGCGCGAAGCGGGTGGGACTTTAGTCCCACCTCGGAAACGCTTGGCGCAGGTGTGTGCTTTTTATTGTTTTTGTGTTTCTTTCTCTTCGCCTCAGAACACAGGGGTGAGGTCCCTCGCCCTCACTCGCTCACGCCTCGTCTGCGACCTGCCCCCATGGATCTGGCACCCGACCCGATTACCTATCCCACGCATTCCTCACGCATCACACCCACGTCGGTGCGCCTGGACCCGGGTGCGCTTGACCCGACCCGATTACCCGGCTCTGGGAAAGCATTCCTAAGAGCGAAATAGAGAGAGAGCGATGCAGGGGAGGGTAGGAGATAAGTTTTGCACTCTCGTGTGTGCAGGGAAAAGAAGAAAGCTAAGAAGGAGAAGGAAGAGGAAAGAGCAGCTAAGGAGGAGAAGGAAGATGGCATTGTAGCCGCAGAGAAGCTAAGGCAGAAGAAGGAGAAGGTGTGGCTAAAGAAGAAAAGAGAATGAAGGAGAACTCAAGGCAGAAGCCAAAGCTAAGGAAGGAAGAAAACAGGAAGGGGGAAAGCCAAGTGAAGAAAAAGAAGAAGACTGCAGAGGCCAAGGAAGAAGGAAGAGGAGGCGCAGCAGAGAAGAACAAAAGAAGAAGACAGAAGGAAAGGAGGGAGAACAGGGAAGACATAAGAGAAGAAAAAAAAAGTGAGCACTGTAGCATTCGCCAGTTAAGACGTCTGATTCAAAGAATTAGACGTCTAAGAAAGGAAAGACAGAGAAAGAAAGAAGGAAAAGGTGCAGCCAAAAAGAGAAAGAAAAGGAAGAAAGAGAAGAAAGAAGAAGCCATAAAGAGAATTTCTTTTTCCATTCCCATTCTCTTTTTAGTTTCCTTATGGTCTCTCATTTATATTATTGTTAAATATCATATTTTGAGAATTGTGATTTTTGTTTCTAAAATACCACTTTGCTCCCTGAGTTCGACCTCAAATATTTTAAATCTCAAGTAAATAAATTGTTAATCATTTTCGCGATGATTTCAAATATACTACAACGAGCGTCTTCTTTTTAAAACCACGATCTTGCCTCGCAAAACGATTCAACAAACATTACTCCACACCAACTCCAAATCTGGGTAGTGAAAGGGCACCAGAAAAGTAAGTGCTCGATATCCTCCTCCACCCCACCACAAAGTGGGCAATCTTTCTCTGCCTCATGCACCCATCTAACCTTCCAAACTCTCGTCATGAGTCTGCCTCTCCTGAGAAGACAAGCAAAGATCTTCACTTTCAAAGGGCAAGCCGCTGCCCAGATCTAGTTGCAATCTCTAATGAGATCCACTTCCATCCCCATACCTCCAGCCCTCAATCTTCTATAAGTATCTCTAACAGAGAACTCAACCTCCACCCAAGAGAAGCCATCCACGCCTTCTTCCGACTGAAAACCCTTCAACTCCTGGAGTAACACCTGTACCTTCAAGATCCTCTAGTCCAACAGATTCCCTACAAAGGTAAGACACCAACAACTCTCCCAGACGTCAGCCACCACAACTCCTCTGTCCCTGGCCATTGCAAATAGCCTTGGAAACCTCACACAAAGCCTCCCCCCTGACCTATCTAGTCATCCAACTAGAATCTAAAAATGTTCCTTAACCCAACCAATAGAACAAAGAAACTCTGCACACTGGATGCCACCAACAAAAGGCCTCTAAGGAAGTGACAAGAGCCCCCTGGGGGGGCCAACAGGAAGTCCCAATGCACCAAACCACCATAACAGGTTTGGACGACCTCCCCTACAAGTCCCCCACTATTCTCAAGCAGCTTAACAATCCACTTTGTCAAAAGACTGTCATTCATTCTGTCCAGCTCTCTAACATCGAGCCCTCCCTTTTTCAGAGGGAGTAGTAGTAGTGCAAAGGAGTAGATGACCAATTGGAATTCGAAATACGGCTCGGCATAGTCAAGGTTCACATGCCAATTTCGATGGTCCCAAAAGAATGAATTTTGGAGGCATGCTAGAGGTGTGACACAAAAATGCATGTAAATCGGCATTGCTATTTCAATGATTTTGATAATCGAAGATGGAGAAATGTCGGAGAAATGTTGTAGGCATGTTGAATTGGAGAAAAAAAAGGAAATTTGCTCAAAAAATAGATAACCTAATTTGTTTGCGGCCACATAAATAACATGTAAACACTTAATTAATACTTTCTACCAGTAACAAAGTTTGTTATTCCAATTTTCACACATTATAAAGAGTACATTACCACTTCCCCAAATCAAGAATTAACTATTTGTTAATAATTATCAAACTAGTTAGTATAATATCAAGTACTCATTTAATTAGTAATTCCATGGTTAATGGTACTTCACTGATACTTAGTAATAGTTAGTACCAATATTTGGTAATTATGACTATGCACTATGAATGACATTCAAAACATTTATGTTAATATACAATGACAATTTACCATGCTTCTAGTTGGTTTTAACCACCAAATCACTCATACTAACTAAATTGAACTAAGCTCAAAGAAAACTAACCTTAGAAACCGTGATTTTAGTCCAAGTGAGACCTCCCAACCTTACCCAAGCTCTACTATGCTCTAATACTATGTGATGAAAATAAGGAAACTCCGATCCTTCCATAGGCCAAAAAGTCCGAAACATTGCAAAAATAACCATAATGACAATGAGCCCATATTAGCAAAATTTTGCCAAGCAATTCATCATCATATCAACAAAACTTGACCAATATGCTATTAATTTCCTATAATTTCGATTTTGACCCCTACGCAACTTCTTCAAAATTGCCAATTCCATGGGTACAGTGGACAAATCTTGTGTGGAGATAGGGTCCACATTCTTATTCACAAAATCCTTAATCATTAATATGATCCTTAAGCATTAAACATTTTTTTGAAAGGACTTGAGCATTAAACAATAATAAATACAATACTAATATACCTTTTCAACACACTCTCAAAAAATATACCTTTTCAACAAAATACATTATTAAGGTAAAGCATAATTAATGATATATGATTAATACAAGCCATAATTGCTACCAACCTTAATCTTAAGGAATAAGGATAATGAGGGCAGGAAAATGATTAGGCCACTGATGGATGGTCTGACTTCAATGATTAGGCTGAATTTGGTGAACAATCCACCATCACCAACAATTGACACGAAAGGGGTATGGTGAAGCCGATGGATAGACCAACAAATTGGCAAGCCGATGAGATGCTCATGGTTCTAAATAGCCAAATGCCCCTTCTTCGAAATTTCCACCTTTAGAAGCTGGCCATCGTCTGAAGTTTCGTTGATGGTTGTGAAAACTATCTTCAGTATATGTTTGGCTTTTTGATTTGGGTATGCCCTTTCTGGTTCACCGGTACCACATATTTAGGCATTGATAAGTTTATCTTCCATATTTCATTTACTTATGCCTTTTTAGGTCTCTGATAAAATCTTTTTCAAAAACAGTCTAAAAAGTAGGCTTGAAAGTGCAATGCTCAATTGGTAATAAAGCCTGCATTGGCTGTAAAGAACTTACTCCTTTTTGAAAGGGAAAAGGGGTGTCACAAGAATGGAACTCACAACCTCTTGCAGTAAAGTTTCATTGGCTACAAGGACCTCAATACACCTTCAACGAGGGCATACAGATTGTAACTCTTAATATTTTTTAATCCCCATCGGTTTAACCTGTGGCAATTCAGCAATAGCGTCCAAATAAAATGTTTTTGGAAGAAAATATATAGCAAATCAATGCTTGCAACTATGTGGTCCATGTGCATTCTCTGTGGAAGGTCATTGTCAACACAGGGACTCATGATTAGGCAAAGAACTGCACCATTCCACAGTTCTCATATTAATTTTACTAAGCCCTTTCTCAGTCAATCCCCTGATCATTCCTCATTGATTTCAGTAGTTACAGAAGAAGGTTGGTAAATGGATAGTTCAGGGGAAAAATGACATTGCAGATCATCTTAAAGAGAGAGAGAGAGAGAGAGAGAGAGAGAACCGCTAAACTTATTTTCCTCAGTATTGTTTTACCTATATAATTGTTTAATCTAACTAAGCAGAATTTTCCCAATTCTCTCTTCAAAAATTTTAGATTCCTTCAATAACCTATGAGAGACTTCCATGCATCCTCTTTTAAAAATAAGATTGTCCCAATATACCACCTTCCAAAAGAAAAAAATTCTGGGAATTGCTTAAATTTGACTCTTTTTATTGATATTGTTGAACGATGGATTTTGCTTTTCACAGTCCTGGGTGAACTTGTAGCGAGTTAGTCCTTTCCAATCTATCTACAACTTTCATTTTTCTTTAATATACCAGCATGAGAAGGGACCTCAAGTGGTTATCTTCTTAACTCAAAAAACTTGCTAAAGAAAGCACTAAGGAACTGATATTGTTAGTTTATATGATTTATCAAATTTACATGTGCTATTTGGAGGATGACCTTCCTTAGATCACTTCCTCATTTTCTAAGGAAAGCAAGAATTTACCATTCAGAGAAACTAAAAAGCATCTTCTCAAAGAAAAGGCAGAAAATAATAAAAATGCTCAATGAGACGAAATTGACATAGAGCTTTAGTGCTCGTACCCTTTGTGTCTAGCATGCCCTCCTTGGGATTGAATACGTAATACCCCACAAGGCAAGTCCATATCATCAAAAATCTACCATTGGCAATATGAGGTAAAATATAAAATGAATATGAAACACTAGATTGAACAAAAAGCACAATGAAATCAAGCTAAAAAGAGGCTTACCACCACAACTCGATCTAGTGGTAACTTATAATATGCAGCAAGAGGACCAACCTAACCAAGACAACATCACTTATTTGACTAATTTGCTTTCAAACTGGTATAAATGAAAAAATGAGCAAAATACTTTGCAATGAAAGCTAAAGGAGAAGTAATACATGTTACAATCAACGGTGTAACAATACTTGCTACTAAACAAAAAGCCAATAACCATTACATCGCCGTCATTATAACCACGATTTTTTCTTTTTCTAAAGGGAAAACGATGGCTATTGGAGGTCAATACCCATTAGGGCTGTCAAATGGGTTGGGTCAGGTTAGACCCGACCCGTTTAGACCAAACCTATTTATAACCAGGTTGAGTTGGATCCAACCCATTTAGTAAATGGGTCTACATACTTCAACCGGAACCCAACCCGTTTACACTCGTCAAACCTGACCTGACCTGCTTAACCCATTTAATAATGGGTTAAACAGGTTAAATGGGAAAACGTGAGGGTTAAATGGGTTAAATGAGGGAATTTTTTCTCATTAATCGGGTTTATCGGGTTGAGTGGATTCGTGGGGGTAAATCCGAACCTAACATGTTTAATAAATGGGTTTAAACCCATTTAATGTAAGCGGGTTTGGGTCCATTAATCGGCTCAGGTTAGGCGGGTTCGATTTTTTTTACAACCTTAATACCCATCCATTTTATTGGCTTCACAGTTGCACATTTTGCGACCAAACAAACTTACGAGAGCACCTCCCCTACAACCTTATCAATATAGTCCTAATCCCCATGAAAACTGCTTTGTTCCTCTTAAGCCAAAGAGAGCACAATTGTGGAGTTTTTTGGGAAACTTTTTTCTCAAGGTAACAGTACTTGTTATTGTAACTATTCCTTTGACCTTACATGACCTTTCTCAGAATAAGAAAGTTTGGATGCAGTTATGAGCATCAAAGTAGCCTCAGCTATGAACATCAAAGGTAATAAATTCGAGCCTCGACAACCTTCCAATTGAACTTTACAAAGACTGTTGGCCACTAGCTAAAAATGATGTTTTCATTCTCTTTAATGCTTTTTACTTGGACAACATTGACAAGAATTTCATTAAAGAAAATCAAATTGAATCCCCATTAGACTCATTCGGAAAGGGAGTGACTGTACCAAAATAGAGGTCCAACAGTATCCTAATTACCTCAATAAAAATGATTAATAAAGCAATTGGCAAAAGATCACCTGCCAAATTAAAAGATGTCCTGACCAAAACACAACATGCCTTTCTTCCCTATCACAGTACATTGTATTGTTTCTTGGCTTGCTTAGAGATTATTCATGATAGGAACTCTAGAAGTCACAAAGATTTATTAATTAAATCGACTACGCCAAAGCAGTGGATATTATTAACCAGTTTTTCCCCATGAAAACCCTCTAAAACATGAGCTGCAAGGAGGTCCTTCTTAACTGGATTGAGGTTATTCTATCTAGTGCAACCATATCTATTGATGTTAATGGTCCACCTTATGGTTCCCTTTACCCTGGTAGGTAAGACAAGGAGACCCTCTATCTCCTCAACTTTTTAATGCAGCCATGTCCACTCTAGATGCAATGCTTAAAATGACAATACCTTAATTTCTGGGTATAAAAATGACAAGGCTGCTGCACATTTACAACTTACAATTTGCAGCTGTTGAGAAGCTATGAAAGATAATGTCTCCTCTCCTAAAAATATAATGACGGTCTTTCCAGAACTTTCAGGATTGCACATCAACCTTGGCATATCCACCATCACCTATTAATCAGGATGGATGAGGACACCACAATGGATTTTGCTAATATTTTTGGAATGCAAGATCTCTGCCTTAGCAAAACATTACTTGGGTTTTTACCTTTCTCTACATTGTTTTGCGGCCTCTATTTGGAACCCTATCTTGGACAAACTCAGTAAAAAACTTCAGGGAATGAAATCTCAGGATCTTTCTTTACCACAAAGAATTCAGATACTAAATCCATGCCTACCTTCCCTACCTACTTGTTATCTAGATATGCTTTCCCATCCAAAATAAGGTTGATAGAATCCAGAAATTTTTCCTTTGGACAGAAACTAAAAAGTTAAGATATCACCTACTAAATGGGCATCCACTTGCAAATCAAAAGCAACGATGAGTAGGAAATCAATGACCTAGAGCTATCAACTTTCAGACACATTTAGAACAATAAAATGATTTGGTGTAGATTAATCAACGTTAACTACTATTACAAATGGAGGGTAGCCCCTATTCCCTTCAAAGAAAAACCTACTTCCTCCCTTTTTTGTTGAGTAATCTTGGAAATAAGGGACTTTCACTTTGCTCCCCACTTCTTCTTGACCAGGGACATAATTTTTTTTCTTTTTTTGAAAGGGAAAAGATTAAAAGATCAAAGGCAAAAGCCCGAAAACAGATTACCTCGGTGTCCCAAAAATTCATAAAAGAAGAAATGCTAGAAATAAAATTTTCAAGATAAAGGACATTGCCCCTTAAAGACTACTGCATTTCTTCTAAGCTAAATGCCCGAGAGTACTGCTAAAGCCTTTGCCTTCTCCTTCTTTGTCTTGAAAATATTGGTTCCCACTTGGCAACCTCCCCTCCCAAACGAAGCCTAGAAATCATTATTGCTATTGCACTGAATCCAGCGAAGACAAAAATGCCTCCAAACTTGCACCAGAAGGGAACAAGTGAAAAAAAGATTATTTATGTCATCATTTCCATCCCCACAAAGAGGACAAAATGTATCCTTATCTGGTGCCCATCTTGCACTCCACATCCTTGTCATCAAGCAACCCCTCCTGAACAGACACGTAAAGATTTTAATTTTTAAAGGGCAGCCATCCATATCTACCTACAATCTCTGATGAGGTATAAGTCATTCATCTGCCCCACGGTCCTCAGCCTTCTATAGGCTTCCCGCACAGAAAAAATACCCTCATTCCATACAAAAGCGTCCGCTCCTTCCTCCAATTGGAAGCCCTCCAACTCCTACAACAACATCTGAAATTCCTAGATATTTTGATCTGACGGATTACTTGCAAAAGTGGGACACCAGGGACAGAATTTCCTTCCACTTTTGGCATTGTAAATTACAAACCACCTTCCACTTTATATTACTTGCCTAATCCTCTACAAGTTAGCTAATAATAAAAATCCATCTTTAAGAGAAGCATTATCGACTCTAGGTGCTAAGAACGAGTACAAATAAGTCCTATATAGGACTGGTGACAACTACTTATTTGAGATTATTGACTTGGACAAGTTCCTGAATGAGATGAATCTTTCTTTCTCCCTGGATTCCCTTTCCTTTCACCAAACCAGAGCCAGCTGCTTCATGTGATTGGCTTATGCCATTCTCACCTTCCGGGTAAAACACACATTCAAGGGTGTCTTTTTGTTGCTTCTGCATGATAAAATCCTCACGCTAGACAATCTGCAAGAAAAGAAAAGAAAAAAAGAGCTGCCTGGCACCTAGCTAATAGAAGTTCTCTCTGTGAAATTGAGGCTGAAAGCTCAGCTTACCTGCTTTGGGACTATACTTTTACCAAACTTCTCACTCAAATTTTGCCCTCAATTAGCTACTCTCCTTTCACCTAATATTTTTTTATGAGCATTGATCTAATATTCTTACCGAAATTTGGATTCTTCGGAGCATCTTGCCAAGAAACTTAATTGGATACGCAACTGGTTATCATCATATTTGGAAAGAGTATTGTGATCATATCTTTGGCTCCAAGTTCATGACAACATCACATATTATCTCAGGAAAAAAAAAAAAAACTACTTTATTATTTTGAAATTGCAGCCACCATCATTTATTGGCATGGTTAATTTTTACTGGTTCTTGACAAACTTTTTGCAGGTCTCTCTAAGAGAACCGCAAGGCTTTTACACTTAAACCAGAAATTCCAGAGATGGAACTCTGTTTCTTCACCTAGACATTCCGGTTTTTTAGATCCCTGAGGTTGATTTGGTTTTTCTTTGTTGTTGAAATTCGTATCTTGTTTTGGGGTTGTAAGATCAATTATAGTCTACACTTTCCTTCTTTTGGTGTTGGGAGTGGTCCTAATTTTCCTAGGTATTGCAACAAGTTTCCTGGGCCTCTGACCTTCTGCTTGCTAAAAAACAAAAGCATTTAGTAACATAATTTATGGAAAAGGAGGAGAAAATATGTATCTTCGTTAGCTAATATAACATGTCAGATTATCAAACTAGCCAAATGACGCCACACAGAAAATTAAAAGGACATCTACCAATTCGTAGAAAGGTATCTTAAATGTCAACAATGTCTCAATTAGCATCATGAGCAAGATAAACTCACAGCCACAACAACAACAACAACAACCAAGTCTTTTTTCACACTAAGTGGGGTCGATTATATGGATTCTTTGCCTCCACACAGATCAATTTTCAGTCATTTTAGGACTTAAATTAAAGTAATTGAGGTCATACTTAATAGTTTTCTTCCAACACTTGTTTGGTCTTCCTCGCCTCCTCTTAGCGGGTTCAGCCTCCAACTTCTCACATCTCCTAACTGGAGCATCTAGTGGCCTTCTTTGTAAATATCCAAATCATCTTAGACGGGCCTCTCTCATTTTATCCTCTATCGGTGCCACCCTAACCATGTTTCTAATAAATTCATTTGAAATACGGTCATTTCTTGTATGACCACACCCATCTTAACATCTTCATTTCTGCCACAGACATCTTCTGTACATGCCTATAGTTTATAGCCTAGCATTCAGAATCGTACAACATGGCTGATCTTACCACAGCTCGATAGTATTTTCCTTTGACTTTTAAAGGAGCCTTCTTATCACAGAGAACACCAGAAGCACCCCTCCATTTCAACCACCCTGCATTAATTCTATGTGTAACATCACCATCAATTCCACCATTATGTTGGAAAATGGATCCCAAGTACTTAAAAATATCTTTCATTGGAATGCACTCTTCTCCAATTTTTACATCAATCCCTTCGTTGTTCCCTCTACTACTAAACTTACATTCCATATACTCAGTCTTCGTCCTACTTATACGTAATCCTTTACCTTCCAGGACTTCTCTCCAAAGCTCAAGTTTTCTGTTCACTCCATCTCTTGTCTCATCAACCAACACAATGTCATCAGCAAAAAGCATACACCAAGGCACCTCAACTTGGATATGCTTCATCAACTCATCCATAACCAAGGTAAAAAGATAAGGGCTTAAAGTCGAACCTTGATGCAGACCAATGGAGATATCAAAGTAGTCTGTCAAATCATCCTTAGTCTTTACACAAGCTATAGCTCCATAGTACATATCCTTAATGAGGTTGATATATATAATTGGCACTTGTCTCTTCTCCAAAATTCTCCACAAGATATCTCTTGGGACAGAATCATAGGCCTTCTCCAAATCAATAAAAACCATATGTAAATCCTTTTTCTTCACTTTGTAAGTCTCCATCATACGTCTCAAGAGGTGTATTGCCTCAATAGTAGACCTGCCTGGCATAAAGCCAAATTGATTTTCAGTTACCATAGAGACTTACCTCACTCTTCTTTCAATTATTCTTTCCCAAAGTTTCATCGTATGACTCAACTTAATACCTCTATAGTTGGAACAATCTTGTATATCACCTTTGTTCTTGTATAAAGGTACCACAAAACTTTTCCTCCATTCCTCTGGCATCTTCTTGCCTCTCCACACAGTATTAAATAAATTTGTGAGCCAAGTTATACCCCGTTCTCCCGTCATTCTCCAGACGTCTATAGGAATATCATCAGGCCCAACAACCCTCCCACTTTTTATCATCTTCAGAACCTCCTCTAGTTCTTTCTTTTGTATCCTTCGATAACAAGATCGATTCACATACTCTTCAGAGTTAACTAACTCCTCTAAGATGATATCATTCTTTTATTTTTCATTAAAAAGCTTATGAAAATATCTTTTCCATCTTGTCTTTATATCCTCACTAGCTATAAGCACCCTTCCTTCTTCATCCTTGATGCATCTTACATGCGTAAGGTCCTTTGCTTTCCGCTCTCTTGCTTTAGCTAACTTGAAAATATCTTTTTCACCTTCTTTAGAATCAAGTTTCTTCTAAAAATGCTCCCAAACTTTTGCTTTTGCTTCACTAACAATTTTCTTTGCATCTTTCTTTGCTCTTTTGTAGTTTTCCATATTTTCATCGGTCTTATCTCGATATAAGGCTTTAAAATAGACTCTTTTAATTTTAAGCTTCTCTTGCACTTCCTCACTCCACCAAGCCTCCTTTTGTCCTGAAACACCTCCTTTAGACACGCCTAACACCTCCTTTGCCACCTTCCTAATACAGTTTGCCATATTTAACCACATTTCATCAGCACTACCATCAAGATCCCAAGCCTTTTGTTGCATCATCTTCTCTTTAAATCTCACTTACTCTTTCTTAAGATTCCACCATTTAATTCTCAAATTCTTAGATACTAATTTTCTCTTCTTTACCTTCTTCAAATGAACATCCAACACCAAAAGACGATGTTGAGCAGTTAAACTCTCCCCTTGAATAATCTTGCAAGAAAATATTTTTGTTGGAGTTATTCACATTACAGTAATGAGCAAAACCCAAGCGGAAAAGCTCCTCTTTGTCACCACTCACAAAGCTCAAAGGAATGCAAGTCGATTTTTAAGGGTTCAATCCCTAGACCTCCCAAACTGACGATACCTGTTGGTGTGTACTTTGGATAGAAAATGCTTAAATCCTGGCAATTGACCCATTCTTGCAACATTTTTAACACGGAATAACATTGTGTTGCATCTCTACAACTGATACTCTTCTCCTTCCCATACACTTATTGAACTCATCTTACAATACCTTGTGCACATCAGAAGCATTGATAACTGCAATTCCAACTTATAAATCACTTTTTTATCGGACAGACACGATAAATTTAAAACTTATACAGTATTATCCCGGATCTGAGCAATTCAACATCAATTTTCAACCATGACAAAACCGTGTCCCACACTGGGTAGTGACATGTCAAGGAGTTTTTGCCCCCAATTAGATATAGCCCACACCAACCCTAGAGATGGTAGCAAAAAAAAAGCAAGAAGATTGCGCCTCATGTCATGATTTCCCTTCAACAACTACACACAAAACTACATTTTGGTCTTGATCCTATACTATTCTACATAGCTTACTAACAAACCATTGAGATAAGCAACGCCTACTTCAGCACGCAACTCCGGCAACCAATCGTCTTACCTTCTCCAGCGAAATAAAATCCAGGCTCGAAATCTTCAACTAAATCGTGAAATTTTACATGAGAAGAAGAAGGATGTAACATAAAAAGGGCTTTAGGAGGGAAGGTCAGCTTAAAAGTAGCTCACCGATTCACCACTGAGGTTCATATATGTCTGAGGCTTTGCAAGGAGAACCGGTGAATCCCCTACCAAACCTGATCCGGAAATAGAGAGGAGAATCAACAAGAGGAAAAGAAAAAATGTCACCGAAGAAGCCATCTCCACTCCAGTCGATTACCTTCTCCGAACAACGCTTTGCAATGCATCGAGTTCATCGAGATGCCGGCCGAAGTTGCAAACGCATCGATCATGTCGAAGCCTACCTGCATCTCGAAGGAGCAACGAAAGAGGAATCGGATTACCGCATTCCTCTTGGAAAGATTTGGTAAGAAACGGGAACGGGGATTACGTTGTGCCTTGTGGATCGGTACTTCTCACCGGGGTTGCCAAGCCCCGCAAGGAGCCATGGCTTTGCAATTGGAAGGATGGGAGATGGAGAAGGAACGCGACCGGTGGCGGCAGACAGCGTTCGCCGCAAGATTAAGATACTTTTGGGTAAGAAGCGCATCTGGTGCGAATGGCCTGACGAAATCAATCCGTCGATCACCCTTCTGCTTGCCGCCACCCTCCCTGCGTTGGCCTTCCCCATTCACGCTATGGCCTCTTTTGACATGGGGATAAGTTTTATATTGAAATAAAAATAAGTAATAGGAGTATTTGATAGGTGATATAAAAATAAGTAATAGGATAAAATAATTTAGAATGTGACGTCATGTTGGTGAATATTTATTTGATAATTTTTTAATGTGAGTGAAATTTTCTTGGATAATTTTTTAATATAAGTGCATGCCTCTCAACGATCGTCACATCTCCAAACGTGACATGTGAGTTGCGATTAATGTCAAGGTGATATTCATTGATTCGTACATGATCAATCTTTCTCGATTCCATCATAACCCAAACTAATCCCCACCTACTGCAAAGACGTTAATGCCAAATTAACCCCTTATCCCACTGTAAAGTTTTGAGCCAAATAAGACCCGTATGTATGCCTTTCCTTTTGAAATCAGAGATTTGATTCTTCACTTACCCTCTTAATTTGAGAATTATTTTATATATTTTAATATTAGGTACTTAAATTTAGAAGAAAATAATTTTACCTCCAAGGTAAAATTATTTTGTTTGTTTTTTTTATTTCTTATAATTTTATGGCATGATACTCTTATTTTTTAAACAATTAATTTAAATTTAACTTTTCATTCAAAGCAAAGTACCTAATTTCATAAAATTTAAAAATAAAGAAATTTGTCTTGACTTAAGCGCATATTTTGTTTAATGGTAATATAGAATAGAATCAAATAATAAATAGAATAAAAAAAAGGAATCACCAATGTCCTCTTTCAGGTGAGGTAGGAGGGGAGGTCAGAGCCACTGGTGGAGAGTGGGGATGGATGAGAGGCTCTAGCAGTCATCCCAGTGGTAATCGGAGAAGGAATCGAAGTCGGAGATCGCTAACGAGGAAAAGGAGTTGGGGTCAACAGAGATAAGAGGGCAAGGTCATTTGCTCTCACCTTTTAGTCCCCCTTGCATATGTGAGTCAGGTTGGATTAGCTTGGAGTGAGGTACCATCCTATGTGACTCAAGCAACTCGATTAATGGGTCAGACTTGAACTTGATTTCTTTCTCCACTAGATCCGAATCAAGTGGATCCATGAGTCCAAGTTCCTTGCCCATAAACCTAGCCTGATTTCACATACAAGTTTGATTTCTAAAGCAAAAGACAACCAGCGAGTCAAGCTAGGGGTCATGTAAATAAATTAGCTCCAAAGGAGTCCAAGTCAATTAAATAATTTTGAGAGTCACAGAGCATGAGAGATACATGTTGCCTTCTATTGCTCCACCCCTTTGCCTTTTAATTCATATCTTGGATATCGAGAGGAATGGTTGCCTATGCAACAATCAATACTTTTTTATAGATTTTTGACCTAAAGTCATACTAACGTAATGATTTTTTCTATAATAGAGGTATCTTTATGATGGTACGTGTGTAAATATGACATCATTAATAACATTAACGTGTCTTTCAAAAAAGAAAAGGAAAAAAATAACATCTTTGTAACATTAAGAGGTTGCAGTGACTTTGCATTTTTCTTACTCTCCTTTGAGAGTAAATACAGGAAAGAAAAGAATCTATAAACACTAAAAAAATAATTCCCACCAACTTTGTGGCAATTATTTTTTGAAACTTTCACAAAACATTATTTCCAAACAAAGAAAGATGGTGAGTGCATTGTGAGTGATTTTACCATTTGGTATCGTATAGCTTTTTGTTGGAAACTAAACAACGATAAGAAGTAACTCTTTGAAACCGTATTGGCATTTGGGTAAAGAATTATGTTACACATTTGTTACTTTCACAGGCAGCCTAACTTAACGATGCATTTTTAATCCATACAATTGAATATGCATCTACTTATGTATGTCTACGTATATGTATGTGGCTGTGTACACACATATACACACACGCACAACCTAGAAGTCCTAGACAAGTAAGTGACTTTAAAACATCTATGTTGCCCAAATTTGGTTCATTTAATTAAATGTTTTAAAATAGATGAGCTTTCCTTACTTATTTTCACTGGCGTCAATCCTTATCAAATAAACCACCCCTGTTGTGAGGAAAAATGCACGAAATGGCCTAAATGTGTTTCATCCTTTACACTTGGGATGAGGTATGGTGCTTCTCCAAACAAAAAGGAGGAGAAAAAAAGAACGAGCTTTAGCGATTTGCCCCTGTTATTGCATAGAGACCATCTGTCGGCTATTCTTTAATAACGTGGGCTGACTTTAGCACTCAATTCCATTGCCAGAGCATGCTGAATTAGGATTCAATTGGAACCTTCTCTACTAAAGATAAGTGAGAGATCGTTGCAATCGATATATATTACCCATGCGATTCCATTCATTTGCTTAGTTTTTAGAACATAGATGCTGGTCATTATTAAATGGTTATTAACTTGTTGGCAAACGAAACTCCTATAGTAAGAGTCAGTTATCCAAGATTTGTAAGTTAGAAAAAGAAGATATCCCTATTGGTGCTACATGAGAAGAGGGGGAAATCCCCATTGATTATGTGAAGGGCGGTTTAGTGGCGGGAGACATTCCCTATTGTAAAAGTTGAGAATAGGGATCAACCTTCAACTCTTTGTCAATCTTGGGTTCGGGCAAACCCAGCTTTCTACCCAAGCAAGGGTTGGGTTATCTCCTCTCATGAAAAGGGGGATATCCCCTAAAAAGAGGGGTATTGCCCTTTGTTTGAGAACTATTTATTTATTTCTTGATTTCAAAATGGTTTGGTGGACCTAAGGTACTTTGGGAATCAAAATTTGAATGCAAAGTTTCAAAATACTGCAAGATTTTTCGCATCTCTCCATATTCTACTTCTTATGGTTGTAAAAAGCAATCAATTTAGCATTCAGTGCTAACAAGTTGCAGGGAATCTCGTGTTCCTTTTAGTCCTCCACTGAAAGCAAAAGATAATGTATTTCTTTTGCAGGCTTGTCCCAGAAGATGAAGGGACTAACAAAATGATAAGATCGAATCTAACTAGTTCAAAGCTTTGATCACCTCTTATCTAAGCAATGTTACTGTTGATTGATTCATTATACCTAATTCCTTCGGGAATTTATGTCACAAGACTATTTAGTTGATCGTGAGGTTTTGGTAATGTCTATCGTGAAGCGTGGAACTCATTCCACCTACAATGTCGATTAAAATAGCCGTCTTTAGTATGCCTGCCGGTATAGTTAGCAATCTAGACATATGACAGGTCAACTAAAATTGTTAAAATCAATTCAAGTTGGCTCTCGTCGAGTAGCTCTAGTGTTTATATTTACACATAAAAAGATTATAAATTCAGAAAGAAAAGAGACATATTGTGTAACATACTGAAAAAAGTTTCCAGTGTACTCTCAATACAATTGATGCATACTGAAACATCAAGCATCCCATGGCATGGTTACCAAGCTGTAATGTTTTATCTGAGCTAAGTGCATCCATCCAATTAAGTTACCTCCGCGCTGCCACCATATAAGGGCTGCAGTATGTAACCAGGATAGACCGTACTTGTTAAGGCATCACCCGACCTTTAGTAAATCGAGTTGGCCAAATTTGCACAAATATCATATACAATCAGGAATCAAGAAAATGCATGCATTTACATTTAAGCAAAATTCGAAAGAATGGCAAATGCAGATATCTAAATGAGATGTTGGGTTTACTTAAGTCACAAGCACATCTGAACATGTATTGAGACAACAACTGCACAAGGAAACATAGGTAACCAAGCCCCAATAACTAATAAGCACAAAATGCAAGTCGTAATGCGTACTGCCTTAATATTCATCACCCACATCCTCCTCATCTCCATCATCTGCACCAACCTCCTCATAGTCCTTCTCAAGTGCCGCCAAGTCCTCCCTAGCCTCTGAGAACTCACCTTCCTCCATTCCCTCTCCAACATACCAGTGCACAAAAGCACGCTTGGCATACATGAGATCGAACTTGTAATTGATGCGTGAAAACACCTCAGCCACAGCTGTGTTATTACTGATCATGCACACAGCTCTTTGTACCTTTGCTAAATCACCTCCTGGAACAACTGTTGGTGGCTGATAGTTGATGCCACACTTGAATCCAGTCGGGCACCTAAGTTACAAGCCAAGAAGTTCCATCAATATTAAGCTGTGATTGATCAAGACTATGGAAAGATGACTAAATCGATTAACCCATGGAGTAAAATTGAAGACGTTCACCATAGGATGCACATCTTACAATCTACATGTAACAACTATGAAGTGTCTGTCCCTAAGATAATCAAATATTTAGTTAGTATCCAATTAGTTCACATTTAAGATAGAAATATATTCACTGAAGGAAACAAAATACTTATTTTAGGACTTGAAAAATCAAGGGCAAAACTTTTAGGGACCAATTGAAATATTTCTTTTCAATTGTAGATGTTTCATGACATTTTTTTCTTAAAAATGTTCACATTGCAAGCTGACAAAAATAGCAACTGAAGTGGAAAGTGGAGACATACCAGTCCACAAATTGAATTGTTCTTTTGGTTTTAATGGTTTTGACAGCTGCATTAACATCTTTGGGTACGACATCCCCACGATACATCAAGCAGCAGGCCATGTATTTTCCGTGTCTTGGATCACATTTTGCCATCATGCTCGATGGTTCAAAGACAGCACTGGTAATTTCCGGTACTGAAAGTTGCTCATGGTATGCTTTTGCAGAAGAAATTATAGGAGCATAGGAGGACAACATAAAGTGAATTCGAGGATAAGGAACGAGATTTGTTTGGAACTCAGTGATATCAACATTTATGGCCCCATCGAACCTAAGTGAAGCAGTGAGAGATGATATGACCTGTGATATCAAACGGTTTAGGTTTGTATATGTTGGCCGTTCAATATCTAAAGATCTCCTGCAAATGTCATAGATTGCCTCGTTGTCAAGAACAACTTCAACATCTGTATGTTCCAGCAACGAATGAGTTGAAAGGACACTGTTGTATGGTTCAACAACTGCAGTGGAAATCTACAATAAATCGGAGACAATGTTAACATAAGGCTTCAAAACTGAGAGAGACAGAATGAACTATGGCATCCAAAATGTTTCTTCTGCAGACGAAATTAATCTGAAAAAAAAAAACATGCTATGATATACTAAAATAATACAGTAAGTTGTAATTGCAATGACATAAATGAGATTCATGGTTGAAAGGCCATGCATAGATGCTTTTTTTTCCTGTGGACAAGAACAGAAATTTACATGATTGAACTGTGGTAAGTTTAGGGCTTGCATAAGTTGTCAAAAAGGAGAACACTCCTTGTAGAAATTAATCAGACAATAATCACAAATAAGCAACATTCGTCAAGTTTCCCCTACGTGAGGTCAAGTTAGCATCTTCTGACAGGCAAGCTGACAGGTTAAGTACCCATTTATCTTTACCTGTATTCAGCATTTTGAAACTTCAAAAATTTATTCCAAAACATATGAAAATAGATCTCCCTTTTTCCACAAGGAAAAAATCGAAGGAAAAATAAAATGGAAAGCAAGGGCACATGACAGAGTGAGGCGTAGAGCCAAGCATTGCACTAAATGGAATTGAAGATAAAGCCTCACAAGAATTACCTGTGGGGAAGGATATATAGTAAACCCAAGCTTGGACTTCTTCCCATAGTCTACCGAAAGCCTCTCCAACAGTAAAGACCCAAAACCAGACCCAGTGCCTCCACCAACAGCATTGAAAACCAAAAATCCTTGTAAACCAGTGCAATTATCCACCAACTTCCTTATCCGGTCGAGGCATAAATCTATAATCTCCTTCCCAACTGCAATGGCACAACGAAGAAGAATTATTGATATCTAGAACTAATAATGAACCATGCAAGTAAGTTTCGACGTGATGGTAAGATGTGGCCAGGGCAAAGAGAAGTTTGGGGGTTCAAATGCAAGCATTGTTTCTCTCCGTAAGGGTGAAGGCAACTGGAAAGTGTATATTTTCGATTTTTTTTTTCTTTTTCACGGATAAAAAATATATTTCCTAGCAAATAAATTGTAGTACCAGTGTAATGTCCTCTGGCAAAATTATTTGCAGCATCTTCCTTGCTGGATATCAACTGCTCAGGATGAAACAACTGGCGGTATGCTCCAGTCCTGACTTCATCAATGACTGTGGGCTCAAGATCCACAAAGATAGCCCTTGGCACATGCTTGCCTGCTCCAGTCTCCCTGAAGAAGGTGTTGTATGCATCCTGTGCCACCCCAACAGATGTGTCACTGCATAGAAAATGTCAATCGATTTAATATCGGTAAGCTTCTCTAGAATACAATGATTGGAAGAGCATATGGGCATAAGATATCTGCAGGATCAGAACATTGCACGTCAATTTTTGGAACTTGCACCTCCTGGAGACAACCTGACTACTGCAGGGTGAATTAAGTACATAATTCAAGGTTTGTTAAGGGTCCAACCGATGGAAATGTTCTATTTATTTAGGATAGTCTCCATGCATGAGACAGGATTTTCTTGTTTTTTTCATAAATTTCCCTGTTCCACCATTCCTTGATGAATATAAGATGTCTGGAAGGTACATTTGATTTTTCAATAATTTTAACTTAAAAAGAGAAATTGTACAAACAAATACCAGTGGACTAGCTTCAAAGTTTCAGCAGATTCAAGATTTCTTGGCTCAAAATCTGATAAACTATCCCATTTATCAGAGAATGGTTACAAAACAAGATGTCCTAGGCTCCTAGCAACAGCCATTAAAATCCGGGAACAGGGAAACCACTCAACCATGTACGCCTAGAGAACAAGGCACATTTCTGCTCCTAAATGCTACCAGAAAAGTAGCTTATATTTAAACAAAACCCAACTAGAGCACCAGCCAGACAAACTTTTTTATGGATCAGAATTAAGTACGGGATAATACCATATATAGAAAAAGATCTGTAAAGTGAACAACAAGAAAGTAGCATGGTTAGATTACAAGATTAAAGCAGCATGATTCTCAGCAAAACAAAAAAGAGAACCAAGTTGAGCATGCCAACAAAAATTCATGAAGCAAACACTCACCAATGCAAACACTCGAGAGTATTAGGTAGGTCCCATTTAATTGCCTATCATGATGTGATTGACAAAAATTATATTTGCAATATAAATACGTGAAAAACTTCAAGTAAAGAAACAGAAAATGGATCTAGAAGATTTACTTATCATATCTCTTTCTGTCAGACAAAAGGTGTTTATTTTGCTACAATTTGGAATCTGAAATAGGCTTGACCACTAAAGGGCAAACAACCCCATTCAAGACAGGGTGATGCCAACTTCCACGAACCCCATCTACCACGCTAGAGCAAGAAGAAAAAATGATTTGTGGGGCAACCTGTTTGGTACCAACTCAGAGCGTGCCAACACCTTTTCTATCTTTTTGATATTCGATCACATCGAATATAGGCACATCAAGGGAAGCACCATGAGACATAACAACAGTGTCATTCCATGTATGTTTTTCTCGAGTAATTCAAGCCCTTCAACTTAACCTATTTCGGTCATATTCTTGCGATTTCTAAGACACCTATACTAGAATTCTAGTTACCAAAAACAACACTAAGAACGCCACATGATAAAATTGCAGACATAATTCCACCAAATTACATAATTCAATTATAATTCCCTTCTCAACCGTGACAATCAAATTGGAACTATAAATAAACTAAAGAAAGAATGGACAAACACGCGTGCACATGCACATGCACATGCACACGAAATTCCATCCATACTTCCACAAAATGCATCAACTTTCTTCCAATTAACCACTGCCCACATCATAATTTAGTTAAAGGAACCCTTCAAGAATCTCAAAAAAGAAAAGAAAAAAGGGGAAAGAATCTCACCTTGGCATGGTTCCATCAGGGGAGATGCCGTGTTCGAGGCAGTAGAGCTCCCAACAAGAGTTCCCCACCTGAATCCCCGCCTGCCCAATATGGATACTGATGACCTCCCTCATCTCCGATGCCCCAAAGGCCCAAACCCCAACGACCTTTCTCTAGAAATCTCAATCCCAAAGCCCTTCCCCCGTTTTCTGAAACAGAGGAATGGCCTTGCTGCGGGTAAACAATGTACATATGGCATCGGATGGGAAGGGATGGGTGGGGGCCGCGGGTACAGGTCAGAGTGGGGGCCACCGTGGTCGATATGGATGGTGGTGGAATGATGGATATGCCCCTTAGGGTTGTGCTGGGGGAGGATAAAGGGATAGGGGCAGAATGGGGAGAAGAGGTGAGTCGGTGGGCTGTACACGTTGAAAGAAAGCGGGTTGCTGAGCTGTCCCGTCCTCTGCCTTTTCTCGTTGGCGATGGCAGGTGGGGTGGGGATGGGGGTGGTGTTGCGAGGTAATTCAGGCAAATGACATGGACTAATCGGGTAAATAGAGATATTACGAATAACAAGCAGAGAATTTTCTTCGTTGCAGAAAAAAAATATTTGAGGCTGAAGTTGGAAATAATGATGATAGTTTTCCCTTTTTTATGTTTTTACATATAGATCCTTGGACTTAGTTGCAACCATGCTAATTCTCAGATACCTTTAAAAAGTTACTGAGGTTTTTATGCAAATGCTATTAAATATCCTTGATATACGCAATTTCCATCATAATTTTCACATTTACATGATGCTACCATGAAGTTGATTACCTTTACAAAATTTATGATTGTAAGTTAGTAATATCAAAAGTTTTGATGTCATTTGTGTAAAAATTTCAAAGTTATTCTGCCCTCTGCTTAAAGAGTATATACTCCTCGACTAATTATTACGTGAAAATTGATTAAGTAAAACTGAAACGCAAGGCTCCTCAATATGGATAGATGGAACATTTGATGGGTACATACTTTATTTAAATAGTAAAAAATCGAAGGTATTTCTCCGATTACAACAGATTTCAGAGGATAAAATCAGATAGCTCCCATCAGCGTTAGTCAAAAGAGTTTGTTAATTACAGTTTAGAGGGCTATCATCTATCATCAAAAGTCCACCTATCGGGTCAAGGTGCATCACAAAACATTAAAAATTTATGGAATTTTTATATGTATATTTTTGTAAATTTTTTATAAGATGTATATATTCCTATATTTTTTATTTTTACATATATATATATATATATATATATATATCTTTATAAATTTGTTCCGTTAAAATCGTAGGCTCCGCTTCGTTAAATTTAATTAAAAAGTTAAAATAATATAAAAAATAGAAAAATTTAATTTTCATTCCCAAATACATCTCCCCCATGTTTCCCTAAACCCTCACACCTCCTCCTCCTCCTCCTCCTTGCATCCAAGAATTTCTCCCCACACTTGAAGCACAACCAGAACTGTCACATCTTGTTCGCACCCGCGAACAACAATGCCTCAAACAGGAAAATCCAGCGCCTGGCTATCCTTCAATGACAGGAGCTGCACCCTGAGCTCCTTGTAAGGACCCATTACTTTTTAGCCTTTTAAGATGTCTAGAGTTTTAGTGAGACGTTTGGACCTGTTCTCAGACGTCGGAAAATGAAATTTTTATACTGCACACTGCGCTCTGCACACGTGCGGTGTACAGAACCATCCTCTTCTCTCTCCCTTCCTCATTCTTCCCCAAACCCTAAGCCCCACATCTCCTATTTAAACCCCCCTCCTATCTCCTCTCCATTCCACACACCAGCCACCACCACCTTCAGTGCTTGTGCGGGAGCGGCGAGAGGGGGGCGAGCGAGGGAGAGCGAGAGGGAGGAAGGAGGAGAGTGCGAGAGGAGGAGGAGGTCAAGGTCAGAGAAGCTTCGATGGAAGCTCGGCGGAGCTCGCACGGCCACCGGCAGGCGCGTGCAGGAGGAGGAGAGGGCTCGGGGAGGCGACCTCCAGGCCCTCTGCAGTGGCTAAAGCTGCTGCGGCTCGAGGCGGAGCGAGCGGAGAGAGCTGCGAGGAGTTGCTAGCACTGGAAGTTTTCCAGTATCAAACGTTTGGAGTGGAGTCTAGACGACTAACGGGGTACATGGACATCTGAAGCTAAGGCCAGACATCTGAAACCACATTTATCGCAAGGTACGTATCTCCCTGCGCCATGCATATCGCAGCGCAGGGGTTATTGTCGGTTGATCGCACCTGCGATTTCGTACGCAAGTGCAGCTCTGGGAAGGAGCGCGGAACGCTTTCCCACACACTTTTGGATGTCTGAACACATCACCAGACGTCCAGAGGTGCATCCAGACGACTGGAGGCATTATCCAACATCTGGAACCGCCTTCAAACGATCGCAGAGAAGGTCTGGACGTCTAAGGATACCGCAAGGACTTAAGGTAAGATTTGACGCCTTTTAAGATGTCTGGGATTATTCCCAGATGTCTGATTTTGAACAGTAGACACGTTTTTTACCTGTTTTAGGTCCGATTGGGGTCCGTTTTACGCAAATGAAATACATGCACTTTCCTCGCGAGTTCCTCTACGTACTAGAGTCTGTTGTATACTGTTCTAAACTCTCCTTTTGTGATGTAATCCCTGGTATAGGATTTCAGCCTACTGCGTGTTTGGGGCTAGCAGGGACGCCTGGGTCTGCGGTTTGAGCCCTCATTACTCCCGTGTTGTCTAGTAGAGTGGTTTAATTTCGTTAATAATATTTAAATAAGAATGTGCTTGCGGAAATAACCGAATGGAACCTTAGGATGTGGCATAAACCCTACGGTAGAGAAATAAATGAACCGTTTGTGCTGTATGATGTACTTACATGCATGATTGAGATAAGCTGTTAGCAATTGCCTACAATATAATTGTGAGTTGCCTGTTAGAATATGAGCTGCCTGTATTTAATGAACAATTACCTATGAAATCACCAATTGCATGTATTGAATTATAGAAACACGAGTTGGCTGTATATGGATGAGAAATGAATTGTGAAAGGTGAAATCCGAATCGGAATAAATGAGGTGAACAGGAGCAAGAACCCTACAGGGAATTAGGAGTAGAACTCCTGTGGATAGATGGAAACCTGGAATGTAGAGGGAAGTGTGCAGGCCCTTGAGTATGTGGTACCAAGGAGAAAAACTGTCCCCTTTTGTGTAGAGCGGAGCTAGCCTCCCTTGGGTTGAGACCCGGGGTTAGGATTGGCCACTCTACACCTACTCCTGTTGGCCCTCGTGTATGTGGTACCGAGGTGAGCTACTAGTGTAAGGAGGGAGCTAGCCACCCCACGAGGCTCAAGGTTCTGCTAGCCACCCTACACCAACTTGTTAAGCCTTCTGGGCAAATCGAGGTAGTCAGATGAGGGTACGAGGACTGTGGAGAGGTGAGACCCCTATTTGGTTCTGAGGGGCGAGACCCCTGTTCTGAGAGGGCAAGGCCCTATACTGTTCCGTGCTGTACTTTGGACGTACCCGCTAACGGAAACGACTGACCGCGTGTCAGTGCGTGGTAGCTATCCGTGCACTTAGCACGCGTGCCGTAGTCACTGCTACGTATTGACAGTAACCTCGGGGTGGTTGACTGGGTGTAGGACTACCATGAGGGACTCTTCCGGCCAGGAGAGCACCACGTGTACCTTCTACATGACGAAAAAGACTGCAATCAAGATAGTTCCCACGAGGAACATGCAAGATCAAGAATATCTAGATACTTTAAGAAATGGGTGAAACAGAAATATATAAAATAGATAAATAAAAATGAGAATTAAACATGTTGGTTTTACTGTTTGTACTTAGATAATAATAGATACCACTCTACTTAGCGTTCGCTGACTCTGTCCTTTAATAACACTGTTCAGGACCAGGAGCTGTACAACCCGAGCTTCCGGCTGCGGAGGGTGCTGGGCCTAGTCGAGCCCAGTCGTAGTTTTCTTCAGCATTTCCTTTTCTTTTCTCTACTGTTGTAGTAAGTAATGGACTTTTAGTTACTGTTCTGCTTCTACTATTTACTTTCCGCTTTCCGTTGTTATTGTTGTTGTGGTGGTATGTACTGAAACAACAGATTTATTTTCCTTTACTGCTTTGTACATTTCTTCTGCTTAGTTATATTGCATATGTGAATGTGGTTTACTTTCCTGCTTTTGGTTATTTTTTGTTGGACGACTAAGTCTTGGGATTAGTCGAGGTGAGTCGGTCTCGGGTCCTGTAGGGATCTGGAAATCGAGTCATAACAAAATGGTATCAGAGCAAGGTCGTCCCAAGAAATGAACAAATTGGCTTGAGAATAACCATTCACGTGCATATAACTAGGATAGCCACCACAACGTATCATCTCGATTTTCGTTCCAAGTCTTTTCTTGAAGTAATTCGGTATCGTTGACCCTCTTGTTCTATCTTTTGTGTCTCCTTGCGGGAGATGCCTCGTCGAGGAGTTCTTGAGGCGAGTCGTGGTCCCCGCCGCGGACGAGGTTGGAGGGGCGGACGTGCTGGGCCTGAGGTACCAGTTGACCCACCTCTTCTCCCGGGCGTTTAGGCCCAAGATCTCACCCAACTGATCAGATATATTGTGCGAGAGAAGCTTCACCAGCCTCCACAGGCACCTCTCCCTAAGGATGTGGAGGGGGAGTCCTCGGTGGGACAAAGAGATCGCCGCAGCGCCGGACGAGCAGGAAGGGGAGAGGGTGGTCCTCCACTGCCCCAATCGCACTCTGACACTTCCGAGCACGAGCCCTCCTTACCTGATGGTGTGCTTGTTCCCCCACTGTAGCTGTACCACGAGCTTTCCGGACAGTTCCGGAAGATGAAGCCCCCTCCTTCAAGGGGGATGAGGACCCGTACAAGGCAGAGGACTGGTTGGAGCAGATAGAAAAGGTGTTCGACACCATTCGCCCACCAGCGGAGTGCCGCGTGGACTTTACCACGTACCAGCTAGAGAGTACGGCACACAGGTTGTGGAGGGCAGTCAGAGGCCAGGAGGGGAGAGAGCTGATGTGGGACCAGTTCGTGACTCTTTTCTGCAAGCAGTACTTTCCGCAGATCTGGCAGAACCAGAGAAGGTGAGAGTTCCACTCTCCGCCAAGGGACCATGACCGTTAACGCGTACCACACGCATTTTCTGGAGCTGTCACGTTTTGCCTCAACAGTCGTGTTTACGGAGGAGGAGCGCCTGTGGAGCTTTACCGAGGGGCTCCGACCTACTATTCGGGGGTATGTCAAACCCTTGAAGCTGCCCACCTTCTCACGAGTGGTTGAGGCAGCCATGACCTACGAGGAGACCAACTCAATCGCACGAGACACCAACAGCGGATGGAAGAGGCCCTATTAGCCAGAGTACTCTCAGGGCCATCGGGAAAGGAGGCACACGGCACCCGCAGGAGAGTTGTCTCGTTTTGCTGGGCCATCAGTGGACTTTGGGTGCCCCAGACAAGGGCCAGTTGCCAGCACCGGACCCCCGCCCAACTGCCAGCAAGGACCTACTGAGGGAGGAGGTCGTGTCCCCCTCTGCTACCAGTGTGGCCAACCAGGCCACATCAGGAGGGATTGCCCATCTAGGGCCGGAGCACAACAGATGCTCCCCGCACCGAGCGCTGGAGGCCGAGCTGGTGGTCATGGTCCCCAGGCCCGTGGGGGAGGGCAGTAGTCACGAGGAGGGTACCGGCCAGCGGCTGCTCGCCCGACCCAGAGTGTAGCTGCTTCGTCTGCACCGAGGACTGAGGGGTGTATCAACGTCCTGACACACAGAGACACCAAGGCTTCCGGTTTAGTGGTGGCAAGTATGGTTACCGTTTCCGGCAGATTAGTGTACGTACTTTTTAATTTCGACGCCACGCACTCTTTTGTTGCTACAAGTTTTGCCGTCAGTTTGGGGCAGGGCAGTGTACTGTTAGAGGATCCGTTTGTGATCAGAGACCTAGGTGGCCAGTTGTTTGTAGCTGAGGAGGTCTACACGGATTGCGAGGTCAGTATAGGGGGACACAGCCTCCCTGCTAACCTGATTGTGATACAGATGGAGGATTTTGATGTTATCCTAGGGTTGGATTGGCTGTCCTCCTATCACGCCCTAGTAGACTGTTTCGGGAGGAAGATCGTCTTCTCCATACCGGAGTTGCCTCCCTTTGAGTTTCACAGACAGCAGGTGGACGGAGGTTTCAAATGCATCTCCACGCTTCAGGCAGTGAGACTTTTGAGCCAGAGATGTGAGGGTTTTTTGGCCTGTGTAGTAGCAGAGCCTAGCCCCGTGGCTGACTTTCAGAGTATTCCGGTGGTTTACAAGTGCCCCGACGTTTTTCCAGAGGAGCTACCAGGACTACCACCCGAGAGTGAAATTGAGTTTGAGATCTCACTGGTACCGGGGAGCAACCCCATTTCTATTACACTGTACCGGATGGCACCGCTTGAGCTGAGAGATCTCAAGTCACAGCTGCAGGACCTGTTGGAGAAGGGCTTTGTGAGGCCCAGTACGTTCCCGTGGGGAGGCCCTGTGCTGTTTCAGAAGAAGAAGGACGGTACCCTGCAACTTTGTGTCGAATACCAACAGCTGAATAGGGTCACTATCAAGAACAAGTATCCGCTGTCGAGGATTGACGATCTCTTCGACCAGTTGCGAGACGCCATAGTGTTCTCCAAGATAGATCTGAGGTCGGGCTACCACCAGTTGAGGATCAAGGAGATCGACGTCTCTAAGACTGCTTTCCGTACCCGGTACGGGCACTACGAGTTCTTCGTCATGCCGTTTGGGTTGACCAATGCCCCCGCTACTTTTATGGATTTGATGAATCGGGTTTTCAGATCGTACTTGGACCAGTTTGTGGTGGTGTCCATCAACGATGTACTCATTTACTCGTGGGATCATGTGCAGTATGGGCAGCATTTACGAATGATCCAGGATACTTTGAGGTGACGCAGGCTGTATGCGAAGTACAGCAAACGCAGGCTGTATGCGAAGTACAGCAAGTGCGAGTTTTTGTTGAGGAAGGTGACTTCTTGGGCCACGTGATCTTAGGGGATGGTTTGGCTGTGGATCCAGCCAAGGTTAAGGCCGTATTCAGGTGGGAGAGGCCACGTACAGTGACAAAGATACGCAGCTTCTTTGGACTGGCAGGTTACTATCGGTGATTTATTAGATGATTCTCTCAGATTGCGCATCCTATGACCCAGCTGACTCGGAAGGACGTACCCTTTGCCTGGACAGATGAGTGCGAGGCATGTTTTCAGGAGTTGAAGGAGAGACTGACTTCAGCTCCTGTGCTTACCATCCCGGACAGCAGTATCAGTTTTGTGGTTTACACAGACGCTTCATTGCAGGGGCTAGGGGGTGTGCTCATGCAGCGAGGTCACGTTGTCGCTTATGCTTCGCGGCAACTGAAACCCCATGAGCATAGCTACCCTACCCATGACTTAGAGTTGGCAGCTGTTGTCTTCGCGCTGAAGACATGAAGGCACTACATTTACGGTAAGACTTTCAAAATTTTCACAGATCATAAGAGCCTCAAGTACTTGTTTGACAAGAAGGAGCTCAACATGAGACAGAGACGTTGGCTAGAGCTCCTGAAGGACTACAACTGCAGCATCTCCTACCATCCAGGGAAGGCCAATGTGCTGGCTGACGCCTTGAGTCGGAAGGCGCCCATCCACTTGTCCAGTCTACAAGCACAGGGTTGGTGACTTATGGAGGAGTTGGGCAGTTGGTGACCTCAGGAGTCACAGGGGTATTGTGGGACAGTGACAGTGATGCGGCAGATGCGACCAGAGCTGATAGACCGCATCATCGCTAGATAGATGACAGATCCGTACTTACAGACACTACGGGACAGGGTGTTGACAAGAGACCCAGGAGACTTTTCCTTTACAGACGAGATACTGCGCATGAGGGGACGCTTATGCGTTCCTAGGGACGAGGAATTATTGAGAGAGCTCCTGGCTGAGGCACACAGGTCTAGGTTCACCATACATCCTGGGAACACAAAGATGTATCATGATCTGAGACGCGACTTTTGGTGGAGAGGGATGAAGCAGGATGTTGGTGAGTTTGTGCAGCAGTGTTTGGTGTGCCAACAGGTGAAGGCTGAGAATTAGAGGCCTACAGGTCCGTTGCAGCCACTTCCTGTGCCAGAGTGGAAGTGGGAGAGCATCACCATGGACTTGGTGGTGGGTTTACCAGTTACCCAGTGTTAAGACCCGTGCTGTTTAAGCCTTTTAAGACGTTTGGATTGTCGGCCAGACATCTGGACACATTCCCAGAGGTCTGGAAATCAAAAATTTTGAGTACGAGCTCGCGTCTGCACGCAGGCTGCGCGCAGACAGTACTCTCGTTTTCCTCCTTCTCTCTCTTTTTTCCCCCCTCCAGCGAACCTTAACCCTCACCCTTATAAAACCCCCCTTTCCTCCTCTCTCGTTCACCCCACCCCAGCCTCTTCTTCCCTTCCTCTTTACCCTAGCGCGAGCGAGTGAGTGCGAGAGCTGCGACAAGGAGGAGTGGCGTGAGGAGAGTTCTGCTCACGAGCTCGTGTGGGAGCTCACCGGAGAGCGCACGGCTGGAGCGACGCGTGCGCGAAGAGGAGTGCGTCGAGGGAGTCCTCCCCAACACTACTACAACCGGAGCTGCTGGCGAGGGGGCGGGGCGCGGCCACGCGTGGCACGAGCGAGCGGGAGTAGGTTCTAGTTCTGAGTTTTTCCCAGAATCAGACGTCTGGAGTGACGTCCAGACGACGGAGCGGACGTCTGGAAGAGGTTCCAAATGTCTGAGGAGAGAGCTTCGCGAAGGTACGTTCTCTTTGCGGATACGGTCATGCAAGCCGCTCCGTTAGTGCCCTTTTGCGTACCTATTTTGAGAAGATTGCGTGGTGGCGTTGCAGGATTTGCTTTGGGAAGGATCGGGGCACGCCCGCCCACGCATTTCAGACATCTGGGAGACTTACCAGACAGCTAGAAGCACTTCCATATGTCCGGAGAGGTGGTCGGACGACTGGAGCTGGGTCCAGATGGTCCAGAAGAGTTCTTGGATATCTGGGGTGGACACAAAGATTGAGGTACGTTACTGGACACTTTTAAGACGTCTGGAAGTTGTTTCAAACGTTTGATTTGAGTCAGTAAACCCTGTTTTGACCTGTTTAGGGTCCGTTTGAGGCCCATTTTACGCAAATAAGATACCGGTGTTTTCCTTGCGAGTTCCTCTACTTGTTAGAAGGCTTTCTATACCGTTCTGAATGTTCCCTTGTGATTGATCCTTGTGATAGGACTTCAATCCGTTGCGGATTAGGGGCTTGCTAAGGCACGTGAGCCTGCCGTACGAGCCCCCAATACTCCTAGGTTGACTGGTAGAGTGGCTTCTCCAATTTAATTATAAACCTAAATGCATGTGTGGAATGAATGATTAAAATCTAGGATGTGCCATGAATCCTAGGACGAGAAATACTTCAATGTCTGTTTTGTGTGGTTGAATTGCAGTCTTGAATGAGTAGATAGAAAACAACTGCTTGTTAACGAACAAGAGCTACCTGTGAAATATGAATTAACTATGCTAGTGAAACAGTTGCATGTAACCTTACCTGTTGTATATGTTAGATACTAGAATACGAGCTACATGTGTATAACCTCAGAATGGAAACATGAATAATAGAAATACGAGTTGCATGTGTATACCCTGAAAATGGAAATGTGAATAATAGAAATACGAGTTGCACATATATAACCTGAGAATGTGAATGTGAATGATGCAACCCGGTACGAAATGGCATGAGAAATTTGAGCATGAACCCTACGGGGAGATTAGGAGTAGAACTCCTGGAAACATATGGAATGGATCTGGAAATGTGATGGGAAGTGTGCTGGCCCTTGAGTACGTGGTACCAAGGGGAGTGCATGTTACCTCTTAGTGTAGATGGGAGCTCGTCGCCCTTCGGGTTGAGACCCGGGGTGGGTTTGGCCACTTTGCACTCACACCGTGGCCGTCGTGTACACTGTACCGGGGAGAGCTACTAGTGTAGGGAGAGCTAGCCACCCCACGGGGCCCAGGGTTCAGCTAGCCACCCTATACCGACTTGTTAGGCCCACTGGACAAACCAGGGTAGTCAGGCGAGGGTGCGCGGACTGTGGAGAGGCGAGACTCCTGTTTGGTTCTTAGGGGCTAGACCCCTGTTATTGAAAGGGCTAGGCCCTATACTGTTCCGTGCTGTACTTGGGCGCACCCGTTAACGGAAACAACTGACCATGTGCCAATGCGGGGTAGCTACCCGTGCGCTTATTGCGCATGCCGTAGTCACCATTACGTCTGTCCGTGACCTTGGGATGGTTGACTGGGTGTAGGATCACCACGGGGGACTCTCCCAGCCAGGAGAGCACCACATGCAACTTCTACTCTTAGAAAAATACTGCAATCAAGATCATTCCCATGAGAAACATTCGAGATCAAGAAAGAGATCTGATAAATAAACAACGGGTGAAAAGGAATAAATTGTGAAATAAAGTAAATGGAATAAACAGTTACATGTCTACTTTACTGCTTTAGTTAGTTGGTTGCCACTCTACTCAGCGTTCGTTGACTTTATGTACTCATAACCCTTTTCAGGTCCAGGTGTTGAGCAACCCGAGTCTACGGCTGCAGAGGGGTTGGGCCCAGTAGAGCCTAGTAGCTGTAGTTCTTTTGTTGTAGTGAATAGACTCTTGTACCTTTATGTTCTGTACTTTTACGTTCTATACTTTATGTTCCTATACCTTTTACTTTCTACTGTTGTGGTGGTGATATGTATTGTAGAAGCTTTTACTCCTTTACTGTTGTACATTTTTACTGTTAGTTGCATAGCATAGTGAATGTGGTTTACTTTCCTGCTTTTTGGTTATTTCTCGTTGGACGACTGGGTCTTTGGATCAGTCGAGTCGGTCCGATCTCGTGTCCTGTAGGGATTCGGGAACCAGGTCGTAACACCCACCGAGGACACAACGTAGTCTGGGTGATAGTAGACAGGTTGACAAAAACGGCGCGTTTCCTGCCAATCCGAGTCACCTTGGGACCAGCACAGTTGGCAGAGAGGTATATTTGAGATATGGTACGCCTGCATGGAGTTCCGCGTGAGATTGTATCCGACAGGGATACCAGTTTTACTTCCCAATTCTGGGCTGAGTTTCAGCAGGCTTTGGAGACACGTTTGAGGTTCAGTATCGCTTACCACCCCCAGACGGACGGACGGTCAGAGCGCACCATACAGACATTTGAGGATCTTTTACGCGCCTATGTACTAGACTGGAGAGGCTTCTAGGATGAGCATCTACCCCTGGCAGAGTTTGCATATAATAACAGTTGCCACTCGAGCATCGACATGGCACCTTACGAGGCCTTGTACGGACAGAGGTGTACTGCACCCTTGAGTTGGGTCGAGGTGGGGACCAAGTGGGAGGTTGGCCCCAGGATGATCCGGTAGAGTCAGGAGGTGATAGAGCAGATTCACAGGCGACTCCGCACTTCTAGGAGCAGGCAGAAGAGTTACGCTGACCGAAAACGTAAAGAGGTGTAGTTCGAGGTTGGGGATCACATCTTTCTCTATGTTTCGCCCATGAAGGGCCTACAACATTTTGGGGTGAAAGGGAAGCTTACGCTGAGGTTTGTAAGGCCCTTTGAGGTCCTGGAGTGGGTGGGACCCGTTGCTTACTGGCTTGCCCTTCCTCCCCAACTTTCTATAGCGCACGACGTGTTTCATGTGTCGAACCTCATGAAGTACGTCGTTGATCCTAGTCACGTTCTGAGCCACGAGAGTGTCAAGGTGGGTGATGACCTAACCTACCTCGAGAGACCAGTGCAAATACTAGACAGAGCCGTCCAAAGTATGAGACGGAAGCAGGTACCACTAGTGAAGGTCCTATGGAGAAGCTAGCGATAAGAGGAGGCGACCTGGGAGCCTGAGGGGCGATGCGAGAGCGGTACCTGAAGCTTTTTTAGGGTACGTCTTTTCGGACCTCCTTCAGCCCTTTTTCCACACCCTAGCTAGCTCAAGTTTCGGGGACGAAACTTCCTTTAAGTTTGTCATGATATAAGGACCCGTTACTTTTTAGCCTTTTAAGACATCTGGAGTCTCAGTCAGACGTCTGGACCGATTCCTGGATGTCTGAAAATGAATTCTTTGTACTGCACACTGCGCTCTGCACGCGGGCGGAGTGCAGAACCGTCTTCTTCTCTCTCCCTTCCTCATTCTTCCCCGAATCCTAAACCCCACATCTCTTATTTAAACCCCTCTCCTATCTCCTCTCCACTCCACACACCAGCACCACCACCTTCAGTGCTTGTGCGGAAGCGGCGAGAGGGGGGTGAGCGAGGGAGAGCTAGACAGAGGAAGAAGGAGAGCGTGGGAGGAGGAGGAGGCCAAGGTCGGAGGAGCTTCGGTGGAAGCTCGGCGGAGCTCGCATGGCCATCGGCAGGCGCATGCGAGAGGAGGAGAGGGCTCGGGGAGGCAACCTCCCGGCCCTCTACAGCGGCTGAAGCTGCTGCGGCGCGAGGCAGAGCGAGTGGAGAGAGCTACATGGAGTTCCTGGTACTGGAAGTTTTCTAGTATCAAACGTCTGGAGTGGAGTCTAGGTGACTAGCGGGGTACCTGGACGTTTGGAGTTAAGGCCAGACATCTGAAAGCACATTTATCGCAAGGTACGTATCTCCCTACGCCATGCATATCGCTGCGCAGGGGTTATTGTCGACTGACCACGCTTGCGATTTCGTATGCAGGTACAGCTTTGGGAAGGAGTGCGGAACGCTTTCCCACGTGCTTTTGGATGTTTGAACACATCACCAGATGTTTGAAGGTGCGTCCAAACGACCAGAGGCATTGTCCGACATCTGGAACCGCCTTCAGATGATCGCAGAGAAGGTTTGGACGTCTGAGGATACCGCAGGGACTTAAGGTAAGATCGAACGCCTTTTAAGATGTCTGGGATTATTCCCAGACGTCTAATTTTGAACAGTAGGCACGTTTTTGACCCGTTTAAGGTCAGATCGGGGTCCGTTTTATGCAAAAGAAATACATGTACTTTCCTCACGAGTTCCTCTACATACTAAAGTATGTAGTACACTGTTCTGAACTCTCCTTTTGTGATGTAATCCCTAGTACAGGATTTCAGCCTGCTGCCTATTTGGGGCTTGTAGGAACGCCTGGGTCTGCGGTTCGAGCCCCCATTACTCCCGTGTTGCCTGGTAGAGTGGTTTAATTCCGTTAATAACATTTAAATAAGAATGTGCTTGTGGAAATAGCCGAATGGAACCCTAGGATGTGGCATGAACCCTAGGGTAGAGAAATGAATGAACAGTTTGTGCTGTATGATGTACTTGCATGCATGATTGAGATAAGCTGTTAGCAATTGCCTATAATATAATTTTGAGTTGCCTGTTAGAATATGAGCTGTCTGTATTTAATGAACAATTACCTGTGAAATCACCAGTTGCATGTATTGAATTATGGAAACATGAGCTGCCAATATATGGATGAGAAATGAATTTTGAAAGGTGAAATCTGGATCGGAATAAATGAGGTGAACATGAGCATGAACCCTATGGGGAATTAGGGGTAGAACTCCTGTGGATAGAAGGAAACCTGGAATGTTGACGAGAAGTGTGCTGACCCTTGAGTACATGGTACTAAGGAGAGCAACTATCCCCTTTTGTGTAGAGCGGAGCTAGCCTCCCTTGGGTTGAGACCCGGGGTTAGGATTGGCCACTCTACACCGACTCCTGTTGGCCCTTGTGTACGTGGTACCAAGGCGAGCTACTAGTGTAGGGAGGGAGCTAGCTACCCCACGGGGCCCGAGGTTCAGCTAGCGACCCTACACCGACTTGTTAGGCTCTCTGGGAAACTGGGGCAGTCAGATGAGGGTACGCGGACTGTGGAGAGGTGAGACCCCTGTTCTGAGAGGGCAAGGCCCTATACTGTTCCGTACTATACTTTGGGCGAACCTACTAGCGGAAACGACTGACCACATGTCAGTTCGTGGTAACTATTTGTGCGCTTATCACGCGTGCCGTAGTCACCACTACATCTTGACAGTGACCTCGAGGTGATTGACTGGGTGTAAGACTACCATAGGGGACTCTCCCGGCCAGGAGAGCACCACGTGTACCTTCTACTCTACGGAAAAGACTACAATCAAGATTGTTCCTACGATGAACATACAAGATCAAGAATATCTGGATACTTTGAGAAATGGGTTAAATGGAAATATATAAAATAGATAAATAGAAATGAGAATTAAACCTGTTGCTTTTACTGTTTGTACTTAGATAATAATAGATACCACTCTACTCAGCGTTCGTTGACTCTGTCTTTCCATAACACTATTCAGGACCAGGAGTTGTGCAGCTCGACTTCCAGCTGCGGAGGGTGATGGGCCTAGTCGAGCCCAGTCGTAGTTTTCTTCAGCACTTCCTTTTCTTTTCTCTTGTTGTAGTAAGTAATGGACTTTTAGTTATTGTTCTGCTTCTACTGTTTACTTTCCGCTTTCCGTTGTTATTGTTGTTGTTGTGGTATGTATTGAAACAACATATTTATTTTCCTTTACTGCTTTGTACGTTTCTTCTGCTTAGTTATATTGTATATGTGAATGTGGTTTACTTTCCTGCTTTTGGTTATTTCTTGTTGGACGACTAGGTCTTGGGATTAGTCGAGGCGAGCCGGTCTCGGGTCCTGTAGGGATCCGGGAATCGAGTCATAACACTCCTCGACGCCAACCTTGAGGAACCTACACCTCTTCTCCACGCTCATCGAGTCCTAGTAGCTCCTGACCTGCCCCATTCGATCGGCCGATGACACGAGCTTCCAAATGTTCATCTGCTTCTACCGCTTCACAAGCCTATGCTGTGAGCCGAACGACAAGGGTAGGGAGGGGGAGCACCTGGGGTCGTCGTCCACTGCGCGTGCTACTGTTGCGAGGAGGTGTCAGGGGGCTTCTGCTGGACAAGGCGTGCAACAGCGACGTGGACCTTGATCTCCTTCCTACACTCCTCGGGGGTCTTGGTGGCCTTCTTGATCTCGCTGGGCCTATAGGCAGTGATCGGGGCAAAATCGACCGGTTTGATTATATTTTATTACTTGAAAATAAAAATTCTCCGAGGTCGAACTCAAGAAGCAAAACTTGATTCTAGAAGCGTAGAAAATCATAATTTACAATAGATACTGTTTTACAAAAAAGGATTAAAGAAACGAAAATGTCTCTTCTTTTCTTCTCTCTTTCTCCTTTTGTCTTCCTTTCTCTTTCACTTTTCAGACGTCTGACCCAAGGGTCAGAAGCCTTAAATGCCACTTGCTACAGTGCTGCTGCTGCTGGTTCTTCTTCTTGGCTTCTTCTTTCTCTCTTCTTCTTTGCTATCTCTGCTGCACGCCTTCTCTTCTAACTTCTTCTTCTTCTCTGTTGAGCTACGCCTCCTCCTTTTTCTTCCTTTCTTTCTGCCCTATGCCGCTGCTCTCTTTTTTCTTCTCTTCCTGCTTTAGCTACTTGGTGCGGCTAAGTCTCAGTTGCGCCTCTTGCTTTCTTCTTTCTCCTTTCTCTTTCTGCCTCAGCTTCTCTGCGGCTACAGGGCCATCTTCCTTTTCTTCTCTGCCGCTCTAAGTCCTTCTCCCTTTCTCTCTGGTCGCAGCTGTCTTCCTGCAGCTAAGTCCTCGCCGCTTCTCCTCCTTTGCTTCCTCTTCTGCTCCCTTCACAGGCGTCTGGTTAGGCAAAACCTAACCCCTACCCTCCCCACGTCTCTCTCTCTCACTCTCTATTTCACTCCAGGGTTCGCTCTCCCAGAGCCTTAATCGGGTATGCGGGTTGGGTAACGCGCCCGTGACCAGGCGCACCGACGTGGGTGGTGCGTGAGGTGTGCACAGGTAGGGTATTCGGGTCGGGCCAGGTCTGCAGGGGAAGTGTCGCGGACAAGGCGTGGCGAGTGAGGGCGAGGGACCTCACCCCTGTGTGTCTCGAGGCGATAAGCCTAAAACAGAATTTCAATTTATGTTACCCGCCGCACTCTTGCATTCACGAGGTGGGACTAAATGTCCCACCCACTTCTCGCACGCCCGCAGCAAGTCGTCGCCCAATTGCAGACTCAGCTAGGCCCCTAACACCAAGTGAAGGCCTGGTTGATTTCGCGAGGGGATTCCGCGCCTCCTGGACCTGGAGGCCTGGGGTGCTGGCGGAAGACGTTACGACCCTGAAATCACAAATACAGCCTCGCAGCCCTGTCAGATCATAGGAGAACCTTCGCCGTATCACGGTGAAGGTGAGGCGGGGGTTGGCTGGCTGCGGGGCGGCCTAGGCGTGTGTGCCTAGGTCGCTCTGTGGCCGTAGAGGTGGGTTAGGTCGGTGGAAGTGTGGGGCGGTGCTGGCGGTTAATGAATGTGCGAAAGGTGATCAGTGGATTGTGGTGGAGCTCGTGGGGTGACTGGTGAGGCGTGTGGAGGTGTAGCGCGGTGGCTGCGCCTCGGCGGTGGTCTGCCAGAGGTGGAGAAGGTAGCGGTGGACAATGGCGTAGAAGGGTCGAAAGTGTAAAATTAGAGAGGGGAAATGAAAAGGAGAGTGAGGGGAAGAGTTGTCACCTACTTAACAGACGAAAGGATGGGGGAGGTGGCGAGCGGTTGTGTTGCCATCGTCGGAGACGAAGGAACCCAAGGGAAGAGTCGGCGACGAGGAAGAGGGGCTGGAGAGCACCTGCTTGTACGGCGAGGCGTGGCGGAAGTAACCCTGCCACTGGTATGGTGGTAGGGTGACGAGAGAGGAGGAGAGTCGCCGGAGCCTGCAGGCGAATGGCCAGAGGAGGAGGAGACGAAAATTGAGGGATTTTTTCGGCCAAAATAGGCTTGAAGGAAGCGGCAGGGGTTGCCGTTCCTTAAATAGGTGTCGGCCGAGGGAGAAAAGCGAGGAGGAACTGGGGAAACCTCGCCAAAGGTATGGTTAGAACAATACCCATACCTCTCGAGCGTTCGCAGGAGAGGTATGGTGGCCAACAGGGCATGGTAGCCGACCCATGCTGCAGGGGACAATGCAAGGAGTCTCCCTTTCAAATCTGGGGTCGGCTACCCAACGTGTGCGATGCCATCCTCCGCGCAAAGTCGCCGAAGGTATGGCTTGCACAGGTGGGTGGCAGAGGGACCCATTTGAAGAAAACGATGGGAAGGGTACGGGGGTCCCTGCAAGACTTCAAAAAGCTAAGAGTCAAAAAGTAATTGTTGAGGACCATTTTGTAAAATGGGTCAAGGCGACCTTTTCTTAGGTCCAAATTTTGGTATAAACTTAATTTGGACCTAAGGAATCCAATGGTGAGGTTGGATTTTAGGTTTGACCATGTTTGACCTGACATTTTGCACAAAAACCCAAATCAGGTCAAAAATTGAGTATGGTTCTCAATCTAGGTCAAGATAGGTTCCAATGGTCAAATTGAAGGTTCTAAACCCTAAGAGATATTGAATTTTAGAGGGTTTAATTGATTTTTATCTTGCTTGAAACTTCGTGAATTAGAGTGGGTTTGTTTTAGGATTGTAGAATGTCATTTAATTCCCAGATTTTTCCATAACCTTTCCTGATCAAACCATCCCACTTTTTCTCTTATCAAGCCCATTTGACCTGTGTCTAGACCCTTAGAAATCCCATTTATGTACTGCAATGGTAAAATTACAGTTTTACCCCTTGTGTGTTGTTTTGTTCTCATATCTGCAATTCCCTGATTTAGGCCTTCCCTTAGGTTTTGTAGGAGCTTTTATTCAATTTATTTGGTCAAAGTGTGCTAGTTAGGGTTTATGATGAGGTTCTCATCAGGCAGCCTGGACGAGGCTGACCTCCATGGGGTCCTCACAGAGGCGGCGCATGGGAATCACGCGAAACTTTTCCTCGACGCCGTTGCCGAGGTTCTTCATCCAAATCGAGGCGAAGTTGGACTTCTGGATGAGGGAGTGGAGCTCCTACTAGACGTAGGCAACGCAATCCTCGAGGGTGGTGATATTGTGCTAGCGCTCATCCTTAAGGGAGTTGCAGGCGGGATCGAAGGGGTCGGGGATGGCGAGGGCGCAGTTACACTACTAGACAACATCCTCGTAGCCCTTGCATCAGTGGCGGCCTCATAGAGGAGATTGGAGTTACAACCCTATTCTCGAATCCCTACAGGACACGAGAATCGGACCGACTCGACTGATCCCAAGACCCAGTCGTCCAACGAAAAAGTAACCAAAAAGCAGTAAAATAAACCACATTCACCATGCAAATAACTAACAGTAACAAAAGTACTGCAATAAAGAAAAGAACTACTATAGTACATACCACCACAACAGTAGAGAATTAAAAATAGGTACAGAAATATGAAGTTTACAATAACGAGTACAAGGTGTAACAGAAATACTTACTACTACAGAAAATGGGTACAACAAAAGTACAACTACTGGGCTCTACTAGGCCCAGCACCCTCCCCAGCCGTAGGCTCTGGCTACTCAACACTTGGTCCTGAAAAAGGTGACAAATATGACACGTCAGCGAAACACTAAGTAGAGTGGCAACCAGCTAGCTAAGAAAACAGTAAAGGTGGACAAGTAGCTGTTGTTTTTAATTTCTTTCTTTATTTCTCTATTTACTCTTTCTTGATTTATTTCTCAGATCTTTCTCTTGATCTCGAATGTTCCTCGTGGGAACGATCTTGATTGCAGCCTTTTCCGAAAGGTAGAAGTAGCACGTGGTGCTCTCCTGGCCAGGAGAGCCCCCGTGGTGGTCCTACCCTCAGTCAACTACCCTAAGGTCGCTGACAGACGTAACAGTGACTACGGCACGCGCAATAAACGCACGGGTAGCTATCCCGCACTGGAACGCGGTCAATCGTTTCCGTTAACGGGTGCACCCAAAGCACAACACGGAACCAGTATAGGACAGAGCCCTCTCAGTAACAGGGGTCTAGCCCCTCCACAGTAACCAAACAGGGGCCTTTCCCCTCCACAGTCCGCGCACCCTTGCCTGACTACCCTGATTTGCCAAGTGGGCCTAACAAGTCGGTGTAGGACGGCTAACTGAACCCCGGGACCCGTGGTGTTACGACCCGATTCCCGAATCCCTATAGGACACGAGAATCGGACCAACTTGACTGATCCCAAGACCTAGTCGTCCAACGAGAAAGTAACCAAAAAGCAGTAAAATAAACCACATTCACCATACAAGTAACTAACAGTAACAAAAGTATGGCAGTAAAGAAAAGAAATACTACAGTACATACCACCACAACAGTAGAGAAATAAAACAGGTACAGAAATATGATGCTTACAATAAAAGAGTACAAGTGTAACAGAATATACTCACTACAACAGAAAAATGGTACAGCAAGTACAACACAAGTAGAACTACTGGGCTCTACTAGGCCCAGCACCCTCCGCAGCTGCAGGCTCTGGCTGCTTAACACCTGGTCCTGTAAAGGTGACAAAGGTGACACATCAGCGAAATGCTGAGTAGAGTGGTAACCAGCTAACTAAGAAACAGTAAAGGTGGATAAGTAGTTGTTGTTTTAATTTCTTTCTTTATTTCTCTATTTACTCATTCTTGAATTATTTCTCAGATCCTTCTCTTGATTTCGAATGTTCCTCGTGGGAACGATCTTGATTGCAGCCTTTTCCGAAAAGTAGAAGTAGCACGTGGTGCTCACCTGGCCAGGAGAGTCCCCTGTGGTGGTCCTACCCTCAGTCAACCACCCTAAGGTCACTGACAGACGTAACGGTGACTACAGCATACGCGATAAACGCACGGGTAGCTATCCCGCACTGGCACATGATCCGTCGTTTCCGTTAACGGGTGCGCCCAAAGCACAGCACGGAACCAGTATAGGGCAGAGCCCTCTCAGTAACAGGGGTCTTGCCCCTCCATAGTAACCAAACAGGGGTCTTGCCCCTCCACAGTCCGCGCACCCTCGCCTGACTACCCTGGTTTGTCAAGTGGGCCTAACAAGTCGGTGTAGGACGGCTAGCAGAACCCCGGGACCCGTGGGGTGGCTAGCGCTCTCCCTACACTAGTAGCTCTCCCCGGTATTGTGTACGCGAGGGCCAAAAGTCGGTACAAAGTGGCCAGACCTAACCCAGGGTCCCTAGGGTGGCTAGCTCCGCTCTGCACTAAACAGGGAGACAGTCGCTCTCCTTGGTACTCCGTACTCAAGGGCCAGCTCACTTCCCCAATTCCATTTCATTTACCTTTCAGGAGCTCTACTCCTAATTCCCCGTAGGGTTTATGCTCATATTTCTCTAACCAAGCCATTTTAGGTTTTATCATTTCAGTTTTATTCTCATATAGCTCATGTTCCCAACAGTTAATATCCATTCATATACAAGCAGCTGTTATCCAATTACAGACAATTATCATTGTTCTATCTACTTTTCCAAGACTGCAATTCATGTATTCACGACATTCGTTTCAGTGTTTCTGTTCCTAGGATTCATGCCACACCCTAGGATCTATCATTCAATCTAGTTTTCCAGTCCTAGGATTCATGCCATACCCTAGGATCTATCATTCGATCTAGTTTTCAAGTCTTAGGATTCATGCCATATCTTAGGATCTATCATTCAATCTAGTTTTCAGACCCTAGGATTCATGCCATACCCTAGAATCTATTATTTAATTTAGTTTTCAAGTCCTAGGATTCATGCCATATCCTAAGATCTATCATTAAATCTAGTTTTCAGACCCTAAGATTCATGCCATACCATAGAATCTATTATTTATCTCAAAGATGCACTAATGTTGGTAAATAACCAAGGCGAGACACTCTACCCGCAAAATCGGGAGTAATGGGGGCATGATCGGTAGGTCCACGTACCTCCGCAACCCCCAAAGCCGCAACGGAACAAGATCCTAACACAAGAATCAATCATAAGGAACTACTCAGAACATGATAAAAGTATTTTAAGCAAGTAGAGTAACAAGTTCTGAGAAGAACGGAATCTCAAACGTGGAAATCGAACCTCGAACGAACCCTAAACGAGTAAAAAACGACAACTCTGACTCAAATCAGACATCTGGAATACCTTCCAGACGTCTTGAAAGGTAGTCCAGGTCATACCTTACTCTGAGTTGTTCTTCAGACATCCAGGATCCCGCTGAACCGTCTGGACCTAGTTCCAGACGTCCGACTATTACTCCGGACGTCTGGAGACTCTCTCCGCCGTCTGGTGCTGTGCCCAGACGTCTAATCTGTGTGGGAGGGCCTGTCCTTGTGCCTTCCCGAAACGAAACGTGCACGCGTACGCAAACTCTCAACACGACACGTCTCAGAGCTTACGGCGGAATGGCCTGCACAGCCGCATTCGCAAAAAGGAGAAAGATGAGAATATCGTACCTTTCAGACGTCTGGATCTTACTCCAGACGTCACCCGCATCGTCTAGACGTAGGTCCAGACGTCTGATTCTGGGAAATTTCCCAGAATCAGGATCCCCTTACCTTCCGCCTGCTGCGCACGGCCGCGTCGCGCCACGCTCGCCCGCCTGCTGCCTGAGCTGCAACAGCACCGGGGTAGCTTTCCCCAGCACCACACTCCTGCTGCGCGCCTGTCGGCCGGCCCTGGGCTGCTCCGGTGAGCTCACTCTCCCTTCCTCACACGCTCTGCCTCTTCTCCCTCTCGCTGCACCTCCTCCTCCCCGTGTGCACCTGGCAGCAGCTGCTGCCCTCGCTCTCTCACGCTAACACTGGAAGAAGAAGGAGGAGACGATGAAGTGGTGGGTGAGGGAGAGGGAAGGGAGGAAAGGGTATTTGAAGGCGTCGGGGGAGAGAGAAAAGAAAAGAAGAATGCCTGCAGGTCGGAGGGCGCAGTCTGCGTGCACACGCACGCAGACTCGCAATCGTACGTTGCAAAAATTTATTTCTAGACGTCTGGGAAGGCATTCAGACGTCTGGACCAACTCCCAGACGTCTTAAAAAACATTTGATGTCATGGGTCTTAACACGTGGGGTGGCTAGCTCCCTCCCTACACTAGTAGCTCTCCCCGGTACGGTGTACGCAAGAGCCAAAAGTCTGTACAAAGTGGCCTGACCTAACCCCGGGTCCCTAGGGCGGCTGGCTCCCCTCTGCACTAAGAGGTAACGTGTGCTTTCCTTGGTACTACGTACCCAACAGACAACAAACTTTCCCATTCACTTTTCCAGTTCCATCCCATTTTTTTCCAGGAGTTCTACTCCTAATTCCCCGTAGGGTTCTTGCTCATGTTTTTCAGGCCAAGCCATGCTAGGTTTCAGCATTTCAATTTAATTCGCATATAGCCCGTGTTTCCAACATTTAATATAATTTTATATACAAGCGGCTCAAATTTAGTTTCCAACAACAGGAATTACATGTAGCAGTTACTATCAACAGTACTCTACATTTCACAGGCAGCTGTTATCCAATTACAGGCAATTATCATTATTCTATCTACTTATCCAAGACTGCAATTCAGGTATTCAAGACATTCATTTCAGTGTTTCTGTTCCTACGATTCATGCCACACCCTAGGATCTATCATTCAATCTAGTTTTCAGGTCCTATGATTCATGCCATATCCTAGGATCTATCATTCAATCTAGTTTTCAGGTCCTAGGATTCATGCCATACCTTAGGATCTATCATTCATTTTAGAGATACATTAATGTTTGTAAATAACTAAGGGGAGCCACTCTACCCGCAAAACAGGGAGTGATGGGGGTGTGATCGGCTGGTCCATGTGCCTCCGCAACCCCCAAAGTCACAGCAGAATGAGGTCCTAATACAAGGATCAATCATAAGGAACCACTCAGAACAGGATAAAAGTATTTCAAACAAGTAGAGGAACTTATTCTGAAAAGAACGGAATCTTAAAAGCGGAAATCGGACCTCAAACGGACCTTAAACGGGTCAAAAACGACAACTCTGACTCAAATCAGACGTCTGGAACACCTTCCAGACATCTTAAAAAGTGGTCCAAGTCATACCTCACTCTGCGCTACTCTTCAGACGTCCAGGATCCCGCTGAACCGTCTGGACCTAGTTCCAGACATCCGACTATCACTCCAGACGTCTGGTGACTTGCCCAAACGTCTGGGCCGCGTGAGAGGGCATGCTCCGTGCCTTCCCGAAGCGAAACCTACATGCGTACGCAAACACTCTCTCAACACGACACGTCTCAGCACTTCAGCGGATGGCCTGCATGGCTGCATCCGCAAAAAGGAGGTAGAGGAGAAATTTCGTACCTCTCAGTCGTCTGGAGGTCCCTCCAGACGTCGTCCGCGTCGTCTGGACGTAGGTCCAGACGTTTAATTCTGGGAAAATTTCCTAGAATCAAAACCTCCTCGCCTTCTTCCCGCTGTGCGCGAGCTCGCCACGCAACTGCTCGTCCGCTGTAGCAGCACCAGGGGAGATCTCCCCAGCACGATGTCTCTCCGTGCGCACGCCGGCCGACCTCAAGCTACTCCGGCGGGCTCACTCTCTTCCTCGCGCGCTATCCCTCTTCTTCCCTCTCGCTGCACCTCTTCCTCTCCGCGGTGCACCCGGCAGCAACTGTTGCCCTCGCTCTCTCTCTCTCACGCTCACACTGGAGGAAGAAGGATACGGTGGGGTGGTGAACGAGGAGGAGGGGAGGGGTATTTGAAGGCGTAGGGGAGGTGTCTGCAGGTCAGCGAGGGGAGAGAGAAAAAGAGAAGGGCGGTGGGTTGCAGTTTGCGCGTAGCACGCGCGCAAACTCGCGATCGTACGCATGCAAAAATTAATTTCCATATGTCTGACCAGATGTCTGGACCAACTCACATACATCTTAAAGTGGTTTTGATGCTCGGGTCTTAACAATTGGCATAGAAGTTCACCCTCGCCTTCTTCACCATAGGGCACGAGAAGTTCACCACCCTCCTCTACCTCATCTGCGAGCACATCAACTCCGACTAGCAGACCCTCGTCTTTGTCTCCAACAAGCATCGCATTAAGGAACTCAACGTGGTGCAGCTTCGCAACTCGACCTTCGCGTCCTTGTCCTTGAGGCCCACGCTCGCCCTGGCAACCAAAGCGGAGGGAGAAGGAGAGGAAGGGGGAGGAGGAGGAGGTGTGAGAGTTTAATGGGAAAATAGTTGAGAGATATATTTAGGGATAAAAATATAATTTTTCTTTTTTTTTATTTTTTTTATATTTTCAATTAGGTTTAACAAAGGAGAGGCACACGACCTTAATAGTGTAAATTTATAGGGATATATAAATAAATATCAAAAATATAGAGATATATACATCTTATCAAAAATTTACAAATATATATATATATATATATATATATATATATATATATATATATATATATATATATATATATATGTGTGTGTGTGTGTGTGTGTGTGTGTGTGTGTGGGGTGGGGGGAGGGGGGGGGGGGGAGGTGGAGAGGAGGGGGAGGCGCGCGCATGTGTAAAAACCTCAAATTTATTCACAAATGTCAAGACAACTTAAATTTGAAAAATTAGGGTTGACCGCCGTTGACTAGCCTTCTTTCGATGGGATCTATATATATATATATATATATATATGTGTGTGTGTGTGTCTGTGTGTGTGTGTGTGTGTGTGGGGTGGGGGGAGGGGGGGGGGGGGAGGTGGAGAGGAGGGGGAGGCGTGCGCATGTGTAAAAACCTCAAATTTATTCACAAATGTCAAGACAACTTAAATTTGAAAAATTAGGGTTGACCGCCGTTGACTAACCTTCTTTCGATGGGATCTTTTCCACTTGCACGATTTACTCAACTGTAGTTTTAAAAATCCAACCATACTAGACGGGATGGATGATGAACATCTTGGAGATTTATTCTGGATAAATCGGTACGAAGAGCGAATTAAATGTGAGCGAGGAGACATTGGTGGGTGGGGATGTAGGATCAACAAGGTTCATGCCAAGAAGAAGTTGTTGTATCCTTCACGCCTTCGAGAATGCTGGGGGCGTTCAATCGTAAGTGATCCACATTCAACAAACAGAATCACCCTCTAACTCCCATCTGCCATCCATAGATTAAATGGAGAAATGAAAGTCAAAGTGCACAATTTTGAAGTTAGATATATAATTTAATTCCAGTTTAGTTTATTTTTCGCTTCAGATTAACTAAAGCATCTACAAGTTGATAAATTAAGATTTTTGAGGGCGTGTATGTAAAAGTGAATTTCTGTTATACTTGACAATTCAAGAACCTTAAATATAGAAGGAGTTTGAATCTACAAGCATACTGGTGTAGGTGTTGAAGTAGATTGGTTAGCATGTATGGTAAGCAGTTTGGTTAATGGAAGATTTTACACTATTGCCGTTTCATACCCTTGACATGCACATGGTCTTTGGCACAAAAGATCTTGAATTTTATAGCCTAAAGAAGAACATGTTTATGTGCTCCACATGTAACTATACCAAAGGTACAAAACTCTATCCATTGAGCTAGATACCACGATTAATGTTCTGTAAACTAATCCAAGATTTTCACGATTACTTTTGATTGCAGGTTGGCCTTTAAGAAGGGTTAAGTAAAATGCAAGGTGTTTGATCTGGTCGTTAATGAATAAGGTGAGTTAAATATGATAAATCTGTTGGTGAACCGTAGCTTGTATGGTGCAAATTGCAGTTTGTTCATCCTATATTTTATGTTGGTTTGCTTAGTTATCCTTTTTGGTAAGATAATTAGTGGATTGGATATTGTTGTTAGCAGTATAAGAAGGGGTTAAATTGTGAAATAATATTTAGTAAAAATAATTATACAAATTATGCAGTTATTTAGAGAGGAAATTCTTTTGCGAAAAAATCTTTACCTAAATCTTCTAATCTAAGATTTTGTCCCTACTCAAGTAGGAATCACTAAATCACACCACTAATCCAAGAGTGGTGCTCCTGAAAAATAATTTTCCTCTCCTGGATAACTCGCAAGGAGAGTTTAACCACTCTATTAAAAGGAAACGTGAAACCTACAACATAGACACCCAAACAAACTAATAGAACAAATTAATACAAACAACCCTATGAGCCTTGAATGATATAGAATATAAAGTAGACTTAGATGCTTCTTTTGCAAACCTATGTGATGCGAAAAATCATAGTGGGAGTGATGCTGCTCTCAAGAATTTCTAAGCACAAAAGAGCACAATAGCTTTAGCAAGCTTAGAATAAGATAATAGAAAGTATTTAGCATTAGAATATTTCTTTTATTGATGTGTAAGCTTAAAGCAACCCTTGGTGGATATATATATAGGTGAAGGAGGTTCGATTTAAGCCTAGGTAGTCGTTGGGATTTGAATTGAAATGGAATAAATTAAAATAGAACGGCTACAAAGCATTTACTCAAAGTCTGACTGTATCAGACGTCTGAAAAGTCATGATAGACGTGTGAATGAGTCATTTCAGACGTTTGAGGATAAAGCCGGACATTTAAAAAACTTCAATAAGAAAGTACTCGTTACTGGATTTCTCAAGATTTAGTACAGGAACGTCTGAACAAAGAGATAGACATCTAAACAAATTATTTCAGACGTCTGAGAATAAAATCGGACGTCTAAAAAAGCCTTAAGTTCAAAGTGATCGTTATTGGAATGATGTTGGATCCAAACAAAGATCTAAAGACAAATGATCAGAGATCTTACTAGACGTCTGGCCAAACGTGTAGACATCTTAAAAAGAATAATTAGACATCTGAATAAATGCAAAGACGTCTGATGGCCTAAAACGTTCCAAAATCAAAGAGTAACAGATATAATTAATTATGGTCAAATTGAACGTTGGATTAAAAAAGTGAACGTTAGTCATTTCATATATCTCAAGAAGACAACAAACGTCTGAAAGACAAGAAAAATTATGACCGTTCTTCTGAAGTTAAAGAGATACTAAGAGGCATCTGAAAGACATAATTAAACGTCTGAAGTAGAGCACAAACATTTGAAAACCTAGGTGACAGAGGTCTAGGATTCTAGACATGATTTCAAGTTTTGGATAGGAGCATAGATGTCTGATAAAGTAGATCAAACGTCTAACCATGCAAACTCAGACGTTTGAAGGAATCATAGGACGTTTGAAAATCCGATCAGAAACAAAGTCTTATATGCTAAATTAGAAGAGTGAGGATAGGAAGGTTCTAAAGATATCCTAAGGATAATGTAAGGTTCATTTACATTCTAAAAATGAAATAACTACATCTCCTTCTATCTCCTCATCTCCTCATTTTCTTAATGCTCATCTCCTTCTATCTTCATCTCCTCATTTCCTAGATCTTCAGCTTTCATCAAGCTTCAACAAACCCTAAGCCTGAAATATTCATCCCCAAATGTAATGTTAAATATAGTATATTTTATTATCATCTAAATCAATTATCGTAATGTTTTATCACCAACCATTGTATGTTGACGTTTGTAGATAGGATGGAGGTATACTTTTTTGCTTTATAATTGAGGTTAAGTTGATCTTTTATCGAGATATTACATTTCTAACTTCACACACCCACATCTTAACCTGTGCTATTAATCCCCTTGAAGTAGGTTAACTAGACACTTCAATATATTCTATGAATGCTTGTGTGAGATCAATTCACAGCAATATTTTAAAAATTGAATTGAATTGGTCGATTCAAATAGCTCAATAAAAAATTGGTGCTTTAATTGTTGGATGATAAAAATTAAAATCAATGTAAATTGGTCAAAATCAGGTTAAATTGGTCGATTTGGTTAAACCATTCATTCGATTTAACTATTCTCTTGAGAGCTAGAAAATAAAAACAAAAAGGGAAAAATACATGTGATTTTAGAATTTGAAATAAAGATTCAAAGATCTATATATTTTTCAAGGTTAGCTCTCAATTTCGATTATACCTTTAATTTTTCTTTAATATTGTTAAAAATATGTCAATTGGTATTTTTTTATACTGATAAAAAATAAAAATACACCAATTAAAAATTTTAATTTTCTTTTGAATCTAATTTCGCTCCTCCCTGCCTCTCCCGGACTTACATGTATTTTTCTCTCTGTGTTACGTATGTTTCTTTATAGGATAGATAAAAAAATCTCACTTTCAAATTATGATTTGAGAATTTTCCTTTAAAATGCATACGATTTTAAATTAATTTTTTTTCTCCACCGATAAAATAATCAAAATACATCGGATATTGTTGCTTTTTTTCCTTTTAAATTTGGTTTCAGCTCCCCCCTCCCTTCCTCCCTCTCTCTCTCTCTTATGTTTGAAGTTTGTTTCTTTATAGGATAGGTTTAAAAAAATTCCTTTCTAAATTAATATTTTAGAATTTTCCTTTGAAACACATGTTGTATTTTGATTTTCAATTGACTTTTTTTCCCTAAAGATGAAAAATCAAAATGCACCAACTGAAAATCAAATATACCATTGCACTTTGATTTTCAATTTTTACATTTATGTATATTGGGTTTTCAATTATGATAAGTGATTTTTCACTTGTAAATTGATTTTTATATCTAAATCCTAAATCCAAAATCCATAGTTGAAAAAGTATTTTCTATTTTCTAATTGAAAACTCATTTTATATCGATAGAAAGCTAAAATACATCGATATTTTTCATTTTTTATTGATATAATTTAATTTTCATTGATAAAAAATTAAAATATATTAATTAAAATCACCACACATTCAATGTGCATTTCTTTATTTTTTACTTTTTTTATCACAATAATTTTTTGAGTGGTAATTAAAATTTTGATATAATTTTAATTTTTTTTACTTCCACACCAAGATGCATATTGGGATCAAACTTCTACCGTGTGAGCTAAATTGGGATTACATTAAGGACTCCTTGCTGTTCATACCCACATACAATTGCGCGCACGCATATATATATATATATATATATATATATGATGGAGAGGCTACGTGGCTAGGTTTGGTTGGCAAAACCCCAGAATCTCGCCTCTCTTTAAAAGGAGTAGAACATGACATAGATATTGTAGTAAGTTGGTGCAAGTAAGGATTGGTCCTATGTTACTGATAATCCCATCCCAAAGTTTTACAGCCGGTATCAAGATTTATTGTTTCATCGAGAAAAACATATCACAAGTCTCCGTGAGGAGATATACAGGGAAAACCAAGAGAAACTACTGAATTAAATAAAGAAAAATGAAGATAACCTCCCTACTCTGAATAACAGTGGCGAAGGAGAGATAACCCCAGCACAAGTTGGAAGGAAAGAATCATTACTAGCGTGAGTGCACAGCATTATCGATGTTATTAACCTTCAAAGTCACTTGCTTTCCGGAAAGTTCCAGAGTGTCTCTTTTCCCTACCCCAAGTTTTCCTCCTTCTGCCTAAAGTTGCCCGCACAGGGCCCTCGATCAGCCTTTGTCTGCCGATCGGGGGCCCTCCCCCATTCCCCTCCGACTACCTCACCCCCACCTTCCGCCTTCTCATCTTTCCGATGCTGCGGTCCTTCCACCCGCCTCAATCCTCCTGCATCTTGCCTTCTTGCAGCAGCTGCGACTTCAGCTCTACCCCATCTGATACTTCTCTCTCTTCGACTCTAACATTGTGGGGATGGGGAGGGAGTGGTAGGATTTTCCGGGGGGCGCGGGGGCATAGGGGCGAATTGCTAGGATTTCATCATCCACTCCATAGGCGGTTTTTTTGTTAGGATCACGTCAGAACTCAAGACTATATACGACTGAGATTGAGTCAGATCTTCTTCAGCTTCGGGTTTTCTTTTCGTATGATTGCTGTGGCCGATTACGAGGATGTTTCTTTGTAATTTATTTCCTTTTCCTATTTTATTTTTCTATCTATTATGTCTCCTGGTTTTGGAGTTTCCCTGCTCGTTCGGGGATGTTGTAGTACCCCATTTTCGAACAGGTGGTGTCCATTATCCTGTTCTCCTTTTCCTCAGCGTGTGACGTCCTCGTAATTGTTCATTCCCATTAATAAAAGATCTTCGTTGCAGGAAAAAAAAAAAAAAAGCACCATCGATGTTGCCTGAGCGTTTTCAGATTCGGAAAGTTGATTAGCGTGGCCTTTACAAGGATCACATGAAACTCAATCGATCAATTAATGCATCCATAAAATACAAAATAATTGGGTAGGTTATTATTAGTTTCCTGTCGTTTGGTCACGTCATGGAAGGTAGAGGGCAGATTTGTGCAAGTAATATGCACATATATGGCAGTGGTTTAATGCACGATAAGCTATTTTAAAGAAGAATTCAATGTAATTCCCTTTATCGAGCATCCATTATCCATTACTTCGATGTGAATCAGTTATCAGTTGTTCCTCAACTTTATTGTGCAAGCAAATGTCCTTCGCCCGCTAGGCGTTGAAAACTTGAAATAGGCAATACCGGATTCTTTTCAGCATCTAGACCCGAAGAAAAATTCGATAACTTCGCTCCGGAAGATGTAAGTCTTTGATCAAGTTCGGATTTTTGCATGCACGCATCTTATTCTCGGTGATGAGCTCAATCCCAAAAAATCATATCTATCAAGGATAGGCAGACTAACCTTCCTACCGAATGCAATGGGCACGCAACGACCTCAGCCGAGTCAAAACCAGTCCATCGGATTTCAAGGACAAGCATCGCCGTTATCGTTGGACACGACCCAAGCAAAACACGGTCAGAAAGAAGCTTCACGATTCCGGGATTCATGGCGACCTCCTCGCCTATTCTGTTGTATTCTAACATTATAAAAATATTAACTCTCATTCGAGAAATGTGAAAGAAAATATTGAGTGTTTTAGATCTTATCTTCCATATGATGTGCTAACATGGTATCAAAAGTCTGGCAATCTCCTCTCGTCACTTGTCGATCGGCCTGCAACCTCGATCTGCTGCTCCTCTTCATCATCTGTGCCTCTCGTTCTACTCTCGACCAACCAGCCTCTTTGTACGTCGAAGGACTCGATCGAGGTGTCATCATCCCCTACCCAACCTTCAAGCAACCTCGCCTCTCCCTCTACCTGCCAATCATCCTCCATACATCCCATCCCCTATTGCCTGTTGCCGCCACCCTCCCCTAACCCTGCGCCACCCAAAACCTCTCCCCCAAAACCCCACCAGATAACCCAAACCACCCAACCTGCCCAACTACCCGCCAAACCCGACCCGACTCCCCCACATGAAACCCGACCCCACCAGTCCCCTCCTCCTAACTTCGATTCCTCCTCCACCATCCCTGTCGACCACGCTCCACTCCGCTTCATCTCCCCTCCTTCCTAGCCGCCGAACCTTGCACTCACATCCCTACTGTAGATTCCCACTCCCTTGTACCTCCAACTCTCTATATTTTAGAAACCATGGTTGCCTCGTCTATAACGCCGACTCACGCTCACCAGGATTGGAATCTCCATCCTCTCCGGCACCTCAATTTGAAACACATCCTCGACTACCATTGACAACTCACTGCTCCGATCTGTTCTATCCAATTGCCATCCCCAAGGATATCTACAATCCTCCCTTAGATCGTCCACATCTCTCCGGCACGCCACCTCCACGAACTCTCTTCCTCAACCGTGCATTGTAAATCACAATGCCCTATTCAGCTTCCAGAAGCGTGCCCCATTTGTCCAAGCTGCTATCATCCCTGTCTCCGGTGTGCCTCTCATATTGCTTCACCATACACTCAGCCATATTTCTTTTCACCATCTCCACCGGCACGCCAGTTCTTCGTCACCGATGACCGAGACTTGTTTGAAGGCCTTGTTCCACATAGGCCAACTCCTTGATTTACTACTACTCGAGACTTTCACAAACGATATCAACGTCAACCTTACTCCCCAGAGGTATCCACTAGATTATGTCAATGATGTCCCTGGCAAGCCTTCTCTTCCCTTCCCTTTTTCATCTGTTGGAGTACATCATTTTCTATCTATAAAGTTAACTCCAGCCAACTATCCACTGTGGAAGACCCAGCTACTCCCACTACTTCGATCTCACAACCTCACTGGTTTGATCAACGAGATTGATTCATGTCCCACCTCCGGTGCTACTTCCATGACCTCACCTGGTGACAATGCCGCCATACAGGCCAGGCATACACGCTATCAAATGTTACTTAGCTGGTTGGTTGCCTCTCTACCTAAAGAAGTACTCCCTACTGTCGTCGATCTCAACACCAACCTTGATGTGTGGACTACTCTCCAAGTTGCTTACGATGCACCTTCACATACACACATCCTCCAGCTACGTATGCAACTTCAAGCACTACGAAAAGGTGATGATCCTGTCTCCACCTTTTTACGAAAAACAAAATACCTTTCTGATGAGCTTACTGCTGCCAATCAGCGAGTCAATACTGAGGAATTCAATGCCATCATTTTTAACAATATTGGCACCAATTATAATAATGTTGTTGCTGCTTTAGCCTCCCTCCCTATTGCACTCTTACAGCACATAAAATTCGACTTCAAAACAATGCATATCAAAATACAAATATTCAACTATATTATTGGATTTTAACCGCTTGTCTTCCCTGGGAGCAACCACATTTTGGTGTGGTTATGCATATAGAAAGGTATAGGCTAGGCTCTAAAGCTAGCATTCAGCATTCCCCCTAACAGTGTAACCTTACTTTTATTTTTATTAAAGGAAAAAAATACTTGTCGGAATAATCGATCAAGAAGCCACTTCCTAAGATAAATGGAGACTAAGTTAAACACCAAACAGAAGGGCCTAACATCTAAACCTTCATACAATGTATTCATCTCTTCTATTTTCCCCTCTTATTCAGAGGTTTTCCTCATAAAAAATCTTGTAGTGTCCGGATCGGAGACACGTTTGATCCAAACGGGATCTTTTCCTTGCAATACACACTAAAAAAATTGGACACGGTTCACACCCCAAGGCTCTGGCTCAATAAAAGTCAATCTACATGCGCCCCCGCAACCCCCCCCCCCCCCCGTTCTCTTCCTGCACATAAACATTACAATCACTTCAAATAGAAACACCTCCTCAAAATTGAGACTTGCAATCCTCTACCCCATATGCATCTGGAACAAAGCTCTCCATTCCTTCTGGAGGTTTTCATGGAATCAAGATCAGATTTTTCACACTCCACTCATTTAACCTTTTGATCGAACAACAAACAATATACTTCCTGGCGAACTGGAAAAATCAACATACCTTACTTCCTAACGATGGTGGGCTCGCCCCTAATGTTAATTATACCTCCTCATGTTTGATAACTACACACACAGACATGCACATGTGCACCGTGCAAGCACACACACGCACACAGAAACACAGAATATGCGTGCCCACAATGGGGATCTCATTCATCAAATAATTCCTGCCTTAAGGGCTAAAAAATCAGCCACTCATATTTTTCTTGGATGTGCTTTTTACTTATCAACCATAAATAATTCCTTAACCACTAAAAACAGAAACTTTAATATAAAATTTTACCTCAAAGTCAAATCCCTTCCTAATTCTCATTGTTCCCTACAAATATGAAAAGTCTTGTTCTCTGTGTACCTTTGGCGTGGCTTATCAGGAAACTAAGATGCAATCTACACATTTTATAACTTTTGATTCTTAGATCCGTCCTATATTAATCATCCAGCTTTTCGTTTATGGGGTTAACCTTGTTAGAATGCTTTCATAGCAGGCCCCTCAAGGAAACAAGTAGGACTGGGCAAATCAGGGTCTGGTTAACCTCCTGCCCTTTTTCGCAGTCTGAATAAGAAGCCTTTCTGCTCTGATCATCTCATCCTAATCACAAACTTCCTATGCTTTGTTTTGGGGACCTTTCTATTTGGTTGGCCCGTCTTGTGTTAGTTTCTGCTATTGATGAGGGGAGAAGAGAAAGACCCAGGATAACCAGGCCCAACAGGCTCGACGAATGCGCCGAAGTTGCATAACCGCACCAGATGACCTAACTAAATGAGGCCATGAACCAGCACTACAGCACTAGAGCCACCACCAGCACAATGGGTGGCCCGCCCAGAATGACCAGCCCACTTTCCCCACCTGACCCTCCTGGCCTGCCAGAAATGAGGAAAACAATGCTCTCCAGGAGCAGCATACTCAGCCAGCCCAGAACGAGGGAGCACCACACCCCGCCTCCATGACGACAAAATCCAGACGACACTGAACTGGAAGGCAAAGTGACGACCCGGAAAGTGGAGCGACACAGGAGCTAGGCAAACCTAGGGAAGCGTGGGAAGTGGTTGTGCTCTCCAAAGAGTAAATAATTACATGTAATAATTAGGACCCAAAATCCTCTATACAAGGGACTCCATGTATACAAAAAAAAGGCTAATCACCCTCATTATACTAAAATAAAAAACAAAATACTCTAGTATAACATTGAGGGTTAGATCTCCTTCCTAAACGTACACCATTCAGGTATAACTGGGTCACCAATTCTCTCTCCTGTGCTTTAGATCAGCAATTTTCTCAACTGGGTCTTAGGAACTCAATCAACTATTGTCTGTAATATCTACTAGCCAGTAATATTGATATGTGGTCTTCATACTTAACGAAATAAAAGAGAAGAAAAATGCAATTCTACTATCTCTAGGAACCTTTTTTTTTTTACCTGAAAAGGTGTCATTTTTAGAAACTTTCAGATCTTTTGTTACAAAATCTGTTGGAAGCACCAAAACACAAAGAAACAGATCCAGAGAAAGTGCAGAAACTTCTTAGCTCCAGTTTTGGTTCACAGCTAGCCCATGTATATACGGATAACCATAGTAACATCCCTAAGTAACAGTTACTTTGAGGAGGCACGGACGGTACCTCCAGATTAGCCTCTCAGCGATGTGTTCCTGTAGGATGAGTTGTCACGAAGTGAAGCATCATGAGCCTTATATTCCATCAAATAGCTATGCGGGAGCTTTAGATGTCGCTTTATCGAGTCTCGCAAAGCCATTACAGCCTGAAAAGTCACAACCATGATTGAGCTTATATAAACATCAGTGCACTGTGGTTTCTTTTAACATATCGCTTATAAAAAGAGATGTGAGTACCTGGTGATCAGATGCATTCCGGTTCCATACGCTCAAGATATCTTCATTGAACCTAACACTCAGCACTATGCCACATACGTTGTCCCCATAATCAAATTGGTCACCAATCAAAGCCAGCATCTGATGTCAACATAAAATATTCAATAACCTGAGTGCTCATCTGGGACAGACATCTACAAATTGTAATTAAGAAGCAAAATTTCTAGAGACACACACACTGGAATATGCACTGCAAGCAGCAAGCAATAAGATAAGCCAATTTTCAGTAGTATAATGTACTGAAGAACCAGGCATTAAAAGGCCGTTACATGGATCTCAAGATGTAAGGCATCAATGGAGAGGAATAAAAGATGGACATTTAGGTTTATTGCAGTCATCAAATGCATAATCTGAGAGAGAGGGGGAGACAGAGAGATAGAGAGATGTAATTTGATAGATATTTTGGTAGCACCAGTGAATCAAGAAGACTGAAGGTTTTATGACATGTGTATCGTTTGATCGTAATTTCAGAAGTAGACAGCTAGTGCAGCAAAACACAAACTCCTATCGTTTGATCGTAATTTCAGAAGTAGACAGCTAGTGCAGCAAAACACAAACTCCTATACATACATACTGCTCTTTTAAAACAGAAAATAAATCACATATTTATTTAATTCATTGTGTGAATACTCGTTCATTTGGCTCCTTTAAGTTTCAATATTGATGAGGGAAGGAAAATCCTAATTTAAGCCCAACTCTTAAAAGGGCTATTTAAGGCTAAAAGCCCAACAAAGGTCGGTTAAGGCCCAATGAACTAAGTCCCCAGAAAACCCCTCCTATGCGGGTAATTGGGTGATCTGCCTAGGAAGTCCTACTGGATCATACTCAGATTCCTATCAAGCAATTGCAACTGCCTAGGCTCCTTGATCAACAGAAAATATCAGGCAGCACATTCCCGCCGAATGGACATTTAAGGCAAGATAATCCCCATCCACTTGCTAAAAGCCAGCAGAAGGTTTGCTCTACCCGTCTGCTTGGTAGGCCAGGCAAGCGGTCTACTCTACCCATCCCAAGTCCAGGCAGGAATTTCTTCCATTCTGTTGCTTCAAGAATGTCATTGGCCATTAAGTGCACGATTCCGTTATCATTGGGAACGTAGAATTATAGTGGTTAACTCCGCATAACCATCCGTTGACTGCGATTACCACTACCCAAGAAATCTGTGAACGTGTTACAACTTCAGCTGATAAGTAGCAGGTGTCCCACCCAGCAGGGGGATGCGCACGCAGAGGGAGAAAGAGAAACTACTTTTAATACTAAAATCAAGAGTTACTGGAATTTAAGAGTATCTTTACTCTCCCCAGACGTACACCATTCTAGGTGGAACTGACTAACCAAACCTCTCGTCTTTTTTGTGTGCTTGATTGATTGAAAAAACCTACTCCTATTACGTATCCAAATAGGACCCCTCTAAATAGGCTCCGATCAAATATCCAAATGTAAATTTAAAAAATACAAATATAGAGGGAAAGGCGACGAGACTCAGAACCAAGTGTGATTTTTGAACCTGCCATGTAGGGTTGTAAAAAAGTTCGAGCTCAACAGGCTCAATTTGGGCTTAGCTCAACAAGAACTCACAAGCCTTAGCTCGATAGTTTAATGAGTCAAGCACAATCCTAGGCGAACTTAGCTCAAGTAAGGGCTTGGGCTTGATAAGTGTGGGTATGCATGTATGCATGCATATGTCCATCAATAGCAAATTATAGCACAAGTAGCCTAGAAGTTCAAATCCCACCCATGAAACATAATTTTTTGTACAAATTGCCTTGTTAGCATGCATGATAAGAGCAAGTATATGTAATTCTAAAATATATAAAATTGCTAACCATATAATGCTAGTCAAACTTTGTGGACAACTCAAAAAGAAATTGCATCCAATGGTGCTAGGAATCCAAGCTCAATTGGTTGACTCAAACCCTATGAGGGCTTGTAAGCCCAACTCAATGGATTAACGAGTCAAAACTATGCCTAGAATTCAGCCTCAATAGCTTAACGAGCCAAACTAGGCTTAACTCATTGGGCTCAATGGACAACCCTACTGCAATGAGTGTGTTTGCATACAGATGTTCTATTTCCCAATATCTTCTATTTTTTATTTCTTTGTACCTTGAATGTAATTTTTTCAAATAATCCTCTATCTAAGAAGTATTAGGATTTCTAATGATAGCAATCATAGCATTCCATTCCAAAACACGAACCTTACTCTTCAATGCTCAATGGGCAATTCTATTTGCATTGCAACAAGCTTTAGCTCGCTTTGCACCACTCACCAGCTACATTGATAGCTACATCTCCTACAAAGTTTGCCCTTGCTAGCAGCATGTTGCACTTCATGCCTTGCACAATTTTGCCCACTATGAGCCACTACAGGCCCTCATTGTGCCCATGCACTTAAGTGGGGCCCCTCTTTTGTGCATGTGTCACCTTGTGAATAATCTCTAACAACTGGATGAGTGTCAATCACTAGGATTAAGTGGTGGGCTATACCTTGTGGGTTAAATTTAGGGGTTAGGTAGCAGTGAGGTCCTCAAAACATTATGACTCAATAAAAAAATAACCCAACATCAAATATGAAATAACTAAACCATAATATCCTCTTTCCCACGTCGAAACTCATCAGTCACATATAATCACTATTTATTTCAATGACAGCACAAACAAGGCATTTTTATGTATGCACTGAAAGTAGCATTTGCAATAATACAAATATACTTGACTTCTTACTATTTAAGTAAATACCCTAGAAATTTCCTCTTTTTTGTAGTATATGACCTTCCAAATGTTGCATCAAAATTAAAGGAGTTGGATTCAAAACTAAGACTATCTTGTGTCCAAGACCCTGTAGAGTCCGCCTCCATTAATCTAGAGAATAGGAGCAAGGTGAACTTTACTGGGGATTTGAATAAAAAAAAGCCTCATACTTTTCAGTTCCATTGCATCAATATTGATGGAGTATTTGGCGAATAGCTACAAGCTCTAAAATAGAGCAACTTTTTTGGGTTATGTACATCACCTTTTCAAAAAAGAAAAAAAAAGGAATTATCTTCGTTAATAGTAAAAAGTTAGGAAAATTTGTGTGATTACAATTGATTTGATGATACAGGTAACTCTCAAAAGCTAGACTAATCCAACATCAAGTTTAAGCAAGCAAGCTACAATTCTCAATTCTCTATTCCCAACACATCAACTTGCATATCACGTTTAACCCACTATTTACCCCATCACCAAAGCAAGCAAAGTGAAATTTCCTTCTCAACTCACCTCTCTATATATTTCAAAGGATTGCAAAAAATGCCCTAGATTCCAATGTGAAATGTAGGGCACCATTATTGAGCTAAAGGAAGACCTTTCTTGATCCACCACGAAATTTTTGAAGAAAATCTCTATTTGATGTCAATTCATTCAAACTTCCATTCTCCAGCAGAGGAAATCCCACTGCTTGCTTGTTGGAAGCTGCATGAGCAGTAATGTCCATGTATGACTCCGTGAAATCCGTGAAAATGTGGAAGGAAATGGCCTTCTTGACCTTACTATCATCTTCAACAGGTCTGCTCTATCCAAAAGTTTATAATACAATCAATAAACATTAGTTATTTCAGCAGAACATGGGAGTTCCCGATTTTGGAGATCAGTCCAAATACTTTACAGACGTTTCAGATCAGACCACATGTTTCCTTATACCAAATTGCTCTAATAGTTTCCTAAAGCCAAACAATGATATATTTAGTTCAGTCCAAAATCTTTCTAATAGTTGCAAGTAATTATAGAAGTGTCAGAATATCTAAGTCCAATCTTGGAAGTGTACAAATGTTAGTTTCATATTAGATTTTCCAATTATTTGATTCTTGACTTAGTCATGGTATCTCCCTAGTGTTTGAGCCCCTGATTCCACTCAGCTGAGTTTAAAGGAGAGAGTAATTTAGCTTGTTTAAGAAATGGAAAGACAAAGAAAAGAAATAAGATTATGAATATCATATTTTCTTGTAAGTGTCACCTATCTTTATCTCTTCTCCCAAGTTGGTTGGATGGCTCTATCCAGCATGTACAGGAGAAGGGGAGAATTAGACTTCTATCTCCTTTGACTTTTGAGGTGGCCGAACTCCTCTCATGTAATCTTTGGCTTCATGGGATGTTGGGTAGTCATTCCTAGATGCAGGTGTGTCAGATTTTTCACCAGTGGGAGAATAGAGATTTCTGGGCAAAGAAAGACTATGAGGTGTTAGGACACAGTTGTCCGATGAAGACAAAGATTCATTTATTGCAAACTTGTAGATTATTCAGGCTGCTAAAGGTCCTTGAAAGGTGAAAAATTTTGCAAGAAGGTTAAGAAGGGAGAGCCTTGTAACGAAGGTTCGGCAAATAGAAAGGGACCAGATGTGTTATCTGGTTGCTCTTTCTATAATTCTTCAGTGCAGAACATTAATCCCTTCTTCACATGTAGATTTAAGAGAAATGTGTAGGATGAAGCTCATTCTGTATCAATAACACTTCCTTTAGGGCCCTTTGGACAAGGAGGATTTGCCACTTTTGGATCCACTCTATTCAATACAAGATATAGATAGCAGATCCTTTAGCTTTTCTTTGGTCTATTTGGAGAAAAATAAATGACAATGTTTTACTTTTTTGAGGTCTTGGGTTGAAGGTATATCATTGTGTGGAAAAGGTCCTATTAAGAGAGTTGGGGGACATAGTTGGCTATGTGCTTTCAGCTTGGAAATTAATATATGTGGATGATTGACTACAAGTGTCGAGCAACCAACATTTTATCATTAAGAAAAGTCAGAAAAGGCTTTGATTTTGGTTTTGGTTCGTCAATTTGGTCACCTTTTAAATCTTTTAAATAACATTTTTTTAAAGGAATCTTTTAAATAATATTGTTCAGTGTAGTTTTAAATAACATTGTCCTGTGTATTTGCTGCAGAGGATTTTTGTCTTTTATATTCTGTATTCTCAGGGAAACTTTTGCCAGTCATTTTGCTGATAATCATGCATGTGTTTGTCCTCTCACAATACCTCCTTTGTTCAATGCCAATGGTTAACAACAATGCTTGCTTTTGTTCCTTATAAATCTCTCTCTTTGTTTTATGGGGATTATAAATCCTCTCAATATTATTAATAATTATTTTATATATTATTATAAATCCTTTCATATATTATTTTTTTGAAAAGTTGAAAGGGTAATTATCCATTGATAACCACACAAATTCATTACCTCAAAAAATCAAAGAGAGGTTACATGACAAATATTACAAGGCGGCCTCCTAGACCACGACGTGGGAAGAAATGAAACAAACAATATTCTCAACATAGGGTGTCTCCCCCCTAACCACAACACCATTCCTTCCCAACCACATGCCCCGCAAGACGCCAACACTCTCGCCTTCTCCTTCTTGGATCTAAAAGTGTTGCCTCCACCAACGGCGTTACTGGAAAATCCCCATCATTGTCAATCCATGTTATCGGAAACAATCCAGTCAATCCCCATCATTTGCTAGACCTGTGCAACAAAGGAACATCCGAAGAAGAGGTATTGAATATCCTCATCCACCCATTTGCAAAAGGGGCAGGTAATGTCATCCATCGCAACCCACCTCGATCTCCAAGCCTTGGTCACGATTCTACCTCTCGTCACAAGCCAGGCGAAAATTCTGACCTTCATCAGGCCATCCACCAACCAGAGCAACCTATAATCCCTCAAGAGGTCAACATTCAACGTCTACGACATGACATGGAGCCTACGACGTGACACGGAGCCACAACAAACTCCCCCTCGTCCCAATAGTAGGCATCCCTCCATCCCTCAGAAGCCCAACCCTCCAACTCACAAAGCATCTGTTGGAACTCAGCACATCTCTAGTCCAACAGCACCCCCTGAAAGGTGGGATACCAGGCCCCATCCTAACAGCTCTCCACCGTTGCCTCCTGGTCCACCACCCTCACGAAGAGGCGAGGGTACCTGTCACATAGGCCACTGCCAACACCATGCTAGTCATCCAACTAGAATCTAAAGGTGTCCCCCTCTCCCACAAGGGGCGAAAAGAAGGTGCGCACCTTCGGGGCCATCGCCGCCAAACCTCTCAAGAAATGCGAGGCTTTGAGTGGCGGAGATTTCGAAGGCCCCCAAGACAAGGAGCCGTAGAACCGCTGCAAAGCATCTTCGAAAAGGCTCTGCTCCCAGCCAACCAGCCTAGAGATCCACTTCGTGAAAAGGCTCAGGTTGACCCCCTCCACATCTTTGACCTCCAATCCGCCCTCCTACACGAGTAGGCAAACCTCCTCCCAGGCCACCAGCCTCGTCTCCTTCCCCACCATCCCCACATTAGACTAGAAGAAATCATGCATCAAACTCGTAAGCCTCTTCTCCACCCACCGTGGCACCCTAAAGACGGAGAGGAAATACGTTGGTATGAAAGACAAAACCACCTTAATCAGCGTTAATCCCCCCCCCCCCCCCCCCCTCGAGAGCAATCTGGACAACCATGCCATCAACCTCTTTTTCATCATTTCCAGCAAGGGCAACCAGTCCAATAACCTGAGGCAGCCGTCAAATAGAGGCAATCCCAGATGTGACAATGGCAACAATCCCACATCTGTCCTGAGAGCACCTTTGGAGGCCTCCACTTCCCCATCTGACATATTCAGCGGAACGAAGCTTGATTTTCAGTAATTGGTATGTAGCCCTAAGGCCTCACCAAAAAGATCTAGAAGTATGTGCATCCTCTTAAGAATCCTTTCATATATTATCCCCTTCAGTTCTCACAGGATTTCCTTTAGTCATTGTTAATATCCACTAAACCCATAGTTGCTTTGGCTCACATGGAGTGATTTGCCCACTCTTGGCTGATAACACATGCTCATTTTTGTTTCAACACATTGAACGTTAAAAAGAAAAATAAATATATAAATATTTAATAAGTCATGAAAGATTTACTATGTCACACATATAAATGATATCCCAATGCCTATTATGTTCACTATATAACTCAAACAAAGAGAGAAGTTTTCAGAAGAACCAAAGAAGGAAGTATTTCTTATTCTGTAGAGAATTCTTCTAAAGACCCTGAGCCTAAACTTTGTAAAAAGCACTACCATATTTTTATGCTTATTAGCTAAGGTTTTAAAACATGAAAGTCAAAGTATACACTACATTTGATACAAACTCTGTTTTTCTTTTTCCTAGGACTAGGAGAGATTTCTATATATCTGATCAAATCAATCAATACTACAACAATCAGATAAGCTCATTAACAGGATGTCTAGATGATGAGCATTGTTAGTTAGCCATAAGCTTTTGAGTTTGTGGGTGGATCCTTCCTAGAAGGATTCAAATAGTAGTTCCACAAACAGATCTTAGATCATCTTGATCATCATTCTTCTTTAATATGTCCAATCACATCAATTGCTCTTTTATCTATAAGCTTTTGATGAGTGTTGGATGAAGAGCAACGGACTCCGTAAAGCCTCTTTTCAACAAGTCAAATCAAGTGGCATTTTTGCCATTAGTGGATTGAAGCCAAAGGCAGTGGGGAATTGAGAGCAGGCCAGGCCAACAACTCTTTAGGGACAGTGAGAGCTCCAATTGCTTCAACCATGAGAGTAGAGCAGTAGAAGGTAAGGATCTTGTCACTACTCATTGGCCAAAGTAGGTTTCATGGGAGGGATTGAAGTGATTGATGAAAGTGAATGCCTGTGGTCAAAAAGAGACTACCTTCATAATTGAGCGTGAGCTTTCCACATTGTTAGAAGAATGTTGAAATTGAAGGAGGATGGATTTTCCTTGTTTTACCATGTATATATTGATGTCTCCCTGTGCATCATCTTTCCATAGTTCGTCTAAAACATCAGGAGGAAAGGGAAACTCATACTAGATAGACAGACTCTTACGTATCTTCCAAGGAAATTTATGAATCTCCCATGAGATCTTTGAGGAGCCTAAAATCAAGAAACTACCTATCCTAACTACCTATCCTTCATTAGAGATTATCCAATCTCAGCAAGCACACAGCATTGCTCCTACATTTAACTTTAAAAACCACCTTCTTCCACTGACGAAAGAGCCTTTCTTATCCAAGTCTAGTGTTCTCTCATTGATTGTCCTTTCAGTCAAGCATCTAAGAACCCTATGGGTCCAGGAACATGTGAAGAAGTGAATTCCACATTCCCACTCTCCTTGCACAACGGCAATCCAGGCAATCAACAATTAATCCTCTTCCTAAGAATGAACATCTTTTCCCCCTTGAGTCGCATGTGTCAAAGCTTAGTCCAAGGTTCGAAATGCCGATTTCGACGCCATGCCGATAAAATTGTAGGTATGCATTTCGTGGGCATACCGAAGGCATACCGTGGAAATACCTGTTTTTCGATGGCAGATTTCGATGATTTCGATGACCCGAAAAAATGACATTTCGAGACACACCGAAGGCATACCGGTGCATGCCGACAGAAATGATTAAGATTTGAAAGACAACTAAATCAAGATATTAAAAACGTTTTACAGGTTTTTTTATAATAAAAACAGGTTATTTTAGCCTGAAAATCTATCTCTGTATGTGTGTGTGATCAAGATATTAGAAACATTTTTTTATAATAAAAACAGGTTATTTTAGCTGTGTGTGTGACCTTCCCTTCACTCCCAGACCGCCCCCACGCCCTTGACCTTCCCTTCCCTCCCAGAACCCCCCCCCCCCCCCCACGCCCGCTCCCCGCCCCCATTTCCCGTCCAAAAGCTTCCCGCCCACCCTTTTCAAGTATCCCGCCGCTCAACCACCATCGGCGTGCCGACGTTTCGTCGGTAACTGTCGACATGCCGGTGAAATCCTCGGCATGCCGACGGTTTCCCTGCAAACCGACACTATATTTGTGTCGATATGCCCTCCCTCCAAAAAATCCCTTACCGACGGCATGCCACCAGCATGCCGTCTGCATTTAAATCACAGACTACAGCAACAGAACGACAACCAGAAGGTTGCACTTTATCTCAGTGACAATCGACACTTAAGGACGCCATTGAGAAGTCCAATACGTGTTGCCCGATTAGTGCTTGTAACACATAAAAGGCGTATCACAAGGAAGCTGCAGTTGTGAAGTTTCTGGTTGGTTTGGGGCCTCAGTATGCGACTTCTTATTCTTAGATGCTTACATTAACAGAGCTTCCTAGTCTTGAGGAAGCATACAACATGCTGAGTAGGATCTTCATTTCTCTCACGATTAAGGAGTCCATAGGTCAGGCTTTTTCTTGGTTGTTGCCCAAGGTCATGGACAAGGTATTCTCTCTACCAACGGGAGGCATGGTGCTAAGGGCAGAGGGTGCAAATCCTTCACATATTGCGGGAAGCTTGGTCATATTGAGAGCACTTGTTGAACCAAGCATGTATGACGACTATTTGCCAATCAAGTGATTGCCACTGAAGAGCATCCAAGAGACACTGTATCAGTACCTTGGTTTGACTATGATAAGCCTCTTCAACGACTTTCTTAGCTCTCTCAAGGTACTTCTTCTGCATCTGACACTACTATCCTGGTGACCTCTTCTACCTCTGCTAAAGCTGCCCTAACCACCTCTTCAGGTATATTGCCTACACTCTATGTACAAAGTGATTATTTATGTGACACATATTGGCTAGTGGACTCAGGAGCATTACGTCACTTGAGTCGAGATCGGCGACGCTTCTGTCGTCTCCTCTTTGTTCCTCCTAGACATACAGTACAGGTGGTCGACGTGAGGCATTCTCCCATCACTGGTCAAGGGGAGGTTACTGGCATCCCCAACATGAGATTGACTAATATCCTGCTTGTTCTTGATTTTTCGATCAGTTTACTTTTAGTTAGCAGAATTACCAATGAATTGAATTGCCAGGCTATATTTGATGTAGTTGCTTGTACTTTTTAGAATATCCTGATGGGGAGAACGATTAGTGGTGGTTGTAAAGAAGGGAAAGTCTATCGGCTCTTCTAATCTCCTTTTATTGCGGTAAGTTTTAGTGGAGTCACCACTTCTGTTGAGTTTCCTTTTCAGTGGCATCTCTATTTGGGTCATTTATCTCTGGATAATCATCATGTTATACCACAGGGATCTACTGTTGTCATCGGTTGTAATGCTTGTCAGCTTGAAAAGCGTCATTGGAGTACTTTTAGATTGAGGCATGTGATTTTAGATATATGGCATGTTGTTGCCCATAGATCTATGGTAGGGTTGTTGTTGATAAGTGGCTTGGTGTTCTTCTACTGCTGTCATCGGCGCAAAGCACATGAGGAAGCAGGCCATGCTTGGCTGCCACTTTCCATCACCAGCTCGGGGGCTAAAACGGCGACAGTGAGCTATGGATCATCCTTGCCTTCCAATCTTTGCTGCCACTTCACGTTTGCAGAGATCAAGGCCGCAACGAATAATTTCGATGAGAAGCTTCTGCTTGACGTTGGTGGTTTTGGGAAGGTCTACCGTGGCAGTATCGATGATGGGATGACCATGATAGCGATCAAGCGTGCTAACCCAATGTCCGAACAGGGCTTGCACGAGTTCCAGAATGAAATTGAGATGTTGTCCAAGCTCCGCCACCGCCATCTTGTCTCTCTAATCGATTACTGTGAAGAGAATGGTGAGATGATATTGGTGTATGACTACATGGCTCATGACACGCTTCGCGAGCACCTCTACAAGTCCAAGAACCAGCCTTTGAGTTGGAAGCAGAGGCTTGAGATATGTATCGGGGCTGCTCGTGGCCTCCATTATCTGCACATCGGTGCCAAGTACACCATCATCCACCGTGATGTGAAGACAACCAACATCCTTTTGGATGACAATTTGGTCGCCAAGGTTTCTGATTTTGGTCTGTCCAAGACAGGCCCTTCACTAGACAATACACACGTCAGCACAGTCGTGAAGGGATGCCGACGAAATCTCCTGCAGCGTTGATCGGCATGCCAGCAAAATCGTCGGCAGGCCGGCGAAATTCATCAGCGTGCCAGCGACACACCTGTAAATCAACAGCATACTCATGTCGACATGACCCCCTTCCAGAAATAGCCTTGCCGACGGCATGCCGTCGACATTTAAATCAATGGCTTAGTCTCGTATACCTTATCCATGTTGGGTCAGTTGGCCTTTCAAAAAAAAAAAATGGTTTGTCTAGCCAATGAGGCTCATTCAGCAAAGCAAGTCACTGACGACAAAATTCTTTTCCAAAGATGCATCAGTGGGGCCATGTGTTTAGGTGATATGGTTCTCCTAGGCTGCATAGGATGATAGGAATGGGGTTGAGTTTAAGCACAGCAAGTGCTAAGTATAGAAAATGATGTGTTTGTTGGTGGAATAGGTGGTAGGTTTAATGTGATAGAGAGACTGATGTTTGACATAACCTATTGAAGCAAACAAAGTTATGTCTTACCATAGCCCTCACACAACTCCTCAAGCAAAGTTATGTCTTATCATACGCCCACAGGCAACTCCCTCTCACCCATCAAAAATTGCTCCGAACCTATAAATACCATTCATTATGCCAAGTAAATGGGAGGTTATCCCACATGTAACCTAATACTAAACAAGGCCTTAGTGAGACCATCCCATTGTCTTATTGCTCTTTACCTGCACCTATTTTGCTTTAAGTGTTTCGTTCATTAATACAACCCTTTTGTAACTTAAGAAGCGTAAGTAGTCACAGAGAAAGGAACATGTACTTTGTGAAGAAGGGCCACTAACCAAGGAATTACCCCTTAGTGATCGAACCATCATATGCCTTGAAAATCATACGAGATGTCCGGAAATGGTTGAAGTAATTGAATAGGAAGATAGTTGTGATCTTCAAAATCCCAAAAGAGCACAAAAAATGTTCTCATATACATATACAAAACATTACATGCATATTTGACACTAATTACATTTGTGATAAACCAAATGAGAAAAAGAAGATATGACTTTAAGAATAATTATAAGAATTTAGAGCCAAAGATTTTTGAAATGCTAAAATCGAGAAAACTTTCGTTTCAAAAAAATCAAGAAAACTTTGCCCCTAAACCAACCCTTGTTCATGCAGTCCATCTTCACTGGCTTTACTCTTCAATGAGGGATTTCATTCACCCACAGTTAGGAAATCATGCTTAGTTGGGTCAACAACTTTGGATTAGGATAACTCATAATGATCAAATTATGGTCATGTCATTCTAAATACAGTGCAAATATTGGATTTTTTTCATTATTTAATATTTATATTGCATATCTCCACTTGTAGTTTTTTACTATTAAATGAATAAACAATTCATTTGATCTCCTCATAACAATCAACTCAAATGTCCACCCAGTTGACATGGAAAGGACACAATGGAATTATGCAAGGCAAGATATCTGAATTACACTCCCACTCAGCTTGTGTGCTTCCTACCATGAGGAAAGAAAGAAAAGCATGAACTACGAGATGTTTGCCAATTTGTAGTTGATTAGCAAAGAAATCCTTAGGAAAATCAAAAGATATCAGAATAATTAAAGCAATAAAATGTCTTCCTGGCAAGATCCAACAAGTCCGCATCCTCATAAAGGAAAACCACCTAGAAGGCTGAGGACCTCCAATACCATACTTAGCCATTAGCCCGGACAATCAACCTTTGCACCAAGCTATGACCATCTTGATCCCTTTCCTTTTTTTCCTTTCAGGCTACTTCATCTATTTTGCTTCAAAAAGAGTTGGAGGCAAATCCCAAGTGGTCCATATGCTCCTTCAAAGTCTCCTTCCTCTCTGAGTATGCTCAAAAGTGAACACACTTTGTTCCCAATTGTTGGATGGATTACGTCAATCCCCAACACCTTCCTCTAGTCCCCACCCCACCTTTTCAAGAAAGCTTGTGTCATCTCCCTCTTGTGACCAACAAGCTTTCCCTTGAAAGCAGTTGAGGGAGGAGTGCCAGCTCCTTTTCCGTAAAACATAAAAAAGTGCCTGTTTTTGTCATCCCATGGTGCATCCTAGAGGCCTCTTTTATACTAAACGCACGGTAGTAATTAATACCAGCATGTTTTTTTCCCTTATGAAAACAGTCCTAGAAAAGTTAAATAGTCAAGAAAGGCTCAACAAGGCAAGGGACTTTTCCCTTTTCATCAAAGATCAAGAAGGCCATTCTTAAAGCACAGCCTTCCTATCTGGCAATCTCTAGAAATAGATGAAGCTAACTTGAGGAGAGCGAAAAGCAAGAGGCATATAATCAAGGCAAATCTAACTTGTAAGCAAGCTATGACATGAGTAAAGGCTAGTAACATTACATCCTATAAGGAAATGTACTTTATAAATTGGACTAATATCTTTGGCAGCTATCTGTAACACCCATCTCATGAATCTCTTTGGTATCAAATCAAATTAAATACGCCTTTCCTTCTAAAAAAATGTGGATTATGGGGCAACTAAGATCCAAATGAGTTTTCAAATAAAAGAAAAAACTAAGATCCAACTTGACTTACTTCTAGTATCTCTATTTATACATATACATACACACACATGGATACATAGGTACAAATATAACTTTAGAAACACATACACATCTTTTCTATGACCAATTTACATACAGCTCCCAAATACATTCCCAAGGGCAAAAAGGGAAGTCCTTTCCTTTTTCATGCTAACTTCTCCTCTAATCAATAACTTATCCATGTCCCTCATTCATCCAACCAAGAATTTGTTCTAAACTTTCTTTCTCAAACTTATCTTTAAATACTTCCTCCAGATCATTATGGTGGTTTTTCCTTCTAATTACAAGCATATCTATGAAGTTTTACTCCCTAACGAAGATGTCTGTTGCAGGCATCAATTGTAGAACCCATAAAAAAGATCTTGTGCGCCTACGTAACGTAGCTTGTGTACAACCCTCCCTGCTTATTGCTAGGCTTCATATTCTGAGTAGCAATTGGCTACCAAACTTGATCTTGTTAGTAGCGTTCTGGAGGTGGACTATTCAGGATGTGGTCAAATGCAGAGCAATCTGCACCTTTGCGACAGTTTGCTCAGTACATAAACTAAGAACTTTTGGAAGATGGTCAAGGAGGACTGCTTCCAAGCTACTGCAAGTGAACAGGCTTCGATGCCTCTGTTTGCCACTTCTTAAGGGGGGTGATGTCACTACCCACTAAAATTTGTCCCCAAAAAAGAGAGGAAATCATTACTTTCTCTGGTGCCTAATCAATAGTTAAAAGAAATTATGATCATTACCCATTTCTCATGATTGAACCTGTCATGGATGGATGTTTGCACATATCCATGTAAAGGATCCATATCCATAGGTGGTGGATGCAATGCACATACATAGCCAGTTGTGCTTTCCAATGTTTCCCATTTTCAGGACCTCACAAGAAGAATGGAATCTCTAAATGCCACCCATGAAGGACAATCAGGAAAGTTTTGATGCCAGTTGCCCTACTGTTTACATTTCCAAAACAAATCTTGTCTTCTTGGTTTCAGCCTGAATATATTGATTATGTTTCACAAGGAATGGCTTTTTTGGTTTCTCGAAAGTTTGTTTCTTTGCATGTAAACCAGAAGGGATGATTTTCAATAACAATACTTTTTTTTTTTTTTGGTGGGGGTGGGGGGGGTGTGGTGGGGGGGACAACTTATAAATAGTCGAGTGCCCGATTCTTGAATCCTATTCATCAGAGCCTCCCACCAATAACTAGTGAAATACAAATCAGTTTTATTGATACAGCTCACATTCAATGTAACCTCAAAGATAATGTACATGAACTAACTAAATGAGTGTTTCAGAGATAACCCCTAATTCCAATTTACATATAACTATCTTTCTTTTTTTTAGGTATACAGATAACCATCTTAAACTCTATTGACCAACAGCATGGTGCTGATAAAGAAGAGATATAAAATATGCTTTATGTTGGAAATTGAAATACATCAAGCACCTTTCTTCTATTTCTAAAAGCAGGAAATTTCCCCATTATTCAGGAAAAAGAATTCGAAGCATGCTAAATAGGTTAGTGAAACAAAGTATTAATCTTACTGACCAGGTCCTCCCAAAAGCGTCCAGTTACAATCTTTTTGAATCGAATAATCCACTTTCCACCTTTGGAGTTTGCAGAATCCTAAAAAATTGTCAAAATGTGAATGGACAACTCTAAAAATATGTCATAGAATTGTACAGATGTTAGAATTTTCGTTAGAGATGTAGATCATCGTTATTAGCATGTGCTATCCCTCAGGGACAGGAGAATGTAATGAGAACATACCTCCCATAAGGGTCGAATGCCATCCTTGAACAGATGCAAGTCCATTGGTGCAGGCAAAGATGAAGGGCGAACCAAACGACAATAGCAAACCCAGAAATCTTCAACCTGCATATTGCACCATAATTAAAGATAACCAAATTCAGATGACTGCCATATTTACAATAAGAAATGGAAAAGAACCCAGATTTTTTTTTGCAATGTCATCAACAAGAACATACTGTACTCAATTCCACTAATTTCTTTATGTTGTCCTCATATGGTGTTTGCGAGCGCATTCCAGGTGTTCGACGTGTGTACCAGAATACAAACTTGTTCTGCAAAATGAGCATGAAGTAAATCATTAATCATTATCATGACCGAGAAAGCATTCCACTACAACATGCTCAAAAGCAAAACAAAAACAACAAAAAGCTACAGTCACGTGTTTCAATTTCAGTAGAAAGTAACTTTTCTTCCTTTTACCTCCTTTTCACATCTATGAAGTTGAGAATACGGGTGAGACAGATTTCCACCCACAATTCACCAGAAAAAGCTTGTGCAAATTCTTCTGTTGCCTCACGAACATCCATGCACCAGCATTCGGTCTAGATGAAAGTAACTTTATTTTCCTTTGATTTCTTTTTAGCCGCAGAAACAATAAATTTTAAAATTGTTTGGCACAAATATTCTCTCAAGGTACAGAATAAATCAACTTTTCTTTTTTTTTCAAACAGAAACTATATAGTATGCTGTCCTCTCTTGCTCAAATGCGGGCCATTTCCATTATACAATACAGAATAAGCTTACTCATTTTTTATCCAATTTCCCTGTGCGTATTTTTGCAAACTTGACGTGTCAGCATGCCATAATTGGCCTTTGTCACCCGATAGCAACAAACATTTACACATTATTTTGATACTTTCAAGTTACATAAACATGATCAAATCTGATTGTATACGGATTTGACATGAGAAAGTCATATCATACAAGCTAATCTAAGCTAATCTACTCCAACATATTTCAATAACTATTACTAACCAAAGAAGAAAAAAAAGGCTCCTAACTCCCACCAAAGCCCGGAGAGACCCCCCATTCGATCGCCATCTGTTTCCAAAAAGTTAGATTCAAAGAGATTGTTTCTGACCTTATCATCTCAGTCTATAATCTAGTTTGATCCGAACTAACCTGATCACTTGTTGTACTTGAACAATCATAATAATCACGCAATCCTGAAATTCCATTTCATTCCGATTAAGATTGCACGTATTTCCATTTTCACGAAACTCGATTACCTTAGGCAGTCCAGAGACGAGGCATACGAACAAAGGAAAACTAGAGATTGCCGCGCATAATGGGACACGTCGATGGAAGCTTAAACCCCAATCAGCAGATATTACTATATGAAATCATCACGATCGTCGTCACACGCAAGCATGATCAATTCCCCCAACCAAATGACCAATTATAAATCTTCACCTCAGTTCTCTTCTGATCGCGGGTGCAGTTTGTACCTCCATCAAAGCTAACAACCTAAAACCCTAATTTCCTCTTCGGGGCAGTGTAACGACAAACGGACCTTCAAGGGGTGGAGACCGGCCTTGAGCTCGCGGGAGATCCTCTCGTGGTCGGACTCGCGCTGGTGCTCCTCCAGCGCGTCCTGCGGGGCGGCGTCGGCGGCGCCCCGAGGCTCGGACTCGGGCTTCTCCGACGCCTCCATGGCTAAGCTCCTGCCCAGCATCCGAGGAGGCGACGAAGCAAATAAGAACGCGAGACTGGAGTCGGGAGGCCCGTGGATTATCGCCACGTGGAGAGCTCGGGGCGCTGGCCTTAGATCCGGGTGGTTCATTTTGGATGGATCGGATACATTTGGGCTGTGATGAGCTCCGATCCACGCCGCACCATACTCTTCGAGTTATTTAGTCCTACATGAACATCTCAACCCTCAAACCTCCAATGCATACGTATTCAGCCAATCGAAACCCACCGTCGATGATATCAAGTATTTAAAAATCAACTTTCCTGGTATAAAATGAGGTGAAATAAGCTGTCAGTGACATTATCTACTGCGCTCACTGTTGAGTTGTGTAATTTTATTTTTTATTTTAAATATTTTTTTGACTATATAAAATTTTTCAATCATCTATCAATAATGAATGATCATTTTATAAAATCCATTGAGATAACTTTTATAGAAATATATAAAATATCAAATATTTAAATACCTAACAATATTATTTATTTTATTTAAAATATTAAATCTCTGCTGTTACTTACATATTTTAATAAAGTGGGAGGTAAAAAGTAATTTTTTCTATAGGATGGAAGTAAAAGTTAAAATGTGAAATTAAATCAAGGTAAGATTTATACAAGATTCATCATATTGAAAAATCAAGGAGATCTCTACATATTTTGAGTTTCATTTGGAAAGCTATTTACGATGCATAATAAGTTTTGGTATGGCAATTAGAATTTGTTAAGATCGAAACATCAAACACTTTTAAGACGTCTGGGAGTTGGTCCAGAAGTCTAGTCAGACGTCTGGAAATAAACTTTTACGTGCGTATGATTGCGAGTTTGCGCGCGTGCGCGCGCAGACTGAATTCGCCGCCCTCTTTTCTTCTCTCTCTTCCCTCACCATCTTGCGAACACCTCCCCCCACACCTTCAAATACCCCTTCCCTCTCCCTCACCCACCGTCTCCTCCTTCCAGGTTGAGCACGAGAGAGAGAGAGAGAGAGAGCGAGGGCAGCAGCTGCTGCCGGGTGCGTGCAGAGAGGAGGTGCAGCGAGAGGGGAGAAGAGGGAGAGCGCGTAAGGAAGAGAGAGAGAGCCCGCCAGAGTAGCTCAAGGTTGGCCGGCGTGCGCGCGGAGCGGGGTCGTGCAGGGGAGATCTCCCCTGGTGCTGCTGCAGCTCAAGCAGCGGACGAGCGGCTGCGTGGTGAGCTCGCGCAGCAGGAAGAAGGTGAGAAGGTTCTGATTCTGGGAAATTTTCCCAAAATTAGACGTCTAAACTTACGTCCAGACAACGCAAGTGACGTCTGGAGGGAGCCTCAGACGTTTGAGAGGTACGTATTTCTTCCTCCACTTCCTTTTGCGGATACGGCCATGCAGGCCATTCCGCCGAAAGTTCTGTCTCATGCCGTGTTAAGATCGTTTGCGTACAAGTGCAAGTTTCACTTTGAGAAGGCGCGGGACACACCTTCCCACGCGATTCAGACGTCTGGGCACAGCACCAGACCACAGAGAGTCTCCAGACGTCCGGAGTGATAGTAGGACGTCTGGAACTAGGTCCAGACGGTTCAGCAGGATCTTGGACATCTGAAGAACAGCACAGAGTGAGGTATGACCTTGACCACTTTTTAAGACGTCTGGAAGGTATTCCAAACATCTGATTTGAGTCAAAGTTGTCGTTTTTTACCCGTTTAGGGTCCGTTCGAGATCCGATTTCCGCGTTTAAGATTCTATTATTCTCAGAATTAGTTCTTCTACTTGTTTAAAATACTTTTATCCTGTTATGAGTGGTTCCTTGTGTTAGGATCTCGTTCTGTTGCGGATCTAGGGGTTGCGAAGGCACGTGGACCTACCGATCACGCTCCCATTACTCCCGATTTTACGGGTAGAGTGGCTCCCTTTAGTTATTTACCAATATTAATGCATCCTTGAGATAAAATAATAGATTCTAGGGTACGTCATGAACCCTAGGACTTGAAAACTAGATTGAATGATAGATCCTAGGGTATGGCATGAATCTTAGGACTTGAAAACTAGATTGAATGATAGATCCTAGGGTGTGGCATGAATCCTAGGAGCAGAAACACTGAAACGAATGTCTTGAATGCCTGAATTGCAGTCTTGGATAAGTAGATAGAATAATGATAATTGCCTGTAATTGGATAACAGCTGCCTGTGAAATATAGAGTGTTGTTGCTAGTAATTGTTACATGAAATTTCTATTGGATGAAATTAAATACGAGCTGCCTGTATATAAATGGGAAAAGAAAAGAAGTATGAATGTTGGAAACACGTACTATATGCGAATAAACCAAAATTTGCATGAAACCTAGTATGGCTTGGCTTGAGAAACATGAGCATGAACCCTACAGGGAATTAGGAGTAGAACTCCTGTAAAATAAATGGAATGGAACTAGAAAAGTGAATGGGAAAGTGTGTTGTCTCTTGGGTACGTAGTACCAAGGGAAGCACAGGTTACCTCCTAGTGCAGAGCGGAGTCAGCCGCGCTAGGGACCCGGGGTTAGGTCTGGCCACTTTGTACTGACTTTTGACCCTCGCGTACACAGTACCGGGGAGAGCTACTAGTGTAGGGAGAGAGCTAGCCCCCTACGGGCCCCGGGGTTCAGCTAGCCGTCCTATACCGACTTGTTAGGCCCACTGGGCAAATCAGGGTAGTCAGGCGAGGGTGCGCGGACTGTGGAGGGGCTGAACCCCTGTTACTGAGAGGGCTTTGCCCTATATTGGTTCCGTGCTGTGCTTTGGGCGCACCGTTATCGGAAACGACTGACCGCGTGCTAGTGCGGGGTAGCTACCCGTGCGTTTATCACACGTGCTGTAGTCACCGTTACGTCTATCAGTGACCTTGGGGTGGTTGACTGAGGGTAGGACCACCACGGGGGACCCTCTCGGCCAGGAGAGCACCACGTGCTACTTCTACTTTTCGGAAAAGACTGCAATTAAGATTGTTCCCACGAGGGACATTCGAGATCAAGAGGAAGACCTGAGAAATAAATCAAAAAAGAGTAAATAAAGAATAAAGAAAGAAATTTAAAACAACAGCTACTTGTCCACCTTTATTGCTTTTCTTAGCTAGCTGGTTACCACTCTACTCAGCGTTTCGCTGATGTGTCATAATTGTCACCTTTTCAGAACCAGGTGTTGAGCAGCCAGAGCCTGCGGCTGCAGAGGATGCTAGGCCTAGTAGAGCCCAGTAGTTGTACTTTCGTTGTACCGTTTTTTTGTTGTAGTGAGTATTTCCATTACACTTGTACTCTTTTATTGCAAACTTCATATTTATGTACTTGTTTTAAATACTCTACTGTTGTGGTGGTGTATATTGTAGTAGTTCTTTTCTTTACTGCTGTACTTTTGTTACTGTTAAATACTTGCATGGTGGATGTGGTTTATTTTATTACTTTTTCGTTACTTTCTCGTTGGACGACTGGGTCTTAGGATCAATCGAGTCGATCCGATTCTCATCTCCTGTAAGGGTTCAGGAACCGGGTCATAACAGAATTGCTACTCAATGGAAACAAAATCAAATAAAGTAGACAACTGTTAAGCTCTTTAAAGACACTAATCTTAATTAAATCTGCCTCCCAGTTAGAAAGAAATCATAAATTCTTCATATCACAATTAAGCTTTTACTTCACTCACATTATGTTTGGAAATCACTTGATTCTCCAATAATATTCATCTTAAGAATTAACAATAAGGAATAACTCAGCCATCTTAACTTACCATGAAGCTAGAGTGCACATGCTTGTGGCAAAATTAGCTTTCATTAACACAAATTTGTTGTCCAATTGATTTTCACATATTCTCATGAGATAATTGTAATTTTAGTTATGTTTCTAATACTATTAACCTTAATTCCATTTGATCAAACTATTCATATAATATGAACACAAGTATAGAATACAACCTTCTACAAATATGATGTACACAGGATCTTTTCAAGTGATTTAATATTTAATGGGATAAAATTATAATTGTATCTCTCCACAAAATTTGTGGTCAAGGATTGAAGTTTTAGGATATTATATATTAAAATTCCAAATACACCTAAAAAGAAATGATTGTTTACTTTTCATATCTTTGTTTGACTCTTTAGTAACCTCTTCCCATCACTGGATATTCATATAAGTAGATTAAGTTAATTTCTTAGTCAAATCTCAATGATTTTAGAGTTGGCTGCATTTTAAAATTTTATTTAAAGAGTTAATCGATTTAACTTTGATTTTGATATGTTCTTTTATGTTAACATAGATATAATTTCACAACAATATCAACATCAAAGTTGAATTATATTAAAAGAGATCATTTGATAAACATTATCAAATATATTTTTCATCCTAAAAGATACAGCAAATTACACAAATAAATTTTTACAATAATATAATTTAAATTGTTACACATGCTACGAGATATTATTTAGTCTTTATTGCAAAAAGCTTTATTCTCCCATAAAGTATAACAATTTCTTTTTTTTTAAAAGATTTACTTATTTTGGAAAATATATAACCATGTTAATTAAAATTTGTGTAGAAGCTAAAATTAGCTTACAAGTGATTATCATCGAATAATATAAATACCAAGTCAATAACAACCAACTAATATCCTTATTTTTATGATAAATTTTGAATGGCATTTTTGTTGTAATTGGTCATTTAAACTAAAAAAATGTATATTAAAATTAGTTGGCAATTACTTTATCATAAAAGTTCGAGTGACTAACCTAATATGCTATTGTTAGATAATAATTGAACACTAAAAAATGATAAGGATCTTCATGTGACGATAAAAATTAAAATATAATGGTAGAGGTGAGGAATTAAGATAAAATGCACTACAAAAATTGATAAAAGGTAAAATATTTTAAACATATTTAAGATTTTTTGTAACAAATTCTTCTACTAATGTTGTACTCTCACACACAATCTTTTTTACAACCTATTCATTCATAAACAAAGGTGTAATTGACTTTTTTTCGTAAAGTTTAACAATCAAAGAAACCTAAAAAAATGAAATTTACAAATAATCTAAATAAATAAATATAATAATAATTTTTCTCTAACGAATTAGATACACTCATATATATATATATATATATATATATATATATATATATATATATATATATATATATATAACAACATCCACTTTATATTAAAAAAAAGTGACTCATATAAAATACACATCTTAATTTTCATTATATTATTTTGTTACGAAAATAAGAAATTAAAAGAAAAAAAAAAGAAAATAAAACTGAAAGGAGAAGAAACTATCTATGACTTTTTTATCTGTTTCTTTTATGACAAGATTTTTTTCTGTGAGGTAATCCCAAAAGAGTGCAAACATCCCAACTTCACAAATTTCAGGTAAATTTAACGTTGACAGAAGTTAAAATCACAATCTTACTGATTGAGTCACCCCATCTATGGCTTCTTTGCCGTCGGAAAGATCTACCCAAAATCCAAGGCCCGTATTCACCACCACGTTCCCTCTCCCCGATTATTGTTCCCACCACTCGTTCTATCCCCTCCCGCCAATCACACAACAACCTTCATCCCCGTCTTCTCCATCTCCCAACTCTCTCCAATCTCTCACACTCTCTCTAGGATCGTCCGCTGGTGTTGTTGATGAGGATGATAGCCACAGCCTCCTCCTCCCTCCTCCAAACCCCCTTCTTCCTCCCCAGACCCCTCCCCTTCCACCCCCTTATAAAGGCCAGACACCATCGTCCCCTCTCCTTCTCCACCACCACCACCACCAACAGACCCATCTCCTGCTCCCTCACGCCCCAACCCCAACCCCAACCCCTCCCATCCTCCAACCCTGTCGTAAGGGCCGTCCGATCACTCGCGAGGCCCCTCGCCGCCGCCGTCCTCGTCGCCTCACTCGCCTTCGCCGACCCCTTCTCCGCCGACGCCGCCTCGGGCGGCCGCATGGGTGGCCGCGCCTTCTCCGCCCCCTCCCGCTCCTCCTCCGCCCCCTCCCGCACCTTCTCCGCCCCTCCGCTCTCCTCCTCCCCCTCCGCCGGCCTCTCCTTCTCCGCGCCGTACTTCGCCCCGAGCCCCTTCGGGTTCGGCGGGGGTGTCTACGTGGGCCCCGCCTTCGGGTTCGGCGGCGGGTCGGGGTTCTTCACGCTGCTGATGGCGTTCGCCGCGGTGGCGCTCGTCTCGAGCTTCCTGCAGGACAGAGGAGATGACGGGAGCGTCCTCACGGCTGCTGAGAAGACCAGCGTGCTCAAGTTGCAGGTATTCGCTTGTTTATTCGTATGCGTCGGCTCCGTATTCGTATTCGCAGCAATATAATCAGATCCCGTGGATTCCTTGAGATGGAAGTTTTAGAGGATCCACAATTGTGATACCCGTAAAGGTACCGGGAGTAAGCGTAACGTGGTTTTTTCACCAGCTAATTAGAATATCAATGGGGTAGTTTAGTTTGGAATGTGAAAATAGGTGAAGGATTTCATCGGAAACAGACACTAGAATCGAATCCAATATACTGGAAAGAATTCAATGGAAGCCAATTGCATTGGAGGAAAATTGAGGGTTCTGACCTCTTCTGTATTGGGTGCTGATGCCTTTGTTACACAACGATCCCTTAGAGGAAGGGTCAAGTGAGGGTGTAACGAGTGGCAGAAATGGAAGTTTGGGGTTTAGAGGGATTTGGTATTGCTCATATCTTGCAAGAGATGCATTCTTACTTATAAATCTAATCATCAGTTGCTGCATGTCTCGCCTTCTGTTCAATAGGTACAATAGAAGGCTTGGTATCTAGAAGTCTTGCCTCCTCAAGAATTTCTAGAGTGTACTTTCTTAGAGAAAGTACAAGACCATTCTGTTGTCACTCTACCTCCGTCTCTAAAAAATATATCAGCTTTCTTAGATCTTTGGTGATAATGACCTTTTGCAAGAAAGCCTTTGTCTCTTGGAGTTAGAATCATATTATCGATATACATAGCTAGAATGACCACCCCAATGGTGTTCTGTCTAATAAAAATAGAGTAATCTGATGCAGATCTCCTGAACCCGTTCTTCATAACTTCAATACTTGGATGTTCAAACTAGGCTTTAGGACTCTGCTTGAGGCTATATATGGCCTTCTTCAGTATGCAAACATACTTCCCCTTAATCTTGTAGCCTAGAGGTTGCTGCATATACACCTCCTCAGTGAGATCGTCATATAGGAAGGCATTCTTGGTATCTAGTTGAAATAGAGGGCAGTTCTTATTAACAACGATAAACAAAATAACTTGAATAGATGGGACTCTGCTATAGGTGAGAAGATCTCAAAGTAATCAATGCCATAGGTCTAGGTAAACCCTTTGTCCATAAGTCTGGCCTTGAATCTATTAATAATGCCATTCGTTAGATACTTTATAGTATACACCCATTTACAATCAACCAGTCTTGCATTAGGAGGACAGGGCACAAGCTAACTTGTGCTACGAGAAGTCAGGGCCTTCATCTCTTTGTCCATAGCCGCTTTCTATTGTAGATCCTGAGATGCTTCTGAGTAGCCATGTTGTATCATAGTATTGAGCAAGGCTTGAGAGAACTACTGCAAGTCTTGCCCCAGATGTGTTGTAGATGTATAATGTGACATAGGGTGTAGAGTATAGGAACATTTAGATTGTTGAGTGTAATCGGTTTGTCCTTAGATTCTCCTTAGTATCTGTGGTGTCCTGGCAGAGCTATCTTTTAGTGGAAGAACATGTATGGTAGGCAAGGGAAGGGGAGATGGTTGTTCCTCACATCTATGGTAGACTTGTGGTTCACGTGGAGTAAGATCAATATGACACCATTCCTTGGAGAAGGAACCTTCTCAAAGAATGTAGCTTTCACAATAACAATATATTGCTGATTAGTATCCCAGAAAGACATACTTGATTGCATGAGGAGAAAATTTGTCTTGTTGTTCAAAGGCATGTACGACACAAGCACATCCAAACACCCGAAGAGGTATAGTTAAAGGATGATCAGACTTTGGATGCAATAGCTAATAGGGAATCTTCCCATGCAAGATAGATGAAGGTACCTGGTTTATGAGACATGTTTCCATGAGGACCACATCTCCACAAAATTACTTGGGCACCTTTATAAACACGAGAATTGTTCGGATCATATCTAGCATGTGTCTCAATTTCCTCTTAGCAACCCCATTTTACTGAGAGGTATATGTACACGATGTTTGGTGTAGAGTATCGTTGTCAACAAAAAATAATTGTAGTTCTTTTTGCATGAACTCCAGGACGTTATCACTATGAAATGTCTGTATAGAGGATGAGATACATTCTGCACTTCCACGAAGAAGTGTCTCACACTATGAAGAATCTTTGACCAATCCTTCATAAGAAAAACCCAAGTAGTTCGACTATAATTATCGGCAAAGACCACAAAGTATCTATGGCTTTTAGAATTGCTAATGAGCGAACCCCTAGACATGACAATCTATCAGATGAAGTAGAGATGTGCACCTCCCTTCCATGCATTTGGGGAAGGTAGCTCGATGAGGCTTGTCGAGTTGACAAGCTTCACAATCAAAATTAGTAGATGTAGGTAGTTCAGGGAACATTTGGCGCATTTTCCTAAAGGAGGGGTGACTCAGATGACGATTCCAAAGAAGTGGGCCAGTAAGTAGAAATAGAAACAACTCAAGCAAAGTAAGATGGAGTGTCAAGATAATAGAGTTTTCTCAACTCCTCCATCAATAATCTCATTGGTCTTCTTATTTTAAAAACAATAATGATACTCATAAAAAAATAACTCGGCACTTTAGATCCTTGCATAGTTGGCTAACTGACAGAAGGCTCATAGGGAAATCTGGTGCACAGTGAGCCTCTGACAATTGCAGACGAGGAGAAAACTGAATGCCACCAACTGTAATAACTGGGGAACTTGCTTTAAGTGAAGTGACTCTCCTGGTTGGTCTAGAGTCATGTAGGGCCTCAACATTCCCAGTGAGGTGTATATAAACACCTGAAGCTACCACCCATTGTCTATGACTAGTAGACAACACATGAGCATGTACCTCAGAGGTATCATCAACATAGACAACATCACCACTTGTTGGATCCACATAAGCCTGAAAGAGGACAATTTGTCCAAGATAGTAAAAAGCAGAGAGAATAACAGTTAGGAGGCAGGTAGGTACACAGTAGGAGATGATTCCAAGTAGAAGATAGAAGGCAATCCCGAAGACATCCATCGGGATAAAATGAAAATCAACTCGTTCAGAGCTGATTATCAACATTGGTTGTTTCAGTTGAGATCAAATCAAGGGACCACTCAGAGATCAGTAGCCACGATGTACAATGCAGTAGCAATAGTTGGACATGAATACAGGTACCATTAGATCTGGACTGCACATAACACTACAGACCAGAGGAGATGATGCTCTGATCAGGGCATCGTGATCAGGTTTTGGGTGATCAGAGTATGCAGCGGCAACAGAGCATAGTGGTTGACTCAACGCACAGTGGCAGCAACAATCACACAATAGCGATGCAGCCCGAGCAGTGGCACTGGGTGATTCACACAATAGCACAGATCGAGGAGCGTCAAACTGAGGCTGATGGCGATGGGGATCTAGGGAAAGTCTAGGCTAATGATGTGTGGGCTGCAGAGCAACCAACACTCATGATGCACATGGAACCTTCATGCCATGCATGGAATCAAGAAGAAGAGACAAAGATGAAAGTAAAGTATTTGGTAGGATATCAGACCATATTGGATTGTGGCTCTGAGACCATGTGAAAGGAAATGAGACTTCATAACTTACAAAGAAACCCTGATCTCTCTTATATAGGGAGGAGGGAAAAAAGGACAAGGGAGTCCAGCTGGAAAAATAAAATAGAGAAAACACTACACATAGTCTAACACATTTATATAGACGTTTATTTTTTTGGGCATAACACCTTTTTTTACATCCAACTGAATCGTGGTCATCCCTAGATGCCTCTCTTTCAAATTGACTGGCTATTTTTTTTCCCCAATTAAAGAGATTAAAATATGAATGCAAGAAATTCTATGAACAAGGGGAAGTTTCTAATGTTGAGTTTTCTATGTAATCTTAGGTTGGACTACTGGGAATAGCACGATCTTTTCAGAAGGATCTTGATCGGATTGCTGAAGTTGCTGACACATCCACCCCGGAAGGCCTTAGTTATGTACTGACTGGTAAATGTCAACCCAGAGCATTTATCTATTTCATGAAGTCCTGAATTTAGCAACGTAGCCTGTGTAGTGTTTTCTGAAACAAGGTCCAACTGTATTCAATTTAGAGCCAACATTTTCATGCTTGCCAGTCTGTTTCTTATTTTTGAGATTATTTTGATGAATGATGCTTTAGATGGATGCTGTCAAGACACATTAGAATGGAATGCTTATGGTTATTTAGGATATAGCCAGGTGTTATATTTTCTCTTGGAGCAATTTACTTGTACCAACACTGTCAATTTTCTCAGTATTCAGTAATTTTTCATTGTCATTCTTCAGGGTGTTCTTTTTTTTACCTGTTTTTTCCTGAATTTTATCTTCCTCATCCCTTGAGTCACTCTATCTTCATATGGTCAATGTTACAGAGGTCTCAAAGAGATATTGTGGACAACTATACAGTTGAGATATTTGGTTCTCATCTAAGCTAGCATTCTTATCTTTATTTATGTTGAATCTACTGGTTTGTTGCCCAAGAGAACAGCTTTGCACTGAAAAAATCCTTCTAGCTTAGTCTTAATAGATACTGGTGCCTTTTTTTCCATGCCAGAACTTTATATATGCAGCTGTTGGAAAACATTAGCAATTTTTTTATTTCTTTAGTCATGCTAGTTGAGGTCTGTACATCAGAAAGTGCTGGTTGTCAAAGATATCCTATGTCCTAGTGCAAATTGTAGGTTTACCATTTTACTCTTTCAAAAATATATACTTTATTTATAAATGCAGGGAACAATAATGAGAGCTGCCAAGGTTTACAAGTCTCAGTGTTATAGTTTAAATCGTCAGCATATTTGTGGAAGAAATGAACATGCCAAGGTGGCCATATGGTCAGCCGAATCACATAGATCCACAATGAGATTATTATGGATTATTACAAAGGTTTGTGTGTCACCGATAGAAGGTAACATGAGAGAGATGTTTTAGTGGTTTGAACATAACGAAGTGGAGGCAAATGGATGTTCAAATGAGAAGGATGTTGAGGCTTATAAGAGGGGTTGGGGAAAAATGAGGGTAGTGCTACCAGGGAAACTTTGACCAGGCATGATCTTGCTTATTTGGATATAAGCTTGGATGTGATCTAAGATGGGAGTCGATTGGAGGCCAAGAATCCAACGAGGGCACCACTTAATGTAGAAAAAGGGCTAGGTTTTCATTTTGTTCATTTAAACCTTATTTAGCAAGCAAGCATTACTTGTTTTACAGGGAAGAAATTAGATGTAAGTTGATACTAGAATTTGCCTCTCTTTCCACGCAATCATCTCTAGGTTTTAGAACTCTTGTTAAGGCAGCTATAAAATTGAACTCGCTTCATCTTAATAATATTCATGTCATTTTGAAGATGTATATTTTTGTCTTTGTGGATTTAAACAATCTAGATAGTTCTTGACCCCTCATTTTACATCCTTCCACTACATAGATATTGTTAGGATGGTAAGAAAAAGATCACGTAGACAACCAATAGGCCACGTGGCAGTCCATGTGGTAGACAACCAATAGGCCACGTGGCAGTCCATGTGGTAGCCAATAAAGGCCTAACAGGGTCAGCAGTCTAGAAGATCCTATTGACCAAGTTTGGATTTTCTTAGATGCTAAGTTAGTTATTTTTAGTAAACATATTTTAGGAAAATAATTGGAGATTTGTTTTCTTTATTAGAGATAAGATTTTTTCTTACTAGATAAGATCTTTTTTTATTAGAGATATGATTTGTTTCCAAGTGTGGGGATATGTTCTCTCTATATAAAGAGAGTCTTCTCTTGTATTTTCTCTCGAGTCATCAATAATATTTCCAAGTTAAGGCTCCTCTCCTCTCTCTCTTCTCTCCACATTCACGTGGACAGTCCTCCTTGGACTGTTTTCCCACGCACATGGAGCCTCCACGCTCCGAACTACGCAAATTCTTGATAGGTATTAAATTTCATCTTATGATGAAGCTTTAAGAGAGAATGATTGAAAGAATGTTGAGGCAAGTGTCCATAGTAACTAAAAATTAGTTTAGATTTATGCTTGGCCGGTTTACTATTGAGGCAATAGATCTTTCGAGGCGTATGATGGAGGTCTATAGAGTCAAGAAGAATGACTTGCATATGGTTTTTATTGATTTAGAGAAAGCCTATGACTTTGTTATAGGGATATTTTATGGAGAATTTTAGAAAAGAGATAGGTATAGGTTCTATATATTAACCATATAAAGGATATGTAGGATTGAGTTACAACTTTTAAGGTTGGATTGATTGATTACTTTGGTGTCGTTATAAGTCTGCATCAAGGTTCAACTTTAAATCTTTATCTCTTTACCTTGGTCATAGATGAGTTGATGAAGCATATTCAAGTGGGGGTGCCATGGTGTATACTTTTTGCTAATGATATTTTGTTGGTTGATGAGACAAGAGATGGAGTAAACATAGAACGTGAGCTTTAGAGCTAAACTTTAGAAGTTAAAGGCTTTCACCTAAGGCAAAAGTTAGGTATATGAAATCAATGCTTTAAAAATTGGACCAGACCAGCTAGTCAATTGGTTGAATAGAAAATCGGTCGAAGATTGGCTGATTTTTGAAGTAGAGGTCCATATCAATTCTAATCGGTGAAAACTCAATTCAACCGATGCAAATCGGACCTATCGGTCCGACTACACCCTACATTAAAATAGAGGGAGATAGAAAGAAATCGGCTCCTCAATCTCATATGATTCCCTGCTCTCTCTTGTTTCCCCTTGACTCGATCCCCCCTTAGAAATCCTCAAGTCTAGGCCTCCTCCTCATTGGATGCCCTCTTCGTTGCCACTTCATCAGCTCATCCTCCCTACCAGTGCTAGTAAGAACTCCTTCGTTCTCTTCTACCTTTGCTAGTTCCCCTCCTCTGCCGCTTCCTCTCATCCTCTCGGACCACAACCACCACCCCACAACCCCCCTTCCAACTCCTCTTTGACCACAACCACCACCCCATATCCCCCCTTCCAACTCCTCTTCGACCACTACCACCACTTCATGACCCCTTCCCCCATCTTCAACCACCACCACCTCCCACGCACCCCTTGCCTCCTCTTTGACCACCATCACCACCTTACGACCCCCTTCCCTCCTCTCCGACCAGTACCACCTCCCACACCCCTCCTACCTCCTCTTCAACCACCACTACCTCCCATGCCCCCTACCTTCTCCTTGCAAACCACCACCACCCCCTTGCCTTTTATGTCTTTTATTTTAATACGTGCATATTATTCTGTAGTGCAAATGAATATCTAGAAATAACATTTTCTAATAACTAGATTGAGTTTTTTTATGAACTAAATCTCGGTCTAACTCGATTCAACCTGATTAGACCAATACAAACCAAATCAGAGCTTGGCCAATCTGAATGTTCTCAATCCACTTCAAATGTTGACGTCATCATCGGTTCGACCAATTCGATTTGGCTAGCTCGATGGCCTACCTGATTTTTAAAACCTTTTATGAAATACAAGTCTACTCATCGAGGGAACAATGAGGGAATATATGTGAAAATTGGAACATAGTGCATTCCACAAGAAGATGGTTATAGATACTTGGGATCCATTTTTCAATAGGATAGAGAAATTAATGGAGATGTTGCATATAGAATTAGTGTAGGGTGGTTGAAATTAAGGGAAGCATTTGGTATTGTATGTGATAAGAGGATTCTCTTGAAAGTTGGAGTAGCTATAATATTTGCCATGTTGTATGGTTTTGAGTGTTGGGTCGTTACTTATAAGCATATGCAAAAGATTGTGGTAGAAATGTTGTTAAGGATGTGTGGCTATACAAGGAAAGATTGCTTTCGTAATGAGATTTTTCAGGGAAAAAAATGTGTGTGTGTGGTGGGGGGAGGGATCGGGAGAGGATAAAATGAAAAAGACATGTCTAGGTGGTTCAAAAATTAGCAAAGAAGGCTAGTTATTGTCCCAATTTGGAAATGTAAGGAGTTGGATGCTGAACCTTCTATGAGGGGGGTGAGGAAGGCTAAAGAAATGTTGGAAGGAAATTATTCAAAATAATTTCAATGACTTTCATTTAAGCCTAGAAATGGTTCAAAATAGATCTAACCGGAGGCAAAGCATCCATGTAGCCGACCACACTAGGCTCTATTGTTATTTTACATCCTTCTTTTGTCTGGTACAAAACAAAGATGGGTTAGAAGTCCTAACTTTTAGGCTATTTAAGAATGTATTTTGTTTATATGGTGTTATAAATATCTCTTTCAATAAACATGCAAATTCAAAGTCCTAACTTTTGTTTAAGTATTTGCTTAATGAGTTTGTTGTTCTCATGCAGAGACTACATTGGCTTTGCTGCGGCACCCAGATTGTTGCATGTCTGGCTACACATCAGTAAGTTATTTTTAATTGAAAAATGTTTTGAATTACTTTGCTTTTGCAAATTATGTTTTATCATTCAAATGCCTACAACTTGGTTATTGGCATCTCGATTATTTGAATTTCGATTTCGACTAGACCAATCCTTATCCTTCTTTTGAAGCATGATATTTTAGGAAAAGTGAATTCTTAATGTTTTCTACTCTTACCAGTTAATTTAGAAGTCACAACTTGCATTTTTTTGACCTATCACTTACAAGGTTGATGTTAAAAGAAGCATTGATGATGGAGAAAAGCGCTTCAACCAACTTTCAATTGAAGAACGTGGCAAATTTGATGAAGAGACACTTGTGAATGTGAATAGCATCAGGAGGCACAACACAAACTCACAGAGGCTTAAGAGCTTTAGCAATGAATACATTGTGGTAGGAAACATAAATTTTCTCTCAAGTTTCATTTCTTTCAGTTTTTTGGTCATAAACTCATTTTGCGGGCATTGAATTAAATGGGGACTTTTTTTTTTGGCTTGCTTGGGGATCTTATTTGTTGTCCGTTGCATCTCGTTATTGAATTATCCCGTGCTTATCCTATGTTTGAGGGTCCTTTTTTATTTCTACGACAACCAGTAATTATCTTGTGAAACATATTTGCATTTGCATGTAACTTTAGTATATTGCATTACTGAGACAAGCAAGTTGGTTCTAAACTAGAAACTAGAAAGGAACATAATTATACAAGCAGAGGACATTGCACAATATAAGCTAAAACATATCAGGTATTCATTTGTTAAAAGATTTATTACGTTATATTGGGAATGATATTTCCTTGTCCCTTAATTTTGCCTCAAAATAGGTTACCATTTTGGTTGCTATAGAGGGAGTGCATAAACTCCCTATCATCAACAACAGTTCTGACTTGAAAGAGGCTTTACAGAAGCTTGGCTCCATATCTTCCAACAGAACTTTGGTATTGTGAAAATATCCTTGTAACAATATTCCTGAAGCTATATTCAGATATCCACAACCATGTGCTTTATTTTTCTTTGTTGGACTTATTGCAGGCTGTTGAGGTGTTATGGACTCCTCAGAATGAAAATGATACATTGACTGAACGTGAATTGCTGGAAGATTTCCCACTCTTGAGGCCATTATAAACCCAACTTATGATTCAACTCAAGTAATACGGAAATTTGTATCTTAGAGAACACATTCATAACCTAGGTTAAAATCATGTATAAACATGAGGTCCAATTGATCAAACTTTTCACTAGAAAGTGTGCACTGGGAGCTAGTATAGTGCATGTAGTAATTGATAAGTGAAAGTCATTTTTGTCTTTCTTTAATTTGTGGGTACCTGAGTTTGCAGTCATTATCTTTGTATTAGTATTATTGATTTTTGTGTTTACTGGTGTTTGTACATACTTAAAATATTTTGAAAATCATCTTTTTTACAGGAAGCTAATGTTATTTTTTCTCCCAACACATCTCCCTAACTGTCTATATTTGGAAAAAACATTGGGCATTAGCGTAAATTTACGTGATCCAAGAAGGAGCCACTCGCTCCTTTGATTTCACTGTGATTTTTGGTCTTGTTTTAATTCATCCGTAGTGATTTTCTCTTTCTTGAAATATAAGATAGTTTTCCTTTTGTATTCGTAGGTATAACCCCTTATACCTTTTTTTTCTTTATTTTTCAATGCCTAAAGTTAAATTTTATTAACGAAGAGGAAATACGTCAACATTTTACAAGATATCATCAGGTTGGGTTCGGTCGGATGAGGACTCGTGGGACATCAGTTAACGAGCCCGAAGGCTGTGGGATTATTCATTTTTGTATCACATATTTTGGCGTGAAATAAAAAAATAATCATTTTCTTTCTGTGATTACAAATGAATTTGTAATAGGAATCTGACTATTTTGTTCTCAAGTTTATTTCTATCACATTGGCAATTTCCTATCTCGTGGGAATCCAATTAAATTCTTGCTAGTTGGAAAGGTCGAATAAGTCAGAGGGTTGATCCAAATTTAATACTATAGTTATCTAATATATAAGAATTTTCATCTTCTTTTGAAATTGAAACTTTCTAATGTCTCATGAAGATATGAAATAGATTAATCAAGTAAGGAAAAACCAAAAAATTTTCCTTTTTTATTCTTCTTGTTCGTTCCAGGATCACGCTTTAGATCATTAGATAGGAGTCTGAAAAGTTACAAGGAAATAAAAAATATTACTGTTGTGTAAACAAAGACTTCTGGGGGTAAGCATTCCACAATCTCTAAGATAATTTTTTTTTTAATAAGAGGAAATAACAATCTACAACAAGAAATAGTAAACAAATGGTGCTCTACGTTAAGACTTCGCAGCAAACTGCGACATCGACCTGTAGGTGGAGGGTGGAATTAGAGTCAAAACAGAAGGAGCTTCATATTCTAGTATTCCTTTGAGAGGTAGCATGTTGGTATTGCTTTGAGAGGTGGCATTAATGAGGTAGGACTGAAAGTAGTCAACGAGAACAAAAGAGGAAGCGATTGACATGGACAGCAATGGAAGATAGATCCACCGCAATTTGGGAGGTCGTGCAAGGAGGGGGAAGCCAAAGATTTGACGGGATGCATCATACGTAGAGCACCGCTTGATCGAGGGTGGAGTAACGTGAAGTCTTCGGGTGGAGGTTGAGAAGAGCTTACGAAAAGCAACTAGAGGGAGGAACAATAGTGGAAGGAGGTGGGGGTTAAGGAGAGGCTGTGTTGCGTGTGTGTTGGCCGAAACCCTAGCTATAGGTGCTTGCAAGGCCAGTTAGGGGCCTTTGCTGGCGTCAATTTGGTACCAGGGCCTATGGGAGGAGTAGTTGGTGCTCTAGGGTTTGAAGCGTGGTCCCTGATTAATCCCTTAAATCCATACTGAAGTAGATAAGATGTCCAATCAATTTCAAAGCCTTGGATGACGATTAGTTTTCATTCTCCTTGTGAGCTGCTTAATAAATTTCTTATATGTATGACGGTGTTAGATATGCTATTTTATCTATGCCTCCATCTTCATAAAACAAGAAGGGTTTCAATGTAACATCTATACTTATATCTAAAAGAAAGTGCGGTGGCTTCTTGTTACGACCCGATTCCCGAGTCCTTACAGGACACGAGAATCGGACCGACTCGATTGATCCCAAGACTCAGTCATTTAACGAAAAAGTAACAAAAAAGTAATAAAATAAATCACATTCATCATGAAAGCAACTAACAGTAACAAAAGTACAGCAGTAAAAAAAGAACTACTACAGTACACACTACCACAATGGTAGAGAAATTAAAACAGGTACAGAATATGAAGTTTACAATAAAAGAGTATAAAAGTGTAACAAAATACTCACTATTACAGAAACGGGTACAACATAAGTACAACTACTGGGCTCTACTAGGCCCAACACCCTCTGCAGCCGTGGGCTCTAGCTGCTCAACACTTGGTCCTGAAAAAGGTGGTAAGTACGACACGTCAGCAAAACGCTGAGTAGAGTGGCAACCAGCTAGCTAAGAAAAACAGTAAAGGTGGACAGGTAGCTGTTGTTTTTAATTTTTTTCTTTATTTATCTATTTATTCTTTCTTGGTTTATTTCTCAGATCTTTCTCTTGATCTCGAATGTTCCTCGTGAGAATGATCTTAATTGCAATCTTTTCCGAAGAGTAGAAGTAGCACGTGGTGCTCTCTTGGCAGGGAGAGTCCCCCGTGGTGATCCTACACTCAGTCAACCACCCCAAGGTCGCTGACAGGCGTAACGGTGACTACGGCACGCGCGATAAACGCACAGGTAGTTATCTTGCACTAGCACATGGTCAGTCATTTTCGTTAACAGGTGCACCCAAAGCACAGCACAGAACCAATATAAGGTAGAGCCCTCTCAGTAACAGAGGTTTAGCCCCTCTACAGTAACCAAACAGGGGTCTCGCCCCTCCATAGTCCGTGCACCCTCGCCTGACTACCCTGGTTTGCCCAATGGGCCTAACAAGTCGGTGTTGGATAGCTAGCTAAACTCCAGGCCCCGTGGGGTGGCTAGCTCTCTCCCTACACGAGTAGCTCTCCCCGGTACTGTGTACGCGAGGGCCAAAAGTCGATACAAAGTGGCTAGACCTAACCCCGGGTCTCAACCCTAGGGCGGCTAGCTTCGCTTTGCACTAAGAGGTAACATGTACTTCCTTTGGTACCACGTACCCAAGAGACAACATGCTTTCCAGTTCCACTCTTTTTATTTCCAGGAGCTCTACTCCTAATTCCCCGTAGGGTTCATGCTCATGTTTCTCAGGCCAAGCCATACTAGGTTTCACCATTTCAGGTTTATTCGCATATAGCACGTGTTTCCAATATTTAAACTTTATTTTCCAATTTATATACATGCAGCTCGTATTTAATTTCAAATAACAGGAATTACATGTAGCAATTACTAACAACAGTACTCTACATTTCAGAAGCAGCTGTTATTTAATTACAGGCAATTATTATTCTATCTACTCATCAAAGACTGCAATTCATGCATTCAATACAATCGTTCTAGTGTTTCTAGTCCTAGGATTCATGCCATATCCTAGGATCTATCATTCAATCTACTGTTTCTAGTCTTAAGATTCATGCCATACCTTATGATCTATCATTTATTCCAGACATGCATTTATGTTTTGTAAATAACTAAGGGAAGTCACTCTACCTGTAAAATTGGGAGTAATGGGGGTTCGATCGGCAGGTCCACGTGCCTCTGTAACCTCCAAGTCCGCTACAGAACGAGGTCCTAATACAAGGATCAACCACAAGAAACCACTCTGAACAGGATAAAATTATTTCAAACAAGTAGAGAAACTTATTCTGAGAAGAACGAAACCTTAAACGTGGAAATCAGACCTCGAACGGATCCTAAACGGGTTAAAAATGACAACTCTGACTCAAATTAGACATCTGGAACACCTTCCAGACGTCTTAAAAGGGGTCCAGATCCATACCTCACTTTGCGCTACTCCTTAAATGTCCAGGGATCCTGCTGAGTCATCTGGATCTAGTTCCAGATGTTCAACTATCACTCCAAACGTCTGTAGGAACACGAGAATCGAATCGTAACACTTCTGAGATGGCACGTCACCAACTCCTTAGACCCTGTTACTGTTGCACTGTCCCTCTCAGCATTGAGCTCCTTCTTCTGTCATTTTCCTTTTTTTTATTTTTAATTTTCTAACTACAAATCGAGTGCATCTCAAACTTTGATTCTACTTTTACGTTTTTTTTTTTTTTTCCTTTTCATTTCTAATAGCCTACCCATTTATCTCGCAAGTATACTTTAAAATTTGATTTTTATCTCTAAAATTTTAACCTTTTCTCCTTTCTTTATTTGAGATGATGAGATTCAAATCCTGATATAAGGGATTACAAACATTAAAAAAATTTGAACTTTGAATCGATGATAGTCTGCAATGTGTATTGAGGTATATATAATTAGTTATCATCTATTGGAATCAAGAAATTTAAACAATATAGTCTTAATTTAAAGGATTTGGATGTAATTAAAATATTTTTGAATACTTAAAGTTAAATCTTTAAATTAATTGGAAGGTAATTGTTGTCAAAAATAAAAATTGAACTTTGATCATATGAAATGTGCATTAAGGCATATATGATTAGTTATTATCTATTGAAATCAAGGAATTTAAACAACGCAGTCTTAATTCAAAGGATTTGGATACAATTAAAACATTTTTGGATACTCAAATTCAAATGTTTAAATTAATTGGAAGACAATTGTTGACACAATGCAATTAAGAATAGATTTTAACCATTGAATTAGCTCTAATAATTCACATCATACTATAAATATTTAGATTTTCCATAAATATCTCCTAATGGCACTGTGGGAATCCCATTATACATTATTAAAGGAAGGTTACCTCTACCAGTCCACACCAATCTTCCATTCCACCCTCTCTCTTAGGTTCCTCTTCTCCATCCCCTGGTACCCATTCCTCAACCCCACCTCAATCATGAATAGCTTGTAAACATACTTTATTAAAATAATCTATTAAAATGAAAAAACTTACGACATTATATTTACATCACATAGTTAGGATTCTCATAAAAAATAATTTTATTTCACTTTGACAATGTATTTGTCTTCTATCGCAATACAATTTAGATTTGAATTATCCATTTTTCTATAATGATACTTTTATCAACTCCTGACACCTGTCTCCCATTCCACCTTCTCTCTCTCATTCCTCTTCTCAACTCTCTCTTACCAATTCCTCTCTCCCACCTCAATCCACTCGATCTAGATCACCCACCCTCATTTCTGTTTCCATGAATAGTCGATGAACATACTCTATTAGAATAAGTCATTACAGTGCTTATGACATTGTATTTACATCACATAGTTAAGATTCTCATGTAACATAATTTTATTTCACTTCAACAATGCATTTGACTTTTGTCACAATAAAATTTAGAGTTGCATTATCCATGTCCATGTAACGAAATTACTTCGATATATAATTTTTTAACGATGAATTGATAGGGATTACGCAGAAAATCTAATATTTACCGATGCTTAAATTATAATTGACTATGGTAGAAAATAAGATTTACATGTGATGGATAATTTGAAGATGTATGCAACTAGTGGTGGAATCAAAAAATTTAGGTTAAAGGATACCAAGTTAAGAGAGATTATGCATATTATTATTGCTAATTATCAAAATTAAATGCAAACAAAAAATTAAATTATAGATTGAATTTTATTAGAGAGGATTTTTTTATATTTAGTCAAATCATATATCATAGTTAGATATTTAAAAATTTTAAGAACACCCTCAACGAGTGAGAACACTATCACTAGTTTAAGCAAAATATACGATTAGCCTTTTAATTGAGTGGCCAATAGATCCTCGAGGAGGTTGAATCCGTTGTTCTTTCATGTAACTATTTAGCAAAACTTCGATCATTTAAAAATAGCTTACATATTCTCTTTAATTCATGTACGAGGAATTTACAAATACCATGGATCAAGGAATGATAAAAACTTACCAGCGGTTGTGAGACATTAATGCTAACATGAGATCTGTAATGTAGTATCCTTAATTTCATATTCTTTTCTTGATACATAACCTATAAATAGTTTGGACAACCCAACATTCTACTCCTCCTCACCCGTTCAGTCACCTTATCCAACTCTTTACCATAAGCCTTCTTCCTCCATTGGTTGTATAGCCTCTCTCAAAAAATTGGGCTTGACCTTAAATTGGTGGTGCAGAGTCCATTATATGAAGGTACTCTGCACCTTCGACTTAGCTCCTCCATTCATGCGTTCACACGTCAACAACTGAAAGAGGTGCATGCATGAATGAATCTGCTAACCACAGTCCTTAAAAGTAATATGGTGATTAGAAAGATAAAATTATGTGGAACAAAATAATGGATGAGAGAAAATTGATGTGTGATGATTAAAGCTAATGGGTCCCATAGATGGGATTTAATAGAGGAGAGAATGCACGAGATGGGGAATCGGGGAAGAGAAACCAACTAAAGTGAGACCATGCGTTAGGGCTGTCAAATGGATTCGGACCTTATTAATTAACATGATCCTAAGCTTGGCGAACGCAATGCAAAAGGCGACCCGAAAAGTCAGTGCAAGTATTATCATAAGGTGAAATTCACTGCAACTTGAAAAAAATGTTAAAATACATCAATATAAAATAAAAGTATATCGATATAAAATTAAAAATCCTAGATATCTTTTAATTTAAAATTAAAATCATACTGATGTAAAATAAAAATTTATCTATACATTTAAATTTAGAATCACATAAAATTAAATTATTTCAACATAAAATCAAAAATTTCCTATACATTTTCATTTAAAATAAAAAACCACTGGCGACTTTTTTACTCACAAGTGATGGCATTTATTTGAGCGACACGTTACATTTTTTTTTTTTTGTGTGTGAAGCATATTCAACAAATTTACATCTTAAATGCCAACGCATACAATAGAGAATCTGGGTCCGTTACATCCATTCGTTGTAAGACACAGCATTTCGTTTAGTTACTCTGCATTTTTTTCCTATCATTGATCTAAATTTTGACATGACTGTCCATGAATGAGAGGTTAATAAACGTAAGACGGTACCCGCAATCTCCCTTTAAACAAATTAATTACCCCCTTTTAATCGGCTGATGCTCCATTCAAAGGGCAGACCAACAAACCCGGTCAAAGACAGTTGCCGTGATACCGGAGCCGTAGGGGCAATCAAGCCGGGGCCATCATGCATGCTGACCAAGCCAATACCTAACCAAAGGTGGAAGAGCAAATTCTCTCATGTCCTAAACCCCCACCTGCCATCTCATATAAATTTTTGTTTCTGTGGACATTACCGTCGGACCATCCTAAGTACCATATACCCTGTTAGCATCTTCAAGTGGTAGAGAGAAAAAGGAAACAAGAAGAAGAAGAAGTCAAAACAAGATATGACGGTCCGAGGGAGCTGGTTGCTCACACTGGTCACCGTCTTACCGGTGCTTGCGTCGATGATGGTGGTGGTGGTTGCTGCATTTGGATGCTTGCCGAATTGCGTGAGGAGGTGCTCGAATGGCTCGAATGCGCAGGTGTGCACCAACATGTGCTTGAAGGCTTGCTTCCCCAAGGGGTTCGATCATCCCAAGTAGTGTTGAGCCACTGATGGGCAGTTCTAGCTTTGTTCAGGCAGTGATTTCTTGTTCTTATTTTTTTTACCACAAATAAGACTTGTTTTCTTTGGGATACCCTTGCAATTTAGATTAACTTTTATATGAATCTCAATTAGCCTAATGAAATTTGTGTGTAGCCTTGTGCTTCCAATAGTGGTTGGATCGTACCTTGGATCTCGTTTATATGTATCCTTACTTGGCGTGAAAGAGAGAAGGATGGTTTTAGCTTAAGGACGTACGATATGGGTCTTATTTTATTGACCTTTTCATGGCCACTAAGAGTATGTGTAGCTTTCCTTTTGATATATTTTTTTAAAATTGTGGTAAGGGTTTAATTTTTTACGAATGTTTTTGTTGAAATCTGATAAGCATTGGAGTATTTTTATACGGTGCACGAAAAACGGCGAGATTGAAGAGCGAACAGAAGGACTTTTGCGTCGTTAATTTGCTTGCAAATTATTGGAAAAGCTGATAGTTGAATCTCTTGTCATCTTTATATAATTCATCGTATCAAGAGTCTCATTCTGGTTAACCACCATAGTAGGCGGCCTTCACCGACCTCAACAACTCGCCTTTGAAAATCCATATAACAAATCTGTAACTAGGCCTCAAAAATTATGTAATAAATTTATCAAAACCTTGTGTATATAAATCTTTGTAATCAATGAAAAATGTTGAGGTTGATTTTGAGAAAAATTTACATGATTGTTTAACATAATATCACGAGCTTGATGATTTCTCGTCACATCTCAATCCTCTCAACCTCCTACCTATTGTCGTTGCCTGAGCTTCTATAGCTGCTCCGATAGCTTTGCATCACCTCAACACCTTTGCTCGTGACAAAGCCTTTCGACGACAAGAGTGATCACCCACCACTCTTTCTTCCACTCCAATCTCTCCTTGCATCATGTTGGGTTGCCACTCGACCACCCTCGCATTCAACTGATGCGTGATCTTCCCCACATCGAGTCGCCCCTCAAGCCCCACCGTGCCACCGCCACACCCCATCCCCCCAATACCACCGTCGCCCACCCTCAACATCCAAAACCCTATCACCCCAAACCCACTCCACCCCCATATATATACCCAAATACTCGAATATTACCACCTCGACCCAACCCACGAATTGCTACTTTTAACACAAACACCACCCACCCCCCACCCAACAACAAAACTCGATCAACCTCCCCTGCCTCTACAAGCCCGATCTCCCCACACTCCCCTGCCAAGCCCCTCACTGACCGGTCACTCATCGCCAACAACGGTCGGCCTCTCTCCGACATCGTTTTCCCCTTCCAGTCGTTGGAAGTTCCACCTATCCACCACCACACTTTATGTCGCATGGGTGTCTGTCTTGTGCAACTCGCAGTCCTGTCAAGCTCTCCAGACTTGGCTGTCATTGATTTGAGGCGAACTTTTTTTATTCTCGTGATTGACGATGCTACGTACCCAAATTTATCTGCTTGGAATTAGTCAACGAGGAGGACATATTTAACATGTTAAGAGCATCCAATTGCCCTTGCACCCACTCTTTGGTTATCCAAAGATCACCGTGTTTCATACAGAGAATGTGTTTGCGTAAAAGGAACAAGTAAACTTTGAGACTTGGTGTTTCATTGAATAGAAAGTAATATGTTGGTTCAAATAACATCCTCCTTACTAGATTGACTGCATAGGATAGACTAAAAAAATCTTTAAGAGGTTAGAAATTTATGCATACATCGATTCCCTAATAGATTATGATTTCAATCATCACATTCAAATACTTTCTCTAAACATTTGATCTATATGTAACTTTAACTTTTTATGCTTCTAAGAACCTTCTTGATCTGTACAATAACTTAAATATATAAAGAGCCCCCCATGTACATTGGATAATAATAAGAAAGTTTTTAAAGATATATGCCATCTATTAAATTTCAAAGAAAATTTATCTAATTTTCTAGAACAGTTGAAACCAAAAGGATTACCATTACCTTAACTCAACCAATCAAAGACAAATAATTACTTATGGAGCCATCCAATAGTAAATGCCTTTGTCTCGTGTTGTCCCCTCCGGTTTCACATGAAGGTGGCAAATTTGCAATCTTGATGGACTTGTTACCATCTAAGGGCTGTGCAGCAACAACTTGATCGTAACTCTCTCTCCATCGTAGGTACCTCCTTTTGCACAACTTTCTCTCCAACATAGGTACCTCCTGTTACACAGCTTCCAGAAAGGTCCTTGGGAAATAACATACAACTTTACAAATTCTTTGCTAGCCAAATCACATCTATATAATGTAATCTGAATTCCAATGTCCAATGCAAACCATGCCCTTACCCGTCTACGTTGAACATTTTGCTGTAAGCAAAAACGCAAAAAAGAAGGAAAAATAAAGAGGGAAAGGGAAAATTAAAAAGGAATGTATACCTACAACCAGCACACGTCCATTTGCTTGACACAAGGGTTGCCCACGCAACTGGAGCATTCACATTTTTGTTAACAAGTGGTATCTTCTAGGTTTTGGTTTTCAAATTGGTACAAACAATTCTATTCCAAAAAGAAGAAAAAAGAAAAAAATACCAACGGCACGGACAAAGGAAAGAATAAAGGGAGATTTACTCTTTGATGTACCCACTACCACGCCCATTCTACATGATATGTGTGAGTTCATGTGGATGAGGTAGAGCCGATCACATCAAAGTCACATGTGATAATAGATAAAAAAAATTATACTAACTTTTTAATACCTAAAAATACTGTTATCATTTTTAGCTACATATAATTTCCAGCATCACCAAAGTTGAAATGGCTACATATTATTTATATAGTTTGTTTTGGGTAATGTTATTTTGGAAAACATACATATGGTCGTTTGATCAGCTTCCACACCAAGAAAAGTAGTTGCTAGATCAAGCTTGCCACTGTTGGATACTAAAAGAATACATGAGAAACACAAGGCATAGGTGCACAGATCAAATGACCAGAATGGCCCTGCCATAGCTGGTGGCTTCATACATAGAAAATAGAGTAATTAAGAAGCAACACATCCTTTGTTAGTCAGCAGTAGAGCAGCACACTACACTCTGTGCTACACTACATTTGCTGCAGAAGGGCTCTTGACATTTGAAGATAGTGATGCCACTGCCTCCCCCACCGTCAAGTAGAGGGAATCGACACCAAGGAAGCTGTTCGCCTTGTTTGCCCTCTGCAACTTCTCCATCACTTCTCCCACGGGATTCACGAAAGCCAGCTGCAAGCATCAATCGTCAGCTCATCTTTCTTTTCCATTCATTTCTTTAATGCATCGTCTTTTTGCGTGCATGCTTTGAAATATATGAAAAAAATGACTCTTCAAATAGAAGTGCTTGATTAAGAGGTACCTCAAGGCCCATCTTCTCAACTGATTTCTTAAGATCCGTCAGGAAGGAGATGCCACTGGTGTCCACAGCATTGACAGCTGAAATTGGTTTAAGCACCAGGTATTATAGACAAATGCTCGCATAAAAACTATAGAATATGCGTATAATAAATCTAAACGAAGGTAAAATTTGCTGATTAGCTATTTGACCTGACAAGTCCAAGATCATGCATCTAAGCTCATGTTGCTTCTCCACTTCTACCCTTTCGTCGTCGATCCATCTTGAAATTCTAAAAACAATAAATCCTGGACCGATTACAAGTCTGTCTTTCCCCAGTGGTTTTCAATGCACCCCAGCTAACCTCAGTATTTCCAACCGAATTTCTGACTTATTTTGGAAAACATACAGCAATATTTCGTTACTATACTTCCTTCATTGCATACCTATCGGTTAGATATGTTGCGTTCGCAAAGTTGATGGGCGATTCGATTTCAAGGATGAGGAAGCCAGGGATCTTTGTGGCATCCTTATACTGGCTCAAATTGCGATATGTGTTTGTTCCTGAGATGCTCCCAAGAGCCTCCACCTTAGGCCTAATCATTTGCAACATAATCCTACATATGGAGATAGCAACCTGCAAAATGCAACACTTCCTCAGTGCGAGTGATTCAACTTCAAATCGATCGAATATTTAATGCTCACGCCACCAATCTCAACTTAGATTTCGAAAATACTTACAGCGAATGCAAGGCCGTCTTGGACGTTAATGAAGATGACGCCTGCGAGTGCGATTATCGCAACGAAAAAGTCCATCTTATCCATCTTCCACAGCCATACGATGGCCGGAATATCGATGAGGCCAACAACGGCGGTGATTATAATGGCAGCCAGGACAACATTCGGCGTGTAGAAGAAAAGAGGCATGAGGAAGAGTAGGGTCACCATCACTGTCAAAGACATGACTATATTCGACATTGCGCTCTTGCATCCCGCATTGCTGTTGACCGCTGAGCGGGAGAAGGCTCCTGGGAAAAATCAAAAGGCTAAGTTTTGTAACACCCTCTAAATGTCTCATACACATCAAAGATTTCCACCGCTAAGAAAATTTACCTGTGGTTACATAACAAGAGGTGCAAGAGCCAACAACATTCATTAGCCCAATGGCCATCATCTCCTTGTTTCCATCTACCTTGTAGTCCTTGAGCGACGCAAAAGTTCTTCCAACCGCTATGCCTTCCTAAACATTTGATCAAAAACATGCAGGGAGAAGCGTTGTTTCTGGTTGAATCTTTGGGGGTAATTCTTACAAAGGTAACGGTTGACAAACCTGTTATTCTAAATGAATGTTAACCTCCTGGAAACATAACTAATTATTCTGCCTGTTTCTCCCCAAATACCAACGGATCATTATCACGGTGTCATTGGTTTTTGAGTTCAATTAGATGCTATAAAGGGTTCCTAGTTATATTGTCTATAATTTTTTTAACAAAGATGAGCACTTCTATGGAATCAGTCTCCACCCACTATCTACCATACAAATGTCGACCGGGCAACAAATAATAAGAGCTGATACCATGTACGTATACATTAGTAGGCATCACAATGAATGCAAAATATGGATCACAACTCACAGCTAATGAAGTGATTCCGGTCATCACTCCAGTCTTTATCACTGTTGGCAGGTAGCGTCCATCAAAGAGCAACATATCCCATGATGGCCTATTCAACCCACGCTTCAATTCCCCAATCTGTGCATATTTTGTTATTGATATAATACCAATTTCTCTATGGTTCTGAAGAAGATCAGGAAATGAAAACTCATAATGGTACAGAACACTTACTACGCTGACACCATGATTTTCGGCTTTGAATGCAAACACCAAAAGAGTTGATAGTATGACAGACGCCAGCGGTGCTCCGGCAGAGACCCAGAAATATTTGGGAGTTCTCATGCCCTGTTAAGATATCAAATAGCTATGAAACTTTGTAAGTAGATCGGGGCTAACATTAGTTTCTTCAAATTTTGATCTCTGTACATTCCAAAATTTACACTGTCCAAACAATTTAAAACCAGTCACTTCCTGTTACAGAGCCATTTAGACAGGAGTAGAATATCAAACTTAAAAACCTAACAGGAATGAAATTAGTCTCATGCACTGTTGAGTAGAGTATTTGTAATTAAGTTGTTCATAGTTGGAGTTCATCACATGAAATCAACAAATTAACCTTGCCCAATCCTCAACTAGTGGTAAAGGTGTATTTCTGGTGGTCCTACAACCTAACTAAAATAGCAGGAGACAACTTGATTTGCAACAGATCCATCAGAGGTCAATTGATGCGTTTTCAATTTGAGACAAGAAAGCTTTTCCTTTTTCTCTGCGCTACTGTCGTTGTGGAACCTACTGGTGGGTAAGAATGTCCTAATTGCTTTATGCCTAGTATCTAATCTACCGAACCCCTTTCCATGTGACGTGCCAGATTCCAATAAGGTTCACGCGATGTCGTGGGATCCAAATTCGTGGGTCCTAATTTGGATCATACTTTTCTACATCATGTCGTGTATCATCTTTGAAGTGGATCTAACAGTCTGACTTGTTGTGCATAATTGTAGATACATACATATCTTTCTAGTACACCAACTAAGCCCGGTACCCTAAAATTACCCAACTTCATGAACTCTATCTAATTAAGGCTCTACCACGTGAGTTAAGAAACAAAGAATAAGAAGGGGGTATTTGGTTCTTCACAACCCTCAAAACACATGATCTACGATGCAAAAGTGCAGTTTTTGAAATCTAAGATGTGGCTACAACATAGTTGTATCGAATGACCTATGTGTCCTCTCGCAGTCGAACAAATAGGGAGCATGGATGTTCCAGCTAAATGTGTTGCCCATATCCAATAGTCACAACTTTTATGTCAATCTTCGATATATCTTCTAAAGCATCAGTCTTTTAGTTTGATCATATATAAATGAGTTTATTTTGTGAAACCTTATCTACCATGCAGGAGCATAGTCCATAGGTTTTGGTCACTTATCATATAAATATGTGGAAGTGGTGAACAATGTGCCTATTATATTTTGTCGATTATATCAGTCGGGTAGGTCATTTTGGCGATGAGACGTGGAAAAGTTCGGATATGGGATAAGTTCGAGAGGTTGTAGTACTCGCATGATGTCCCTTCCAGCTGGCTTGTTTGGTGCTATATGTACTAGGTGGACCCTTTTTCGTAATGGGAGGGGTGGAACTATTCCTTTTGCAACATGCATGATTTCAGGATAACTGCTCTAATCCAAGTCAAAAGTGGGATACGCGGCATTGATGCTATATCCCCTCTCAAACAAAGGGATGGGACGGATACATTCTGGGGTGAACATTTTTTGGGGAGGAACAGGAGAGAGTACTCACAAAGTGTCTTGCCAGCAACAAGAAGGCAAGGAAGCTGATCCCCATGAGAATGGTTTGCCACGACCACTGCACCCAAAATTAAGAAACGGTCACAGTCACAACTAATAACAAATTTATATGGTAAAAAATATAAATTAACTCCCTTGTATGCATGCATACTTGTTGACGTACCTCCCCCCAAAGTTAAACATTATTGATGCATTTTAGGTGTACAACTAAAAACCACGGATGATTTAATTGGTGTGCAAACAAAGGAGCATACAACTAAAAAGTATCGGTGATATACAATAAAAAGAAAAGGCACCGGTGTTATTTAGTCTTTTTAGGAGTGTGTGGGCGAATGCATGAGTTGGAGGCTGTTACTTTACGCATACATTATCACAAACAAATCAGTAAAATCCCATACTATACTTTGTTTTATACTCTATCTATTTTTTTGGTATGTTTTTTTTAAGGATTAACTCTTGTTTACTTCATCACTTAATATCCCTTTGCTTAACACTGATTTACCTAATATCGATTATCACTGATATTAACCAAATCTGTATTAAAGTCACACACAATCCTCTCTCCCTAACATCGATTGCCTCCCCCCTTCTTTCTAACATCACCATCAAATAAACGTCACAAAGGTTAACATTATAACTTAATATAGATTTAAGTAAACATAAATCGATGTTAATACTATTATGCAGGTAAACACAATTAACGTTTAACATGATTTCATATTCTTTAACATCACTTTCCTTACTCTCCGAGTGAATTAGCCCTCTAAGATAGAAAAGTGCAATTTTTCGGGGAGGGTACGGGAGGTTAAACAATCCCATCGATTACGGGCTTGGATTAAGAATGAAGGTTGTGGAAGGATCACCTCATCAATCTTGTGGAAGACAGAGGAAATGACAGGCACGATAGCCATCTGCTTGGTGAAGTGGACAATCCCAAGTAGAGCCTTGAGCTGCTGCAGAGAGACTATGATGGCTGCACCCGCCATGAACCCCGTGAGCGTTGCCTTTGATAGGAAGTCTATGATGAACCCCAACCTTCAAGAGAAACCAATGAGGAAATTGTGAGATGTCTCGTCTGAGTTATCATCTGGAACTGGAAATTAATTCTGTGTATAATATGTCATCCTTAGAAAATGTAATCAAAGTCATATTATTTGATCGTTAATTGAAGTTGATACCATACTTCACAATTTTTTGATGTTGCAAGTGTTGGCTTCACAGGAATGTCCACGAGACCGGTGTCGATTTTTCTTTCCTTTTTATTATTATTATTTTCAAATAAGGGAACTAAATTTAGGTGTCCAAATAAGACATGTTCTTTTGAAGTTGGTTTCCAAATCTGAGTCTTCTAGGTACCACTTGAGGATTTAGCTTGTGAGTTCCGTTTGAAAAATTTGCCATGATCCAAGTGTGTATATATATATATCCTACTTTGTATGATACAACCCAAAGTGCTCTTCGAAAGCCTACTCTTGCTCGAATTTTGGGCTTGCGAGATCGGGCCCAAATACACCCTTATGTCAGCCACATTGAATGGTGGGTTCGGTTCCTAACAAACATAAGAATTTGGATTTTACAATAGACCCTTAAATAATATAAATAATAAATATAAAAGGTCTTAATTTTTATATTTTTAAATATAAAAGATACAAAAAGCATTTCTGCCATAATAATTTTTTTGAGAACTTCGAACCTCTAATTGCACTTCCCCATGAGAAAGATGGTACTAAACAAGAACGTATATTAAAACCTACGAAGTTACAGAAAAGTGGAATGAATGATTCAATTATTTGAAATGAGGGCACAAGCAGCAAGAAAATTTTTTTGTTAGAATACTGTTTTAATTAATTAAATTCTTTTAATAAGATAAAATAGTTGTTGAGGTTGTAAATAAATAAAAAATTATGTAAATTAGATTGTTCTTTTCATTTATTTATTTATCTTTGTTGGGTATGGCAATTTCTGGTTATTGCATTTTCCGATTCTCTTCAAAAAGCTGCCGGGTAGATTAGGGTTGGCAATATGACATGTTACAATTGAGATAAGTCGATTGTTGAATTGAATGGGGACAAGGTATTTGGTTGTACAATGAAATTAATAGTGGTTGGTGGGATGTATTAACCATTGTAACAAAAACCATATTTTTTATTTAAAAATTGGAAAATGCTGTAGGCTTCTGGTAGAAAATATTGCATTAAAACCTTTAAGTACAACTTCAACGATTCAAAACTCATTGTCATCTATAGAATAACCTCTTTCAACGGGGTAACATGAGGGGTTATCCCATATTCAGATGAACCTTTCTAGGCTGCATTAATTTGGTGAATGCAGTGAGGATGAGTTGTTACGGAAAATAATTGAATTAGGCTACTTGTTATAATAGTGTAAATGTAACATCTCCCACATGAAAAGTAAGATATAAATGGTTGAAGATTATTACTTGATAATTTAGGATTAAGCATTGTTTATGATTGATGTTCATCTATTGGTTCCTTAATATCTAGAAAACTAGTGAGGTCCGTTCCATTGATTGCATGGTGAGATTGGTACTTAATGTTGAATTCTATCAATTTTAGGACACATCGTGTAACACTTTAAAGATAGTCACACAAAGGAAACTCAAAAAAATGAGTAATAAAATATAAAGGATTGAAAGTTAGTACTTAACAACTTAAGCTTATGGGTCCACTAGATCCACACTGAATAAGTTTTCGAAGTTAGCTTTTTTCATTTGACTTAAATTTAAGCTTGACACATTACAAATGGCATTAGAGTGAAAGTCCCTTTAATAGAAGGAAATGGTTACCATTGGGATAGATAAAGAGTGCACAATGATGTGGAGTCATCATTATTATTAAGAGTATGTTTATTAATTGATTAAACCTTAATGAGAACATTAAGTTTTTAAGAGGGTAATGATGTAACACCTCAAAGATAGTCTTACATAGAAAATTCAAAAAAATTAATAGTGTGATATAAAGAATTAAGAATTATCACTTGATAACTTAAACTTAAGCATTTTAGGTGATTGTTATGGGTCCACTAAGCCCATACCCAATAAGTTGTCAAGAATTATTTTTCTCATTTGTCTTGGGTTTAGGTTCGAGTCATTACACATTGTGTCTGGTGAAGGGAGCCGATGGATTTGTGCAACATCTTCATCAGTGGTTGATCTGTGAGGACGATGATGTGTACCAAGAAATATGGCCTTAATTTTCTAGAGACGTTTACTGGGCTAGGGCAAGCTTTTTGATTAGGGGATATTAGCTTTTGGCCCTTGGTATGTCTTAATTACAAAGTAAATTGCTTTATGTACTCCCCCTTCTTTCTTTACCTGGGCAATGTTGATAGTTGAGTTTGAGATAGTTAAGTATAAAATGAAGGGCTCAACTTGTTTGGTGCTACTAGGATGGGAGGAGACTGAAGATATTGCTTGATTTTGCGAGGAGCCTCCTGCAATTAGGGTGTTTAGTGCTCGGCCATGTAACCCTTGCCCATTTTTAGGCACTTCAAGAATGGGAGAATTTGTTCAGATTCTTGGGCTGGCTCTTTCTTTGGTATTTTGATTGATCCTAATGTTGTTTTGTCTTGGGGTTCCAACTGACCCCTTTCTTTGGTCAGTCGGTCGGGTTGGTTAGCAATTATGATAATGTGAGCTTGATTTTCTTGTAATGTGTTTGTTGCTTTAATTTGGGCCTTTGGCTAAGTCATTTTTGGATCCATTAGGCTCGTCATTTGAGCATGAGTTTTCTTCACTCTTCAATTGTCAAGGTCAACTTTGTCTTAATTAGATTCTAATTTAGATCCGAGGTTTTAAGAATGATATCAAAGTCCAACTCCCTCTATTAGGAGTAAATGACTATCTTTTGAACAACCAAAGAATATATCATAAGTTAGAGTCACCATTATTATTAAGTGTATATTAATTAATTGATTGATTAGATATTAAGGATTGCGTTAGGATTTCAGCGAGGAAAATTGTAACACACGTTGCATGTAAGAAAGTCCCACATATATAAGAAACTTATGAAAATAAATAATAAGATATAAAGGATCGTAAATTAATGCTTAATAATTTGGATTGAAGTATTTTGGATAATTGATGTGAGTCATTATATTTATACTTAATATATTATCAAAATCAATTTTTGTTAATAATTTGAGTATAGACTATTACCGTAAAAGATAATTATTCTTTTAAAAGTACTTGTGCAGAGAATGCATTGGAAACCATTTAAGTGTTTTCCAAATTCATATTTTTTGAGAAATAGAGATTAATGATAGGATTTCCATCCATCTGGACAGTTAATATTCCGACTTTAGGTCGCATCCAAAGACTTAGGAAAAGGATGCAACAGTGAATCCTGGACACGGATCAACGGCGCTCCATCTTTATAGGTTACTAATGTCACATGGCAACGCACACGCTGTCCTATTTCTGTTTCGTTAACTCTGGTATACTTCTATCGCACATTCATTTATCTTTTATTTTACTTAAGATTTCTGTTTAACACAACCACGATTTTTTACGACTTTTGAGACATGGAGAGGTTGATCAACGTTTGCGAAGATGTAATTAAGTTTTCAATTAGCTCCCTCACGTTAGGGTAAATTGACCTTTGCGAAAAAAAGAAAGAAAAAACTAACTAATTTCAGGAGAGCAGCTGTCGTATTCAAGTATAAACTTAAAGAGGTAATTAAGGATCAATTGATTGACGACTAAGGATTAATTTACTGAGATGACCAACCTATAAAATCTTAATATCTATTTTGAAGGATTAACGTCTATTTGTTGATATCAATTTTAAATGTTTATATTAATATCTATTTAAATAAATATCATAAAAGTTAATTTAATTATAATTTAAGTAAATATAAAATAATATTTGCACTTATCTATAAATAAATAAAAATAAAAATTAATATCAATTCCATATTTTTTAATAACAATTTCGTAACCTCCTAAGACAATTTATCCTCAGAGACCAAACTCGATTAAGGTACCAACCTGAGTACACCGAGCAGAGCTTGAAACAACCCCGCGAAGAGCGTAGCCGTAAACGCCAACTGCAAGTAGAGTAACGCGTCGGCGGTCGTGCCGTTCGGGTGGGCGACCTCCGTCAAAATGGACCCCATGATTAGCGACGCAATCGACACCGGCCCAACCGCAAGGTCCCTCGAGCTCCCCAACACCGCATACACCATTGGTGGCACAAAGCTCGAATCTACGTACATACACGTACACACACATACGAACGTTAGTTATTACACGAATAATGTTGTTAGATCCTCACAACAACAACAATTAACAACAATTAATTATGGTAATAATTAACAAGCCCAAGCGATCGTGCATGCTTACATAGTCCAATGATGGGTGGCAAGTTGGCAAGCTTGGCATAGCTAATACCCTTCTCCATGACCACATTTACATCAAGATAGAAGTCATTGAAGAATCATATATATAATTAACTAAGCACTCCAACCATGTGAACGAAAATGACACCATACATCATAAGATTATATATAGGCAGACCCATCGGTACCTGAGGAATGGCCAAGCTAGCAATGGTGAGACCAGAGACGAGGTCTGACTTGAGCATGGACAGGCTATACCGAGGGAGCCATTGGAGGATGGGGAACACATACTGAGCTGCAAGGACCCATTTGGTTTTTAGGGTCTTCCCCTTGAACTGTCTAAATGGGTCGTCGGAGAAGAAGGTCTCCTTGAACCTGCCCTTGAGCTTGGCAGCCGTGCTACGGGGTGACGGCGCAGCTACCCCGTGGGTCACCTCGAGGGCAACCTCCCCCGCCTCCCTCCCGGAATCCCCTCCCAATGCCATCTTGCTGTGGGTGCCGGGGACGTCGGTGTAGGTGGTGGTGGTGGTGTGCTTCTTGTGGAACGGTATTTTAAAGCCGGAGGGGCGCAAGAGAACAATGGGTACAAAACAAGAGGGGGCCAAGAAAGCAAGGGGGTGGTGTGGTGGTGGAGAGAACAGGGAAAGTGGTGGGGATTGGGTTAAAAGGCCAGCAATCATGAACGTATGTTTTAATCGTAGAACAAAAATTTGAGAAGAGTAAAAAAAAAAAAAAAGGCTGCGTAGGGAAAATAAAATAAAATAACGTAGAGGAGGATATTTATTTGAGCGATGGAGTGGCCGTTGAAGTAAAATGATTGATTTAGTGATGTCAGTGATGATCTTTTAATGCTGTATTTTATGTGTGAGTGGATTATAGTAAATATATATATATATATATATATATATATATATATATATATATATTAAAAGAAAATTTAGTAGATATATTATATGAGAAATAGGAACGTGAAATTTATATGTACATAATTTATGTAAAGTTTAATTAATATCTTTCTCTGTAATTAATATTTTGAAGTAAAAATTTAATAATTAAGATCATTATATATGGATATGTTATGTATAAAATTTCAAGTCAACCTGATACTCCTATTCTCTATATTGAAAGAGGTTCAATTTCAACGGTTTAAATATTACAAAATTTGATCTTACTTGATAGTGGTACTACGGTCATCCAACTTAATGAAATTTTACATACTTTATATTTTTACTAAATGATTTTAATTCCTAAATTTTTATTTTAAAACATTGATTATGTATAGAATTATACATAAACTTCTCGTAACTTAGGTGTATGTGAGCTTCATGCTTCTTGTCCTCGTATTATATTAGAGTGAATATATTTTAATATATATTAATGTTGATATGATGTAATTAGTTAATTTAATATTCATGTTAATTGATGAAATAAAATAACTTATATCCCTTAAGTTTAGATTTTATTTCTTTGACCAAAGGATAAGGCTTCTTAAGCAAGATGAGAAGAACAAGCGGTCATCCAAATTGAGAAGAGGAGTTCACAAGAAGTTTTCGGAAAGGAGGTCGAGCATGAAACTGGAGATAACATAGAAGAATCTAATCTCATGAGTAGTCCTCCTCAAAGGACAATTTCCTTTTATATGGGGTCCCTCTTGGATCTCTCTTTGATTGTTAATTTGGTTGGGGAGAACAGATCGGTTCGGTGCTTTACATATATATATATATATGCAATCCGAAAACTTTGTGCTTCATTTTAGGTATATATATTTGTGTGCATATATACATACACCTGTGTACGTCTGGAGCTGTTTGGATATTCCTTGTCGCAAAGGCAGCATTTTGCAAGGGTTCGCAGGTTAAATTCTAAAGAAAAATGATAAATGCATGGCTGAATCTACCGCTGATTCTAAAGGAAAAAGGGAAATGCTTATCCCTTAGTTGTTGCCGCGGTAGAGATTGGAGAGGAGATTGCCACGATTCGATTACGTCGGATCGGCTGTCGAATGGGACGTACGTCCCCCATCTCCCAATTCTAAATGTCAATCGAACTCAGCGTTTAAAGGCGATGACGTTCATGAGTAAACGAAATAAATAACTTACAAATTTACCCCTTTAAATTAGTTAAAATTTTAATTAAAATTTTATCGTTCTCACTTAAGCGATGAGATTCAAAATAAAAATTTATCATTTTTATTTAAGTAATATGAACTATCGAGTCTTAACATTCTGAGTGAGGTCGTAAGTTGGAAACGTAATGGCCTATTTATTTAGTTTTTTTTTAAAAAATATATAAAAAAAAGAAAAAAAGCTCTGTCAACTGTTACTTGGGAAAACTTTGGTATGATTGTGTTCAGTGTTGTCTTTCCCGCAAACATTGCGATTCACGACCTCTAACTTGCATGATCAAACACATGTAACTCCGAGGTGCTCTAGCATGTTCGATCGTTTTCTTTACTAATTTATAGCAACTCTAGCATGTAACTTAATTCATTTTATTCTAATTAAGTAAAATAAAATAGGGAATCTCTCCAAGCTCCTGCTTCTTGTTCTTGCCGCATGTCGGGCTTCACGGGGTCAATTTCTGCATCCATTTTGGGACTTGGCTGGGGAAGTCGGTTTCTATATAAATTAAAAATTGTCAGCGTTGCGGCCGTTTGTTCATTGGGCTGCGTTTCAAGCGGAAGGAGAAAAGAGGGCACGTGTTGCGTGGCAGGCAGGGTGTCCGAAGATGAGCATTTAATTAAAATAGGGAAGAATTCAATTTTTTCTAAGATGTGACGGGGGAAAGAAAGAAGAGAGAGATTCGATCACCTGAGGGGAAGATTACTTTCAGTACAAACGAAAAACTTTCATGGGAATAGAGTCAAACAAAATGATAGAAAGAAGAAATAGAAAATATGGTAATAGAAAAAGAAGGGCGAAAGGATTTCAATCGTGTTCCTTCAATGTTTGAAAGTGTAATAAATCTCATGTTTATAGAAATTACGGCGTCATTAAGATGTAATCTCGATGATTGGAACAATCTATGCTAACAAGAGAGTCGAAAGACATCTACATCTGACAAGGGTCGTGAAATCTAGATCGTACGGAATCTCACGTGATCACAAGGATAAAGTTGTCCCCTCCGTCTTTGATCAAAGAGAAGCACCACCGGTTGGCCAACCCAACCCTCTCTGCAGTGAGCACTGAAACGACCATCCGAAGCATTGCAATGATGAACGACGATAGCTCGACAATGAGTGATCCATTCCTTGAGCCGACGTCGCACCTGCAGTTGCCTCTCCAACGGCAATGTTGAGGGAGAGTGAATCAACGCGGCGAGGCCGAAAACTAGATCTATGAAGAAGGGGGCATAGGCCCGCTGAGGCCCCACCTAGATCTAGGGTTCTCGGGGCACTCGAGCAGAGGGAAGGGGAAAGGGCGAACTACGTGGGGGGAATTGGCAGGAAAAGGATTTGCACACGCCGGATGGGAGAGCCGCGCGAACGTTGGAGATCGTGGGTTTGAAATGAGGTGTGTGAGAGGAAGGGTGTTTACACTTGATATGTGTTGCTGTTATTTTTTAATGGGGGAGTGATGATTGGGAAGCTAATTGACGGCCGGATTAGTGGGGAGGGAAATTAAGATCGAGAGAAAGTTCGTAATTAAGCATTGTTACATCAGAGGCACGTATTTGATCAAATTAAATAGGAGGCCACCAAACTCTAGGGGTGGTTGGAATGAACCTGTAGCCTGTTTCATCATTTCATGTGCCTTTATTGCAAGTAGTGAACACATGCTTTAGTGCGAGAATCAAGCGAAGGAATCGATTGATGCTCTCGTTCACCGATCTATGCAGTAGAGCTGAGTGTCTGTCTCTTGGGAAGCATCCCCTCAAGGATTTCAGTGTTTGGATTATTCAAATAGTTTAAGTAATAAATAACTTCCGTAAATTTACGAAAGATGATAGGGACTAAAAATTAGATGGAAGAGAATACGAACTCGTAGACCTAATCTTTTAGGTCATGTTTGATAGAGGTTTTAAGTTGAAGATTGGGTAAAATTTATAAAATTTTAAAGAGGGATAATTAGATGGATAAGAGAAGAGTTGGTTGGTGTGAATGTAATAATTAAGTTTATATAATATTTTTAATTTTTTTTATTTATATTAGGAGTGGATTAATAAGAGGTAAATATGATATGTGTGAGTGAGTTGGTAGTAATAAATATAATTCATGAGGGATAAATGTGATGGATAAAGAATAAAATTTATATATTATTCATACATTGTAAAATTACTTATTGCTACTTAGGATAAGACTCCATTTTAAAATCACATGAAAAGGGCCTTAATGAAGTACTTGACGGTGTGCCCACATCCTTAGCGTTGGATTTGGATCACTATCATGCTTGAGAAACATGGTTAATTAGGAAATCGGGTAAAATTTTAAAACAAAATATACTTTGGATGATTCCTTCTCCCAAACCTTGGGTAGCGTAAGGGCCAATTTCATGGGAGTAGGAAAAAAAACAAATTATATAAGGAATTGTAAGTTTCTGAAATAAGTCAAGGAATTAGGTGTTTATGGTATTTAGAAAGAAATTAGGTATTTGATAAAAAAGAATGTCACATTATGAAATTATGACAAATAAAAAGAAAAAATAAATCACCTAACTTTAAAATAAAATAATTCTAAAATGAAGGCTCAATTTGGAGGTTAAATCCTTATTCCAAACAACCTCTAAACAATTGGTATAACTTATGTAAAGAACATAGAACATCTGCCTTTTCCGCTAATGATTTGGAATCCCACGTTTGATGGAATCTCATGGAGATCCGAGTCACTTTTGTGATTTTACAAACACCCAAGTAATCATATATAATTGTTCAACGGTGTAGTAGCGAGAACTTCCATGCATTAATATTAGATAGGAAAGTACGAAGAACCAATTCATTCCTAACATATTGCGAAAACACCATTATCTCTACGACCAAATTGTTTCCACTCTATAAAGCCAATGTTGCTAGTCTAGATAATATATGCAAAATTCTTACTTGTGAATGTGCTTGTGAACATACATGTTGAAGGCTATAGTTGTGGAAGACATGTAGTCTACCTTAAGTAGCCAAGGTGTGTAGAATGACCATGAAGGTGCACGTGCATGCATGGGGAGACATATGCACACATGAGGGCTTAGTGTCCACACTTAAGATAGTATGTGTGCACGTAAGTGGAAGCTTCCGAGGAGCCATGTTGGAAAATATTATGGACATTACAGAAACATTTGGAAAGGGGAGGTTAAGATTGTGAGAGATCACCGCTTCTCCAAAGCTTCCATCATCCCTAAGTCCATTGCTAGATATAACTAACATGATGATTAGCCTTTCAACTTTGATATCATATGCAATATCAGGCTATGACCGATAACAATAGAGAGGAAGAACGAAAGAGAGAGTAGAAAAAATGGTGAGGTAGTTTTTTCACACACCACCCACCTCACTCACATGCTTTATTCATATCTAAGGTTACATGCTCAAGTATAGACAAGGTATATAAGCCTCAATGGTCTACAAGTTATCAAGGGTTCAAGGAATATTTGCACTTGTCGGGCACAAGCTTGATGGCCTTAAGCTACGTCATACACTAATTAATGACACCAAAAGTATTCAAAAATTTCACGAAAGGTTGTGGATCTCCTATAATTAATCCCACATAGTGTCGTCATCTTCTTGGAAGTCTCCAATAGCTTCTATTCACATGCCTAAACATTACATTTGCTATTAATAGACTTAGCCAAGTCACGCATTGCTTCAATGATCTTCATTTTAATGCTCTAAAGTGAGTTCTTCATTATTTAAAAAGAAACATTTAGTACAAAATATATTTATTGACACCTTCACCATTTACCCTCAATGCATATCGTGCCACGAAGATAGAAAATCAACCATTATCTTTGTCATCTTTCATGACAAATTTCCAATTTTGTGGAGTCACAAAAAGTAACCCCACAATGATGCGTGATTGTGAGATTCACAAGAGGATAAGAAGTCTCATGCATAAAAATATGATTACTTATAAATTTATCGAGCTTTCAAAATAGATAAAAACAAATATAATCGGAATTTGAATTATCCTCGAGGAGATAAAATAATCTAAAATGCTAATTATTTATCTAAATTAGCTATATCATTTTAGTTTTAGGAAATATTTCATATTTTTTGAAGGGGAACTACGTAATAACAATCCTGCCAAATATCACCAGGAAACTCATAGTACTGTGCACATAATAAAATTTTAAACGACTATGAGAGACTACAGTACAATAATCAAAACAATAAAATGAAAATAAATTATATATTTTTTTAAATAGAGGATATGCATAAAATTTGAGGGAGATCTAAATATACTATTCAGAAGCTAACAGGAAAAATTTAAGAAATTTGGAAGCATGGATTTTAAGGAATAAAATTTGAAGTAAAATTTTATTAATAAAATAATGTAATGATTACAATTACCGGAGAGAGAGAATAAGTAAGGAGAGTATCTCAAAATGGTGATGTTTGGCGTGAAGATGGGGTGGATGTCAGCGAAGAGATGGGAGTCCGTCGAAGGGTATCATGCTCAAGATGCAGAGGTAGAGAGAAGGAACGAAAAAGAATATGAGATGTGGATTCCATGAGAAATATTTCAAGTAATTTCAAAAATACTAGGATTTTTGTACCAAAATATTTGGAGACTTTGGAAGCTCCTAATTCCATTAAAATTAAGGTTAAATCCATTGAATTTTTATTAGGAACAGGATTTGGACTTATTTTCGCTCTTTCATTTTTTTTTTTTTTTTTTCTCTGCATCAATGCGCCTCCGAAATTGAACCCAATTTCCTTAGCGTCAATCGGGAATACTCTCTTCCACCCCCTCCTCCACACCCCACTCTTTTTTAATTCTTTTATCTCCTTTTTCTTTTTCTGTCTAATCATCGTTTCTTTTACATTGGCTTCCGCAAGTATCATCTTTAAATTCCATCTTTGCATCTCGTGAATTCTCTCCAATCATTTACCATCTCGTGACTTCTCATATTACAATAATTAATATGGAGTATGTTTTCTTGTATTTTCTCTCCTTACATTAAAAATTAAATAAATTAGATTATTTATAAATATAAAATAAAAAGTTAAAAATATCTAAATAATAATAAAAAATAAGTAAAAAAATTATGTAAAATTATGATGTATTTAATGTTATCTTCCACAGAAGTAGAGTTTTGTGCTATAGTTAACTCCACTATTGAAATTATTTTGCTTCAATCACTGCTTCAAAAGTTGGACATCTATAAGTACGCCATATATACAATCTATGGTGACAATGTGGGTAACAAATATATGACTAAAAATTTAAATTTTCGCAATTACATATGTCGAAATTAATTATCATTTTGTGCGTGATGTTGTTGCAAAAGAAGCTACTTGAAGTTCCCTATCCCCCACTACATGTCAATTGGAAGATCCACTTATCAAACCATTGTCCAAGACTTATTTTACTCAACTTTGTCTCAAGCTTCAACTTTTCTTAAAGTGTACGACTTGTAGGGGCGTATCATCGATATTACACAAATCTCTGGAAAAGGCCATTCTTGTAATTACCATGAATTCCTTATCAAAAAATATGATTGTCGACTATCGGTTCGTACTAAAAAGGGATTTTAAAATGTCGTTGTTGTAGTATATGTTACAAATACAAATCGTTGTCACGTTAATTTTATTTATATACTTAATTTATACTGGTTTATTCTAATTTACTCACTGAGAGGTAGTTATTGATATACATCACTCTCTAAGTCCAAAAATATTCTTTAATTCCAAAAAAGATTGATTTTATATACAATAATGAGTGAATGAATCAAATAATGGAAGAATGAATCAATTTTAAACACAAAAATGAACTATAATGTTTGAAAACATTTATCTACAAACAAGCATAAAAAATCATAAATAAATACTCTATATTATCTATTTACAACTTATATTAATAATACTTAACTATATGTACAATAATGAGTAATAATATGTACTATATTAACTTAACCTAACTTACTAATATTTACTGTAACGTATAATGTATCTACAGTGACGTATGAAAGTGTCGCTATAACCTTAGAAAACTATTTGCATGAGCTAAGGTAAAAACTAATGTCTATACCGACATATAATACTATCTACATTGACGAATATATCTGTCACTAAAGCTATAGCTTATTTATACACATATATAGCTTAAACATTACTCTATATACCCTTATATACTCTATTTACACACATATATACACCAACACACTTCTCACACACAAGCCCTAATGACTTGAGTACTTAGCCAATTTCTTAGCCATCCCTCTCTACATCTTCTTCTTTGTTAACTTTTTTTTATACTTAGCCACATTTTAGGTGCCCTTTCTTCTTCCTTCTCTTGTTAACACTTAAGCCATTTTGCCTTTACAACACTTAGCAATTTTAGCTTCACAACCTCTCTACACTTAGGCAATTTAGCTCAAGCCCTCTCTGATCTTAAGCCTTGATTACAGTTCATCTTAATTAAAAATTAGTTCTTAATTGGCGGGCAACCTTTTTAAGGGATACACAGCACCCCCAAGGGTGGGACTAAACCTTTACTAAGGCAGTCCTAATCCATAATTAGGTGCATTAACCACATTTTTGGATCATTATTGGACCTAATCAGACTCACGCACAGTGCACAGCTCCCAACCATGCACCGCACTCGCATAATTCCATGCCAATGCTCATAATAGTATCAGAAAATAGAAGGATAGTAGGTAGTGTGTATATGGGCGCCTAGCGACATGACGACTGGTGAAGCCTAAGGACAAAAACCTAATAACGAGGTGTAGGCGTTCTTTAGCCACTGATGTGGCGCTATTCAATGTGCCCCTCAGGCGCTGCTGTGCATTCGACTGCATCTTGATTTGCTTACTTTGGCCCTCGAATTGAGGGCCATAATTCATTCTAATTTAAAAATAAATTACTTGATTTTAAAGCCCACATAGAACTACATAATTATGTAATTTATTTACAAAATTAATTAGTTTTACTATATAAATAAATTAGCTAAACTTTACAATTTATACATATTGATTTATAGGTTTATTTCTTAATTAACATTTAAATTAATTGATTAATGACCAAATTGACATTGTATATTATTAATATACATATTAAATTATTTAGTACACATTTTTATGATATTTTACAAGTTTTATTTCAATTTATATATATTTAAACGTGCATTTTCAAGCTGTTATACATATAAATTAGGTATAAATAGTATAATACAGTATAAATATAGTCAAATTAGTTTAAATTACTTAAAATAATATAATACAACTATACGGTATAAATTAGTTCAATAATTACTTAATTTCCTAATTTATTTTAATTTAATTTAGTAAACTACCTAATAATTTATTAAATAAATTATTCACTGTATAAATATAATTAAATTAGTTTGCAGGGATTATAATGTACATAATAAGTATATAAATTTGTATTTACAGTGTTACTGATAAATAAGTTTGTTTATTGGGGTTTATAAATTTATATGACTTATAGTACATATAAGTTAATTAAATTAATATCTACTTATTTAAGAAAGTTATATATATGTTAAGTTATCCTAAACACTTAATTAGACTATAAAATACATATATAAGTTATATGTATAAATTATATACACATATAACTTAGTATATAGCTTATATATACATGTACATACCTAGTATACACAGTATTTTTAGGTTTTTTCTTAGTTTTTCTGCTTGTTATGGGTTTTATAAGTTTTATAGAGGTAGGGGGTGAGAAAAAAAGATTGAGATGAGATGAATAGAGTGTTTTTGGGATTTTTTAAAGTTGAGTTCTTTTATTAAATTCTAAAATAGATTAAACCGTCGGCTAGTACGTTTTACCAAGTCAGGGGTTCAGAATACCTTAAAATTTGGCATACACTTAAAAATATACCTATTCTTACTCACTACGCATTTATTTTAATTTCTTAGAATTTTTGTATAGTTTTTATTTATTTACAAAGGAAGTAGTTTCTAGACTTTAAAGGGATTTACACTTAAGAACCTATAGCCTAAATTTAAGTTGTAAGGGGTGGAATGGCAGTATAGGCATTTAGTTATGTTCATGACATTATAAGGAAGCTGTTCAAACATATAAATGTAAATTTCAACTCAATTTCATCTCATTTTCTATATTTGGGTAGATTACACATATGCTAGTTGACAATGGAAATTTACATTCAAATTACAAGCCAATTTAATGAGATTTAAAGACAATTAACCATACATGAAAGCTTGTACATATAAAATGCACTATGCAACACATATCAACTGTTTAACACTTCAAATCCCAGTTACAACCCCATTGATCCAGACTATTAAACAGCAACAACTATAGCAGCTGCAATAACTACAGCAGAAGCGGCAACAACAACATCTAATGGCTGCAGCAGCTATTAGATGTCTTTAATCCAAAACCAAATGTCTTAAAAGAAAATTCACAGGCTACTGTGACTCTAATCATCAATTCAGCTGCTCTAATGCCAATTTCAGCCCAAGAACATCCAAGAGCAGACTTAAGAAAGTCTGATCAGGGATCAAAATATCCAAATTAAGAAGTATTTCTCATCTTAAAACCTTTTTGAAATCAGAAAAGAAGATTTGACAATCATATTTATAAAATAGAATTTCAATCCCTTTGTAGAAACCATTTCAAATCTTCTTCATTCTCAATTCCAAACCTTCAATGTTAAATCATGAAATTGATTATATGGAGGGTAAAATGTTGTCCCAATTGGGCTTTTGCTTTGGGTCTTTCACTGATCTCTTCACTCAATCTCCTTGAACACCATTGATGGGTGATCAAGGTAATTGTGTAAATTAATTAGGACCCGTTGGGTCCTTGTTCCATCTCAAATCAGAGTGAACTAATTTTCCTTGATAGAACTCTCCAACTAAGGGCTTAGATTAGATATATGGTCATCCACAAATTAAAACAAAGCTCAAAAACATTGGAATCCTTGCATACCTCAAAATCAAACCTATTAAATCTCAAAAAGCTTGATTAAATCCGATAAAGCCTCAAATGAATTCCAAATCACCGATCTGAATAGTAAACACCATTTTAAACAATATCGAGCAATTTGAGTTGATAGAACAAGATCGGAAGGTCTTTGTAGAATTGTAAAATGAATGAGTGACCCCCTAAAGTGATTGTTGACGCTAATTTCAGATCTACGAACCAAGGTTCTCAGGTCTGAAATTAGACCTTAATGTATGGGTGATTAGTGAAATTCAAATCGAGGGAAAAATAAGGCAATCAAATGGAATGAAAGGGTAGAAAAATGAGTTGATGATGCATATGTAAGTCTCTCTAGTCTGAATTGATCAGAGAGATGCTAATTGAATATAAATTACTCTACTCCTATACTAATTTAACACTACAATTAACTAGAAAGTAGTAAAACTATACTAATTCTACTCCTAGAAAGCATGTAAATCTATCTAATGGGATGAAGTTGTCTAAGGTCACCTGCCGTTGGCTGGTGACGACGAAAGGGGAGAAGACCAGTAGTTGACGAACTTATCTAAGCACCACCACTCGGTCGGCTGGGGGGCAATTGAAAGGAGGAAGTAGGGCCTGTGCTATCATCGCAGGTGGATGAATTGGAGATGAGAGGAAGCTGCAGGTGTGGACAAAAGGAATCACTCCAGAGAAGAGAGCGATTAAGGTCTGTGCGCGAGTTGAGGGAATGCTTAAGTAGAGCTTGAGAGTGATTTAGGTAACCATGAGGTGGGATTAGTCATTTAGGTTAAGGACGGTCACGATGAGAGGAGAGGACATGTGAAGAACCAAATCGAAGATGGGTCGTTGGATTAGATTTGGAGAGGATGGTGAAGTTATGCGCAAATTCACGCAAAGCTTCGAATTGGATTGAGCCACCAAATCAAAGGATCATGAAATGGGTGGCTAGGATGGACCATGTTCTTGAGTGAACAGTGGACCAGCGAGCTGCAGGTGTTGGCTCAGGTGTGTTGGGTATTTTGCAGAGATGTCCAACAAGGTGAAACGGTAGAACAATTATAAAAAGGCGAATAAGTGGTAGAGAAGTCTATCAGAGCAGTCCCTATGGTCTTACAATTAAGTCCTTACGTCCTACAAATAGGCTCCTGAAGGTTTTATAATGAATGAAATGTTATGAATGGACACCTAAATGTGAAACTCTTAATGCATGGTCTTAATGATGGCCAAATGTTACTAAGTTTTTATTAAAGTTTGATTAAATATCTTAGAAGTTAATTTCACTTTTTATTTGAAATTTTGAGCTCAATTGTGTGTTAAATTTGCAATTGGATAATCATTTTATGTTTATTAATAGAATATCTCAATAAATGACCTAATTATGTATTTTTAGCACCGATTTAGTGTTTTAGGTCTTTTCTGTTAATTTTCACACTTAACTCTTTTTTTGTGTTAATTTGGTAATGTTTAACGTAATTTCTAGTTTGACTTGAACATTTTAGGTATGATGAGCCACACCTCATCACTTGTAGACCGTTGAGGCTATTATGCTTTGTTTGCATTTTAATGTGTACCCTATGCTATAAATAAAGCATGTGTGTAAGGTGTGTGGTGTGTGAGAAAACCACCTTACCGTTTTTCTTGCTCTCTCTTTTCTTTTTCCTCCACTTTCTTTTTCTTCTCTATTGCTAATGGCTACGGCTTGATCCTACATAGAGAAGATGCTTTACCATGAAGGAGAGTACTTGTCTCCCCAGTGAAGTTCCATTCTAGAGGAGTTAATTATACATCATGTACCAACGTGCGATCTCCTCGGTGGGTAGTTTGTGTGTTCTTTTTCCTCCTAATACTTTCTCGTTTTAGGGTTTGCCTTGGTTATATTGACCTTGTGGGTGTAGATCGATCTCGATTAACCTTGTGGGTTTATCTTGTCAAATTGTGTTAGCCATTTGTGGGTGCCAAGGTTTTGTTTCAGTAGTTGTAGGATTAGAGCCTTTGAAATTTATCACATTGTTTGTCGAGTATGATGATGTACATTTTTCTTAAATGCAAGAATTTCAGATCTTATCGAAAGCATTACCAGATTTTTCTCCTAGAAAGGAGGAAATGCATGCGCATCAGAACCTTAATGACCAATGAGTGGTTGACCTTGTACACACACAACATCGTGCTTCTATATATTTTATATATCACCGAAAAAAAACGGTAGCAAAATCATACGAGGGAAGTCATGACTTGGAAGCTTACGAACGATTTTAGTAATGCATAGCATTTGCTGAAAAATAGTGTCCCACTTATCTAAAAATTAAAATAAGACTAGGTCCTCTGAGAAGGGTGTGGGAACTAATGAATGTTTGCTTCAGTTGAAAAGTGAAAAAAAGGTATTGTGCAACGTATTTTATAATATACGAATTGAAGTGATGATTTCAATCATTATGTTTAAAATTTTTATTAGTGTAAGTTACCTTTTATCGATGAAAAATTAATATTTAAGTGAAAAATTACTTTTTATAAGTGTAAAAATCATATTTAAAGTGAAAAATTATCTTTTATGGATGAAAACAAAATACACCGATGTATTTTTAATAATCATTTGCAATCGATATTTTTTAATTTCTTTAATTTTGATTCTGATTTTAAATTCATTGATTTTTAATCGTATGTTACAAAAATACATTCCAAGATATATTTGGTACTTACATCCTTTATTTTATTATTATTATTTTTTCATTTATTCAGAGGAAAAACGAACTAATGTTGGATTGTTTGTACAGATATACGGGGGGGAATACGGTATACTTAAATTTAGTGCCCTGGATGATCACGTGAGGATGTCCAAAAGTTAAAATGGGCATTTGCCCAACCTAAAGAGTGTATAGCTTGTCCATTACGTCCAATTGGGTGAACTGTTTCGGCACAGTCCTGGAAGCATTATCCAAGGTCAAAAGTTAGTGAATTACACTGCACGATTTGCTATCTACCCTATTATCTCGATCTGTCAGAGTTTATTGTGGTTTTGGATAATATCTCGAGTAATTTACAAAAGATTCCCCAATAATAGCTATATCCCATACATAAATGTTTATTACATATTAATATCCAATGATAACGAACGTAACACTTTGGGCTCTCTATAACAGTATCATTATCTCGTCTGGTCATGCACATGCAAAGATGTAAGAGGATATTTTTGATCTTTTTTTTTTTTTTTTTTTGCCAATTATTCCATGCTTTGGACGATGGCGACGGGGTGGTGTCTCAAATCCAATTCATATAGTACAGCCTCTGTATATATTAATGGGGATGGGGTGATGTAAAACAAAGGGAGAGTAGATGTGTGCCGTATACATATTACGATCGAAATCTTTGCTCCTGCACTAACTAATATCTCATCATGCATCAACTTCCATAAGAGGAAAACGAAAAACAAGCTAACCAGATGCAAATTTACAACTCTACGTTCAATTAGCAAACTAGATGCACGAAAAGCTAGCATTTATTTTGCCCTGCACATGTTGGCTATTACACGTGGTTGATATTTAGCATGAATTCAAGCAATTATTTTCACACACACATGTACGTACAAGCGAGCATGCACATATATACCCATCGTTTTCGTAAAGCATATATCTTTAATTTAAATCTTAATTTTTCCCCGCATGTCCATGTGTATTTTTGAGCTGAAAAATGCAGGTCCTTTATTTCATACATACATTCCAGATTAAAACGAAGAACATGATGATAAACGAAGAAAAAGGGTTAATTAATTAGCTCGTCCATCTATTAAGACAAGGTCGACCGTTTTATAAGAAATTGATGGTTGATGTGCAGATTCGATCAATACACAGTCGCGTTGGCTTGATAATTAATTACTAGCATGTTGTCTTGCGGAAGGAATTAGATAAAGGAAAAAGGGTCAACGATCGGTGGGTTAGGGATCACGGGCCTAACAAGAGTAGGGAGACAATGACAAGAACTATGCGCCACAAAACAATGTTTTGAGGTCTTACTCTCGTCGTCGGAACTCGCATTAATTCCCCGAAAGCAAATTCTGATTCCCCCGATTCCTTCCATTCATGTAAAGTCCAAACGAGAAACATCAGACAATGTTTGTACATTCATGCATGTCCCCAATATATATATTCCACGACCAGAAGTGGTATGGTACGTGAGGTCCCCATCACACCAATCTGAATCCTCTTTGGGTTCCACCACCTCAGCTCTCACTCACTAATAATTTACGGGCATAATTTATTTAATGCATTAATTTGACAATCTAAAATCACACGGTGGCTGGTCAGTCTAACCTTCAACCTTAATTTGTCTCGGCGCTGTATTCTGTTTCATGTGGGTTGAGGAATATTCTGGTGCGGGTTTTGCCTTGATAATTAATTTGGACATTGTGGGGTTCCTCTAGGTTAGGTAGGACTGCACACTATCTGATCAATCAAGTCTAATCCAATTCCTCCAGGTAGGTAGGCAGATCTGATTTTTAATCTCCAATGTATCAGATATATAGGATTTGAACCAATGCATGCCAAATTAAGTGTCGAGAAACAGTTTGCAGTGGATTAAAGCCTCAGTCTCATCCATTGTCCTCGATTTAATCTCTTAACTTTTTCCTCAGATGTATCATATATATCACTTGGGTCTTGGATAATCAGATTCCATTCTCCATACCTAAGTATCATTTGGTTGAAAAGATAGGGAGATGAGGAATAAATATGGCATGGGTAATAAATGAAGGATAAGTAATTTTTACTATTTGATTGTTTCGTGGGACATGCCAAAGGATGACTTAGTATTTGTTTGGAGGAATGTCATTCAGAGATAAGTTGTACTTTTGTTAGCTAAAAAAATACTCTTTGGGTTTTTTTTTTCTTTTTTTAAGTAAGGTGAGATTTGAATTAGGTCAGTGCCTACTTACTCAACCACTAAATTTCTCAATTGGGTTGAAATGGTCTTTGATTTACCCCTTGAAGTTCTTGTTTGAGTAAATGTCAGTGAGATGGTTTTTTTAGAGTAGTGTTGAAATAAAAATGCTTCTGTTTTTTTTGTTTGCGTAAGTGTTGGAACCGTATTTATCGAATGCGTTTGGTATAGACAATATATAATAGAAACTATACTGTAGCTTGAGTTAGATACGTCCAATCTCCATGAAATTTGAATGTCGGAATTTCTATTTATAAGAAATATGGTTGCATAGATGCTTTCCCGGGAGTAATGCATACACCATGATAATTTCAAACACCATGCAATGTATAATCGCAGGAGAGGAAATAAACAATAATTCGTGTATCTCTTAAATACGTTACCTGCACCATGATGGTGACTACGCATCTAGAGAAGCTAGCTACAACGATATTACAGCATTTGTTGTGAGGTTAAACATGCACTTTGTTTCTGAGACAACTACCAAAACTTTGTCCTTAATTGTGAGGAATTTGAGAATATTTTTTCTTTTATTTTACTTAATTTCCAACAACGGTAAGCTCCAATAGGTTTAAGATTAATCTTATATCTTAACAAGAGGGAGAGTAAGATCCTGGCATCCCATAATTTGAATGTATAATTAGAGAGGCAATCTCTTGTTGTAGGCGTTGAGGATGGAGTCAACGTAAGGGACGAAAAAGCTATACTTGAGAGGATATTCAAGTTTGAACATAAACTGATATGCTCTCCTAATGAAAAGGGATGTAAACGAGTTGAATTTAGGTTGGATTTGATTAAATTTATACCTATATATATATCTATAAAACTAATATTCATACTCAATTCATTTATTTATTAGATATAAAAAGTTAAACTCATATTCATATTCACCTACCAATCAGATAATCATTTATAGATTATACAATTAAATGATCTAAATCGTGTATTTCTCTTCTTACTATAAATTAATCTTATAATTAAACACTTGCTCATCGATCTATATCGACGTACGTAATTGATGAAGTGACGTCGATTCAAGTTCGACTTACCTCGGTGGCATGTGTTCATAGTCATGTACACACATGCATATATACCAACGTATACTTTTAACCCTCGACTTGTCCATTCAAATGCTCGAATAAAGACCTCTCAAAAAAAAAACTATCATTTATTCAAGTAATCTTATCCTCCGCACCTTATTCGTTGCTATTTCTTTTTCTCATACCTTAAATACCACCCACCATTTTTTTTTTTTATCTCTTCCAGCTATTGTTCGCCCAGCACTAACGAACTCGGTCCATGACAGTTGCAAAGATCGCGGGAAACACTACAAACTTCCACGACAAAAATGGTAATTATCTTACTTCTCTCGATCCCTAATCACAACCATTCACTGCGAACAGACCACCCCAAAATTAGAGAGCCTCGCTCTGATGGCAGCCTATATAAATTGCCCTGTGGCCCTCCGGAGTAAAACCGACCCAGCCCAGGCGACCGGTCCGGCTTCCCTAGTAAAGGAGACAAAAGGCAACACCAAAGGAAAAAAAAACACAAAGTAAAGAAGGAAATGGCCGTCTCCAAGGGGATCGTCCTCGTCCTCGTCCTCGCCCTCGTCCTGGTGCTCGTGTCTGTGGCGACGGCCACCAGCTGCTACACCGACTGCTTCGAGAGGTGCTCCAACGGCAGCAATGGACCCACCTGCACCAAGATGTGCATGAAAGCTTGCTTCCCTAACGGGCTCGACCTGGCTAAAGGTGCCTTGAACTAAAAGGGCTAGAGTTCATGTCATGCACTGCTCTTAATATCATCTCAAAATTTATCGAAATGATGCATGCAAGTGTATCGATCGCCACCCTTCGATGATTAATTGAATACGACCCGTGAGGTGATTGCTTGATTAATTGTCTTCCTTGTGGTGATCAATGTCTCGCTTTGACGCAAAGAGAGTGGAGATCGATTTACTTAAGTGATCATAGTTCAACGCGATCGAGATGGTTAATACGAATGACATGAGATGCTGAATTTGGAGTGGTAGTTAATGATTTCGAGTTGCGAAAGCAGAAGCAAATCGAATTGATCAGATAATTATATTGGTCCTTTGTGAATGGATGATTACTAAAGCTGCTATCTCTAAGATACGAGTGAAAACAATATTGACAACGTTATATTTAGAATAATAGCTTAGGGAGAGTAGGAAAATGCCTCAATTTATTATCGATCTAACCCCCCTCCATGACATCGAATGTGACTAGGGTAGTCAAAACTACGTGGACCCGTTGGAACTGGCCAACCCGTATGTGATCTGAGTTACTTGCATCTGTCATGGGAACTGAACGTAAATGTAAAGACAGTTGGGCCTCACCAAAAGGTCTTGGACTCGTGGACCTACAGCAGCTTGTTCCAGCCTCGATGGACCTATTAGACCCATGTGGTCAAACAAAGTTGGGCCTAATCCAATTAATTAATGATAAATGAAGTTGTGGGATGACAGAAATGGACCCGTCCAGTGAACGGTTCAAACTACAACCGACCCATTTAATTAATGATGGATCTACGGTTTATAGGTTGGGTCTAACTCAAACCCACCCATCTGCAGATAGCACTATGTCAGGCATTGCAGTCCTTATTTTCTTTCTTTCTTGCCATCTTTCCATGTAGCTCGATCTTCTTGCAAGCTACTCCTTCCGTCTTTTCTATTTCTCCACCCAAACTTAAACTTCCATGGCGCTCACCTAGGGGTGTGATCGGAGGTGAGGTTAAGGGGGGTTAAAATGGAATGAGTGAAAATAATATTTATTTGGGTGGTGGAATAAGGATATGGTGAAGTATAAGGTTAAAATGATTGGTATTTTGATGTGATGTTAGTGAATATTTGTTTAATAATATAAGTGGAAGTAGAGAATGTTAGTAGTTATTTGTTTATTATTAAAAGTGAGAGTGGAGGATATAGTTGGTGTTTTGTTAATAGTAAAAGTGAGTGTAGAAAATGATTGATGTATTGATGTGATGTTTATGTTGAAATGATGAGAAAAACTTAGAATAACCCTTAACCCAGGTTAACCCTATCGACAAACGGGGCCAAAGAGTTTGAGAAGTGATCAAATGGCTTTAGGAATCAAATGGATTTTGTCCAGCGTAAGAGGCATGGCCTACGCACGAGGCTTTTAATGAAATTAGGCCCAATTCATAAGAAAGTATGTTCCAGGGAGAAGCAAAAACTAATTTTACTTTTACGACTATTAACGGTTGATTCCGTAGTAGAGTATTCTCCTAGCATTTTAGAGGCTATGGATCAAATTCTACATCTCGGTGGGATAAGGGTTTGGACGTGAATTTTGGATAGATCTGAAGTTTAAGTTAGAAGATTTCACATTTTTTCACTTTATAATAATAATAATTATTTTATATATCATATCACTATTAATATATATTAAAGTGTATCCACTATAACATGATATATTTATTAAAATATATTCATAATATCACATTAACTTTAATATATACTAAAATATTACTTTAACATAATATATTCACTTAAATCATATCATAATAATAAAATATCACCTACTAATACTACATCACTATCCCAATCATTATAAATTTTCTATCGTTACAAATCCATCAACTAAATACCTTCATCAATATATCTCACTTTAATCCTATCCCAAATTTATCCAACCTCCTAACCTAATACAACCTTAATCTCATAACCTTTTCACACGGTTGATTTTATATGTCAAAAAGTTTCCCCAAAGTCAACTGCACATTCGGATCTTTCTTACCTTCAAAATTATAATTTGTTTGTCAAAAAATTAAAGAAATACATGTTATATTACACGTTGTAAGGTACATCTTTAGCACTATAAAATATATTTTATTTTTAATTATTATATTTTAATTATCTAAATATATTAATTGAAAATAAAAATATATCAATTTAAAATAAATTTTCACTTAAAAAGTAAAAATTAATTTTGATGTATAAAGTTTAGATTTAGAATTTATAGTTCAGATTTGAAGATTTAAGTTTATGTTTAGGATTTAGGTTTAGATTTACGAAAAATAATTTTTTCCTTTTAGATTTAAATTTTAATCTTTAATATTTAAGGTTAAAAATTATTTGTTATAGATGAAAATCGATTAAAAATTAAAATTTATCAATGTATTTTTATTTTTAATCAATATATTTTTATTTTCAATCGATAAAAAATTAAAATATATTAATTAAATATCAACTTACACCGATGTAATTTCTTAAGAGAGAACATACATTACAAAATATATTACAACCTACATATCCTATTTTTTGAATGGTAGGTACTTGTACAAGAATTTGCGAAGGAGAGAGGATTTTACCACACAAGGTGCGAGTGTAAAATGCTTACAAGGAGTAGGATTAAATATTTTAAAGTATATATATACATACCCACACTCAAATATCGCCCTTACATAACCATTTGATGAAAATCACCTATGCACACGAGGGACGAAAGTTTCTTATTTGTAAACAAGGGATCTGAATATTAGCGTAACCCTACCTCGCCTGGCACTACAGGTCCCATTATGAAATTGAGAGGAAATGATCTAAAATGCTTGATAACAATGATAGGTTAATGCCCTTAATCTCTAATTTCACCCTTAAGTAACATTACAAAGTATTTAGACTATACTTGTAATCTAGCTTATCTACGCAATTGCTCATAGCTACACTCGAAAATTAATCCCCAAACAAATTTAGAAGCCCGAACCCGAGCTGCTGGTTTGAAGTAGGATGGATTTTATGGGATTTACATTTATGTAAGAGGATTTCATGTATCTCTATTTGGAAACTTCTCTGAGATAATCTTGTGTAACATTCTAGGACTAAATCTAGGCTTGATTCAAAAAAATAAATTTTAATTTAACAACTTGTTCGGATTTGAATTCAATATACAAAGATAATGGCCCAACATGGTTGAATCTAAGTTGTTAAATAATAATTTTTAATTATTTACAATACATTACTATGCTCCATGATTAGTTCTTCAAATATATGGGTTATTTTTGAGGTGTTACCGTTTCCCTACATGAAATCTTGCATTATCATCAAAATTCATCTAATCGATAGTCCGACAATTTCCTTGTGAATTGAAGTTCCAGAAGTAACTCTCACAATCACTTTTATGACATAATGCTAAGCCTAGCATAGCATTTAGCTCCTACATTTCTAATTGGTTGATGACTTCCATACAATTTTAACGGCCAGGCTAATCTTTGAGTCAACTTAATAAAAGTCAACCTGAACAACTCATTTGTGCATTCAAAATCACCAAAAATTAAAGTCATCAAATCTTTCTCTTAAATTTTTTTTAGAGGACAAATATGCTGAGAACGGAATTTAATTCCATGACCTCTTTGGTCTCATTTGGTAAGGGAAATAAGTTTGTGTAATAAGTAAAGGAATAAGAAAAAAGTGTAATAAATAGTAGAATAAGTAAATTAACTTATTTTGATATTTTAACGTGTTAAAGTTATTCCACAAAGAAGTTGAAATAGTTTTAGCCTGTGTCAAATCTACTTAACCCATCATATGTTCGGACATGTTAAAAAAAGTGACATGTTAAACACTTAACACGTCAAACAAACGTTGCCTTTAATGTTAGTAGCATATTCTATCACTGAGTCAATCCCTTGGTGGCTCACATCTTTTATAATCCCTTATTCAATTTTATAAGTTTTCTATTTTCCAGATATCACATCATCTGACAAATGATTTTCCTAATAAATGTGAGAATAAGTGGTTGGATAAGTTTAGATAACACACTTTGCTTGTTCAATAACCCAACCTAGGATAAGGAAGGACTTTTGAGATTAGAATAAACCTCCGATCAAATAGGGTAAGTTCATGTCTTCCAGTCAAGTTTGGTTCGATCGAGGTATAGGTCAAGGATCGAGGATGTTGACGCTTCATTGAGAACCCTACCCTTGTAGAGGCTTACAAGTCTTGAGAGTTTTTTTGTCTTGGATCAGGGGATGTAGAGCTCTCCTTGACAACATGCTTGGGATGGTTTCAAATCCATGACTAGCCCATGCTCTCTCATTACATCATTTAGTGACAGGGGCAGAGCCAAGAATTTGGGTTGGGGAAGTGAAATCAAATGTGTATATCAAGTGCACCGAATAGTTGTGGGGAAAGGAAGAGGGGAACATGGAGATGATGGTTAAAGTTTGAAGGGTATATTATAGGAAATATATTTTCATATGCAGGAAAGAGTATGCGAATGGATTTGAATGCATAATTGAAGGGCGTGAACTGACACAAATCAAACAGCTGAATCCAATTGTATGTCAAATCACGATAGGGTTGATGCCGATAACTCAATCTGCGGCAAATGTGAGTCAAATGATATGACATGTTGGGAAGCGAGGTGGGTCAAACATCAGGGAATATAATATCGATCCATAAGAAGGAAGGAGTACGAAAAGCAACAGTATTATATATAAAGTAATAGTAGAAACAAGAATTATTTTACATTTTATTTCATGATTTTGGATAGCTATAAAAGGTATGGATCCGCATGTACGTCCCATTTTCATGTACTTCGAGTCTAAATTCCCTTAATGGGCTCCCAGTTTAAATTTCCTTGACCTACAGCACATCCCAAAAAAAAGGCACATCAACACTTCAACATGGCATACCTAGGAATGAAGGCCCACTCAAACATCGGCCTTCCTTAACACACCGCATAATAGCCAGCAACAATTTAGTGGAGTGCGACCAACCATGGTGAGGACGACATGATCGCCAACACACCGCATGTTGCTACATCACAACACCCACCGCACACCGTCGATTCACACTCACCCGACAGACAGCACATCACCCACCCGACCCACCTAACAGCACACTGCATGATCCGTAATGGCAAGAGGTGCTCGACTGCAAACGACCACAACACACTCGAGCAATACATGCAGCACATCCTCTTGCATGTAATGTTAAGACCTGTGCTGTGTAAGCCTTTTAAGACGTCCGGACTTTAGGTCAGACGTCTAGTAAGACGTCTGGACTCATTCCCAAACATCTGAAAATCGAAAATCTTGGGTACGAACTCGCGTCTGCGCACGTACTGCGCGCAGACAGTGCCCCCCTCGTTTTCCTCCTCTCTCTCTTCCGTTCCCTGCAAAACCCTAACACCCACCTTATATATACCCCTCCTCCACCTTCGTTTCCCCCACTTCCCATCCACCTTCCTCCTTCCCTCCAGCGAGAGCAGCAAAGCAAGCGAGAGCGCGGGAGTGGCGTGAGAAGGAGAGGAGCAGCATGAGAAGGAGAGGAGTTGAGCTTGTGAGCTCGTCGGTGAGCGCACGGCCGAAGCGACACGTGCGCAAGGCGGAGGAGTGCGTCGGGGAGGTCCTCCCCGACACTGCTGCAGCCGGAGCTGCAGGCGAGCAGGCACGACGCGGCCACGCGCGACGCGAGAGGGCGGAAGCAAGTTCTGGTTCTGGGTTTCTCTCAGAATCAGACGTCTGGAGCGATGTCCAGACGATGTAGTCGATGTTTGGAAGCTGATGTTTGGAGGAGGTTCCAGACGTCTGAGGAGGAAGTCTCGCGAAGGAATGTCTCTTTGCGGATACAGCCATGTAGGCGGCTTCGCCGATACGCCTTTTGCATGCTCGATTTGAGAAGATTCGATTCTGCGTGCAGGATTCGCTTCGGGAAGGCACGGGACACGCCCTCCCACGCATTTCAGACGTCTGGACGACCTACCAGACGACGGGAAGCACTTCCAAACGTCCGAAGAGGTGGTCGGACATCTGGAACTGGGTCCAGACGGTCCAGCGGAGTTCCTAGACGTCTGAGGATTGGCGCAGGACTTGAGGTGTGGCACTGGACACTTTTAAGACATTTGGAAGTTGTTCCAGACATCTGATTTGAGTTAGAAGCATTGTTTTTGACCCGTTTAGGGTCCGTTTGAGGTCCATTTTCCGCAAATAAGATACCAATGTTTTCCATATGATTTCCTCTACTTGTTAGAAAACTTTCTATACTGTTCTGAGTATTCTCTTGTGATTGATCCTTGTGATAAGATTTCGTTCTGTTGCAGGTTCAGGGTTTGCTGAGGCACGTGAGACTACCGTTCAAGCCCCCACTGCTCTTGGGTTTACTGGTAGAGTGGCTTCCTCTAATTTAAATACAAATCGGAATGCATGTGTGGAATGAATGATTAGAACCTAGGGTATGGCATGAATCCTAAGCTAGAAATACTGGAATGTCTGTATTGAATGAATGGATGGCAGTCTTGAATGAGTAAATAGAATGATAACAATTGCCTGTAAATGAAAAATAGTTGCTTGCGAAATATGTAGTACTTGTGCTAGTTAACTGTTGAATGTAACTTTCATGTCACACACGTGAAATGATATAATATGAGCTACATGTATATAAATTGGAAATGGAAAGGTGAATGTTGGAAACACGAGCTACCTGTGAATAATCTGAATATGGAAATGTGAACGATAGAATTACAAGTTGCATGTGTATAACCTGAGGATGGAAATATAAATGATGAAACCTGGTATGGAATGGCCTGAGGAATATGAGCATGAACCCTACGGGGTATTAAGAGTAGAGCTCCTGGAAATAAATGGAATGAAACTGGGAATGTGAGTGGGGAAGTGAGCTGGCCCTTGAGTATGGAGTACCAAGGAGAGCAACTGTCCCCCCGTTTAGTGCAGATCGGAACTAGCTGCCCTTGGGTTGGGACCCGGGGTTAGGATTGGCCACTCTGTATCGACTTCTTTGCCCTCGTGTACACACTACTGGGGCGAGCTACTAGTGTAGAGAGAGAGCTAGGGTTAAGACCCGTGCTGTTAGAGCCCTCTAAGACGTCTAGGTTTTGGGTTAGACGTCTGGACATCTTCCCAGATGTCTGGAAATCAATTTTTTTTTTGTGTACCTCCTTACGTCAGCGCACGTGCTGCGCGCAAACAGTATGCAGCCTCGTTTTCTTCCCTCCTCTCTTCTCTCGCTAACGCAACCCTAACCCAGCGCCTACTTAAACCCCCCACCTCTCCCTCGTTCACCTCACCTTCAGCCACCCTCCTCCTTCCTCCACCGCATCCACCGCGAGAGCAGTGAGCGGCGAGTAGCGAGCAGGGGGCATGAGAGGCGTGAGAGGAGAGGAGCATCGAGGGGACGAGAGGAGAGCAAGCGCACGAGCTCGTGAGGAAGCTCGCCAGAGAGCTCACAGCCGGTCGGGCGTGCGCGAGGCAGAGAGGTGCGTCGGGGATGTCCTCCTCGACACTGCTGCAGCTAGAGCAGCGAGCGAGCGGGCGCGGCCCGACCGAACGTGGAGCGAGAAGGCGAAGCCGATTTCTGGTTCTGGGAATTTCCCAGAATCTGACGTCTGGATCTACATCCAAACGACGCAGACGACGTCTGAAGGAGGTTCCAGACGACTGAGAGGTAAGTCCCACCACGTATACCTTCATTGTGGATACGACCATGCAGGCCGTTCCGCCATGGTACTGTTCCGTGCCATATTGAGGAGATTTGCGTCACTGCGTGCAGTATTCGCTTCGGGAAGGCGCAGGACATGCCCTCCCACGCAGTTCAGACGTCTAGGCGAGGCACCAGACGGTTGGAAGCGTTTCTAGACGTCCGAAGAAGTGGTCGGACGTTTGGAACTGGGTCCAGACGGTCCAGCGGAGTTCCTGGACGTCTGAAGAGTGGCGCAGATGTTGAGGTATGGTTCTGGACTCTTTTAAGACGTCTGGAAGGTGTTCCAGACGTCTGATATGAATCAGAATTACTATTTTTGACCCATTTAGGGTCTGTTTGAGGTCCGATTTCCGCAATCAAGATTCCGTTGTTCCCCGTATAAGTTCCACTACTTGTTGGAATACTTTTATCCTGTTCTGAGTGGTCTCTTGTGATTGATCTTTGTGATAGGAGCTCGTTCCGTTGCGGATTTGGAGTTTGCTGAGGCACGTGGACCTACCGATCAAGCCCCCATTACTCCTGGGTTTACTGGTAGAGTGGCTTCCTCTAGTTTAATTACAAACATGAATGCATATGTGGAATGAATGTTAGATCCTAGGGTATGGCATGAACCCTAGGACTAGAAACACTGGAATATTTGTATGAAATGTATGGATTGCAGTCTTGGATGAGTAAATAGAATAATATCAATTGCCTGTAAATGGATAACAGTTACCTGTGAAATGTAAAGTACTAGTGTAGCAAACTGTTGCATGTAAATTTCCTGTTTATGTTAAATACGAGCTGCCTGTATATGAACTGAAAATGGAAGATTGAATGTTGAAAACACGAGCTACCTGCGAATAAACCTGGAATGTGAATAATAAAGTTACATACTACATGTGTAGAACCTGAGAGATGGAAATAGAAATGATGAAACCTAGTATGGCTTGGCCTGAGAAACATGAGCATGAACCCTACGGGCAATTAGGAGTAGAGCTCCTGGAAATAAATGGAATGGAATTGGAAATGTGAATGGGGAAGTGAGCTGGCCCTTGAGTACGGAGTACCAAGGAGAGCGGCTGTCCCCCTTTTTAGTATAGAGAGGAGCTAGCCACCCTAGGGTTGGGACCCGGGGTTAGGATTGGCCACTTTGTACTGACTTTTTGGCCCTCGGGTATACAGTACCGGGGAGAGCTACTAATGTAGGGAGAGAGCTAGCCACCCCACGGGACCCGGGGTTCAGCTAACCGCCTTACACCGACTTGTTAGGCCCACTGGGCAAACCAGGGTAGTCAGGCGATGGTGCACGGACTGTGGAGGGGCGAGACCCCTGTTTGGTTCTTAGGGGCTAAACCCATGTTACTGAGAGGGCTATGCCCTATACTGGTTCCGTGCTGTGCTTTGGGCGCACCCGTTAATGGAAACGACTGACCGCGTGCCAGTGCGGGGTAGCTACCCGTGCGTTTATCACGTGTGCCGTAGTCACCGTTACGTCTGTCAGTGACCTTGGGGTGGTTGACTAAGTGTAGAACCACCACGGGGGACTCTCCCAGCTAGGAGAGCACCACGTGCTACTTCTACTCTTCGGAAAGACTGCAATCAAGATCGTTTCCACGAGAAACATTCGAGATCATAAAAGATACCTGATAAATAAACCAAATGATGACAGAAAGAATAATTAGTTAAAGAAAGAAAGAAATTGAAAAACAACAGCTACCTGTCCCCCTTTATTGTTTTAGTTAGTTGGTTGCCACTTTACTTAGCGTTCGATGATTTCGTGTACTCATAACCTTTTTCAGGTCCAGGTGTTGAGCAGCTAAAGCCCACGGCTGCAGAGGATGTTAGGCCTAGTAGAGCCCAGTGGTTGTAGCTTTCTGTTGTACTCCGTTTCCTATTGTAGTGAGTAGTTGTTACACTTCTGTACTCATTTATTGTGAACTCTATATTCCTGTACATGTTTAATTTTCTACTGTTGTTGTGGTGTGTACTGTAGTAGTTTGCTTCTTTATTGCTGTACTTTTGTTACTGTTAGTTGCTTGCATGGTGAATGTGGTTTATTTTACTGCTTTCTGGTTACTTCCTCGTTGGACGACTGGGTCTTGGGATAAGTTGAGTCGATTCGGTCTCGTGTCCTGTAGGGATTCGGGAACCGGGTCGTAACAACTAGCCACCCCACGGGGCCTGGGGTTCAACTAGCTACCCTACACCGACTTGTTAGAACCATTGGGCAAGCCAGGGTAGTCAGGCGAGAGTGCGCGGACTGTGGAGGGGTGAGACAGCTCTTTGGTTCTTAGGGGCTAGACCCCTGTTATTGAGAGGACTAGACCCTATACTGGTTCCGTGGTGTGCTTTGGGCGCACTCGCTAACAGAAACGACTGACCGCGTGCTAGTGTGGGGTAGCTACCCGTGCGCTTACCGCACGTGCCGTAGTCACTGTTACGTCTGTCCATGACCTTAGGGTGGTTGACTGGGTGTAGGATTACCACGGGGGACTCTCCCAGCCACGAGAGCACCACGTGCGCCTTCTACTCCTCGGAAAAGACTGCAATCAAGATCATTCCCACGAGGAACATTCGAGATTAAGAAAGAGACCTGATAAATAAATCGAGCGGTGAAAAGAATAATTAGTTAAAGAAAGTAATTGAAAAACAACAGCTACCTGTCCACATTTATTGCTTTAGTTAGTTGGTTGCCACTCTATTCAGGGTTTGCTGATGTTTTGTACTCATAACCCCTTTTCAGGTCCAGGTGTTGAGCAGCCAGAGCTTATGGCTGTAGAGGGTGCTGGCCCAGTAGAGCCCAGTAGTTGTAGCTTCTGTTGTACTCTTTTCTGTTATAGTGAGTAGTCTCTTGCACCTTTGTACTCTTACATTCTGTACTTTATATTCTTGTACCTGTTTACTTTTCTACTGTTGTAATGGTCTGTACTGTTGTAGTTTACTTCTTTACTGCTGTACTTTTGTTACTGTTAGTTGCTTAGCATAGTGAATGTGATTTACTTTCCTACTTTTTTGTTGCTTTCTCGTTAGACGACTTAGTCTTGGGATCAGTCGAGTCGATCCGGTCTCGTGTCCTGTAGAGATTCGGGAACCGGGTCGTAACACGTAACTTGTCACAAAGGCAACATACTCATCCTGCAGTAGTTCCAAAAAGCACACAACAACACACTCATCCTGCAACATACTCGTATGAAGATCCACAGGTATGTATGTGCTTCCTCTTAACACATGTACTTCCTATATTGCTTTCTTTAAAATTAATGCGCCTACGTATTGCTTTATCTTATCGTTTGTGCTTTCCCTATGTATGTTATAATTGATGCACAAACTCTTGCTTGACGAGAGCTTCATAACTGAAAATCCAAGCAATGCACACTTATCCATGGTGGTTGCAGTAAATCAGGAAGCTATATTCTTAGCCTGCACATCGCACAAGTCAACTCAAAGATGTTTTTTTGTGGTTATGTGTTTTGCAAAAATAATTTCTAATTTTGTTTTCTCATCTCTTTTGTACACAGAGATGTAAACAATTCTCTAGTTCTCTTTTTGTGGAAATGACTCGACTACTTCATTACCTAACATTTTTGTGCAATCTCAAATGCAATGCTCCTTATATATATGAATATCTAATGTTGTTCTATGATACAAATAACTATACCTCTTATCTCATAACATGCTTCCTTTACCCCTCCTCCTTACAAGTAATGATTTTATCATCCGATCTGCAATGCTCATGCATGTTATCTTCAGGAAAATATTCCCTTTCATTGCAGATTTATACATAAACGTTAAGTGCACGAGTTGAAATCTTGCATATAAAAATAAACATAAAGCAAGAGAACATTACATGTGCAACACACCTTCAAACGTATACCTACATTTTGCAGTTACAATAACAAAAAAAAAAATGATATATACATATGCAATAATAAGACATTCATCAAAGGCACACACAAAAAATATATACTAAAGTTATGCCCAATTGGTACTCATTGCATGTAAGACAGATTACACAATGTACTGGCATGAAATTGTCCACATAATGACATCACCGTTTATTTTTCAAGGATGACAATTTCATCTATGTTCATCTGCCTAACTGCACAGATAATGGCCAACAACTCGCCCACCCAAGGCTTGGGGCATTTCAAACATTAACGACACGAACAAAATCATTCCAACAACTCCACATGATCTTTAAGATGAAGAACCACACCTTAGGTTAATCGCCAAAGTTATTTCCCAAAAACAAATACTTCCAGCACACAGCCTAACGTGGAAAGTATAGAACACACGCATACGAATAGATCACACACACTACAAAATACAACATAAACATAATGGAAGCTCCAATGGTACGTGATTGGTGGAGGTGGAAAGTGTAATTTCCTTACTCGGAGGGGGTGAGATCAGCGTGAAGTAAAAAATTGCGGAATAGAATATAAACAATCTCACAAAAAATTCAATCACACGAGTACACAATAATTTTTAGGTGGAAACCCAAACCGGGTGAAAACCACCACCTAACCCTCTCGAGTTAGGATTTTCCGATCAACCAAGTTGATCAAATCCACTAACCGAATCACTTAAACGAGGGTGATTCAACCTCAATTACAACCACGCTACTTTATACGAGGGTAACGTACCTCAAACCCCTTCTCTTCACGAGAAGGATTTTGTCTCACGAAGGAGACGGGAATTCGCAAAGCGAATACCCAACCAAATAACAAAGATAAATGACAACAATCCTATAGAGCCAATAAACTAATTTAAACCTAGCTTCTATAGGAATTAGGAAACTCTCCTTTGCAAGAAGTGCGTCGGATCGATGACGCGGGTGCGTGAGCCACGCGACGGCGCAATGTCGCTCTCGTGAACTACTGCGGGAGAGCAGGTGCGCAAAGGGAATTTAGCTCTTTGGATGATGGAACATAAGCTTGGAGAGCAAGAGCTTTTCTTGGACACAAAAGAGTAGAAAGTATGTTGCTTAGGTGTGTGTTGGTGTGCAAAGGCTCCCCTCTATTTATAGAGGCCTTAGGAAGGCTTTGGAAGGCTTAGAAAAGCTTCCATAGCCGTTGGATGCAAAGTCCAAGTGAATTAGCCCGAAATCAGGAACAATCATTGCACGAACAGGGTAATCAGACGTCTAATTCTGGCATCAGACGTCTGAAAGACCACTTTAAGACGTCTGAAAATAAGGTCAGACGTCTAATTTTGGGTGGGTCTCTTCCTGACTTGAATCAGATCTAAACAGGGTTCTAGCGTAAGTCCATCAGACGACATACAGGACGTCTGGCACTATGTCTGGACGTCTGGAAACCTACTTTTTGCAATGGCTAGAAAATCTCTGAGAAGAGATTTTCGGGTCAGTCGAGGCAAAACGGTCAATTATCAGACATCTGGAAGGGCTTAAGGACGTCTGATAAGACTCTAACGGTCATATCCTTGAGTGTATGCTAAGACAGCCAACGGTCCACTAATTGGACGTCTGGCAAAGTCATCAGACATCTCCTAAGACGTCTGGTCTAAGGTCTGGACGTCTGATTTCATCAGATAGAACTAACTATGTCCAGCCTAAATATTATCAGACTTCTTAATCAACAGTCAGACGTTTTAAAACACATTGTCAGACGTCTGATTTTGGAATTAAACGTCTGGAAATGTTGTTTGAATCCTATATTGATTTTCTAAGTTCTCTACTGAAAACCTAAATATCATAGGGTTGTGCCGGTGTTCCTAGGACTACTATTAAGGTACTTTGAGGCTCTTTAACATAATGTTCTAAGGAAATAAAGAGCAAGAAAATAAAGACAAAAGTACATGAAAGGAATAAATAGAATTCTATCATATTCTTCTTGTCCTTCCATCTTCAATCTATCGCTCCTCGCGAATCTCCTCTGTTCTCCATCAAGCTCCTCCAATCCATCCTGGATGCGAGCTCGAATTCCGTCTAATCACGTCTACATTTGCAATTGATCTGAAATCTAAGACTCCAAGTGCAAATGTTAAATAACACGTGTTTTGTTATCATCAAAATAAATGATCGTGGTGCTGTAGTACCAACAGAAAACACAATACAAGAGAGATCACTTGCCATGCAATTTTTCGATTTAAACATATGAATAAATAATCTAACTTTGCCCATAGCAAATTAAACTACACTACAAGATACAACACTGCAAAACAGAAACTCCAACGGTATATGATTGATGAAATCAAAGAGCACAATACAAAAGAGACCATCTGCTGGAAAATTTTCCAATGTAAAGGCATAAATAAATAATCCAACTTCGGGAAACCATATTAGTTGAAGCACACATCAATGCTGCACACTGCACATACCCGCAAAATAACCTCAAGTAGGAAACAACACGTATCTGTTTCCCCTCGTCGGTGATGATAGGCGAAAAAAATATGTGGGTTAAATTCTAGAACGACCTTGTAAATTACATTAAGTAAAGCACGCGAAGTGAGCGACCCCACGGAGAGACCGACCTTACGCAACCCACAGCACGTACCTATTCCCCCTCCTCTGTTACGACAATCGGGAAAAACATGCAGCTTAAATTCCAAAATGATCTTGTAAGCCACATTAGGTAAAGCACACATGAAGAGTACACGCTACACAAACTCGGAGTGGACGACCTCGCGGACATAAAGACAGCACGCGGTTCCAACTCACAGCGTAATTGTGAGAAATAAGATTATGGTCCAAAGTGTACAAATATAAAGGGCAAGGATCTTTATATGTGAGGTACGCATATAAAGAGTAAGGATCTTTATATGTGAGGTCCAAACTGTACACGTTGTGAGGTACTCCGCTGCACTCGCACCCTCTCCCCCCACTCTCCTCTTCCTCGTCAGGCAGCACAGCAGCAGTAGGATCTCCCTCCTGCTCAGCTTCGGCTCACCGCTCTCCTGCGGTTCCCTCGCCAGCGGAGGCGGCAGGCTCGGTCGGGTGGAGAGGGGCGGCGAAGGGCACGGCGCCGCGGGGCTGTAACCGCAGAGCTGGAGGTTACCGGCAAAAGAAGAGGAGTTGAATCGCTCCGCGAGGACCGGGGTGACCGGGTCGTGGAGGTCGATGTCGGAGACGTTGAAGGACGTGGGATTCCTCAGCCCCGCGATGCCCACCGGTATCCCCACCCATAAGGTCGTTCCCCCTGACGCCCAGCTCCACCAGCGACGTCAGGTTGGAGAGCGAGGCCGGTATGGTTCCACCGAGAGGTAAAGCAGCACAAGCCAAAATCATACGTGGGCTTACGCTCCGAAGAAGCACACCCTGGGGAAATGCAAAGGCCACGGCACAACACACAACCCACAAGGACGGGGGTGGGTGGTGTAAAAGCACCACACACAAGATCATAAAGGGGAACAGGAAGAGGAGGACAGACAGACGGCACTTACCGGGCAGAAGAGGCAAATCAAAAACCTTCTCCATAGCAGGAAGCACGTGCTGCATCCAGATATCACGTGTTGACTCTCAGGAAGAGACGAGCGTGAAATAATTCGTGGAATACCTCCTGAAGGAATCGTTACCCATTACTCTTTTTCTTATGCATAGATCACGTGCAGTTGTGCGACCTTCTTCACACAAGAAGCACGTGTTCTATATTACGGTCAGACATCTCTGGGGATACCTGAGCCATCAGAAAATAATAATATTTTGCATTGTTTAATTACATTATTCGATGAACTTAAGATTATAATAAATTGGCATTTTCAAGTCGAAATACAAGATGCTAAGAACGGACGGAAACGGCACCAGCTCTATTTTCCTTTAAATAGAAAGGTAAATTCTCTAATCTTTCTCGGTAGCTAATAAGGACCACACACTCCAAACAAACTCCATTCGAGCAAGAGCTTCGCATCTCAGCCACACACCCACCCCCCCACCCCCCCCCCAAAGCTTAGCTTATATAAATAGCTTCGCTTCCCTCCCACGACTTGAGCGGTGACGAGATTTGGAGAAAGAAGAAAGCAACGTAAATAAAGAGAGGAAGAGATGGCCACCAACATGAAGTTCCTCCTTGTTCTCGCCCTCGTCGTGGTGCTCATGTCGACTGTCGCCATGGCGACCGGCAATGGTTGCTACACCGACTGCTTCGAGAGGTGCTCCAATGGGAGCAATGGCCCTACTTGCACCAAGATGTGCATGAAGGCTTGCTACCCCGATGGCTTCAAAGTTCCCGAGAATTAATTAAATGTCGGGCATTGCTTCGTGAGTTCAACGACTTTGGAGATGTATCTCAATTTCTTTTTATATTTTTCTACCCAATGCAAAAAAATGTATCGAAGCTTGTAAAAGTTGAACGATAAAATAAGGGATTGTCTCCCTTTCCTTTCATATGCTCATTGCTATATAGCTACATTTTGCTTCCCATTGCAGTTGCCTTGGTACCATGCATGATTTGTCAAATTTAGTTTAAGGATGAGATTAATGGGTCCAATCCGCATGTATTAGCTAGCCCCCCGAAGCTTAAAATTTAATTTCGAAATTTCTTCCATGGCAATTATGTGGTTAGTTTGATTCTTACGTATAAAAGTTCATGATCATACGTATTAGAAATGACACCAGTTTATCAGTTATAGATTTGCGATTCCTTCGATATGCAAGAGCCTTAAATGCAAGCTGTTTAATAATTGAACTGAAATCCCAATAATTTGATAACTCGTACAATTCGCCTAAGGGATTTGAAGTTAAAAAAAACAACAAGAAGCACAATTCGATTGCTTAATTAAGATCAAATTGTTTCAGAGATAGGATCTACGTAATTTTTTAATTACATCTAACACAGTTCCCCTCTACTTTTGGGTCATGGAAATATTTACTAAGAATTAATCAGAAAGTTTGGATTGTGACACTTTTAAGTACCGCATTACATAGGATTAATTCTATGACCCTGCTTATGCACATATGTGCATGCTACCGTAATCAAGTTTTTTTTTCTGTTTTGAGTTTGCCACCAAATAACGAAACAGGTATCACGTTTCATTTGAGTTTCGGGAACAGTGATTCAATTGACTGAGAGATCATATCGTGGAGTAGTTACTCTAACTTTTGGTAAATAAGTGCCACTTCCTTTTCAATGTTTTCATGTCCCGTTTCTTTCTTCTTCTGCTAGTCACTCAAGTAATTCATACCATTAATCTCAATTAAAATATTTTCTTATCTTGTTGCATCAGTAAATACGAAGGTTTTCCTTCAAAATCAATTCCATCGACCAAGTTAGACCGTCATAATTTATGCTTATGATTGTTTAGCGGGAAATAAAATTGGTTCTGTTTGTAGCCTATGGGTGATCATGACATCTGGAGCTCGGACTTTGCCCTATAGGCAGATAGAGTAACCGTACGTACTTTGCCTGGGTAGTTTGGGTGGTCAACATGTCCATGCGGAATGCCACTTCCAACGATAATTTGATAGCTGTGGATTGCGGGATACAGCAATCGCCTGGGTTTTATCTTGCAAGGGGTTTTCTCGTCATCTAATTAAAAAATAAAACATGATTAGTGTAACTGTGATTAATTAAGAAGCTGGCCTTCTTAATTGATACAGATGGCCAGATGGTTACCACAAGATGTATAATTAAGCCACGTTCAGCCAAGCCTCCATGACCAGATCGAAAGGTTTAACTTGTAGGATATGTTAATTCTCTACATGCGCCCTTAGATCGAATCTTCTTCCGAAGTGCTTGATTTAATTACGAAAAGACGATGCAGCTTAAAGAAAGAATTGTGCTTTTTATAAAAGTAAATTTGATATGCTCAAAAAGGCCTCGTAACCCAAGGCATGAGCCAATTACAATCAACACTAGCCTATGTCATCTCATGATCCAGGAGAAGTCCGTCCTCATCAAACACGTTTAGCTTTCCATTCCAAACTTCACTAGGGATAAAATTAAAACAATTCAGCTCATAAGAAAATAGACTACGTAAAACCAGAGTTATTTACCTTTCCAAAAGGTCAAAAAAGAAGAAGAAAAAGATATATCTTCCCACCAGACCTATGCATAATCAAGGTTCGATCACCTAATCTAGTATACGTAATCACTCAAAACTAAAAACTGGCTACGGATTATTCAAAAGCTTCTAGCACCATGGTAAAGCATATTCATGCCCATCCAGCTTACAAACAAAACGAATCATATTCCAGGTCCAACTAATCTACGAGGATACGCATCATGCAAAACCCCTAACATTGAAACTTATAAGAAGTTGGAGAGAGAGTTAAATGCACTCGATCATCGTAAAACAAGAGATGATTAGAGGTGCCAGCAGCCTTTTATGCACCGTTCATTATTTGGTAATTAAGTAGGGCTGGAAAAGTACAATAAATTTTGATGGATAATGGAAGATGCATTTCAAAGTAATAAAAGGCTGTTTATATAAATGTAACTATAAATATTGTATATTACACTTTTGCCACTGCATTTCCAATTTTTGTCTAAATACTATTAGAAAAGTTACATTTGTCACTTTGTTAGCGAGTGATTTTAATTTTAACAATTTTTTACTTTAGAGTAAATAAAAATTATATTTTCACCCTATAATTGTCTTTTTTTTTTGCCCACATCCTTTTACCTCCCCTTCTACCGTCCTCCCGTGGTCGAGTTGGAAGTGGGGCCAGGCAGGGTTGAGGATGGGCTACTCGTCGTACCCAATGTTGGAGGGGAAAGAGAAAGTTGCTCTCCGGTGGTTGGAAGAGGCGTTGGTGTCGACGTTGAAGTAGATGTTGATTTGTGAGACACTACAAGGTGGACGGTGAAGAGCTCAAACTTGCCAAGGATGTTGTTGTCCTCGATCCCGTTCCACTCCCTCCAGTAAACCTGGATGAGAACACTTAGGTCCTGTCTGTTTCGCGTTATTGTCATCCATGTCCCGCGTTTGGTTCAGTTCATCCCGAGGTGGCTGCCCACCGGGATAACCCACTTTACCACGGGATAAAGTCATCCGGCGGGAGGAGGTGGGATGACCGTATCCCATGGGTTAATCCCAGGCGGTGTTGATGCGAATACCCATTCTGCCCTTATGTGGCACACTGTCTCCTTCTTCGCGCAGGCGATCGTGCATTGATGGCGATCCCATTTTGCGAGCCCGTCTCCTTTGCTTCCCTCCCCAGGCGATTGTGCCCTAGCGACGATCCCATTGTGCAATCTCTTCTCCTTCTTCGCTGCCCTCCCCAACCGATCGTGCCCTAGCGATGATCCCATTGTGCGAGCTCTTCTCGTTCTTCGTTGCCCTCCCCAGGCGATCGTACCCCAGCGACGATCCAGTTGTGCTCTACCGTGTCCTTCTTAGCTGACCTCCCCAGGCGATCAGCCATGGCAGAAGGATCAATGGAAATAATCTCCTGCTGGTGTGTTATCACGTTAGGAATAGTGATTATCCTTTTTGCACACGTCTCGTGAACCCTATTTCACTGCTTCTCGGATGGTAGATGTTAGGAACTGTTTGTCATCGATAGATCCACTTTTGTGTTTGTTTGTAATTGGATCTTGCTACCTTCCTCTTTTTACTTCATGTCCATCTTTCCCGATGGACGAACACCCTTCCTAACTACTGGATATGGGGTTGGGTCCAGGTAATCTGTTGTGATGGCTACCTCCACGTGTTGTTCGCATACATCTGGCATATCGCATGGAGGCTAGTTGAGGATAAGGGCGAGGCAGTCAAGTATGGTCTATTTAAGTGAGGCAGATCCATGTTTCTACCTCCTCCTTGTCATTATCCTACTTTGCCTGCTGGAAGGTGTGGAAGAGGAGGAAGAGGGCAGATCTGGAAGGAACGGTATGGTCTGATTTAGGGCTTTCATAAACATGTCTGTGGGCGTTGAATGTTAACTCGTTTGGTGTTGCGTGTATGAAGCAGTCGTAGCTGACTTGACCTTGGGACGTAAGGCAGTGGCATCGAGGTTGCTGCAGCTCTATTTGATAGGTTTTTGTCATCTCAAGTGCAGGTAAGTTTTGCTTCCTCTTTCTTCCTCCTACTTCTTTCTTCCTCCTACCTCTTTCTTCCTGTTTTTTACTTTATCTAAGGTATTTCTTATCAGCCTCTTTCTTCCTATTTTTTTAAAGAGGTCTTTCAGAGGAGACTTGATGGTGAAAATCAACACTTAGATGATATTGATTTCGTCAAAAGAGAAGGAAATATTCATAGATAATATAATCACATTTTAAATGCTTCAAGATCTTCTTAATATTCTTTTCAATTTAATTTTATTGATAGAAGCTAGTCTTGGATATGTCATCGCAAATGACATTTGGGTCTAAAAAACTCTCTTTTTATAATGTTAACAAATAGATGTTTCTTTATCCCCATGCCTCCCTTTAAATAATAATCCCAATCTTCTACCTCCCAGACCTCCCTGTGGTAACTCTAACATATTGTATAGAAAATATCCAACCCTAGTGGATATTTTATCCTTGGTTCGCTATAGAAAATTCCAATTCATCACCTGAAATACTTGCGTAGGGGTAATTCGCCAAATATTTGCTTTATTTCAGTATTTCATTACTTTATTTCAAAATAGATGCAACTATTGGGATATTGTTGTGATTGTCTTCATGATTTTTTCTCTGGTGCTGTGAAGTAGTGTTGCAGTTCCAATCATGATTTTTCCTCTGTTTGTGACTTCCCTAAAATCATGAGTACCCAATGTCTCCTTTTTCAAACACCCCCCTATTTAGTTTAGCATTACTACAATTCATATGGCATATATTCTATTCGTATCAAGTGTGCAGGACCTAAATTTCGTCAGTTGAGTGTACGCTTCTTATTCTTTATATATCATTTTATTTCTTCTTTCTTTCTAACTTATCCTAAGTTAAGTAGATGTATGAGTGGTTTTAAGAAAATTTGTGATATAAAAAGGGAAGTTATGCAAGGAAGACAAAAGCCAACCACTTTCTGCAATATATGATGATGCCCTTGTCTGTTTTTATTTACGATTGAATCATCACATTTTAGCTATACGATTCTGTCCTTGAATCCTCAAACAAAGAAGGAATGCTTTATGAAAGTTGGCTACATTATCATATGTTTTTTGAGTTAGGTATCATAAAGTTTACAATCATGAGTTATAGACGTTCAGCTAATTTTTTAGAGCTGGGAGTAGGAGAGAAAGAATAATGAAGGTTTGTTTGGTGAAATGATGAATACTGAGGTGCCAGAGATTTGTATAAGTTGGTGCTTTCCATTATATTCCATACTTGTTTCAAAGTTGGGAATGAATTCTTCTGAAAAAGTCGTGCTCCCAATGTTAGTTGACTTCATTTATGCAGTTGGTGACAAGGTTTCACGTAGTGATTGTGCTTGATTTAATGTATCAATTGATTGTACTTTATTTGATGTACCATTCCATTGTGCTTGTCATTCCTTTTGACCCACATTTAGTTTAGTTTCGGACCTCCAAACTTTGATAGAATTTGACATTGGATTACCATGTCATATAGTTAAATGCTCTAGTTTTGACTTTAGGATGTCATCATCCCAACCATCATCCTCCGCCGGTCCCAAGAAGGCTAAGAAGTAGGACTATTGAACAACTAATGAGTTACTAAAGATTTGGTGAAACACCATAAGGATGGTCATTGGGAGAATGAATCGTTCACGAAAACCGCTTGGAATGACATTGATAAGGAGTTTGTCACAGCAACTGGGTTACCATATACCCACAATCAGATTCTAAATAGGTGGAAAGAGTTGAAGAGGAAGCACACTTTATATGCTCAACTCTTGAGCAAGAGCGGGTGGGGAATGGACCCGAGGACAAGTCGCCTAGTAGCACCATCACCCTATGTTTGGACTGAGGTATTAATGCCAACTTTCGTTGAATACATCAACCAAGTCATGGATCTTGTTTTTTCATTGAAATTTACACTTTCGTTGTATATGTAGCTCCCACCTGAATTGGTGGAACTCCGGGAGAAGCCGTTTGTCTACTATGAGGATGTCCATAGCATTGTCGGGAGGGATACAGCTACAGGTGAGCATGCACTTTCGTTGAACATGCAGGAGCAAGTGAATGAGTTTGTCGAGGATCAGGTTGACATAGGAAATTATGATGCAATAGGATAATACAGGTTCATCTGCAATTGGATCTATCCCATTTGATAATACAGGTGCAGAAGACGTTTGGACATTCCTAAGGAGGCCTTACACTGGCCCCAACCTTTTTGTAAGGACCAATATCACATCGGCTCCAGCTAGTAACCCTCATCAAATGCAGCAAACTCCTCCTCAGTAGACAACTTCTGAGGGGGAAGGGTCGAAGAGGGCTTCTGGGAGTTCCACCTCAAGTGGGGCGAAACGAAGGAAGAAGGCATCATCCATTGCAATTGAATTAGCTAATGCAAGGTCTGAGGAGTTTACAGAGCTCATGAGAACCTTGGTGAAGCATCAAATCTCTCCCCCACCTAGGGTCGACCATTCAGCGGATGACATTCGTGATTGCATGCGGAGGTTACTCATGCAGGTTCTTAGTATCACACCTGACGACTTGGTCACCTTGGCTGATGTCCTCACCCATTCTAGTTGGAGGGCAGTATTCAAGGATGTAGTCGACTCTGATGCTGAGTTTGGTGCATTTTCGAGGAGGCATGTTGGTAGCGATTACGGCTTCTGATCATCTTATTGGCAGTATCTTGGTTTCCTTCTTCCTTTTACGCTAGTTACTTTGTTGCTATTATCATGTTTTGTTATTTTATGGTATGTTAGTTTGCCATTCCTTCTTGCATGTACGTGGGTTTATGGTATGTTGGGGTGAACATTTATGTCATGTCATTTTTTTTTATGAACATTTTACCCTCTGATGAATGCATGGCTCTAATTAAATGATTTTTTTGATACATGTTAATGTTTATCTTTTCACACACTTATCTCTCCATTATCAAGTTAAGTTCCACATGCATTGTTGCAATCTACAAATTTGGGATGTTTCTCAGGAGGATGAGTTTAGACAATGATAGGTCAATTTCCTCTGTGGAGGATGATTGCGAGGGTATTAATTTGGGCTTAGCAGAGGTTGTGCTTCCACTGGCGATAGGATTCCCACTATTTGGGGTTTAGTATGTTCCTAGGCAACCTCGAAATAATGGTGCTTTGCCTAGTCACTATTAGGTATGTGAGTTACTAGAGAGCCACCCCTCACAATGCATCGATGAATTGCGAGTTACGAAGGACACCTTCATTTCAATCAGTCGGTGCCTCAAGGAGAATACTGATCTGTGTGATTCCCGAAATGTTACCGTTATGAGCAATTGGCGATTTTCCTGCATGCTCTTGCACATGCGTCCTCCAATCGACACATGATAGAACATTTTCAACATTCCGGAGATACTATTTCAAGATACTTTAACAATGTATTGCTTACTATCGTATCCCTAAAGAGGAGGTTCATTCGATTGCCCAAAATTCAAGCTAAGGTGCCAGATCATATTAAGGATATTAGGAAATTCTTCCCCGTCTTTAAGGTATGTTAGTATAGCAAGAGTTTCATCTTTTACTTAGTTAGAAATAAATGTACACTAATTCATACAAATGTTTCATACTAGGACGTGCTTGGAGCGATCGATGGATGTCATGTTCAGGCAACGGTCACCCCAACAGATCAGGCTCGTATTCGCAACCGGAAAGGTTGGACAAGCCAGAATGTTATAGCAGCTGTCGACTATGACTTGCAGTTTGTCTACATTGGCACCGGATGGGAGGGCTCCACGGCGGATATGAGAGCCTTGCGCTAGGCAGTGCGGAATAGTTTGACCATCCCCAACGGGAGAAGGTATCTAGTGGACCTTGGATACGCAAACACTGACTAATTTCTTGCTCCGTTTCGTGGTGTTGCGTATCACTTGCAGGAATATAGGAATCGATCAAATAGATATCAGAATCACAATGAGCTTTATAACCACCGACATGCGCAGCTCTGCAACGTTGTTGAGCGTGCATTTGGGGTCCTAAAACGACGATTCAAGATACTTGACTCTCGTCCATTCTATACTTTCAAGACGCAGCGACACATAGTGATGGCATGTTGTGTTATACACAACATGCTACGCCGGTGGAATCTTTATGCTGACATTTTTTTCACTAATTTGGAGGAGGAAGATGTAGGGGATACCAAAGTCCAAGACGATTTAGTTGACGAGACGGCAGTTAGAGGAGATTTCCTGAAGGATCAGCTTGCACATGCTCTTTGGGCTGATCATAGGAGTCGATGATGCTCTACTGTAATATAAAATGTGATGTACCTTAAAAGCCACTATGTGGCCAAACTCTTCTGTGCTGCCACTATGATTATTGTTCTCATGCTAGGGATAATGTGTTGTATAGACATTTATTATATACATTTTCGTTAAGTTCCTGGTAAGCAAATTTACCTAGTACTGAAGTTTTCATTTTGTCTTCTACTGAAAAATTTCTTCAGAACACAAAGATATATCGTATCATAAGTTGTACTGCAGGGATGGCTAGTGGATACTTGGCGTTGACACACGGTCGTCGATGCACATGTGGATTGACTTGTTTACTTTCACTGGAGGCGAAAGGATTGAAATATTTTGAGGTCATGGATCGCCTTGTCAATGCATGTGCACTTGCTGATGCGGTACGTATATATACAACTCTATATAATATTACATTGAATAATAATGATGATGTAACCTTTTATTCGTGGTAGGGATGCAATTAAAGAAAATATACCAACCAGCTACCCCCAACAATCGACTCAGCCAAAGCGGAGTCATTCTTCTTGTCTTTGAAGTACCATGTGTTAGAGCGGAATATCGCAGATGTATCATGTATTGTTGAGTCAAATTCTGAATATGTTCAATACCTTGAGGATCGGGTTAAGACATTAGAGGAACAAGTAAATGAGTTGAATCAACAAAATGAACAACGGCAAGAGAGGATAAATGAGATTCAGATCGAGGCTAGGGTTATGGAGGTTGAATTACATTCCGCACATACATCTATACTTAACAAGATGCGAAATTTGTCTTGCTAGTGTTTCTATTTCATATCCTATCTCATATGTCCTGCTATGATGGAGTGTATAACTTGCACTTTATTTCGTTATATTTACTTTTCGTAACTCTAGTAGACGTACTCTAATTGACAAGATGCAATGGTTAGTAAGCTTTCGAGTTCTCTTCGAGTGCAAGATTTGATTGCAATTCGCTGCTTGCTTTGGTTGTTGTTTTGATAGTTTCTTTCTATTTCTTTTCTTAAATATACTGTTGTTGAAGTCTGTTTTTATATATATAGTTTAAGCATCATGTCTTACATTGTCTTGCAATGGTGTGTAGTTTGGCATGTTAATAGAAGTCTGGATCTAATACCTGCTTCCAATTTACTTGGACTAGTTGGGCAATCACTTTCAGTTTGAAATTACCAGTTATGCCCTATTATATGTTTAATAATTAAGATGAATGTTGGAAACATGATCCGCTTCTGGTTCATCAATTTTATTCTTCCTTCAATAGTTGGCCATAATAAAATAGATTGCACCGGGGATATTTGATAACTGGATCTTAGGTTTTTTAGGTTACACTGGGGATATTAGGTATAACACAGGGGATAGTGGTGATTTTGTATTTTGCACAGGTGATATTAAATACTACACCAAAGATATTTAAATTTTTATTCGGTGATAAAATAGATTGCACCAGGGATATTTGATATTTGGATCCCAGGTTTTTTGTGTTACACCAAGGATATTTGATACTGGGAACCTAGGTTTTTTGGGTTACACCGGGCATATTGGGTATTACAAAGGGGATAATGGTGATTTTGCGTTTTGCACCCGTGATATTAAATATTGCACCGAGGATATTTAAATTTTTATTCGGTGATAAAATAGATTGTACCGGGGATATTTGATACCTGGATCCCAGGTTTTTTGGGTTACATCGGGCATATTAGGTATTACACAGGTGATGAGAACCTCATTATGAACCCTAACTGGTACATTTTTACCTAATAAAGTAAACAAAAGCTCCTACATAATCTAAGGGAATGCCTAATTCAAGGAATTGTTAATCTGAGAATAAAACATGACACAAGGGGTAAAACTGTAATTTTACCATTGCAGTGCATCACCGGAATATCTTCTCATGGTTCAGGATTCCTCGAGCGATCATTTCTGATGGAGGGACCCATTTCACCAATGCTCAACTCAGGTCACTGATGACCAAATACGGAGTGTCGCACCGAATCTCTACTCCTTATCACCCCCAGACTAATGGTCTAGCTGAGTTATCAGATCAGGAGATCAAGAAAATCCTTCATGTTACTGTTCGACCTGACAGGAAGGACTAGTCATCCCGACTTCCGAAACTTTGTGGGCTTATAGGATCGCCCACAAGATCCAATTAGGCATGTCTCCTTTTAGACTGGTGTATGGGAAGGCGTGTCACCTTCCCGTCAAACTGGAGCAGAAAGCTTATTGGGTAGTATGGAACTGCAATCTAGATCTTTCTAAGGTTGGGACCCACAGAAAGCTTCAGATAAGCGAGATTGATGAATTACGCCTTGATGCGTATGAAAACTCGTGAATCTACAAAGAGCGAGTTAAAGCATTTCATGACAAGCACATATTTAGAAAAATCTTTCACCCTGGTCAGAAGGTCCTACTCTTCGATGCCCGACTTAAATTGTTCCCTGGGAAACTGCAATCCAAGTGGATCGAACCATATCTTGTCTGACAGAACTTTGGAAATGGAGCCGTCGAGATTAGTCCGCTCAGCCACGATTCCGAACCCTTCGTCATGAACAGCCAGAGACTCAAACCGTTCATTGACGTGACCAATACAGATTTGGCTGAGTCATCCTTTACCCTCCATTCTCCCAGAGCTCATTACGCCCAGCCGATGGCGTAAAACTCAACGCTTAACAGGAGGCAACCCGTCATTCTTTTGAAAACCTGAAACCTTTTCTAACATTTCTTTGCACTTTGGTTCATCCTTTAGGACAACCGACTCCACCTCAGGTACTCGTACCTGAAATTAGAAATCATCCGCAACAGTCACCTCGACCCATCCACTCACCCAACACCTGTCCTAATGTATAAACCATGTTAAATAAAAACTCACCTAATTTACAATGAGGACATTGCAAATCTTAAGCATGGGAGGCATGAAAGTGCAATGAAAACTCATAACAAGAAAGGGTTTCAACAAAAAAATCACATATGTTAAAAACACGAAAAAAATTAAAAAATTTTTTAAAAAGAACAAAAAAATGGGAGGAGGGAAGAAGTTTTTTTTACAAAAGGAGGAGGAAATGAGCAAAATGCTAAAAAGGAGTACAATGAAAAAGAAAGAGATAGTCATTAGTAAAAAATTGAGGAATTAATCAAAGTTCTAGACTACATTAAAGAAAAGTAAAGTGCAAGTGCTACTAAAGAAACACAAAAAAATTAGTAAGAACGCTAGCCTTAGGCCTTCTTGGCTAAACTCTTAGTACCTATTAAGATCTGGATATTCCTCAAGAGGTTGAGAAAATTGAAAAGCTTAAGTATTAGGTCTAAGGCTTAGGGAGTATTCGGTATCGTTAACTGACATTCAGTATACGGGACTCAATAACTTAAGCACCCCAATTCACACACATCTAGTTCAGTAAGCATAATTAGCAAAATCACACAGAAGCATTTCCAATGTTCTGAATATGTCACCTAGATTAGGAGCAGCCGATCAACACAAGTCGTTTTGAACAAGTTCCCGATGTGGAGAGGTGGGAAATTTCCTTCGAAAATGCGTAACAACATATCGTCTCCTCGGTGCTTATCTCTTAGGATATTTACATATCCTACCAGGGGCATGTAAGCACTCTGCTGGTTCAGATACCATGGATGGCATTGTCACGAAATGTCAGTTGCCAGGGTCTGAACTCGGCCACGGAACGTCATGGACAGGATTATCTCAAAATCTCGAAAATCAGGGTTCTGGGGGTTACTATGAGCGGTGCTATCTCGAAGCATCGATTGCAAGGAACCTTTGAGGATTGATGATGGGGACGAGGAATCCGATACAAACCGTGTTGAGAAGCCAATCCTAAGCTAGAATTAAAAAGAAAAGAGAGAGAAAACTCTCCAAACAAATAAAACATTTGTCTCTCTCTTACAAAACGCAATGCAAACTAAACCAAGGCTAAAAATGTCTCAAGCACGGGTGATTTAACCACAGAGTCCAATAAACCTTAGGGTAGTTCCTGCGGGCCTTAAAAACCTTTGCTTAGGACTGAGGCAAAAGCCAGACAGGTATGGATGTTGGTTGGTACTAGAGTACCTTTAAACTCATGACTGGCATTCTAACCTAATCAAAGAGACAAGAGAAGAAAAAGCACTTATCAAAATTGGTGAAATGAATTCATGGTCTAGAACAAAGGTTAAAACCTTAATATTTTGCTAAGAGACTAGCAAAAGCTAGGCATGGGGGTATGATAAGAACCTCATCATAAACCTTAACTGGTACATTTTAACCTAATAAAGTAAACAAAAGCTCCTACATAACCTAAGGGAAGGCCTAATTCAAGTAATTGTTAATCTGAGAATAAAACATGACACAAGGGGTAAAACTATAATTCTACCATTACAGTGCATCAACGGGATTTCTAAGGGTCTAGACATAAGTCAAGTGAACCTAATAAGAGAAAAAGTGGGATGATTTGGTCTGAAAAAGGTTATGGCGACATGTAGGAATTAAATGACATTCTACAACCTTAAAACAAACCCACTTTAATTTACGAAGTTTCAGGCAAGATAAAAATCAACTAAACCCTCTAAAATTCATGGAGAAATATCCCCTAGGATTTAGAACCTTCAATTTGACCTTTGGAACCTCTTTTGACCTAGATTGAGGTCCATACCCAATTTTTGACCTAATTTGAGTTTTTATACAAAATATCCAGTAAAACATGGTCAAACCTAAAATCTAACTTCACCATTGGATTCCTTAGGTCCAAATTAGGTTGTTACCAAAATTTAAACCTAAGGGTAGGTTGTCTTGACCCACTTTGCAATTTGGTCCTCAAAATTACTTTCTGACCCTTAACTTTTTGAAACTCTTGTGTTTACCCCCTCAACTTTGCCGTCGTTTTCTTCAATCTGGTCCTTCTATCACCCGCAGCAATAGGCCATACCTCCAGCGACTTTGCGCGGAGGATGGCACTGCGCATGCATGGGGAGCCGGCCCCAGATTTGAAAGGGGAGATCCCTACGGAGCCCCCTACCGCATGGGTCGGCCCCCATGCCCTTAAGACCGCCAAACCTCTCGTGTGAATGCGCGAGAGGTATGGGTCTCCGTCTGCCATACTTTCGGCGAGACTTTTCCCGCCGCTCTCGCGCGCCTCCCGACCAGCCCTTGCCTATTTAAGGAGCGACACACCTCGCCGCATCCTTCAAGCTTAGATTGGCCTGAGATCCTCCCTCCAATTCGTCTCCTCCCAACTTCGGCCGACTGCCAGAGCTTCTGGCGACTCTCCCTCTCCTCTCTCGTCACTCTACCACAATACTAGTGGCAGAGCTACCTCTATTGTCTTCCGCCTCGCCGCGCCGTACCAGCGGGCGCCCTCCAACCCCTCTTCCTCGTTGCCGTTCTCTCCCCCTAGCACCTTCGTCTCTGGCGACGGCTGTACTGGCCACTCGCTACCTCCACACCCCCCCTCCTTCACTCTGGACTTGTAGATAAGTTTCCCTTACTCTTCCCTTTATTTCCCCTCTGTCAATTTGTCATTTCGACCCCTCGACACCACTGACCACCACCATCTTCTCCACCTCCGGCTAACCATCGGCGAAGGCACGCCCATCATTCCACTCACACACCTCGCCAACTACCGCAGAAGCATCGCCACCTTCCACTGATCATCCTTCACCTCTTCATCGCCCACCACACGCACCACACACTGCCCCCGAACAAACCACCTGCACGCACACAGTGTGCCCTAGGCACACTCACACGGGCGTCTTCACGCCACGCTGACCCTCGAGCCACCTTCGTCGTGCTTCAGCGAAGCCTCCTGAGCATTCTGACGTGGCCACGAGGCCGTTTGCGCCATTTCAGGTTCGGAGGGTCGCCGCCATTGACACCGAGCTTGGAGCAAGCTTGCAAGCTTCGTCCAGACCTCCCAACTCCAGGTCAGTAGTCCCAGGGGGCGCGGAATACTTCTGTGCACAGCTCCAGGTCTTCAATTGGCGTCAGAAGCCTTTGCTGAAGCGGCAATTGCTCAAGCTTACTGTTGCCAGGCGCGCAACAAGAAGGTGGGAACTTTAGTCCCAGCTCATAAACGCAGGAGCATTGTAGGTGACATAAATTGAAAAGGTAACATAGGCTTATCGCCTCAATCACATTGGGTGAGGTCCCCTCGCCTACTCACCGCCTTGTCCGTGCTCACTCCTCCGTGGACCTAGCTGCCTGACCCGATACCCGTGCACACCTCGCCCACCACCGCACGCTGGTGGGCCTAGTCCCGGGCGCGTTAACCCGACCCATATACCCGAGTAGGCTCTGGGAGAGCGAACCCGAGAGTGAAATAAAGAGAGAGAGACGCGGGGAGAGTAGGGGTAGGTTTTTGCCTAACCATGCCTGTGTAGGGAAGCTGAAGAAGGAGGAGGAGGAAAAGGAAGAAAAAGGAGTAGGAGCTGAAGCAGAAGAAAAGGAAGAGGAGAAGCCAACTGCAAAAGAAGAAGGCAAAGGAAGGAGCAGAGCAGAGCCAAAGAGAAAAGAAGAGAAGAAGAAACAGCAAAGGAGAAGAAAAAGCAAAGGAGAAGAAGAAGCAACAGCAGCAGCAGCAGCCAAAGAGAAGGAAGAAGAAAAAGGAGACGTGTACTGTAGCAACCGCTACTTAAGGCATCTGATTCCTAGAATCAGACGTCTGAAGACAGAGAAAGCAAAGAAGAAGGAGAGAAAAGAAGAAAGAGAAAGATTAATTCGACTTTCATTCTCTACTATTCTTTTTGTAAAAAACTTCAGTATTGTAAATTGTGATCTTTTTGCTTTTAAAATTAAGCTTGCTCCTTGAGTTCGACCTCGAAGAATTTTTAAATATTCAAGTAATAAATCTAATCAAATTGGTGACGGTCAAAAATCTGTCACCAACAAGGGATAGTGGTGATTTTGTGTTTTGCACGGGTGATATTAAATATTGCAATGGGGATATTTAAATTTTTATTCGGTGATAAAAGAGATTGCACCAGGGATATTTGATACCTAGATCCTAGCTTTTTTGGGTTACATCGGGGATATTTGATACTGGGAACCCAGGTTTTTTGAGTTACACCGGGGATATTAAGTATTACAAACGGGATAATGGTGATTTTGTGCTTTGCGCCCGTGATATTAAATATTGCATCGGGGATATTTAAATTTTTATTCGGTGATAAAATAGATTGCGCCAGGGATATTTACTACTGGGAACCCAGGTTTTTTGGATTTGCACCGGGGATATTAAAATATTATTGGTTTTCGACGGTCATAAAAATAGATTGCATCGGGGATCATAATTTTTGAAGGTGATCTTAGGTTTTTGGCTTTGGACCGGTGATATTAAATATCCCATTTGGATTAGATGTGATTTGGAATGTGATGCAAGTTTTTTTGGGTTTGCAGCGGGGATATTTAAGTTTGATCATTATAAGAAAGTGAGTTTAAGTGATAACACAAATCATATAAGAAAAAAATGACAAAAAGAAAACATTATAGAAAAGATCACAATTTAAGTTTGTTAATATTTATAGGAAGTTCATTTTGTTACAAAATATTTTACACTAAGGGGACATACTTCCCTAAAAGAAAAAAGAAATTAGTTTCTATTTCTGTCCATTAAGATCATTGCTATATAATAGGCACGGAAATTGTGGACGTCTTCATTTCTTGTGATTTCAATTGAATCTAACCCAAGGAGCAAACACTTCATCCATCTTATTATAAAGATGCCACAATCATTGCTCGCCATTCCTTATTAGGGTGCATCAAGTTTGAATTCTTCTTACTACCCTTCTTTTCAATGGCAAATCTTTTGAATAGTTGTTCTTTCATCACTTTAAACTAGTAGAGAAAAAATATTCCCTTGAGTTATTTTCTAAAGAGGCAAAAATATACATAGAACAAAATGGTTCTTAAATTAGTAGCGGTGATAAAAAATGGTTCTTACCACTTTGTTAGCATCTCTGTTGGTGCGCTTTGGGTAGTATCCAATATAGCTATCATATTTTGTCATTTTTCTTTCTTCAAGGTTGATCTCCACAAGTGTCCAATGTGCAGCATCGTCAGTGTTTATTGGTACAACTATCTTTGTACAATTACTCGACGATATAATCGCTCTATCGAAATATGCATTTACTTCTTTTATATTATTGAATTGTATATATGCAAAAAAATTTGTGTTGAATGCAAAGATTGTTGAAAATATTCCTTCATTCCTTACTTTCTCATTGACTATTTCTACAACTGTATCAATGACCTGCTATTTTGCCAGATGTTAGTGTCATAAAATAAGACAAATGTGTGAAAGATTTGCTTTATAACTTACATAACTCTTTGTAAATCCAAATATTTGTAACACTTCTTACATATGTATTCTTTCAACAAAATATCTTCCTTTCCTCCACAAATTTTAGTGTTTTTCCTTCCTCATCTCTGTTAGTCTCGAAAAAAGTATTCTTTGTGAGTCATCGACGCATTTGAAGAGAGATTAATCCATATTTTTTATTCTTCTGAATATTACTCTCTTTGTTGGACGCCTTCCAACCTTTTTTTGCTCATCCTCTTTCTATTTTGAACAAAAAAAGTAAATTAAGTATCTCTTTAAATTGAAATGGATAGATGCAAAAGGTATTATCACCGATGATATTTTAGTGAAATTAACACATATTTCTCTTATTACACATGATAAATATGTTATCACCGGTGATATTTATGTGAAATAGTACCGTTGTGACTTATCACTGGTGATAAATATGTTATCACCAGAGATAAGTGATATATCATCAGTGATAAATATGTTATCACCGGTGATATTTATGTGCAATAGCACCGTTGTCACTTATCACCGGTGGTAAATATGTTATCACCGGACATAAGTGACATATCAGTGGTAATAAACAATAATTGCATTTTTGATATAAATAGAACCTCGAATTGTTGCTGCTGCTGCTGCTGCACTTCTTAATCTTGCTTCTTCTTCAGGATTGCTTTTACTTCTACTGCTGCCTCTCTCATTTGTTGCTGCCGTTGCTGCTCCTGTTGCATTTCTTCATCTTCTTTTTATCGATTGCTGCTGCTGCTGTTGCCTCTCTCATTTGCTGTCACTTCATCATTCTATCATCATTCTGGGGATGCTGTTGATGATGTTGCTGCTTCACTTGGCTTTGAAGCCTCTCATCCATTTGCCGATGCTGTTGCTTTTTTTCCTGGCCCTCAAGCCCCTCATCCATTTTCTCTTATTGTTGCATCTTCTCTTGGCCCTCAAGCCCCTGATCCATTTGTTGTTGCTGTTGTTTCTTTTCTTGGCCCTCAAGCCCCTCATCCATTTGCTCTTGCTACTGCTCATCCTGCTGCTAGTCATCCTTTTTATCCACCATTATTTCTTCACCCATTGCTCTCTCCACCATTATGCTGCTGCTGTTGTTGGATTTGTTGGGTTTCAAAAGTTTGACTACTTTGTGTTTGATGAAAGAAAGCTTCAAAGCTTTGATTACTTTATGTTTGACAAAGGAAAGAAGTCAAATTTTCCTTTAACTCATCTATTTGATTCTTAAAAGCAAAATTTTCCTCATTTCTTCTCTTCAGTATTCTATTCATTTTTTTTATTTTCTTCTTCATTTCTTTACTTTCTTTTTTAAGTTGTTGACGTAGATCTTTCCAACTTTAACCATTTCTTCATGTTGTTCTTCTTTTCCTTCATGTTTCTCTTCACCGGTGCAATACTTAATATCCCCGGTGCAATCTATTTTTTCACTGGATAAAAATTTAAATACCCCCGATGCAATCTATCACATAGGTGCAAAGGTTTATTTAACATTGGGGTATCAAATATCCCCAGTGTAATAGTTAATATCTCCGGTGAAATACATTTATTTATGAGCAGATCAAAATAGGATTATTTTACACCGTGGTATCAAATATCCCCAGTGTAATTTATCACCTACGTCATTTTTTGCATCATCGAATGCATTTATGTACTATTCTTAACAAGAAATAGAATTTCACCGTACAGTGTTGTTGATTGTAAAAGGTTGATGGATCCAGTCACATGTTATTTACATTCTTATTAATAATTTTCAATCCTACAAATTTCTACATACACCTTTATCTCCACATTTTATTAAACAAGGGGCAAAATGATCCTTTAACATCTTTCTAACTAACTTCTCCCACTGACTTGACATATCACCTACCAACCAATCCCACAAAACAATCCCTTCCAATCATTCCAAACAAAGGATGGGATCATCTAATCCCATGTTTTCCTCCCACTCAAACCAAACAAGAAACCATCACAATCCCAGGTTTACCTCACAATTCCACAATCACAATTTACAATCCCTCGAAACCAATCCTCCCAAACAAACAATGCCTTAGTTGGTTGTCAGAGTAGATGGAGAACACCTACTCCTTGGTGGGGATGGTGCGGTCCATGTTGAGCTCCTCAAAGCATACACAGGTGATGGATAAGTAAAAGTCGATGTCCTCGTATAGGGAGTCGATCTCGATGGTTATTTGCATTGCTGCTGGCACTGTCCACTTCACCCTCTCACATGTTGTATTAAACCTTTGGAGGGCCCTTGGGTTCCCGCTTATGTCCTTGTGCTTCCACTTTAACACTTAGCACGAGGTGGTTCACCGTCCAAGTACTCCCCATCGAGGTGGGTGTCACTCGCAGAGGCCTTCACCTCAAAGATCCCTTCCTTGATCCAAAGGGAGACATTGAAGGTGCCCTCACCGAACTAACTCAAGGATGGTGGGGTTGAGGAAGTAGGGGTAGGGGTAAGAGGAGACATAGTGCATGGCCAAGGAGGTGTTGGCTCTTTAGGTCCATTTCATGGGGGTGTAGGTGGGAAACAGAGAAGTTGAAGGTGAGTGAACAGAGGGAGAGCCTGTGGAGGAGGAGGGTGGGGTGGTTAGAGGAGGAGATGTCGTGGAAGGAAGGGAGTGGAGGAGGTGGAAGGAGGTGAGTGGAGGGGTAGGTGCATGCATGGAAAGATGGTAGGGAGAAAAAAGACAATTATAGGGTGAAAAATATAAGTTTTACTTACTTTTAGGTCCAAAATCGTCGAACTTAATGCCATTAGCCAACAGATTGACAATAGTAAAAATAGCCTGACTTTTTAATAAGGTTTAAATAAAAGTTGAGAATGCAATGGAAAAGTGTAATATATAATATTTCTAGTAATATCTACGTAAAAAAACCTAATAACAAAAATACAGGTCACTTTTCCTTTTCGAATATGATGAAAGAAGGCAGCTCAAGGAGACCGAATAGCCCAATTCCAGGATTGTCCATGCAATGCAGGGATTTAGCAATTCTGGGACAACAAAGAGCCAAAAGTGGGATTATCCTTGTTAGCTCACATAAATAAACGCTCCCTTAAACGGCTGTACGTTTTGCCAAAAACAACTTCCCTTCATCTTTTCTTACATTTCGATTTTATGTTAACTCAATAGACACCGTGCAAGTGGAGCTCAAACCACCTCCAAGACACAGCGAAATGAAAAAGTACAATGTAATAAATGTCCACGTGCAGGGCTTCAACGAAGTGGGAATGCATCAGATGATGCGTTTGGAAGACTCAAAGCCCACCAAAAGCAAGTAACCAACTTGTACGAGATCCACCAGAAATATCTTGAGACAGAGCCAGGTTACAAACCTCACAGAATGAAGTATGGATATAAAAACAAACACACAAAAGGAATAAAATTTTCTCAAAAAAAATATAAAACATAACTATTAAACTCGACAATTTGTGTTAGGTACACTAGAACCAATGGATCTGGGCCAAATGGGGTGCATGAGAATTTGAAATGTTGATAAGCCTACATGCTTGTCTAGATAGCATAAATAGACTGCAAAAGATTGCAGAAGAATCCAAGCGTTTAAGGGATAGTAACCGAAATCTCACTGATATAAATTGGATGATTAACCCTTGACTTGCAGCACACAAACAACAACCATTAGCAGGAATTAACAGGCAGAACTGTAACTTGAAGCAGATCAGAATAGGGGACTCAGCCCGAGGAACTATCAAGCAGAAAACAGCATGCTTTTGCATATCATTCTAAAAGATTCAAATAGCATTGCAGTCTTACAACCTGTTGAATGGTATTCCATTCCATTGATGGAAGAGCTCATGGAATGCTCTTGAGACTAGTAGGCCTAAAATAATAATGTTATTTTCTTAATAAGCATAATATTTAGACAAGGCAAATTGAGAAAATAAATTGAGATTAACATCATGACAGATCGGATGGCAGATTCTATTTTTGAGAGAAAGGGAGACAGGAATTCCAGAATATGAACCCTCGAGATTGCCATGAAAGGCAATAATATCATGAGTTATACATGCAAAGAAAGCTAGCAAATGAAGCCTTCTTCAGAAGAACCTTTCTGCTCCAGTCATCCATACAAAAGACTTTTGCATATCATCAGCTGGCAATTGTTATGCATTTATTTGTTTAATAGAAAAATTTAAATATAAGCGAAAAATTAAATATAGCCATTCTTAAATAAATATATGCCCATGTAAACGTCTGAAATTAAAGAATTGCCCTCACAATCTCTTTATTTGCACAAATTTCCCTGCTAAGTTGCTATTTTTAGATGCATACATCCTTTGCCTGTATGAGCTCATAATTTAACCATACTGCATTAATGCAATTTAAGTATCAAAAGGGACAAAAAAGAGATTTTTTTACATATATATGTCCCTGAAATCTTTCTCAATTACCTGATAATCCTTACAAAACACGTTTTTACACGGAGGTACTTGAAAAGTTGTGCCATTCTGCCTATATACTCCTCCATTGCATCGAAGTTAGAGATTGGGTTAATTGCAATTCAAGTTCGGCTAGTTGGATCTTTTTGTGCTCAAATCTAATCAAGGTTAATGAAAAAAAAAAAACAAAATAAACAAAAAGAGTTCCAGTGTCACCATCCCTTCTGAGCGTGAGCCCCGGGGTGACAGTGGTAGTGACGTCACCAGCAAAGGGGGTGGCAAGTAGTGTTTTGAATGCCCACGACCCCATGAAATGGCCTTTTTTTCTGATATGGGGGTGAAATCGAAACATGTAACATCGAAATATAGAAATTTCAACGATATTTTACCAAATTTCTATAGTATATTGACAGTTTTGACAAAATAGGTGTCATCAAGTATAATTCTTATTCTATTTTCATATTTTAAGGTGGACATGGATGAACAACACACTAACTCATTTCTATTTATTAGTATTCCGGCATATTTGTTGGGGGGCAATAAGAACTCTTTCGAGAATTTCCCTTCCTGTTTTTTTAGCTTCTCCAAAGTTAAATAAATCTATTTCTTTTTGTTAAAGTTAGATTTACAATACAATCTCTAGATTGATTGATAAATTATGGGCTTTAAGGATTAAATTTGTAGATACATGAGTTTATGATAGGTTAACTAGTTTATTGATTGTATGATCTATGTGTTTTAGAGTTCAATTGTTAAATCTTAGGATTTCATGCTTAATTTTTTTCTAATCGGATCAATGCTCAATTTTTTTATGTATTGGTAACACAATTATATGAATTCAATACATTATAAGTCATTTTAATAAAATTCCAATATTTCTTTGGTAAATGCCTATTTTTAGTGTGTCGAAGTCATTGAAATTCTGACATTTCCTCGTCATGGCTCCAGCATTCCTCTGAAATGGATACTTCCGAAATCATCAAATCGATGTCAAAATCAACATTTGAAACCCTGATGGTAGGTTGGATGGGGAAGGGCGATTGGATCGACAGAGGTCGCTAGATTTGGGGAAGGTGATGGAGGAGAACCACAAACACCACTGTTGACCTGCTTGAGAAGTTCGTCAAGGTGCCTAAGAAGGTCGTTGTTGCCACGAATCAATAAGCACATCTAGAGGCACTTCTTCAAGCTCTGGTCCTCCAACACAAATCTCATCCTCCTTCAGCTGTGCTTTACTGATCTTCCTCAAGAACTACTGCAACCAAGGTCTTAACACTTGGTGGGTGGTTGGTTGACTTCCTCCTCTCCCTACCCTTCGATTATCTGCAATAGTCCTCCATCTTCCACTACAACACCCACAACCTTGCCTCCATCGGAAGAGAGAAGGGAGATGAACCGTGTTTCCATCTCACGATACTATTATTGCTACCGCGAATCCATAGGCACATCTATAGGCAACTTTATGTAATCCCCTAATGCCACCTGCAATGTCACCACCCCCTCACAGAACCTCACCACGTCATCGCAATTGCCAATGCCAACAAACACAAATGTGGGGACACGAAGGAAGGAGTGATTACTTATGCTATGATTGAGGGAGAGGGCAGATGGAAAACTTCTCCAACAATTGGATCTTCCTTGAGCACCACATGCAAAACCACCTTGAGGTTTAGGAGGATTTGAAGCTTGATTAACATGAATGATGTTTTGATATTTCTGTATGTACTGCTCATGGCTTAATAAAAGGCCAATAACTTCATCAAGAGAGGGAACAAGTCAAGGTTTAGGAAATCGATCGCCTATGCTGCAACTGCATAGGTGGTTCCTTTTCCAAACCAAACAGTCTAACGCAATTCAGTAGTTGGTTTAGACCAACTACTTGCGCTGCGTAGGCATATATTTGATCTCGTATATGACCAATTTCGGAATCGAGAATTGTGTACCTGCAGCCCTACTTGATAAATTCCACACCATAAACCATAAAATCAAACAAAAAAACCACTAGCACCACCCAATACCCAAAACCATCAACTAATACCTTAATTTTTCATATGTTTGGGATGTATAACACAAATTTTAACAAGTTAACTAATTACTTTATACTTTTAAATAAAAAATATATAAAACTACATACTCATCCACATACTGCATACCCTCTATGATGCAGTAACCCAACCAACCAAATACAGCATACTGGCTTTTTAAGCCTTGCAACAAGTTGGCTTGTAATGACAACAACAATGGATTCATACTAATGCCCCAATTCACTCAAGATAGATAAAGTCAGGTCATCATCTGGAATAAATTTGCCACAGACAACATTGTTTGTGTCCAGATCTTAAGCTTTATTGATATAATTGGTGATGGAAAGATCACCTTTTTTTAGAGTACCAAGCTCAGAACTGTATTGTCGTACCCTTGAGAGGGATTGAGTAGCCAAGTATCTTCCTAGAAAAACCCATACCTTGCAAGCGGTTTTGAACTTAGAAATCTGAGATAGGATCCTCTCAGTAACAAATGACATTAACCAACTTGATACGAGTTGATCTCTCTTCCTCCATTTAGTGAAGTCAGGATTTATGCCTGTTATTTCGCCAATCCTTGATGAACTGATCTAGAGCTTTGTCAGTACCATCAATGATGCTGTTAAGATCAAAGGTAGTGAGGATTGCCACAAGTTGTGCCTTCCAAATCTGATAGTTGGAGGATGAGAGTTTAAATGGGGCAGTTATATATTGTCGCCAGAGAAATGCCTGATGATCCATAGGCTTCGGCGATGTTTGAGAAACACTGATTTGATGAGAATGATGGTGGCACCATGAGAAAGAGACGAAATGAGCATAATGCTCATCAAAGGCTCTGATATCATATCAAAGCAAGGGGCACACAAGCAACTATAGGTGGAGCTGAAATGAGAGAGACCAAAATAAACACTCACTCCATACGTTGGTGATATTTGTAGAGTGGTTACAAACCAAGCAATCAGAAAAAGGCCACATCAAACAATGGCAATACAGCAGCAGTAAAACTTGTCACAACCATCAGGCCATTTGTTATTACAATAACCAATTGGCAAACACAAGTGCTCCCTCGAGGCTGCACATCGAGCAGAGGAAGGCTGAGAGCTATGGTGGAGTGACTGCCCTCCTACACCCTTTGTCAGACAAGACCATGGGATGAGAATTAAGGTTTGACATATTTTGTAAAAGAGATAGGTAATGAGGGGTAAAATGGGTACTTTTTTATGTTTTCAGTTAAAGTTGATGGTCATCTCTGACAAACTTTAACCACAGGGGTATTTTTTATTAACCACACAACTTTTCAGGGGATGCCACTGTAAACACATGTTTTGCAGGGTTTATCACATAACCGCAAAAGATTGCAAGGACACATATGTTAAAAACCCAAACAAAAGACAAAGCAATCATCTTCATCTCTTAGAAATCCATCCCCCTTTCTCAACTATTAACTGCAACCAGAAAAAACAAAACCACTGTTAGAGAATAAATTAAATTAGATATTTTAGGATCAAATTAGTTAGGTTTGATTGTCTTGTTACTTTTGACCTTTTGTTTTTTTGGCAAGTGATTTATTGTTCCTTATTATTTTTTCCTTTTATACCTTGAACCTCTCTCTGTGTGAAGAGGGCAAGACTTAATAATATATCAAATAAGTTCAATTTTTTCAATATGGTTCGGAGTCTGTTTGATCCAGTTGGGAAGGAAACCCTAAATCCCACAAGAAAGAGACCACGGCTGCTACCACTGCCCCTCTCCACGCACGCATAGCCTCTTTGCGCGTGCATGGAAAGGAGGCAGCAACCACAACATGCAAGTACAACAGCATCGTTGGGCCTTATTGACCCTTGTTCCCATTGCCCACATCACCCAACAGTGCCACCACCACTCTTGGGCTCTCTAGCGATGCCACCAACCCTCCTCTTCATCGCCAAGGGCCAATGTTGGCCTGATCTACCTCTTAAAGGGGTTCTTTGGTGTCACCCTAGCCTATAGCACCACCTCTCCTCCAAGTTCGGTCTTCTAAGGCTTGGGCGACCACTTGCAACATCGCCTAGAACCTCTGCATCACCTGGGATCTACACCATCGGTGATCTGCTGTTGGTTTGAAGGTCCGGGTTCTGACATGATCAGCCACCATCAGATCTGATCGTGACTTTGGTCAAGGCCTGATTGCCTATCTTGCTCTGATCTTGGTTTCTATTATGTCATTTGTTACTTCTTAACTTTAGAAGAAAAAAAACTAAGGTGGCGGATGTTACAAAAAAGAAAAAAAAAAAAGAGAAAGGAGGATCGTGTATGAGAGCCTATTGTGGATCCCATATGAGATAGACTCAGTCTTGAGGCCCCTACATGAGAGAAACTCACTAGTTATCCTTAAATGAGAGACACTTTCCTAGACCCTATATAAGAGAAAGGCTAGTGTTGAGGTCTTAAAGGGAGAGGCTCACTTTGAGTGCCCATATGGAAGAGGCCAATCTCGAGGTCTTAATAGAGAAGCCCACTTCAAGTTTCCGTGTGGGAGAGGCCTAGTCTCAAGGTCTCCAAGAGAGAGACTCACTTCTGAAATCTCTAATGGGAAGGTACCAACACCAGTTGAGGTCTCTAGGAGATAGACCAATTAGAACTAACTTCAACAATTCATATGCGAAACTCCAACCTTGTTGATGTGTCATCATTAGCACATCTGCCTAAAAGCAAGAATGAAGATACAGCTACCATTATTCTCCTAAAGGAGAGTCATGACCCGGTTGCACCTGTTGAGTGTTCTATTCTGCTCACAAGAGTAAGGATCTATGTTGTACAAGCTAAGCATTCCATACTCTAACTTGAGAGGAAGTGTTGAGAGAGATGAATGTTGTTACTAGGTAATTGATAATAGGAGATCTAATTACATGTTGTTTTAATCCCACATAGTGGAGTGGAAAAGAGAGATGTGTGATGACCTATACAAAGACCCTTGTACCCCCTCATTTATCTTTGAGAAGAAACATTCAAAAATCATGCCCATAGGGGCACTTCTCCCATGATTTTCTCCCCTTTCTTCATGAGAGGGGTTTCTATGTAAACTAGGGCGGGCAAAAAAAATCGAACCCGTTTAACCCGACCTGAACCTGTTAACAATAAATGGGTTTAAACCTGGTTAACCCATTTAATAAATGAGTCAGGCTAGAGTTTATGGTCATGTACCTGCTTAACCCACTTAACATGATAAGAAACCGCCTTACCCGAGTCCCCCATTCCCCCAATTTAACCCATTTACCCAATTTACCTATTTAACCCATTTACCCAATTTTATGGAATTCTACCCATTTACCCAAGTTCACCCATTTAACCCATTTAAAATCCGTTTAGCTCATTTACCCATTTCACCCATTTAAAATCCATTTAACCCATTTACTCATTTAAAATCCGTTTAACCTGACTCGAACCCGTTTAATTTAATACATTAAACCGGTCGGGTCGGGTTTGACTATTATAATCAGGTTGGGTTTGGATTTGGGTAAATGAATCCATTAAATAAACGGGTTGGACCCAACCCGACCCAATCATAATCGGTTAGACCCGACCCGTTTGACAGGCCTAACGTAAACCTAAGCATTCATGATTGTGATGCTTTTAATATTATGTTTATTTTATTCTACTTTTATATTCTAACAAGTTCTGCCTACAGCAGGTCAACAAAAATTTTCAGATTAATGATAGAAGCCAATGTGCAGAGAAGAAACCAAATAGGAGTAGGAATGTCATCATCATCTGCAAACTCAGTCACATGCACTTAACTGTAGAATGAAGATGCATTTATGGATAGATTGACTTTGTATCCCAAGATTACCAACTAGCCAAGAAAAGTTGAAATAAAATAATGGAATATGCCCCAGAACGGGTATCTCATGCCAATATTTGACTACAACATTAATTTATGAAATCTCACACTAGCAATTGACTTCAACATTAATTCATGAAACCTCATTCCAACAATTATCAGTACCAGCAATCTACAATGCAACCCTATTTTGATGTAAAATGCTTTTGCTTGTCTCAGGCAACCCTCAAAGAAGCAAACATTTTAGCATATGGAATCACAAAAAACAGTATTTACATCCATACCTACGAAACACGTTCAAAATTTCCGCAAGCAAAGCAGTGAGATATCCTGTTACTGAAACTGGAAATACTAATCCTGAAAAATAAGGAGAGAAAGGATTGATCTGTTCAACCACAAAATCAAAATGGCATCCACTCTCAATTTTAAGCAAAGATGGCTTACCTCATCATGCGTAATTATAAAAAAAATCAGCATGCATCAGAAAAGTAATGACCTGCATAACCAGACAAGACGAGCGGCAAGTGCAGTTCAGTTCTAACAGCTATTCTCCCACACAAACAGAAAACACAAGTTTCCAAAGCTGCAGAAGAAACAAGCATCTAGCTTTCAGAAAAACATTACTATTTTGATTACATGCCATAGCTGATCGAAACAGAGAGTCGTGCCATTGCCATCATCATCGACACAAAGGTAAAGAGTTTTGCAGCCAATTAGAAATTAGAGATAAATGCACGAACAGAACTACCTTGGGCCTCCTGCTCATCGAAAATATGCTCACTCGGCAGATATAATTAGAACCATATCATGAATTACCCAAACACAAGAAAAACAAAAAAGGCAAAGCAAATAATAGAGCACACAGAGAATTATTCTCGCTATACTATAAATGGATCTAATTTCACAAGAAGTGGGAAAAAAAATCGAATCTCAACGTCACAACATCATCTAAGAAAGCCAAAAAAGAAAAAAAAAACAAGACCCTGCAGTGGAGAAACCAAACTACTCTGTTAGCAGCACTCCCATATCAGAGTAAAGCAAACCCCCTTCTGTTTCACAATCTACAAAACAAACACACACACAATCACACACGGCATTCCATACATCGATCCACTACTCATTCTTCCAAGCATGCAGCACAAGCGAGGATCCGGCTGGCTCCTCCCACGGGTCCCCCGAGGCGGCCTCGGGTCCGTGGGCACACGAGTGGAACACGAACACCGCGCACCGCGGGGGGGCCCCGAAGAGCCACCCGTGGACGTCCCAGAGGACCTCCACGGGGGACCCGTCGACCAAGATGGTCTGGTTGCCCCGGAACTTCCACGCGAGCCTCTTCACGTGCACCACCCTCCTCCTGTCCACCCGGATCTCCAGGGAGGGCTCCCCGCCCCCGCCGCCGAACTCGATGGCGATCTCGCGCCTCCCACCGGCGAGGAGAGCCCTGGTGGAGTAGAGCCTCTTCCCGGAGAGGTGCTCCCTCCTGGTGAGGAGGGCGGCGGGGTGGAGGGGAGGGTGGGCGCCGGTGCGGCGGTAGGCGTCCTTGGCGAGGTCGCCGAGGAGGAGGACGGCGTCGAGGTCGAGGACGAGGGCGACGTAGAAGCCGGAGAGGGGCTCAGGGGAGGAGGAGGAGGGGAAGGTGGCAGAGGAGAGGTCCCAGAAGAGCTCGGCGGAGTG